>JALPQD010000278.1:564914-1838821 GCA_023101885.1 Typhlomys cinereus
GAGCCTTGCAAGATAGTGTCCTCGGGGAGTCAAGGCCAGAACTTTAATTTTATAAACTGGGATTATCCAAGGTTAGGAAGACAGTGGCTAGAAGAAAAGCCAGAGAAAAGCCAAAGCCCTGATTCAGTCTCAGGGACCCACATACAACACACTGACGCAAGCTGGCCCTGATTTATAATTTAATGGCTGTACAGGCCTGGATCCCTCATTTCCGTCGCTCTAGGCTCCACTGCTCTGGGGTCAGGGTTTTCTGCTCAAAGGCATGGATGTGCGGGAGCTCTTCTGCTAAGCACTCATTCACCAGCCTGGGGACAAGGAGGTTTGATTAGGAAATGGCAGGCCTAGGCTCAGCTGGTGGTCTCCGAAGCTGGCAGGACCAAGATCAGAAGCATCTTTGAAGTCACAGTCCCCACAACATGGTAATTCCCAGGCCAAGGTAAAATCTCGAGGAAGGGCTCACAAGCGCAAGACTCTCGCGGTTATTGTAAGGGCTACATTTCAGGGTGCAGGGCCCCAGCTTGTGCTGACTGGGGGTCTCGGCGTCAGACCGGCCGAGGACCGTGGTGGGGTCTCACCGGTGTCTCTGGAGCAGAGGTTTTCCCTCGAACTTGGCCGACACCACCAGGACTCGAAAGCTGATCGCGCAACGGTTGAAAGTCGTGTCCTCCACCTCCTGCCGGGTACAAGAGCGGGGGGGACGATGGGCCCCGGCCCTGGACCCTTCTCCCAGCGTCCCACCGGATCCCCGGCCGCTTTCAACTCACCACATGCTCCGCCTCTAGGTCCCGTTGCAGCTTCTCGCGGAGGTAGTCGGCACTGAGTTCCATCACCGCGATCCCGCGAGGGAGGCAGCGCGGCGTGGACAGAACCTCACCTCGATCGGCCGCGGCGCCTTCCGCCCTCACCGAAGCCACTTCCTCTGCGGCGGCCGCTTCCGCCCTTACTCGGGGGTCCTTAAACGCAGCACTTCCGTCCTCATGGGCGCGGCCCTAGCCAATCAGAATCGGCCTCGGATCGGACGCCAATCAGTCGGCGACCGCGGACTGGGGTCCTAGCGGGTTTGGACGGCTCCCTCCAGCCAGAAGGGGGTGCTCGCCGCTGCATCGCCAGGCGTCTTCGGAGCTCCACTGCGGTTCCCCAGAGCTTTTCCGAAACAAACGTTTTGCAGCCCTGGCCACCCAGCCTTTTCCGAGGTCCGAGGTCACAGAACTCACCCCCCCCCAGTGGATCGCACACCCACAAAGTCCCGATGAGACCCACGGCGAGATCGGGGCGCTTCTTCGGCGTCTACCTTCTCTACTGCCTGAACCCTCGGCATCGGGGCCGCGTTTACGTGGGATTCACCGTCAATCCTACCCGCCGGGTCCAGCAGCACAACGGCGGGCGCAAAAAAGGCGGGGCCTGGAGGACCAGCGGGAGAGGACCCTGGTAAAGAGGGTTTGGCCGGGAGGAATTCTTGGAGCAGGAGGCGGGCCTGCGGGGCAGAGGCCAGAGGATGAAGGCGGGGCCGGCGCAGGGACAGCCCGGCCTGGGTGGATCTCAGCACAGGACACTGGCTGCAGCTGGTCTGACCGTCAAGCCTGGACTTGGTTATTGAGGTCCCCGTTCTCACACCAAGTTAAGGAATCAGCCTAGATGTCCATCAATAGACGAGCAGCTAAAGAATATGTGGCGTATGTACACGATGCAGCTTTATTTACCCTTAATGAAATTACGTCACTTGCAGAGAAGTGGATGGCATTGCACATGGTCATCTTAGGTGAAAGGAGACAAACGGACCATAGCGCGTGCTTTTCATCATGTGTGGAATTTCGATTTCTCTAAAAATAAAGATTGGAATAGTAGGGTTCCATTTGGAAAGAGGAAAGGGATTAGAAAAGGGGGAGGGGAGGTAAGTTGAATACGATCAAAATATTTTGCATACATACGAAATGTTAATGAAGCTTATTATTTTGTACGATTAATGTACTAGCACCACCAAAAAAGACTGGGGTGACAGAGGCCCTGGTGAGTAAAACTAGGTAGGGTTAGAATACAGCCTGGGGAGGACTGTACATCTGAGGCAGCTGATACCCAGTGCCTTATCTGAAGGAAAGGGGTGGAGCAGGTGTGAGGACTCTACCCAGTGGGGTGGAATTGGGGCGGGGCAGGGACTACCGGCTTGCTCTTCTCCCTAGGGAGATGGTGCTGATTCTGCACGGTTTCCCTTCTGCCGTGGCTGCTCTTCGGGTAAGAAGGGCAGCAGGGTGGAGCTGTGAGGGGCTGGACTGGGGCCTAGGGAATGGTTTGCATGACTCCCAGGATCCGACCCACTGTGACCGTCTTGTGTCCCCCACTTCCATAGTTCGAGTGGGCTTGGCAGCACCCACAAGCCTCCCGTCGCCTGACACACGTGGGGTCGCGCCTGCGCAGCGAGGCTTCCTTTGCCTTCCACCTGCGCGTGCTGGCCCACATGCTTCGCACACCACCGTGGGTGCGCCTCCCGCTAACACTACGCTGGCTGCGACAAGACTTCCGCCAGGATCTCTGTCCATTGCCACCACCCCATATGCCCATCGCCTTTGGGCCGCTGCCATCCAAGACCTTGGCCCCAAAACCACATACCAAGACTGTGGTTAATGAGCCCCAGCTGGACGCCAGTACCAAGGACAGCTGCACCCTGTGCGGGTGTATGCTGCAGGTGAGACGCACTACAGGTAGTACTGTGCCACCCATGGGCTTGGACCCCTGACTTTACACCCTTCCACAGGTTTCTAAGATCAGGACAGTGGTACCAATGGCTGTTTGTGGATCTGTCAGTACCCGCTCAGGGTTCTGGCACTAGATCTAAGTAGGTACCCCGACACCTCCCGTGAGATTGTTTATGATCTCTGTCTGAAATCACAATATGCTTCTTCTTCCCTGGTAATACTCATTACATCACTGCTACATATTTTACCTCTGTATAATCATCCCCCTCCCCCACCTTACACTACCTCCTTCACTACTTGGAACAGAGGACAAAGACCAGGTCCTTAGTAAATACTGCACAGTTCCTAGTCAAAGTCCCTGTCTTCCTTCCTTCCTGCCACCTTTGACAGGATGAAGAGGGTCCCCTGTGCTGCTCTCACCCGGGTTGTCCCCTAAAGGCCCACATTGTCTGCCTGGCAGAGGAGTTCCTTCGAGAGAACCAGGGCAACTTTTGCCCCTAGAGGGCCACTGTCCTAGGGTGAGCCCAGGATCTCTTCCCAGCCTGCTGTATGGCCTCTGGGGAAGGGATTCTCTATGGTCCAGTCCAGGCTAGCTGAACCCTCATCTCAGTACCCAGGCCTAGGCTGGAGGGGATGGGATGCCTGATCGTGCCGCCTCCAATCCAACTGCACCCCTTGGCAGCTGTAGGAACTCACTGCTTTGGGGAGACATGATCAGACTGTGCCACGTGGGGCACTGAGGAGGAAGAGGACTCAGCGTTAGAAGAGGTGAGAGGTGACGGATCCCAGCCTTCCTCCCTAAGCCCTCCAGGCCCACGGCTGCCTCTGATCCACTCTCTTACCCCTACAGGAGAACACTGGACAGACCTGCTGAGGACATGATTTTTTTTAGTAGCCCCAACCCTTATTCTTTCTGTCTCTTCAGTGGTTCAAGCAGTGTTTGCTTGAGCAAATAAAAACTTTGTTTTAGAGTACTGTTTAGCTCCTTTGCTGCGGCTAAGGTAAAAAATGGTGATAAAGTAACAAAGGGAAAAACAGTTTATTCTGCCTACAGATCAAAGGCAGGGAAGTCACAGCATCAGCCTGAGGCGGCTGGTCACATTGCATCCCCGGGGAGGAAACAGCAAAGAATGCTGTCTATGCGCTCAGCTCACTTGCTGTTTATCAGGAACGGTGGAACCCGCTGTGGGCAGGCCTTACCTCAATCTGATCAATGCCCTTCAGTGATGCTAAGAGTGAGTTGGCAAGAAGTGAGCCTCCTAGTTTGTTCCCCTCCCCCGCCCTGCAGAGATAAGAATTAAGTCCATGAGAAAGAAGCCTCAACGCTTTATTTTTAAGCAAGTGTCAAAGCTCCCTTCTGGAGAAAGGAGGCTCAGGAATTGAAGTACTATTGAGGGGAGATGGTGTCTTGATTTCATCCCTTCTAAGGGATCACCCCCCCCCAAAAAAGCAAGCTCCATATTTGGTTATATTTTTTTTTCTTATTTGTGTGTGTGTGTTTCTGTGTGTGTATTAGAGGGCACTTTTTCCCTGTGGAAGGACCAAGGGTGACTTTTGGGAATCATCCTGGATTGCTTCTACCTCCTTCTTGCTTCACTCTGGTATTTCCCAGGCCCCATCCACTAGGGCCAGAAATGCAAAGCCATGGCTGTTTCAGCCTGTTTTTTACATAACACCTGGAATCCAGGGCCTGGGATCTTCTGCTTTCAAGACAGAATCTTAACCTCTGAGCCATTTTCCAGCCCCATATTTGGTTATATTTTTGAGTTTGTAATTGAGAAAATAATGTGATCTGTTCTCAAAACAAAATAGGAAAACAAAACAAAAAAGAAGGGGCAGGAGTGGGTGGCAGGATTGACATATCTAATTTCTCACTTATGAAGAGCCCCAGGGCTCACATCGATACTTGTGGTCCATCTTGGATCTCAGGAACTTCTGTGTAAATCCCACCAGTCCCTAAAATTCTAGTTAAGACCTACACAGACGTATGACCTGCCCCAGTTTTGTGATTTAAGTCAGGCTCTTATTCCTCCTGTAATCCTATGTCATCGGTATTGGGTGTTGCCTGTTTGCCATGAATTGAAATGTTTCCTGCTGATGTAATAGAATGCATATAAAAAGAAACTAGAAGTTGGAATTAACTAGGGGAAGAAAGGGAACTAGGCTTGGGGGAGGCCACAATCACAAAGGAATAAAAAGAATAGTATAGGGAACAGATCTATGAAGGTTCAGGATCATCCCATGACTTATATGCTACCCCTCTGTTGAAGGAAGAAGAGAAGTTCACAAAGCTCAGGAAGCTCATGAAAAGTTGTGTGGTTGAGAAAGCTAGACTGTTCACAAGACCCCTCCCTCCATTTACTGTATGAACAATATCACAGGCTAAAAGGAAGAGACTGCCAAGTGGGACCAACAGCAATTTTCCTGAGGCGCAGGTTTCCTGAGGCGTCTTTTTTTCTGACTCAGATGCCTTTTAGTCAGATAAGCTCCTGGAAGCCATCCCAATAAACTCACTGGTTCACTAGGCTAAACGTGGGTAGAGCTGTTTCTTTGGTTTGTGGATGGTGCTTATCAGGGCTGAGTAGTTACTGGTCACATTCTCTATTACCAAAAAGCCCATGGTCCTCCCGGGAAAGCTGTGATCACATTAAGTCCAAGACTCCAGAGCTGTGGATTTCACCTGTCCACTTCTTCCATGGATCAGAAAACATCATTCCAGGGAGGAGGAGTCAGGATTGGATAGCACCTCCCCTGAGGCTCGGGAGTGGTTGAACAGGCTGGGAGCTTGTTAATCCTCTGTTAACCTGTGATGCTGGAAAGACAGAGAAGTGAGTTCAGCTATTCAAGGCCTGAACCGATGGGGCACTTTCTCGGCTGTAGAAGGTTGACAGAACTGGAACAGCCTGTCTGTCCAAGGGTCGCCTAGTGGTGGCAGTACAGGCGGGACAATAGGAACACAGGCCGGTTGCAGGCTTGCGAGGGGCCTCCTCAGGGACTTAAGGACAGAACTTTCATTTTATAAGCTGTGATTATTAAATTTTAATATGACAATGGCTAGAGGAAAGCAGACAAAAAACAAAGGCCCTAATTTACACTCACAGCCTCCTCTACAGACAGACAGACAGACAGACACACACACACACACACACACACACACACACAGAGCTATCCCCTATGCTGAATATTCTTGAAAGGTTGATTGACTGATTGGGTGTGTGTATATGTGTGCTGAACTGGATGGATTTTTTTTTAAGTTCACTTTGGCTACATGATGACTTTGAGACCTTCCTACCTGAGATCCTGACCCCACCCCTAATAATAAAAAGGAGATGCAATATAGCCTAAAAGGGAGAACTTAGGATACTTACATATTTACAGCTGGAGATAGCCAAAGGGTCTTATCTGCACAAAGGAGGTGGGTTTTCATGGCCAGTCCTAAGATGTTGTAAGAACTTGGCTTTCTGTACAGATTGGAGTTTGGCCATGACTGGAGAGTTGTCTAAAGGATTCAGACTGGGAGATTCAGTTTCTGACAGGGTGGGAACGACATGGGAGCTTTCAAATATAGGACTGTGATCTTGGCTATAGTTCCAATGAGCACTTGCGGCTGCACCCGTGCATGGAAATTGTCTTCCACCTGTGGATGCTGGGGTACATGCTGTTCATACCTTCTAGGAGATGCTGGGCACATGCTGGGGTGCTCCAACGAAACATCACTGTGACCTCTCTTCTTCAGTGCAGTGCATATGTCTGTGACCTTCAAGCAGTGGTACCGGTTGATGTGCAGGGGCCGTGGCTGACAGCGGGCTCAAGCCTGCCTGAGCACCAAGGCTGTCTCTGTCCCAGCATGTCGGTACATGCCAAGTGTAGTCTCCTGCAGGTTTGCTCTGAGCTTAACTCAGCTACTAATTCTCCACAAATGTGCCCAGAGCTCAAACCCTCAACTGTCAAGTTGATACCTGTGCCTAACTATGACACTGTGTCTTTAAAATTTTTTTTTATTATTATTATTTATTCAACTGTGTGCATGTGCGTGTGTATGTGTGCGCGCCGTGTGTGTGTATCTGTGTGTGCGTGTGTCTGTGTCTGTGTCTGTGTAGAACCACGGACGAATTCGCGAACCACCATGGACTCCTCCATCTCCTTCTGCCCCGGGATTCACAGGCTCCGCCCTACCAGGGACCAGAAGCGCAGGCCACCCTGCTTCCGCCTGGCGTCTATACGTGGGATCTGGGATCCGAACTCGGGACCTTCCGCCTGCAAGGCGGAGGCTTAACCCCTGAGCCACCTCTCCAGCCCGACACTGTGTCTTTAAAAAAAAAAAAAAAAAAAAAAAAAAAAAAGGTCAAGGGCTGGAGAGATGGCTCAGGGGTTAAGAGTCTGTCTTTTTTTTTTAAAAAAATTTTATTATTTATTATTTATTCAATTGTGGGTATATGCGTGTGTGCGTGTGTGTAGAACCATTCGGGAACCACCATGGACCACCTCCACCTCCTCCTTGTTTACTCTGCCCCGGGATTCACAAGCTCTGCCCTACCAGCACCAGAAACGCAGGTATCAGAAATGCAGGCCGCCTCGGCTTCTGCCCGGCATCTATATGTGGGGTCTAGGATCCGAACTCAGGACCTTCCACTTGCAAGGCAGAGGTTTAACCCCTGAGCCACCTCTCCAGCCCCAAGAGTCTGTCTTGAAAGTAGAAGGTTCTGAGTTCAGATCTCAGGTCTCACATAAAAAATGCTAGGCAGAAATGGCAGCGGCCTGCATTTCTGGCCCTGGTGGGTGAAGCCTGGGAAACCCCAAAGCTAAGCAAAAAGGAGAGAAGCAATCCAGAATGATTCCCAAAGTCACTCTTGACCCTCTACAGGGACACACAGTGCCCTCTGATACACACACACACACACACACACACACACACACACATATACACACTCACAAATCAAGAATAACAGAGGTGTTAGGGTGGTGCAAAAGTCTGACCCAGGAAGCCATGAAGGTGATGGAGAGAACCAACTCCACAAAACTGTCCTCTGACCTCCACACTCACTCCCCCACTTCACATACATGCACACGCAGGTATACACACAAATGAACAATTTAAAAATAATACTTTAATTAGAAATATGATAATATAAATAAATTCGTCAGGTCTATAAACAGTTAAATCTGAATTGTATTCATGACAAATTGAGATAAACCAAAGCAATTAGGTTGCATAGTTATACCTTAAGATTTGCAAGGCTTGGGGCTGGAGAGGTGGCTCAGGGGTTAAGCCTCTGCCTTGCAGGCAGAAGGTCCTGAGTTCAGATCCTAGACCCCACGCATAGACGCCGGGTGGAAAGGGGGCAGCCTGTGTTTCTGGTCCTGGTAGGGCGGAGCCTGTGAATCCCCAGGCAGAGTAAACAAGGAAGGAGGCGAAGGCATCCATGGTGGTTCCCTAATTCGTCCATGGTTCTACACACACACACACACACACACACACACACCTACATACACACACACAATTGAATAAAAATATAATAAAAAACAATAAAAAAAGATTTGCAAGGCTTGAATCAAGTTTTATACGGCAATAAAATCAATTGTTATTACCTTCTTTCTTTCAGTTCCAAGAAGTCCAACTAATTCTTTTAGGTTTCTACAGTCTAGCCAAGATCATCTGGACAGCAATCCTCCAAGTAATTCCTAATAACCAATTATCTTAGTAAAAAAAGACAACTAGGTAGGGGAAAAGAAGGTCTCAAAACCCTCTGGTTAAAAAAAATTACAAAATATAAAAACGGTAAGTGCCCAGAGTTGAAAAAGTATATTTACCAGAAACCTACATCAAAGAACCATGGGCTCCAAGGGCATAAAGTGTCCACAGATGACTCTAGGGAGCTCAAATCAAAATGACCACTTTCACTTGCCCTAGAGGCACTGTACATGTGACTTCTGTGTCCTGTGTGTGTAAGATGGTGGCAGAGAGGAGACAAGACTATTTCTACATTCAGTGTTTTGACCTGTGGACAGATGAATGTTAGTAGCCTGACATACCACACTGCCTGTCAAAACCCTGAGTTCCTTATCTGTGTACTCACAACTGAAGGCCTTTCCTGGTGTGGACTCCATGCACACACAGTGTGGACGGCTTCCCTGAGCTGGGGCTTTGTATGCTCACAAGATGGATGGATTCCTGGGTGCTCACAAGTGGGATGGTCTCTTGTGGGCCAGGTCTCCCTGTGCCCCACACCATAAACTTAGTCTCATAAAAGATGGACGGAAGTGCTATCCTTCAGCTTTATCATGTATTCTTAACCATGTGGAAACAGGAGCTCAATCGCAACTATCTTAATGTATTTTCTTTTATTGCTTATATATTATTTTATATAGTCCAGTTTAAAAAAATTAAGATATAAAGGTGGGGATGGGCATGCTAGGGAAATGTCCAGGAGAAGCGGAGGGAGATAGGGGTGGCTATGATCAAAAGTATTGTCTAGATATATGACTGTAAAAGGGTAAAATAAAACAAAATTTAAAAAATGACCACTTTCTAGTATGTAAACAGATTTTTCAAATACACCTGAGTTTGTTTCATTTTTGAAAACAGGGTCTAATAAAGTAGTTCAGGCTGACCTGGATCATTTTTACATTATTCTTTGAGGATTTCGTATACAAATGCAATTATTTATGTGTCTTATTCCCTTGCTCCCACACCTCTCCCATCTTTCCCACACATTCTCCTTTCCAGCCAATTTCCCTCCAGCTCCCATGTTCCTCTGCATACGTGATCCATTGGGCTTCCTCCAGGACACCTGCATTGGTATGGGCCTGGACACCTGCTGGGGCATGGATGGCCCACTAGTGGGCAAACCATTTAGTCAAGAAGCTTCCCCTCTCCAGTCAGTTGTGAGTCTCATACAGTCCCTGAGGGTGGTGCAATATCTCCTGAGATCCTCCCTTTTCCGTGGTGAAATATTGACAGACCAGCTACTGTGGAGGTCTAGTGGAAGTAGACACCACTGCATTTAGCTCTTGGGTATGATGCCCTGACCTGGTCAGAGGCTGGCAGTACTGACTGGCAGTATCTCTGCCTTAGGTTCTTAGGGTCTTACTGCCCCCTTTTCTGCAAGATTCCCTCAGCCTTGGGATTGGTGGGGGTGGGGTGGGGTGGGGGGTGATTTAGATGTCCTGTTTGGGACAGACTCATCCACCGATACTTTTACTTTACATTTTAGCCAGTTATGGTTCCTGGCATTACACATCTTCCACTGCAGAGGGATACTTCTTGCTTGAGTGCCGAGTGCTTCTCTAGTCTAAGAGTGTAATGGTAAGTGTTTAGATGGTAGCTTACTATCAAATATTTATAGTTAACACCAAGAAGTTTGTTCCCACCTAGGGCCAATGTCTTTCCTTTCATAGGTATTTGGCTAGTTTTGCAGTACCAGATGTGTGTTCTGTGCCATGGAGTGGGACTAAATGTCAGTCAGAAAACAAGTGGTTACCCCTATATCTTGCATGCCACTATTGCACTACTGGACTCTGCTGGAGTTGTTATTGTGGCTTGCAGAATTCATAGCTAGGTGAGGGTGTTGATCACTTTTTTCCTGGCAGCCTGCATAATACACTTTGGCATTATGAAGCTAGCAGTCAAGGGGGGAGCGTCCATATCCATTACAACTTGTTTTTTTTTCATGTCCCATAATCATTGTGTGTCATGTCTTCGGCAACAGGATCTTACTATTAGGTTTTGGATGGCAACCAATAGCAATGACAAATATCTATTTTTTGGGGGGGGTGTCTTTGAAGCCTCTCTATCAACAGCTCCTTAGGAGATTTCACATTCCTGGTACTGGGAAATTGTACTCTTTACCTACAGTTTCTGGTAGGAGATCTCAGGGTAATTTCTGTTTCTGTTCCTCTCTCTGTGTGTTCTGTGTTGTTTTGACTCATTTTAGGTTATATTTTTTGATAGATTTGTAAAGCAGGTTTCTGACTATATTCTACATACTTGTTGCTAGTTTTACTCCCATCCCCATTTCTTTACTTGCCCCCTTTAAAACTTTCTTTCTTTTATTGCCCTTTCCACCTCTCTTTTAGTGTCCTCCCCATCTCCCACTCCCAACTTAATGTTTCTTTCTAGTTTACAACTTGTTATAGTTACTCTATGTAATGGTTACTCTTAACTATTGCTGTGAGAGAGCATTCAAAGTCAAACATTTTAAGGGAGAAAGGGAGATTTATTCACCTTACAGTTCCAGAGGGAGATACAATCTTTCATGGAGGCAGTGACTGTGACTGCCTAGCTGAAGCTGGAGTCAGGCTAAGTCACTCCCATCCCTGAAAGCTAGTGGGTGATGGCTGAAGGCTGGAGGATTCCTGGAGAGTCTCTCTTCTTCCTAGTCTTCTGTTCTGTGGTTTCTTTTATCTGATCCACTACTGGGAGGTTCCAATCAGATCTAGGAAGGTTTCAATCAGATCTAGGGCTGGTCTTTGTATTATATATGTATTGATCCAGATAATCTCTTTAGGTGGTCTCAGCTGATCTTAGTTAATGCCAGGTGTGGTCTAGTTAACACCCAAGGTTAACTATCACATTCTGCATAATTGTTTATAAATCCACAATCAAATGACTTATAGTGGAACAAGGGGTTTTATTTTGACTTACAATAGTCCAGTCCCAAAACCAAGGGAACAGGCCATACCATATCTGAACCATTCACAGGACTGCTGAGAGAGGGACAATCCTTACTGACCAAGTATATCAAAGGATATCAACTTTCTCAAACAGTTTCCTGCCCAGGCATTAATTCTGCCCACCATGGCTTCCCCATCAACTAGACAATCTCCTGCAGGCTTGCTCAGGGCTTAAATTAACTAATCACTCACAACTCTTCTCAGAGCTCAAACCCTCAACCATCAAGTTGACCCTTGTATCTAACTATGACACAGCTCTTAGAGGAGTTTCTATTTAAGTATACTATTTTGAAGGTTCAATGTTAGCATATGCATATAAGAAAGAAAATGTGATGCTTGTCTTTCTGCATTTGGAATACCCCATTCAATATAGTATTTTCCAATTCCATCCATTTACCAGAGAATTTCATAATTTTGTTTTTCTTGACAGCTGAATAGTAGTATTCCATTGTATATATATGTATCATTTCATTATCATTCCTCCAGTGATGGATTTCTGAGCTGATTCCATTTCTTTACTATTGTGAATAGAGTTACAATGAACACAGGCATGTAAGTGTCTCTGTAATAAGATGTAGAATTCTTTGGGAATATTCCCAGAGGTAGTATAGCTGGGTCATATTGTAGTTCAAATTTTAGCTTTTTGAGACTTTATACTGATCTTCAAAGAGTCTGTACAAGTTTACACTCCCACTAAAAATGAATAAGGAATCCCTTCTCCCCATATCCTCACCAGCATTTGTTGTTATTTGTGTTTTTTAACTTAGCCATTCTGACTAGGGTAAGATAAGCCAGTAATTTTAATTTACAGTTTTTTTGATGACTAGTGAGGTTGAACACTTTTTAAAATATTTGTTAGATATTTGAATTTTAAGATTTTTCAGTTTCTCCAAAGAATTGCATTAAAATTTTGATTGGAATTGCTTTGAATATGTGTATTGCTTTTGGTAGGATGGTCATTTTCACAATGTTAATCTTCTGATCCATGAGGTCTTTTTACCTTCTGGTATCTTCGATTTCTTTCTTCAGTTTTTTAAGTTTTTATTGTATAGGTCTTTTACTTCCTTGGTTAAGTTTATTCCAAGGTGTCATTGTTTGAAATGTGAGTTGTCACCCACAGGCTCATGTGTTTGCATCCTTAGCTGCTTCCAGTATTTGAGAAGATCATGGCACCTTTAGGAGACAGACCCTTGATAGAAGAAAGCAATCACAGAAAGTGGGCCTTGAAGTCTGTTAGCCCCACTTGCTTGAGTGAATCTGCTCTTGAGCTTGTAGCAGTAGCTTTCAGCCTCCCTGATGTCTTCGGTGACTTAACACACCTCCACTTCTGCCAGCCAGCCATGCCTTTTCTACATGTTCTTATGGAGGACCAAGGGTGACTTTGGGAATCATCCTGGATTGCTTCTACCTCTTTCTTGCTTCACTCTGGGATTTCCCAGGCTTCACCCACTATGTATATTGAGATATCCTTGCATTTCTGAGATAAACCAAACTTGGATGATTTTAATGTGCTTTATGATTCGGTTTGCAGGTATTTGGTTGAATATTTTTGCACATGTTCATCGGTGAGATTTACCTACAATTTTCTTTTTTGTTGTATCTTTATTTGCTTTTGGGAAGAATAATACTGGCTTCATAGAAAGAGTTTAGAAGTATTCTTTCCTTTTGTACTATGTGAAATAGCTTAAGAAGTAATGGTGTGAGTTCTTCCTTAAATGTCTGGTCTAGTAGAATTCTGCACTGAATCAGTCTAGTCCTGGTTTGTTGTTGTTGTTGTTGTTGTTGTTAGATTTGTGATTACTGTTTTAATTTCAATATTTGTTATAGATCTGCTTAACTCATTTAGTTCACCTGATTCAACTTTGATAAGTTATACGTATTTTAAAATTCATCCATTTCTTTTTGATTGTCCAGTTTTGTAGAGTATAAACTTTTTTGAAGTTTGTCCTTATGATTCTCTGAATTTCTTCAGTGTCTGCTACAGTACCTCCCTTTTTGTCTCTAATTCTACTGATATGAGTTTTCTCTCTTTTGGCTTTGGTTATTTTAGTTAAAGGTTTGTCAGTCTCATTTATCTTTTCAAAGAACCAACTCTTTATTTCATTGATTCTTTACGTTGTTTTCTTTATTTCTGTTTCATTAACTTCACCCTGATTTTGTTTATTTCTGCCCATCTATTCCTTTGGGTTGATGTGTTCTTGCTTCTCCAAAGCTTTAAGTTTCATTGTTATTTATTTGTGATGCTTCTATTTTTTAATATTTATTTATTTTGCTTGTGTGTCTGTATATGTATGTATGTATGTGTGTATATCAGAGAGCTTATGTGTCCCTGTGGAGGACCAAGGATGACTGCGGGAATCATCCTGAATTGCTTCTACCTCCTCTTTGCTTTGCTCTGGGATTTCCCAGGCTTCACCCACCACGGCCAGAAGCGCAGGCCCCACAAGCACACACCTGCGGCTGAAGGTGAATTGGATGTTCCCTTCTCATTTCAAAGCTTGGACATGGGGCTATCTTCTACCACTTCTACCTCATTTTTCCCTCCTCATGGTCCTTGTCATGGTTTGAAATGTGAGTTGTCTTCCATAGCCTCAGGTGGTTGAATCTTTAGTTGTTTGGGAAGGTCATGGCCCCTTTAAGAGGTGGAGCCTTGCTGGAGGAAAGCAGTCACAGGCGGTGGGCTTTGAGGTTGATTAGCTCCACCTACTTCTGGGAGAGGTCTGCTATTGCAATTTGCAGTTTTTAAATTCTCAGTTTCCTTAATAGACATAACTTAATCTATCTGCAGCTTCTGTTAACCAGCCATGCCTTTTCTCCATGAAGGGCTGTATCTCCCTTCTGGAACTATAAGGTAAATAAATCTCCCTTTCAGTTGTTTGACTTTGAGTGATGTCTCACAGCAGCAAGGAAGAGTAACCAGTACAGTGAAGTAGGCAGGTCCAGTGCTGGGCTCTGGTTAGGGTCTTCTTGAGTTTATTAAATGCCTGTGAGACCTCAGGCTCCCATATAACTGGAGCCATCCTTGTCTGGGATGTTTCTATTAATAAACTGTGTAAGGGGTTAGCATCTAAATTGCTGTTCTGTTATAGGCAATGGATAATCTGGGATTGGTTATTCTTTCAGGCCTTAATTTCTTTGAATCCTTTGACAGATGTATCCCGGAATATTTGACTTCAGTCTGTTTTTTTTTTTTTTTTTTTTTTTTCTTCAAGACTTTGTACCCTGTCTCATTTAGATGATGTAATAGGGCCTTTGTACCTTTGACAAACTTGTCTTGTTTTGAAGTAAAACACAGCAGGTCATCTATATACTGGAGGAGACCTATCTCTTCTGGCTGCTGAAAATCTGCAAGGTCACATTCTAAGGCACGTCCAAAAATATGTGGGCTATCTCTAAATCCTTGGGCAGGATATTCCAAGTTAGTTTTCCTTTCCCCTCTCTGGATTCTCAAAAGCAAAAAAATATTGGTTTTCTGGGGCCAAAGGAATGCAAAAAAAAATGCATCTTTTACCTGTAATACTGTGAACCAAGTGGAGGAAAGGGTTATCTTAGCAAGAAGTGCTTAAGGGCTGGGCACTATAGGGTGGGTTGGCGCTACTGCTTTATTTATAATCTGAGATCCTGTACTACTCTTCGCTGTCCATTGGGCTTTTATACTCCTAGGATAGGGGTGTTACATGGGCTATTACAAGGAATTACTAAACCTTTGGATCTCAGGTTGTTAGAATCTGAACTAGTCCCACTCTAGCTTCTGATTTTAAGGAATACCATTTCTGGCACAGAAAGTTTTGTGGTCTTTGAGCATTATTTTTGCTGGGGAGGTTCTTAAGGCCCATCCCATGTTTTGGGATGAGGCCTGTCCCAGTTTGCCTGAATGGTTTATCAGCTAAATGGCCATCAAACGACCTAAGGGAATAAGGATTAACAATCCAGTTACAGTTCTCAGTCCAGCTTGATGGGAGAGCATGCACCAACACTAGGGCCGAGGGAACTGGCCACTATCACCACATAATGGCTGAGAGAGGGACAATCTTTACTTGCCAGACTAGCATGTCTGGCCAAGTAGACACAAAGATGCCAACTCTCTCAACCAGTTCTCTCTATTTTATTCCAGGGCCTAATCCCACCACCATGGGCAGGGCCTTCCACATTGGCTAGACAATCTCCTGCAGGTTTGCTCTGGGCTTAACCACTAATTCTCTACAGATGTGCCCAGAGCTCAAACCTTCAACTATCACGTTGACACCTGTGCCTAACTATGACACTCCACCCCTTGTCAATTTGACACAAAAACATAGCACTTTTAAACTGTAACCCTCAATCCTTGTTCCATAGGTGTTAAAAGTTATCTTAAAAATATAAATACATTGATTAAATAAATCTAAAGTGTACTCTCATTAAAACTTTTAAAAGTTCAAAGTTTTTTAATCTTAGGGCTGGAGAGGTGGCTCAGGGGTTAAGCCTCTGCCTTGCAGGCAGAAGGTCCTGAGTTCGGATCCCAGATCCCACGTATAGACACCAGGCGGAAGCGGGGGCGGCCTGCGCTTCTGGTCCTGGTAGGGCGGAGCCTGTGAATCCCAGGGAAGAAGGAGGTGGAGGTGTCCATGGTGGTTCCCGAATTCGTTCGTGGTTCTACACATACACAGACACACACAGACACAGACACACACACGCGCACGCACACATACACACGCACATGCGCACAGTTGAATAAATAATAATAATAAAAAAACTTTAAAAAATCAAAGTTTTTTAATCTTAAAAGTGTATTAAATAAGTTAAATTCTTTAAAATAAATAAAACACTAAAATAGAAGGATCTTGAACAATAAGAAAACATTAAAAAGATCAAAGTCCAGCAAATAAAATACTACATCCTTTACTTCAATGGCCATCTTCTGTTGCTCATCATGTAATCAAGGCAGCTCAAAGACTCTAGGCATTCACAGTCCTTGTTTGTAGCTCAGTCGTAGAAGCAGAGTTCCTCTGAACCAGGCTGAATCTCCACTCCAGCCATCCTCAGCATATATCCCATAGTTCTGGCATCTCAAACAACATTCTGGGTTCACCTCTGCAGCTATAAGCTTCACCTTTCCTTGTAGGAATTTTACACCTGCGACTTGGTGCCAAACTTTTTTTTAAAATTTTTTTAAATTATTATTATTTATTCAACTGTGCAATGTGCGTGTGCTCGTGCGCGTGTGTATGTGTGTGTAGAACCACGGACGAATTCGCGGACGCCTCCACCTCCTTTTGCCCCGGGATTCACAGGCTCCGCCCTACCAGGACCAGAAGCGCAGGCCGCCCCCGCTTCCGCCTGGCATCTATACGTGGGATCTGGGATCCGAACTCAGGACCTTCCGCCTGCAAGGCCGAGGCTTAACCCCTGAGCCACCTCTCCAGCCCTGGTGCCAAACTTTTGCTGCTCTCCATGAACCCCTCAGTAGCACACCAAAACCAGTATCACCTGAGGGATGCTGCCAGATTCCGAAGTGATGTTGAAACGGCTTGATCCACTCGAGCCACAGCTGTACCAAGTTTTGTGTGCTCACATTGGAAAAGCCTCTTTCTAGGCAGCTAAACTTCCAAAGGACAAGAAACGGCTTTAAATTGGGCTTTCGGCCCCTGAAGGAATCTGAGTTTTCAAACCACAAAATCACCATATGGTGGTTTTCACATCTTCCACCGTCCCAGTGCAAGTTACTAGGTTTTCCTTTACTGATATTCATTTCTCCAACAATGGCAGCTATTTGGCTGCCTGCTCTTTCCTCAACCAAATCCTCAAAACTGTCGACACAGCTCCTCCTCTATCAAGCAAACCAGTCCATTGTTTTTAAATCCAGCTTTACCAAAGTCCTTGTTCCCTTCCTCACAAACTTGGCCCAAATAATCCATAACTCTCAGCACCACTATTTTCCAAATGGCCTACAAGCTGAATGGTTTTTAGAGCACACAATCTCAATGTCTTCAAACATTGCCATATTCCTCCAAAAAAGCCATTCAGAATCCACAAAGTCCAAATAGCCAGATTTATCAGCAACACCCCACTTTCTGGGTACCAAATTCTGTCACAGTCCGACTTAAGGGAACAAGGGATTTATTTTCTTACTACAGTCCAGTTACAGTTCACAGTCCAGC
Organism: Typhlomys cinereus; assembly: GCA_023101885.1. Taxonomy (NCBI): domain Eukaryota; kingdom Metazoa; phylum Chordata; class Mammalia; order Rodentia; family Platacanthomyidae; genus Typhlomys; species Typhlomys cinereus. The sequence continues at coordinate 582,415 of JALPQD010000278.1, forward strand.
TTGACAGGAGAGCACACACCAACACCAGGCCAAGGGCCTGGCCACACCATCTCTACATAATGGCTGAGAGAAGGACAATCCTTACTTGTCAGACCAACCAGCATGTCTGGCCAAATATACACAAGGATGCCAACTTTCTCAAGTAACTCTCTGTATTTTATTCCAGGGCCTAATCACACCCACCATGGGCTGGGCCTTCCCCACTGGCTAGACAATCTCCTACAGGTTTGCTCTGCGCTTAACTCAACCACTAATTCTCTACAGATGTGCTTAGAGCTCAAATCTTCAATTGTCAAGTTAACACATGTGCCTAACTATGACAAGGCCCATACCTGAGAGGGAGCTTGTATTAAAATTTCATCCGGAATAGCCTGATTATTTATAACATGGACTTTATCCCATGAATGGGAATATATTAGTGTTTAACAGTGCTAAAACGTTCCATTAGGTCTCTCCCTAAGATGTCATTAGGCATTCAGGCATGTAGACAAAGGAATGCATAAAGGCTGTGTTATTAACCATACAAGGAGTTTCAGTAGTTACTTTGTGAGTGACCTGTCACCCCACTGATCTTAACAGTTCCAGTTAAATTGAGTTTGACAAAGGCCAAGGAAGGAAATTGAGCACTGAAAATTTTGCTTCTGTATCTATTAAAAGAGGAATGAGTTGGCTTTCCACTTGCATGTTAACCCACAGGTCTCTAGATGTTATATCAATCTGGTTGGGGTCCCCTTAGCTGGATATCATCAGCAAGTCTCCCTTTTGCCTTCTGAAGGAAGCCAAGAGCCTCAGGCCTCATCATTGGTCCCCTGCAGAGGGATTTGACCCCTTGGCCCTGGGATTTAAGGGAAAATCTTTCCTCCAATGTTGATTCCTACAATCAGGACAAGAGCCAGGTGGAGGCTTCTTATACTTGGGACATGTGGCACTACCGATTCAGGGAGGCCCTAGCTCGGCTCCCAAATTCAGGACAAGCCTGGATGTACGGACATGTCCCAACAGAGGACCATGCAGGCGGAAGGATGAACAACCAATGGGAAGCAGCCATCTAACCTGCACCTGCAATGGACACCTAGTAAACAATTAAATGACTGGTGGCTGTCCCTCCCCCACCCCAGGAGGGATGGGAACACCTGATTGGACCCTGACCCTATATAAGCCCAAACGTCCTTAATGACTCCTGTATCTGCAGCATCTCGTCCGTCCATTGCTGCTTCTCACCTGATGCCTGGGGTCTGGTGGTAACCCATCACCAGCTCGCCCATTCGCCTCTAGCCCCGAGCCCCGCTGTCGTTTCCCCACACACACACACTCCCACCCTCCCCCCCCTGTCCCCGGTGGGGGATACGGCAACAGGGACAGTTTTTTCAAAGACTGGTGGCATTTGAAGTATTTTTTTTCCTGTTGGAAGGGACTTTGGGTTGTTTGGTGGGCGTGCCTTGTTCCTATTGTTATTCCATTCCCTTAGGGCCATTATCAAGCTTCATTTTTTTTTTCCTGTCCTGGCTTTCCCAGGAATTTCTAGTTGATACTCTTGGAAGAGATCTTTGTGATCTCTTATATAAAAGAAAATTTGAACATAGGGAACGTCACCATTTGCCTAGCTTGGCAGAATAGGTCTAGTTGGAGGATGTCACTATAGCTTAAAGGTCCTCTCAGGAGCCATCTCTCCCCACCATCTAAGATGTATCGGGGCCACTCTGAGAATAGAACAGCACAAGATGACTCTTCTTCAGGCTAGTAGGATTAAACATTTTCAAGTTCTTGAGGGTGCATTTGAGGAGACTTCTTTGAGGGATGGAGTTAGAGGTTCCCATGCAAAGCAGAGGAACCAAGGATGACTGCTTCCATTACTAGTTAGTCACTGGATTTAGGACAGGGAGACCCCTCCTCAGCTAGAGCCTAGAAAACCTGGACTTTAGGGGACTGCACCTGATCGGGAGGCCTTGCCTTGCCAGTGCTAAAGGAGTGCTACGCCTGGAGTATTCTCTATACCTAGAGCCTAGGGGTTCAGGGTGTGTGGCCCACCAATGACTGAAGCTTCCTGTGATTGGAGTTCTCTCTTCTGTGCTATGAGTCTTAGAGACCTGGATGGCCATCATCCCAGATCTGAACTTCTTTTTTTTAGGATTGAGACAGTTTATTAGAGGAGAGTAACAATAGAACTCATGGATATGAAGTCTGTGAAGGGCAAGAAAACCAGAGATGGTTGGTAGGGTCGGGGTATTTATAGGGTTAGACAGACTTGAGAAGAGGCTCTTCCTTATTGGCTGGTTTTGGTTTCTGCAAATATGATTTGGACTTTTGGTCCCATCCATCCATCCATCCATCCATCCATCCAATCTATCTAACCTTTCTTTCTCTCTCTTTCTCTTTCTTCCTTTTTTCTTTCTCTCTCTCTCTCTCTTTCCTTTCTTTTTTCCCTCCCTCCCTCCTTCCCTCCCTCCTTCCTTCCTCTTTTTTTCATATTTTTTTAATTTTTATTATTTTTTATTATTCAATTGTGCGTGTATGCATGTGTGTACATGTGTGTGTATGTATGTGTGTGTGTGTAGAACCACGGATGAATTTGGGAACCACCACGGACCACCTCCACCTCTTCCTTGTTTACTCTGCCCCAGGATTCACAGGCTCCGCCCTACCAGGACCAGAAACGCAGGCTGCCCCCGCTTCCGCCCAGCGGCTATACGTGGGGTCTAGGATCCGAACTCAGGACCTTCCGCCTGCAAGGCAGAGGCTTAACCCCTGAGCCACCTCTCCAGCCCCTTTTTTTCATATTTTTATTGTGTGTGTGTATCAGAAGGTACTGATGTGTCCCTGTGAAGGACCAAGGGTGACTTTAGGAATCACCCGGGATTGCTTCTATCTCCTTGCTTTGTTCTGGGATTTCAGGAGCTGTTTCTTTTGAGGGATTCAACTTACTTGAATTGGAGGAGCTCATTTATTCTTTCTGCATTTAAAACTACAGTTCTAGAAACTATTCTCTCATTTCTCCTTTATCTTATGAGGATCTTGACTCCCCAAGGGATGAGAGATAATGACCCATCTGCCTACTTCCAGCTGAGTTGGGGCAAAGAAAGAGTAAGCAGCCAATGGTCCATCTATGACATACTGGAATGATCCAGAAGTCTGCAGTGGATGGGTTTTGGTTAATTTATTATTTGAAGTTTTATGGATATTAATCTTAGTTGGCAGAATCTACTCAGTGAGCTCCTGGCTGGCTATGCCGAAACTGTTGCTGGGTTTTATGTCCAGATTCTTGTGTTCAGGAGTCAAAGATTAAGACCAGAACATGTGTCGAGAATGAAGGCAGGATTTATTAGAGGAGAGAAAGGATGGAACTCATGGACATGAAATCTGTGAGGGGCAAGAGCGCCCCCAGACATGAATCCATTAATATTAGAATGAGTGTCACTAGAGAAAGTGCCCTTCTTTCACTAACAGAACACAAAGCCAACCCTGCAAGAAAAATTGTTCCCCACTATTTGATGCAGACAAACAAGGATTGGGTATTCCTCTCAGGAGAGATCATTCAAATCCTTGTCTGGCTATGTCCCTGGCAGGGCTATTAGGTATGATTTGCCCACAGTGGAACTCAGTTGTGTTGTGACTTATGATCAGATTCTAAACCAATGCCACCATAAATCATATGCTATCACCATGGAACTGCACATCAAGCCCACTTGAACTCCATGGCTATGAAGAGATCTTAAGAATCTCATCGTGGGGCTACAGATTTGAGCCATGAGGCATTGCAGGTTTCCTGCTTCGGGCTGCCACTCAATCACACATTCACACAGAGTTCAAAATATTCCCTCCTTCCCCTTCCAAAAATATAAACGGATGCCCTCTGTTGCCTCCCCTCAAGAGTCCTGCTCAGAGAAGCCGAGTAGAGATAGGGCAGAATTTCTTGTACCTTAGCCAGTGGAATCTACCTCTTGGACACCTGATCTCCTGGCTAGCTGTGTCAAAACTGTTGCTGGGTTTTATGTCCAGGTTCTTATATTCCAGAGTCAAAGATTGAGACCAGAACATGTGTAGAGGATTAAGGTAGAGTTTACTGGGGGAGAGAAAAAAGGACAGAGTCGGTGAGGGGCAAGGGAGCTGATGACTGGCAGAGTTAGGGGTATTTGTAAACTTAGACAAGCCTGGGAAACCTGATGGGGGCTTTTAGTCCCCTATATCTGATTGGTCTCCTCAGATCAGGGGCCCAGATCAGTTGACCTTGAGGCTGAGTTGTTTCTTTTGAGGGATTTAACTTATCTACATTTGAGGCGGTCATCTTCATCTGCATGTGAAAAACTCCAATCTGTATGCTTTCATAAACAAAGGAATTGGTGCTAATTCCTGCAGGAGCCTCAGAGACCTTTCCTGTCTATAATGTCTATCAACTATCAATTATCAACTAAGAATTTGAACACATGAGGCTATGGGGGGTAAATTACATTCACACCTTGATACCGGAACAGGAAGGTGGATTAGAAGCCTCCACGCTGGTTCAGAAATGAGATTGGATCAGGGAAACCACAGGCAGAGAGGAAGAGAAAGAACACAAAGAAGGGAAGAAGGCGAAGGGCTGGGTGCGCAGCTCAGCGGGAGAGCACTCGGCTAGCAAGGGTGAGGTTTTGGGTTGAACTCTAACACTGCTAAAAGATAAGGAAAAACAGTGCTTCTAACAGGCAGTCTAAAAACTGCCTAACAGAAATTATTCTCCCTCTCAATGGATTGAATAGATGGTTGTATGTGGCATCTCCCTAGGAAAAGTATTCACATAGCAACATGATACAAAGTTTGTAAGGTATGCTCCCAGTAATAGGATAATTTCTATTGGAACCACACCTCCAGTCTTTACTATGTGATTTCCCTAGTAACTCTTGGGTCATTCCTTTGCAAGGCCAGACTGTATAAGATTGTGGCACCATTCACTTTCTGTCTTCCATAGTACAGGGGCTCTCTCCTTACCATGCGAGTATGACGGCTCTCTTCCAGTTCTGACTTTAAGCTACCTCCTCTGTTCTAACAATGGTCAACCACCTCAAGGCCGAGCTATGACTTCCTTCTTGCTCCTCCAGGACGAATGTCCAAGATTTCTTCCTTTTCTCTCATTTTCCACATGTTCTGGTTTCCATCTTTGACTCTGGGATGCAAGAGCCCCCAAAGAAATCTGGCTTGACTGGGTGTCTCAGCTACTCTTGCTGCTGTGAGAACACTCATATACAATGTTCGGCGAGAAAGGGAGATTTGGCTTATGGTTCCAAAGCAGAAACACAGTCTATTAGGATGGAAAAGGCATGGCTGTCTGGGAGAAACTGGAGGTGGCCTGAGTCACATCCATCAGGTGGGCTAAGAGAACTTGCTGCAAACTGCAAGGACAGAATTGTTTGCAGAAACGGAACAGGGCTAACAATCTCAAGGCCCAACCCCTGTAATATGCCTTCCTCCAGAAGGTTCCCACCTCCCAAAGGTGACATAACCTTCCCAACACCAATTATCAACTAAGAATTTGAACACATGAGGCTATGGGGGGCAAATTACATTCACACCTTGATACCGGAACAGGAAGGTGGATTAGAAGCTTCCTCGCCGGTTCAGAAATGAGATTGGATCAAGGAAACAACAGGCAGAGAGAAAGAGAAAGAACACAAAGAAGGGAAGAAGGCAGCTCAGCGGGAGAGCTCTCGGCTAGCAAGGGTGAGGTCTTGGGTTGAACTCTAACACTGCTAAAAGATAAGGAAAAATAGAGAGAATAACTGAGAAGCACAGAGAAACAGGTTGCATGGGAAGTAGGAAGCAGCTTAGTGCCAGCTCCTGCTTATCAGCTGGACAGCCAAAGCCATAAGCACAAGGCAAGCTGGGCTTTTCTGGTAACAAAGGTGTTGCTGTCCGCCTACATGGTTGCTGATAACTGACCATCAAATGGCTTAAGGGAACAAGGGGTTTATTTCCTTATGACAGTCCGGTTATAGTTCTCAGTCCAGCTTGACAGGAGAGCATGCACCAACACCAGGGCTGAGGGAACTGGCCACACCATCCACTGCATAACAGCTGAGAGATGGACAATCCTTACTTGCCAGATCAACATGTTGGGGCCAAGTATACAGAAGGATGCCAACTCTCTCAACCAGTTCTCTGTGATTTATCCAGGGCCTGATCCCACCCACCAAGGGCTGGGTCTTCCCCATCAGCTAGACAATGTCCTTCAGGTTTGCTCTGGGCTTAACTCAACCATCAACTCTTTACAACTGTGCCCAGAGCTCAAACCCTCAAGAATCAAGTTGACACCTGTGCTTAACTATGACAAAAGGACTGGCAGTACTAATTACATTCTAAGTTGAGAGGCAGTGGGGAGGGAGAGTTTGGTGCGGGTGTTGGTAGTAATCCTACCAGCATGGCAGGGCAGCAATAAAGAAGTTCACTATGTTGTTCCTGTATCTCTGAGTGCTAAACCAAGACACCTGTTTGAAACAGAATTACTTTGGAGACCTGGAACAAGAAACAGTTGCAATTCGACTTAAGCATTCTGGGGACACCCTGTCATGGTCTCTAGATGGAAGATGGCCATTGCAATGGTTACTCTTAACTATTGCTGTAAAAGAGCACTCAAAGTCAAACAACTTAAGGGGGAAAGGGAGATTTATTCAGCTTATGGTTCCAGAGGGGAGGTACAGTCTTTCAATACAGAGGTGACGTGGCTGACTGGCCAAAGCTGGAGGAGGCTATGTCACTGCAGACATCTTGGAGGCTGAGAGCTACAAGACTGCATGCTGCAAAGGCCGACTTCTCCTGGAGGTAGGGTGGGACTAATCTACTTCAAGGCCCACCTCTTGTGACCATGTTCCTCCAGCAAGGTTCCACCTCTCAAGGTGCCATGAACTTGCCAAACACATGAGACTGTGGGGGACACATTTCAAACCATGACAGTCACGGAAGGCGGTCATGTAAGGTGGGGAGACTGGACACAGAAGAGTGGGGAGATGGCTAAGAGGTTATACTTGCTGCACAAGCATAAGGACCAGAGTTGGGACCCCAAATCGCATGCAAAAACACTAGGTGGATATAGTTGTGCTTCCCTCCACTTTCAGTAATTCAAGCCCTGGAATGTAGGGCCTGGTAATCCCCTGGAACAAGTTGGCAGCCAGACTAGCCCTATAGAGGAGCTCTGAGTTTAACTAGAGACCTAGCCTCAAAAAATAAAAAATAATGTGGAGGCGTGATAGAGGACGGTTCCTCATATCAACCTCAGGCCTTGTCATGTTTTGAGTGTGAGTCATCCCGGCAGGTTCAAGTGTTTGAATTCTTAGTTGATGCTAATGTTTGGGAAGGTCCTGACACCTTTAGGAGGTGGAGTCTTGCTGGGGGGGAGGAGGGGCAGGTCTTGAGGTTGGTTAGCCCTATCCTGCTTCTGCTAGCAGTCTGTTCTTGAGTTGTTGCTATCTCTCTGGGTCTCCATGATGTCTGAAGCAACCCAAGCCAATTACAGCACCTGCTGCGACCCATACCTTTTCTGTCATGAAGGACTATATCTCCCTTCTGGAACTGTAGGTCGAATAAATCTGCCTTTCTCCTCTTAAGTTGCTTAAGTCTCACGGCAGCAGAAAGAGTAGCCGTGAGAGGCTTCCATATTGCATGCACACATATGCACAAGCATCTGCACACACCTGCTTGCATACATGCATACAAACTGCAGCCCCCAATGCACATAGAAATGGAAAAAGAAAAAAAAAAAAAAGACTGGAGACACGGACTTACTGAGAAATTTAAGCATCACGGAGCTTGGGCCGTGGCTGGCAGTCTGCTCTCTGTAGCCAAGAGGGAATCCTATTGTCTAAGGATTACTGAACACAATGAGAGTTCCGGACCCATAGCCAGCAGAGCTTGTCCCGTTGGTGTGACTTGTTGCTAGGTGGGTATTTTAGTTTCATTACATGTTGCTGAAACAAAATACCTGACTCAAGCAATATAGTGGGGTTTTAACTTGAAATTTAGTCAATCACTGAGGGGAAGTCACAGTGTGTCAGGGAACTTAAGACAGTTGGTTCTATCGCAACCATAGCCAGAGCAAAGAATCAGTGGAAGTAACGCTTGCTAGCTCACTTATTCATGGCTCCTTTTTCACCTGCTTAGGCAACGGTCTGTCCACTAAAGTGGGTCATCCCACACCGACTAAGATAATCATTAATAACCCTGGAAACCCTCTGAGGTTGTGACACATTGACATTTGAGACTAACCCTCACAGTAGGACTGAGTTCTCGGAATCCAGGTTCCTTGTTCCTCGTTACTGCTGTTTCAGCAGTGAACCATCAGACTGGTTTACTGCTAGGTTGAGTCTGACATTGTTGAAGCCAGGAAGCCAAGGGCTGAATTTCCTCAGTTCTTGCCCTCAAATGTAGAGCTGAGTACTGTTTCCCCCATTCTCTGAAGCATTTTTTTTTGAGGGGGGGACACTATGATCTTGAACTTTGATGCCTCTAGGTGCATAAATGGGGGCCCCTTTAGAGTAGGGACCTCAAAGTCTTATGAGGTCCAGTGCAGCTCCTAGTAGGTGAGAAGGGGTAAACTTGTGATATAGTCCTGAAGCTAACACCTGACCCTTGACTGGCCCTCAGTTTGCATCTAGCCGCATTTGGAGCAAGAACTACAAGAGTCGGATACAGCTCGCTACCTCCAGTGGGTACATTCCAATGTCAGAGAAGACTTTTCCAATCCTTTGTTGCTTTTTAAAACTTTAATAGCTTTCCTTTTAAAATTTGTTTATTTTAAGGAGTTAGTGGCGGCCTCAGGTTAGGGGTAATTTGAGCTGCAGCCAGAATGATCAAGGTGGCCTGCAAGGTCCGAATGAAGTGTAACACGAATGGTACCATTGGGAGTTGAAAAAAGTTGATTGAGGCCCAGACTGGTACCCGTTGGAACAAGATTGTTCTCAAGAAGTGATACAAGATCTTTAAGGACCACGTGTCTCTGGGAGACTACAAAATCCAGGATGGGCTGAACTTAGAGCTTTATCCTTGTACAGCAGAGTTCCCCACTGCTGACTCTGCCCTGCCCTCCTCCCCCCTCACCTGGCGCACTGGTATAGATGCTTTTAAGAAGTCACATGAATAAAAACATAGATGTTGCTGTGTTGATGTAAAACAACTTTCTTTTATGTGTTTGTGTGGAGGTTCTGGGGCTTGAGCTAAGGTCATCAGGATCCATGGTGATTTAAATTACCAGCTTTGCACACCGGTGCCTTTACCCTCTGAGCCATCTGGCTGGCAGTTACTGATCATTTTAAACTTAAAAACAAACAACTTTCTTTTTTTTTTTTTTATTGGACTGGAGCTTTCAAGTTTCTTGGGTGTGGAGCAGGAAGAGCACTAAGATTTTGTTACAGAATTGGCCCAACTCACTGTGTTCTACTCTTGCTCAATATCAAATTCCCCAACGGAGGGAGGAAGCTGCATGGAAGGTCCACTGAACCTGAGTTTTGAAGGTCTCAATTCTGCAGTCAGAAATCTGCATAGCTGAGAGGCAGCCAAGGACTTTGAGCTACCTGCTGCCCTGTCTTGGGCCTTCTGATCTTGAGTTATTCAGGTCCTTATCCTGCTAAAACTTATCCCTGACTTGTGAACAGTCCTTGTTTTTGGATCCCCAGAGTATCTCAGTCCCCTTTCCAAGATGGAGCCTCGCTACGGCCTTTCCAAGTATGGGAGTACTACAGTGGACTTCTCTAATGCTGGCTGGCCACAGAGATCATTCTCACCCTGAATCCTCCACTTGGATTGATGCTTTGTGAGAGCTGGGGGCTTGTCCCGTAGCTAGGACTGACCATCTTTGCACAGACTCTTTGGTTCCTTCTCCTTTGCTGAAGAGCTGGGCACAATGTTTCCGCCTTTTCACTGCTTGGCTCTCTGTTTTCCTTGACTTTTCATCTGTTTTATTATTTCTGATTCTCTCTGCTTCTCATCAATCCTTCCACAGAAATGAACTTTCAGCCTGCAGAAAATGAATCTTTTCCATTTTCTCTCCCTCCATTAGTATCAAGTGCCACTGGTAAAGAAATGGCTTCCACAGACCAGAAACCCACAAGGAAAAAAATATCTGAAACTTAAATCTAAAAGACAGTTGCCACGTTCTATTATGACATCCCCTGAATGTAAGACCTGGCACTGGCTTCAAATACTTACCCACCTTATGAGAAAATGGCATAATATATGTGAAAATGAATTATTTACATTTTTGGCTAAAATCAGTGAAAGAAATTCTCAGTCTGTGTCCACATTTATCACAGCGGTGTCCCTGCCTACAGAAACAAGGCTGGGAGGATGGCTCAGTGGTTAAAGCACTTGCCACACAAGCAAAAGGACTGGCGTTCAGATTCACAGAACCCATACAAAATTCCAGATTGGTGTGCCTGCCTGCCTATAATCCCGGCCTCCTAAGACGATGCCTGGGAAAATCTGGAGCAACTTGGTCAGCCAGACTAGCCCTATCAGTGAGCTTTGAGTTTGTTTAGAGATGTAGCTTCAGAACAGTAAGGGATTCCTAGTAGCAACTTCAGACACACACACGCACACACACACACACACACACACGCCTGTGCACCCAAACACACGTGTGCCTTGCTCCCACATACACGGGAACATAGAATAGACAAAAGAAAACAATCAAAGGCCAGGAACTGTACACATGGAGACAGTCTTTCTCTAGGGACCTGAGTGCTTGGGCATCAGAGTTGCTGGAAGCCCATCTTCATGCTCCGCCCAGTGTTTTCCTATAGATGGCTGGGTGTGGTGGTGTACTCCTTAATGCTAGCACTTGGGAGGAAGAGGCAAGAGAATTGCCACCAGTTAAAGGACAGTCCTGGTCAGTGTGATACCATGTGGCAAAAAAATGTTTTTCCTCCCTGGAGGAATCTAAACTCCTACATTTTCCTTTATATCTTCCGCCAAGGGCCATGTTTCCTTGATTTCCCTGAGATTACACAATTCTGCAAATGGGGGAGACTTGCACCTGTTGATGCGGGCCTCTGCAACTCTACTGGCTAGCCCAATGTTGCATCTTGACCCAAAAAATAAGAGAACCATGGAGGGCAGGGGCCTTGTGGCTCTCCCATCCTCAGCCTCTTCTTGTTTGCAGAGTCCCCTAAGTAAGGGGCCAGAAGGAGACAAACCCCTACAGGGTGCTGTTCTCTGGTCTTCAGTGGTTCTGCATTAGGGGACACAACAGTCATGACGTGCAGGAGCCTCCAAGCCTCTAGACTCCAGCGTCCTTTCCAGTCCCTTCACCCTGCCTGCCACATCATTCTACACTCTCCTTGGGTTCAGCCAGAAGTTTCTGGAATTTTCCTGCCTGCCCACCTCACTCTAGACTCTTCTTGAGTTCAGCTAGAAGTTTCTGGGATTCCTGTGATTGCGCTGATCTAAACCCTAGAGGCCCTCAAGACTGACCTGGACCCAACAGGAACATGAAGGATCTCGTCACACTCCACCTCCCCTCCTTTCCCCTTGCTTGCAACTAGAAAAGGCTCGAGATTTGCCTTGCAAGGGTCAAGCTTAGCCGAGTGGGACAGGAGCCAGAAACAGCTCAAAAACAAGACAGTCCTCCTTTGGGTGTTCTGCCTAGTTTTAGACATTTTGTTTCCACATATTTGATTTAACCTTGGTTCTAGCCACGGTGATGTGGATGGTCAGTCACCTACAGTTCTACTTCATCTCCACCCTTTTATTTATTTTCTTCAGGGGAACATCCAACCCTGGCATTGTTTCTGTCCCTCCCACTTGGGACCTATAAAGCCTTCAGCTCAAAGACCAATTCTGCATTCCCTACACCCCAGGACTCAACGCTAGGATGCTGCCCAGAAGATCGCAAGGCCCAGATCATCAGCACGCAGGCGAGTGCCGCAGTCGGGAAGCTGCCCGTCAGCTGCTGGCTCCAACATTCTGCAAGTACCAGCTAGCTTGTCTCCCAGCTAACCTACCTGATTGCTGCCTGGACCTCTAACCTCCCTGCTCACCCCCACATCCCCATGGTCACCCGAGCTCAGAAGAGCAGCTCTCGGCTTCCCGACACTCCCTCTGCTCTCAGCTGTTAGGAGTTTTCATCTTCCTAGAAGTCTGCTCCCACCAGCAGCTCTCCAACAGACGGGAGCGCATACGGAGCTTTCCTGGGCAAATGGGAGACTAGGTATGGATGGCCTGGGACATTCCCACCAGGTGACAAGAGCCTGCGGATATCAAAAAGGAGCAGTAGGGACAGAGACCCACTTTCTGCAGGCTGGCAGCTGTAGCAGAAGTATGTTCTGGAACCTTCCTGAGAACTTCAAATGCCTTGAATGGACTCTAACCCAGCCGAGATGGTCTGGGCTGTGACTGGGCACTGGGGACATGGAGAACTCTGCAGGTGAGCAGACATGGGGCCATGCGATGACTTTCCCGAGTCAAACCTGTGGTTAATTGCAGATCTGTCTGTCATCTTAATGAGCTCTGTCAAGTTGCTGAGCCTCCCAAAGTCTTAGGGTACCGATTACAAAGGAGTTGTTCCGCACATTGTGCTATGAGCTTAAGAGAAAGGGCTGGACTATCTCTGATGCAGCTGCAGCACCATGGAGATGGCTGAAGAATACACCTGCCTTCCTCTGAAGTACGTGAAGGGTGTTCCCCTCATTAACAGCTTTGCAGACACCATTGAGTCTCTGCAGAACTTCACAGCCTGGCCTGATGACCTACTCATCAGCACCTACCCCAAGTCTGGGAAGAAAGCAGAGGTCCTCTCTAGTGGCCTGCAGCCTTGCTTCCTAGGAAGGGACAGGCCCAGAGCCCGTCTCACCTCTAGTTCCTTCCTTTCTAGGAACCACCTGGGTGAGTGAGATACTGGATATGATCTACCAGGGTGGCGATCCAGAGAAGTGTCGCCGGGCCCCCATCTACATCCAGGTGCCCTTCCTTGAGTTTAGCTGTCCAGGGCTTCTGTCAGGTGTATACATGGGGGCTCTGGAGCCAAGGGAACCAGGGAGAACAACCAACTTACAAATCTTGCCCTGCTCAATTGTAGGGCTTGAGACTCTGAAATATACACCAGTCCTACGGCTACTCGAGACACATCTGCCCCTGTCCCTGATCCCTCAGAGCCTGCTGGATCAGAAGGTTAAGGTAAACACACACACACACACACACACACGCACACGCACACACACACGCACACACACGCACACGCGCACACACACACACACACACACGCACACACACACACGTTATGGCGGCACACATCTGTAATCCCAGCACTTCGGTCATGGAGTTGGGAGGACAGGGACTTAAGTCCAGCCTTAGCGATGTAACAATTTCAAGGCCACCCTGTCCCAACTGTCCCCAGCCCTAGAAAAAGTAAAGGGGAGTGGCATGTCAGGCCCCTTGCTTAGGTTGTGTCTCCTACTGGGAAGTCTCAGCTTTGTCTCTTTACAGTATGGAGGCCCCTGCCTGTCACTCTGGCAGGACTCAGATGTCAAGAACTGTAAGTTTCTTCAGTTTATTTTTTTTTAATTATTCAATTGTGCATGTGTGCGTGTGCGTGTGTGTGCGTGTGTGTGTGTATGTAGAACCACAGGCGAATTCGGGAACCACCATGAACCACCTCTACCTCCTCCTTGTTTACTCTGTCCCAGGATTCACAGGCTCCGCCCTACCAGGACCAGAAACGCAGGCCACCCCCGCTTCTGCCCAGCAGTCTATACATGGGGTCTAGGATACGAACTCAGGACCTTCCACCTCCAAGACAGAGGCTTAACCCCTGAGCCACCTCTCCAGCCCTAAAACCTGTTTCCTTCCTATCAATCATGGAGATTGTTACTGGGTGCTGTGAAGGCAGATGTGAGAGGAGCCCCAGTAGCATGTAGCTTACAATGGTGATGGGGCAGGTGATGTGTTCATTTGTCCCTGCAGGTGATCTACGTTGCCCAAAATGCAAAGGACGTGGCTATCTCCTATTATAACTTTTACCATACGGCCAAGATACACCCTCATCCTGGCACCTGGGACCACTTCTTAGAGCAGTTCGTGAATGGGAACGGTAGGTGTGACTCTGTAGGAAGGACTATGGAATGGAGAGACAGTGCTAAACTAACAAGCCCCGGCTCTGTGCCCATTCCCCAGTGTCCTACGGGTCGTGGTACCAGCACGTGCAGGAGTGGTGGGAGCTGAGCTGTAGCCACCCTGTTCTCTACCTATTCTACGAAGACATTAAGCAGGTGAGTCTGTTTGCTATTCTCCTGCTTCCATGCTGCACCGGTGGGCCAGGGCCTCACACAGTCCTGTTCACGCCCTTGCAGCCCCACTCTAGCCCAGCACTCCCCATCATACATCTTGGCTCAGGACCACAGTGCAGCTCAGCAGAGGACTCTGCGCAGCCCTCATCTGAGTATGTGCGTCAGCCGCCCGTGCCAGTTATTGATCCAAAATTGTTTCTCCCTGCCCCAGAGCTGACAAATCTGGCCCACAGAGTAAGGTCCATCTCTGGACTCTCCCAGGAAGAAGCCACAGGGCTCATGCCAAGACAGCAGGGCAAGAAGCTATATTTGTTTTGCCCCAGAGCAGGAGGCCCAGACTGAAGTCGCTGAGTCTGTGAATTCCTTATCAGAAGTGTCTTCCCACTGAAGGGTCCCTTTGTGCTCTGCAGGTGCAAAAGGGAAATTGGGAAAATCCTGGAGTTTTGGGGGCGCTCCCTGCCTGAGGAGATTGTGGACCACAATGTCGAACATACATCCTTCAAGGAGATGAACATAAACCCTTTGGTCAACTATACCACCATACCTCCTTCTCTCATGGACCACACTGTTTCCCCCTTCATGAGGAAAGGTGGGTCCCAGTCCAGATTTTGACAGGGGGCACTCCAGTTTTGGGGAGGAAGGTTGGATGCAGCCACCAAAATCTGTTCACCCTGGGGCCTCTTTTGGGACTGGAAATCCTCAGCTCTTCTCTGCTCCTTTCCAGGTACCATTGGGAACTGGAAGAGCAGCTTCACTGTGGCCCAGAATGAGCGCTTTGATGCTCACTATGCTGAGAAGATTGGGGGGGGGGAGTTGTCACTTCACCTTTCAGTGTCAACTGTGAGTTGGGTGGCCACGTTGGAAAACACTCTAGAGGCAAACTGACATAACCCATCATAACTTCAAGAATAAAACTGTTGTCTGCCAAATGGAATCTAGGATAAGAGAATCGATGCGTGCTAGGGACGTAGCTCAGTGGCAGTGGGCTTCGTTAGCCCGTGTTAGTGGGCTTTGTTAGCCCGTGTTAGTGGGTTTCATTAGCCCGTGTTAGTGGGCTTCATTAGCCTGTGGAGTTCATTTCCTGCACTGGAAAAAAGTATACGCATCCAAGAACAAAAGAAAACTATATTTTACCTACAAGAATAAATGCCACTGGGACCCAACGGGGCCTTCTCCCTGCTGCAGCCCTCCAGCCCATGTGGCTGATGGAAGAGGGAAAGAGGAATAAGGCCCAGGAGACATGGCGAGAGGGAAGAGTATTTATTTGGTCAGAGGAAATCCTTTGCTGCCTTGCCCCATGAGGGTGGCAGTGATCAACTGAGCCTGTCGCCAGCTTCACTTTTTCTTGGGCTCCTTACAAGCCACCACGTACCTCTGGGCCACATTGAGGGGAGGGGAGTAGCCATCTGCATAGGAGGTGTCTTCAAACAGAACTGAGTAGTCATCTTGGGGCTGCAGGATACACACAGAAGGCTGGTCAGAGCTTCTAGGCCAGGGCAGCAGCATCTTCCCTGCCTTTCCCGCCCCTCTCAAAGATCAGGGGTCAGACCTTATTACTCCAGAGTGTTTCCTCAGCTCAGGGGGCCAAGGAAAAGTGGAGAAAGAGCAGTGAGGTTGTACCCACATGGAAGTTTAGGGGGCAGCAGGCAGGCATCCTGAAGGTCCAGCCAGTAAAGTCCTAGTGTTGTGAAAGGCCTTCCCGTGCTTCCCATAATGGCTCCTTACCCGCTGTGGGGGCGTGTGGATGAGGGCACGGTAGAAGCAGGTGGTCTGTGGATACAGGGCCAGCACCAGTTGTTCTTTCTGGAATAAGGCTTCAGGGTCTGTCTCAGGGTTGGCTTTCCACTGGGGCAGTGGGATGATACGCCTGCGGCTTAGGGTGTGTCTCCTGGTGGGAGACAATATAAACTGTGACTGGGGGAGGCTCCTCGGGCAGCTTGACTGTCCCCAGGACCCCGCCTGGACACTCACTCTTTGCCTTCTTCATCGATGTCATCCACCTCGTACCTGCAGGGGAACAAAGGGAACATGCTGCAGCGAGGCGCACAGCTCACGGCAGGCAGCAAGGTCAGGGGCGAGCAGAGGCAGGGGCCGCGGGGCAGGGCCAGGCACTTCTGCTTCCAGCACCCTGTGGGGATGCTTTGCTCCCTTGCCGCAGACGTGCTGTGGCGAGGCTGCGTGGTGGGGACACTCACTTGTTGGTGGCGTGACTGTAACTGACAACCTCGGCCAGGATCCACTGCTCGTCCCCATCCACAGCCTTGACCCGGGCGGCCACCTTGTCTCCAGGTTTGGCCACATAGTCCCCTGAGGCTGGAATGGCTCCACAGAGGGGAGGAGGCCTGTGAGAGTAAGATCCGTCAGTTCGGCCCCTCAACAGCAGCCCACCCTGGCTGGTTCCTGCCCTCACTTGTCACCCGGCTTCCCAATCCACAGGGGCAGAGTCATAGCTGACTGCTGCAGCAGCGTCATCAGCACCCCTCTGCGCATGGTCTTCCGTGGGGGCTCCGAGTCATTGTAGAGACCGGCGATCTTGGCCGCTGTGGGGAACAAGCAAACCCTGAGGCCCTGTGAATGGTTCCTCACCCAGGCCACACCCCGTCGCCCAGAGCCGGAGTCGGCAGATGCGGACTTCCCATGTCACACCAGGCCTGCAGATGTCCAAGGGCAGGGGACTGACAGGGCTAATGGATGAGATGCCAGGACAGTGGACATCTTTATGAGGAGGGACTAGAGAGGGGCAAAATAGGACTTCGAGGTAGGGGGTCACATTCTGTCACCCTATCTGGCTACAGGATATATAAGTGTGCTGGTCTGTGAAAATTTCCTGGAGGAGAATGTGGGTGTGTCCCTCCTTTCTACTAATGATGCAGCTCTATCAAAAGATAAGAAACCAATCATCTAGTGTGGATCCGTGGCCTCCTCGGGCATGGTTCATCGCAACTGAAAGCAAACCACCAAGGTAGCACTGTGACCATGTGAGGGACAGGGAGCCGCCTCTGAGAGGGCGGAGACCAAGCAATGGAACCTGAGGGGATCTGAAGGCAGCATGCTGTGGGGGCTCCGATTGTGTGGTTGGTATTGGGAAGTGAAGGGGGACAGGTAGTCAGTCGTGCAGTGTGCCAGAAAGTAGACGGTGGGAAGGAAAGAGGTGACCAGCTGTGGCCAGAGCAAGCAAGGGTGGCATGAGGGCAAGGTGGAAGGACTGGGCTTGGAAAGAACAGGGCAAAC
Source organism: Typhlomys cinereus (assembly GCA_023101885.1). Taxonomy (NCBI): domain Eukaryota; kingdom Metazoa; phylum Chordata; class Mammalia; order Rodentia; family Platacanthomyidae; genus Typhlomys; species Typhlomys cinereus. The sequence goes on from JALPQD010000278.1 coordinate 599,886, forward strand.
CCTGTCTCTAAGCCTCTAGCAAGCTGTGTCCCATTGTACCCTGCTGCGATCAGTGACTGCTGCTCCTAAAACCCCTTCCCTGCGTAGTCAAGAAACAGCCTCGTTCTCTCCCACTCACCAATCCGCCTCTCTTCCAAAAGAGACTTGATCTCAGCAATCTTATCCAGGGCTTTGCGAAGGATGCTGGGCAGGGAGGGAAAACAGAAGGCGGGTGAGGCGCTCAGAGCAGGCTTCCTAGCAGAGGGTTCCTGAGACTAAGGATGACAAGAAGCTACAGGCTCTGCCCTCTGTAGTGGCTATGCCTACAATCCCAATGCTCAGCAGGCTACAGCAGGAGGACCACCATGAGTTTAAGGCCATCCTGGGCTAAAGGTTCCAGGCCAGCTTGGGCTACAATGAGACCCTGCCGTAAGCACACAAAATACTACAAATGAACCACACACAAAAAGCCTGGGGCGAATGCTCAGTCAGTGAAGTGCCTGCCATGCAAGCATGAGGACCCTGTCAGATCCTCAGCACCCTTGGGAAAGTCAGACACAGTGGAGCTCATCTGTAATGCGCTGGGGGGTGGAGACGGGTGGATCCCTGGCTTAATGGTCAGTCAGCTTAGCCAAATCAATGAACTCCAGGGTGAGTGACAGAGACCACCTTAAAAACTAAGCTGGAAAGCTGAAGAGATGGTTCAGCAGTTACACTTAGCACTTGCTATGAAAGCAAGACGACTGGAGTTTGGATCCCCCAGAACTCACAACAGTGTCAGGTGGCTATAATTCTGTAATTCTAGCTCCAGAAGATGAAGACTGGGGGTTCCCCACAGCAAGCTCGGCTAACAAGCCTTGCCTTCTTGGTGAGCTCTGGGCTTGACTGAGAGACCCTGCCTCAAGGAATAAATAATCGAAGATGATTCTTGACATTAACCTCGGGCCTCTACTCACATGCATCAACACACACACACACACACACACACACACACACACACACACACACACACACACGAAAATAAAAGGAAAAAAAGGAGAATGATGGAGAAAGGCCCCAGTATCAACCTCTGGCCTCCACTGTGAGTCATTTCTCTGCTCCCTGAGCAAACCCCAGTCCATTCCTCCAGCAAAGCTTGAGCTTGGGAGCACTGGGACCCAGTCAGAAGGCACACAAGGACTGGTAGTCAGGAGGCTGTTTGTAGGACATGGTTTTCATGTCATATGTCCAAAGTTGTAATCTGAATGACATCAACAGAGAGGTTCTCAGTCTTCGCTGGACATCAGAATATCCTGTGGACCTCTTAAAAACAAAACAAAGTAAAACACCAATCCAATGCTTCAGGAAAAAAATCATAAATGTATGCAAAAACTAATGGGAGATTTATATAGTTACAAGGCTTCCCCCTACAAGATATTTTCTGATTACACAATGGGGGAAAAAAAAAAACAGCAAAAACTCAATATTGGAGAAACCAAGAGACAAACAGTATCTTGGTCCTTCTAGTAGGACAGTATTCCATCTGTGTTACTACTGCCTAAATATAACACCTGAATCCAGAACTAAGAAAAAGTGAGCCAAATTCAGTGCAGAGACACACTACAAAATAACTTATCTCTAACCTTGAAAACAACAAGTCACAAAAGACCAGGACAGATTCAGAACTGGGGCAGATCAGAGAAGTCCAGAGACAAGACACTCAGTGTGTGGCGACCTGCACTAGAGCAGAGACAAGATGCTCAGTGTCTGGGGACCTGAACTAGAACAGACAAGACACTGGGTGTGTGGCGACCTGCACTAGAGCAGGGCCTGTTTCTTTGCTCTAACGAATATCAACAGGGGGCTGGAGAGGTGGCTCAGGGGTTAAGCCTCTGCCTTGCAGGCGGAAGGTCCTGAGTTCGGATCCTAGACCCCACGTATAGACGCCAGGCGGAAGCGGGAGCAGCCTGCGTTTCTGGTCCTGGTAGGGCGGAGCCTGTGAATCCCGGGGCAGAGTAAACGAGGAGGTGGAGGCGTCCATGGTGGTTCCCGAATTCGCCCGTGGTTCTACACATACACACACACACACACACACACACACACACACAAACACACACACACGCATAGTTGAATAAATAATTAAAAAAAAAAAAGAATATCAATAGACATGGAGAAATATGAATAAGCACTGTAGTTTATGGCTTTATGTCTGAAGTAATAATCAGATCTGAGAATATGCTATGGTTTTATAAGAATGTTTCAACTTTTAAGAAATTTATGTGTTATATGTCACCTAATTAGTGCAGTGATACCAGTGGCCTTTGTTTGCCTCACCTAGATGAAGAGAACCCTGTAACGGTAAGAGCTAGTATCTCATCTCTCTCTTTCCAGCATGTTATGGGTCTAAACAGTGTTTATGGGCAACTATGTGGTTTAAGAGTCTGAAAAGATGAAACAGTGGCAGGACTATAATGTGGGCCTACGTTTACCAAACAGCTTCTAAGTGTTTAATGCTGAGTAACCAACATTGAAGTCATTCCATTCTAAACTACTTTCACTCTGTCTGTAATAAAGATCTTAAATAAAGGACTGGGGATGGTAGAGAGCTTGTCTAGTGAGAACTTGGGTTCCATCCCATTACTACAAAAAGGAAAAAAATAAGGAGCTGGAAAGATGGCTCAGTTGGTACACAGTGCTGTGTAAGTTCAGATCCCTAGCACCAAATTAAAAACAAAAACAAAAACAAAACAAAACTAAGTAAATAAACAACGAAAACAGTCATAGCCACAAGTGTCTATAACCCAAGAGCAGGGAAAGTGGAAACAGAAGGATCCTCGGAGCTCACAGGCCAGTCAGACTAGACGAGTGGTGAGCACTAGGCTCAAGAAAAGATTTTGTTTCAAAAGATAAGGTAGAGGGGCTGGAGAGATGGCTCAGGGTTTAAGACTCTGTCCTACAAGTAGAAGGTCCTGAGTTCAGATCCCAGGTCCCATGTAAAAATGCCAGGTGGAAACAGTGGTGGCCTCCACTTGTAGTCCTAGTGGGCTAAGCCTAGAAAATTCCAGAGCAAAGCAAGGAGGATTTAGAACCAATCCAGCATGACTCCTGAACTCACCCTTGGCCTCTACAGGGACACAGTGTCCTCTGATACATACACGCACACACACACACACACACACACACACACACACAGAAACACACACAGAGAGAAAGAGAGATCCTGAAAAAAAAAAACTGGCTTTCCTACTTCCTGATTATGTGTTTATGATGAATTTTGTAACCTTCTATGCCTTGGTTTCCTTGACTGCAAAGTTTCCTTAACCTCAAAGGAGTACTTTGAGGATGAAATGAAGCAAATATAAAAAGTACTTGGGATGGTACCAGCAGCACAATAGGCCCACACGGTGGCCATTGTTACCACAACTGGGCTGTAATACAGAATGTATTTCCTACTGCAGGCAAGAGTCGGAAGAGACAATTCTGGCATATGAATGCTTCCTGCATTAGTCCATTTTATTTTCACAATCTGGCAGAGAATATCATCCTGATTTTAATGATAACACAATTCAGTTTCAGCTGAAGAGAGTGTCAGGTCATGTGGCGAGAAATGGCATGTCAGGACTTGACATGTGTCTTGTCGACAGCTATAAATCAGCAATAAAGGGAAAGAACAGACCAAGAAGGAGGTGCCTGGGAAAGGGGGAGCAGTGGGAAAGGCTGGGCAGGAGGACTCTTCCTCACAGGCTTGCAGGCAGCACAGTCGTTCACGCAGCCTGGGACAGGAGCACCGCACACCCGGGGTGGTACTCACTTGCACTCCGCCTCAGCGTCAGCCTTGGCAGTTGTGTAGAGGCCCCGCAGCTTTGTCCGGTAGTAAGGAGAGACTGTAAACACACAGAGGAGGAGGAAGGCAGAGAGTAAGAAGGTGACAGCCATGTGGCACTGGCTTCACGACACCAGAATCAAGGGCTCAGGGCCAAGGCCTGGAGTCTGAGCTTTTATAGACTCAGGTGTTGTCAGAGGGGCTGGGAAGCCGTTTGAATCCAAGTATCCATGTAAAAACAAAACAAAACAAATCAAATCAAAACAACAACAGAAAACAAATGTGGGGCTGGAGAGATGGCTTAGGGGTTAAGACTGCCTCATGAACAAAAGGTCCTGAGTTCAGATCCCATGTAAAAGCTCCATGCAGAAAAGGGTGGAGATCTACACTTCTGGCCCTGGTGGTTGGAGCCTGGGAAATCCCAGAGCAAAGCAAAAAGGAGTAGAAGCAATCCAGGATGATTCTTGAAGTCCTCCAAAGGCATACACAGTGCCCTCTGATACACACACACACACACACACACACACACACACACACACACACACAGAGTAAATTAAAAAAATAAGTAAAAGATGTCTGATTTAAAAAAAAAAAAGGACTCTGCCTTGAAAGCAGAAGGTCCTGAGTTTGGATCACAGGCGGCTCTGGTAGGTGGAACCTGGGAAATCCAGGAAGGAAGGAAGGAAGGAAGGGAGGAAGGGAGGAAGGGAGGGAGGAAAAGAGAGGAGGGAGAAAGGAGGGAGGGAGGGAGAAAGGAGGGAGGGAGGGAGGAAAAACAGGTGTGGTGGTGCATTTGTAATCCCAACACTGGTGAGGAAGATGGGGGTAGATCCCTAGGGCTATCTGATGAGCCAATCTTGCCTACTTGGTAAGTTCCAGGCAGCGAGAGATTTTTTCTCAAACAAACAAATGAACAAACAGTTGGTGCCCAGGGAAAGACACCCAAGGGGAGAGATACCTAAGGTTTCCTCTGGCGAGAGTGCACACACATAACCACATTCCCATATGATCCGATGCCACCACCATACTAGAAAAGCACTTTCTAAGCAGAAGCAGACAATTCTCCAGCTGTCAGAGCTAGAAAGTACCAGCACAGAGGATGACTGAGGATATTAGGGAAGACGCAAGAAAAATTAAGGAGGACGCTTTGTCCTCCATCCCAACCCCAAAAGACTGGTGTCTGAGAACTCTGAGGGCAAGATCCCCTGCTGAAGGTCTCGTCTGAATGCCTCTCCAATCCTGACTTGAGGGATTCTGAGATCCTTCTGTGACAAGCAGTCTGTCATCAGTTTCTTGTCACTTTAGGCCATCTGATCTCAACAGTCACCTGGGAAACAGAGGGGTAACAGTGCACGGCCTGTTCCATCTCCTTTCCCTAAGCCCGTTACTCACTCTTGTTTTCTGTTTGCATTCTCTCGTGGGTCTTCTGGATGTTCACTAAGTTGTGCTCGCTCCTCGAACGCTCTTCCTGTGAGGATGAGGTCAAGAAGACATGAGACAGGCCCCTCGCCTGCTGTGGTACTCTGAATCCCAGGTGACAGCCCCAACCCATATGCTAAATTCAGGACACATGTTCTTCAAGTCAGATGCTTTCCCTGACTAATGTAAAAGCACTACAAGTCATAAAATTAAGTCGTGTATTATACTTTTTTAAAGTTAATTATTTTTAAACTTTATTTACTTATTCATTTATTCATTTGTTTGCTTGCTTTTGACAGGGGGCACTAGGTGTCCCTGTGGAGGCCCAAGGGTGATTGCTTCTAACTCCTTTTCGTTTTGTTCTAGGATTTCCCAGACTTTGCCCACCAGGGCTGGAAGTGCAGGTCTCTGCTATTTCTACCTGAAATTTTTTTTTTTTAACTTTATTTATTCATTCATTGTGTGTGTGTGTGTGTGTGTGTGTGTCACTCTGGAATTTCCCAGAGTTGGAATTGCAGGCCACTGCCATTTCTACCTGGCATTTTTATATGGGACCTGGGATCTGAACTTAGGATCTTCTGCTTTCAAGGCAGAGTCTTAACCCCTGAGCCATAGCCCCTCCATCTAGCATTTTTTTGTGGGACCTGGGATCTGAATTCTGCTTGTGAGGCAGAGTCTTAATGCCTGAGCCATCTTTTCCAACCCTAATATTATACCTTTTAAGAACACTGCTTTATTGAAAAGAGACACACTGCTCTACAGATTCAGTGGAATCACCATCTAAATCCTAGCTACCTTCTTTGCAGAAACAACTGTTACGTTAAACCTAAAATTCACACAGGAATTCAAGGGAGCTATATTAGCTCAATCTTGAGAAAGAAAAACAAAGTTGACTTGGATTTTGCAGCCTTAAAACCTACCACAGAACTACAATAATAAAAACAGTACGGTGGTGCTGGCATATAGATCAGAAGAACAGACACGCTATGGGAGGCCGTGTGGTACACTCAGAGAAAATTACATCTGAACATGACTACCACTCCTTAGTATGGAGTGCTGGACAGTTTTTGGTACAAATCACATACCCTCACTGTCCATATACAATGCCAACATGAATGGAATGGGGGACACTAGCCCACAGACAGAAAAGGGCTTTGGTAGAGCCAGAGCAAGTTAAATTCCTGATTAATGAGGTCCTGCATTCAGAGGAGAAGATCTAGAATAAGTAGATCAAAGGAATTATCTTTAGGGTAAAGGCAAGGAACAGGAGCCAGTCTAGAAATGTGGTGCTTTAATGTGGTGAGTCAAGCAAACTCAACAAAAATAAGTTAGGTAATTCTAGAACCCATCTGTTATTGGGACAGGGCCGACTGCAGTCTCTTGATTAATAGCAGCTTGAGTTGCTACAGAGGTTAATGGTCCTGCACCTTGGATACTGAGGACCACAGGCACAGTAATACGAAACTTGTGGATCTCCTCCAGTCTGTGTCCTCAGAGGTACTTGTAATTTACACTCATGCTCTTGACCCAACAATAGATCAAACTAAGACATATCCTGAAGCACAATTATGACTAAAAATTATTCCAAATACAACCCATGGTCTTTCCACAAGAGAGAGTTGTATCCTACTATATAATGCCACGGAAATCTGGCTTGGAGGAAGCTTATTAACTCACATGGAGTTACTAACTTTGCCTTCAACTAAGCTGGAACTCAGAAATAAGTGAATCATGGTCAACTGTTATGTCCACAGTAATAGCTGCTAAATGATCAAGTGCCAGTTTTGTTGGAAGAGCACAGTATACCTTCTAATTCTTACTAATCTGTTTTTTGATAAAAATAACTTTACCACATCTTCATCTCAGTACACTGACACTTTTGGTCATATTCAATTACTTTATGTAAATAAGGTATATGATAATACTGATATTGGCAATCAGATGTAAGCTTTTCCAAATATAATGCCGATGGAAAATGACTGACCAATGAACCAGATTAGCTAACCACCAGCTAATTTATATGTTAAAATAATTTATGCAAATTTATCTAAGTTATAAGTAATGGCAGGTCAATGATTTAATTTAGAATAAAAACAAAAATGCAATTGTTTCACTTGATAAATTAATCATTTGTTAGATCTGTGCCACACCAGCTCCTTACTGAGCTTATTCAGCCTGATGATTCTGCTGTATTGTCATATCAATGCTGTGCTAAATGATGCTCAGAAATATGATTGCTGCAGTCAGGGGAGCTTAGACACAGGTCAAGGCAGGTAACCTATGCAACACAGAGTACCTTAGTATGCCTGGACAATCCAAACCCAACACGTTCAAAAAAAAAAAAAAAAAAAAGTTTGGACCTTGTTACAGTTAACCTGCATGGTTGCTGATAAATGACCATCAAATGGCTTAAGGGAACAAGGGTTTTTTTATTCTCTCTTACAATTCCTGGTTACAGTTCTCAGTCCAGCTTTTTTTTTTTTTTTTTTTTTTTCAGTCCAGCTTGACAGGAGAGCACGCACCAACACCAGGGCCAAGGGAACTGGCCACCTATCACCAAATTAACAGCTGAGAGATGGACAATCCCTACTTGCCAGACCAGCATGTCTGGCCAAGTGAACAGAAGGATGCCGACTTCCTCAAACAGCTCTCTGGGATTTATTCCAGGGGCTAATCCCACCCACCATAGGCTGGGCCTTCCCCATCAGCTAGACAATCTCCTGCAGGTTCACTCTGGGCTTAACTCAACTACTAATTCTCCACAAATGTGCCCAGAGCTCAAACCATCAACTGTCAAGTTGACACCTGTGCCCAACTATGACAGACCTTAACTCCAAATCCTCAGAATATCTAATAGGCACAGCAGCCATACACAAAATGCCTCCTCTCACCTTTGTCACACCTCGGCTCTGCGTGCTCCTTCCCTCTGAACAGCTTTGACCTTACCCAGTCCATGCACACATCACAGTCTGGGTTCCTCTCTGTTTACCTGGGTTTGTTTGATGAGCTGATGGAGCTCTGTGAGAAGTTCTGCAATGCGGGAATCAGCAGAAACAAGGGCCATGGTGTGAACCTGTCAGGGACCCTGGAGATGAACAACAGGAAAGAAATCTGTTATTGGCAGTTGTGGGTCGAATGTGTCCCTTCAAAGGATATGTTGAAACACTAACCCCTGCTAGCTGTGAATGTGACCTTATTTGGAAAAGGGTCTTTGCAGAGATAAGAAAACATTATTCTAGAATAGGGTGGACCTGATACCTTTTCCTTATAGGAGACAAGGACAGACACACATGAAGTCAAGATCAAAGAAGTGATAAGAGTTATACAGTTGCAAGCCAAGCATTGTTGAACTCAAATTTCTGAGTTTTCTGCCTCGACCTTTAGAATAGGTAGGATTATAGCCATGCACCACTATACCCAACTTCAAATAAGACTACAAGAAGATTCTTTCCAAGTCAAAAGCACTGTTACTTTCTTACTGTACAGTAGAGGAAAATGAAATTACTGAAAAATACCTTGCTCAGGGCAAGATAAATGTATTATGTATTTGCTTGTGGACCACAAAAAGTAATTAGAAAAAGATTAAGATAATAAAAGTAAAAAGAGAAAGTTGTGGACCAGCAAGGTAACTTGACAGGTAAGATACCTACTAGAAAAACTAATGACTTGAGTTTTTAAATCCCCAAAAGCCCACATGATAGAAGGAGAGAACTGATTTCCAAAATCTGTGCTCTGACTTTCACATGTGCTGTGGCATGTTTTTCTCTTATAAACAAACACACAAACAAAATATTAGGGGCTGAGGAAATGGCTCAGAGGTTAAAGCCTTTGCCTCACAAACAAAAGGACCCGGGTTTTGATCCCAGATCCCATTTTAAAAAAGGCCAGGCAGATATGCAACAGTCTGTAATTCTGGCTCTGGAAAATGGAGCCTGTGAAACCCCAGAACAAAGAAATAAGGAGGTAGATTCGTAGTGTCACCCTTGGACCTCCATGGGTACACACATTCAAGTACCCCTTTGTACACATGCCCTCACGCATGTATACCCATCTCATACAAAACACACGCACACACACAAATTTTAAAAAATATTGAAAAAAAGATAAAAAAAAAATGTCAGTTCTCTTCTTAAACTACCAAAGATAATACTCAAGTTGTCGGATTTGGGAGCAGGCATATTATTCACTGAACTATCTCAAGCAGGCTATGACTATCTTGCTGAGCAAAAACAACTAGTCACATGCAGAGATGATCCTAAACGGACATTGTGCTCTCATGTGTATTCTCTGTATAAGCTTCGGCTAGATATCTGTGACGTATAACCCAATACAGCATCTTAGATCATACTCCCATAATCTGAATTTTTCATAATCTAACATGTACAGAAGCTGAAATGACTTCACCTTTGTTTCCAAAATAATTACATCAAAGAAAACTAAAACATAATTAATGCAAAACCACGGACAAGGGGTGTAGCTTAGTGGCAGAGCATAAGCTTAGCATCTATGACGCCCTGGGCTCCATCCCCAGTACACACAACACACGAAGTCACTGAGTCCTCGAGTGTGGTTGATGATAGAGAATGAGGAACCCGGGAAGAGTAATTTGATCTATAATTTCAACTTTTAGTTTTGGGAATTTAGATTAAGATATTACTTCAGCTGGTAAAAACTATGTGTCCAAAGATGGTTGTTATGCAATTACATAAGGATAAAAACTAAATCATGGTGGTATATTCACTTTAAAAAATGCCGAGCAGAGCAGAAACAGAAACATCCAGATCCTTTGATTACCTTAGAGTCTTCTAAGTTGTTCTTGGAGCAGTAGAAGATCCTTCCTGTAAGTGTGACGAGCTGGCAACAGCAAACAACGCTCATTATGAAAGAGAAAGGAAAACCTATACAGCTCCTAAAAGAAAATAAGGTGGTCAAGGATCCCATGTCCCCAGAGGCTTCCTCTGACTCTCTTCTTCCTTTCTCAGTATTGTGCAGAACTGACAGGAGAACATCTTGGCCTAAACATTGGTGATGTTGCAAAGAAATTGGGAGAAGGGCCACCCAGAAGCTAAAAGTATTTGCTCTGCAAACCTGATGGTCTGAGCTCAATTCCCAGAATATACATTCTAAAAAAACTGGGGATTGGGGAAGTGGTTCGGTAGATAACTTGTACTCAAACCAAGTAATGTTGAGTTCGATTCTTGCTATATGACAGAAAAGCACTGTTGCAGAAGCCTGCATGTTTGCTGATAAATGACCATCAAATGGCTTAAGGGAACAAGGGGTTTATTTCCTTAAAACTGTCCAGTTACAGTTCTCAGTCCAGCTCGACAGGAGAGCACACACCAACACCAAGGCCAAGGGAACTGGCCTTGAGGGAACGGCTCAGAGATGAACAATCCTTAAGTGCTAGACCAGCATGTCTGGCCAAGTTTTAAAAAGGATGCCAACTCCTTCAACCTTCAACTCCGTCTTTTATTGCAGGGCCTAATCCCACCCACCACAGGCTGGGCCCTCCCCATCAGCTAGACAATCTCCTGCAGGCTTGCTCTGGGCCCAACTGAACCACTAATTCTCCACAAATGTGCCCGGAGCTCAAACCCTCAACCATCAAGTTGACATCTGTGCCCAACTATGACAAACACTGACTGCAGAAAGTTGTTCTCTTATCTCTACACACACAGCAATAACATGGACACTTCTCTCTCTCTCTCTCTCTCAAAGAAAAGATGTGGACTGGAGAGATGACTCAGGGGTTAAAGCCTTTGCCTTGCAAGCAAAAGACCTGAGTTCAGATCCCACATAAAAATGATGGGCAAATATGGCAGCAGTCTGCACCTGAAAGCAGAACCTGGGAAACCCCAGAGCAAAGCATTAAGTGTGAAGTATAAATGTAAGGTGGTTACCTCAAAAACACACCGCACCACTAGATGGAAATGTTAATGGAATTCCAGAACTGCTCAGCCCATGGTAGGAAGAGGGAAAGAAGAAAGACAAAAAGAGAACGGAGAGAAGGGAATGGTGGTTTTTTAAATAGGGTTGGTGGATGGGCTGAGGAGGCAAGGTCTGCAGGTGATTTCCCAGGACCTTTGCCCAGCTCAGGGAGTGTGGCCAGGATCAGTCTTTGTTCTTGACCATGCATGCCAGAGGCAACCTGCTCCAGGGACAGTGGCCATCAAGCAGGAGTTCTGCCCTGAAAGTAGGGGGACCAAGGAAGGGGAATCCTATCAATAAGGAAGTAGAGTGATCAAGGATGATTCCTGAAGTCATCCTTGGACCTCCACAGGCACACACTCTTCTACATACACATAGACATCCCCACAAAAATTATATATATATATATATATATGTCATTATTTAAGAATATATCCCAGGGCTGGAGAGGTGGCTCAGGGGTTACGCCTCTGCCTTGCAGGCGGAAGGTCCTGAGTTCAGATCCCAGATCCCACGTATAGATGCCAGGCGGAAGCAGGGGCGGCCTGCGCTTCTGGTCCTGGTAGGGCGGAGCCTGTGAATCCCGGGGCAGAAGGAGGTGGAGGTGTCCATGTTGGTTCGCGAATTCATCCGTGGTTCTACACACACACAGACACACACACACACACACACACACACACACACGCACATGCACATGCGCACAGTTGAATAAATAATAATAATAAAAAAAAATTTAAAAAAAAAAGAATATATCCCAAAACCAGGGGCTGGAGAGGTGGCTCAGGGGTTAAGTCTCTGCCTTGCAGGCGGAAGGTCCTGAGTTCAGATCCTAGATCCCACGTATAGACGCCAGGCAGAAGCGAGGGGCGGCCTGCGTTTCTGGTCCTGGCAGGGCGGAGCCTGTGAATCCAGGGGCAAAGTAAACAAGGAGGAGGTGGAGGCGTCCATGGTGGTTCCCGAATTCGCCCATGGTTCTGCGCGCGCGCGCACACACACACACACACACACACACACACACACACACACACACGCACACATGCACAATTGAATAAATAATAAAAAAAATATATAATTAGGAAACTAAAGTTAAAAAAAAAGAAAAAAGAATATATCCCAAAATCGTATGGCAAAGTCAACAAAGCAAAAACTCAATTTCTTTTGCATCAACCTAATAGAACCACAGAAAGTACTGCACCTGGAGTTTAGATCAGAGACTGGAAGTAGGGAGTTTCAGAATGACCAGGAACTGCTGAGAAAAGAGGTGAGATGGCTGCTGAATAAGAAGGAAAAGGAAGAGGAAAAGGCCCCACTGAGCTACCTGAAAGAAGGTAAGGAGTGGGCAGAACATGAGCGTTCAGGGGCAAAGTCCTGGAAAGGCCTGGGCTAGCGAAAGAAACTTTAATCCTCTACTATTAAAAGCTTGGAGACATTACTCCAGGCAACTCGAGAGGGAAAAAACCCCAACAGATCAACTAGGGTTGGCTGCAAGCTGCAAATTCCAGTCTGTTCATCTGGATTCCAAATTTTATAACAATTCAGCATATTTGATAGGAAAGAAGAAAATAGAAGAAGGATTTTTTTCATTTTTTTAAAAAATGTTTATTTATTTTAGTCAGTTATGACAGAGATATGGAGAGAGGCAGGAGTAAAAACATTGTCTTCTGCTAATCAATCATTAGGTTACTATGCCATAAAATGGTGTTTGTGGTAACTGAAGAAAGAGAGATAGGGGTACTGTAAAAGAACTCAGTAAAAGAACACATCCTTAGCTCATGCAAGGATTTGGATTCCCACCACCAAAAAGAAAAAGAGATAGGAATATATGGTAATTAACTTTATGTCCCCACCTAACTACCATAGCTGACAAAACAGTTTTTTAGGAGTTCTGTGAGAATGTTTCCAAACATGGCTATCCTCCAAAGTCTTGCCAGGCATCCGGGTTTGAACTGGACTACTCCAGCTTTCTTGGGCTTCCAGTTTACAAATCCCTAATCTGGTGACCCAACCCATGGCAATACATTCTTTTGAGTAGCTTTATAAGTTTTACTGGTTCTGTTTCTCTAAAAAAAAAAAAAAAAAAAAAACCTAACATGGGAAAATACATGCAATAACAACAGCTATTCCTTACTCAGTACTTACCATGTGCTAAATGCTTTCGTGTTTAATATTCTATGTAGCCTTCCTAATAATCCTGCGAGAGATAATCATTTCGTACTTGTAGGAGACTGAATCTGAAGACATAGTTTTACCAAGGTCCACAAACAGTGAGTAGCAAAGATGGGGCTCAGCTTTGTCTGATTTTACAGCTTAAGCTTAAAGGCAGAGCAATGCTCAGGTCCACCAACACCCAACTTTGACTCAGGTTTACTAAACCACCCAGTACCTAATAGATGCAATAATCATTAAGTCCTAAGATGGCTTAAGTTGGGGAGTTTTTTCAACACAGATGATCCAAGGTTAAAATCTTTATATGAAAGGTCTTTGTACATACACATTTAGAAATCAGGAAGAAAAAAAAAAGACTTCTGACTTATCATATATCCCCACTTCTAGCTTCAGAAATTTGGCCACTAAAATGATAGACTCTCCAAGACCTGCTCACTCAGAGCAAAGATGGTCGGGCCTGTTGGTCATAAAATGGGCACCATGATTTGAAAAACACGTGCAAGGCACTGCTTCTGGTTCTGAACAGCACCTAACAGCCCTCTCCAACTGACTGTATCCTAGGAAAAACCACAAGGAGCAATGCCAGGTATTTCATCTTAAACAAGCAAGCACTGTCCCATATTTGGTTCTGCCTGGCCAAGCTGTCCTGCCTATCCAAATACCCTCTCATCCCTCCTGTCTTCCCCTCTGGGTCTTTCTAATTCATTCATCTCCAGGATCTACATCATATGGTAGCTGTCAAAAAGAAAACTTTTACGTAGAGCTTGTCAAACGTTTTCACACCATTGCCCATAGAGAACATATTTATACAGCAAATAGGAAAGGGGGAGGCTGCTCACAAATAGAAGTGACATGTGAGGGAGATATATGCCTGAGTCCCCTCCATCTACCCAACTGTCTCAAGGCAGTTCAAAATTCTACTAAGTCCCTAGGCCTTTTCGTTTTCCAGGCAGGGTCTCACTATGTAGCCCAGGCTGGCTTTGAACTCCAATCCTTCCCATCTCAGCATGCAGAATAAAATTTCTGTTCTTGTACAAACCACAATATGCTGTGACTAAAAGTTTCACTGGCTTAGCTCTCTATCCAGACCACAAGGTCTTAGAAGACAGAGATACAGTTTTAGTGATCTTTTTGTTCTGGCACAGAGCCAGACACCTACATACAGCCTTTGCTACAGATTGCTGAATGGAACTGAATCCTGGATGTCCTTTAGAGCAGTCTTTTAACTTAGAAGCACTGCAACAATCCTGAAGCTGAGCTATTCAAGATCTTCTCTTCTTGTACCTAGAAAAAAGGCTGGTAACAACCAACATATTTCAAGACTATCTACTTCCCACCTATGTAGAAGAGGTATTTCCCCTTTGTAATTTCATTCAATAACATTTAAACAGCTACTCTGGCAGGCATGGAGGATATGCAGAAGTGAAAGAGACAGAATCCCTGCCTTCTGCCTTGGTCTTAGGAAACAGCCCAGAAAGGAACACAGAAATGAACAAATACAGCCCTGCACTATAGAAAGCCATTTCAATCAACAACAAAGCAAATGCATGAAAGTCTCATAAGATTGTAATGGACCTGAAAACTCACATCAGCTAGTGTTTTTACTGAACCTTTTCTGTCTAGATGCACAAATGCTTTTCGTTCTGTGACAATTTTCTGTAGTATTTAGTACAGTAACAAGTGTGCAAGGCTATATAGCCTAGGAGTAATGGGCTATGCCATAGAACCTGGGTCTGTGGCAGCTGTGTAGTGTGAATTTTGTAAATTCACTTTATAATGTCCCCTCTATGAAATCAATGCAACTCCTCAGACTGCATTCCCATCATTAAGTGATGGATCTATTATGTATATTTATTCTCTGGTGAAATAAGCACTAAGCTAAATATACAAATGGATAAACCTGAACCCATGATGATGACAGAGAAGGTCATACAACTAAAAAAATTAATTCTCAGGGCAAAGAGGATCTACCAAGCACCAAAGAAAATATGCTCAACTAGGCATGGAGAAATGAAAATCCAAAGCCTCAAGGATAAATATACGCTAACTGACAGAGAAGGGGTTGGGAGGTCTCAAACCATAACTAAAAATTTTTATTGAGTCTGAGAAGCTGGAAGAATGAGAAGATAAGGGAAGTATGAGTGAGGGTAAAAGTCAAAGTTTTGGCCACACTTGAAATGTATGCTAGATATTTCACAAGAGATATCATACAGAGCTAAATACAAGCATTTGTAGCAAGCATAAGGCTGAGACAGGAGGGTCACCTTGAACTCAGGGATGGTTTGAGTCAGCCTGGACTACAGAATGAGATCCTATTTCCAAAAATAAGTATCTGGAGTTTAGGACAGATGGGCCTTGAGGTTTGGTGGCCCAGCCCTCTTCTTGCTCTGTCTCCAAATAGCCTCAGGGACTTGAACCTGTCCCTCTGCTTCTGTCATTAGCCTTCTGCTATGTGACTTCTGCCATAATGAAATCCTTAAGCCAAATAAAATTCTATCTCCCTTAAAAAGAAAAACAATACTGAGCTGAAGACAGAATTTGAGTGTCAGCAGCACAATAGATAATGTGTATAGTCAATAGTGTATAGTCAGAGACTAGATCAAAGGTTTGGTATTGGGGTGGTACACAACTAAAGAAAAAACCAACGATTTTAGAGAGCTAATGAAAAACAAAGTAATGAAAAAGAAAAGTCACCGAGCCTAATGAAGATATTTCAGGAAGGAATGGCGAATGGCTGGGAGTGGTTGCCTACCTGCTAGTAACAACAGCTCTTGGAGGGGAGGCCAGAGATCTCAAGTTCAAGGCCGGCCTGGACTATATGGCAAGCCCACTCTAAAACAACAAAACAAGAGGGGCTGTGGTGATCAACTGTGATCCACTGCATCAAATACTACCCACAGGACCGAGAACTAACTTGAACGTTGAACTTGGCAACACAAGGATCATCCGTGGCTTTGCCACAGTTGTCTGTCTGGAGTGGCAGAAGACAGGACCAGCCTGGAAAGGGCCGATAGAAGACTGGCGGAGGTAAGTGCAAATCAGTGGAGACGCAAGCCCTTGGCTTCGTATGTAAGCAGACATGGGTAACTGGAGGAAACTGGAAGGTGGACGAAGCTGTTCTATGGCTAAAGGGGGAATGTTTAAACTCGATGTGGTGGCACACACCTGTGATTCCAGACTTCAAGAGGTCGGGGCAAGAGGATTGCCAAGTTCAAGGCCACCTTAGACTATAGGGCAAAACCTGTCTCAAAAGTAAAGATGAATAATTAATTAAATGTTAAAAAAAAAAAAAAAAGAGCGCGTTTGAGCAAGAAGTAAAAAGTGCGGGTGCCTTGGGGCGCATCCTCCGGAGGCGCTCAACTATCAGGCCTGATGACACGCTCCAGCAAGCCAGGTCCTGCGGCTCCCCACCTTGGCTCGGGACTCAGGGGCGCACGCGCGGATCCCAAGGAGCCTGGGCGCGGGGTCCTCTCTCAGCCCCGCCCCTTCCCGCCCTAGGCGCGTGCGCGCCTCCCAGGCAGGGACCGGGGCGCAGGAGAGGGACGCCGGCCCTGCGCTCCCGCGCTTCCCGGCAGGTCCCATGCCGTGGCCCGGCCTCACCTACCGAGCCTCGGGCGAAAGCAGCCCGTCGCGTTGGTAACTGCGACGGCGGGAGCGGGCGCGCCTCTGGAACGCTTTCTCCCAGGATACTATCGCACTTGTGTTCGAAGATTCGCGGCACGTCAAGAACCACACGCGCTTTTTCTCTTATGAGCTCGGTCTAGCGAGGACTCCTTTGCGCATGCCCGGTCTTCTTAGATGACGTGCTGCACTGCACCCTGGGAAATGTAGTTTTTTTTTTACTTTGACACCTGTGCCCGGCTCAACTAAACCTGTTTAAGAGTGCTTGCTTGTTTTCAGTGTCTCTGTTTTGGTTCCCTGGAAGCTTTTATGCAAATCAAACCAACTTGAAAAACTTACATAGAGCACTCGCCTAGTATGTGTGAGGTCATGGGTTTGAGTCCTCAACACGGAGGAAAAAGCATGCAAGATTGTTGGGGTAGAGCAAGAAAGCCCCGAGAAGGTGAATGGAAACTGTACTTTCAGTCCAATTTCACTGCGAATCTGAAACTTATCTAATATTTATCTTTAATTAGAAATAAACAAACAGATCTTTACATTCGGAAGTCAACCTTTCCAGAATCTTCCCAGGAAATTTAAGTATGTGAGCACGCAAACTTTTAGCTACAATGGTATTCCTCAAAAGTCAACCTTTAAGGGGCTGGAGAGGTGGCTCAGGGGTAAGCCTCTGCCTTGCAGGTGGAAGGTCCTGAGTTCGGATCCTAGACCCCACGTACAGTCGCCAGGCGGAAGCAGGGGGTGGCCTGCGTTTCTGGTCCTGGTAGCGTGGAAGGGTGGAGCCTGGGAATCCCCGGACAGAGTAAACAAAGAGGAGGTGGAAGCAGGTCCATGGTGGTTCCCAAATTCGCCCGTGGTACTGCACACACACACACATGCACACATGCACAATTGAATAAATAAAAAAAATTTTTAAAAAGTCAACCCTTACTAGGCTGAGAATTTGGTCTAGCATGGCCTTGAGTCCATTCCTTAGTACCTCAGTTCCAACAGTCCCAAATAATCAATCTAGTATTTTATTTCTTACGTATTTCTTTAAAAGTCTATAATTACATATTTGTTTAGTATTCAACAGGCTTGAAGACTCTATAAGGTCAAGATCATTTGTTTTGTTCATTTAAGCATGCTCAGTCCTGTCTAGTACATAAGCTATTAAGTACTTTCTATTTATTAGACATCTCAGATTTCATCATTTCTTGGCCTTTTGGCTAAGATCAAGTGTAGCATCTGTTTTGATAGTTTAGATATCTCAGATTTCACCTCTGAAACTGTTTCAGCTCCAAAATGAAAAACAAAAAAAAATCTTTCATCAAACTTGCATTAACTAGGCATGGTAATGCATACCTGCAATCTCAATACTGGAGAAACAGAGGAAGAAGGACCACACACATGTTTGAAGCCAGTTTGGTCTACATAGTAGTTTCAGGTGTGTCAACACTGCATAGCAATACTTATCTCAAGACTAAAGATATACACACGCATGTACACATGCACACACAACCTTGCATTTCTTATCATGGATCAATGAATGTCACAATGGCTTCAATTCTACATTTGCATTTTTAAAAATTTTTATTTATTTTTATTTTTTATTATTCATTCAATTGTGCACGTGTGCGCGTGTGTGCATGTATGTGTGTGTGTGTGTGTGTGTGTGTGTAGAACCACGGACGAATTCGGGAACCACCATGGGCGCCTTCACCTCCTCCTTGTTTACTCTGCCCCCGGGATTCACAGGCTCCGCCCTACCAGGACCAGAAGCGCAGGCCGCCCCCGCTTCTGCCCGGCGTCTATACGTGGGATCTGGGATCCGAACTCAGGACCTTCCCCCTGCAAGGCAGAGGCTTAACCGCTGAGCCACCTCTCCAGCCCCTACATTTGCATTTCACAAACTTTGTTTTCTTATCTATGAGGGGCTTGCTATGGTGCATAGATGGAGATCAGAGGACAACTTTCTGAAGTCAGTTCTCTCTTCTCACCATGAGAGCATCAAGGAATTGAACCCAGGTCTCCAAGTTTTTGAGCAGGTACCTTACCCACTGAGGTATCTTCTTGACCCATTGTTTGGAGTGACAGACTCTCATGTAGCCGAAGCTGGCTTTGAACTTCAGATCCTATTACCCCAGCCTCCCAGGTGCTAAGCTACAGATCTTTACTACTATAACCAACTATCAACTTTAGATTTGTCAAGATCACAGAAGCCATCTCCACTGAACATCAAATATCAACTGTTGTTGCGCATCAGAAGGCATTTGAGACTCACACTCATTTAAATTTATCTCTAATTTGGGAGGGGGAGCAGGGGGACCAGGGGGGTTGGGAGGACGAGGAGGGAGGGAGGGAACCGGTGTACCTATTAAGTTTGTATGAGCGGAAATAATAAAATAAAATAAAATAAATTTATCTGTAATTTATCTGTAATTCCAAATTTCTACATGTTATTGTTGTTTAGTGTTTTAGTCAAGCCTGATGATGCACAATTGTAGTTTCAGCTGCTTGGAGATTGAGGGAGAAGGATAATTTAAGCCTAAAAGTAAAAGGCCAGTCTGGATATGTTGTGTGGGAGTGTTTATTAAAGTGTCAGGGAAAGTTCTGTCAAATGTCAAATGCCAAAATGTCAACAGTCAGCACCTAGAGGCTCTCCTTAAGATCATCCTTCCCCTCCCCAATCACAGTCAACCTACTGTGAGTATTTAGACTAAAATCACATTTCATCAGACACTTACTATGCATTAGGCACGATGAATACGATTTGCATAAATTTATTGATATTACACACTCCGTCTTTTTCCTTTTTATAATATTTTATTTGTTATTTTTTTTAAGATTTTTTAAATTTTTTTTATTATTTATTCAATTGTGCACGTGTATGTGTGTGTGTGTGCGTGTATGTGTATGTAGAACCACGGACGAATTCGGGAACCGCCATGGACCGCCTCCTCCTTGTTTACTCTGTCCCGGGACTCACAGGCTCCGCCCTACCAGGACCGGAAACGCAGGCCGCCCCCCCCCTTCCGCCCGGCGTCTATACGTGGGGTCTAGGATCCGAACTCAGGACCTTCCGCCTGCAAGGCAGAGGCTTAACCCCTGAGCCACCTCTCCAGCCCTTTATTTGTTATTTGTTTTGAGAAAGCAGAGAAGGGAGGGAGAGAGAGAAAGAGAGAGAGAGAGAACACAGGTGTGTGTATGCATGCCTTGGAGCACCAGTGAAAGGTAGAAGTCAGCTCTCTCCTTCCATCATTTGGGCTTTCAGGAATTGAACTCAGATCACCAAGTTTACAAGCAGGCGCCTTATTAACTGAGCCATCTACTTTCCATTGCCACATTCATCCTGACCTGAGATACCTCTACTGTTGCAATAGCTGAAGAAGTCTTCTATCGTTTTAGCCTTATGTGAGGGTGCATAACTGTGAATCCAAGTTTGGGAGGACTGAGTCAAATTTGAGGTTAGCCTATATATACATTGAATTCCAGAGTTCCAGGCCAGCCTGTGCTATAGCATTCCTCATCCCCACCCCACCCCCACAAAGGTGGAGAATGGGGATGTAATTCAATAGAGTGCTTGCCTGGCATGCATGAAGCTGAGTTTGATCTTCATTGAAGAATAAGCTGGGTGTGGTGGATCCGGCTGGTACTGTTGTAGTTCAAGGTCTTCCTCAGCTATCTAGGGAGTTACAGGATAGCATGGGCTACTGGAGACCTGTCTAAAAACAAATTTAACAACTACAACAAAATCCTCTGTTTTTCTAAGGTTGACTTACTTGCTTTATTGAGACAGAGTCTCAGTACGCTGCCCAGACTATCTTTGACCATTATCTAGAGCCTACCTTAGTCTCCCAAGTAGCACACCCCTGTACCCACCCTTATTTTCTTTTCCACTTATCACTATGCTTTTTAGACCTACCCACATGTACATGTACACTTAACCTGTGATTTAGAATGAGTACGTAGACTTTTGCTTTTTGATTGCTTTTTAAAAAAAATATTTTATTTATCGTGTGTGTGTGTGTGTGTGTGTGTGTGTGTGTGTGTGTGTATCAGAGGGCACTATGTGTTCCTTTTCAGGACCAAGGGTGACTTCCGGTATCATCTTGGATTGCTTCTACCTCCTTCTTGCTTTGCTCTGGGATTTCCTAGCAGGGTCAGAAGTGCAGGCTGCAGCCGTTTTTCTGCCTGGTTGTTTTTATGTGGGACCTGGGATCCAAACTCAGGACCTTCTGTTTGTGAGGCAGAATCTTAACTCCTGAGCCATCACTCCAGCCCCTTTTTTGTTGCTTTTTATATTTTTTATATTTTCATATATAAATGCAATGAATTTAAGTCTTTCTCCCTCCTTATAACCCCATCCAATCTCCCCACTCTGACTCGCTGCATACTTTCTCCTTTTTTTTTAATTGTGCGTGTGTATGTATGTGTGTGTATGAATGTGTGTGTAGAACCACAGGTGAATTCGGGAACCACCATGGACCGCGTCCAGGACCAGAAACGCAACCCCCCCTCCCCCGCAAGGCAGAGGCTTAACCTCTGAGCCACCTCTCCAGTCCCATACTTTCTCCTTTCTTTTTTTAAAAATTTTATTATTATTATTATTTATTATGTATTCAATTGTGCGTGTATGTGTGTGCGCTGTGTATGTATGTGTGTATGTATAGAACCACGGTCGAATTCTGGAACTACCATGGACCGCCTCCACCTCCTCCTTGTTTACTCTGCCTTGGGATTCACAGGCTCTACCCTATCAGGACCAGAAACACAGGCCGCCCCTGCTTCCGCCTGGCATCTATACGTGGGGTCTAGGATTCGAACTCAGGACCTCTGCCTGCAAGACAGAGGCTTAACCCCTGAGCCACCTCTCCAGCCTCCACTCCATACTTTCTCCTTTCTAACAGTCTACCTTCACATCTTTTTGTGTGTGTGGCCTACTGAGTTTCATCTTGTATGCCTATACTGGCAGGTACCAGAGTCCTTGCTGGGGGCATGGATTGGAAAACTTATCAGTGGGTAAATCACTGAGTAAAGAAATTTCCCTTCTCATCTGGCACTGACCTTAAACAGTTTTTCATGAAGATGTAGTTAGTGTCTTTCAAAATCTTCCCTCATCCAGGGGCTGGAGAGGTGGCTCAGGGGTTAAGCCTCTGCCTTGCAGGCGGAAGGTCCTGAGTTTGGATCCTAGACCCCACGTATAGACCCCAGGCGCCGGGTGGAAGCGGGGGCAGCCTGCATTTCTGGTCCTGGTAGGGTAGAGCCTGTGAATCCCGGGGCAGAGTAAACAAGGAGGAGGTGGAGGCGGTCCATGGTGGTTCCTGAATTCGCCCGTGGTTCTACACACACACACACACACACACACACAATTGAATAAATAAATAAATTAATTAATTAAAAGAAATCTTCCCTCATCCACAGTGAAATGTTGATATGCAAACATTTGTGCGATCTTGTCTATTTTGTTTGCTTGCTTGCTTGTTTGGAGACAGTCTATGTATGCCCAGGCTAGCCTTGAACTTGCAATCTCCTGCCTCGGCTGGCATTATAGGCATGTGACACCATTTAAACAGTTTAGTTGTTTGGACTCCTGATGGGGATGGAACTATAAGTTGCCTCCAACTATAGACTGCCACATGCACTGCTGTGGTGAGCAGCCTCGTGTCTGTCCCCTTGAGGCCCACAGGAGGGCCTCCCTGGGATGTATTGTCACTGGTAGGAAAGAACTATACCATTTCAATTTTTCTCTCAGGGTCAATTCTAACCTTTCCACTTCCTGTTCTCCCAGCCTATCACATGTCCCTCAGAATTTTTTTATTTTTTCATTTCATGTGCCCGCATGTATGTGTGTTCTGCATGTAGGTAGGTGCACATGTGCGTGCATTCGTACCTGTGAACAAATGAGGGTCACACTGGGAATCACTCTTGATCATTCTTCCACCTTACTGTGTGAGCTTGGATCGCTAATTAATCCAAGAACACACTGTTAGGGCAGTCTACCTTAGCCAGCTTGCTCTGGGAATTACCAGGTTCTGCCTTCCAGAAATTACAAGTGGCTCCCACACACTGCTTCTGCCAAGCATTTTTTTTCAAGGAATCTGGGGATTCAAACTCTTGTACTTTTGCGAGGGTGTCAAGCTCTTTAACTGCTGAGCCATTTCTCAAGCTCCTCCCTCTGCACTTTTGCCTCTTGGGTCTTCAACTCCTGCCTCCTCCACTTTGTCTGCCATTGCCTGGAGCACATTTCTCTCCACTTTTTTTAAAAACAGGTGTGTGTGTGTGTGTGTGTGTGTGTGTGTGTGTGTGTGTGTGTGTATGTGTGTGTGTATATAGATCAGAAAATAGCTTGTCAGGAGTCTGTCTTTTCCATCCATCATGTGAGTTCTAAGTCTCTAACTCAGGCTTAGCAGCAAAGCTCCTTTGCCTACTGAGCCATCTCATTGGCCCTCTTCTGTCTTGAGGTTCCTGCTCATCTGCAGATCTTCCTGACTGGTTCAGAGACCTCTAATCTCAGCACCATGCAGACCTCTGTTATTGTGGAAGCATACAGACATTACAGTCTTAGCAGATTTTTTGTTTGGATGGTGCTGAGGTTAAAACCCAGGACCCTGGGCATGTTATGCAAGCGCTCTACCACTGAGCTACGACCTGAGGCTAACCCCTCAAAGGTCGGCCTCCTGTCTGTTTCTCTTCTCTCTGAATCTTTAGCTCTTAATCTGGTATCTGGCTTTTTTTCTCAAATTTTTATTTATTTATTTGTGTGTGTGTGTGTGTGTGTGTGTGTGTGTGTGTGTGTGTGTGTGTGTGTCAGAGGGCACTGTGGGTCCCTGTAGAGGACCAAGGGTGACTTTGGAAATCATCTGTATTGCTTCTACCTCCTTCTTTCTTCACTCTGGAATTTCCCAGACTCTGCCCACCAGGATCAGAAGTGCAAGCAGCCTCCTTTTCCACATAGTGTTTTTACTTGGGACCTGGGATCCGAAATCAGGACCTTCTGCTTCCGAGATAGAGTCTTAACCCTTGAGTCATCTCTCCAGCCCTGGTGTCTGGCATTTGACATAAATATTTATTAAATGAAAGAGCAAACGAAGGTATTGTCTCTTCCTTGGGTGAGCTGTGGAGGGGGCAGCACCTTGATGGGGTGATTGCTACAGATTTTGACCCTCAGCTTTATAGGACCCGTGATTATATTCCATCACTTGTACTTCAAATCAAATTTCCATTGATGAAGCAACTGAAGTCTCTTGAGTCATTTGAGAAGAATTAGAATAGTGGCAGGAGACTAGAATTCCTTTTGCCTGGAAAAATCACATCATGGCAAAGAGATAGGAGTCTTGGCTGGAGAGATGGCTCAGGGGTCAAGACTCTGCATCACAAGCAGAAGATCCTGAGCTCAGGTCTTAGGTCCCACATTAAAAAAAAAAAAACAAAAACAATTAAGTGGAAATGGCAGCAGCCTGCACTTCTGGCTCTGACGTTAGAATCCTGGGAAAACCCAGAGTGAAGCAAAAAGGAGGTAGAAGCAATCCACGATGATTCCCGAAGTCACCCTTGGTCCTCCACAGGGACACACAGTGCTCTCTGATCTCTCTCTCTCTCACACACACACACACTTAACAAAGTTAAGAGACAGAGAGACAGAGAAAGAGAGAGAGAGAGACAGACAGAGAGAGAGAGATATGAGGTCATTTTCTCTTTCCATTAATTGCATGGCCATTAAGTGTTACCAGCAAAATCCTTTTCCAAAGAACTTTGAGAAATCATGGAGATGATGGAGGTGAGCCAAGCTGTGATGTAAGGACTTGGGAGGCAAAGTTAGGAAGACTGAGCGTTCAAGACCAGAATGGGCTGTGTAGTGAGCCCCTGTCTCAAGCAAACAAAATATAAGGAGTTAGTTACAATGCAATGGTAAAGTGCTTGCCCAATTAGCACAAAGCCATATGTAGTCCTTAGCACTAGAGAAAAAAAAAAAGTCATTGAGATCTTTGCTGAAGGTCACTGAGAAATAAGTTTCAGAACATGGATTCCTGACAAACCCCTTTGTAATCTCCTCCCTTTGCTGAATTCCACTGCCATGTTCTCTCTCCCTCCAATTCTCTATCCCTCTGCTTTCTTTCCATTCACAAAAGTCTTCTTCCCTTGAGAGCTACAGGCACCATTCCAGGTAAAGCCACCACCCAACTCTCAACCCCTCCCTGATCTTGTGCACCCAACACCCATCTGAGCAAAATAAAAGGCTTTTCATCAAACCTGATCTCCCCCGTAGGAAGATGAACAAAATTCCTTGACTTCATGATTTCATGGGGTTTGTACCTGGTGCAGGCACACAAAGTCACACTATGGCCAGAAGATGGCGATAGTGTACAAGGAATTCAAGGAAGGAAGAGGCTGAAGCATTAACCCATAACTGCCTTCATGTCTGCTTCTAAATGACACACTCAAAGTCTGAAATCCACAGCTCACCACGGAGAGAATAAAACTCTCCATATTCCTGGTCTAGGATATAACCACTACGGAGAGTTTGGTATACATTTCATTGTCTTTCCTTTTCATGTTAAATTAAAGTAATTTTTCTTAACTCCCCCCCCATAAAAGGCCAGAGAGATGACTCAGGGGTTAAGCCTCTGCTTTGCAAGCAGAAGTTCCTGAGTTCGAATCTTGGATCCCACATAAAAAATGCCAGGAGGAAATGGCTGTGTCTTATACTTCTGACCCTCCAGAGTAAAGCAAAGAGTAGAGACTAGGTAGAACAATTCAGGTTGATTCCTGAAGTCACTCCTGGGCCTCCACAGGCATACATAGTGATCTCTGATACACATAGACCAATCAATCAATCAATCAATCAATCAAAAGATATCACAAAGCCAGGTGTGGTGGTAGCTGTCTATAAGCAATCCTAGCACTCAAGAAGCTAAAGCAGGAGGACCACGAATTTGAGGTCATCCGGGATGCTACAAAGTAAACTAGGTGGGAGAAGGCATTGTAGATATACCATGGGTGACTCCGTAGCTGAGCTGGGCATGGTGCTGGGCTCCAGATCTTTCTTAGAGAGCAGCGGGGCTACAGCTTGCCATATCTGGCCCAGGGCTTCAGGGAGTGGCTACAGTGTCCCAGGCAGGCTGGCTCCAACCCGTCCTCCCAGCCTTACTGCCCGCTCATCTCGTGTATGCGAGGTTGGATGCTGGGAGCTCACTATTAAGCCTGGATTGTTATCAAATTCTAAGCACCTTCACTAAAAACTACAGTGCCATGTCACCCACCTGTCCACCCCACCCACTTACACCTGGGCGTTAAAGATCAATTAGGTGTGGTGGCACAGGACGGTAATCCTAGTACACAGGAGGCTAAAATTGGAGGACAGATGGTTAGAGTCTAGGTTGGAATACAAAGCAAGACCAGTCATAAATAAATAAATAAATAAATAAATAAATAAATAAATAAATAAGGAGGTTTTAGAACATCAGGCTGCCTAACAGAGAGAATGGCAAGAACCACTCTTGGTTAACCCCGGAACCCAAAAGTAACCACATATGAACATCAGCCTGCCATTGGCTACAGCTGAAAATTGATCCCAGACATGAGGTGAGATCTTGGAGCTAAATATCATAATTTTAGGAAAACAGGCATGATTAATTTGTTTTATTTGATATTTTTGAGGAAGGGTCTTATTTTGTACTCTAGACTGGCCTCAAACTCAGCATCCTCTTATCTCAGCCTCCATCTGTCAGCCTTCTGAGTGTGGGATTGTACCTATGTGCCCAACATCCCTGACTATTAGACATACGTTTTCTCCATTTTCTTTTTTTTTTTATTAAAAATTTAATTATACATTTTAAAATTTTTTACCAGTTCCCTCCCTCCCTCCTCCTCCCCCTCCCCTTCCCCCAGTGCCTCCCCCCCAATTCCCAGAGAGTCCTTTATTGTGTACGCCTAACTCTCCACTGGGTCCTCCTCTCCGATGACATATAAGGACCCAGTGGCATTTCCATAAGCCCTTTCTCTTGTTCCCCTTAAGCATAAGATCACTACTATGGCTGTCAATCCCTTGCCTCCAGGGGTCTCGGTGCCCTTAACAGATGCTAGACTTAATGAGGGCAACAGTGCGCTGGACATTGCGCAGGGCATGCAAAGTCCATTATGATTGCTTTGGCCCCAACTATTGTTGAGAATCTTGCAAATCGTTGCTCCTCCCATCCTTTTGCTCTTACAATCTTACCGCCCCCTCTTCCGCAAATGTCCCTGAGCTCCAGGATGGGGAGAGATTAGGCTGCCCTAGTTCTATGTGATTCATATAGAGTCTCTGAAGTTCTGGATTGTGGTTTGTTGATTTTCTTTTGCAGTTTTGCTGCTCCTGCAATTCCCTTCACTCCATTCTGCTGGGCACTGTATGTCACCCCTGGCCAGAGACAAAAAGCTGTTAAACTGGAGTCTTGTTGTAATAGCACATTCAAGGGTAGATGTAATAAGAGTAGGAAACCTCACTGAGGGAGGGGTCCATCACCCATTTGCAAAATGATTACTTTTTATCTGCTAGACTATATGCCCTCCCCTTCTGGTGAGATCAGGAAAGAACGTCTGTGAACTTAACCAGGTTTCTCATTACTTATTGCAGACCTTGATGAGGCCTATTTTCTCTGCTGTAACATGGTCTCCTCTCTCCTTGTTTCTGGTGTGGCCCTCCTAACCCATCTCTCTTGTTCATAATCCTTGCAATTACTGTGTTACATAGGTTTACTTTTGAGTGTCTCAATGTGGGCTGGGTGAGTTTGATACTAGGAGCCACCTATTAGGGAGTACATACGGCGCTTAATTTTCTGGGTTTGGGATACTTCACTTAATATAATTCTTTCTAATGACATCCATTTCCCAGCAAATTCAGTAATTCATCATTTTTGATGGCTGAGTAGTACTCCATTGTATAGATGTACCACAGTTTCCTTATCCACTCGTCAACTGTTGGACATTTAGGTTGATTCCATGACTTTGCTATTGTAAACAGTGCTGCTATGAACATGGTCGAGCTTGTGCTATCGAGGCGAACCTCTGCTGCATGGGGGGTTATTCCCAAAAGTGGGATAGCAGGGTCATACGGCATTTCAATCTTTAATTTCTTTAAGAATCTCCAGACGGCTCGCCAGAGTGGCTGTATGAGCCTGCATTCCCACCAACAATGTAGGAGAGTTCCCCTCTCTCCACATCCTCTCCAGCATTTGTCGTTGTTTGTATTGTGGATTTTTGCCATCCTGACCGGGGTGAGATAATATCTCAGGGTAAGTTTTCTCCATTTTCGTGGGTACGTTTGTACATGCGTGTGTGTATGCGTCTCACCTCCACCTTTCTTTCCTTTCTTTTCTTCTCTCTCTCTCTCTCTTTCATGTGCTATGTGTGTGTGTCCCTGTGGAGACTTTGGGAATCATCCTGAATTGCTTCTGCCTCCTTTTGGCCTCCCTCTGGGATTTCCCAGGCTCCACCCTTCAGAGACTTGGATTGGATCTCAGGTCCTTCTGATTTCGAGGCAGAGTTTTAATCTCTGAGCCATCTTTCCAGTTCCACCTTTTTCACTTTAAAACAGGGTCTGAGAGCGACACACACACACAAAAACAAAACAAAACAAAACAAAACAAAACAGGGTCTGTAATCAAATCCAGAGTTTACCAATAGGGTTAGTCTAGCTAGCTCTGGGCACTCCCAGTCTCTGCCTCCCAAGGTTAAATTTCCAAGTAAACCACCATCCCCACAAGCATTTCACATGGGTCTCTGATCCTTTTGTTTATGTAGTAAATGCTTTAACTGCCGAGCCATCTCCTCAGGCTTAGTACATATGGATGATTTTTAGTAGTCAAGTTGTTTGCAAGACAAAATTGAATGGAGAGGTGGCTCAGGGGTTAAGCCTCTGCCTTGCAGGCGGAAGGTCCTGAATTTGGATCCTAGACCCCACAGATGCCAGGAGGAAGCAGGGGCAGCCTGTGCTTCTGGTCCTGGTAGGGCGGAGCCTGTGAATCCCAGGGCAGAGTAAACAAGAAGGAGGTGGAGGCGGTCCATGGTGGTTCCCAAATTCGTCCATGGTTCTACACATACACACACACACACACACACACACACACACACACACACACACGTGCGCACACACATACATATGCACACACACACAACTGAATCAAAAAAAAATAAAAAAATTGAATGGAGAATATATAGATGGAATAAATAGCTAACAGGGATATCTGAGATGTTTCTCTAATAATTGCAAAATCTTATCTTCGTTACAAATTTAAAATCTGGAGAAATCCTTGGTCCCACCACAAGCATTCTTAAATATCGACATCACAGAAAGTTTTTCATTTCAAAAGATCCCATTGAGCATGGTAGAGGATGACCCTCCCCCACCAAACAGGCATTAGCCACACTCCGAGAGGCAGTGAAGTCACGCCAGTTGCTTAATATTCCTGAGCCATCCAGAATTCATAGCTTATTTCCTACACCGAACTAGGAAGAAATAAGAATATTATGGTCCAATGTGGGCAAGTTGTCCCTAGGTACACCTCTAGATGGTTTACCTTGCAGTCAAGATGACAGTGAACATTTCCACCCACTAGCCTTTCAGATTCATGCCTACTTTCATCTCTGCTTTTCATCTCAAAAATTGAGAAAATTAGTTGAATTGCCATATGATACCAGGAAGTGGTCTGTGAGAATCAACAGCATCAGAACACCCTTGGTCGAACTTCAATGAGAACAGCGACTGGGTGTTCATGAACCCTGATGCCACAATCAGCTAGACTATAAAGGAATGCGAAGAAGAGGCGATGAGACAGCTCCACACTAGGAGGAGTTCGCTGGGCTGAGGTTGCAGGCTATCCACTCTGGGCGTTTCTCTCACTCTGATCTGGAGTCAGATTGAAGTACAAGTTATAGACACACCAGCAAAACCAGCAAAACCTTGAACGGACACAGGAGCACCAGGAACCTTCCTGACATACCAGAGAACTTCATCATCACTGCAAGGCCAGCCTCAGGCCCAAGAGACGCAGGAAGTCTGCCTGAGATAGTTCTTCCTCCCCCATGTGTGTGCGTGCATGTGTGTGCCTGTGTGTATGTGTGTGTGTGCACGCCTCTGTGTGTGTGTGTGTACAAAAGCCCAAGGTTGATATCAGGAATCATCTTTAATAAATCTTCCACCTTACTCTTTTTGAGACCAGGTCTGATACTGAGAACTCTCCCACAGGCTACATCTAGTTGGCCAGCCTGATGTGGGGATTCCCAGGCTCCACCTTCCAGAGTTGGAATCACAGGCAGGCTGCCAAACCCACCCAGCATTTTATGCGGTTTCTGGGAATCTGATTTTTTTTTTTTTTTTTTTGGCTTGCACATCAAGCTCTTTAACCACTGAGTTATCTCCTCAGACCACATTAGAGATTTTTCTTTTCTTTAAGTTTAAATAATATTCCTCAACATTTTCATAAACAATGCGCTCATGTGTTTTCACCCTTTACTTACCCAATACCATCCCTCCCCTCTTGTCCTACTTCATACTTTCTCCTTTCTATCCACTTTCCCTTTGGTTTCCATATCTTTTTACATGTGGTTGTCTATAGTGGCACTTACTGCGATATGAATGACTTACAAGTGCGTGAATCTTTGAGTGAAGAAGGTCCCCTTGTCCTATCTGGCAGTAGACACAAACAGTCTCTCAAGGATGTGTAGATTTCTTGAGATCTTTCTTCACACATGGTTAAATGTTGATAGGCCAACTATTGTGCAAGTCTTGTGGAAACAGACATCACTGCAGTGAGTTCTGAGTCTCTCAGCCCTGTCGTGACCAGAGAATACTGTCTGGCGTCACCCTTCCCCACCTTAGGCTCTTATATTCTTACTGTATTCCCTGAGATATTTTTTGCTAATGTTGTTTTTTTTCTTTAAATAATTATGCGGGTATATACAAAATATGATGTAACACTAAGAGGCACTCACAGGACCAGGTGGCCTTGGCAAGAGGCATATTTCATATTGACGCTGTTGAGAATTGATTGTGAATGAAGAATGACTTTGACCAAATTTATTAAATTTATTAATAAATATTATTTATTATTCTGTTATTTGGGAGACTAAGGCAGGAGTTTCACTTGAGCCCAAGTGGAGGCCAGTCTGCACAACACAGTGACACCCTGTCTAAAAACAAAAAAAAAGTTTTTAAGTTAGATAAGACTGTTATTCAATTCTTAAGGAACAGCCACCCCTTTATCTTCCTTCGAGGCAGAATGTCCCCACTGCATGCTCCCAATGTTACATCTTAGAGCTAATGATGCCCTGGCATATGACTCGATGGATATAAAAAAAAAACAAGCTAAAGAAAAGGTCTATGCTATCAAGTAATTATTTCTCTGAAAAATAAAGCATTTTGTGCTGGAAAGATGGGTCAGAGGTTAAGACTTTGCTACGAAAGCAGAAGGTCCTGAGTCAGGCGGAAATGGTGGTGGCCTGTACTTCTGGCACTAGTGGGCAGAGCCTGAGAATTGAGTCCGGGAAATCCCAAAGTGAAGCGAAAAAGAGGTAGAAGCAATCCAGGATGATTCCCAAAGTCACTCTTGGACCTCCACAGGGATTATAGACACATACACACACCCACACACACACCCTCCCACCCCCCACCCCCACCCCCACACTTTAAAAAAAATCAAGCATTTTGAGTGAGAAGGTAGGGAAAATCTTAATGTTGACACCTGGGTAAGTACAGGCCATTTAAGTATTGATGCATTTGCTGAATCATCACATATTTGTCACTAAACCTAGTGAGGTAGTATTTTATTTTGTGTTCTTTTAGTATTTAGTATTAGTTTATTTGTGATATTTTCACACCTTAATTCCCAATTGCATCCCTCTCCTTTCCCCAGTTACAACACTTCTTTTTCTGTACCAGTCTTTGTCAGTCCCTCAGGGAGGTGTGGGAGGTCTCTTGAGATCTTGAGATCACCACCCTTCTGTGGTGAAAAGTTGATAGGACAAGTAGGACAATTCCCATGCAGGCCTGTCTTCTTTCCTGCCTTCCTGCCTTCCCTTTTTCTTCTTCTTCTCTTCCCCCTTCTTTCAGGTTTCATAGGTCAGGGTTTCACATAGCCTAGGCTATCTCAGACTATCCTATATAACTGAGGGTGGCCTTGAACTTCTGATCTAGGATTTCAGGCATGTACAAACACACCCAGTCGATGCGGTCCCAGGGATCGAACCCGGAGATTCGTGTATCCTAAGCAAACACTCTACCAACTGAGCTGCATCGCCAGCCCTGTCCCTCTCTCCTACTCTGGGAGCATTTCTGTAGAAGAGACAAGTAAAACATGACCTAAAGAGGGGTGCGCTTCAGAGTCTTTTTGCCTATCCACTTGCTAAAGACGGCAGCCATTTATATTCAAGACTAGGAGAACTCTGAGCCAAGAGGAATTCCAAGTGTGGCTGCCAGATTTGAGGGTCTCTGAAGGGCAGGGGTGGTGGCAGGATACTTTCACCTTTCGCCTCATTTAGCACAGTACACAGTGATGTCACCACCAATTGTGAGTAACACATCCTGCCTTCAGTTAGGGAAGTTTCTGGATCCTTCCAGCAGGTGACCTCTGTCCAGTCCTTGGGGCTTCCTCATTTGAATTAAACTCCTGAGCTGGTCGACCCTGTTGCTGACTGAACTCACACAGCACCTTTAGCTCCAAGGCCCTGGGTTTCCCCTGAGCTGACACCTCAGGGTTGGAGTAGGTATTCCTGGAAACTTACTAGAAAGTCATGAAAGGAGGAAAAGAAGGATGGAGGGAGGGAAGGAGGAAGACAGGAGCTAAGGAGGGAGGGAGGAGACCTTGAGTTAAGAATTGGGAGGAAATTCACAGTTCTCATATCATCTCTGTATGCACTAAATACATAAGCAAGACTGAGGGTTTCTGTATGAGGCACATTTTAAAAATGAAGAACCAGAAGCTGGAGAGACGACCCAGCAGTAAAGGTGCTTGCTCCCAGAGCTGGTGACCCGAGCTCGGTCTCTGAAACCCCACGTGGTGGCACGAGAGAATGACTTCCGAAAATTGTCCTCTGACCTCCCCTTGTGTCCACTGCCACATGCGCCTGCTCTCTCTCTGATAAATAAATATTAAAAATACAGCAGAGTAGAGTCTTATTTATGCACATATAATATACACATACATATCAAGATTTATGTCTTTACTTCTCTCCCCCATCTTGGAGCCTGCGAAGGCCTGCTGGGAACAGGACTTCTAAAGGGCAAATATGTCTGGAAGGTTGTGGTGCAAGGCCGTTTTTGCTGGCTATAAGCGCGAACCAAAGGGAGCACACTGCTCTTCTTAAAATTGAAGGCGTTTATGCTCGAGATGAAACTGACTTTTACTTGGGCAAGAGATGTGCTTATGTGTACAAAGCAAAAAACAACACAGTGACTCCTGGTGGCAAACCAGACAAAACCAGAGTAATCTGGGGAAAGGTAACCAGGGCCCACGGAAACAGTGGCCGGGTTCGAGCCAAATTCCGAAGCAATCTTCCTACAAAGGCCATTGGACACAGAATCTGTGTGATGCTGTACCCTGCACGGATTTAAAATAATGGAAAGTAAATAAATAAAAATAGATTTGTTAAAAAAAAAGATTTATGTCTTTAAAATTATGTGAAATTCTATAAACATAAATTTGTCTCATCATCTTAAAAAAGAGGAAGAGAGAGAGAGAAAAAGAAAAAAGAGGGAAGGAAAGGGAAAGAGAGAGATAGAGAAAGAAAAAAAAAGGAAGAAAAGAAATGAAAAGAACGAAACAAGCCTAAAGTGTCCTTGTGATTGACAGTGTACACACCTGGAGACTACAGAATGTGAAAATTCACTCTTGACTTTTCCCAATGAGTCATCGTTGGGGCCCTACAGATCTGAGTGGGATTGTGGCATTTCCCAGAAGTCCTTTTTCTCTTGGCTCCCCGTCTTCTACTTGGCCTTCCCCCTTCCCCCCAAGGTTTAAATTTCCTTTCGTCCCAGCCTCTACAATATTCCTGCCAGAAACATCTCCCCTGGCTTTAAGAGAGATCAGCACAGGCTCTTCCAGGTCATCTAAGGACTTGGGTGGGGCCGTTCTGACCCTTTAGAGCAATACTGACCCTAGCAAAGCTTTGGGTACTCAGCTGGGCTCTGTGTGCCGGGCCTGGAGAGTGCCGAACCACAGGAAGACACCTGTCCTGATGGGTAATGAAGTAACTAAAACAGCAAGCACTGGACTGCAGACTTGGCCCAGGGCTTAAGCCTCTGTCTCACAAGCAGAGGACCTGAGATTGGATCCCCCAGACCCTAACCCTAACCCTAACCCTAACCCCAACCCCAACCCCAACCCTAACCCTAACCCTAACCCTAACCCTAACCCCAACCCTAACCATAACCCTAACCCGCCAGAGCAAAGTAATCTAGGACGATTTCTGAAGTCACCCTTGGGCCTCTACAAGCACACACACACCACACACACACACACACACACACACACACACACACACACACACAGAGAGAAAAAATTAGCAAGCATTTAGGGAACAATTACCATCTCAGAGCTTGATCCCCTGTGCTAAATCTCTGTAAGAATCATTCTGTTTGGGGCTGCAGAGGTGGCTCAGGGGTTAAGCCTCTGCCTTGCAGGCGGAAGGTCCTGAGTTCGGATCCCAGATCCCACGTATAGATGCCAGGCAGAAGCAGGGGCGGCCTGCGCTTCTGGTCCTGGTAGGGCGGAGCCTGTGAATCCTGGGGCAGAAGGAGGTGGAGGCGTCCATGGTGGTTCACAAGTTCGTCCGTGGTTCTACACATACACACACACACACACACACACACACACACACACACGTGTGCGCACATACACACACACATGCGCACAGTTGAATAAATAATAATAAAATTTAAAAAAAAGAATCATTCTGTTCATTATTTTTTAAGATTAGACCTTAGTTGGGTGTGGTAGTGTGTGTGCATGGAGGCAGGAGGATCATGAAGCATAGGCCAACAAGACTTTGTCTCAAAAAGAAAAAAAAAAAAAAAAGGAGCAAAGCAGGGAGTATTTTGCGGTATGTCTACAAGGTTGGCTTTGAACTTGTGATCCTCCTTCCTCTGGCTTCCAAATAGCTGGGATTATAGATATGCACCATGACACCAGACTAAGAATTACCCATTTAATGATCATAAAAACCCCATGGAGGTCTACAGATGAGAAAATAAGGGTACAGAAAGATCAGATAACGTGTAATAAGACACAGTCAGCAAGGAATAGAACAAAGCTTTGGACACAGACGATTGGCGTCCAGTACCTTCTCCTTCAGCTGCTCATTGAACTAGGGGACAAATGATGAATAAACACGTAAAAGAGATGCTCTCTGTTAGTGTTAGCTGGTTGCTATGAGGAACAGTGGGATGGTGTGAAGGACAGCTGCTAGTATGTGTATTTTCGTTGTTTTGATTTAGTTTGGTCTGATTTTACTTATTTCATTGTTGGAGTGTGTGTGTGTGTGTGTGTGTGTGTGTGTGTGTGTGTGTGTGATGTGTTCACATGTGTGCCTTGCCAGAGTAGTGCTCTGTCAGTCTCTACTTTATTCCCTTGAGACAGGGTTTGTCACCAATCCTGAAGTTTGCAGTCTTAGCTAGGCTGGCTGTAGGGAGTTTCTGGAAGCCCTCTGCCTCTAACTCTCCCCGTGCCTCCTCCCTTTGCACCCCCAGTGCTCGGTAATGACCCTATACAGCCATGACTGGCTCTTTTTTTTAATGTACATGTGTGGAAGGGGGTGCATGCATGTGAGTGTGTGTTTGTATATGGGTGGACGTGTGTGTGTGTGTGTGTGTGTGTGTGTGTGTGTGCGCACATGAGATCAGGAATCATCCTCAAGTGCTTTTCCACCTTATTCTTTGGAGACTGAATCTCTGATTGGACCCAGTTTTTCTATAGGGCGAGTCCAGCTAGTTAGCTTGTTCTGGGAATTCCCAGGCTCCGCCTTTGTGGGCTGAAATTACAGGCAAACTGCCGCACCTACCTGGCTTTTTTTTTTTTTTTATTTTATTTATTCAATTGTGCATGTGCGCGCGCGCGCGCGTGCGTGCGTGTGTGTGTGTGTGTGTGTGTGTGTGTGTGTGTGTGTGTGTAGAACCACGGACGAATTCAGGAACCACCATGGACCGCCTCCACCTCCTCTTTATTTATTCTGTCCCGTTATTCACAGGCTCCGCCCTACCAGGACCAGAAACACAGCCCCCCCCCACTTCCACCCAGCGCCTGGCGTCTATACATGGGGTCTATACATGGGGTCTATATGTGGGATCTAGGATCCAAACTCAGGACCTTCCGCCTGCAAGGCAGAGGATTAACCCCTGAGCCACCTCTCCAGCCCCACCTGGCTTTTTTTGTGACTTTTATGTGGGATCTAGGGATCTGAATTGTGGTCCCTTTGCCCTCGCAGCAAGTGCTTTTATTCACTGAGCCATCTCCTTCCCGAGTCTCCTGATCTCTGGTTGTTTTTGTTACTGCTCGGTTGTCTCTTTTATTATTGTTGTTGCTTGGTTTTGTTTTTTGAAACAAGGTTTCACTATGTGACCCAGACTGTCTTTTGAACTTGAGAACCTACTGCTTTAGCCTCTTGAATGGGGCAGTGACAGGCGTGTGGCACCGGGGTCAATTTAGGTGTGGCATTTTGGATAGGACTGTGCGTGCATAGGCTGAAGTTCTGCCTTCAGAAAGCACGGGAAAATTTCTACATGCAGGAGGTGCAGTCAGAGCAGGTGCACATAACTGGGAAGGGAGAAAGGACCTAGGAAGACATCTGGGTGGTGTCCCCACACACAAAGCTTTGCCACCCTTTGCCCAGTTGGGGTGGTTGGACAGTCTGAGGGGGCATCCATCCTTTACCACTCACAGCAGTGTGACCTTGAGCCAGTCACTCCAGAGTCTCAGTTTTCCTTCTTTGAAGAATGGGGAAATGACATCATGTCACATGTAGCTCTGGGCCCAGCTCTGTGAGGCACGCACAGGTGATCTCATTTCCCGCAGTTCATCTGCATGTTGCTGATAAAAATCATCATCAAACAGCTCAAGGGAACAAGGGGTTTATTTTCCTATGATAGTCCCGGTTACAGTTGTTTGTTCATCTTAGCAGGAGAGCATGCACCATCACCAAAGGGTCCAGGAGAACTGGCCACACCATCTCTACATAACTGCCAAGAGGAACGATCCTTACTTGCCAGACCAGTATGTCTGGCCAAGTGTACACAAGGATACGAACTTCCTAGCCAGCTTTCTGTATTTTATTCATCTATCCAGGGGTCCCACCTAGTATGGGCTGGGTCTGCCCTATCAACTAAACAATCTCCTGTAGGTTCGCTCTGGGCTTAACTCAACTACCCAGAGCTCAAACCCTCAACCAGCAAGTTGACACCTGTACCTAACCGTGACACCTTGCTTTACAGAGGAGCCTCCTAAAACACAGAAGCTGGGGGCTTGCACGGAGCCCAGTGACAAGGCTCTTGCTTAGTTGCTAGAGAGACCTTGGGACGCGTGCCCACGGATTCCCAGCTAGTTGGTGGGCAGGTCCAGGAATGTAACACCTACTTCGAAACAGCGTGAAGACTGCTTCCTAGGGAGTTTCTTGGGACTCTAAGGGAGGTGATATGAGTTGTCATAAGATGGGGGGGTGGGGTTAGGGGGAGCACACAAAAGGAAATAGTTGGGGCTGGAGAGATGACTCAGGGTTAAGACTGCCTTGCAAGCAGAAGATCCTGAGTTTGGATCCCAGGTCCCAGATAGAACTGCCAGATGGAAACTGCTGTGACCTACACTTTTGGCTCTGGTGGGTAGAATCTGGGAAATCCCAGAACGAAGCAAAAAGGAGGTAGAAGCAATCCAGGACAATTCCAAAGTCACGCTTGGTCTTCCACAGAATATACAGGGTCCTCTGATACATACAGACACACACATGAAATAAAGTTAAAAAAAAAAAAAGATACACTAAATTAATAGCATCAAGTTTCCTGGGCTGGCTTTGAACTTACTCTGTACCCAGGCATTCCTGCCATCCTCCTGCCTCAGTCTCCTGAGTAACTGAATCATCCACATTCACTCTTCTACTTTTAACCCGGGGTCTCTAATCAAACCCAAAGGTGCCCGGTGGGGCTAGTCTGCCCAGCCAGGTTGCTGCGAGGATACCCAGGCTCTGCCTTCTAGGACTAGAATTATAGATGGACGACAACACCTCAGCATTTTCATGTGGGATCTGAACTCTGCTCCTTTGTTCACAGAGCAAGCATTTGAATTGCCGAACCATCTTCCATATCCCTCCACCCTGAGTTTTACAGAATGCACTAATTACCTGAATCTGGAACCTGGCTTTAGTTTTTGTTCGGGAGAAAGATTAGCAAGAAGCAGCTCTCTTTCTTGTTAAAGAGGGGGAGACTATGAGTTAGGAAAAAAGTTTAGGGAAAAGGTAGAATTCAGGTAGCGCCGGGATGGAATAGCAGAGGTTCCCTGGCCAGCTGGAGTGTGGGCAGACTGTTAACATCTGACCTGGGTTGTTGAGACTGTCATGTTTCATTGGAAACCAGCATTTTGTTTTGTTTGCTTTAGATGTGGAATGTTTTGTCTGTCTGCCTCTCTGCCTGGAGACAGAAAGTTGGCAAGGACACCCTCTCTGGGCCAACATGATTCACACGCTTTGGGTCCTTCAAGCAAGAGTGGAATATTCCATTTTTGCAAGTGTCTTATCTGAACTTAAAATTCAAACAAATTCCTTTCAAACTCACACTACGGATGGTGTGCACCTATAGGCCCAGCTTCTCAAGAGGCTAGATAGGAGGTTCCAACCGGGTCCCTATCAAGAGATCCAGTCTCTAAAAAATAAATTAAAAAAAAATTGAGATAACTCAGTTGTGTAAAGGACTCTGCGTATAAACCTAATGACCTGAGTTTGCTCCCTGGAAACCTATATGTAGAAGAAGAGAACTAACTACCGTTGTTCTCTGACCAACACATACATACGAAGCTAGGCATGGTGACACACACTTATAATTCCTGCACTGAGGAGATCAGTCTTGGCTCAAACAAAAATAAATGTTTAATTATTCCTTAAATTAATATTAATTCACATTACATAGGCACAAGCATCTGTTTGCTACATTATGTCTTTTACACGAGCATGTTATTTTATTGGAAATTAACTTTCTTTTCTGTCTCCTTTATGTTACACTGGGAGCCTTAAATTAGAAACCACTGGAAACTTTGAGCTTAGCCCTCACACCGTCAGTGTTGTCCAAGGGCCTTTCCATGTAGTACTTCTCTGGATCCTCTCGCCAACTCAGCGGGGATTGTCATCTTCCCTCATAGAGGAGGAAACTGAAGCCCAGAGAGGTGAAGTAACATGTCCAAGGTCACACAGCAAATAGTGAGTCAGAGCCTGTATGCTCAGCTTGTGATCCCACACTCTAGAGTCTCAGTGTTTGCCTTCACCACTAACGTGATGGCCCTCCTCCCAGGTAAGGGGGAGCCATCGATTCTATTACAGGACTGATGGGAACCTATGATATCCATCGTGTATTGTGCCTTCCTTTCCCCTTCTCCAATCCACCACCACCAGAGTCTGAACAGGGCTGGAGTACGAAGTAAGGAAAGTATGTGGCCATGTCCAGCCCAGGCAGGGGCAGGGGTGGAGGGGAAGGGGGGAGGGAGTGAGGGGAGGGAGGAAGGGCACGTGGCAGAGAGTGGAGGGAAGACAGGAAGGACTGAACCATCCCAGGACTTCTGCTTCCTGGCCAAGATCCCAAGAACTGTTTGTGTTCAAACCCAGCCTGTTCCCTCCTCCCCCAGAGGGGAGAATCTTCTGCGTGGAAAAACACCTCCGAGCCGGGTGAGGCTGTGAGAGAGGAGGCCGGGCAGCCCAGCCCCTCTCCGTGCCACTGGGCTGGTGGCGTCTAGGGGTTGGATTCTGGGGAAAGGCCAGATTGCATCAGACGAGCCTGCGGGCTTGTGGTCTGAGGCGGAGGCTCAGCCTTAATAAGCAGGAGAGCTCTAGAGAGAGAGAGAGAGACAGAGAAAGAGAGAGAGAGGAAAGGCAGGGTTGGGAAATCAGAAGCAAACAAACCTTTGAGGGAAGACTAGAGAGACCAAGAAAGCAGGCCAGGCTCGATGGCCACCTTACAGCGCCCTCCCAGCCCCACCCGGCAGCCCCTGCACCCAGAGGAGGAAGATGCCAGCTTAGATGACTATGACCTGTATGGCCTGGCCCACCCTTACCTAGGTAAGATCCTTCAGTTGCTCTGGTCACTTCTCACCCTCCCCAAGACCCTCCTTGGACTTCTGCCCACCCTTCCCCTCCCCAGACGCTTCTAGTCCCTCATATACTGAACTCTGCCTTACTCAGGCCTGGACCTCACTCTCTGAGCATTCCCCCCATTCTATGCTTGGGGAAACAGCTAGCAGGGGTTGTGAGTACCCCAAACTTAACATAGTGACCACCCTCCAGCCCACCGCTCAATCTCTTCCTTCCCCTCCCCCTGGTCCACATCTGCCCTGTCTCTGAAGTCTCACACCTTTGCCCTCTCCTCCCTCAATCTCCTGCCTCCCCAGCTGGAAGAAGCCGGAAAGGTCGCACCAAGAGAGAAGCTGCTGCCAACACCAACCGGCCCAGCCCTGGTGGGCACGAGAGAAAGTTGGTGACCAAGTTCCAGAATTCTGAGAGGAAAAAGGCCCAGCGTTGAGACACAGCAAAAGGTGAGGAGTTGGGAGCCCCAGAGTGGATGTGGAGGCTTCGCCTGAAGTAATAAGCTCAGGGGGAAAGGAGCGGCGCTAGAATCAAAGTTGTTGTTTATGCCTAGACTAAAATAAGACACCTTTGACTGTGAACTCCCAGGTGGCCGGAACAAAAAGGAATATAGAGCCTTTTTAATGGGGGAAAAGGGGAAGGGTTTACAGAAAGGGAAATTGAGGCCAGACAGAGTTAGGAACTTCTCTATACAGTCAGAGAGCCAGAATCTAGCCCAGGTCTTTGTCCCTTTTACCACCTGTTCTCCCTCCCCACAGGTAAGGCCAGACCGAGGACACTGTACCCAGCCATGGAAACAGAACACCACACCTTGGAGAAATCAGGACTTGGGGTCCTGCTTGCCCCCCCTCCATCCCAATCACCGGACTCACCCCATCCAAGGGAGGTCTCTGAGAAGGGCCCCAGGCTCAGCAAAAGAGCAAGACAAGAGAGCAAGAGGTGGGGGATAGACAGGTAGACTCGGGAAGGCGCCCCCAATAAAAGAAACACTGGGGGGGGGTGACCCTTCCCTACTGTTGGCATCAATAAAAGCAGAGCAGCGGCAGCCCGCCTGTATGTGTTTTCTGCTGCCTCTCTGTGTCTGGGTTCCACAGTGTGGTTGCATTTGCATGAGCCCATGACTGCGTCTATGGTGGGTTTGCATTAGGGGTATGCATCTGGCCTCAGAGTCTTCCCTCAGAGTGTTCCCTCAGGGGCTGAAATCTGTGAGCATGTCTCATTGTCTTTTGTGTGTGTGTGTGTGTGTGTGTGTGTGTGTGTGTGTGTGTGTGTGACATATGCATATGTGTTGGCTGGTTCCATGTCTCTTCTCGGCTCTGAAGGAAACAACTTTGTTTCTTTGCAACGCTGTCCTTGAGACAACCCACTCCCCAGCGCCTGCCCATTCCAGATATACAAAAGTGACCTTTGAAGTGAATGCTGTTATTAATACCATCTGCAAGATGCGAGGAGTGGAGGGAGGCAAGGGGCTGGAGATTGAAAATATGGAGGAATCTGTCCTGATTTACTCAGGGCTCAGAATCAAATATGAGAGCTGGCAGGATGGCTCAGTGGGTGATGGTACTTGACGGAAAACTGGTGATCTGAGTTTGATCCCTGAAACCTAAACGGTGGAAGGAG
Source organism: Typhlomys cinereus (assembly GCA_023101885.1). NCBI lineage: Eukaryota > Metazoa > Chordata > Mammalia > Rodentia > Platacanthomyidae > Typhlomys > Typhlomys cinereus. Next base: position 641,701 of record JALPQD010000278.1, read on the forward strand.
AAAAAATTGAACTTCTGAACAGTGTCCTCTGACCACCACCACCACCGAGCCCATTCTCTCCCCTCATTATAAATATTGAAAAAATTATATCAAGTATGAGATGCCAAGATATTTCTGGGACAGGATGTCAGTAGCTCAGCAGGGGAGTGCCCAGTCTCAGAACCAGAGGGCTAAAAGAAACAACGGCAAATGCGCGGTGGGCATTAGTATATGTGTTGTGTGTCGGTCGAAATGTAAAACTGAGCTGCTATATTGAGATTTGGACAAAACAACAGAGTTATTTAATGTCGCACATCACGGCATCAGGTTTCTGAGTTAAGGATGGCAACTCCATTGTGTGAGAGGCTCCTGCCACTTCAGCTTATTTGAGCCGTGCTCCAGGGGAGTGAGGGGAAATGACCCGAGGGATAAAGGCACTTACCATGCAGACCTGACCATCTGAGTTAGATTCGCCCAAGTCCACAAGGGTGAAGGGAGAACTAACTTCTAAAAGTTGTGCTCTGACCTTATTCATGTATTGTGGCACATCTGTGGTTGCACGCGCACGCGCACACACACACACACACACACACACACACACACACACAGAGTTAATTAATTAAAAAAACAAAACCAAGGTTTCCACTATGAAACCCCAGATAGCTGCTGTAGTATCATCGAAACAACATCTCAGCTTCTGGAAGGCAGGAAAGAGACCCCGCCACCACCCCCTCCCCTTTCTGAGCCAGGCAGCCTCTGGTCTCAATGCCTGGACTCAAGGACCCCGCCGCTTCCTGAGTGTTGAGATTATAGGTTTGTACCACCACACCCAACAAACCTACTCATTTTTTTAAGGGCTTTACCTAAAAGTAGCGCATGCTGTGTGCTGTGTATGCTCACAGTTTATTCACATCCTATACTGAGTTCAAAGAGAGGTCGGAAAACAACATATTTAGCTGCATAGCCACGTGGTAACCTAACCTTGGGTGGGGATACTGGAAAAAATAAGCAAAGAACAAGAGCCTACATACAGATTCAAGCAGAGGAGGAGGAGAAAGCCCTAATTCTGGCCCTCTGTGGAACACTTGGTTGTTTCTCCAATGAGCAGAGCTTGGGGTCTTTTGTGTTTTAGGTATAGACAAGCCAAGATACCTGTTGGACCAGTAACACATCCCAGCAGACTTGGATCACCTGGAACCCTAGGGGCTCATCCATAGTCACATAATCCCTCCCAGAATCTGCAGCTGGCAACAGCAGCAAAAGCCTGAGTGGGATTGGCTGCTCTGATACAAGGGGTGGGTGCTGGCATCCATTGAAAGGCATCTCATTCCATCTCAGGGCAATGCTTCATGTAGATTGAAACCTGATTCAACTCAACCACCTGCCCTGGAAAGAGCTTCTGTTTTTCTGGTCCTTTCTGTCTGACATGCCTTTGATGCTGCCTATTTTGCAAAAATAAATAAATAAATAAATAAATAAAATTGAGCCAAATGTTTCATCTTCAAAGTCTCCCCTGAATGGCCTTCTCCCCAGAATGGCTTTCTAATCTCCAATCCTGGAGACTCCTAGGATCTCACGCAAGCCGTCACAAACATCAGGGGAGGTGAATCCTTCCGGCTTTCTGCTGCAACACAGCTTTCCAAGACAATTAGTCGTTGCTTCAGTGTTGATGGTCAGTTATTTCACCAGGGCAAGAATGAAGGACAGACAAACTGCAAAGACGGATGGATGGCACTCTAGTCGCTCCAGAACCCAGGGGCACATGGAGCAGTACCCACAGACATGTGCTATCAGTCCACACAGCGGGGGGTCAGCAACAGCTACCAGTGTGAGGCTCCTGCCCTGAGAGGATTTCTGGGTTTGTTTCTTATTTTGCGCATGCGCGTCTGCGCGCGCATGTGCTACAGCTTGAACCCAGAACTTCGCACATGCTAAAAGACCAGTTGCTACTAACCTTGTCCTTCCCCAGCTCTGCAATTTGGATTTTGAAGAAGCGAATCCATTCTGTCGTTATTATTTCCGTTTCTCAGACCAGAAAACCAAAGCTCAGAGAAGTTATAGTTTGTGTTAGGTAAAGAAAAAGATGGGGAACTACAGAGATGGCTCAGGGGTTAAGTCTCTGCCTCACAAGCAGAAGGACCTGAGTTCAGATCGGGGATCCCACCTAAAAAAAAAAAAACACCAGGCAGAAATGCTGATGGCCTCAACTTCCGGCCTTGGAAGGCAGAACCTGGGAAATCAGGCAAAACGAAAAGGAGGTAGAGCAATCCAAGATGATTCGCAAAGTTACCTTTGGGCTCCCACAGGCACACACAGTATTCTGATACACATAGACACAGACAGAATCACACACACAACGCACACATACACACACACATGCACACTGGGGGGGGGGAGCTACAGAGGTCTGGATCAAAGAGACAGACACTGAGCTAGGCATGTTTCAGGTGAGAACAGGATTTTTAGTTTGGACTGGTCACTTCAATGGGAGACTTGGCACCAGCTACGGGATAGCAGGGGTCCTGGGAAATACACGAGTCTGTGGGAAATGGATATAAGAGTCTCAAGTGAGCGCATGAGGTCACTCCAGGAAAGTGACCAGTCCATAAGTAATAAGGCATGTTTACATGCATCTGTAGCATTTTTTAAAACGTTATTTATTCATCCATTTAGAGAGAGAGAGAATCAGAGGGTACATGTGTCCTTGTGCAGAACCAAGGGTGACTTCGGAAATCAACCTGGATTGCTTCTACCTCCTTCTTTCTTTGCTCTGGGATTTCCCAGGCTCTGCCCACCGAAACTGGAAGTGCAGACCGCCATTTCTGTCTGGCATTTTTAGGTGGGACCTGGGAGCTGAACTAAAGACCTTCTGCTTGGAAGGCAGAGTCTTAGCCCCTGAGCCAGCTCACCAGTCCCTCTGTAGCATTTTCGAAGCAGGGATTGGGGTGTGTTAAAGATCAGGGTTACTGGGGAGCTATGACTTGGTTTTCTTTGCCCTGGACAGGAGAGGAGAAAGGCTTCTTTTCTCACTACAGTAGGAAGCCTATCTGTTCTTAAAGCAGCCAGCTTGCCACCTGACAGTAAACATGTACTATGTTATAGCAAGTTATATATACTTGGCAGTTTGCTCAGAGTCACACAGCTTCAACCCATAAGCCACTAGGATGATGAACTTAGGTGTGTGTGTGTATGTGTGTATGTGTGCGTGTGTGTGTGTGTGTGTGTGTGTGTGTGTTTCAAACCCTCAACTTTTTCCTCTTTACTATGCACGTGAGATGACCCCCAGGGTCTTGGCAAGGAGGGACCGTAGTAAAGTCTAAGCAAAGACTCCTCTGAGGCTCTGAGCCTGGTTTCCGCACCCATCTGCTAGTGACAGCAAGCAGGGTGTTCTTAGCTTTTGTGGCCACTCCCAGCTGCTGGATCCTGTGACACTCGCTCAGCCAGGCCTCCCTCCCCACCCCTCACTCCAGGGCTCTGATTGGCCATTCCTAGCCTCGCCTGTCTCTGGCCCAGTCTGGGAGGCTTTTTTTGTCTGATCCAGGAACTATCATGGCAAATCTTGGAACCACAGAGCTTCTGAATCAAGAAGACTCAAGAGCAGAACCTCCCTCTTCTGCCTCCGCCTTTCTCTTCCTCCTCTTCCCTTTTCTTCTCGTTGCATATAGTGCTTTGTTTTCCTGATTTGGGCTCATTTTTTGCTTGAGAATCAGAGAAATAACTGATTCGTGATTTTTTTTTTTTCTCCTCCATCAGGGCTTATAGAAAGTTCCCTGTGAGGTTTCCATAACCTAAAGGATTCCCAGTCCCATGGGATTACTTATTTATATATTTTGGTTTTCCTCCAACCACCTCTTTCTCAAAAGCCTCTGTGTGTGTGTGTGTGTGTGTATGTGTGTGTGTGTGTGTGTGTGTGTGTGCGCGCATGTGTGTGATTTCTTTTTAGATTTCAGAATGACCCAAAGTTAATTTTCAACTATCGATTCCTAAATCTAATATCAACTATAGTCATAGCATAGCTATCGCTATTGATGGGGGTCCTGGGGGTTCCCCAACTCATTTTGCACAGTGCTCTTGTGATTTCTGCTGTACTGGGAACTCAAGCAGGACTGTATGTACTTAGTATTAAAAATTACCTCTTTACCATTTTTACTCAAATGTAATTAAAAAGGAAACTATGCAACCACCCTAAATAGAAAGCCACAATGTCATAACTAGAAATTAACTGTAGTCAGGCACAGTGACTCACACCGTAACCTCTGCACTTAGAAGACTGAGGCAGGAGGATTGCTGTGACTTCAAAGCCAACCTGTCTTAACATAGGAATAATGACTTCTTTATGGGCAGGTAAAGGTGGCTGCTTGCAAAACTAACAGCCTGAGTTCTGTGCCTAGAACTCACATGGCAGGAAAAGAGAACCAACTTCTGAAATTTGCCTTTGACTTCTTGAATCAGAGTACATATATCCCTGTACTCTCTCGATCACTCTTTCTCCCTCCTTCTCTCATAAATAAATAAGTAAACAGGGTTCTCTTGCCTGTGTCTGGAGTCCATGAGTTCCTTTCATTTCCCTTGCCCTTCATGGATTCCATGTCTGGAGTCTGTGAGTTCTTCTCATCTTTTCTTGTCCCTTGTGGATTCAAAGTCCACGAGTTTGGTTATTTCTCTCTTCTAATAAACTCTGCCTTAATCCTCAAAAAATAATAAATAAATAAATAAAGTAATTAAAGAAACTAGCTTCTTTTAAAAATATTTATTTATTTTGTGCATGCTTGTGTGTGTGTGTGTGTGTGTGTGTGTGTGTGTGTGCATGCACGTGCATGTATGTATCAAAGGGCACTGTGTGTCCCTGTGGAGAGCCAAGGGTGACTTCAGGAATCATCCTGAATTGCTTCTACCTCCTTTATGCTTCGATCTGGGATTTCCCACCAAGGTCAAGAAGTGCACCTTCATTTCCACATTTTTATGAGGGACCTGGGATTTGAACTCAGAGTCTTCTGCTTTCGAGGCATATATATAGTCTTAACCTCTGAGCCATCTCTCCAGCCTGAAATTAGCTGCCAAAAAAAAAAAAAAATCAGTCCACCTGTATCCAATCATGGTGATACATGCCTGTGATCTCAGCATTCAAGAGGTGGAGGCAGAAGGATGTCGAATTTCAGGGTACCCTGGGCTATGTAGTGAGACTGCTTCAAAAACACAGCAAAAGTTCCTGTGTACTTCACCTACAATAACCTACAAGAATCACAAGTGTGCACACCTCGGGAAACATATGATGTTCCAGTCTAACAGGAAAAACAGACTTGGTGTTGTCCATTTGTAGATGGTCTGGAATTTACAATTGCTCACTTTTTTTTTTTTTGAGACAGGGTCTCATTTGAAGCCCAGGCCAACTTGGAATTCATGATCCTCCTGCCTTAGCTTCCCAAGTGCTAAGATTACCAGCATGTAGTACCTCACCCAACTTCCACATTTCCTATTTTTGAGAGTCTCAATTTACAGTGGGCTTATCAAGAAATAACCTCACCATAAACTGAGAAGCATCTACTCTGGGTATCAGAAGTGGTGCTGCCACTCACTCCTGACACTCACTGGTTCCCTTTGTAATGTCACTAACACAACGTCCATATGGAGAGAGGTGTGGATTCTCTGGGATACCATCTGTGATTCCTCCTAAAGGCCAAGCCTCCAGTACTGCTGACCCACCTAGAAGAGACCTAGAGGGGTCCCCACAAAGGGACAAAAGACAGATCAAGCCTAGGTCCTATGTGATACAAGCACAATGTGTATTTTTCTTCTGTTTTCATCTGTGTGTTTTCTCAACAGCTTCAACATAAGACTAGAAACCCCTTGAGATTTAACCACACTAAAATTAGTGGGGTTAGAGATAGCTACACAAACGACAAAGGGAAATTGTCCCATAAAATGCCCTTGGGAAGCCCCCAAATTCAATTCTGATTTCAGACAATCTGTCAGAACAAAAATCACAAATCGTAACTTTTTTTTTCTGTGATGCTGGGAATTGAGTCCAGGGCCTTGACATCTTCCAGGCAAGACCGCGGCACCGCCCCACATTTGCTTTTTATCGACCTCGTTTTGAAGTTCACGGAACTAGACGATACAGTACTGACGTCCCAATAGCCTTGACAGCATCTCTGACCAGTGGACTATGGTGACCGTTGCTCACACTACTCTGCAGAAAATTGAAGGGCATCATTGTCTAGATGCACCAGCTTCCCTTGAGCCTATAGATAAAAATGAAGGCTGATAATGGTTTGGCATTTTTCGTCTTCATGTTGTGTCTGGCCCCTTTGCTGCCTCAACCTTTGAGGATTCTGCTCATCTCTGAAGGCAGACATGCTACTCATTTGAAAAAGGTTTAGTCCAAGACTATGTATAATACAGGCCTATTTCCTATTGGAGTGTTTCTTGATTTCTTTGCCTGATACTTGAGCTTTCTCAGCAGCTTAGAATTTATAGTCCCCTAAAGCTACTAAGGTGGCTCGTGGGTTAAAGGTACTTGGGCACAAACCTGGCTACCTAGTTGATCCTTGATTCCAACTTGGAGCCCACATGGTAGAAAGCAAAAACTTCAGAAAGTTGTCCACTGACTTCAGAAAGTTGTTCTCTGACTGCCACATATATTTTCCCTTTCTCTGTCTATTTCTAAACTTTTTTTTAAAATTTATTATTTATTCAATTGTACATGTATGTGTGTATACGTATCTGTGTGCGTGTGTGTGTGTGTGTGTGTGTGTGTGTATGTATGTGTGTGTAGAACCACGGGCGAATTCGGGAACTACCATGGACGCTTCCATCTCCTCCTTGTTTACTCTGCCCTGGGATTCACAGGCTCCGCCCTACCAGGACCGGAAATGAAGGCCACCCCCGCTTCCACCCGAGTCTACACGTGGGGTCTAGGATCTGAACTCAGGACCCTCCCTCCTGCAAGGCAGAGGCTGAGCCACCTCTCCAGCCCCTCTCTGTCTATTTCTATGTCTCTTTTTTCTATGTCTCTTTCTCTCTGTCTCTCTCTCTGACACACACACACACACACACATACACACGCACACGCACGCACAGTCACGATTAAATAGGCACCGCACCCTCAAGACCTCTGTGTGCTCTCTGAACTGCTCTTTTCAGAGTTTTTAATGTAATTTTAAGCAGACCTCATAGGCATAACTGATTAAACTACTATCCACTGAAGATGACTTCAATCTTTGGTCCTTTCTTCTCTGAAGGTTGAGGGGAGGTGGAGCTAAAAGTCCCCAATCCTTTAGTCACATGGTCAGCTTCTCTGTGGAGGGCCCTTTCTCTAGAATCCACCTCATCAGCATAGGCTGCACTATGATTGAAAAGGGTTTATAATGAATAATAGTGTTGTTCCTCTCCCCCTAGCAGGAAATCCCAAGGATTTTAGAGCTCTCTGCCAGGAACTTGAAGGAAGAGAAACAAATGTTTATTTCTTCTCTCCTCTCTCTCTCTCTCTCTCATCTTTTATCTTTCATTTATAAAAGAATATTTTATTAATTATTTATTTGAGGGAAAGAGAACGAGAATAAGAGAATTCAGGGATGCAATTACTATTATGCACAAAGGACTCCTTTCACCATGTGGAATCTGGGGATTGAACTTTCTTTTTTTTTCCTTTTACCCTGGGGAATCTGGGGACTGAACTCAGGTTGCCAGGTTTGTGAGCGGACACCTTTTAAACTCCCTGAGCCATTCCCTATCTCTTCTGTCTCTCTAGCAGACTATCTGCACCAACCTCTGAAGTACTAGGATTCGAGGGCAAGTATGTGCCTCCAGGCCAGACATATATTTAAGACATATATTTAAGTTCTGTTTTTGTTTTGTTTCAATAGACTTCTACGGAGATCACAGTCATGTACCTCCATGCCTGGTTACAATTTTTTTTTCAAATGTTTATTTTTTATTTTTTTTAAATATTTTTTGTTATTATTTATACAATTGTGTGTGCGCGCGCATGTGTGTGTGTGTGTGTGTGTGTGTGTGTGTGTCCGTGTAGAACCACGGACGAATTTGGGAACCACCATGGCCGCCTCCACCTCCTTCTGCCCCGGGATTCACAGGTTCCGCCCTACCAGGACCAGAAGCGCAGGCCGCCCTGCTTCTGCCTGGCGTCTATACGTGGGATCTGGGATCCGAACTCAGGACCTTCCACCTGCAAGGCGGAGGCTTAACCCCTGAGCCACCTCTCCAGCCCTCAAATGTTTATTTTTTATGTGACAGTGTCACAACTGTTTTTTTTTTTTGTTTTTTTTTTTTGTTTTTGTTTTTACAACTGTTGATTCGCAAACAAGGTACTGTGCCAAGAGATTTGTATACCTGTGAGATAGTCTCATAACCAACAGTGGGGGTTAGATAAAGAAAATTAGTCGTCTGTCTCTACTCCACTGGGACCAACTTGGTTGGTGTGAAAGGTATAATAACGGGAATGTGACAACTTCAGGAAGTGGGTCTTCAGCTGGCTTGGTGGTCGTAGCCTTGGCACACTTTGGCATAGAGGCAAGGGGATGAGGAGTTGGAGCCCAGTATAAGCTACAAGAGATTTCTGAATCAAAAATAATTAAATAGGGGGCTGGAGAGACGACTTGGGGTTAGGCCTCTGCCAAAAGCAGAAGGACCAGACTTTGATTCCTAGATGCCATGTAAAACTGTTGGTTGGAAATGGCGCCAGTCTGCACTTCCAGCCCTGGAAGACAGAACCTGGGAAAGCCCAGGGCAAAGTAAGAAAAAAAGGAGGTGGAATAAGCCAGAATGTTTCTCAAAGTCACTCCTGAGCCTCCACAGACACACAGGGTCCTCTGACACACACACACACACACACATACACACAAATTAAGTAAGCAAATTGATTGTAACGTGAATTTTGAGGACCACATATGTGCTGGACTTTCGGGAAAATGCAGATCGTATGTCAAAGTTGATGACAGCAAGTAGACCAGTCTGCATGCCCTTTCTACGGCATGTTCTTGACACCTTCCTCCTCCACCTCGCAGGGGTGGGCACAGAGCCGTGCGCCTTCCTTTTGAACCTGGGAGGATTTTAGGACTGCCTTGACTAATAGAGAATGGTAGAAATGAGACTATCAAAAAATTTGCCATGAGCCTTGCATGGTGACACTCCACGAAAGCCTGAGCCTTGCATGGTGACACTCCACGAAAGCCTGAGCCTTGCACGGTGACACTCCACGAAGGCCTGAGCCTTGCACGGTGACACTCCACGAAAGCCTGAGCCTTGCACGGTGACACTCCACGAAAGCCTAGCACCCAGGAGGCAGAATCAGAAGGATCAGGAGTTCAAGTTCATCCTTCCCTACTTACCCAGTTTGAGGTTTGCCTGGGATACATGAGACTCTGTCTCAAAACAAACTCTGGAAGATGAAGCTTGGGAAATTCTAGAGCAAAGCCAAAAGGAGGTAAAGCAATCCAGGATGATTCCCGAAGTCACTCTTGGGCCTCCACAGGCACACATGGAGAAACACAAAAAAAGAAAAAAAGAATGAACTAAAGGCACACAAACTTAATTTAATACTGAGCATAGTGATAGTAAAGTCAGGTACACTGCAAGGGAGCAGTGAGCCACACAAGTGAAGAGACCCAAGGACCCTGGGTATTACTGAGGGTCTCTTTTTACGGGTCTAAAGTAAGAAGGAGTTGCTTGCTAAGGAATGTAGTTTGGGTGGTTCTCTACTTTCATTGGTAGAATAGATCTAATCTGTACCTCCCTACAATGCAACTGACTTTAATAATATGTACACCCAGTTATGCATAAGCAAAGATTATTTGAGAATACATTTTATCCTTACTGCACATGCTCCCCAAACCAGTTCAGGCCAGATTGGCTTCTCTATTCTTTATACAGGAATACATTCCTTTATACATTGGAAATACATTTGAATAGAAACTGTAAGTTTGATGGTTACTAAGGGAGGAAACATCTGTTCCGTTGTCTAGAGAGAGGTGTAGGAGAAGCCAGTGCAGGGGGTTCCTGAGATGCTGCATGCATTGTCCCAGGGAAGGGTGTGCATGCGCCGTGCTTGTAGGTAAAGGATCTAAACTGCCAAGTACCTTATCAGAAATGGGTGTGGGCGTGTACGGAGTCAAGCAAGCAAGCAAACAAACAAACAAACAAATAGGGGTTAGGACTGGGGAGATGGTTCAATGGATAAAGTTGTATATTGCCAAGCCTGACAATCTGAGTTTGATCCCCCAAACCTGCATGGTGAAAGCATAGAACCAGCTCTATCAAGTTGTCTTCTAATGTCCACAGGTGCACCATGGCATGGGAACACACGCACACAGTAAAGGTTTTATATATATATTAATTCATTTGAGAGAGAGTACATGCATAGCAGTTGGAAGTTTGAGAACAATTTTAGAAGTCAGTTCTCTCCTTCCACCACATGGACTTCCAGGAATCAAACTCAATTCACCAGGATTGCAAGCAATTGCCTTACCCACTGAGCTGTCTCACTGGCCCCAAGTGCGGGGAGAGGGCGGGGTTGTTAGAGAGGCTCAGGAGATGTCTCAATGGTGGGAGGTGGCTAAAGTGCTTGCTGATCACACATGAGGACCTGAGATCAGAACCCCAATACTCAAGTAACAAAAAAAGGCTGAGTGTGGCAACATGTGTCTGTGATCCCAGAATTAGACACTGGTGACCCAAGACCTCTGGAACTTTCTTGCCACCTATTTTAGCTAAATCAGTTAGCTCCAGGTTCAGAGAAAGAGAGCCTGTCTTAAGAAATAAAATGAAGTGACTGGGGAAGACACATATGTACAATGTTGTCGCATGGAACTAATTGTCATGGTGATAGACTTTCCAGAGTCTGCAGAAGGGAAAAAACCTGGGTCCCACCAAGTCCCTGGAGGGTCTGAGTCAAGAGCAGACCAGGTATGCTGACACCCATACATACATACCTCTGCCCTCTAGAGTTCTGTGATTCTGTTCACTCAAAAGTTGTGACTAAGAGATCTAGTTTATTGAGCTGCTATCAGTGCTATTCAAAGATAAAAGGAGCAGTCATGAGATGGATTGCCCAAGCCAAGTTCTAAAAGTGCCCACCACATCTAAGGTGCCAGGGTGTTTTATGCAACTTTGGAGCAAAGAAACAAATATTCAGTGTTGACACTCAGTAGTTAAAGGAGACAGAAGAGATAAAAGAGGACGGAATCCAGGGATGCAGGGCTCTCTCCAGGGATGCTACTTCTTGGGTGGTTGGTCAGGATGGATGGAAAGAATTGAAGTCCGGAAGTCCTCTGTAGAGAAGGAAGGAAGGAAGGAAGGAAGGAAGGAAGGAAGGAAGGAAGGAAGGAAGGAAGGAAGGAAGGAAGGAAGGAAGGAGAAAGGAAGAGAGAGATCACGAGAGGTCCTAAGTGAAATTCCAGGCCATAGATTGGAGGGAGAATTACAAAGAAGTGCCTGTTAACTTATAGGTTCAAACTAAATCAAGAACATGAACCCACATGTCCATGGAGAGACCACATCATGGACTCCAGGCCTGGAATCCATGAAGGGTGAGAGAAAAGTCAAATTGGAACATGGAATCCATGAGGAACAAGGGAGCCCGAAGGAACGCGTGGGCTCCTGACATGGAATCTCATGAGGGGCAAGTGACCCGGAAAGGAACTCGAAGACATGTATTCTGTGAGGGGCAAGGGAGCCTAGAAGATTGCACAGACTCTGTACATGGAATCCATGAGCAATGAGAGAAAAGCCAGAAAGGAACTCATGGATTCCAGACGTGAAATCCATGAAGAGAAGATAGCTAAAGATGGTTGCCAAGGTTAAGGGTATTAGGGTTAGTAGGTCCTGGGAAGGCGGTTTTTCCTTGGTGATTACCTCCAGTTTCTGCAAACCTCATTGGAGCTTTTGGTCCTCTACATCTCTTTGGTCCATTCATATTGGGACCCAGCCTTGTAGACGACCTCATAATAGGGCTTATCTGCAATGGAGAACTAACCTCCACGTACTTTCATAAACAGAGGACTGGGGCAAGATGGCAACTTTATCTTTGTGAAGGATTAGAGTCAGTTTCTCCAGATTAATAGGATGTGTTCCTTCTGGGTAACTCAGTAATGGGGAATGATGATCTTCTAAGATCTTCAAAGACCTTCCAAGACCATCCCAGTATGGCTTCTCTAAAACTACCAAACTATCTCAAAATCTTCCCCCCCTCCCCTTGGGCAAGTGAGATGGCTCAGTAGAACCTGCTTATCTGAGTTGATCTGTAGAGCCCACATGGTGGAAGGTAGAAGGAGAGAACATTGTCTTCTGAGCTACACGTGCACACTCTAGGATGCACTCATTCTTCTCTCTCTCTCTCTTCGTCTCTTCTTGCTTTCATGAGTTAAAAAAAAAGTGCGTGTGTGTGCGTGTGTGTGTGTTTTGCATGTGGGTGTAAAAGATGGCACTTGAGGGTATATGCCTGTGGATGCCCAAGGGTGACTTAAGGAATCATCTTGGATTGCTCTACCTCCTTAATGCTTTGTTCCTGGGCTTTCCCAGGCTCTGCGCTCTGGGCTGTAATTACAGTTCTTTGTCATATCTGCCATTTTCGTGTGGGATTTGGAGATCTGAACTCAGGTCCTTTTCCTTCTGACTGTGAAGTGAAGACTTTAATCCATGAGCCTTCTCCTCAGTTCATAAGTAAGTTTTTTTTATTTGATATTTTTTCTTCTCCTTCTCTCTTCTTTTTTAAAAAGAGCTCGTGTTAGGACTGGAGCAATGGCTTAGGGGTTAAGCCTCTGCCTTGCAAGCAGCAAGTCCTGAGTTTGGATCCAGGCATAAACAGTGGCATCTTGTACTTCCTGGAAGGTGGAGCCCGGGCTTCAAACTAGAGCAAAAAGGAGGTACTACAATCCAGGGATTCCCAAAATCATCCTTGGGCCTCTAGAGGCACACACAGCACCATCTGATACACACACACACACACACACACACACACACACACACACACACACACACGGGGGGGGGGATATAAAATAAATAGAAAAAAATTAAAGAGCTCAGGTTGACAAGATGACTCAGCAGGTAAAGACATCGTGCATGAAGCTGATGACCCAAATTCAAACCCTGGAAACCCACATGATAGAGGGAGAAGATGGACTTCCCAAAGTTGCTCTGATCTCCACATACATACAGTAGTGTATATATGTCTCTCTTTCAGAGAAATGAATGAAAGCGCTTGTAATTCTGGTGGCTGGGAAGTCCAAGCCAGATGATGCAAGCATGACACCAGCGTCAGGGAAGGACCTTCTGCTGCAGTACACCATGAAGCCGACAAGTACATGGGGCAGGTGGAGATGAGAGAAGAGTCATTCATTCTCCTTCCTTTCCTAATTAGGCAGTTTTAGAGCAGCCATGCTGGGAGATCTTTGAAGGTCTTTGACTGTCCCGAAGGTCATCCCAGGGCTGGGATTACCCTGAAGGAATGCACCCTGCTAATCTGGAGGAACTGGTTTTGTTTTATTTTATTTTATTTTATTTTGTTTCACTTTGGGATTTCCCAGGCTCTGCCCATCAGGGCAGGAAGTGCACACTGCCTCCATTTCCTCCTGGCAGTTACATGCGACCTGGGATCCGAACTCAGTACCTTTTGCTTGTAAGGCAGAGTCTTAACCCCTGAGCCATCTCTCCAGACCAAGTAACTGATTTTAACCATCCACAGAGATAAGATGGACAATTTTCCTAATCTTCTGTTTATGAAAGGATATAGAGTTACTTCTCCATTGTAGATTGTTGTAGTTAGCCTGCATGGTTGCTGATAAATGACCACTAAACAGCTTAAGGAAACATAGGGTTTACTTTCTTATGACAATCCGAAAATCCGGTTACAGTTCTCAGTCCAGCTTAAAGGGAGAGCATGCACCAACACCAGGCTGAGGGAACTGACCACACCATCTTTACATAATGGCTAAGAGAGGGACAATGCTTACTTGCCCCATCAACTACACAATTTCCTTCAGGTTCACTCTGGGCTTAACTACTAATTCTCCACAAATGTGCCCAGAGCTCAAACCCTCACCGGTCAAGTTGACCCCTATGCCTAACCATGACATAGATAAACCGTACTATAAGGTGAGTTACAAGATCAACTGAGTTGGATCTCAATATGAACAGACCAATGGGATGTAAAGGTTTGCTGGCTAAAACTTACGAAATTTGCATACTCTGCTGGGTAAACGAACAAGTGCAAACATAACGTGTTAGATCCCTGAACCTCTGCCTCTCCCAGGAATCAGACCACGCTGCTTATCCCTCCCCACCTCCCCACATTCTCTTTCTGGTGTCTAGCAGTTCCCTGTCTCCCACTTGTAAACAATTCCGGTCTCCCTGCCTGCTGCCCAGAACCAAGACGGCATCAATTATAGCCAAACCCCATCAGTACCTTCCAGATGCCTGGCATGCACACCAGCCCAAGCTATGGCATGTGAAATTTCTCACCCAATTCTAGAAAAGCTATAGAAATCAGAGGTCCCCCCCTCTTTAGAAGAAGAGAGGAAGAAAGAGGGTGGAAGATAGACCACAAACCCAAGTTTCTCCCAGCAAAGGAGCAGTATCCAGATGGAGATGGCTGCTCCCTTGGTGCAGAGGTAAGAGCCTTTATAGCTGGAGTGCAGAGACGAGAGATTTGGGTTTGACCAGTTATCAGACAAACAGATTTATTGGGTAATGGTCTCTGGCTATGCTTTAGGGTGGGATATCTGTGGCTGAGATTTGCCAGGTAGGGATCTCTGGTTTTAAGGTCTGATTCCAGATCTCTCTCTCTCTCTCTTTCACACACACACACACACACACACACACACACACACACACACACACCTTTGTTGTGGGGGTTGTGGGGTTTCTAAAGCTTGGGAGAAACTTCTCTAAAGGCTTTAGATTCCACCCCCCCACACACACACAGTCGCTGTCTCTCAGTTATCCTTCACTGCAAGCTCTCTTTTCTCTTCTAATGGTAACCCAGCTTTAGGCCAAACCATGACCACCGTGACCACAAGACCCTCAATTGCAATGAAATTCATATTTCTTTTTATTTTAAATAAATCCTGGAATGTCTTTTTTATTATTTATTATTTATTCAATTGTACGTGTATGCATGTATACGCGTGTGTGTGTAAAACCATGGACGAATTCGGGAACCACCAGGGACCGCCTTTACCTCTTCCTTTTTTACTCTGCCCCAGGATTCACAGGCTCCACCCTACCAGGACCAGAAACGCATGCCGCCCCCGCTTCCGCCCGGCATCTATACGTGGGGTCTAGGATCTGAACTCAGTACCTTCCGCCTGCAAGGCAGAGGCTTAACCCCTGAGCCACCTTCCAGCCCCGAAGTTCATATTTCTTAAAGTTCTCCCTCATATTCGTTCCCCGTGTCAACAAATACATTTTCTCAGTTTTGTTATAACGATGTGATGAATGCTGGGTTACAGAAAGGGAATCTAGTTGTGTGCCAGGGTAATGAAAGATAAAATCAGAGTCTGAGGAGATGGCTTAATGGTTAAAGCATTGGCTAGATTGCTGGTAGCCATGACAGCTCAGATTTCTCAGATTTGGAATGTCCTGGGCCTGCGGGAAGACTGTCTATCTCCCCCCCCACACTCTTTCTAGAGGACACGTCATCAGGCCAAAGCTGCTGCTCAGCTGTGGATAGAAGCATTGGGAACCCCGCAAACCAGATATGGGAGACAACAGGGCTGAGGGAGGCGGGTGACCACTAGTGGCTGAGAAACCTGAAGAAACAGGGAAGAAACTGTCTGATTGGCAGTTGTCTATGATTCATTAAGGTTTGTGGGAGAAGTAGCCTGGTTTCACTCCATCCCTCTTGCCAGAGACGTCTCCTTTTTTCTCTGCGTCTCAGAGTGACTGCGGACAAGGGGTAAATTGCATTTCTTCTTTACAGAGTCTTCCTAGCCCGTCATTCAGAAGACTTTGACCTTCCCAGAAATACTATCAGGCAAACATAGCCATTGTCCACATGGGAAACTTAGTGTAGGACAAACAATAAGCCACATGGCTGTTTTCAAGCTAAGCTACAGCTAATGGGACCCCCTAGACCTGGAGCAAGTGACGGAGTTCCCTCCCAGTGGCTCTGCCCCCTTGCTAAGTCCCAGTTCTTGTGTCCTCTTCTCCTTTGAAAGAGAATAAAAGAGAGCATCAGTATAACTTTGAAGTTTGTTATAGTTAGATGCAGGTGCCAACTTGGTGGGTGAGGGTTCAAGTTCTGGGCACATTTATAAAGAATCAGTAGTTGAGTTAGGCAGGAGATGGTCTAGTTGATGGGGAGGCACAGACCATGGTGAGTAAAACTAGCCCCTGGACAGGTAAATAATTTGGAGGGAGTTGGTTGAGGAAGTTGGCATCCTTTAGTATACTTGGCCAGACACGCTGGTCTGACAAGTAGGGACTGTCCCTCTCTCAGCAGTACTGTGGATGTGTGGATATGGTGTGGCCCAGTTTCCTCAACTCTTGGTATTGGCATAGCTCTCCCCTGCCCAGGATCAAGTAAGCAGCACGGTTGTGTTCTGGGCTCAGACCAGCAAGGATTGCAAAGAGACATGGAAGTCCTAAACCACCCATCCTGCTGAAGGACCAAGCTGCTTACAAGATCTATCACTGCACAGGCAAGTGTGACCCAGGATGGGGGTAGAAGAGATGCAGGGGGGAGACAGGTAGCTCTGACCTGGGGCTCTACCCAACCTCCACCCTGATGGCCCGGTCCCTGTCCTCCACCATCAGTTTGCTCCCAAGGACTTCCTGGTGTTTTTTGAGGAAACCTGGCAAACGCATCTCTACATCCAGCTAGGATGCAATACCAGGAGAAGGGGGAATGGTTTTGAGTGTCCTGGTGGAGAATGCGTGGCTTCCCAGGGGTGGGGTGGGTGAAGGGGAGACTTCAACACTCCTCATCTTCTCTTCGCACTTCCATGATCCTCAGTCACCCGCTTGCTTTGACTTCTGCTGACCACTGTAGTCTTCATGGCCTCATCTTCTGTGCTAAGCAAGATGGACAAGCCCAGCTGTTGGGCGAGAAGGGTTTTTATTGTTCAGAATAAGCATGGGGAGGATCAAGATGGAAAGCTGGCACCATGGTTGTGCTAATTTTGTCTTCCCATGGCAGCGCTACTGCCTTATTACTTTGCTCTGGGGTTTCTAGGCTTTGCCTTCCAGAGCGGGAATTGCAGGCCATTGCCATATCTGCTCCACATTTTTACAGGTGATCTGAACTCAGGTCCTTTTGTTTGGGAGGCAAAGGCTTTTCCCCCTGAGCCATCTCCCCAGCCCCATATTCAATTTTACAATTCTTGGTCATAGTTCATCATCATGCAGGAAGTTCCTACCAACATCAACAGCTGGAGAAAACTGGCCACACCAAATCTATGGGAATGTCTAAGAGAGCAACATATTTTGTTTCTCTCTTGCCAATCTACCATATTACTGACCTAGCTGTCTTTTATCTACCTGCTTAGGCAATGGTCCCACCCACTATGGGCTGGGTCTTCCCATGTCAATTAGATAATCTCCCACGGCTTGCTCAGCACTTGCCTTAACTAAACAACTTTTCATAGATGTCACCAAAAAAACGCAGCTTTCAATGATCAAGTTAGCATCTGTAACTAATTGCTATGATTATTAAAAAAAAAAACAAACACAACCTTATTCAATGTTGGTTTGTTTATTGGTGAGTTTGATACACAGTCTTATTACATAACCCAGGTTTGCCTAGAAAACACACAGCAATCCTCCCACCCCAACATCCCAAGGGCTGAGATTCGAGACTGGAGCCAAACCTAGACCAGCAGGGGCTGTGAACACTTGAGCCAAACAGCCCTCCGTTCAAATTTCATTTCAGCTGCTGGTGTTTAACCTCAGTTTTCTTATGAGTTGTTTTTGCAGTTCGGGGGCTTCTTGTGGATTCCTAGGAAACCGCAGGTTTACAACTGAGAATCAGGCCTTGACCTTGATTCCTTTTTAACATTCTTATTGGAAACAGCTCTATGTGAGAGGAATGTTGTCTCCATGCAAACAACCTGCCCAGCAAAGACTATTCACCGTGTGGGAATTCTTGATTCTCTACTGATAAAAGACCCCGACCGGACTCCATCTTGCTTCAGTCAACAAACTAGACTTCAAACCACAAGGCTCACCCCTGGTTTGGCCATGGGAAGGTCACTTAACCTTTCTGGACCTTGGTTTCCTCTTTCATATGAGTATGAATAGTAATTTACAGCATAGAAATATGGGGAGGGTGGAAGGTGGCAATAGTTGGAAAACGTGTGGCCTGTAGAGTCTCTTGATTACCTTTTCCTTAGATTCTGTTGTCATCAACACAATTCTGTGAAAACAGTGCTTTCTGGATGCTTCTTTCAGTGCTGTGCCTCTAACACTGATAACAATGGCTAGAGACTGGATTGCAGTGCAGGGGCTGAGTGCTTGCCTAGAATGTCCAAGGCCCTGGGTTCTAGCCCTAATGCTGTAAAACAATAAATACAAATGAAATGCTTTACATTTATTTATTTATTTATTTATTGTGTGTATAGTGTTCTCTCATTTTCTGACAGCTTGTGTGTGTGTGTGTGTGTGTGTGTGTGTGTTTTCCCCACATGACACAGCATGCATATGAGCAAGAGGGGACAACCTATGGAAGTCTGTTCTCTCCTTCTACCATGTGGGTTTGAACTTGGATCATCAGACTTTGTGACAAGCACTTTTACCCACTGAGCCATCTCAATAAAATTTTAAAAAGAGCAAAAAAAAATTAACATGATCACAGAAATGAATATATGTAAATATAAAAAAGAGCAATAACTGGGACACTGAGTTGCTGTTTTGTAAATGTTGATGGAATACATTTGTCAGTCTGACCACTGTCACACTTGTGTATCTGAAGTTCTGTCTTTCCTAGTTCCTGCCGCAATGCTCTTTTTACCATTCCATACTGTTCCTTCATCTAATCTGTGATTTTTTTTTTTTCAGCAATGGGAGGTCAGTTTAGAATAATACATCAAAATGGGAAGAGAACATGTGTGTTGAGTGGCAGAAATGCCGGATCTCACACAAGCTTAAGCAAAACAGAAGATTGACTGTGACCCTGAGAATTGCTCCAAGAATGACTGGATCTAGGGGCTCAAGATATGAAACACCCCAGCTCCCTGTCTCCCACTCTGGGCCACAGCTCTGCTTCCCTCAAGCTCCCCCTGACGCCACACTGACCTGATGCCACGCCAGGTAATGCTCGGGAGCACGCTGAGGACACTTTTCTTCACAGCCGCTGAAGAGATGGGGTGGGCTGAGACCCTGGGTTGGCTCTCAGTATGTCACTCACCCACCTTGAACCTTTTGCTGTGTGGCACCATCACCAGCTGGACTGGGTCTCTTACCTGCTATGCACAAGTGTCAGTTCTTTTTTTTTTTTCCACAAGTGTCAGTTCTAAGAAAGAAAGGTTTCCCAGAGAAAACCCCCCTGATTTATTTTCGTAATTGATTATCAAGTCTGTGAATCATCTATCTATCTATCTATCTATCTATCTATCTATCTATCTATCTATCTTCTATCTATCTATCTGCACATCTACATATCCACAAATCTACCTTTTATCTGTCATCTATCAGTCATTTTGGCTAAGCACACATTATAAATACTGACCATCGTTGTACTTCTGTATCTGAAATGCTGTCTTTCCTGGTTCTCTTTTTTTTTTCTCAATACTTATTTAGAAAGGGAGGGAAGATCCACATGCCATGGACGTGGGTAGAGGTTTCAGAGGACAACCTACAGAAATCGGTTCCCTCTTTCTACCATGTGGACTTCTAGACTTTGAACTCAGACCATTAGATTTATGAGCAGGCAGGCGCTTTACTTTGTGAGCTATCTTGCTGACCTACTGATTCTATTATCATCTATCTATCTATCTATCTATCTATCTATCTATCTATCTATCTGTCTGTCTGTCTGTCTGTCTGTCTGTCTGTCTGTCTGTCTGTCTCCATGCTTAGAATCAAACCCAGGTCCTCACACAGCTAAGGCAATTGCTGAGACTAGATAGGAGGTATCTGAGATGGGGGAATCTTGCTATGTAACCAAGGTTGCCCTTGAACTCATGTTCCTCCTGCTTCAGCCTCCCAAGCACTGGAATTACAGGCATGCACCACCAGCCCTAAAGTTTTATTTAAAAGGCAGGAGTAGTGGACATAAGTGGAAATGACCTGTCTGCTATATCCTGAAGATTCTCCTCACCCTCTCACCCATGGACCAGCTGCCAATCTTTGCTTTCTGACTTTTCAATGTGAGTTGAACATCCCTAATCCAAAAAACCTAAATGCTCCCAGATCCCCTGTGAGTATGCAAATGCGATTGTATATGCATATTGTGTGCCTGTGTATAAACATGCACATGTGCGTATAACCAAGCCCAAGGTCTCAGACAGGCTAGAGAAGCACTGGGCCACCGCGTCACACCCTCCCCTCACTCTCAATCTTTTTGAGTGTCAGTATGGAAAACGCCACACTGACCTGATGCCACGCCAGGTAATGCACGGGAGCACTGCGGTGACATGACTCACTGGTGGGCTGTGTACAGCAGATATGAAATAGATGAACTTTGTCTTGGTCATGGGTCCCTGCCCCAGGAGATCTCACTGTCCGGCAGTTTTCTGTTTCTAGAACTCATACCTGTGTGTCCTCTGTTCCTCTAGAAGGAGTGTCCCTGCTGAGCCTCCTCCTCCAGGAAAAGAAATGAAGCCAGACAGTGACTCTTAAGGATCCTCCAGCAAGCTACGAACACTTGCCCTGTCTTTCTCTCTTTGCTTTCAAATTCATGATAACCAATCTTTCTTGAGTATTTCCTGTAGGACAGGAAATATTGTGCTACTGAAAATAGCTTGACCCCAGTCTTATCACATGACAAGCCCCACATGAAGCTAAGCACTTCATACACTATAGTTGGGTGAATCCTCCAACCTAATCATCAAGTTGCATTCTTTGCTTCCCATCCAGATGGTGAAACTGAAGCACAGAAGGTTAAGTAACTTGCTTAGGATCACACAGCTACTCGGTGATGGTGCTGCTTTAATATTGCTTCCCTTTCTCTCCCTCTCCCTCTGGATGTGTGAGTGTGTGTGAGATGTGTCTTCTATCTATATGTAGAGTCCAGGAATCAAACTCAAGTTGTCAACAAGTGCCTTTTCCCCCACGGAGCCATGGTATGAGCCTTCATTTGGCTTTTTGATACAGGGTCTGGCTCTGAACACCCAGTTGGCCTTGAACTTATGATTCTCCCACCTCTCTCGCCATTCCTTCCCCTCCCCTCCATGGGATTACTGACCTGTGCCCCCATGCCCAGCCCAACTAGTGCCAGTTTAGGGGTCTAATTGCCAAAGAAGGCCCAACCCACCCGCGTGAGTGACCTCCTCCCCTAGTAGCAGAACCAAGCACACCGCAGTCACGCGCCTTGGCCTAGGTTACAAACCAGGAAGTTTGGGGGGAGGGCTCTGAGAGGAAAAGCGATTTGAACTCCATGCTAGGGTCCTGATGACCTGAAGCCCAACTTCATGTCTAGATGAGCCTCGTGCACGGTTGGGATCCTAGTCCTCATCTTGCAGTCAGGAAAAGAGAAACACAGGGTGCGATGATCTTACCCAGAAGGCCTCAGGCAGGAAAGGGCAGAGCGGCTCGGGATTCCAACTGGGACTTTTCCCCGTGGGGACTGGTGTTTTCCTCGTAGCCCCTGCCCGCGGTGCTTCCTTCCCCACACTCAGCAGACTGGCCACTACCCTTTCCTAGTGACCCTGTAACTCTTCTTTTTTTTTTTGTGCATGCTCGTGTGTGTGTGTGTGTGTGTGTGTGTGTGTGTGTGTGTGTGTGTGTGTCTGTCTGTCTGTCTGTCTGTCTGTCTGTCTGTCTGTCTGTGTACAAGAGGCTGACTTTGGAAGTCATCCTGGATTGCTTCTGCCTCTTTTTCGCTTCACTCATTTCCCAGGCTCAGCTGCCCACTAGGGCCGGAAGTGCGGGCCGCAGCCATGCCAACATTTTCGCCTGGGATCTCTGATCAGAGCCCAAGCATCCAAGTGTTATTTCCACAGAACACCAGTAATGGGTGTCTAGTCCCATGCCCCTCTCAACCGTCCCCAGAGACCTCCCAGGACTGTGAGTGGCAGAGCCCTTCACCCCTACTTGATTGATTTTTTTTTCCTCAATGCTAAGGACTGAATGAACTTAAGGGTTCACACCTACTAGGCTAGAACTCCACTACTGAGCTACATTTTGGGGGGAGAGGGAAGGGCCAACAAGTAAGTAATGATTATTTTAAATCTTTTAAAATCTTTTTATTTAGTTTTCATAAGAGAGTGAGGGGGCACAGGTGCGCATGTACCGTGGTGCCCAGATGGAGGTGGAAGGACAATTTTTAGAAGTCAGTTCTCTCCTTCCATCATGTGGACTTCTGAGGATTGAACTTAGGTCACTAGGTATGTGAGCAGAAACCTTAACTGCTGAGTTACGACTGGGCTGAGAAGCAGAACAGCTCCCTGCCACAGAGGGGTCCTGAACATGGGTTGCTCTTCTTTTTTTAAATGAAATCTTTTAAAAACATTTTTTAAATTACTGTGTGTGTGTGTGTGTGTGTGTGTCTATGAAAAGGCACTGTGTGTGTTTGTGGAGGCCCAAGGGTGACTTCAGGAATCATCCTGGATTGCTCTATCTCCTTTTTGCTTTGCTCTGGGGTCTCCCAGGCTCTGCCCACCAGGGCTTGAAGTGCAGGCTGCTGTGATTTCCTCCTGGCGTTTTTATGTGGGATCTGGGATCTGAACTCAGGTCCTTCTGCTTGTGAGGCAGAGGTTTAACCCCTGAGCTATCTCTCCAGTTTCTTTTTTTTACAAACTTTTTTAAAAAATTTTTTATCATTATTATTTATTCAACTGTGTGCATGTGCGTGTGTATGTGTGCGCGCGTGTGTGTCTGTGTGTGTGTGTGTGTGTATCTGTGTATGTGTAGAACCACGGACGAATTCGGGAACCACCATGGACGCCTCCACCTCCTTCTGACCCGGGATTCACAAGCCCCACCCTACCAGGACCAGAAGCGCAGGCTGCCCCCGCTTCCGCCTGGCGTCTATACGTGGGATCTGGGATCCGAACTCAGGACCTTCTACCTGCAAGATGGAGGCTTAACCCCTGAGCCACCTCTCTAGCCCTCCAGTTTCTTTTTTAAACTTTTTATTTTGAGACAGGATCTCACTAAATTGCCCAAGGTAACCTTGAACTCAGTCCGTGGTCTAAAAAGGACTTAAATTTATGATTCTTCTGCCACAGGATTTCCAGTAGCTGGGATTATAGGCCTGCACTCCCAGATCTGGCTTCATAGTATCTTTTATAGGAAAAAAATAAAGTCCTTTTTCCTTGCCCTACAAGGCCATCAGTTCTAAGATGAACTCCTAAATTTGGAGGCAGCCTCAGCTGAAGATTTTTGCTCATGCTGAGAGTGACGCACTGTGGAATTTACTTGGGGCTAAAGGTATAGCTTAGCACCCTCAAGGTCCTGGGGGGTGAAAACAAAATCCTAGCTGGGCGTAGTGTTGCATGCCCATAATCCCAGTGCTTGGGAGGCTGACAGAAGGATGGAAAGTTCCAGGTCAGTCTTAGCTATATAGCAAGATCCTATTTAAAAAAAAAAAAAAAGACTCCAGATGGAGTGTGGTCTGGTACAGCCTCATCACCTTCCTTTCTGAGAATGACAACGGGGCTAGCTTAGAAACCCTAGGTGATGGACAGACAGATAGACAGATAGATAGATAGATAGACAGATAGACAGATAGATAGGTAGGTAGATATAGATGATACATAGAGATAGGTGATAGATGATGACAGGTAGATAGATAATAGACAAGAGATAAATAGATGGCAGATAGATAAGAGGTAAGTAGATAGATATAGATATAGATACCTATATTTAGATGATAATATATAGATAAGAGTTAAATAGATATAGATATATACAGATACATATATACATATAGATAGATACATAGATGATTGGTAGAAGATCAGACAAATAGATTGAGAGATGTAGCTCAGTGATTAAAACTTTTGCCTCACAAGCAAAAGCGGTAGTAGGCACTTCTGGTCCAGAGGCCGGGAAACTCCAGTAGTAAAACCATAAGGACGGAGAGCAATCCACAGAATGATTCCTGAAGTTACCTAGGCCTCCGCAGGCACCTCTTCTGCATACACACCATACACACACACTCATACCCCCCATACTCCTACACATGCAAAAAAAAAAAAAAAAAAAAGATAGGTGATAGATAAATGATACAGTTGATAGGAGGTAGGTAGCTAGATAATAAAAATAAAGGCTATGCTAATTGGAAGCCTCCCAGGAGACCCAGCTCCAGCTCCTTTCCTGCCCCCACCTTCCTGCTTTTCCCATAAGCCATTTTGGTCTCGCCATGGGATTAATTCTGAGCCTTAGCACTTACGTCACAGAACCCAGGGATTCCCCTGAAGTCCAAGCTAGAAACACAGGAAGGACCTGAGTTCTAGTCTCATTGTGTCACTGTTCACGAGTCTCTAACATGACTTCCCCTCCCTGGGGCTCTGCTGAAATCACACCTCACCCTGAACTTAGAGTTCCCCCGAAGCCTCAGATTGCCCCACAAAGCTTGGAAAAGAACTAGAAACTTGGTGGATGTTTCTTTTCTTTGTTTTGGACCAAGTTTTAATTTCTCTATGTAATAACAGTGACTTCCCTTGATTACTGTCACATTTCAGTGAGGAAACAAGTCCAGAACATGCCGGTGACTCACCTGAGGTCACCCAAAAAGGTCAGTAACACACTAGAAACTACATCTTAGGTTTCCTGGTTTCCTTTCTCCCAATTCCCACACGTTTACCACATCCCTTCTATTTCCTGCTGGCTCCAGCCTAAGACACAGCACTGAGGATACCAAGGCAGGAAGATGTCAAGTTTGAGCCCAGCCTGGGCTAAATAGAGAGTGTAAGCCAGCCTGGGTTACATAATGGGGCTCTGTCTCACAAAAGCAAGATAGATAGATATGGATAGATAATTGACAGAAATTAGATAATTGACAGATAATAGGGGCTGGAGAGATGGCTGAGGGGGGGCGCTGCGTTTCTGGTCTTGGTGGGCAGAGCCTGTGAATACTCGGGCAAAGCAAAAGAGGAGGTAGAAGCAGTCTACAATGATTCCCGAATTCACCCTTGGTTCTACACATACGCACACACACACATAATTGAATGAATAAAAAAATTAGATAATTGACAGATAATAGATAATTGATATATTATTGATAGAAGAAATATAGGATTAGATGATAGACTAGTGATGTATAGATTGATAACTAATGAACAGATGATGATATAGATAGATGATAGATTATAAGATATATATAGATATTGGGCTGGAGAGGTGGCTCAGGGGTTAAGCCTCTGCCTTGCAGGCGGAAGGTCCTGAGTTCGGATCCTAGACCCCACGTATAGATGCCGGACGGAAGCGGGGGCAGCCTGCGTTTCTGGTCCCGGTAGGGCGGAGCCTGTGAATCCCGGGGCAGAGTAAACAAGGAGGAGGTGGAGGCGTCCATGGTGGTTCTACACACACACACACACACACACACACACACACACACACACGTACACTTGAATAAATAATAATAATAAAAAATTTTAAAAAAGATATATGTAGATATAGATTGATAATTGATCGAGATGCACAAACAACTGATAATCAATAATTGACAGAATTTTTAAAATATTTATTTATTTATTTATTTTGTGTGTGTGTGTGTGTGTGTGTGTGTACCACAGGGCACTGTGTGTCCCTGTAGAGGATCAAGGGTGACTTTGGGAATCATCCTGAATTGTTTCTACCTCCTTTCTGTTTCACTCTGGGACTTCCCAGGCTCCTCCCACCAGGTCTAGAAATGCAGGCCAATGCCATTTCTGCTTGGCGTTTTTTGTGTCCAAGCTCAGAATCTTCTACTTGCAAGGCAGAGTCTTAACCCCTGAGCCATCTCTCCAGCCCAACTGATAGGAGAAATATAGGTTTAGGTGATAAATTAGTGATATATAGATTGATAGCTGATGAACAGGTAACAAAATAGATAGATAGATGATAGATAGATGATAGATAGATAGATAGACAGATAGACAAATAGAGTCTGAAAAGATAGCTCAGTCAGTAAGGCACCTGCTTACGAACCTGAATTCAATCCCATAGGAGAGAAGTGACTTCTGAAAGTTGTTTTCTGATCTCCACCTGTGTGCCATGACATGCATTCTCTCTCACTTTCTCAAGTAAATAAAATATTTTTAAAAGATAGATAAGCATTGAACCTTCAGATTGATATACTTAATCAGAGCCACCTAAAATGCTATCAACTAGAAAGGAACATAAGCTGGGATACTGGGAGTGGAAGGGAAGGTTCCTAAAAGAGGGGAGATGAAAGAACATAGGTGAGAGGAAGGTGGAAAGGGGGATGATGGGAGCAAGCAGAAGGGAAATAAATGAATAGGGCATAGGAGGGGTGGGGAAATAAAAATTAGCACTAAGTCAGAAGAAATCTTCTACATTACAAGTCTATCAAAAATATAATTTTAAAAAGTATTGACAGACATTCCCTACACAAGGAATACAGAGAGAGTAGGGAAAGAGAATATAGAAATTGTCCTGAAATACTCCTACTAGAAGCCATGGGTAACTAAATAAATTTCCTAGTACCAAGTATGTGATACCTCCTAATAAGCTATTAGTCAGAGAGGCCTTAAAGACCCTCCAAAAGAATATAGGCTTCTGCTATTGCTCTTGGTTGCCCTCTAAAACCTGGTAGGAAGATCGTATTGCTGAAGACAACACACACAAGGACCACAGGACATGGAGAAAACAAGTTGGCATGAGGCATGTTGCCAAGGGAGAAAAGCAATTAACGGTCTCACCCAGCTGTGAATACTGCAAGCTACAATAACAATCACTCTAGCAAGGGGAGACCACTGACGAAATAGTGGCATGTAGGGTGCAAGGATAACCAACTGCCTCCTGACTGGACTTGAGGCCCACTTTTTGGCAAGGAACCCACGCCTGCTACTCTAAATCTAGCCAAACACCCATGGAAAGGGAGACGTTAGACCCTAGATAGGAACAAACTACTTAGTGTTAACTCTTAAGTGTTTAATATTAAACTACCATCTAAACATTTATCATCATACCCAAAGATTAGAGAAGCTCCCAGCACTTGACCAAAAAGTGTCCTTTTGCAATAGAAGGTTTTTACCAAGGAGAACCATATAGGCCAAAATGCAGGGAATAAGTGATTGTGGAATGCTCAGTGACTCCACAATCACCTCCTATCCTAGCGCTCAGGGAACCTTAGGGCGGGGGAAGCAGTAAGAACTAAGAGCCCTAACCCCTAATCTGGGCCTCAGCAGGTGCTCAGGAACTTGCCAATGCGGACATCCCAGATGATAAGAAAAAAAAAGAACTCTACAATTCTCTCTAAAAAAAAGATAGAAATAAGTAGATTGACAGAGCTTGATAGGTGATAGAAAAATGGAAAGGTAATTGACAACTGATAAATAGATAGCTGACAAATAGGTGATTGATGGAAGATAGATTAAGATTGATAGATGATGAATACATAGACATAACATAGATAGATGATACATGATGAATAGATAGATGAGAGATGATAGATAAAACATAGAAGATAGATAGATAGATGATAGACAGACAGGTAGGTAGATAGATAGATAGATAGATAGATAGATAGATAGATAGATAGATAGATAGATAGGCTTGAAGATAGAGCAGGGAATGGATATAAAGCTCCAGAGTGAGGAGCTGATTCAGTCTGTAAAGTACTTGTTGACCAAATATGAAGACTTGAGTTTGGGGTCCCAGCTCCCACACAAAAGCTGGGATTGCATTTTATGTTTGTAATCTCTAACCTGGGCAGGGAAAAACAGGCAGATAGATACCAGGGATTTGTTGGCCAGCCAATCAGAAGGAAACGGTGACTCCCAGCTTCAGTGAGACACCCTGTCTCAAAAAATAAGGTGGAATGGGCTGTAGAGATGGCTCAGGGGTTAAGACTGCCTCACAAGCAGAAGGTCCTAAGTTCAATTCCAGGTCCCATGTAAAAAAAAATGCCAGGAGGAAATAGCAGTGGCCTGAACTTCCAGTCCTGATGGGCAGAGTCTGAGAAATCCCAGAGCAAAGCAAAAAGGAGGTAGAAGTAATCCAGGATGATTCCCAAAGTCACTCTTGGTCCTCCACAAAACACACGGTGCCCTCTGATACACACACACACACACACACACACACACACACACACACACACACAATAAAATTTTTAAAAATGGTGGAAGATACCGGAGGTTCATCTCTATAAACAAGCCTAGCCTAGGATACCTGCACACGTGTGCACATGCATAAGTGTTGCAGTGTTCTTGTGTTCACAGTCGAAGATAGAAACCAGAACATGTATAGAGGATTAAGATAGAGTTTATTAGAGGAGAGAAAGGATAGAACTCATGAACTCCAGATGTGGAATGCCATGAGGGGATAGTGCACCGAGAACTCATGGATTTCAGGCATGGAATCCATGAGAGGCAAGGAGGTAGCAAGGAGCTAGAAACAAACCCATGGATTCTACAAGTGGAATATCATGAGGGGCAGGCGCCAAAGATGGCTTCCAGGGTCTGGACTATTTATATACTTGGCAAGGGAGGCTTTTCCTTATTGGTTAGCTCACTTGGGGGGCCCAACCCAGTGGATCTTGTGTCCACCTCAAGATGGGACCTATAGGTAAAGGAGAGCTAATCTCCATATCATTTCATAAGTAAAGGGCTGGGGGAAGTTGGCTGAGGGTGCGTTCCTTCAGGGTAATCCCAGCAGTGGGGGCTGACCTTCCAAGACCTTCAGAGACCGTCCTAGCTTGGCTGCTCTAAACCTGCCTTAAAAGGAAGAGAGAGAGAATGAAAAAGAAAAAACTATGTGTGTCAGAAGCAAAAAGGAAGGAAGGAAGGAAGGAAGGAAGGAAGGAAGGAAGGAAGGAAGGAAGGAAGGAAGGAAGGAAGGAAGGAAGGAAGGAAGGAAGGAAGGAAGGGTGGGTTACAGAATCCCTCTGAGATCTTTCTGCATCCAGGTTCTTATGCTCAGGAGTCAAAGGTTAAAACCAGAACAGGCATAGAGGATTAAGGGAGAGTTTATTAGAAGAAAGAATGGAACTCACCGACATGACTCCATGTGGGACAAGAGCGCCCTGGAGAACTCATGGACTCCAGGCATGGAACCCATGAGGGGTGAGAGAAAAGTCATAGAAATTCACGGACTCCAAATCTGGAGTACCATGAGGGGCAAGGGAGCCAAAGATGGCTGCCAGGGTCAGGTATATTTATAGGGTTAGGCAAGCCTTGAGGGGAGGATGATTTTTCCTTATTGGTTAGCTCCAGTTTCTGCAAACCTGCCTAGAGATTTTGGTCCTTTACATCTCATTGATCTGTTCATATTGGGGCCCAACTCAGTTGATCTTGTGCCTGACCTCATGCTAAGGTCTATCTACTGCCAAGAACTAATCTGTATATCCTTTCATAAAGGGAAGATTGGGGCAAACAAGCAACTTTAGCTCTGTGAAGGATTAGGGTTAATTAATTAATAGAATGTATTCCTTCAGGGTAATCCCAGACAGGGAGTGACCTTCAGAGAATTCCAGAATGGCTGCTCTAAAACTGCCTAAGAAGGAAGGAGAGAGAGAGAGAGAGAAAGAGAGAGAGAAAGAGAGAGAGAGAAAGAGAGAGAGAGAGAGAGAGAGAGAGAAAGAAAGAAAAGAAAGAAAGAAAGAAAGAAAGAAAGAAAGAAAGAAAGAAAGAAAGAAAGAAAGAAAGAAAGAAAGAAAGAAAAAAGAAAGAAAAGAAAGAAAAGAAACAGTGGTAGAGACAGGGAAATACGTTTCTTTTGAAGGGTGGGTCACTTGGGAAGGTGACAAAGGAGTTGCAGAGATCTCAAGAAGCCAGTGAGCCCTTCCAGAGTCTGGAAAAAGGAACAATAAGCGAGGGCTGGGTATTCCAGCAGATAGAGCAGTTTGCGTAAGAGCAAGGTGGGTCCTTGCTTCAGGGTGAAGGGTGGAGGAGTCACCGAGACCGAGGGGGTTGGGGGATGGGGATTTGGGAGGTCCAGAAGACTATGTGATCGTTCCTGTGTGAGGGTGCAGGATAGCGGGTGGAGTGGTAAAGAGAGCTTAGGGAGAACTGTGGTGGTGTGGTGGTGTGGTGGTGTGGTGGTGTGTGTGTGGGGGGTTGATCTCCAGGGTGACATCAGTTACAGTGCCAGGCCTCTATCTTCAGTCTGGAAAGTTGGTTAAGTCTCTATCTAGAAAGCAAAAGGCCTTGAGTTCAGATCTTGTATCTCATGTAAAAAAAAAAAAAAAAATGCCAGGCGTGGGCTGGAGGGATGGCTCAGGTTGCAGGTAAAAATATCAGGTGCAAATGGCAGCTGCCGGCACTTCTCGCCCTAGTGGGTGGAGCCTGGGAAATCCCAGAGCAAAGCAAGAAGGAGGTAGAAGCAATCCAGGAAGATTCTGGAAGTCACCTTCATCACTCTTGATCCTCCACAGGAGCATGCGCGCGCGCGCGCGCGCACACACACACACACACACACACACACACACACACACACACAGAGCCAGGCAGAAATGGCGGTGGCCTGTACCTTCTGGGCCTGGAAGGCGTAGCCTGTGAAACTCCAAAGCAAAGCAAAGAGGAGATAGTGCAATCCAGAGTGAATCCCAAAGTCACCCCTGGACCTCCACAAGCACACGCTGTCCTGTGAGACACACACACACACACACACACACACACACACACACACACACACACACCGAGTCAAGAACTGCTACCCTTGACGAGTGCTTTAATGAATGCCTGGGGGGAGGGGGAGCTGTGTGCCTGCCTTTCTCTTCTTCATGGCTCTGACAGCTCCCAGGACTGAAGCTGGTTATTTCCCTGGCACTGAGTTCCAGGCTGCCCTGAATGGGCGATGCTCAGGCCTAGGCTGAAGAAGTAGGGTACAAGAAGGGGAAGCCCCCTTGGTTTCTGTCTCACAGCAGGGACCCATCAGGGAAACCCCACAAGTCCCAAAAGGAAAGTGGGAGCTCAAGGAAGACAAGAAACCCCCAAGCTCTCTCTCTGAAGATGGGAAATCCAGGGTGTGGCTGAGGGTGGGTGTGCCTGTGCTGGAAGGGACGCTATGGTATACGAACCCAACCCTGACCGTGGTCTCTGTGGTAAAGAAGCTCTGGGATTATGTGGGTTCTGGCTGAGCCCTGATTCTGACCTCATACCACCCCAGCGTGGCCACATTATTAAGCCTTCAAGCCAACGTTAAGTCTGAGCTCCTCACTTGAGTCACAGCCTCGTACAGAGATTACAGCCGCGCTTGGTCTCTGATGAAGTTCTGTGCCTAATACTGATCAGCCACAAGCAGAGGGTCTGATAGCTGTGACCCCAAAGACAGAGAAAGCCAGAACCTTGGTAGGAACTCGAGTCTAGCCCCCGGTCTGTTATGACCTTGACATAGACTAAGCCCTGATCCTATGTGTGACTCTGGCCAAAGACTGAGCTACAGCTGACCCTGATCCCCCAATCTGGGGCTGGGTCTCATCAGCCCTGATAGTTACAGATACCCCTACGTGACAGCCCTCGGAGCATCACACTGGCCCCTGCCAGATCCTCACAGACTCATCCAGGAGCACGGAGCTCTGACTTCCCGCACACTCCTCAGCATCTGGTAAACCCAGAGAGGGTGAGGATGAGTCAACCCCACCATTCACCTCCCCGCAGTTGCCTCTGGTGGGCATTCCCCTTACCTGGCCATCTGTCTTGGCAGGAGAGTGAATTGGCACTAGCCCTCGGATGCTAGTGACAGCAGCAGAGTGAGAAGTGGGTTGACTCTCTGGGTACCACTGCTGGTTAAAGCTGGGTGAGGGAACAGAGTCCAGGAGTGGGGGGATGGAGGGAGGGGCTGAAGCTGGGAGAGCAAACGGTGTGTCTTCTCGAGCTGGGATGGACTGAAACCCCAGCTTCCCGCCACCCTCCTGCCTCCCCCTCTGGGAAGGGAAATTACATTTCCCCATTTCAGCAAAAGCAGAGAGAAGAGGGAAGACTGAGTGAACACAAAGCTGAAAGTACAAGTGGACAGAAAGCGAAACTGGACACAGCCCCCAGTATAAGACCCTCCCCTACGCAGGAGATGGCTGCACACAGAGGCTGGGGCCTGACATGGGCCAGGTGGCAGGCGACCTTGGCTGGCGTGAGTTGGAGGCCGGGGCTGGGCAGAGGGGCAGGAGGTTGTGGTGATACCTGGCAGAGGCTGGGAAACTTCCACAGGTGGGGATGAGGCTAAGGGACACGGTTTGGCCAAGACCACAGGCACAGCTGGCTGACAGTGCAGTGAAACTGGCATGGGCAGGTAGCAGCGGGAGCGTGGAGTCTGTGCAGCCTAAGGAAGGGATGAGGCAGCTGGCCTGAGGAGGGGTGGTTGGTTGCACAGGTGATTAGGCCAGGAGCAAAACTAAGCAGATGGGAAAAAATCTGGAGAGGAAGGAGCTGAGAACTGAGGTCAGTTAGAGAAAGAACACCGGAAAGAGGCGGCACAAATGGGGGCTGGGCTTGAGGGTCCCATCGCCCCACTGGGTCAAGGTCTTTAGCTTGTGTGCAGGTAGGTGCCTTTATCCCCTGAGACATCTCATCAGCCCAAGCTTCTCTTCAAAGCTCAGGAGGAGGCTCAGTCAGCAGGCAACGGCCAAAAGGCTAGAACCAGAGCTGCAGGCAGAGGAACAGTTGACAGGATTGGGTTGAAAGATGAATTCAGGGCTTTAAAGTCCCAGAGCTAAGGACCTAATACCTACCAGAGGGCTCCTGAGACCCCAGAATTCAGGCAGGAAGATGATGGGGTGTATGAGGTAGCACAGGTTAGTCTAGGGGTGTCCCTATTCTAGGGACAATAGGAAGAATCCTATTCCAGGATGCTGGAAGGTCAGAGTGACTCCCAAGCCAAGAAACTAGAGATCTCAGGCATTGTGCACATTCTTCTGAAAGTCCAAGGGGGTACAAGGTAGTTCCTGAAGCTCCCCTTAACTTGTGCTGAGGGTACTTGGGGGAACAAATCTCAGGATTAGAGAATATGTATGGACAGAGGAGGGTGGGGGAGCCAGGATGGACTTGGGGGTGGTTTTGGTTTGGGTTTCGAGGGGAATTATGTAACTTCCATGATTGCTTGATTTCCTTGCCCTGGGAGAATAACCACTGGACACTGCCCTTTTCTCACACGCCCCCACCTTGCTTCGAAGCCATTTCCCTCTTTCCATAAAAACACAGGTTTAAAAGAAAACCCTCGGAAGTCATCCATCCTGACTTCTCATTTAAAAGGTGGGGGGCCTGGGCCACGGATATAAGAGGTGACTTTTTCGGGAGAGGACCAAGAGGAAGACCGGCCTCCTCCCTCCCATCTGTGCCACCCCCAGCCCCAGCCCCAGCCCTCCAAGTCCCACAATGTCCTAGGAGGACTCCAACACAACGACCCACCCACCTGGGAAGAAGCTGGACAGACCTGTTCTGCTGACTCCCTAGCATGAGACTACTGGCTGTGCTAGGCTCTCCTGGGGCCCTGGGGCTAGTTCAAAGCCCCAGAGCTGCCTGGATGAGCCCGAGGAATCCTGGGCAGAACAGAGTGTCCCTCCTTCGGGCCAGGTAGCTGCTTCCTCTGAATTCCCTGGGGGGGAAGCAAGTTAGCTTGTGCTTTGACAGATCTAGTTCCAGCCCTGCCTTTCTCTGTCTCTCTCCGGCCATCTGACCTTTGATCAGCCTCTCTAGTCTTACTTTTCTCTTCTGCAAAATGGAAAGAACATTAGCAGGGTGGTCGAGATGGCACAATGGGTAAGGTGCTTTATTGAAAACTTGGTGGCCTTGAGTTCTAGCCCCAGAAGCCCACACGAGGGAAGGCGAGAACTAACTTCTGAACTTTGTCCTGCAAGTCTCACTGGCTCCCACTAACTTCTGACTTCTACCCTTATGCCATGGCATGACTATCCTGTCTCCCTCCCTCCTTCCTTCCTCTCTTTCCCCTCGCAAATATTTTTTTTTTTAAATGTGATATTAGCAATCAGGCTAGCACATGCAATTGTGCAGGTTGTAGGCTAAAAAAGGCAGTTGGCCGAAGAAACTCAGGTCAAGATCCATTCTGGTCTGCTTGCAACCGTAGACGCTTATGCAAAGACAGTATAGGATGCTCTCCAACCATCCCCATCATGGTTCTGAGGGGAAATCCAAAGACGTCGGTGGATGTAACTGCACAGTCCTACCCTGACGGGTGCTCTTCCTCAAGCGTTCATCCTACCACCCTCTTCCTCTCTCCAGGGCTCAGCCTGCTGCTGTTGTCCTTGCTTCTGGTACAAGCTGGTGCCTGCGAGTTCCCAAGGTGCTCCCTAAGTCTGCAGCAACTGCGCAGGGAGTTCACAATCAGCCTGCACCTCGCCAGGAAGCTTCTCTCGGAGACTCAAGGCTATGTCCACCACTTTGTGAGTCTCTCTGGTTCTGGGACTCAGGAGACCCCACAAGTCTCCCTGGCTCCCACTAACAGACCTTCCTCTTAGGCTGAATCTCGCCTGCCGGGAGTGAGCCTGGATTTCTTGCCACTGGGACACCAGTTCCCCAATATATCCCTGACTTTCCAGGACTGGCTTCATCTCTCTGTGAGTGAGGGGCTGGTAGAGAGGTGGACAGCTAGCTAGCAATAAGTTGGGGTCGGCAATGGATCTAAGTTGGAGCTTGAGTGGAAGATGTATCTGAAAGTTGATAAGGTTGATCTGTCTCTGGATATAAAGATTAAAAACTGGAAGCCAAGTACGGTGGCACACAGTTGGAATTCCAATGTTCAGGAGGCAGAGACAAGAGATCTTAGGCTTGAGAGACAGATGACAGAGGGAGGAGATGCTAGAACTTGGAGACAGAGTGAGGAAGGGAGCAAAAATGGGGCTGGATGGAAAGAGATGGGCTGGGCGGAGAGAGATGTGGAGGCAGGGATGTGGGTTGCAATGAATGAGAAAGGAAGATTGTGATTGACATGGAATCAGCAAGGATAAGAAGATGGCTGGGATCCAGAAAAACATTAAGGGGAAGATGGATGGAGATGGAGGAGAGAAGGGGATGGAGTGGGAGGAAGGATGGGCAGATAGTGACATTGAGGCTGTATTGGAAGAGAGATGGAGTTGGGATTAGGAATGGAAATGGGGTGGGAAAGCAGTTGGAGACGTTGGGGATGGGTGGCAGAGAAGGGAATGTGGATAGAAAGGGATGAGGTACAGTTGAGTTTAAGAAGAGTG
The DNA here is from genome assembly GCA_023101885.1 of Typhlomys cinereus. Taxonomy (NCBI): domain Eukaryota; kingdom Metazoa; phylum Chordata; class Mammalia; order Rodentia; family Platacanthomyidae; genus Typhlomys; species Typhlomys cinereus. The sequence continues at coordinate 677,093 of JALPQD010000278.1, forward strand.
TGGGCGTGGCTGCGGAGAAGAGATAGACCTCAAAGACAACAAAGTACAGGGAATGAGAAAAACAAATTTGAGGAGGAAATGGAGGTTGGGATGGAAATAAAATCCAAACAGAGATGGGTTTGGGTTTGGTGTGGGGGGTCACCCTTGTCCTGTGGGCCTCTCCTGACCCTCCCCCTCCTCTCCAGTAGGACTCAGAGAGGCTCTGCTTCCTTGCTGAGACACTTCGGCCCTTCCATGCCATGCTGGGGGGGCTGGAGAGCCAGGGGACCTGGACCAACTCAGAGAAAATGAAGCTCTGGACCATGAGGTTGGATCTCCGGGACCTGCAGCAGCATCTCCGTTTCCAAGTAAGGTTCTCACCACGTGCAAAGAAACACACACACACACACACACACACACACACACACACACACACACACAATTATGTTGGGGAAGCATAGAGAGACACTTCCAATTCTGAATAGCTACATTTGAATGGCATGAATGCCCACCCAAACCTTTGCCTGCTCTTGGGATTAGACTTCAGTAAGAGAGAAGCCCTGGAACACTCACAATAGACTCTACCCAGCCCCGACAGGATAGACAGCCAGGTTCGTTCCTTTCGCCTTCCGATTCTCTGACATCACTCAAATTCTTCTGGACATTTCAAAGGGCAAATCGAAATTTTAACTTTATTAAAAGGAGAATAGAAAATGCAAGTAAGCATGGAACTAGCTACGTCACCCCTCTGCCCCTTTCTAATCCTGAGATAATCCTTAACAGCAGAGAGGAACTTCCTACACGCTGACCCTTGGGGTAATCCTGGGGGAGTAACCGAGCTCCATGAGCGTCTTGTCAGTCTATTGTATTCTTTTTTTTTTTTTTCCATCTTCAAGCATATGTGGGGTGGGGAGGAAGTGCATACATATTCACAGGCATGCTCACATGCATTCAGGTGTGTGTGTGTGTGTGTGTGTGTGTGTGTGTGTGTGTGTGTGCGTGTAAACACGTACAAGTAAAGGGTCCAAAGTTGATATCATCAATTCGATCATGCTTCTACTTTATTCTTTTTGAGTCAATGTTTCTAGTCAATCCCAGAGCTCACAGATAAAGCCGATGTAACTTGCTCTGGGAATCTAGAGTCTCTACCTTTGGAGGCCGGAATTGCACACAGGCGGCCACACCCGCCCAACATTTCATGTGGGATCTGAGCTCTGGTCCTTTTGCTTGTGTGGAAACTGCTTTAAGTGCAGCACCATCTCCACAACCCTACTATGTCCATTCTCTGGAACAACAACAACAAAATCAATGAAGCTAGGGCAGTAAGTGAGAGAGGAGGAAGGGAGAAAGAGAGAGAGAGAGAGAGAGAGAGAGAGGAAGAGAGAAAGGGAGAGAAAGAGGAGGGAAGGAAAAAAGTAAAAGAGAAAAGAAGAGAAGAGAAAAGAAAAGAAAGGAAAAGAAAGGAAAAGAAAAGAAAAGAAAAGAAAAGAAAAAAAAGAAAAGAAAAGAAAAGAAAAGAAAAGAAAAGAAAAGAAAAGAAAAGAAAAGAGTCAGGTAAGACTTGAGATGCTGACACTTGACTGGAGAGATGGCTCAGGGTTAAGTCTTTGTTCCACAAGCAAAAGGATCTGAATTTGAATTCCAGATCCCACATAAAAAGTTCAGGCCAGGTGGGGGCCTAAACTTCTGGCTCTGGAAGGAGGAGCCTGGGAAACCCCAGAAGCAATCTAGGATGATTCCTGAAGACACCCTTGGGCCTCCACAGGCACACATAGTGCCTCTCTCTCTCTCTCTCTCTCTCTCTCTCTCTCTCTCTCTCACACACACACACACACACACACACACACGCGATGCTGACACCATGGAAGATATGAAGGAACTGTCCAAAGAAACCATGGCACCTATAGAAAATACAAATTCACCCAGGTCCTTGGCATGACAATGTGTGACTCGTGGGTCTCTCTTCACAGGTGTTGGCTGCAGGATTCAACTGCATTGAGGACGAAGAGGAGGAAGAAGAAAAAAGAAAGGAGCTGCTCCCAGGGGCCCTGGGTGGTCCCATCCAGGTGTCAGCCCAAGTGGCCTGGCCCCAGCTGCTCTACACCTACCAGCTCCTACATTCCCTGGAGATCGTCCTATCTCGGGCTGTGAGGGACCTGCTGCTGCTGTCCAAAGCTGGCCACCCAGCTCCCAGCCCTGTGGAGTGACCTCTTAGTCCCCCTTCTCTCACCCACTAGAACTCTAAGACTGGAATCTAACCAGTAAGACAGCTTCTATCTAGCTCAGACCAGACAGGGCTCCACCAGTCCCCAGCCCTGACCCAACAACTTGAACCCCTCCAAGTCCTTGCCAAATATTTATTTCCTGGATATTTATTTATTTTTTTAGGAGACGATGGTTTATTTATTGTTTCATCCTTGGGCTAGGTCACCATGCTGGGTGTCTAATAAAGCCCTCCTGTCCACTCTGTACTTCACAGCGTTTTTTCAAAACACAAGGAATGCTTGACGCACGAGGACCAGGATAGCCTAGAAGGATGGAGCTGGCAGCCTCTGGCTCTCCACAATTCTTCTTTGCTCCTACATTCTCGGGGTTCCTGGTGTACCTTCTCCTCCTCTGGCCTGTTCAACTGGAGTTTGATGGTGACTAGCAGAGTTCTCAGGCTGAGCCGCCATTTGGGAAACTCCAAACAGTTGGCTTGCTGCTAATGGGCCATTGGTTCCAAGTGGGCCTTCCCCCCACTCCCCACAAAAGCCCTTTGAACCTCTTTCCTTTGGGCAGGCTTCCATCCCAGAGGTATATTCTCTGAGAAGCTTCAAAATGATGATCAGTTAGTGACCGTGGGTAGGAAAGGGATGTTCACAGAGGGGAGATTTGTGGGAGAACAGTCTCTGACCTTTAGTTTTCTCATAGTCTTCTGAGCAGCTGAGATAGGTTGGGGGAGGTGACCAGGAAGATCTGTGAGAGGTTCCCCAGAGGAACAGGTGATCCACCAGCCTGCCTTAGGGTTCAAGGTCTTCACAGATAGCTGGTTCTGCCGAAGCCCAGGCAGCGAAAAGGATGCTGGGAGAGTCAGGGATGGCAGGATCCAGAAGAAGCCTTGTGACCTCCCCTCAAGGACCAGCTTGAAGGAGCTCAGGACCCAATCAGTCACTGGGGCTTCTGCCGGCCTAGCCGGGCTTGCAGTTCCTGCATCATGCCAGGGTGCGCGAGGCCGAACCTATAGGATGAAAACAGACCTGTGAAAGCTGGTCTCTGGGTGCCACGTTCTCCTTACCAACCTGGGACCGTGTTCCTGCGCCTACCCTTGTCCCATGGGTCTTTTCCTGGCTGGCACTGGAGTCCCTTCAGGCTTTGGAGGACTCGGCTCTGGGACTTCCTCTGGCTGAAGAGATGACGGTTCAGGGACCGAGGGCTCCTCCTGGAAGCTGGGAGGCTCCTTCTGTTGCTCGTGGGCAGGGGTTCGACGGAACGAAGGCCTTGAACGTCGCTGGGAGGAGCTTCGTGCGAGAAGCACGCGGCTGCGAGGGACAGAGACGTCCAGGAGGGACCCAGGGAGCGGGACCTGCAGGAGAAGGGACACGGGGGATTGCGGAGCTGTTTTCCAATTTGTACTTGTTCCTCCCTGGGCCCTGCTAGAGCCCTCACCTCACTCCAGCTGCTGTGAGCATCTGCTGGATTGGCGGCCTCAGGTGTCTCCCAGGGGTCAGGCACGGCCTCCTCCGGGACCCGGTGTATTGACAACTCCTCCTGGCTGTGCACATCCTCTGGGTCTGCTGGCTCTGTCTTCTGGGTCTCTGTCTGCTGTCCTTCACATGGGATGTTCTCTACACCTTGCAATCTTGGTGACTCTGTCTCACGGGGATGGTCCCCCCTCTCTTTCTCTTGTCCTCCTCTGGACTCTTCTTCCAACAGTTTCTGCTTTTCTAGGAGCCCCTCAGCCTCCATGATAGCTATGGCCCCCTCTGCTCTCTCCTCTTGGGAGCCCACGGTCACAGAATCCATCCCGTTGCTTTCCTTTGCCACTACACATATTCCCACCTCTGCCTGCTCCCCCTCCCAAGTCTCAACAACTTCTTGTTCATCATAGCCAATTGCCTCCTCCTTTGCTGAATCCTTTGCCCAATCCCCCAAACCAATCTCTTGTCCACCTTGGTTCTCTCCCCTGGCACCCTCCTCTGTCTCCACACCTCCCCCAACCTCTATTTCTCTGCCTTCACAATGCCAGTCTCCCCTAAATTCCCCCTCCCAAATCATCTGGGCCTCCATTTCTGGCCCTGCTCCAGCCTCGGCAGGCTTGACATCCAGGACAGACTCATCCTCCTCCATGGTCTCAGCAGCCAAAGAGCTTATCTGTCCGTTCTCTCTGTCTGCCTCCTCCAGCCTCCAATCTTCCCTGGATGTTCCGTCAGTTTCCCAAGACACCTCTGCCTCCCCTGCACTAGTCTGGCTTTGTCTGGGCTCTGACTCCGCCAGCGCCTGGTCTGTCTCTGCCTCTACCCCTTGGCTTCCCTCCTGTTTCTGGCTCAGTGCCTCCTCCGCTCCCCACCCTGAGACCTCTGACACTGTGGACTCTTGCATGAGTTCATCCCGGACCTCCACGGCCCAGTCTGTGGCAGCCTCTTCCCCTCCTGCTTCAATATCTACTTTTCCCTCCTGGGTATATCTGCTCTCTTCATCCTTTCTCCAGGTTCCCCAGGCTTCTGATTCAGGACCTGGAGACTCCATGATTCTGGGCTGCTCCTCCAAGCTTAGTGTGTCCTCCTCGCTGGGGCTCCAAGCCCTCCCAGACTCTTCCTGTCCTTCCTCAGGTTGCTTGGTAAAGGCCTGAGTGTCCCCCATCAGCTCAGGCTCCCGTCCTTCTGCAACCTTTGCTTTTGATGTTTCTTGATTTGTCTGAACATCCTCAATCATCTCTCCTACAAAGGACTCCTCAGACCTGGCGTCTGGGGCTGCCTCCAAATCAAGCTCACCTTCAGCTTCTTTGTCCAGGGCCAGGGCATCCTCTGTGGCCCAGACACTCCCTTTCTCCCTGGGGACATCCTCTGCCTGCACCTCTTCCTCCCAATCCGCCCCATCAGCCCCAATGGCTGAATCTCGTCTTCCCTGGCCCTCCAAACCCTCCCCTGTCTCCTGTCTTCCCACGGCCTCCCTCCCAGTTGCCTGGCCTTCAGCAGCCTCTTCAGTTTGCTCAGCCTTCAGGGTCTGGGTCTGAAGGCTTGCTTCAACCTCTCTCTCCTCAACCACCTCCTCCTCCTCCTGGTCTCCCTGGCGGGCCTCCTCTAGGACCCTCACTCCTAGGATGCTTTCTCCTGGGCCTGGTTCGTATTCTCTCTCCGGCTCCTCTGGAAGGCCAGCCTCCTCTCTGCCTGCCACTGGCCAACCCTCAGATTCTGCCTCAGGCCCGTGTGTTCCCTGTGTCCTTGCGCTTTGGTCCCCCCTCAGCAGAACCACCCTCTTTTCGTCTTCATCAGTCTGTGTGGCTCCAGGGCTCTCGTTTTCTGTGATTGTCATCTCGGTTACCCACTCTACCTCCTTGCTGTCTTCGGGCACCTTCTGCTCATTAGCATCAGCCTTCCCTCAGGCTCCTTGTGCCAGGTGGACTGTGACTCCACCCCCCTGGCCATCCTTGGCTTAGTTGCCCTGACCGCTTCCTCCTCCTCCTTTTTCTCCAGTTCCCAGGTTCTCAGCAGTTCTCCTCCACTCACTGCCTGCTCGCCGAGCTCCTGATTCTCCTGACTTGTGCCGCTCTCAGGTCCGTAACTCACAGGCTCTGCCTCAGACCTCATCCCAGCCTCCAAGGGGGTCTGGGCCGCTTCGCCTGCCTCCCTGACCTCAGAGTCTTGCCCGTCTTCTAGGGAACTTGAGGAGCTGACGTTTCTCCACCCCCAGGTCCGCTCGCCAGCTAAGCTTCCCTCTTGGCATCTTGGGGCCTCTTCAGACCCTCCTACCCTCTCACACTGGCCACCTCTAAGGCCCTCCAGGGCCTCCTGGGCTTCCTCCTCCACCAGCTTCCCTGAGGCTACTTGCCCCAGTTCCTCTGCTGTCTGGGCCTCCCTCGGTACGGTGGGGACTGCATCTCCTAGGAGGTAAGACACGAAGGTGCTGAAGGAATCCTAGAAGAGAAGAGGAAGAAGTGAGGCATTCATGGATGGTCTGTCCCTGTTCTTGGAAGGGTCCCTCAGGTCAAAGGAGCCCAGGTAAGGAATCTGGTCCTTGAGAACCTGCTAAAAGAAGAGAAAAGGGCAGAGCTTGGAGTTCATGCAGGCATTTGTCAAAGGTGGGGGGAGACTGAAAACCAGGAAAGACTTGGCTAGGAGGCTGGTAGGCCATTGGAAAGAAACCTCAAGCCTGAGGAAAGGGTAAAGGGAAGGCAAGGTCACACGGAACAGGGTGAAGCCTCTGGCATCTCTCTGCCTCTCTCACCAATGCTCCTCTCAAGGCCTGATGCAGCCCAGGGAGATGTAGACGGAGAAAATCCATCTTGTCGGTCTCCCCCAGTCCTGAAAGCTCACGATGACCGTCCACACCCACCAAGACAGGCCAGTCCTCTTCCCCAGGACCCAAGACACTTCCTCTTCCCCTGTCTCTCCCTGACACATCCCCACCCAGGCCTCGTGCACCTCCCCCATGCTCATGACTAGCTCCACCCCAGGCGGGGAAATAGTTGTGAACCATCTCCGGGACTCAGGTACACCACTAGAGCTAAAGGGCAGAATCTAAACAGAAAGAAAAAAAATAAAAATAAAAATAGAAGCAGGAGACCGAGAATTGGGTATGAGGGAGGGACGTGTGGCAATTGCAGCTGTAGTGACTCAGGTCTTCTATGTACACCTCAGCCACTTCCTTCTGAGATACAGCCACTCTGTGAGAGGAAGCTAAGGTCTGTGGTTCCTGTTTTGCTTAGGCACAAAGAGTAGGAGTAAAGGAAGGGGCAGGTAGTTCTGACTTCCAGTTTCCGAGTCATTAATACTCTCTGAAGGATGGAAAGGGCTGTCTCTGAAGGATTGAAAGGGCTGTCTCGGTGGCTCCCAAGTGCATCTCCTTCTCTATCGTTATTCTTGCAACAGAACTTAAAAATTTTGCACTGTGATTGTGTCTCTTTTTTTTTTTTATTTTATTTTTTATTTTTTTATTTTTTTTAATTTTTTTTTTAACGTGGGACCTGGGATCCGAACTCAGAACCTTCTGCTTGTGAGACAGAGTCACAACCCCTGAGCCATCTCTCCAGCCCCATGATTGTGTCTCTTACACCCAACTGTTTTTTTTTGGGGCAGAGGTCAAGTATTAGATGCTGTTCAATTTCTAGAGCTCTGCAGGGTGGTAGGGTCCCATTTCTCAATGCTTGACTGACTTGGGAAAAATATCATAGGACTTTTATTTTATTATTATTATTATTATTTAATAGGTGTTTGTGTCCTTGTAGAGGATTAAGGGTGACTTCAGGAATCATCCAGGATTGCTTCTACCTCCTTCTTACATCACTCTGGGACTTCCCAGGCTCTGCCCACCAGGACTGGAAGTGCAGGACCTCTGCCATTTCCTCCTGGCATTTTTTTTACATGGGACCTGGGGCCCAAACTTAGGACCTTCTGCTTGTGAGGCAGAATTTTAACCCCTGAGCCATCTCTCCAGCCCCATAGAGCATATTTCAAACAGCAGTTTGATTAATATCACAGAATCAGAATCTCAGAATCATCTAAGCACAGCAGCTTATTCAGTGACTTAGACCTCTGCTTTATTTCTTATTGCTAACTGGGTCTTTCAGGTCAACGATAGGTCTAACATTGACCTCTGGAGTCTGTATGTGTTCAGGTTCTTGCGTTCGAGAGTCAAAGACTGAAACCAGAATTTATAGAGGAGAAAAAGAATGGAACTCATGGATATGAATCCACGAGGGGCAAGAGAGCCGCCAAGATCTCATAGACTCCTGGCATGAAATCCATGAGGGCAAGAGAAAGATGGAAAAGGAACTCATGGGACTTCAGGCATGGAGTACCGTGAGGGGCAAGGGAGCCCAAGTTAGGTTTCCAGGTCAGAATTATTTATAAACTTAGGCAGACCCGTGAAAAATGGCTTTTCCTCATTGGTTAGCTCCAGATTCTACAAATCTGACTGGAGTTTTTGGTCCTCTATTGCTCATTGGTTTGTTCATATAGGGCCCAAGTTCTTGATAGGTTCTCTCTGTAAGGTAGAATTCGTTCTTGAAGAAGTTGGCTAAAGGTGTGTTCCTTCAGGATAATCCCAGCCGTGGGGGATGACCTTCGATGACCTTCAGAGACATTATAGTATAGCTGCTGTAAAACTGCCTAAACATGATCTCAAGTAACATCTTTTGGGGGCAGGGATGCCTTGCTTTCTTATCTGTAAAAAGCAGAGGTTGTAGTTGTTCATGTTTGCTAATTCTAGGATAAATTGTCAAGGAGAATTTCTTAATGTTTTGAATACTGCTAAAAGACAATTCATGAAAACCTATTAGGTGGGCGTTAGCTTTCAGTTTTCTAAGCAAGTTTCTAGAGCACTGTGCTATATAACAGTCATCTGGATTATAATTTAGATTTCTAAAACCATCTGTAAAAGCCACAGATAAGAATGACCCGAGGCGGGTGGCCTTTGCACCAGCCAGAACCAGTAAGGTGGGAAGAGAGGTGGGGTAGGGTTTGGGGGAAGGGTGAATGGCCAAGAGTAGGAACGTAGCCATATTTGTTTCTGGCAAGTCAGCGCGACAGCTGCAGACCTGAAGCCGCCCACACCATAACTAGTGCTGGCACCACAAGGGCGGAGTTTTGGGCGCCGCTAATCGGGACTCTACTTGCGGTCCCCACCCCGCTCCAGTTTAAAACCAGCGGTTTCAGGGTCCTCCCGGGCTCTTCTTTTCTCATTCCGCCAAGCTGAGAAGCCCAAAGGCGAAGGCAGAAAGAGAGGACCCGGAAGTGGGGAGGATCTACGAGCACGTGATGGGAAACTCACGGGCGCTGTCACGTGACTCTTGTACCAACTACTCCGTGGTGCGGAAAGTTCAGCTGCTCTTAAAGGTACAGGCCAGGGGGCGGGGGCTTTGCTTTAGAGGGGTCGGGGGGCGGAGTCCGACGGGTGGGGCGTGGTGGGGCGTAGGTGGGAGAGATGATGGAGCCCTGGACTCGGCTGATCCGCACGGATCTTGAGGTGCGAGTGCCCAGACAGCCGGAGCTGGGATTGGCAGTGGGCGTTGATCCTTCTCACCTGTCTCAGACTGTCATCCGCCCCGGCGAAGACGACGCTGAATGCTCGGCGACTCCGGTCCCCCCGAGGGGCCTGAACTGGATGCCATGGAAAACAATGAGGGTTCAAGGCGGCGCCTCTCGGATTCCGACAGTGAGTGCACGAAGTCCGTTCTCTTAGGAGTGACCGCCTCTGACCCACAACACACCTGAGGAGCTCGAAAGTTGGCCGGGCCCTGGGAGGACACATGCGGTGCCATCTTGCACCTTAATAGGTGGGTCATGCCCACTTCTCTCTCTCCCAGGAGAGGAGACTGTGTCGGAACCCCGGGTCCCTCCGCTAGATGGTCAAGATGCCCACTGGAAGAATGCGGTGGGCTTCTGGTAAGTGGCCTGAGGGTTCTACACAGGTAAAAGTGCCCCTGGACGAAAGGGGGAGGGGAGGAGTTGAGCTGTGTTAGGAAGTTGAATACACAAATATTTGCAGAGTCAACCGGTTTGCCTCTTAAATTTGTAGAGTCAACCGGTTTGCCTCTTAACTATGAATTTTCCAAATTTTATTTTTAAATTTTGCTTTCACTTATTGGTCCTCTTACCACCTGCAGTATTGTTTACTTATGTTTTCCTCTAACTCAGTCTCAACTTTTAATTTTTTAAAAATTTCTTTTGTTTGTGTGAACATGTGCTCAAGATAGATAGATGATAGATGATAGATAGATAGATAGATAGATAGATAGATAGATAGATAGATGTGTGTATGTGTGTATGTGTGTATGTCTGTCTGTCTCAGGGTAACTTCAGGAATCATCCTGGATTGCTTCCACCTCCTTTTTGCTTCATTCTGGGATTTCCCAGGATCTGTCCACTGGAGCTAGAAGTCCCTCTGTCCTTTTTATGTAGGACCTGGGATTCCCAACTCAGGTCCTTTTCCTTCTCCTTCCTCCCTCCCTCCCTTCTTTCCTTGCTTTTGAGGCAGAGTTTTAACCCCTGAGCCATTTCTCCAGCCCAGGTCTCAACTTTTTAAGGGCAAGAATTTAAGGTAGCCTTGACTGACCTCAAACTCAGATCCAATATGCAGTTAACTTAAACTTCTGTCTCTTCTTCCCCCACTTCCCAAGTGTTGGGAGTTCAGGCTTGTGTCACCATACTCAGCTGTTTTTATGTGTTTACAGTGCAGGGATTTGAAACTAGAGCCTTCCATATGCTAGGCTAGTCCACTGCAATTGGGCTATGTCCTCATCCATTTTTTTTTTCCTATCCTTGAGCATGACTCTCAGAGATGAAAGTAAGTGAACAAGATCCTTTATAGATCATAAATATTCAACATCTTGGAGTTATTTTGATCCCTATAGCGTTCCTCAAGGAATGTTCCTCAAGGGAAATAGGAAGCTTTAGTTTTGTTGTTTTTTTAATTGTACCGTAATACATCAGTGGATGAGAAATAACCCAGGAGAAAAAAAAAATCAAGGATATCTTTCTGGGAGAGGTCTTGGGGGTTAGTCATGAATACAAGTCTAATTGCCAAGCCTGTTTCTAATAACAACACTAGTGGTAGAAGAGGAAAAGTTGTTTAAAGGGCACAGGTAATGAGCAAATCTACGAGAAGAATGGATGCATTGAAAGAAGAAAGGAAGTAAAGATTTATCTTTATTTCAGGCTCCTGGGACTTTGCAACAACTTTTCTTATGTGGTGATGCTCAGTGCTGCCCATGACATCCTTACGCAAGTACAGACATCTGGAAACCACAGCCATGTAAGTAAGCCCCTCATCACCATCACTAGCACCACTGCACGGTTAGTTCCCATAGGAAGTCCAGGAATTCACCCAGAGGCAGAAAGAAGCCCCTTGAAAAACTCACAAAGTAGCCAGTGAATAGGAAGAGAGCCACAGTTGCTAGTTTCTTAAGAGCGACAGGTACCTGGTTGGCAAACTCAAATAAGCAGCTGGGTAAGACTTTAGTCCATGACAGGTTTTGTCACCTGTTGACGGAGTGACCTCGGGTTGTGAGTCAGTTCTATACATTGTAGGATATTTAGTGGCATCCTGTGGCGTTTACCCACGTTTACTCCCCTCCCCCCAACCAAGAATGTCTCCAGACATGGTAGATGTTCCCTGGGGAGTAAAATTGACTCCAGTAGAGACCACTTGTTTGTGTTGAATTGGAAAGTGTGTGTGGCAAAGAGTGACAGTCTCCTGTTTGTAGGTTCCAAGGGGAATTTGATCCAGAATGAGATTTTTTGGAAACTCAGATTTCTGTATGAAAGTTCTTAAATGTGTTATGTTCTGGCCCAGTGAGATGACCCAGTGGGTAAAGATGTCTGCGCCGCACACAAACCTGGGAAGTTTGATTCCCAGAAGCCCACATAGTCGAAAGAGAGACCCACTTTCTTTTTTTTTTTCAGCAAGTTTACTATGTTTATTAAAGTCACATGGATGGATTGACAGAAGTGCACGATAGAATGACATCACTGACTTAAAAATCACAGTGGGTTACTAGATACAACAGTGTAGTCCCTGCACAGAGGACTGCAGGACGGGGTCATTAGCTTACAGACATGATCTTGCCAGCAGGTTAAGGCCAGTCAGATTCGGTTCCTTGACTATGTGGATCTCTGCAAAGATTGACTGGGAAAGCCGAGGGGAGGGGTCTCCCCTCGGCCTTTCTCCTCTACCAATCACTAAGCAGCAGCAACAACAAAAAAAGCCATGCACAAATTTTACAACACCTGATAAAAAACAAAAACAAAAACAGATACAAACCCTGTTTGTTTCATCGCTTGGCAAGCGCACATCTTCGCTCCAGTGTTGTTGATTAGGCCGTTCATGCCGTGACCTGTCCCTAAAGGAAAGCTGCTTGTAATGTAGCGACAGTCGCCCCTGCACACACATCAAATACACGGCTCAAAACCATCAGGTCACTGTCCGTCCCCTAAATATGAACACAAAGGAACACTCCACAAACCTAGGACTAGACACATTTACTGTACAGTTGTAAAGTAATGTTATCACCACTATCAGGGTAGTGTTCATTACAGATCCCATAGCTGGGGAAGGGGGTGCTGCCCACCCCTGCCCCTCAGAAGGTTTGGGCAGGAGACCCACTTTCTTAAAGTTGACCTCTGACCTCCATCAAGCCAGGCATGCATTCTTTGGTCCTCTCTCTCTTTCTTCTTCTCTCTCAAGTAAATAAAAAAATTTTTTATGTGTTATGTCCATACATGAGGTTGTCATTGACTCCTGAACCATCAGTTTGAGATCTCTATAAGCCCTCCTCCTCCATGTGCATAGACAAGAATTGAGATCCCAAGGGGCCAGTGCTGGCTTGAAGCTATGGTTCAAGTTAGAATTGAGCTAGGACCGGAGCCTTGTCTGCCCTCCTACCTACTTAGGGAAAAAGCTTTTTTCTTTCCCATAGGTGAATCCAACTTCCAACCCCCACAGCAACTCTTCTCGATTTGATTGCAACTCCATCTCCACAGCTGTGAGTACCCATGTGGCTCTCTCCCATGATCTAGGTTTTTGCTCCCCCACCCCTCTGGTCTCAGCTAAGTCTGTTGGGATTATAATTATCAAGGTACTGCTTAGTGGAGATGGCTTCCCAGAAGCCACATAAAGCCTGGTGGGCATGGTATTCTGCCTGTAATCCCAATGCTTGGAAAGGTGGAGACAGGCCATCCCCTGGAGCCAGCTGGCGGGCAAGACCAAATGTGTCAGTCAGCAAGCTCTGAGTTTGATTAATGAATGATGAAGAGTAATGAGGAAGATTCTCAGTATCGTCAGACCTCCATACGCACATATTTATCCATACATGCCAAGTACAAACACACATATACACATGCACAAATACCACACAGATGTGTGTGTATTGGGGTGGGGGAAGACCGCCTCTTATGAGCTTAAATAACCAACATGTGGAGAACTAGACATTACAAGCTTCCCTATTTTCCAAGTAAGGAAACTGAAACTCAGAGCATATAAATGCCTCCATGCCCGGTAAAGGAGCCCCGGACCTGGGAACAAACCCAGATCTGTTTGACTCCTGAACCTGAGTTTGCAGTAGGTCTTGCTGGCTGGCTCCACGCTTGGCTGGGAAGGTGGTCTCTGGGAGGGTCTAGGGTCTCACTCTTTTCTCATGTCCCAGGCAGTACTGCTGGCAGACATTCTGCCCACCCTCCTCATCAAGTCCATGGCACCTCTTGGCCTTCACTTGCTGCCCTACAGGTCCGGGTCAGGGTAATCGGGAGGAAGACAGGTGGGGTCAGCATGGGGAGGCAGGAGGGTAAAGAGATAAATGGAGACTGGGGAACTTAACATGAGGGTTGACCTCCTGAGTCCCCGCCCACCCCCCTTCTCTCCCTCAGCCCCCGTGTCCTTGTCAGTGGGCTATGTTCTGCTGGAAGCTTCATCCTAGTTGCCTTTTCTCGCTCAGTGACAACCAGCCTGTGTGGTGAGTGTACAGTTCTGTGCAGGTAGATGGGCATTGAGAAGCCTCAAGAGAGCGCTTGTAGAGGATGGTCTTCCTCAGCTTGCTGGAGGAAAGGGTTAATTACTACTGCTTCAGGAGACTGCTAAGGCTGTTAAAGGATATGGATAGGATCGTGGGTATAAAATCAATTTGGGCCACTTAACAAGTTCAAGGCTTCACTGAATTATACAAATAAAACCCTAGTTTTAAACACATATACACACATACAAGAAAAGAAGCTTGCTAGTGGGGCTGGAGAGGTGGCTCAGGGGTTAAGCCTCTGCCTTGCAGGTGGAAGGTCCTGAGTTCGGATCCTAGACCCCATGTATAAATGCCAGGGGGAGCGGGGGGGGGGGGGGGGCAGCCTGCGTTTCTGGTCCTGGTAGGGCGGAGCCTGTGAATCCCGGGGCAGAGTAAACAAGGAGGAGTTGGAGGCGGTCCATGGTGGTTCCTGAATTTGCCCATGGTTCTGCACACACACACATGCACACATGCACAATTGAATAAATAATAATAAAAAAAATTTTTAAAAAGTTTGCTAGAGCTTTCCCAAGCAGGAAATGGGACCTGGGAACAATTTGGAGGGATCCATAGGAAGAAGTGGGTGAAACAAGTTTATGTAGGGTGGAACAGGGTCTGCAAGACTATTCTGTGGAAGGGATACAGAGGGTGAGTCCTTATTCTCAATTGAGTGATCGGGAGGATAGAGGTGTACATTTCTGGGAGAGGGTGTGTGGAGGGACTTGATACTGCTTCAGGTGTGAAACCAGCTTGTCAGATTTGTTAGGGACAAATCTACTTTCAGCTCCTCTGAGCTGATGCAGATGAGGCTGTGGTCGCTGGACTCTTTGGGAAAGACCAGCTCATGCTTTCTCGCCTTCCAGGTGTGGTGTTGGCCAGCATCTCATCAGGTCTCGGGGAGGTCACCTTCCTCTCTCTCACTGCATTCTACCCCAGGTAAGCCGACAGGGCAGAGGGCAGAGGGGAGAGCACCCTCCTGCTGACCCCCACCCTCCTGAGCACTCCCGTCTTCTCTGCAGAGCCGTGATCTCCTGGTGGTCCTCAGGCACTGGAGGTGCAGGCCTCCTGGGGGCCCTCTCTTATTTGGGCCTCACCCAAGCTGGCCTCTCCCCACAGCACGCCCTGCTTTCTATGTTGGGGATCCCTGCCCTGCTGCTGACCAGGTGAGCATCCTTGGGTCAAAAGAAAGCAAGAGGGAGGAGGAGGAAGGACCTGGTCAAGATCCCAACCTTTGGATTCCTTCAGCCTTATTGTGGGAGGAATGTGGAGTCTGAATTCTTGACAACCGTAGGTTTGAGTCCTGGAGTCAGAACTTGCTAGCTGTGGGACACAGGACAAGCTGTTTCACTTCTCTGACCCTTGGTTTCTTCCTGTCACAAATAGTAGTGGTTTTCTTTCTTGATTATTTTATGTATTTATTGTTTGTGTTTATGTGTATGTGTGTACATACATGTGTGGAAATCAGAAGACAGGTTGTGGGAATCCAGTTTTCTCTTTGCATCATGTGGGTTTTGGGGATTGAACTCAGGCCACCAGACTTGCTTAACAAGTGCTTTTACTTACTGAGCCATCTTGCCAGCTCATCTCCTTTTACTGTGAAGTGATGAATGTGAAAATTTTCAGCACTCAGTTCCCAAGAAGATTGGAATTGGGGAAAGTGTGGGCTTTATTTGGTCTGTAGGTATTTTCATGTGTATTAAAAAATATTAACTAAATACTCAATATACTTGTAAAAGTAGAAAAATTAAAAAATTAACTAACAGATCATACCTGTAACCTCACACATGGCTTAGGACAGGATCAGTAGGAAAAAAAATAGTCAGCTGTATTCAGTATTCAGTATTTAGTATTCAGCTATAGTTCTGAATACCAGCACAAATCCAAGGCCTTCCTGGGCTACATTAAAAAGGTGTGTTGGTGAGAAAGGATGGGAAGATGGCTCAGAGATTAAGACTTTGCCTCGAATACAGAAAGACGTGAGTTTGTATCCTGGATCCCACGTAAAAATGCTAGGCAGAAATGGTATCAGTCTGTACTTTTGGCTCTGGAAGGTGGAACCTGAGAAATTCCAGAGCAAAACAAAAAGAAGGTAGAAGTAATTCAGGATGACTCCCAAAGTGTCACTCTGGAATCACCATAGGTGTGCAAAAATTAAATTATTTAAAAGAGGAGGCATACGAAAAGTGGTACTAGAGAAATGGTTGGGCTAGTAGTAGCAAGAAAACAAGAATTGATCTGGTCATATGACCCAGAAGCCAAATGAGAGGCCAGGTGGGAACAAAGTTGTGTCCTAAAAAGAAAGTGTTTCTCCAAATCTGAGGTTCTGTAGCATAGAATGAAGTGCCTTAGAGGCAGTAAGCACCCATCTTTGGAAACATACAAATGTAAAGGGGACCCTAGAAACGAGTGGCCTGCATGACCTATAGGGGCCTTTCTAACCCAATGACTCCCCTCTGTTCCGTCTAGCTATTTCTTGTTGCTTACATCTCCTGAGACCCAGGACCCCGGAGGGGACGATGAGGCAGAGACTGCCGCTCGACAACCCCTCATAGGCACTGAGACCCCAAAGGCAAAGCCAGGTAGGAGACACAGTGGTCACTTTCTTCTTTTGGGCTTCAGTCTTCTCTTCAGTGGATATAGCTGAGAAGAGACAGTGTGGATGTCATGGTTCCAATCAAAACATTCACTTATCCCATAATACACAATGAATACTGATCATACTCTTTTAATTTTTTTACATTTATTCATCTTTGTATATGTGTGCATGTGCACGCGTGCACGTGTGTGAAGGTCAGAGGACAGCTTGTAAGAGTCAGTTATCAGTTTTCTCTCATTTTCTTAATATAATTTATTTTTACTCTTTGACACTTTGCACATGAATGTGTCATTTTCACCCTTCATTACCTGATTCCACCCCCACTCCTGTTCCCACCACATATTTTCTGCTTCCCAGCCAGTCTCCCACCTACCTTTACATCTTTTTGCATGTGTAGCCCACTGGGTTTCATCTGAGATGCCTGCACTGAGGTACCCTGAGCCTTAGGATGGTGGGTGATTTAGATGTATTGTTTGGGGCTGAGCAATCACAGTCATTTATTCTCTGCATTTTGGATAGTTGTGATTCTCTGTATTAAACATTTTTCATTGCAAAAAAAGGGTGTTTCTTGGTCCAGGACTGAGAGTTATTTTAATTTATGGATATAATGATAAGTATGTAGTTGAACCTGTCCCCTTGCACAGGTTCTTGGTCTAGTTGATAGTGCCAGGCATGTGTTCTCTACCAAAAAAGTGGGCCTTAAATCCAATCAGGAAGTTGGTTACCCTCCTACCATACATGCCACTGTTGCACCAGTAGTCATCTTTTGCCGGAGTAATTGTTACCGTAGCTTGCAGCATTCACGACTGGGTGAGATATTGATTGCTTTTTCTCCCCTGGCAGTGTGCATCATACATTCTGGTACTATGAAGCTGCTGGTCAGCAAGTAGAAAGCTTCCAGATCATTCCAACTTATTTTCTCCCTGTCTTGTGATCCTTGAGTGCATTGTCTTCAGCAATAGGATCTTACAATCAGGTTCTGGAGGATAATTAAGAGCAATGGCAATAGCCTGTATTATGGGGGGGGGCCTTTGAGACCCCTCTGACCATTATCTCATTAGGAGATATCACATACCTGGTACTGGGAATTTTGTTTACTTGCCTATGACTTCTGGTAGAAGTATCTTAGAGCAATTTCTTTTATTTCTTTTCCTTCCTTCTCTGTGCCCCTCATGGATTCATGTCCATGAGTTCTGTTCTTTTTCTCGTCTAATAAACTCTATCCATTAATCCTTGAAAAAAATACAACTTGGGGCTGGAGAGACGGCTCAGGGGTTAAGCCTCTGCCTTGCAGGCAGAAGGTCCCGAGTTTAGATCCTAGACCCCACTTATAGACGCTGGGCGGAAGTGGAGGGAGGGGGGGCTATGTTTCTGGTCCTGGTAGGGCGGAGCCTGTGAATCCCGGGACAGAGTAAACAAGGAGAAGGTGGAGGCGTCCATGGTGGTTCCCAAATTTGTCCATGGTTCTACACACACGCATACTACACACACATATGCACACACGCATACATGCACAATTGAATAAATAATAATTTAAAAAATTAAAAAAAATACAACTTAAAAAACATGTTAGATACATGCTACATCCTACACATGCTTATCAGGAAAAGGCATCTCTCTTTCTTTCCTTCTCTTTTCTTTCTCTTTCATCTTTTCTTTCTCTCATCCTTTTTTCCCCCAAAGAGCTGGGGATGGAATCCTAGGTTTCACATATGCTATGTAGTTAAAAGCTCTACCAGTGAACTACAGTGCCAGTCCTTTTTGTTTTAGAAATCATAGTAATGTATTTGTGTATGTATGTGTGTCGTGTTGTATGTCTATGACTATTTCATGAAGTTAATGTATTATACATAGGGATATTTAGTACATGTACATATGCATGCTGTTATAGTGATATTTGTTTCTTGCATACTGGTGTCCTTTGGGTGAGCATTCAGTGTGCCAATTTCCTCCTCCTTTTCTTTCTTGCACCTTGTAGGCTCCAGCTGGGACCTCACCTGCCAGGAAAAGTGGATCGTGTTCAAGGTTTGGATGGTGACTGTGCACATGTGCCCTATGGGTAGTCTCTGTCTGTGGCCTTGCACTTACGTCTTCTAACTCTTCCAGGGCTTGCTGTACTACATCATCCCCTTGTTGGTGGTCTATTTTGCAGAGTATT
Organism: Typhlomys cinereus; assembly: GCA_023101885.1. Classification (NCBI taxonomy): domain Eukaryota; kingdom Metazoa; phylum Chordata; class Mammalia; order Rodentia; family Platacanthomyidae; genus Typhlomys; species Typhlomys cinereus. Next base: position 695,513 of record JALPQD010000278.1, read on the forward strand.
TTATCAACCAAGGACTTGTAAGTGAGGGGTGATGATGGGAAGGGAGTGTGGAAGTAATGGTCGGACTGGGGACCTACCTGCAAGTCCTCACCTATCTCTCCTGACTGTCTTCCGTGCAGTTTGAGCTCCTGTACTTTCGGAACACATCCTTGAGTCACGCTCAGCAGTACCGCTGGTGAGAGAAGTGGGGAGGGACAGATGGACAGTGAGCTGGGAAAATCTTAATGGGCCCTTGGACAATGAGTTGCTTGGCCCAGGAGACACCCAGAGGCGCTCACGTCTACTCCCTGCCTCCTCTTTAGGTACCAGATGCTGTACCAGGCTGGCGTCTTTGCCTCCCGATCTTCTCTCCGCTGTTTCCACATCCGTTACACCTGGATCCTCGCCTTGCTGCAGGTACTGAGCTCCCACCCCAGACTCCACCCCCATCTTGGCTCTTAGCTTGTCCAATCCCTACCGCTTACCTCCCTCTGCAGATGACGTGCATGTTTGTGTTTCCAAGCACAGCACTGATGGCCAGCAAGGCTCCATGTAAGATGTGCGGCCTCAGTCTCTGAGCCTCTCAGAGCCTCAGTTTTCTCATCTATCAATCAGATTGGAGATGGATAGTGCTCAACAGTAGATTGCTTGCCCAGAATGTGAAGGATATGAGTTCTAGTACAGCAAAAAATGAAACATTTAATAGATGCAGCAGCATCTGTTCCTTAGAATAGTGGTAAGACAGCATTGAGAAGCAGCATGGAAGTGCAATATTTTGTGCTATGTTTTTGCTTTTTTTACACAGTGATTGGGGTCAACTCAGGGCTTCACACATGCTAGGCAAACACTCTACCATTGAGCTGTGTCTCCAGCCCTCACACTTTTTTTGAAACAAAGTCTTAATTATAAGACTGGCCTTGAGTCAGCTCTCTAGCTCATGCAGACCTTGAACTTTCCATCCTTCTGCCCCAATCTCCCCAGGAGCTGGGATTACAGGCCCTTGTCACCTGGACCAATCCCAACCCTTGTTTTGTTTTGTTTTGCAATTTAAAAAAATCTGTTTATTTACTTATTTAGTTGCTCGTGTATCTGTATGTATCAAAGGACACTGTGTTCCTGCAGAGGCCCAAGGGTGACTTCAGGAATCATCCTGGATTGCTTCTACCTCCTATTTGCTTTGCTCCAGAGTTTCCAGGCTCCGCTTTCCAGTTCCAGAAGTAACAGTCTGTTGCCACTTCCACCTGGTGTTTTTATGTGGGATCCGGGATCCAAACTCAGTTCCTTCTGTTTGCAAAGCAGAGACTTAACCCCTGAACCATCTCCCCAGTCCCTTTGTACTGTATTTTAATCATTCCTTACGTAAAGAGACACAGTTTTTGCATGTGTAAGGAAATGTACATTTTTTTTCTATTTAGTCATTAGTTAGAATCAGTGACAGTATAGTCAAGGGGTTGTTTTTCTCAGGAAACAACTGCTGGTGATCAAATTCTTTTTTTTAAAATATTTTATTTATTTATTCAGTTGTGCGTGTGTGTGTGTGTGTGTGTGTGTGTGTGTGTGTGTGTGTGTGGTGTGTGTAGAACCATGGGCGAATTCTGGAACCACCATGGACACCTCAACCTCCTCCTTGTTTACTCTGCCCCGGGATTCACAGGCTCCACCCTACCAGGACCGGAAACGCAGGCTGCCCCCCCTCCTCCATTCTGCCTGGCATCTATACGTCTAGGATCAGAACTCCGGACCTTCTGCCTGCAAGGCAGAGGCTTAACCCCTGAGCCACCTCTCCAGCCCCTGGTGATCAAATTTAACCCTTGTTAAATGAGTCTTGAAACTTTAGTGAATAACCCACATTCTCTACAGTTATCTACACAAAGGGAGTTTCACATAACCAGTGCTCATTGATTCAGGGTTAGAAGTCTACATCTCCTAAAGGTAACTATTAACTTGGGCTACAGGCTGAACAGCCCTAATATGAAAATCTGACACCCCAAGTGATCCAAAATCTGAAATTTTTTGAGAACCAATAAAACATCCCAAATGGAAAATTCCAACCATGAAATTTAATTTTGTGTGCAAATTACTACAAATACTTTCTGAAATTACCTTTAGGCTATGGGCATAAGGTATATATAAAACAAAACGAAAAGTTTTCTGTTTAGAAAGAAGGTCTCATCCACAAGATATATCATATGTGCATTTACACATGCACATACACAGAAATTTTTTTTAAAAAAATAGAAAGTTAAAAAAGCAAAAACAAAACAATCAAAATCTAAAACACTTCTGGTCCCAAGAGATAAAGGATCCACACCCTATTGGACAGGCAAATCTTTGCCCTTAACATTTAAGAATTCAATTCTAGAGGCTGGAGAGATGGCTCAGGATTTATGACTCTGGGGCTGGAGAGATGGCTCAGGGGTTGTGACTCTGTCTCACAAGCAGAAGGTTCTGAGTTCGGATCCCAGGTCCCACGTTAAAAAAAAAAATTATTTTTTAAAGGATTTATGACTCTGTCTCTCAAGCAGAAATTCCTGAGTTTGGATCCCAGGTCCCAGGTAAAAACTCCAGGTGACCTGCACTTCTGACCCTAGTGGGTGGAACCTGAGAAATCCCAGAGCAAAGCAGAAAGGAGGTAAAAGCAATCCAGGATGATTCCCAAAGTCACCCGTGGTCTTTCCACAGGGACACACAGTGCCCTCTGATACACACACACACACACACACAATATTTTTAAAAAACTCAATTCTATGATAAAACACAGAAGTTTAGATTATAGTTTAAAGGTTTGACAATGGATCCTAAATAGCCTCTGTCTTTCCTTGTTTACCCAGGTAGTGCTATGAGCCCAAAGCTTGCTTAATGAACAGTTGTTGCATTGGCTGTGGAGATGGCTCAGTGATAAGATACTTGCTTCGCAAATAGGAGGACTGAAGTTCAAATCCCCAGAACCCATGTAACAGGCAGGCAGAAGTGGTAGCCCCTGCAATCTTAGCCCTTGGGAGCAGAGACAGGAATCACCAGATCAAACTAGATAGCTGTCCAGCTGATAGTCAGGCCCTGGGTACAATTGAGACTATGTCTTAATAATAAGAGTGGAGAGCTATCCAAGACACCCAATATCAACGTTCAACTTCCATACATACATGTACATATGTGCATACGTACCTGCATGCAAATGTGCCTATGCACGTGTAGATGTGCACACACACACATACATCCCAGAGTTCTCTCCGATATTTCTGATATGTAGCTTATAGTTTGAGGTGTCACTTTAGTTGTTTTATAGAATTAAGATTCATAATGATTGTCATCACCAGAAACAACAAGCCTCATGCCATAGGTGAAAGGGCTCCCTCTTGGGTTTAGTGTTATCAGGATATGTTCTTTCCCGTGCAGTCCTCTGAACCCATCCCAGACTTAGAACATCCCAGGATTAAACATTCGAAGTGGGAGGTACCTAGTTAGTAACATCTCCAGGTGATCCTTTGGAAAACTATGAATCACCATGTGGAAAAACCACAGGTTGGAAAAACCACACAGTATACCCAGGGCCAGGATGGCAGGATGCCCCTGAGGAAGTGGGACACAGAGAGGGATCAGCACCGTCAGGTAGTGGTCACGGAGGCTTCTTAAAAGTGGAACATAAAAACCATAGCTTCTTAGCTTCACTCTTCTTGACATTTGGGGTCGGATAATTGTGTTATGGGACTGTCTCATGCACTGCTGGGCATTTAGCAGTATCCCTTGCTAGAGGCCACTGGGACAAACACTGCCAAATATCCTGTGGGCCATTGATCTCAATCCAGGGGATAGAATCATTGGAGGCCAAGCATTTGCCTACCATGCACAGGCCCCTGGTTGAGATCTGCAGCAGGGGTGGGGGTGGGGGGTGGCCCAGGAGACTGAGGCAGGATTGTGGGCTACACGGAAATGCTCTTGATCCCCAGTGAGGGAATATGGATTAGCATTCCAGGCCTAGGAGAAATGGGAGCAGAAAGAAAGGGAATGTACTGATCTGGGGCTGGGGAAGACACCACAGATCTCAGCTGATTTTATAGAGGGCTCAGCTGATTTTGTAGAGGCCTGTCAGCCCTCTCCTTCACAGATGTCTTCCACAACAGGGAGCGTGGCTGTGCTGCCTTACCTTCCTTCCCTGCTGTGGTCCTGGCCTTACACCTACTTCTTCTGTGCTTACAGTGCATCAATCTGGCCTTCCTGGTGGCTGACGTATGTTTGGGCTTTGTGCGGAGCATCTACCTCATGTTCCTCATTGTTCTATATGAAGGGCTCCTGGGAGGCGCTGCCTACGTGAACACTTTCCACAACATCGCCCAGGAGGTCTGGAGCAAGCGGGCAAGGGCTATGGGTGGCCGTAGGAGTTCAGGGCAGGTGTCTCAAGGATGGAAGCTAATCTTCTTGCTCTTTGCCCTCCCAGACAAGTGACAAGCATCGAGAATTCGCCATGGCAGCTGCCTGTATTTCTGACACCTTGGGTATCTCCCTGTCGGGGGTCATGGCCTTACCGTTGCATGACTACTTCTGCCGCCTCCCTTGATGCTCTGGTTTCTCAGGCAAAGAACACACGGACGTCCCAGCAGATAAGCAGGTCACGCACACAGGCCTTCCAAGATCCCATGGGGGAGCTCAGGTCCCAACTTTCCCTGCTAGGCTATGGGGTGGGAAGAGCTCCCCTTCAGGAAGGGGCGGCCATTGCCTCCCCCTCCCAGGCTGGTCTCTGGGAGTTTCCTCTCAGCCTTATACCCTTTTAATAAATGCTTATTTTATCAGTTGACTACTTATGCAGTGTTATGGTTTGAATGTGAGTTATCGTCCATAGGCTCAGGCATTTGCATCCATAGTTTATGTTGATATTTGGGAAGGGTGTGATTCCTTTAGGAGGTGGAGCCTTGCTGGAGGAAGGCATGTCACAGGAGGAGGGCCTTGAAGTTGGGTAGCCTTTCCCTGCTTCTACTAGTAGTCTGCATTTGCAGTGTTATCACTTGTTCTTCTGCCTCCATGAGGGCTGCAGTGACCTAAGCCATCTGCAGCCTCTGCCACCCACCATGCCTTTCCTGTCATTATATATAGTCCTATATATGGACTATGTCTCCTCTGGAACCATAAGCCAAATAAATTTCTCTTTCTCCCCTTAAAGTTTCTTGAGTCTGAATATTGTCTCACAGCAGCAGAAAGTGTAACTGCAACATGCAGCTTCTTTCTGAAGCTTTGGGGAAAAAAATGTTAATTACACAAGCCCGCTTTGTAATGTGTGTATGTATATGTGTATATGCACGTGCAGATATATATGTGTACACACATTGTGGTAATCAGTACGGATGTCAACTTGATAGTTGTGAACTGAGCCCTTAGGTTACTTCAGACATGCATCTGAGCAAGTCTGTAGGAAATTATCTAATCGATATAGGAGATCCAGACCATAGTGTGTGGGACCATTCTATGAGCAGGATAAGATGAATATAAAGTAGATTGGCTTTTGGCAGATTGGAAGTACGTTTCTCTCAGCTCTTTTTATAGATATGATGTGGCCAGTTCTCTTAGGTCTTGTTGCTATGAACTCTTCTGCCATCAAAATGGACTAGTAGAGAACTGTAAGCATGAATAAAATCCTCTTGTTCCCCTGAGTTGGGTACAACCTGATGTGAAACTGAGACATACATACATGTATTTATGAATGCATAAAGCATTGCAGGTCATCTCATCTGGAACATGCCTGTAATCCCAGCTCTTAGAATTTGATATGATGATTTTTCCTTTGCAAATGATTAGGGTTGTGGGAGTAAGGGGAGACTACATTAAAATCAACAGCTCTTACATTAGTGTAAATGTACATTAACATTGATTTTCAGGGCCAGCATGATGATTCAGCAGATAAGAGCTTGCCAAGTAAATCTGATGACCTGAGTTTGATCTGTGGCACACAGCTGTGATCCCAGCAGTCCTACCATGAGATGGGAGGTGAAGACAGACGAATCATCCACAAGTTTGAGTGCCAAATAGCCTAGAGTACACACCCCTGCAGAAACAAGGGAGACTCTGCCTCAAAAACAAGATAGAAAGAGATGAATTCCCAAAAGATGCCTCTAACCTCCACATACCATGGAATGGTGCATAGTGTGTGTGTATACTCAGACAATAATAAACATTTTCAGCTCGCTCTTCTTTTATATTGTCTTTACTTTAGGCTCCTTTGGCAAATTTAGTGAATTCAATTTCTATTTGGAGAAGTAAGGGAGATGATGATAGACGTAAATCCAAAGGAAAGCAGAAGGCAGAGAAAGGAAAGGGAAGGAGGAAGAGAGAACAGAAAAGGAAAAGGAGTAAGAGGAAGACTGTGGCAGAGGGCAAAGGGGAGGAGGAGAGAAGAGGAAAAAACATAGGTAATAGCAACACAGGTTGAACCTTGTTTTAATCCTAATATACCAGCTACTAAATATGCACTAAGTTTTCATGCCTCCAGGATTTTTTTGTTCATATTTTTTCCTTCTATCTCAAATGGGCCTTCTTAAGTCTCACTTTTCTTTCAGGAGAGCATTGTGTCTTCAATGTAAGTACATTTCAGATGTAAAAGACACATTCAACAAATGAAACCACCTTTAAAAATGTACAGTAGACTTTAGACTAATACCCCTACTGATGGTTCCTCCAACGCCTGTGGATTTAAACCCATGGGACTTCCAATATTGTCAACTTCAGTACTTTTTTGAGACAGTCTCACTATGGAGCCCGGATTGGCTCAGAATTCATGCCTGGGCCTCTTGAGGACTGGGATAACAGATGTACGCCACCATACCTGGCTACTATTGCTATTGCTTGCTTACTGATGGTGCGCTGGACTTTTCTAGAAACTGACAAGCCTCATTCTGGCTCTGGGCCTTTGTCCTTATGGGACTTTATTGGATCTACTCTTCCCCCTGACCTGCTCAGTGACAGCCTTTTTTTGATCATTTGGATCCTAGCTCTTTTCTAGATAGTCTTGGCTTTCCTACCCAAAATAATCTCCTTAATCTCAGTCACTATTATAGAATCTATTACAATTACAGATTATTTTTTAGGTGTTAATTATATCACACTTTTAGTCTATGAATTCCCCCTGGGGCCAGCTGTACTCAGTTCATAGAGTGCTTGCTTAGCATGCACCAGACCCTGGGTTCCAGTCCCAGCACTGTGCACAGTAATGCACTCCCTTAATCCCAGCCAGCGACTAGGGGAGTGGAGGCAGGAGGATTCGAAGTTCATGGTCACCTTTGGCTGCATGGTCAGTTTGAGGCTAGACTGGGCTTCATGAGATCCTGTCACCAAACAAAAACAAATGAGGGGCTGAAAAAATTAGCTCAGCACATAACACACATGCTCATAAACTGGGGATCTGAGTTAAAGCCCCAAAGCCCACATGGTGGGAGGAGAGAACTGACTTCTGAGAGTTGTCCTCTGACCTTCACTCATGTGTCATAATATATATGTGTGTTTGTGCTCACTGTTGCTCTCATAAATAAAAGAATATTAAAAAAGAATTCCTTTGTTTGCTCAGTGTTATATCCGATGCCCAGAAAATGGCTCAGTCGCATAAACATTAATTCCTCGAGGGATGAGTGGATACTAACTAGTATTAACTCCTTATTTTGCACAAGACACTGTCCTGTCCTACATGCTTCATATACGTTGTCATTTTATTCTTGTAACAGATGAAACAGATGCTGTAATGGGTTTTTTTTTTTTTGTAATGGGGTTTTGTTGTAGCTTGGGGAGATAAGCACAGACAGGTGGAGAGGTTAGAAAATTTGTCCAAGGAGATAGTGAAGCTGGAATTCCCACCCTAAAAATCTGGGAAGTCAGCCTTGTGCTTACCCCACTTAGATTCTTATTCTGAAGTTCAAGCCCAGAGTTCTGTCTTGTTTTGCTTTATTCAGGGTCTCACCATACAGTTCACCCTGGCCTTGAGGTCCTCCTGCCTCAGGCTCCCTACTGTGAATCACCCCCACACCGTCAGTATGGAACAGGTCGCGTTTTAAGCCTTGCCACCAAGTCGCGGTGGATTTGGGAGGCAACCCGCCTAGGTCGCCGAGTTTTCGGGGCAGCCTTGAAGTCAACCTCTGCAGGGCGCAAGGGCCACTGGGAATTGTAGTTTACTTTGTGTAGTTCTTTGGCCCTTCCCGGAAGTGACGCAATAAACAGCAGGAACAGTCCCTCCCCCTTTAGGCATTTCCGCCGAGCGGCTTCGCAATCAGCCTCGCGAGCTCCTCGGGTTCGTATTTCGTGGGCCTCGTGCTCGGTGGAGGGAGACCAGGGTGGGGTGGCGGGGGTGGGGGGAAAGTCTGTCCCTGGAGGGTGGGAGCTCGGCCCCATCGAGCCCGCGACCCTCCGACTCTCCCTTAGGTTCCGGTTCCTCGCGCGGTAGCCGGTCCCCGCCGCCGCCATGTCGCGGTTTTTCACCACCGGTTCCGACAGCGAGTCCGAGTCGTCCCTATCGGGAGAGGAGCTGGTCACCAAGCCCGTGGGGGGGAACTACGGCAAACCGTGAGTCGGCGGGCGTGTCCCCGCGGGGAGCAGGTGCCGGGCGGGCCGCGCGTGGCCGGGGTGGTGCGGTGGGTCAGAGGAGGGGGTCTACCGCGAGCTGCGGGTTGGAGTCTGCACCAGGTGCGAGGGACCGGGGCGATTCTCTATGCATCCGTCGCCTTCACTGCCTCAAGTCTGCAGCTCTGCAGCCCCGTATCTCCTCCCCTCGCCCGCCTCCGATCCCTGTTTGCATCAGACCGACCCCAGCAAAACTCCCCCAAGCATAGCTCTTCTTCCTCGAAGCAGTCCCCGCCCCTTCCCATTATGCACGGACGACCTAAATGTTAGCCGAGTGCCTGGAAGTCCAGCGGCTGGCCCTGCGTGCAGGTTATAAAAACCTGTTTTACTGCTGTTCACCTCCACTTAAATACCTTTCCTGCGTCACAGCGAATTAAAATTCTTGGTATTTTATTTATTTTATTTATTTTATTTTTTTAGTAATTTTCAACTACTTATTCATTGTGTATGTGTGCTTATCAGAGGGCACACGTGTCCCTGTGGAGGACCAAGGCTGACTTCGGGAATCATCCTGGATTGCTTCTACCTCCTTATTGCTTCCCCTGTGGGATTTTTTAGGCTATGCCCAAGTGCAGGTCACCTCCTCCCCCCTTTCCACCTGGAGTTTTTTTTTTTTATAATTTTATTTATTTATTTATTATTTATTCAATTGTGTATGTATGCGTGTGCGCGCGCGCGTGTGTGTATGTATGTGCGTGTGTAGAACCACGGGGAATTCGGGAACCACCATGGACTGCCTCCACCTCCTTGTTTACTCTGCCCCAGGATTCACAGGCTCCGCCCTACCAGGACCAGAAACGCAGGCCACCCCCGCTTCCGCTGGCTATACGTGGGGTCTAGGATCTGAACTCAGGACCTTTTGCCTGCAAGGCAGAGACTTAACCCCTGAGCCACCTCTCCAGCCCCCCACCTGGAGTTTTTGTGTGGGACCTGCACTCAGAACTCAGGACCTTCTACTTGCAAGGCAGAGTCTTAACCCCTGAGCCAGCTCTCCAGCTCTTTTTTGTATTTTAAAAAGGTTCTCAAACTTGAGTCAATCACATGCCCTTTGACTTACTTTGCTGTGTGCCTCTATTTAAAATGTATGTGTACTCACAGGTATATGCCAATGTAATAGGATTCCATATCATCGTCCAAAGTGGAAATAACTCTTGCAATAAATAGAAAATTATTGGGAAAAGAGATACTGTCACTGAATGCTTTGACCCTTTGGGCTGGTATCATTAAAGAAAACTGTATTAGCGGTGGGCTAGTGAGATGTTGCTTGCTGCACAAGTAACAGGATGAGTTTAGATCCCCAATTAAAACGTTGGATGGCCTGTGTGTAATTCCAGCCTTTGCAGCAGAGAATGAATCTTCAGAAAATCTCTAATGGTGAACTTTAGTTAGTGACTCAGGCTCTCAAAATAGTAAGATGGAAGAGTGATTAAGGATGACTTTCAATTCACCCCTGGGCATTCATGTGAATACATACTTAAAAGCATGTGCACCTACATATACATGTATATCCACCTGCAGAACCCCACATCTATATTATTTCCATACATGCACGTGGAAATGGAAGAAAAGAAAAGAAACAAATGAGCAATGAAGGTATTGAAGGCACTAACACTTTTCTTTGGTGTCATACTCCCTTTGAGAAAGAACCTAGTCAGGTACCAATTCTTTGACCACATCTTCAATTTTTTTATAGTTGAAGTGCTTCCTTCTCTAAGTGCTTATAAGTGATTTGCATCTTTATATAATTATTTCATTCACTAAACAAACTCCTTCATTTGTTCTTGAGAGTGCTCATTTTTGTATATGCTGTCAAGGTTAGACAAAAGGCCTTCCCACACCAGAATTTGAATTGATCGTGATGAAATATGAGGAGCAAGACTCAAAAAAAGAAAAGGATGGGTGTAGTGTGGACACCTCAGTCCTATCCTCTTCATCTGTGAAGAGATAAAGTAATAGTTAGGAATACAGGTTCATGGTCTCTGTTCCTTCCAAACAGGCCCTTGTTACTGAGTGAAGATGAGGAAGATACAAAGAGAGTTGTACGAAGTGCCAAGGACAAAAGGTGAGGTCACAGGGAGGCGGTGAGTCTCTGGAAGCCGTGAAGTTTCCTCCAAGGTAGATGTATCTAATGTCATATTGGGCTTCTAACTCAGATTTGAAGAGTTGACCAACCTTATTCGGACCATTCGTAATGCCATGAAGATTCGGGATGTTACTAAGTGTCTTGAGGAGTTTGAGCTCCTGGGCAAAGCATATGGGAAAGCCAAGAGTATTGTGGACAAAGAAGGTGTCCCCCGATTCTATATCCGAATTCTGGCCGACTTGGAAGACTATCTTAATGAGGTATGGCACTGATGGGGTTGCAGAAGAGATGTGGGTCTGGTCATGCTCTTTGCTTGATGCTAGGGCTCAGGTCTCCAATAACTTGGTCAGATTTGTACTTATTCTACTTATGCTTTTGTACTTGTGATTTATAAAGGATCTTCAAAAAAATAAGTTGGCTGGGATGTGTAGAGCACTTGCCATGGCATACAGATAATGGGATCCTAAACAGTGCTGATGGAACTGAGTTTTAGGCAATACTTTTTATCCTTGGATCACTGTTGCTTTCTTGCCTCTTGAGCTCTGGGAGGATAAAGAAGGGAAGAAAAAGATGAACAAGAACAATGCTAAGGCTCTGAGCACCTTGCGCCAGAAGATCCGAAAATACAACCGAGATTTCGAGTCTCATATTACAAATTACAAGCAGGTGAGCTGACTAGAGATTAAATTTTTTAAATATTTTATTTATTTATTTACTCTGTGTCTGTGGAGGATCAAGGGTGACTTCAGGAATCCTAGATTGCTTTTACCTCCTTCTTGCTTCACTTTGGGATTTTCCATACTCTGCCCACCAGAGCCAAAAGTACAGGCCACAGCCATTTCCCCCTGGTGTTTTTACATGGGACTTGGGATCTGAACTCAGGACATCCTTGTAAGGCAGAGTCTTAACCCCTGAGCCATCTCTCCAGCCCTTAAATTTTTATTTTGATGTAATTCTTTAGAGGTGTGTGTTTGTGTGTGTGCACATACCACAGCACACATTTGAAGGTCTGAGGATAACTTTTAATAGTTATCCCTCTCCCTCCTGGTAAGTGCTGGGAACAAAAGTCAGGTTGTCAGTCTAGTTTAACAAGTACCTTTACCTGTTAAAATTATCTTGCCAGCCTGAAAGAAAGTGACTCTGTGATTAAGACATAGAAAAGCGCAAATAGCTTCTAAAGAATGAATCACAGCCTCTGTCTGAGGTGCCTATTTTTTTGATAGGCATCCTTAATTCGCTCCATTCCCTCTGCAGAACCCCGAGCAGTCTGCTGATGAGGATGCGGAAAAGAATGAGGAGGATTCAGAAGGTGAAAGGGGAGATCTTGATTAAGTCATGGATCCCAAAATCATGTGTTCCCTTGATCCAGTTTCTTCCCTTGGTTTTTCTTTTTGACAGTCTAGCTTTTTTATCTGTTTCCCATCAGGATCTTCAGATGAAGATGAAGATGACAACGGAATGAGCCCTGTACAAGCTTTCTTGAAGAAAAAATCAGAAGCTCCTTCTGGGGACACTCGCAAGTTCCTCAAAAAGATAGATGTAAGAATCAGAGTTAAGACTGGGTGGAGTGACCACGATGACCATTGGGTCCTGGGAAGAATCCCCCCCTGGGGGGGATTTAGTGGAATCGGGTTTGAAAATAGGTTTCCTCTTGTGATGGTACACCAGGGAGGTCGGGTTCTAACTGCTGAGCCCAGCATTGCCCCGAGGAGCTGTGTGGCACTGCCTTGGAAAGTCATGAGGTCTTAAGATTTCGGTGGTCTGTTTCTGCTGTTAATATCTGTATTCCTTGAATAAGCACCCTTGTTCAACTCAGAAATGAGTAGAATGTCCACAGGAACAGAGAAACCAGTTTCCCTGTCTTCTTACTCACCTTCTTTTTCTTCTAAGAATCAAGATGAGGACTCAGAAGAGTCTGAAGATGATGAGGATTGGGACACGGATTCCATGTCTTCTGGCTCAGAATCAGAGGAGGAAGAAGGCAAACAAACTGTTCTGGCCTCAAAATTCCTTAAAAAGTAAGAAAGGCAGTGGGACCTAAGACTACCTGTAGAAAGTCTTTAATCGTCTTGAAGATGGTTGGTTTTTCCTTCTTGGAGTCTTTGTAGATAGAAGTTAATTTCTTCCAGCATATACATGTGGAGCATGTACAATAGGAGGTCAGAGGACAACTCTACAGAGCTGATTGTATCTCCACGTTTTTTTAGTTTTTTTTTTTTTTTTTAATGTGGGACCTGGGATCCGAACTCAGAACCTTCTGCTTGTGAGACAGAGTCACAACCCCTGAGCCATCTCTCCAGCCCTGTATCTCCACGTTTTATATGGGTTCCAGGGATTGAACTCAGGTCATTATTCACTGAGTAGTCATCTTGCTGCCTCTACAGCAGGATTTTAGAGTCAAATGTAGTTGCCTAAGATCACAAAGCTAATATTACTTGAATATAAGATTTGAAGGTGCCAGAGTTTGAATATCATTCTTCATGTGGATGGGGTGCAAATCTCACTTTGGCATATATTAGTTGTGTTGTATTAGGCAACTATTTACTTTTGTAATTTTTAGTTTCTCCATTCATAAAATGGGATAGTTGGGAATAGGGGAGATAGCTCAGTGAATAAGGTGCTTGCCTTGTAAGAATGAGTAAGCCTGAATTAGATCTGCAAAACTCATGCAAAAGCTGGGCAGGCGTGGCAACTACCTATAATCTCAACACTCAGGAGGCAAGGATCGGGAATTCTCAATCAAGCAGGCTAGCTACTAGGTTCAATTGAGAGGCTGTACCTTAGTAATAAAAGTGGAGAGTAATTAAAAGAAACGCTCTTGCCAACTTTGGGCTTTCATGTATACATATGTACATACATATATATGTACTTGAACCTTCACACGTTTGTTCCCACACTTAGGCAAAATGCACATGTACAACCGACTCCCATGCACACAAATGGAGCCAAGGATATTGCCTCCCAGGAGAGTTATCAAAGTGTTAGGTAGAAAAGTGGCGCAGTCCAGGACTGGATGAGAGGAGCATTCAGCAATAGTTACTATTGTGTTCACCTTCCTGATTCACACACTTAACTGGCATAGTCATGGAGTAGAAAGATCCTTATCTGGATTCTGACACTGGCCATTAATCCTTTGAGTAGCCATGTGGTGATTGGTAAGTTATTTAACTCCAGCATATGTGTTCACTCCTTGGAAATGTAATTACTTGTCTTTGTGTACCTCAAAGGGGTGGAAGTTAGAGCTCAATTAAAGTTGCCTTTGAAAGAGAAAGAACTATTGCTGCTCAGGGTATGTGTTACTGCTTTTAGATGTTGGAGTTACATTCCTTCAGGAAGTGGCAAATTAAACTAAAGGAACCCACATGATGGGCATTTTGTTTAGAAGCAGTTTTCACCAGGTGTTCTAGAGGGAACGCTGATCCAGGTGTAGGAAGCATTGTCTATTTCGTGTCTGTAGAGGCATTACAGATAATAGTGCTAGCATATTAAAATCTGAAAAATTCCTTCAAAGCATATCCGTTTGACTTGGTTAGTTATCTTTCAAGTTTGCTTAATCGTGAAATTCACATTCTAAACCTATTGACTTATAAAACTATCAGCGTTATTACTGATTTATTTCCTTTACATCTGTGTTTTTGTCCTTCTGTAATTAGCATTGAAGGGCCAGTGAGATGACTCAGCAGGCATAGACTCTTGGTACACATGTGTACACACCAAATAAGTAAAAAATACTTTTTTTGAGTTATGTGTGGGGCTTATGTGTGCCGTATACATTGCATATATGCATTGTTTAAAGGTTCTTGAATGAGGAAAAATGAGCTGAAAGTATAGAATCAAGATGTGTGATGCTCTCAGCACTCAGGAGGCTGGGTGAGGTTATCATAATTTTGAGGGTAGTTTGGGCTATGTAGCAAAACTTTGTCTCAATTTTTATATATATTTACTCTGTGTGTGTGTGTTGTGTGTGAGTCAGTCAGTCAGTCAGTCAGTCAGTCAGTCAGAGGGTACTTCGAGTCCCTATGGAGGACCAAGGGTGAACTTAGGAATCATCCTGGATTGCTTCTACCTCCTTGCTTCACTCTGGATTCCTAGGCTCTGCCTACCAAAGCTGTAAGTACAGGCCGCTACTGGTTCCACCTGACATTTTCATGTGGGACTTGGGATCTGAACTCAGGACTTTCTGCTTTTGTGAGGCAGTCTTAACTCCTGAGCCATATCTCCAGGCCAATCTCAGTGTTTATTTTTTAATATTAATTTATTTGAAAGAGCAAAGGTGCATGTATGTAATACCATGGTATAGCGGTCGAGGTCAGAGAACAACTTTTGTAAGTTACATCTCTGTCATTTGGGCTTCCAGAGATCAAACTCAAGTCTTCAGTTTGCAAGTAGATGCCTTAATTGCTGACCATGTCACTAGTCTCTATTTCTTTTTCTTTTTCTTTTTTCTTTTCTCTTTTCTTTTCTCTCTTTTCTTTTCTCTTCTTTTCTCTTTTTTTCTTTTCTCTCCTTTTTTTTTATTTGTGTTATATGGATGTATTTGTGGAAGTTGGAAGATGGTTTTGTGAGTGTTGGTACTGTCCTACCCTCATGGACTCTGGCATTTAAACTCAGATTGTCTGGCATATAGAAGTGTGTTTACATGCTAATCCACCTCACTAGCTTTTTTTTAACCATTTCATTGATATTAAAATACATTTATATTACTGATCATTCATCACCTGTGTCCAGTACTTGATCTGTTTGTCAATTAGCAAGTTCATTTATATTTATTGTAGTTAAGTGGTTTGTTAACCATTTTATTACATATTATGCTGTTCTCTTTTTTTGTTTTTCCTTTTTTTTTTTTTTTTGATACATAGTCACATGTATTCAGTCTGACCTTGAATTCCTGATTCTCCTGCACCTATCAAATGCTGGGATTATAGGCATGCATCACACTGATTCTTGGTCTCTTTTTTATTATTTTAAAGTTTCTAATAGCTGTAATCAGGTGTAATTATGTATATAAAATGAGTTAATTTTGGTTTTGCAGTTCTGAGGCTTAAACTCAGGGCTTTGCACATACTAGACAAAATACTCTGCCATGGAGCTGTAAGCCTCCAGTCTGTTACATCTATTTTAAGTTAATTTGATAAGTAGTGACGTAAGTTTATTGTCATAATCAAATAATATCCATCCTTCCATCTCATTCTTTACATAGGATTACATATACATACCTCACTTCAATTGACTTTCTATCATTAAATAAGTTTGCATCATATTTTCCTTTTAATATCTTCTCTTTTTAATATTAATGAGGGAGAGGGAAAGTGGGTGGATGCATTTGTGCCATGGCACATAAGTAGAGATTCAAACAAATTTTGGAAATCAGTCTCTCCACTATATGGACTTCTGGGAATCAAACTGAGGTTTTCTTATCAACCCCCAATATCCTCACTTACCTCTTTCCACTGAACTCCTCCTTCCCAAGTTTCCTTCCTATCCCTTCTCACCCTCATGTGTGTGTCCCACTTCATTTAATTAGGGTTGCCTGTATGAGTGCAAGGTTATTTACTTGAGCTTGGGCAGTTAGCTGCTACTGCTGGGTGTAAGAACAGCCATATTAAATCCAAAGAACTCTGTCCTTAACTTTTATGTTTTTTGTACTGTCTATCCTCTTGTACAACATCTCCTGAATCTTAGAAGGGGTAATATAGATGTTCTGTTTATGGCCTTTGTTTTAAGACAGAATGTCATGTAACCCAAGCCTTGTTACAGCCAAAGCTAGGTTCAGACTTCTACTCCTAAATGCTGGTGTCTCAGTCTTTGGTCTTTCAGCTATATAATAAATTCAGAACTGTGATATAGGTGTGTACATGCATTTGTTGAACTGGAATGTAAAACATTCATTTTTGGATTGGAGAGGTGACTCAGGGGTTAAGAGTCTGCCTTGAAAGCAGAACAGTCCAAATGTAGATCCTGGATCCCATGTAAAAACACCAAGTGGAAATGACTGGCCTGTACTTCTGACTCTGGAACTCGGAGCCTGAGAAATCCCAGAGCAAAGCAAAAAGAAGGTGGAAGCAATCCAGGATGACTCTCGAAATCACCCTTGAGCCTGCTTCCACAGGCACACACAGGTGCCTTCTACACACGCGCGCACGCACGCACACACACAAACAACTTTGGTTTTCTGATAATTTGTAACAAGATGTGACTATCTTGAGGTATAATCTATCATGGAAAGAGTTGAAGCCCAAATTTATGTCTTTGAGTTAGAATTTCATAAGATGGATTCCGTATACTTTAAGATGAATCACAACATCTTAGGGCTTAATATAAAAGTTAAGACAAAGGAAGATGAGATTCATTGGAATTGCTTCTTTGCTTTTTCTCAGTTTTGGGGATGGTGTAGAATAGATCAAGATAATTCACCTTAGTGAACATATTTTACATTTTCAAAATTTGAAAAGTAAATTTTAGGGTTAGGGATATTTTTCAGTTGGTAGTGTATTTAAGTGCCTGGCATTCAGGAGGTCCAGAAGTTGATCCCCCAGAAGCATATAAATCAAGTACAATGTGCATGCTTGCAATTACCAGCACTTGGGAGAAGGGGGTGATGTTGGGAGGGGACTGATCTTTCATTTTCTCCCATATCTCCTGGCAGAGCACCCACCACAGAGGAGGACAAAAAGACTGCTGAGAAGAAACGGGAGGATAAAGCTAAGAAGAAGCATGACAGGAAGTCCAAGCGTCTGGATGAGGAAGAGGAGGACAATGAAGGCGGAGAGTGGGAAAGGGTCCGAGGTGGTGTGCCACTTGTGAAGGTAAGGATTTCAGAGTGAAAATTAACTGGGGCATGATTTAGGAGACTGTACAGGTACCAAACTTGTCACCTGTGGGAAGGAGCCTGAGGCAAGAACAGATTCCTATTGGCATGAACTTGAATGGGGTATGTTTTGGCCCAGGAGAAGCCAAAAATGTTTGCCAAGGGGACTGAGATCACCCATGCTGTTGTCATCAAGAAACTGAATGAGATCCTCCAGGCAAGAGGCAAGAAGGGAACGGATCGGTAAGATTCATGGGCCTGGGTGAGGGATTGTGGATTGAAAACTTTTCTTTACAACATAGTGTAGGGAGGACTAGAGAGGTAACTCTGGGGTTAAGACTCAGCCTTTCAAGCAGAAGGACCTGAGTTCAAATGCCAGATTCCACCTAAAAACTGCCAGGCAGAAAATGGTGACAGCTTTGGGAGCCTGGGAATTCCCAGAGGGAAGCTAAAAGGAGGTGGTAACAATGGGATGATTCCCAAAGTCACCCTTGGGCCTTCACAGGGACACACACACACACATTCATACCAAAAAACAACATGTTATAGAGATTAATGCGGAAAAACATTTCAGGCAAATCTTAACCTTGGTTGTAGTAAAACTATGTTTGGAACAAATCTGTTTTCTGCTGTTTACTTTGCATATAACTTTGAATTACTTTCAAGACAGTTTTGCAGTCTATTAAATAATAGACTTGTTCTATTAAATAATAATAGACTAAATGTATTCACATTTAGTTACTGGATAATTGAATAGGATGTGAGAATGAAGGCGTGTTATAAGCACCACTCCTGGATGGTCAGCATTATTCTGCATTGGTGATTTTAAAAAAAACCAAGTGTTGTAGTTCAGTTAGTAGAGTGCTTCCCCAGGAGGCATGAATCTCTTGGGTTCGATTTTAGCACCACATAAAACCAAATGTAGTATTACATGCCTATAATCCCAGCACTCAGGAGGTGGAGGCAGGCAGATTATGAATTCGGGGCTAGAAACCTTGTCCTAAGCAAAGGGGGAAACATTAATTAGGAGGCAGGCACTTGGAGGATAAAAATGTACATGCAGGGGACTGACTGCTTTGCTTATCTGAAGAGAACAGGGTGATATTTGCTGATTTGTCTCCATAGCCTCACCTAGTTCTGTGCCCTTCCAGTGCCACGCAGATTGAGCTGCTACAACTGCTAGTTCAGATTGCTTCTGAAAACAACCTGGGAGAGGGCGTCATTGTCAAGATCAAGTTCAATATCATTGCCTCTCTCTATGACTACAACCCCAACCTGGCCACATACATGAAGGTGAGAGTAATGAGACATGTTAGGGTCAGAAGACACCTGTTGCCTTAAAACTTGGAGACAACAAAGCCTTGGCTGTTGAAGACCTCATGGGCTTCTGGTGATGGGTTCTTGAGAAACATTCCATCCTTGCACTCCTGACTATGTTGTTCTGTCTCTTGGCAGCCAGAGATGTGGCAGATGTGCTTGGACTGCATCAATGAACTAATGGATATCTTGGTTGCAAATCCCAACATCTTTGTTGGAGAGAACATTCTGGAAGAGAGTGAGAACTTACACAATTTTGACCAGGTAAAGGAAGTAATTGGGATAATTTGAAGCATAGGTTGTTTGCTTTGGGAAGGCACATTACAGTTGAGATTTATGACAGAAATCTAGGCTAGTTTTATTTCTTGGTTTTCTTCTGCAAGCCTCTGCGTGTTCGTGGCTGTATCCTAACCCTGGTGGAGCGAATGGATGAAGAATTTACCAAAATAATGCAGAACACTGATCCCCACTCCCAAGGTGAGCCTCAGTGAGTGTGAGCTTTAGTGACGAGAAGAGTGCAGTAGCGATGGTAACTGTGGTTCTGGAGGATTATGCAGCTGGCCCTTCCTTTAGCCTTCTCGGCAGTCGTGGGAGGCAGGTATAAGATTTCATAGATCCATGTTGAACAAAACAGGTGGTTTAGATTTTTTTTTTCCTTAGTAAGATGGCAAAATCCTGGGAGAGAATGGTGTTTTCAGGACAAAGTAGGAGTATTTGATGCATGTAGAAGAAAGCAAAATAAGTGAATTGACCTAGGACAGATGGTTAGGAAGCCCTTGCCCCCCCTGAGGTGAAAGTGGGTGCTCTCTCTGCCAGAGTACGTGGAGCATTTGAAGGACGAGGCACAGGTGTGTGCTATAATTGAGCGTGTGCAGCGCTACCTGGAGGAGAAGGGCACTACTGAGGAGGTTTGCCGAATCTACCTGAGACGCATCCTGCACACCTATTACAAGTTCGACTACAAGGCCCATCAGCGGCAGCTTACCCCTCCTGAAGGCTCCTCAAAGGTGAGAGTACTTGGCAGTTGTGTCAGGAGTGAAGATGTGCGAAACTGTCACTCTTGTCTGTTAGACTTGATGACAAGTCTGCTACTACCGAGGAACTTCTGAGGTGAAGCAGGGAGGAAATCAGAGGGATTAGTAAGCCTAGGGAGGGTCTTGTCTTTTTGTTGCTGAGGCTCAAGCAACTTAAAGTTTAAAGTCTTAGTCTTTGCTGTTTGTTCGTCTCTAATAACTTCCTGTTCCCCTAGTCTGAACAAGACCAGGCAGAAAATGAGGGCGAGGACTCTGCTGTGTTGATGGAGAGACTATGCAAGTACATCTATGCCAAGGACCGCACAGACCGCATCCGTACATGTGCTATTCTTTGTCACATCTACCATCATGCCCTGCACTCCCGCTGGTACCAGGCCCGTGACCTCATGCTCATGAGCCACCTACAGGACAACATTCAGCATGCAGACCCACCAGTTCAAGTAAGTAAAGAAAGCATCTGTCCTCCTGATAAGAGAGAGGCCCAGTCCGTGGTTCTACACATACACAGACACACACACACACACATACACACACACATGCGCACAGTTGAATAAATAATAAAAAAATAAATAAAATATTAAAAAAAGAGAGAGAGAGGCCCAGGCCTCAGGCTCTGTCCTGTGATAAGTAAACTGGCTCAAGCTGAATTGCTACCTGTTCACTGGTGCCGATCTGAGAAGTCAACCTTTTCCACATGCCAGCATTCCTTGATCCTCTTCACATGGATTCAGCTCTCACACAGTACTAGAAACCTGCGGAGAAGATCTGGGAAGATGGCTTAGGGCTTGTCATACAAATGAAAGCTCCAAGCTCAGATCTCCAAATCCTAGGGAAAAGGTATATGTGGCACCCTGTCCATAATTCCAGCCGAGGGAGACAGAGCCTGGTATTGTAGTTTTCTTCATTGCTGAAGACCAAGACGACTTGGGAACAAGGGGTTTGTTGTAGCTTATCAGCGTGGCTGGAGAGCATGGCAACATCAGGAGCTAGGGGAACTGGTCACATCATATCCACAGGCATTGCTGAGAGAGGAACATACTTTATTATTTATCAAAATACTGAACCAGGGGCTGGACAGGTGGCTCAGGGGTTAAGCCTCTGCCTTGCAGGCGGAAGGTCCTGAGTTCAGATCCTAGACCCCACGTATAGATGCCAGGCGGAAGCAGGGGCGGCCTGCGTTTCTGGTCCTGATAGGGCAGAGCCTGTGAATTCGGGACAAAGTAAACACGGAGGAGGTGGAGGCAGTCCATAGTGGTTCCCAAATTCACCTGTGGTTCTACACACACACACACACACACACACACACACACACACACACACACACACAAATACTGAACCAGCTCTCTCCATCTTACCCAGTTGTCCAGGGAATAGACCCAATAAAGGGTCTGGATTTTCTCGTATTATTTAGATAATAACCCACAGATTAGAGTTTGCCTTAATTTAAGTAACTTTTCATAGGTGTGCCCAAAGGCTCAGCCCTTAATTTTTAGGTTGACAGCTGGAATTTAACTAGCACACCTGGGAATCTCAACAGCTGGCTAGCCAGACTAGATCGATAGGTGAGTTCTGGGTCTGGAGACCCAGCTTCAAAAGGACAAGGTGCAGGAATAGTTGAGAATGGTTTCTGATGCTAAGGCTTCCACATGCAAATGCAAGCCCATATTTTAACACCCCACACACACATGAAAACAGAAGTGGATCCTCAGAGATTTGGTGTTCGGCTAACACTTATCCACTGTCTGATTCAGAGCATGAGGTAGGGGCCAATGAGATGGCTCACTGGGTAAAAACTGCCACCAAGATGAATGAATCCACATGGAAGAAAAGAGCCAGCTTCTAAAAATTATCCTCTGACTTCTACATCCATGCCACCATACTATAAGTAAATATTATATATGAATGCATTAGAAGGTGATCTTACTTTATAGAAAGATAAAAAAAGATTTTGGAGAAGTTGAATGAGGAGAGAAGGCCTAAGAAATAATGTGCTGTATAGAGACCCTGTGTGACAATGGAGCTTAGCCATATTCCTCCCTCCTAGCAGAACACCTAATTTTGTGGCAGCAGTACTTTGAGGGTGTGTGTGTGTGTGTGTTGTATGTTGGTTGGTATATGTGTCTACAGGCATGTATACTAGAGGACACTTGAATGAATATGCCTATGGAGGTCCAAGGGTAACATCAAGAATCACCCCGGTTCTTACCGCTTTGCTGTGGGGTTTCCGAGGCTCTTGTCACCACACCTGCCTAGCACTTTTTACATGATATGGGTGATTTAAAACTCAGGTCCTTTTGCTTTCAAGGCAAAGTCTTTAACACATTGAGCCATCTCCTCAGCCTTTGAGGATTTTCTTTTTAATACAGAATAAGTTTTCATGTACATTTAAGACGACTGGGAAATACTTAACATTTATATTTGGTGAACCTGTCTTCATGGTGGTGATGTTTATTTTAGATTGTGTGTGTGTGTAGGTGTGCATGTTCCGTGGCACACTTAGGAAGATCAGATTTGTGTCCTTGCCATCCACCTTGTTTTAGGCATTTTCCCCACCATGTTTGCTGTATTTGCCAGGCTAAATGACTTTTGGTGCTGGGCGGAAATGACCGTGGCCCATAATTTCGGCCCTGAAAGGTAGAGCAATCTGGGATGATTCCCAAAGTCAACCTTGAGCCTTCTGGGAATCACACAGTACCCTCTGATAATCACAGGGACACACATATAAATAATAGACAGTTATTCTCCTGTATTTATGTAATGAATTGGATTGCATGATACTAGATTTTTTACACACACACACCAGTATTAGAGATTAATTCCAGAGCCTCATGCCTTCTAGGCAAATGCTATACCACTGAACTACATTACCAAATCCTACTTGATAATATTTATTTTTTTCCTGTTTGCTAATCTTTATATGTATTTGCCACCTCTGCCCTTTACTTTCAGATTCTGTATAACCGCACTATGGTGCAACTGGGCATCTGCGCCTTCCGCCAAGGTCTGACAAAAGATGCACACAATGCCCTCCTGGACATCCAGTCAAGTGGTCGCGCCAAGGAGCTTCTGGGCCAGGGTCTGCTGCTGCGCAGCTTACAGGAGCGCAACCAGGAGCAAGAGAAGGTAGAGCGACGCAGGCAGGTGCCCTTCCACCTGCACATCAACTTGGAACTGCTGGAGTGTGTCTATCTGGTGTCAGCCATGCTCCTGGAGATCCCCTACATGGCTGCCCATGAGAGTGATGCCCGCCGACGCATGATCAGCAAGCAGTTCCATCACCAACTGCGGGTGGGCGAACGCCAACCATTGCTGGGTGAGTGCGGGACTTTCCAGTCCAGTACACTGATCTTTGCTTACACATAAGCCTTAAGTGGTTAATGGCAGTAATTATCCATTTGATTTTCCTGTATATGACACAATCTTTTAGGAAAAGTAATCCATTAAGGTTGGAAGGGTGATTTTGAGACGAGCCAGGCTACATAGCCTATTTCACTCAGCAGAGCAACAGAATTCATTAAATCTGTACTAGTAGGAAAACTATGGTGTTAATACTTTCGTTACTTTCTTCTTACTGATGAAAAAACTAATAGAATATTTAAATGACTTGTTCAACTTTTTTTTTTTTACCATGCAAAAATATAAAATGCTTCATAATTTGTGTTTCATCCTTGCCCAGGTGCCATGCTAATCTTCTGTTAAAATTCCAATTTTAGTTTAAAAAAAAAAAAATTCCAATTTTAGTATATGTGCTGCTGAAGCAAACATAACTTGTCCAACTTTAACACAGTTTATATGTTGTCTCTTTCCCTTCATTCAGTCTTACGCACTTAGCTTTCAGCCAGACCAACTATAATAGAGTTTTATCATTCAAGAATCTAACATTGGTTTCTTTGGTAGCTTTTTTTTTTTTTTAAACATGGTGCTAGTGATGGAAACCAGAACCCTCACATATGCAAGGCAAGTGCTCTACCACTGAGGAAAATCTCCTGCCCTTACTTTGGTCACTTTTGAAAGACCTGAAAATAGAGGGAGCTGAATAAGTATTGGGAATATGATGCATGATAGGACTTGAGTGTGCCAAGCTTGTCTGCAGTTCATCCCTTTATCCTTTGTGCTAGTGTCGCTTACAGTTAATACTCAAATGTACATGACACTTAGGCAAATATTGTTTGGCTTATTTTAGTGATTATATGTGTACCAGAAGGTAACAGAGCATGTGTGCCTATGGAGGCCCAAGGGTGACATGGGAATGATCCTGGATTGTTCTATTTCCTTACTACATCGCTCTGAGATTTCTCAGGCTCTGCCTTCCAGGACCAGAATTATAGGCCATAACTATATCTGCTAGCATTTTTACATAAGAGCTGGGGATCTAAGCTCTGGTCCTTTTGCTTGTGAGGCAAAAGCTTTAACCTCTGAGCCATTGTCCTAGGCCCATAGTGATATTTTAATGGGAAAACTTCCAATGAGAATCTGAGTTTCTGTGTATATTAGACTTTTGACAGATCTGATAGTCTTAGACCTGCCTTCCCCCAGAGCTAGCTTTGGTGAGACCTGAAGAAACAGCTACAGGGAAGGACTTTCTGGCTCACCACAGTCCCTAATACTCTATGGTTCCTTTAGTGGGATCTCATGCCCATTTCTAAGCCAGGCATGACTGTGCACACTTGTAGTCCTAGTGTGGTAAACTGGGGCAAGAGAATCTCAAGTTTGGGCTATCCTGGACCATATAACAAGACTTCTTACCAAATAGTTTCTGTTTCAGCCATGCATTGCTGTTTGGTGTATATTCTTTGAGCCTGTAGTTTTGTCTCTAAAAATGTAAAAGTGAAGACTGACCCAGGAATGTATGTGTTTTCTATTTGGGTCTGATTCTATCTCCCTTTGAGCTCCCTGTTTCTGTTTGAGGGTCCAGCGGGTTGGTGTATGGTTCCCTTTTCCAGTCTTAGAGCTTTTGGGTTTTGACAACTGCCATTTACATTCTGAATCCATAATCAGCATGTTATGCCTGTGATTTCACAGATAACTTGGGTTGGGACTAAGCATTTTAAGGAAAATAAATGAGCCATTTTGAAGAATAATAAATAAGCTAGTAACAACACTTGGATTTGGCCGCAATCACAGAGGTGGTATGAGAATGAGGTCTGAGCTGGGTGTGATATCTCAAGTTTGTGATCCCAAATTCAGAAATCTGAGGCCAGCTTTGGATTACGTCACAAGTTCTGGCTAGCTTATACTGTAGAGGGAAGGTCCTGTCTAAAAAGGAAGAAGGAAGGAAGAGAGGGAAGGAGCAAGCCAGGGAGGGAAGGAATGAATAAAGTTGGGTAAATCCCATCTTTGCTGAGATTTTTAGACCAAAGAACTTAGGTTCTGAGGAAGGCTATGACCCTTTTTCCCAGGAAGATGCGCCTGAGAACACATACATAACTGCTGGTTGGCATTTTCAGCATTCTCCTATGAACATGTTCAGTCCAAATGAAAATAAACATGTTCAGATAGTAAGTTCAGTCCTGTGGCTAGTCAGGGAAGAGCCGGCAAGATTTGTAGTCTAGTTGTTTGTCCTCTGGCCTTTGCTTTTTCTTAGTTAATGTTCATGGGCAAGAGCTTTTCCAAGTTTTTCAAAAACCCTGCCTCATTCTCAACTGTTCAGGTCCTCCTGAGTCAATGAGGGAACATGTGGTAGCTGCCTCCAAGGCCATGAAGATGGGTGACTGGAAGACCTGCCATAGTTTCATCATTAATGAGAAGATGAATGGGAAAGTGTGGGACCTTTTCCCTGAGGCTGATAAAGTTCGCACCATGTTGGTTAGGTAAGTAAGAAAAGAAACTGGGGGGATGGGGAAGAAGACCGATTGGTCTCTTTCCCTTAGGACCTACCCCTTTCCTGCTCCACTCACACAGGAAGATCCAAGAAGAGTCGCTGAGGACCTACCTTTTTACCTACAGCAGTGTCTATGACTCGATCAGGTAGGATGGGTCCTGGGGACGCAGAGGAGCCCCAGTTTGTGGCCAGTGTTCTTAACTGCCTCTGTTCCCTGCCTTTTTGCCGCAGTATGGAGACACTGTCAGACATGTTTGAGCTGGATCTGCCCACTGTGCACTCCATCATCAGCAAGATGATAATTAATGAGGAGTTGATGGTGAGGCCAGGGGTGGTGGCTTGAGCAGGTGCAGTCATGAAACAGGTGGGGTAGTCTAACTTGTGGCATATTTATTCTCCTGCCTCACTCCTGACAGGCCTCACTGGACCAGCCAACACAGACAGTGGTGATGCACCGCACAGAGCCTACTGCTCAGCAGAATCTGGCGCTGCAGCTAGCAGAGAAGCTCGGCAGCCTGGTAGAGAATAACGAGCGGGTGTTTGACCATAAGCAAGGAACCTATGGTGGCTACTTCCGAGGTAAGTGCTTTTAGCCCTCCATTCTCTCAGTGTCCTTGTTCCTTCACCTCTCTTCCCTGACGATCATTTCCTCCTTTCCTTCCCACTTTTCACCTGCAGACCAGAAGGATGGCTACCGCAAAAACGAGGGCTACATGCGCCGAGGTGGCTACCGCCAGCAGCAATCTCAGACAGCTTACTGAGCACTTCTGTCCCTGTGGCCTATAGTCTATTCAGCTTTTCAGTCCTAAACCCACCCATCATTAAAGGTCTGTTTAGCATTGTTACAGTTCCTCCTTGTCTGCTTGTTGCCGTAGAGCCCTGTTGGACTCACTCGGTTGCTACCACATGACAGGTACCAAGATCCAAGATACAGGACCCATTGTACACAGCCCTGTCTTCAAAGAGCTCTGAAGCAGAAAAATTAACATGTGATGGCTGGAATATGGGGGAAAAGTTAGGTACATTGAACAGGATATCCTTGATACAATGTCAGGTACACTTGGGATGTTGGAGATAGTTGGGAGGGTTAGACATGGAGGAATAGATGGTGGTTATCTCCCCAGCTCCCACAGATACAGGGAGAAGGAAGTGTTAGTCCAGACCCTTGTGAAGTGTGGACCATTGACCAGTGCAAATCTACCGCTAACTATGTCATAGGATGAGTACCATAATTACGGGTCAGCATTGAGAAACTATAATTTCTGCAGAATTTGTGTAAATTCTCATTTGTTGTGTTTTATACAAATGTTTGTCTCTAGCAGATTGGAAATGTTATCTTGGTGTTTTGAGATAGCATCTCATGTAGACTAGGCTGGCCCTGCTGATCTCTTTCTTGTCACCTTGTCTATTGCTGCTGAATGCTGGGACCAGAAATGTGCAACCTATACCCTGCAACCCATTGTGGGGCCAGGGATCAAACCCAGGTCTTTGCATTCTAGGGTAGCACTAACTTTGCATCCCCAGCTGTACAGATGATTATTGTTTAAGAAGCACTCTTGGAGGGAGAAGAAAAAGAGCAAGTTTAAAGAGTTAGAAGAGTGAAAGGAACAGGATTGGTGTGGGGCATTGTGTGGTGTATGTGCAGGGGTAGGTGAGGCCCTAGACTGTCTCAGAAAGGTTTTTAATGTTTTGAACTTTTGTAGGCAAAGTAATGTGAATGTGTTTTTTGTTTTGTTCTCTTACCTGGCTAACCCGAACTGACTGTGTAAGCCAAGCTAATCTTGGACTCCTAAATCTGCTTTTGCCTTCCACTTGCGATTATGGGTCTGAGCCATCACACCCAGCTTTGAGTGGGGTTTTCAAAAGATAGTGAAGCACCTTTTGCAGATTATGAAATTGGAGGCAGAGAGTTTACTCAGAAAGTATAAGCAGGGTAGTTGGATCGAGATGATGCAAAAACAAGGCCTGGTGACCAGTTTGATCTAGGAGTAGAAGGAATAGAGAATGACAGATTCTTCCTATCGAAGGATTAAACACAATGCAGTTGTTACCCAGACTAGCTGGAATATTCTGTGTTCAAGTCTATAAGAATAGCATGTATATAGGGCTGATAAAGAGACACATTTTTTTTTTAAGCTTTTTGTGTGTGTGTGTGTGTGTGTGTGTGTCAGAGAGCACTGTATTACCCTGTGTAAAGGACCAAGAGTTATTTCAAGAATCGTCCTGGATTGCTTTTACCTCTTTTTTACTTTGCTCTGGGACTTCACAGGCTCTGCCCTGTAAGGCCAGAAGTGCAGGCTGCCTCTGCTTCCACCTGGTGTTTTTACATGGAACCTGGGATCTGAACTGAAGACCTCCTGCTTTCAAGGTGGAGGCTTAACCCCTGAGCCATCTCTCCAGCCTGATTTTTCTTTTTGTATTTTGGGACATTTATTAATTCGTTATAAACTCAACTCTTATAATAGACCCAAGCTGAGTCAAACAAACTAATTTGTTTGCCCTTAATAGTTCAAAGGTAGATAATTGATCCCGGTGTGGGGTTAGTCAGTAACTGTTATAAAAGATCATCTTTGGTCTTTACAATCCGTGTTTTTGTTTAAGCCCACAAGAGGAAGTAGAGGGCTTGGAAATTAAACTGATCATATTGGTCAAAACTTAGTCTTAAGGAGCTCTAAAATAACTCTGACTAGGTAACTCTGGTTCATTTATTACTTACAGAAAGAAGGGGACAATTAGTCTACCCCAGAGAGGAAAAAGCAAGTTTGTGTGTGTGTAATATGTATGTGATAGTGTGTGCCACAGTACACCTGTGAGTGAACCTTCAAGTGTGGTTCCTCACCTTTCCACCTTGAGACGGGTCTCTTCAGTACGTCTGTGCAGGCCAAGCTGACTGCCTAAGAGCTTCTAGAGATTCTTAGCTCTACAATTCCCCTTAGCCACACACAGATTATAGACAATTATGCCATTGCACTCAGCTTTTACATGGATCCAAGGAAGTGAAGGTTGTCGGGTTTATATAGCAAGTGTCAGAGAGCACTGTATTACCCTGTGTAAAGGACCAAGGGTGACTTCAAGAATCGTCCTGGATTGCTTTTACCTCCTTTTTACTTTGCTCTGGGACTTCACAGGCTCTGCCCTGTCACTCCCTATTTCCCACAGATAAAAATTTTGAATTGAGATAGTTACAGATAGTGGTGTGAAATATAATAGTGGGTATATTATTGTTACATGCTTAGATGCTCATTGCATGCCTTTATCTCATTTAATAATAGCATAGTTATATATCATACCTGTTTTATAGATTGGGACATGGGATGAAGACATTATGTGATTTGCGGGAGATCAGATGGCTGGGAAATAGGTGAGCTAGATTTGCACAGCAGAAGGTTGACTGCTTTTGGTGTTTAACTGCTTATTTGGTGCTATTTAGCTCTCTGGAACAGGCAGCAGAGAGGAGAGAACTAAGAATTAGACTCAATTTTTAAGTGGTTGGTAAGGTAAGCCAGGAGAGGTGAGAGAGAGAACATGTGCTTGTCTAGTGAAGCTGTCTTGGGCATATGGCTTGGCCCATTTAGCATTCTTCATCATGGACCAGAGCCTTTTGCTGCCTGATTCTGGTTGCTCCTTTTCATTTCAATGCATGATGGTAATCTTTGAACATTAATATCAAAAAACTTTACTGTCTAATCTAGATACCAAGAAATATTTTAAGCTTTATGAGCCACATAAATGACTTCATACTAAATTACTGTTTCTCAAAAACAGAGAGAGAGAGAGGGAGGGAGAGGGAGAGGGAGAGGGAGAGGGAGAGAAGTTCATAGAGGTTGGGGATGCACATGCCAAGCAAGCATTCCACTAATGAGCTGTCCCCGGACTTGTTTATTTTAAAGATAGATACATTTTCTATAAAGTATATAATAGACATTTCATTTTTCTTTAGTGGGTTATTA
The DNA here is from genome assembly GCA_023101885.1 of Typhlomys cinereus. Classification (NCBI taxonomy): domain Eukaryota; kingdom Metazoa; phylum Chordata; class Mammalia; order Rodentia; family Platacanthomyidae; genus Typhlomys; species Typhlomys cinereus. The sequence goes on from JALPQD010000278.1 coordinate 725,097, forward strand.
TTTGAATCTTGGGGCCTATATAGTTTTCTTTTAAAACCAATGACATAATTATATTCATTAGTTTTTAAAATATTTTTATCCTTTGACAGTCATATATATATATACATACATACACACACACACACACCCCTCCTACTTCCTCTCACTCCTCTTGGACATTTCCTAACATGTCCACCTCCCAACTTTATTGGTTTTTTAAATATTTATACATATGAGAGAAATCACATGCATGTCATGGTTCATTGGAAGTCAGAGGACATATTTTGGAAGTAAGCATATTGCCCACTGAGCTATCTAGCTAGCCCTATGTTCTTTTCTTTATTGAACTAGTATAAAATGATATGAGCAATGATAGAAAATACATTTAGAAGGTCCTGCCCACCAGACACTGTCCACATTGTGAGCATGTGGAGCTCAACCCATGGAAGGTCACTTCTGAAGTAAATATCTTTAAGAGATACTGTTAAGTGAGGAAAAGATAAGCCATAGACACAAATTTTCTGATAAAGAAACATCTGAGGGGCTGGAGAGGTGGCTCAGGGGTTAAGCCTCTGCCTTGCAGGCAGAAGGTTCTGAGTTCGGATCCTAGACCCCACGTATGTATAGATGCCGTGCAGAAGCAGGGGCGGCCTGTGTTTCTGGTCCTGGCAGGGGAGAGCCTGTGAATCCTGGGGCAAGTAAATAAAGAGGAGGTGGAGACAGTCCATGGTGGTTCTCGAATTCCCCCGTGGTTCTACATACACACATGCATACATGCACAATTGAATAAATAAACAATAAAAAAAAATGACAAAAAAAAAGAAACATTTGATAAAGAATATACAACAAACTTGAATCTCAATAAGAAAAACTCCAATTTAAAAATGAGTCAAGCCCAAGCATGGTGTATGCTTACATTCCCAGCATTTAACAAGGATGAGTTTAAAGCTAGCCTCACACATGAGCCTATGGCTGGGCTGGGCTACATTAAGATTTCAACAGACACTTCACCAAAGGTTGAGAGACTAGTATGCACTTAGGTTCCATATTTTTCTAGTCTTCCCCTCCTGCTTCAAGGCTGGCATTAACCGGTAGATCACCACACACATCCAGCATTATATATGGAACCTAGGGATCCAAACTCTAGTCCTTTTGTGTGGCAAGTGCTTTAACCACAAAGCCATCTCCCCTGCTTGAGTCACATTCCTTTTAGTAAGAAACCTTATTTCCTAAAAACCTGAGAAGCCTTCCTTGGGATTGACTTTTAACCTTGATCAGTGTCCTTTTGAGCTCAGGGAAGAGTCCAGGGATCTCAAATCCTACAGCAGCCAGGATACACAACTTAAATCACTGAAAAGTAGGCTGGTGTTCAATGAAATAGACACAGAGACTAGCTATAATGATGCCTACCTGAATTTCCATCACCTAGTAGATTGAGGGAGAAAGATCATGAATTGAAGGACAGCCTGGACTACTGTGAAATCTTATCCCAAAAAACAGCAACAGAGGTTGAGTAGGAATGCCATAAACAGATTCGGGGATAGCAATTAAAAGCAAGGACCTATTGTTGCTAGTGCCAGTTTTTCAAGAAGAGCAGAAATTTCAATTTGATTGTGAAATCTAACATATTACTTTTTTTTTTTTCTTTAACAAAAAAATTACTGATATACCATGTAAGAAAAAACTTACTAAATATTAAGTATTCTGTACGTGTACTTCTGTGAAGCCTTTATGGACGTTACTGGAAAGTTTTAGTAAGCGTTTTTCATTATTTACTGTGCACCTTCTTTGTGTTGGACTCTGATCTGGGCTCATAGGCTCACTGTGAATCAGGCTTTAGTCTAGGAAATACAGCTCAGTGGTAGAAAACTTGCCTAGCATGCACTAGGCCTGGATCAATCTTTGACATAATGAATGAGTGAGTGGGTGGGTGGGTGGGTGGGTGGGTGGATGGATGGATGGATGGGTGGGTGGGTGGGTGGATGGTGGGTGGGTGGGAGGGTGGGTGGGAAGATACTGTCTGTGCCTGTGAAGGACTAAGGGTAACTTCGGGAATCATTCTGGATTGCTTCTACTTCCTATTTGTTTCTCAAGCTCTGTGCCTTCCAGAACCAGAAGTACTGGTCTCCACCATTTCTGCCTGGCTTTTTTATGTGGGATCTGGGATCCAAACTGAGGACCTTCTGCTTGCTCCTGAACCATCTCTCTCGCCCAGTTTATTTCTTTATGCCGAGATGTTGGACAGTTTGACGCTCTTGTTGATCATCATTAGACACTGATGTATTGCTGTCTTGAGCCGAGAACTGTCGATCAAGCAGCTCCTTTATCAGTTGACTGCACTGCTCTCATGGCAGCATGATTGCTTGAACAGTCCATGATGTGTCTGAGAGGTTGTACCACATCCACAGCTGCTTGCTACATAAATTAAGTAGCACTGTTCCAGCCATGACTGTTTTAGACAACTTGTACTGAACTTTGACATTTTCACCCAGGCCTCAGGGGAAACACTTCCCCTGGTAGCCCAGAAGTAGTTCTGGTGTGTCATAAATATGGTCCTTAATATGCATGAAGGTCTGTGCCATGATTAGTATACACATTTTGCCACATTCTCCCATTTTTGCCCCCTACTATTTCAATATTAGTTCCATTGAAAAACTTCTTTTCAGTAAGAGATGGCTTAGGGGTTTGGCTTGCAAGCAAAAGGACCTGAGTTTGAATCCCAGATCCCATGCAAAAATGCCCAGGCAGAAATGGTAGTGGCCTGAAATTCCAACCCTGGAAAGTCAGAGCCTGGAAAACCCCACAGCAAAATTATAAGGCGGTAGAGGAGTAATCCAAGGTGATTCCTAAGGTCAGCCTTGGGCCTCCACAGACAGGCACAGTGACTTTTTCTATACACACTCTATATATACAAAAAATTTTAAAGAAAAAAAAGCTTCTCTTAGGTATGGGGCAATAGTTAGGGTCCTTGTCCAGCACACTAGAGGTCTCTGATTCAATACCCAGAACAGCCAGAGAAGCAGCCAAAAAACAAGCTTGCTTATTTATTTTTATCTTTGTCGTTAGTAAGATGTTCTGAGCTGCTAACATGAAGATGAGGTGAGCGCGAGGCTAGCCTGGGCTACAAACTGAGTTCCATGCCATCCTGAGCTATAGATTAGCACCCTGTCTCAAAAAAGCAAAAGAAGAGACATTACGACGAGCCTGGCAGAGTGATGCCAGCCAGCCAGGCTGGGCATGATGGCCTGTGTGTAACCTTAACAACTCCCAAGGTACAGGCAGGAAAAGTCAAATTCAAGGCAAGTCTCCGCTATATAGCAGACCTTTTCTCAGGAAAAGATGGGATGTAATTTTGTGTGCAGCACTGGTCTAGCAATAACAAGACTTGGACCCTTGAGTTGTATTCCCAGCACCTCTATTTATTTTGCTCCTTTGTTTGAAAGGGAGGCAATAGAGATCAAGGTACTGGGTGGAGGCTAGGAGATAAATCTGTTCTTCCACCACATTAGGTTTCTTGGGATTGAACTCAGATGTCCAGATTTGCAAATTAAGTGCCTTATCTGCTGAGCTATCTTGCTGACACCCCAGCACCACAATTTTTTAAAATATATCATTGTGAGTTAAAATTTCCTATTTTCTGGGGCTGGAGAGGTAGCTCAGGGGTTAAGCCTCCGCCTTGCAGGTGGAAGGTCCTGAGTTCGGATCCCAGATCCCACGTATAGACGCCGGGCGGAAGCGGGGGCGGCCTGCGTTTCCGGTCCTGGTAGGGCGAAGCCTGTGAATCCTTGGGCAGAAGGAGGTGGAGGCGGCCATGGTGGTTCGCGAATTCGTCCGTGGTTCTACACACACACAGACACACACACAGACACAGACGCATGCGCACAGTTGAATAAATAAAAAAAAATAATAATTAAAATAAAATAAAATTTCCTATTTTCTTTTCCATTTGGTAGTGACAACAACAACAAAACTAAAAACAAAAAACAAAATCCTACTCTTTAGCAATTAGACCCTAACTTCTTTTTTTTTAATTTTTTTAATTTTTTTATTATTTATTCAATTGTGCGTGTGTGTGTGTGTGTGTGTGTGTGTGTGTGTGTGTGTGTGTGTAGAACCACAGACGAATTCGCAAACCACCATGGACGCCTCCACCTCCTCCTGCCCAAGGATTCACAGGCTCCGCCCTACCAGGACCGGAAACGCAGGCCGCCCCCGCTTCCGCCCGGCGTCTATACGTGGGATCTGGGATCCGAACTCAGGACTTTCTGCCTGCAAGGCAGAGGCTTAACCCCTGAGCCACCTCTCCAGCCCCTGAATATCTTACTTACGTTATTACTTGGAATTTATTGCCGTTCAGCTTCAAAAACCTGTTCCTTGCTCTTATTGCTTCTGCACCTGAAACTAGTGTTTTTTTTTTCTCTACCAGTAGAGGGCGCTGGAGGCACACCACAGGAGAAAGGCTTACCTTGGTTCTTTTTCTGAGGATTCCTACATACAGCCTGTGGGTGGCCCCATGACTTCTGGCTTTCCAGCCCTGTTCAGGGTTCTTTGCTTGGCATCCCCCAGTGACACTAGCTTCTCGTGGCGTATCTCATACACCTCATCTTCATATACACCCTCAGGAGTGGTCTTTTTCTTCTAATGACATATCTTCAGGTCCTACTTCTTCCTCAGTGGTATCACACTGGATTGCTCTATTGGGCCGCAGTCACTGTCTAACTCAGAATCACAATGCACATCTCCTGTTGTCTATAGCTTTTCAGTGCAGTTTAGGTCACATTGGACCTCTGCATTGACCTTCTCGTCAACTTCTGCGTTCCTGTTTACTTCAGGTCCCAAAGCAGAACTAGGAATCTAGACTGTTTTATAAACTTTACTGCAGTAGGTCAGAGTGGGAGGGTTATGGTGGCTCTTAAGAGTCTAGCTATCTCTCCTGTCACCAAATTCCTGTGGGCAGCAAGTGCTTTACTTGATAAGCCATTTCACAGGCCTTGAGTTGGAGATTTTACTAAAAGACATTTTAACATAGATCTTAAGCACAAGAGTCAACAAAAAGCGAAATGCTCAGGGAAAGAATAGACATATCCAAGCACAGTAAGGGCTTCTCCAGGGCCACAATAGGTTTCTTTATAGCTGATATATATGGGATATTGGTGGCTCTCAAGTTACATCTTTAAAGGTTGCTGAGAAACCTCTCTCCTGGGCTAGAGAGGTGGCTTAGGAGTTAAGCCTCTGCCTTGCAGGCAGAATATCCTGAATTCAGATACTAGACCTCATGTATAGACACCCGGGTGGAAGCGGGGGCGGCCTGCACTTCCGGTCATGGTAGGGCAGAGCCTGTGAATCCCGGGGCAGAGTAAACGAGGAGATGGAGGCGTCCATGGTGTTGCCCGAATTCGTCCATGGTTCTACACACACACACACACACACGTGCACACATGCATACACGCACAATTGAATAAATAAAAAAAAATTTAAAAAAAAAGAAACCTTTTTGCGCACGCGCATGTGTGTGTGTTTTGTATTCAGGTATATGTGAGTATGCGTGTGCCTGTGACAATCCAATGGAGACTCAGGAACCATTCTGGATTGCTCTTCCCACCGTATGTTTTGCTCTAGAGTTTCATCTTCTAGGGCCGGAATTACAGGTAGGCTGCCACACCTGCCTGGCATTTTTATGTGGGAGTTGGGGATCTGAAGTCAGGTCCTTTTGCTTGTGAAGCAGTCTTTAATCTCTGTACTATCTCTCTCCCTTTTTAAACATTGCTCAAAGAGCATAGCTTACAATAAGGTTGAAAGCTAAAGAATTGTCTTGGATCTGCAAGATGACTGTAAGGGTAAAGGCACCTGTGCACAAACACAGCAATATGAGTTTGATCCCTGGAGCCCACAAGGTGGAGGGAGAAGCTGCCTCTGTCGAGGTGGATATCTAGAACTAGGTAGATATCTAGAACAAGAACTACAACCTTCATTAACTAATCTGTCAAACTAATAGGCCCCCACACTATATTCAGAGACTCCCCCTTAAGCTCAAATCCCACTATCCTATGAAGTCTATAAAATATGTAGCTGATGGAACCATGGGCTGCAGTCTGAGCTCCAGCCCCAGCTTTCCCTGATGCAAGTGGCCAGCATTATTAAAGGGCCCGAATGCCTGAAATCTGCCTGGAGAGCATCTTTCGCTTGCACCTGGAGAGGACCTTTAACATTTAAAGCACCGATCTCTATATGTATTAAGCACAGGTCTCTCTCTCTGTCTGCCTCTCTGTCTCCTTATATCCTCCAGAAACACCTCCTTCTTCAAACTCAGAGACCCTTTCTTCTCTAAGCCCAAGCCCCTCTTCCCTATAAAATCTAAACATGTAATTTCCTTTGTTCCTTGTGGGATCTCCTATCTGATTCTTCTATTGTGAGTGGCTGGTGTAACTAAAGGATCTGGTCATCCAAAAATAGGTATACTGCATGTTTGTAATCCCAGTACTGGGTAGTCAAGAGACAGGTGGATCTCTGGGGGCTTACTGGCCAATCAGTGATACATCTTGTCTCACAAGAAAGAAATATTGGGCTGGAGAGGTGGCTCAGGGGTTAAGCCTCCGCCTTGCAGGCGGAAGGTCCTGAGTTCGGATCCCAGATCCCACATATAGACGCCAGGCAGAAGCGGGGGCGGCCTGCGTTTCTGGTCCTGGTAGGGTGGAGCCTGTGAATCCCGGAGCAGAAGGAGGTGGAGGTGTCCACGGTGGTTCGCGAATTCGTCCGTGGTTCTACGTATACACAGACACACACACACAGACACAGACACGCGCACATACACACGCACATGCACACAGTTGAATAAATAATAATAATAAAAAGACTTAAAAAAAAAAAAAGAGGGCTGGAGAGGTGGCTCAGGGGTTAAGCCTCGGCCTTGCAGGCGGAAGGTCCTGAGTTCGGATCCCAGATCCCACGTATAGACGCCAGGCGGAAGCGGGGGCGGCCTGCGCTTCTGGTCCTGGTAGGGCGGAGCCTGTGAATCCCGGGGCAGAAGGAGGTGGAGGCGTCCATGGTGGTTCACGAGTTCGTCCGTGGTTCTACACACACACACACACACACAGACACGCGCGCGCACATACACACGCATATGCACACAGTTGAATAAATAATAATAATAAAAAAATTAAAAAAAGAAATATTATGGGACTGGAGAGATATCTCAGGGATTAAATAAGCCTCTGTCTCAAAAGCAGAAAGTTCTGAGTTCAGATCCCAGGTCCCACATAAAAACATCAGATGGAAATGGTGGCAGCCCTGGTGGGTAGAGCCTGGGAAATCCTAAAGCTAAGCATAAAGGAGGTAGAAGCAATTCAGGGTGATTCCTGAAGTCACCCTTGATCCGGGATACACAGTGCCCCCCACACACAAAAATAAATGAATAAAGTGTTTCAAAAAAGAAATATGTGTGTGGTGTATATGGACTACAAGATAGCGTGACAGGTAAGGAAGACACCTGTTCAAGCCCCAGAAACCTACATGGAAGGAGAGCACTAAATTCTGTGCTGCACCAGTATGCTATGGCATGTGTGTGCTTTCTCTCATAAATAATATGTGCATGGCCCCTGAACATGCCTCCAGTTTGACCTCTGACCTCCAGGGGCACCCAGATGATAGGGTAAAGTGGTCCTGCTGATCGTTGTCTTGGGGTCCAGCCCATCTTTCAAGGTAGTCTAGTGGGACAAGACATGAACCTTTCTCCAGTAGATTAGTTCTTCCTCTGGCTGCCCCCAGCATCTCAGCCTTTCCTTTTCCTAGCATGAGATTCCTTGGGGAATTCCAATTTCTTAGGGTCCATTGATAGTCTGATAGCCAAAGGAAGGGTCACAAATCTCTCCCTTGAATATCCTCCAGGCTTGATTCAACTTCTCTTGTTTTTTAATTGACAAGCCTTTTCTAGAAATCTGTGTAGAGGACTAGCGAGGTGACTGTAATCCCACCTCCGGGGTGGCTGAGAGAAGAGAATTGAGAGTTTGAATCCTGTCTGGCTACACAGTTGGGTTCTAGAGCAGCCTGAGAAACATAATAAATTTTTTTCAGAGAGAGAAGCCAAACAAAATTTAATGTTGGGTTGCTCAGTGGTTAAAGCACTTGCTACACAAACAAGAGGATGGGAGTTTGGATCCCAGAACACAGATAAATGCCAGGTGGACAAGGTGTCCTATCTTTAATTCCCACTTCAGATGGGAGAGACAGGGATCACCAGAGCAATTGTCTAGAGAGACTAGCTATATTGCCAAAGTCTGGATTTGATTGAGATATCCTGCTCCATGTGCATCCCCCGAAAGCTACACACTTGGTGGAGGAGGATCACCTTTCTTTTTTTTTTTTTAATTTTAATATATTTTTTATTATTATTTCAGCTCATACAAACTTAATAGGTACACCAGTTCCCTCCTTCCCCCAAACCCCCTGCTCTCCCTCCCCTCCCCCTCCCCCCCCCCCCGTGCCTCCCGCCCCAATTCCCAGAGTCCTTTCTTGTGCATGCCTGACTCTCCTCTGGGCCTCCTCTCCGATGACGTACAAGGACCCAGTGGCATTTCCCTGAACCCTTTCCTGTGTTCCCCTTAAGCATAGGAACACTACTGTGGCTGTCAATCCCTTGCCTCCAAGGATCTTGGTGCCTTTAGCAGAGGCTAGAATTTGTGAGGTCAATAGTGTGTTGGATATTGCGCCGGGCATGCAATGTCCAATTATGATTGCTTCGGCCCTAACTTGTGTGGAGTATCTTGCAAATCATTGCTCCTCCCATCCTTTTGCTCTTACACTCTTACCGCCCCCTCTTCCGCAAATGTCCCTGAGCTTCAGGATGGGGAGAGATTAGTCTGGCCTAGTTCTAGGTGGTTGATATAGAGTCTCTGAAGTTCTGGATAGTGGTTTGTTGATTTTCTTTTGCAGTTTTGTTGCTCCTGCAATGCCCTTCACTCCATCGTGATGGGCACTGTATGTCACCCCCTGACCAGAGACAGAAAGCTGTTAAACTGGAGTCTTATTATAAGAGCACATTCAAGGGGAGGATCACCTTTCTTAATAAAGGAGGATATTTTTTCATCAAAAATATGAGTAGCTGTAACAAACCATCAAAGTGCATTTGTAGAACTTAAGGTAATCATGCTTCCAAAAGTACAGACACATGCAGATGAGGTACTGCATGCAGCAGTCTGTCTTTTAAGTTTCTTTTCTCTTGTGTATTTGTGGTTTTTTTTTTCTTTTTACCTCTTTTTTGTTTTAGACTAAAGTCTTATGTAGTCCAGCCTAGCCTAAACTCATGTAGCCAGCTTTAAACTCTTGATTTTCCTGCCTTCATTTCCCAAGTGTCTAGGTTAGAGGTGTGCACCACTTTGGCTCATTCTGCCTTTAAAAAAAAAAAAAAAAAAAAACAGTCAACAAAAAAGCAAAAGCACACATTATATACTTCCAAAATACAGTGGCACAGAGGAACATTTCTATTCCAAAATGGGAGCTTCTATGCCTTTTTTTTTTTTTTTTGGCAAAGAACAGAGACTGAAGCAAGCTCAACACCCAGCAGGGCAGACACCCATCCCGAGAAGCTCCAGGTGCAATCTCTGAGGCTCGTGAAGACATCTTGTGGGTTCTAACAGGTTTGGGTAGCCTCCCCCTCCACCTTTGCTGCCTGCAGCAATTATGTCCTCTCTTAGACTAGCTCCACTTAGTGCCTGCAGTTCTCCTGGATGAAAAGACCCTTGTCCTAGTATCTCCAACATCCTGGGGGGTCTTCACCTCCACAACTCCACACACAGCCCCTTCGGGAGCTCCAAGCAGGGAATCTGAACATGCCGTGCATTGCCTGACCTTGTTTTGCAGATAGAGTATTTTCATTTGGTGTGGTGCTATCTCCCCTCCAGCCAGAATACGTGTTAGAACCCAAGGTGGGACTGGACTTTATCTAACTCACTACTATGATTAGTAACCTACTTACCTTGGCAACTTTGAGTTCTGCTCATCTGCCCCCAAGGGAAGAATTCTCCCTCCAGATGACACAATGATTTCATTGAATTAGAAGATGAAACTGTCACTGGCCATTGGAAACTTACAGGCCACCAAACAAGGAATTACTTTACTGACTGGAGTCACTGATCACCTAACTAGGAGGAAACTGGATTGTCTGACCATGCATGGCAGTGTGTGCCTAGTTAGGGGACTATGATCATGAGATCAAGACTACCCTGGATTTCATAATAAAACTTTGTCTCAAAAAAAAAAAAAAAAAAGCCGTAGGGGCTGGGAAAGATGGCTCAGGAGTTTAGACCCTGCCTTGCAAGCAGGAGGTCCCAAGTTTGGATCCCAGGTCCCACTTAAAAATGGCGACAGAAATGGAGGTGCCCTTCATTTCTGGTCCTGGTGGCCAGAGACTGGGCATTGGGCACAGGTGTCAACTTGATAGTTGAGGGTTTGAGCTCTGGGCACATTTGCAGAGAATTAGTGGTTAAGCCCAGAGCAATCTCCTGCAGGAGATTGTGTAGCTGATGGGAAAGCCCAGCCCATGGTGGATGGGATTAAACCTTGGAATAAAATACAGAGAACTGGTTGAGAAAGTTGGCATCCTTTTGTACACTTGGCCAGATGTGCTGGTGTGGCAAATAAGGATCGTCCCTCTCTAGGCCATTATGTAGAGATGGTGTGGCCAGTTCCCTTGGCCCTGGTATTGGTGCATGCCCTCCTGTCAAGCTGGACTATGAACTGTATCTGGACTATTGTAAGAAAATAAACTACTGGTTCCCTTGAGCCATTTGATGGGGATTTATCAGCAACCATGCAGACAAGCTGCAACACTGGGAAATCCCAGAGCAAAGCAAAAAGGAGGTAGAAACAACCCTGGATGATTCCTGAAGTCACCCTTGGGTCTCCATAGGGACACACACTTCTCTCTCTCTCTCTCTCTCTCTCTCTCTCTCTCTCACACACACACACACACACACACACACACACACACACACACAAAAGGTTTAGGGCTGGAGAGATGACTCAGGTTAAAACTGTCTCATAAGCAGAAGGTCCAGAGTTCAGATCCCAGGTCAAAAAAAAAAAAGCCAGGTGGAAACTGCAAGGGCCAGTACATCTGACTGTGTTGAGCAGAGTCTGGGAAACCCAGAACTAAGCAAAAAGGAGGTAGAAGTAATCCAGGATGATTCCAGAAGTCACCCTTGGTCCTTCACAGGGACACACAGTGCCCTGTGATATACATACACATAGAGTACACAAAATAAATGTTCAAAGTGTGTTCAGAACAAAGGTGAAGCTTGATATATTTTCTCTCCTTACTACGATTTATTTATTTTTGCAAACCATTTTTTTTCTCCCACTTTTATTTTTCTATTTTTTATTTTTTAAATGAGCTGATCTAATTCAAGATGATATAGATGTCAGAGCAGAACAAAGATAAAATAGCAGACCCTGTTGGATTCTAGACTGGATTTACTTTAAATTCATAGAGAAGGAATGCCTGAATGAAACTTAGAGACAATGAGCCACTGTTATGATTTTTTTAAAAAAGTTTATTATACAGCAGGCTATGAAACACTTCATTATAGCTTTTAAAGTTTTTAAACATTTTTTCTAACTTTTTAAAATTTAGCGTGTGTGTGTGTGTGAGAGAGAGAGTGGGGGGGGGATATTGTGTGTCCCTGTGGAGGAATCCCTGTGGGATTCATCTTAGATTGCTTCTACATCCTTTTTGCTTAGCTCTGGGATTTCCCAGGCTCTGCCCATTAGGGCCAGAAATGCCACCACTGCTGTTTCTACCTGGTGTTTTTACGTGGGACCAGGGATCCAAACTCAGGACTTTCTGCTTGTGAGGCAGAGTTTTAACTCCCCAGCCATCTCTTCAGCCCCATTCTAGCTTTTAAGTGGCAAAAGATGTCATGGCAGGGAATCCAGATGTTTAAATAGGAACAGAGGAGGGTCACGATTTCAAGTACAAGGAACAGCTTACTTTTTTTTGCCAGATTTCTTAATTCCACCTGTGGTCAGGGGGCTGACAAGAAAGTTCAGCCAGTAAAGTGCCTGATCACCTCAAAAATCTGAGTTCAATCCCTGGAATTGAAAAGAAAAGTGGATGTAGTGCACAGCAAGATGAGAGGAGAACAGAACTGGCCAGAAGCTTGTAGGCCAGTTAGCCCAGTCATAATACAAATAGAAGAGACAAGAATTGACCTCCACATGCATACCCATGCTTGCAAGTACAAGAGTATGTGTGTGTGCACACAAACATATAACATATATGTACACACAAACACTTTAAAAAAAAGTGGGCCGTGATATAGCTCAGCGAGTAAGGCACCTGCTCACAAATATGGCAATTTGAGTTCAGTCCTGTTAGGAAGTGGATTAAAAGGTCAAAAAGGATGTCTGCAGTAAAGCTATTTTTTCTTGAAACAAAAAGCCCAGATTTTTAAGTATAACACTTTTTACCTATTTATCTGTCTACCTACCTATCTACCATCTATCTATCTATCTATCTATCTATCTATCTATCTATCTATCTATCATCTACCGACCCACCCACCTACCTACCTATCTATCTATAATGTGGAGACTCAAACCCAGAATCTTGAACATGGCAGGCAAAATGCCTTACCACTAAACTCACTTCTTAGCCCTTGTTTGGATGTGAGATCTCACTTTGTAGCCCAGGTTAGCCTTTAACTTTCTTTTAAATACACACACACACACATTTTTAACTTTTTTAAAGACCTGTGCACACAAGCATACATATCTAAACCTTAATTTATGTATCTTAAATTCATTTACTTGAAGGATGCTTGGGGGAGGGGAGGGGGAGGCACTGGGGATGGGGGGTGAGAGATGGGGAGGGGGGGTGGGGGGTTGGTGGGAGGGAGGGGACCGGTGTACCTGTTAAGTTTGTATGAGTGGAAATAAAAAAAAATAAAATAAATTTCAAAAATTCATTTACTTGAGAGGGAGGGAAGAAAAGAGAGGGAAGAAGAGGAGGGAAGAAAAGAGAGGGAAGAAGAGAGAAAACGAATCATCTGCTGTTCTTCATCACTTTACCCCTGAGAGATGTAACTGTGGAGACCTGTACTTAGAGGTCCACTGGGAGAAAAATGAAGAAGCTAGGGCCTTCTTTTGGAAAAGAGATGGAGGAGATAGGGGGAAAAAAGCTTATTTCACCAAACTTAATGACTAAGTTGCAAGTTAGGTGGTACTACCTTCAGTGAAGGCTGAGGGCTGCTGGCGTGACGGGTTGGATGGAGTGCTTGCCTAGCTATTCAAAGCCCTGGGTTCCCATCCTACCACCACATAAGCTGGGTGTGGTGGCACACCACCTGTAATCCCAACACTCAGGAGGTAGTGGCAAGAGGATCAGAAGCTCAAGATCATTCTTGACTACGTATAAAACAAAAGCAAAAAAAAAAAAAAAAATGAAGGCTGAGATGTATGTTAGCACTGCACAAGCCACAGTGGGAAAGACCTTGGGACAGGGTTATGCTTTTGGAGAAGCACAACAGCATATCTTGTTCAAACCAGATGGGAAACTAGAAAGTGGTTTGCAGACATGTCAAACAATTTTGACACACAAAATGCTCTGTCCTCCAAGTTGGTAAAGAGAGAAGGGGGTGGGGAGGAGAGGAGAACGGGTGCAAGAGTGCCATGGCATGCACGTGGGAGCTTGGTGGTCACAGGATAACTTTTGGAAACTGATTCTCTTCTACCATGTGGGCCTCTAGGGATCTTACTCTTGGTTTCCATATTTCCTTTTTTTGTTGTTTTTTTGTTGTGTAAGTGTGTGTGTATGCCTGTGAAGGCCCAAGGGTGACTTCTGGAACCATCCTGGATTGCTTCTACCTCCTTTCTGCTTTGTTCTGCTTTCCCAGGCTCTGCCAGGGCCAGAAGGACTGCCATTTTAGCCTGGTGTTTTTATGTGGGATCTGGGATCTGAACTCTGGTCCTGCTTTTGAGGCAGAGTCTTAACCCTTGAGCCTAAGGTCTCCAGCTTTTTTTAACGCAGGGACTTCACCACCCGAGTCATTTCACCAGCCCTAAAGTTTTTATTTTGGGTGCTGGAGACCCAGAGCTTCACATACTAGGCACATACTCCACTGTATTCTGCTTCCAGCTCTTTTTAATAATTTTAAACGATGCATAATTATTGAACACATTCATGAGTGGCATGACAACCCCATATGCAGTTCCTTACCCTAAAAATTTCTAACTTAGACAAGTGTAAGGTTGTCATAACTGCAGTGTAGCATTTCTCAGATTCCACAGTTGTTAATATGCCATATTTGCATTATCTTTCTGTATCAATTCAACAGTACTGAGGACAAAACTCAGTGCTCTGCATATGCTAAACATATGTTCTACCCTGAGCTACGTCTCTCACCCCATCAATCTCTGAGCCTCCTGAGAATAGGTTATATATTTTCTGTTCCTTTGCCCCATGTTACTTCTGGATTTACTAATGTTGAATACATTTATATAGCTATAATATAGTTATCAGACATTTAGGAAATTTATCATAATCATGAGATTCCAAATTCATCAATTTTCCCCAGTATGTCTTTTGTAGCAATTTTTTTAAACTTGTTGGATCGAGGCCTGTGTAGAGTATTTCTTTTAATTGTTGCTCACTGTAGACTCCTTTAATCTGGATTGGGGTCAAGTGAAAAGGCTCAGCAGGTAAGGCACCTGATTGAAAACCTGGAGACCTGAGTCTGATCCTTGTTAGCTCACCAAGTGAAGGAGAGAACTGAGTTCTAAAACTTGTCCTTTCGGAGCTCCAGGGCACAGTCAGTGTGATACTTATATGAAAACTGTCCTTTGCCCTCCACCTATGAGTCATGGTGAGCATGCATTCTCTCTCTCCTCTTAAGTAAATAACTATTGTTGCAGTTAGCCTGCATGGTTGCTGATAAATCACCATCAGATGGCTCAAGGAAACAAGGAGTTTATTTTCTCTTACAATTGTCTGGTTGTAGTTCTCAGTCCATCTTGACAAGAGAGCTGAGGATCTTTACTTGCCAGACCAACATGTCTGGCCAAGTGTACACAAGGATACCCACTTTCTCAGTCAACTCTCTGTATTTTATTCCAGGGCTTAGTCCCTTCCACCATGGGCTGGGCCTTCCCCATCAGCTACACAATCTCCTGCAGGTTTGCTCTGGGCTTAACTCAACCACTAATTCTCTGCAAATGTGCCCAGAGCTCAAATTCTCAATGTCAGGTTGACACCTGTGCCTAACTATGACAATTATACAGCTCTTCTTCTGTCTCCTGAAGTGGATCCCCCCCCCAGTGTTAAGGACTGAACCAGGGGTCACACATGCCAGGCAAACACTTAACCATTGAGCTACATGCCTATCTTTATTTCTTCTTTTATCTTTTATTTACTGTGGAGAGGCACATCATGTGTCAAGGCAGAATGTATGGAGGTCAGAACACAGGAGTCAGTTCTTCAACTATGTGGGTCTTGGGATCAAATTTGGGTTGCTGGGCTTGGCAGCAAGCACTTTTACCCACTGAGCCATCTTGTAGTCCTGTTTATTTTTCATATGCATCCAGCATTACTTATTTTTTATTCAGGGTTGATGTAGCCCAGACTGGCCTCAAAACAGATTTTTTTTCAAATTTATTAAAAATGTATGGAACGCTTCATGAATTTGCATATCATCCTTGCACAGGGACCATGCTAATCTTCTCTGTATCATTCCAATTTAGTATTTGTGCCCTGAAGTGAGCACACAGTAGATATATTTTTATGGGTTTTTAGTCAATGAGTTATCATTCATTATTGTAATTTATTTTGTGGTCCAAATTGCCCCAGATTTTGACCCATGAAACACTCTTCAAGGTAATTCCCAAGTATCTTTTTTATTTTCCTTTTTTTTTTCTTCCTTTTTTGCTGAGCTGAGGTCCCAACACAGTGCCTGACACATGCTTAGCAAGTATTCTACCACTGAACCCCAAACTAAGTACTTATTTTTGACACCACAAAAGGTTTCAGGTCACCTTCTACCTTCCTTGTTTTTATTTTGGCTAGAATCAGTCATTGGTCAGAATGAGGAGAAAAAGTGACTTTGTGCTCCCAGCCCTTTATGGGACATCCATATTACCCTTCACTTCCAAGATTCAAGAAAGTGTTCCAGCCTAGATGGGGAAGGTCTTCCGAGGAACTAGAGGCAGTTGAATGTGGGGACAGGTTTGGGGAAGTGGAAGAGGGTGAGGGGAGGAGTCATTCTTTGGGAGATGTGGTCTCTAGTAGGTTGTCCTTGCTCCAGTGGATGACCCCACACCTGTGGGCAGTACTAATGGGATTATTATTCAAAACACAAAACTAGAAGATAGGAGGGTGGGAAGCCACTGTTGGAGGAGGCAGAGTGGTGGATGTGATCAAGATACATCATATACATGCTGCCCCCCCAAGCTCTCTCTTCTCTTTTAATGCTCTCCCACCACTAACCTATGGCTCCCTTTTCACCAGGCCTTTCTCTAAATACACTCATTAAGTCTCTCCCACCTGTCGGTCAGTTTCTCTTTATTCATAACCTCCACTGTTAGCGTCCACACCTGGTCAGAGTTACTCCCTTCTCCTCATTGACCCAGCACAAATACAATATTGTCAAAGAATAATTAAAAAAAAAAAAAAGCTGGGAATCAGGAGGCTGGTCTGTCCATCTGTTTTTTCCCACGTTTTACTCTGAACTTTTGCATTCCAATCCAATCTCACAATTTTTGTTCATCTTCATTCCTTTCCCTTGTCTCTCTTATCCCTTCTGGAGGTGGGGGCCTAGGTTGAACTCCTGAATCTCCTGCCTCTACCTCCCTAGTGCTAGGACCACTGTTTTGTGACACTTAGCTTACATCTCCCTTCTATCCAGGCATGATCCTTGGGTCCCAGCTAAGGCCACGTTGACAAAGATGCTCTATCCTAAAATACACTTACAATAGGTGCAGCAGCCTTTACTTCTGTAGCCAACCCACTGAAGAGAGATTTTGTTGCTTTTTTCCCCTTTCATACAGATTATTCATCTAAGAGTTGGATTCATGTGTCTTTATAGACAATTTTCAGATACCCAACCCATCCTTACTATTTCTGTGTGTGTGTGCGTTGCTACTATCTCCTTTTTGCTTCACTCTGGGATTTCTCAGGCTCTGCCCATGAGGACCAGGAGTTCAGGCCACCATCATTTCCATTTGGCATTTTTTGTGGGACCTGGGATCTGAACTCAGGATCTTCTGCTTGCAAGGCAGTCAACCCCTGAGCCATCTTTCCAGTCCATAGCAACATATTTATATTACTACCTTCACTTTTTAAAAAGACAAGGTTTGCTATGCATGATACCCAAGGTCTGCTTCCTGCCAGTCTACCAAACAGCTAGGACTACTGTATGCCATTGAGCCTGTTCAACTTTCATTTATATTCTGGTGTTGAAGATTCCCTTCAAGACCTCAGGTATGTTAAGCACACACTCTGCTGAAATTTCAAATTTCATACAGTAAGACAGCATTCCATTTTTTTAAGCCAATGTAGTGAGTGGATTGATAAAAGATAGAAAAACTTTTTAAAAAAGGTCTCGCTAGAAGTCAAGACTGTCCTAGAATTTGTAGCTAAGACTGGTCTTAAACGCATGACCACCCCAAGGATGGCAGAACTTCATGCCCTGTGAGGAAATGCCCCTCTGGCTCCTTTTACTCCAAGAGAGACAAAAGAGAACACCTTGCTTTGGAGGCAGAGGAGAAAATAGATCAAGATAATTGAATGAACTGATACTTGACCTTGGAGGGAAAGTAGAAACCACAAATGAATTGTGTGAAAAGCATGGGTGTAGGTAGAGCTGTAACATGCTACAGAATGAGTTTAATGGTCTTAACCTTTGGGGGGATTAAAAATTAAGGAAGAGGGGTATATTATTGGAGAAGCACCCCCAAGGGGAACCTAACACATCTGAGCAAGACAGGGTAAAATACTTTCCAAAAAATAAGGCAAAGTGGAGTGTGACACCGTGGTAGACTACTTTAAGACCCTGAGCAACATTTAAAAAAAAAAAAAAAAAAAAAAAAACAAAACTTCAAATAGTAAGGCTAACTTAGCTAGAAATATCCTTCATGTTTACAGGTTCCTAGAGCAGAAGAGACTCTGGGATTAAGGGCAGATGCCCATCACTTTTTGAGACCTGGTCTCACAGCTGGACATGGTGCAGTGCAGAGGGGAACATGGGGAATTCAAAGCTGTCCCAGCTACATAGCCACTTTGAGGCCGGTCTGGACGGAGACCATTCTTAAAACATGACGATCTAGTCCAGTCTAATTTTTTTGGGTGGTGGTGATGAGGGTGTGCTAGAGATAGTCAAGCCCTCTATCACTAAGCTGCAACCCCAGTCCAGGTCAAACTCTGGAACTCCTTTTGACTCAGACAAATTGAATTTTCCTTGGTGTCATCTCTTTGCCCCTTTTCTCTCCTAGATGGATTAGGCGTCAAATTTCACCTGTTCTCACAGCGCTTGCACTTGACGTAACTTACCAAGTTATTCAAATCCTTCGCTAACTTCACCCTCCAGAGCCCAGAGCACAGAGACTGATAAATCAACTTTTTTGTTTTGCTTTTTGATGCAGCGTCTCCCTGCCCAGCCCCGGCTAACTTGGAACTATGTAGACCGGACTAGCCTCAAATTCATGATTCTTCTACGCTGCCTTCCCAGTGCTGGGACTACAGCTGTGCCCACACCTAGCTTAAATTGAATGGGGATCAGGTAACGTCACTGTAGATTTGAGTGGGGTGCTCCTCCCGCCCCCTGCGCAGGTGCTTGGAATCAAAACTTCTGTTGAGACTCCTGACCCTCAAAGTGTATGTGTTTTTCTTTTTTTTCTGGGAGATTGTGTCTTAGCACGTAAATTTACTAGGATGGATTTCATGCTGAATTTTGAAGTAGACTTCAGGAAGCTTGAAGGCTTTCAGATGTCACAGTTTTAGGGGCTTACTCTCGACCAAAAAGCAGCAATCCAGATCTCAACCTTTGCCATGTACAGCCACTTAGATGTATCTGTCAGGGGTAACACGTCCGAACGAAATCACCTTAATGCTTGTTAGCAGAAAACGGAGGGACAGTCGCACTTAAAGAAAGTACTTCCCTAACAAATAGCTGCTAGGGTTCTAAGGGTTTTTTTTTTTTAACGTGAGGCTCCGCCCCCAGAGTCGCAAGTGGCGGAAGAACCTCACGCTACGTCGTGACATCTCACACCACCGCGGAGACATCCCGACGCTCGTGACGCCGCGGCGGGGCGGAGCAGCCGGCGCTTCCTCCTCGCCGCCCAGGCTCCTCCCCCAGTGCTCCGCACGCTCATTGTGAAGCAACCGCGGCCGCCGGGCCCGCAAGGTGGCTGGAGAACTAGCGCGCTCAACGCTCGGGGTGCGAGGGCACCCGCGCGGCTCCCGCTCCGCCCCGAGGTCCAGGGCCTCCAGGCTCACCGGCTCTCGCCTCCCCTTCCCCGCCCGGAACTAGGCTCCCGGCGCCCGGGCATCTGGCGGGGCGCTCCCTCCACCCGCCCCTCCCGGCCGCGCGCCCCTCCCTCTCCTCCTCCCTCCCCCGGCGACGCGCACGCGCGCCAGGCCGGCTCGCGCCCTCTCGCTTTCCTCCGGCCCGCGAGACCCCCCCTCCCCTTCCGCCTCGCGGCGCCTCCTCGCGCCGCGGTCTTCTCTGTACCCCCACCCCCACCCCGACACCGCGGGGCTACCCCCGCCCGCCAACGGCGGGTCCCCCGGCTTCGCGATCCCGCTCGCTTCCCGCGCTCTCCAGCGGGGCCCCGGCCCCCGTCTCCCTCCTTCCCCTCCGATCCCCCTTCCGGACGCTGCCATCATGTTGAAGCCTCAGCCGCCACAACAGACCTCCCAGCCCCAGCAGCCGCCCCCCGTCCAACAGGCCGCGGCCCGCCGCCCCCCGGGCGGGACCAGCCCTCCCAACGGCGGCCTCCCGGGGCCGCTGGCCAGCGGCGCGGCGCCCCCGGCGGCCGCCCCTGCCTGCCTGGGCCCGGCGGCCGCGGCCGGCAGCGGGCTCCGCCGAGGCGCCGACAGCATCCTGGCGCCGCCGCCGCCGCACCAGGACCGGCCCGGGGCCGTCGCCATCGGCAGCGCCAGGTGAGGCGGGGTCGGCTTCCGGGAAGGGCGCCCAGGCGCGGGGGGAGGCGGCGGCGGCCGCGCCCCCGGCCGGCACTTTGGTAGGGGCGCCGGGGGTCAGCGGCCCCGGTAAAAGCTGAGGGGTGAGCCCCCCTCGCGCGCCAGCGGTTGGAGAGGAAGGTCCCCCGGACGGCCATCGGGAACCGGGGGGGGGCTCGACTCTCGGGGCCAAGTCCGCGCTCGGTGTCCGAGCCCTGAGGGGAGGTGGGGCGCGTCCCGCCAGCGCCGCGGAGAGGGGTGTCGGAGGGGGGGGAGTGAGGAGGTGATGGGGTCCCCAGCTCCATTACCACGAAGGATCTCGCGGTCCCCGGCTTCAGCCAATGGGGAGTCAGCCGCAGGAAGGGGTCCCCGGCCGTAGCCAATGAGGGGGGGGCGCGCGGCCCACAGTTTGGCCAATGGGCAGGGAGGGACTTGGGCGCGCGCTGCTCCCTCCCCGGCCGCGGCCCAGCCAGTGAGCGGGGAGCCGGGTGGGCGGGCGCGGAAGGAGGGGCCGCCGGGAGGCTGCGGGTCGGCGGCCTGCGGCGCGCGCGCTCCCCGTACGTGCGCGCCGATGCTCCGTCTTGTGACCCTGGCCCTCGCTTGTCCGGGCAACCCGTAAGGCAGGGCTGGCGGTGGGCACGAGGGTGGGGTCACCTGGGGTGGGTGCCTACAGGGGGGTGTCCCGCTCGGTTGCCTCTGCGGGCGCGCGGGCTGTGTCAATGCGATTGAGAGCGGTGGTGCACGCAGGCGCAGTGGCCTCTGGTCGCGGGAGGGGGGTTTGAGGCGGCCTGTGGGGTGTAGTGCGCAGGCGCAGACCGGGCGAGGCCTCCCGGTGGATGGCTTATGCGGCTGCGCGGTCCCCCGGCCCCGCCAACGGCCCCCTCCTCGCCCTCCTCAACCGCCGGTTACATCAGCCATCGAGCAGCAGTGTCACCTGGCGATTGGTGATCCCTTCAGAGTGGGTAACAGGCTGAGCGAGTGGTTCGGGCGGAGGGGTGGGGTGTGCAGGGAATACCCCTCCTCTCGGGATTGGGCCCTGTAGGGCTGCTGCAAATGGCTTTCTCTTTGAGAGGCGATGTGTTTGCGCTAAACAGCGCTGCATCTGTGATCCTTGAGCATTCACCTTCACAACTGGCTTGTGTTATCGCATTTTGAATACTACAGCATAAAGCCCCGGCCCGCTGGAGAAAATGAGCTTGCAATCCTTGCATGACTGTTAAAGAGCCAATTGACAGCCATTGTTGAAGTCTTTTTTTTTTTTTTTTTAAGCTGACATTGGAGGAAATGTGTTTATTGATACTTTTCTATCTTCCTCCTTATAACGCGAGAGTTTGAGTCTTCCAGATTAACTGTTTTGCAGCCCAATTCAGCAGCCTTTCAAGGTATATGGTTTTAGTACTTACTGTTAATAACCAGTTTGTTGTTTCCTTCTATTATAGGGGACAGAGCACAGGAAAGGGACCCCCACAATCACCTGTGAGTACTTTTTTTCCCCCTCATATAAAATACAAAGATTCAAAAGACAAATATGTGGAATTGTTCGTGAAGCCTAGGAAAAGAGTTGTTTGTAGCTCCCTTATTTCTACTTGTGTGTTACTCACAGGTATTTGAAGGTGTCTATAACAACTCGAGGATGCTGCATTTCCTGACAGCTGTGGTGGTAAGGGTTTTACTTAACCTTGCTTGAGAAACGTGAGTCCAGGTTTTCTGAAGTAACTTATTCTTCCTGCCTTCTGCCTTCCTAGGGTTCCACCTGTGATGTGAAGGTGAAAAATGGCACAACCTATGAAGGCATTTTCAAAACTCTTAGCTCAAAGGTTAGTGTACTCAAATTAGCTTATTTTTGAAGCTGCATAGTAGGAGAAAGAACTAGATAGTGTGTTATGCAGTACCAACCAGACAGTGCTGTTAGTCATTTCTGTAAGCCTGAACTATAAACTTGCTAAGCAAAAAATAATATAAGCTTGAGAGTTTAAGTCCTGTGGCTATGTTGCAAAGGAAAAAGAGGTAGCATGGGACTGTGGTATCTGAACGGATTCAGAAAGGGCAAGAAAGAAATGATCATATTTTTGCTTTCATATTCCTTGGTAACTGACCTGGGATGTTGGGAATGGGGATTTTGTAGTTTGAACTGGCAGTAGATGCGGTACACCGGAAAGCATCGGAACCAGCAGGTGGTCCTCGTCGGGAAGACATTGTGGACACCATGGTGTTTAAACCTAGTGATGTCATGCTTGTCCACTTCCGAAATGTTGACTTCAATTATGCTACTAAAGGTATTGTGCTAGGCAGTGTGTCAAACCCACCCTGAGTAGAAGAGTATGCCAACTTTTTCTGAGGGAGATGCGGAAATTATGCCTTCTAATTTAATTGGGGTGAATTCTAGACTGGATTATGGGTATTCCCATTCCTCTTGGTTAGTTTTTAACTTTGGTTTTTAAACAACCAAATCGTTTGTTTGGCGTTTTATTATTCTTCCCATCTGCCCAACACACAAACAGACATGCTTTAAATTGGATTTCTTAAACTTCTCTTTGTTCCTAAACTACTTGTAGGGGGTGGGAGTGAGGATGAGAGGAAAGACAGCTGTCAAATGTCACCTGACTACTGATCTTCAACTCTGCCCACAGACAAGTTCACTGATTCTGCCATTGCCATGAACTCGAAGGTGAATGGGGAGCATAAAGAGAAGGTGCTTCAGCGCTGGGAGGGCGGTGACAGCAACAGTGATGACTACGATCTTGAGTCTGACATGGTATAATTTCCTTCCCTGAGAACATGGCAAGCAGAAAGTGGGTTGTTCACTTTGGTCTATACAGGGAATCAAGTGTTGATTCTTAAAAAGGAGGGTGGAAAATGTTGAATTGCCTGGTAGTAGTGGTCAAATAGAAAAGTAGAAAAGAGGAAAACAAGTGCTAGTTCTCCCTCCATATTTTTTCCATTGTGGATAAAAAGCATTAGATGGTTATATTGACCTATGTCTGTAATGCCAGTTTGGGAGGCTGAGGCAGGAAAATCCTCAGTTCCAGCCAGTCTGGGCTATACAACAAAACTATCCCTTTAAAAAAAAAAAAAAAAGCCAGACTTAAGTTTGAGTGACATATATAAGCTCTTTCCTAAAAACAACTATTTTAATTAATTTAAAATCTCACAAATGGAACCAGGTATGGTGACACCTTTAATCCCAGCACATAGGAGATGGGAGGCAGGATTGAGAGTTCAAGGCCATCTGTAGCAAGTTCAAGGCCACCCTGGGTTGCCTTATTTTAAAAGACAAAATGTGAATGAATATTTTATTTTGGCATGCTTGTTTTGCACAAGAACTTGCTTTTCATGTAGACTCACTCCTGTTTTGCACTTTTAATTTGTAACTTGTAACTCTATGTACACACTAAATTGTATTTGCCCTTTGCCTCCTGATACTTTGTCACCATCGCATAGAGTTTTGAACATTTATTCTTAACCTCTTCACATTGCTAGTATTTGTTCTCTGAGGTGTAAACCTGTAAATAGGCTGCTAGGGATTTTAGTTTTACTAACTAGTTATGTTTACTAGTCCTTTCCTATTTCTTGTTCTTGATCATATTTTTTTGGTTACATGCATGTGTATATGGACATATACATATATGTTCTGCCTTCTTTCTCCATAGTCCAATGGGTGGGACCCTAATGAAATGTTCAAGTTTAATGAAGAAAACTATGGCGTGAAGACCACCTATGACAGCAGTCTCTCTTCTTACACGTGAGTATTCTGGAACTTGGTGGTAGATCTCTATGTGAAGCATAGTTTTATATTTGTTTTTTGAGTTTATGACTAGCCCTATTCTCTATTGGTTTGCCTCCTGACTTAAACTTGCTTCCCCAAAGATTTTCTGACTCCAGGCCACTGTGGATAGAATTAACTGCTTTCTGGGCTTGGAGAGATAGCTTAGTAATGTATTTGCCATGCAGACATAAGGAAGTGATCTGAATCCCCAGTAAACAAAAGAAACTTGAGTGCTTATGACCCCAGTGCTGCTAGGAAAACAGAAACAGATGGCTTTCTGGGGGTGAACCGCCTACACGGCCTAATCTTGCAAGCCCCAGTTCCCAGTTCAAGTCCTTGTGTTGAAAACCAAGGTTGATGGCTTATGAGAAACACCTAAGGTTGACCTCTGGTCATTACATGCTCACAAATCATTGCTTTTTGTCCACCTTCCTGTAACCTTCCTTTAGAACTTTGTGTGTGTGGTTGGTGTGTGTGTGTGTGTGTGTGCACGCGCGCCATGGTACTCTGCCTGACATGGACAAGTAGTTCACTGGAGCAGGGTCCCAGATTGACTTCTCAACATAGCAAGAAAACCTGAATTATTAAAAAGATGAATGAAACGTGTGCCAGAATTGAGTATAATATTGAAAGAAACGTTTTACCCTTTTCTTGCTTGTTCACTTACTCTGGGATGATGATGATGTGTGGTATTCCCCCCAGGGTGCCCTTAGAAAAGGACAACTCAGAAGAGTTCCGACAACGGGAGCTGCGCGCAGCCCAGTTGGCTCGAGAGATTGAATCAAGTCCCCAGTACCGCCTACGCATTGCTATGGAGAATGATGATGGGCGCACTGAGGAGGAGAAGCACAGTGCGGTTCAGCGGCAGGGGTCAGGACGGGAGAGCCCCAGTTTGGCATCCAGGTAATTGCTGGGACAGGCAGGACTGATTAGTAGTGTTAGTGGGGTGACCGGGCCTGGGCCACAAGATGTTTACATTATTGTTGCAATTGACCGCCTTGTTAGGTGCATGTAATTGTTCGTGCTTTCTTGAGTCTGGGGAGACTGAAGCAAGTGTAAGCAATCTATCGCCAGGTGATACTTTCATACAAGTCAAATCAGCTTTTATATGATCAGCATCTTGTGAAGGCTTCATGTTTAGCCCACAGCCTGATCCTATCTGTTGCAGTTAGCCTGCATGATTGCCGATAAATCACTGTCAGATAGCTTAAGGGAACAAGGGATTTATTCCGGTTACAGTTCTTAGTCCAGCTTGACAGGAGAGCTAATACCAACATCAGGGCCAAGGGAACTGGCTACACCTTCACCACATAACGGTTGAGAGAGGGATGATCTTTACTTGCCAGACCAGTATGTCTGGCCAGGTATACAAAAGGATACCAACTTCCTCAACCAGCTTTCTGTATTTTATTCACCTGTCCAGAGCCTAGATCCATCCACCATGAGCTGGGTCTTCCTCATCAGCTAAACAATCTCCTGCAAGTTTGCTCTGGGCTTAACTAGTAATTCTCTACAAATGTGCCTGGAGTTCAAACCCTCAACTATCATGTTGACACATGTGCCTAACTATGACACTATCCTTCCCATAGATAAAGTTTAGTGGTAAAATTGTGGAGCACTTGGCCAGTTTGACTGGGTTTGGATAGGTGTAAAAAGGTCCTAAGCCTATATAGCCATGGACAGATAATCATATGAAATATCAAAATAAGTTGGAGTCAAATACGAGGGGCAATTTAGAAAGAAAGACTCCATGTTGCCAAAATTTGTGGGTTTGGTAGCCTACTACCTTTGAATCTTTTCCCAGGGAGGGAAAGTACATCCCTTTGCCTCAGCGAGTTCGGGAAGGTCCCCGGGGAGGTGTTCGATGCAGCAGCTCTCGGGGCGGAAGGACTGGCCTTAGCTCGTTGCCACCTCGTGGCCCTCACCATCTTGACAACAGCAGCCCTGGCCCTGGATCTGAGGCTCGTGGTATCAATGGAGGTAAGTTCTGAAGCATACAGAGAGAGACTGAGGGAGTGGGAAGAGTAAAGAATTTTTAGATGGTTTAGTGGGAGGATGTGTCAGTGTTGATATAATAGCAGGTGTTTTGTCTCTTTCTTCATGTTTTTTAAAAAAAAACAAAACTAGGCCCTTCCCGCATGTCTCCCAAGGCACAGCGGCCTCTGAGAGGTGCCAAGACTCTGTCTTCACCCAACAGCAGGCCTTCCGGAGAAGCTTCTGGCGCACCCCCTACAGGTAGAGAACTTCATTTGGGTTGGCTGAAGAAACAAGTAGAACTTTGTAAAGGAGGAAAATTATCGAACTGTTGGAGTGTTTGAGGGAGACAGTTTAGAAATAGATGCTGGGATATGAGAGTGTGGGATTTAATTTGGGGGGAAATAATTTTCCAGTTTCAAGTACTCTAATGTAGAAATTATAACCTGGCAGTCCATGGTTTAGAACTGGCTAACAGGTTTTTTGTCAAGACTTGAATTTGTTGCCCATGTTAAATAAGAAAAGTTGTAAAAATTTTCAATTTTTGAAACATGAATTCATTATGAATTACAGCATGCCACTATGCTCTGGGAATCAGAGGACAACTTTTGGAAGTCAGTTCTCTCGTCCCACTGTGCAGGCTTCTGGGGATTGAACTTAGTTTGCCAGGTTTTCAAGCATTCTAGTTATTTGTAGTGCCCATAAGGCCATTCATTTGCTTGCGTTACTTACCTGCATTGGCCTTCTAGACAGTGGTGAAGTCATGGCATTGTGTGTAGCTAATAAGAATTTTCTTTGGGTTCTAGAAAGTTCCCTATATTTATTCCTTAATGGCCAACAGTAACTGTTGTATAGCTCTTCCTTTTCTTCCAGTGGGCCGGATGTACCCACCGCGTTCTCCCAAGTCTGCTGCCCCTGCCCCAGCCTCAGCTTCTTGTCCTGAACCTCCCATTGGTTCGGCGGTGTCATCCTCTGCCTCCATCCCCGTGACATCATCAGTTGTGGATCCTGGAGCAGGGGCCATATCCCCAGCTTCTCCGAAGATCTCCTTGGCTCCCTCAGATGGTAAGAACGGTACTAGCTGAGAACTGGCGTGTGATGCTGGATAGCAGGCCTTGACGCATCTTTCTTTCCTCAGTAAAAGAACTCCCACCCAAGGAGCCCGGTAGGCCTCTGGAGTCCCAGGAGCTGACCCGGATAGCTGGGAAAGGTGAGTGTCAACTCTGCTTGGCTTATGTGTGGTGTGTGGGCAGGTGGGAGTCCGTGGTCGATGCTGGAATGCGTCCTGAATAATTTTCTACCGTATTACGTTGGTTTCTCAGTTGAACCCGTTGTTTACCAATAAGGCTAGACTTTAGGTAGGTTGTTGTCTCCACTTTCCAAGTGCTAGAATTACAATCAGGCTACCACACTCAGTATTTATGTGGAGTCTGGGGATTCAAGCTCTTGGTCCTCAGGCTTGTTCAGCAAGTGCAGTAAACCTTGAATCATCTTCCCAACCCTTCTGTGCTGGGCTCTTAACTGCCCTTTCGCCTGGGAGAACCTTGCCCTTGAAGATTGTTGGGATCCAGAAGCAGCATCCATTAGAATTCTCAAGAGCTCCTGTTTTTCTTTGGTTTCTATATCTCTGGACTACTAGCTCTGTGCAGCCAACTTTAGAGGTTTATTTTATTTTCTCTTTTCACTGTCTTCTCATATTTAGTACCCGGACTTCAGAATGAACAGAAACGATTTCAACTGGAAGAACTGAGGAAGTTTGGGGCCCAGTTTAAGGTGAGTGAAGTGTGAAAAGGACTGTGATTTTAGGGAGATATAGGGGTTTGTGCAGGCAGGGGGGCCAAGTGGGTGGAAGAGATGAGCTCAGGCAGGGACTGGAGAAGGGTCTAGGCTAGACATTGGGACGTGTGTCTCTTGTAGCTTCAGCCCAGCTCCCCTGAGACCAGCCTGGACCCCTTTCCTCCGCGGATCCTAAAGGAAGAGGCTAAAGGGAAGGATAAAGAGGTGGACGGCCTGCTGCCTTCAGAGCCCATGGGATCCCCGGTCTCCTCCAAGACAGAATCCGTATCGGATAAAGAAGACAAAGCATGCCTGTCAGCAGTAGGCGTCACTGAGGGGCCAGAGCAACCCCCACCGCCGTGCCCCAGCCAAACTGGCAGCCCCCCAGTGGGCCTCATTAAGGGAGATGACAAAGATGAAGGCCCCGTTGCTGAGTAAGTGGTGGTGGTTGGTGGTTAGGAGGAGATTGGGTAGATGCAGAGGGCAAGCCCCAAAGCTGACTTTATTTTCTGTCACAGACAAGTAAAGAAGTCAACATTGAACCCCAATGCCAAGGAGTTCAATCCCACAAAGCCTCTGCTGTCTGTGGTGAGAAGGGACGGGAGCGTGCGGAGTTGGGTTTTCATGAGAAAGTCTTGAAGCTGTAGAACTCAGGAAAGCATCACTGCTGGTGCCGCACACTGGTGGCAGTGTGAGCAGACATGGTGGTTTTGTGGGGACAGCTGGTGGATTGGTTTGGGGAGAAAGACAAGTCCCCAGAGCTGGTTAATAGGGGGTCCTGGTAATTTTGACAGGTTGCTTTGGTTTTTAATACTTGGTTTGTGGCTTATCTGCATGACTTTCATGACTTGGCTGAACTACGCACTCACGGGGTTTCTAGATTCAGACAAGCCTCTTCAGCTCTGTTTCTAGTGCTTGAGAATGCCCTTCTCATGGTTTGTTCCAAGGCTGAACTAAGGAAGAGTGCAGTGTGTTTGCCATGAGGACTCCTCGGGTGCTAGCTGTACTAAGAGGGCTAAGGTGGGGTGGAGAGCAGAAATAAAATGTTGTCTGCCTTGTCTCTTAAAGAACAAGTCCACCAGTACCCCAACTTCACCAGGGCCCCGTACTCATTCAACACCCTCCATCCCGGTGCTGACAGCAGGTCAGAGTGGGCTCTACAGCCCCCAGTATATCTCCTATATACCTCAGATCCACATGGGACCAGCTGTGCAGGTACAGAGACTGGACCGGCCCATTAGAAGGGGGTCTGAGTGTTGTGCTCATTCTGGTTCTGGATGTTGGCGAGCAAGTTACTCATTTTCATCTATTCTCGCCCCTAGGCACCTCAGATGTATCCCTATCCTGTGTCCAATTCGGTGCCTGGGCAGCAGGGCAAGTACCGGGGTGCAAAAGGTAAGCAGGATTAGGGAGGAGCGGTGACAGCCGCTTGGTGCTTCCTTGAGATGGAGTGTGAGCTCTGTACTGTTTACTTCCCCTCGCAGGTTCCCTTCCCCCGCAGCGCTCAGACCAACACCAGCCAGCCTCGGCCCCTCCAATGATGCAGGCTGCCGCAGCTGCCGGCCCACCCCTGGTGGCTGCTACTCCTTATTCTTCCTACATCCCCTACAACCCACAGCAGTTCCCAGGCCAGCCTGCCATGATGCAGCCTATGGCGCACTATCCTTCACAGGTGACCAGGGCACAAGAGGGACGTAGAGTATAGAACCTATCTTTGCCATCTTTGTGACTCAACTTCAGTGCTTTGGGTAGTGGTAGCTAGACTTGGTTTGCATTAAGACTTAAACTGACAAGATAATGAACTTGGCATCTCAGATTTTCACTCTGAAGCACAAATTTTTGTGGACCTTAACTAAAAGTGTGGTTTGGCAGGACATGTCTGCAAGCTGCTGTACTAACTGCTGCTGTCCCCTATGTCTGCCAGCCGGTGTTTGCCCCTATGCTTCAAAGTAACCCACGTATGTTGACGTCAGGAAGTCATCCCCAGGCCATTGTGTCGTCCTCCACTCCTCAGTACCCCTCTGCAGAGCAGCCCACCCCCCAAGCCTTGTATGGTGAGTTGTAGTGCCCACTTCCTGTCCTGGGTTCTTGCCTCCCATCTGTTGCGTGTGCTCAGCGCTGGTTCCCTCCTTCCTGCTGCAGCCACTGTTCACCAGTCCTATCCACACCATGCCACGCAGCTCCATGGTCACCAGCCGCAGCCGGCCACAACGCCTACTGGGAGCCAGCCTCAGTCCCAGCATGCGGCCCCCAGTCCCGTCCAGGTGCCTGTCATGGGTGGGAGCTGTTGTCTGGGTTCTGAATGGGCGGGACAGCACTGGGTAGATCTGGAAGAGGGATGGAACTGGGCCATTCTTCTACTGGGAAAATAAGGGGCAAACAGGTGGTTGGCCCCAGTAGCAAAGTGGGCGGTACTCATGCTTCTCTGTTCTCTTGACAGCACCAGACGGGGCAGGCCCCTCACCTGGGCAGTGGACAACCACAACAAAATCTGTACCATCCAGGGGCCCTGACAGGCACGCCGCCCTCACTACCGCCGGGACCTTCTGCCCAGTCCCCTCAGAGCAGCTTCCCCCAGCCAGCTGCTGTGTATGCCATCCATCCCCACCAGCAGCTGCCCCACGGCTTTACCAACATGGCCCATGTTACCCAGGTAGGATCCTTCCCAAGCGATCGCTGCTTCTGCATCTTCTTTTTAGAAGAGGACATGGTTTGTAGGGCGGTGCTGTTCTGGAGTTCCTGTACCCCTTTGAGGTGCTGCTGGGCATGAGAGTTCTCAAGTGCCCCCCACCACCAACCTTCAAACCTGTCTTCTCTCTGCAGGCCCATGTCCAAACTGGAGTCACAGCAGCCCCGCCCCCACACCCTGGGGCTCCTCACCCGCCCCAGGTGATGCTGCTGCACCCTCCCCAGGGCCATGGGGGGCCCCCCCAAGGCGCGGTGCCCCCGAGTGGGGTGCCTGCACTCTCAGCTTCCACACCCTCACCCTACCCCTACATCGGACACCCCCAAGGTGAGCAGCCTGGCCAGGCGCCTGGATTTCCAGGAGGAGCCGATGACAGGATTCGTGAGTTCTCGTTAGCTGGGGGAGTTTGGCATGGAAGAGCTGAGGGGCTGCAGGTGGGGCAGGATGCACGCGTTCTGGGTGGGGATTGAGGGGTCTTGGAGGCAGGGCTGTCCCAGAGGGCGCCCGCCGACCTGCACCTGTCTGTGAAGTATGTAGGGTGGGCAGAAGCCACAGTCGCCGCCGCCAGGGGCTTGCTCCTGGCTCTGTCCTTTGCTTCCCTCCGTCCTCGCTCAGTTGTGATCCAGCAGCCCCCCTCCCCACTGCCTCCCCAGCTCTCAGTGACCCCGACTGTCTCCTGACTTAGCCGAGGTAAGGTCAGCGCAGCAGACAGGGCCAGACTGGGGCGTGGGGGGCTGAGTGAGGGCTCTGGCCTACTGGGAAACAGCGATTGACCTGTGCTTCTGACAGCCCCCGAGACACCTGGAGGAGGCCGCTCCTCCCCACACCCCCACACCCCTGGACGCATTGACAGAGGGGCAGCTGCTCGGGTTCTAATGCTCCTGCTCTCTTCTCTCTCCCCTCCAACCAGTTCAATCTCATCCCTCCCAGCAGCTCCCCTTCCACCCCCCGGGGAACTGAAGATTGTCCTGGCCGCGACCTGAGACCTCCATGAGTGGAGGAAGAGTGATCTATGTCTCTTCCCCCAGCAGCTCGGACCAGTCCCAGCTCCCCCCAACCCCTTTCCCTGGGGGAGCTGGGGAATTCCTGCCAAGCACCTTGAATGGGAGGGTCCTTGAAGTGGGCAGGGCCAGGGTCCAGTGGGGGTGGGGGGGTCCTGCTCTGCCCCTGCGGGGTCCCACCCAATCTTGCCCTCTTGTCCTCTCATCTGTTCCCCCCTCCCCCGCTGGAGATGGAAGATCTTTTATTTTCTATTATTTATAACCTGAGACTTGGGCCCCCTGTTCTTTCTTCCCCATTAACTTGAGTGTCCTGTGTGAGAGACAGACAGACAGATGCCTCAAGGACTTTTACTTTTTATTACATAAAAAAATAAAAAAAAATAAAAAAATAAAATTTTAAACTAACTTAACCTGCCTGTAGTTGCTTTCTGAAGATACAACTCCATTAATTACTGGGCTTATCTGATAATAGGATTAATATATTTTGCTACCTATTCTTCCTCTTTGTATGGTAGCCAGTTTCTTTGGATCTAGGATAAAGGGGAGCCAAGTTTGAATCTTCTCTTTGAAAGTGAAGATGGGGTTTAGAGTTGTAAAGTTTGTTTCTTCAACTTTGTTTTGTGTGTGTATCTCAGGGCACTGTGTGTCCCTGTGAAGGACCAAGGGTGACTTGAGAATCATCCTGGATTGCTTCTATTCTTGACTCTGGGATTTCCCAAGCTCCGCCCACCAGGGACTGGAAATGCAGGTGACAAACCATTTTTTCCTGTTATTTTGGGGATCCAAATTCAGGACTTTGCGCTTGTGAGGCAGAGGTTTAATCTCTGAGCCATCCTTCCAGCCCTAAGGCATATTTATCAGAAAGGACTCATGACATGAAGTCCGTGAGGGGTGAGCTGGAAAAGAAGTCTTGGGTGCTATGGGGGCAAGTGAGCCGAAAGTAGTTGTGAAGTTGGTAAAAAGTATAATTAGTTGGTAAAGTGCACATGTAACTATGTAATTCTGGCCATTGGAAAAGGCTTATGCAAGGTGGGCATGGTGGCTCATATCGGTCTGTCTATGGGAGGTGGACAGAGCAAGCTAAATGGTAAATCTTGGGCTTAAGCTTAAAAGACCCAAATCAAAATGTGAAAGCAGGGCTGGGGAGAGGCTCAGGGGTTGAGACTCTGCCTCACAAGCATAAGGTCCTGAGTTCAGATCCCGGGTCCCATGTAAAAACAGGTGGAAAAAGCAGCTGGCACTTCTGGCCCTGGTGGGCAAAGCCTTGAAAATCCCAGGACAAAGCAAAAAGGAGGTGGAAGCACTCAGGATGATTTCCAAAGTCACCCTTGGCCCTCCACAGGGATACACAGTGCCCTCTGATACACAGACACAAGTCGGGGAACCCTGGGGTCCATGGAAGCAGACAGCAGGATGGGAGGAAGTAGGATGGAATGATGAAGGGAAGAGGGCTGGGAGGGAGGAATGGAGGGAAGCAGGGGTATTTAATATGC
Organism: Typhlomys cinereus; assembly: GCA_023101885.1. NCBI lineage: Eukaryota > Metazoa > Chordata > Mammalia > Rodentia > Platacanthomyidae > Typhlomys > Typhlomys cinereus. The sequence continues at coordinate 757,933 of JALPQD010000278.1, forward strand.
TTGTAAAACTAGAAAATGCTCAATATAGTAATTGTGCCTGTCTCTGGTTAACAGGACTATATTGAAAGATTCTATGTACTTTTTAATTTTCTAATCCAAATATATAACATTTTAATGAAATGAAATGAGATTTAAGTAAACAAAAAAATGTGTAAGTATCACAGGCATGTGCAGATTCCCATGTACAAGAAAATGAAAATGAAAAAAAAAAAAAAAAGCCTCTAGCAGTGCCCAGCTGTGGTCTTAGGAAAGCTAGTGGAAGAAGAGTTGGAGAACTGGGTTCAGGGGACCAGGAGCTAAATAACAAGATTGACCATGAGGGTAAGGGTAACAGGCTTCAGAAGTGGTCTCCATACTGGAAGTCTGGGAGAGATGGCCCAGCATAAGGGCACCCCCGCACACTTGGGGACCCTGTGGTGAGAGAGAAAAGCTTCCCTGGGGGTCATCACATGAGTGTCTTGGGAGGGATGTATGAGCATTCTTGTGTGTTCTCAGATATTTAAAAAGAAAAAGGCTAGTTTGAAATTATGAAATCCTAACCGGTTTGTCAGATTATTTCCCAGGACTGTATTGAGTGGTCAACAGAATTCCCTTTGGGCTGTACCTAAAGGAGAAACTGGCGAATAAAGGACAGGGCAGGGGAGAGGGGAAGGGGGGAGAAGCCCCGAAATCTCATCTGTGACAGTCACGGACAGCTGCTGAAATGGGTAGTAAGTGTCCTTAGCACTGGATCACAGTGCAAAAGGCAGGAGGCGGGTCGCGTACCTGGAATAGTGGAGGGTTCTGACACACGGGACGGTAGTTTTCTTTGAATAGAGATCTCAAAACTGGAAGGGAACTAAGCCTCCGTGCATCAGGAATTGCCGTCAATCAGCCTTCCCTTCAAGACCAGGAAGATTAAAACAAATCTCGTCGCTGGATGACCCCTTTTTGCGGGTTTTCTTTATCTTCTTTTCAAATTGCCTTCAAGTTTCATTTCTCAAAACAGACTGGGCCCTAGAACATTCCCTGTTGGGCACCTGACCAATCTACAGGGAAGAGTGACGAGATCCCAGCCTCAAGAGCGCACCCACCTTTGCTGAGTACTGAGGGTGTTTTATAGCTCAGGCCGCCTTGTACTTCCCGATCCTCCTGCCTCTACCTCCTAAGGATTATAGGCAGGAGGCACAAGCCCCGCTGCTATTCCTTCTGGAAGTCAACTTGACAGCTATCATTCTGTCTTAAAAGTCCCAGTATATTATTCCTTGGGTATCTGGCCTAGGAAATGCTAAAGATTATGTGTCTGTATGTGTGCTGAGGAATGAACTTGGGCAAGTGCTGCACCTCATTCTTGTCTCGGAAGCTCTGACGACCTGTCAAGCACACTCCACGAATGACATTTTGCTGAGGTTATACGTGCTAGATCTGAGTTCAATGTCATAGTCTCTTCTACCCACGGCCCTTACAAAGGCAGAGGTTAACCTAGTTAACACTGAAGGGGAAAGTAGAAGTGTGACACTTTAGCTGAGTCAGGGTGGCTCCAAATGATTCCAGAAAAATACTCAGCAATAATACTGTGGGGCTTTTTTTCTAAGGCAGTCACACGAAGTTTACTGAATTAGATTCCTTTTCACCAGAAACAAATGACTCTGGGATGTCACAGGTGCATCCCTTCTGCACAGTGTCCCTCACCTTTCCCAACACAGACAACACAAGACACACAGGTCGCATTATTCACAGAACAGTTTATTTGCCTATCTTACACGGCAGGTCACCCATCTGAGAGGGGAAGTGTCCTCCCAGTATCCCTGTGTGACTGAAGCTTGTGTCCGTAGGGACGCCGAAGCTGAGGAAATACTAACCATGGCAACCCTAAGCTCAACGACCTGAGCGCAAGTCCAGACTCAACTCCACTTGATGTTCTTGTCTTCCTCTGTCATGGCGGGCGTGTCGATGACAAGCCCGGTGCCAATGGTTTTGTTGCCATCCCGCAAGGTGAAGCGCTGGCCTTTCTCTAAGATCATGGGCTGCCGCAAAATGAGGCTGAGCTTCAGGTCCTCTCCAGGCATGGCCAGCTCCTAGTGCGGAAGAAAAGGAGGCACAGCCATCAGGGACTGGGAAGAGGCAGAAGAGGGTCTGGAAACCCTTTCATCCCCCCATTATCAGGCACTTGTAACTTTTGTCAATGTGACTGGTGCTCGTGTTTCAAGAAATGCGACAGGAGGAAACTCACTAAGATGTTCTTTCCCTTTCCTAGTTTCTCTGGGTAAGTGCTGGTGTCTAGGGAAGGCTGGGTGACGACCCACCCCCAATGCCTTAACTCTTTCTGCTGGGTTCACAGGCTGAGGCAGCGGGAAACCTCTCTCCATCCAAAGATGGGGTCACCAGAGTGGTGAGCTACATCCTGGGCAGAGCTCCTTAAGAACAGCATTCTTCTACTGCAAACCAACCCATCATACCTTCCCAGGAGGCAAGATGACCCGACAGGCCATGTCCCAGGTCAAGGAGAACATGACAGGCATGAAATGGGACACAAAGGGCTTGTGACGTCCACCCTCCTCCTTGCTGAGGATGTAAACCTGGAGAACAGCAGTAAGAGAGAACAGCTGGGCTGGAAGCGCTACCTCCACTCAGGGGACAACTTGGCTCAGCCCCACACACCTGGCGCCCTCACCTGGGCCTCCACCTTCTGATGGGGCTGAATGGAGCCTGGCTTGACCATGACCAAACCACGTCTCAGATCTTCCCGCTTCAAGCCTCTGACCAAAGCACCCAAGTTATCTCCCGCTTCTGCTCTCTCCAGGCTCTTGTGGAACATCTCAATGCCTGAGAGTAAGAAAACCAGGGAGGGAAAGTTCAAGGTGGTTGGAAGGTATATGATCTCCAAAGGGAGCAGCCCTCAAGCCAGCACCTGGGGCCACGGCTGCCCGTACCCGTCACCACCGTGCGAATGTTCTTGCTATGACCCAGGAATTCACACTCATCTCCCTTCTTCAAAATGCCGCGCTCTAGCGTGCCTGTCACCACTGTGCCCCGGCCTGGAAGGAAACAGCACCTAACATCAGCGATCCCATCGAATGAGATGGCAGCTAGGAGGAAGGGTGTAAAGGGACGCGGTCCTCACCAGGGATCGAGTAAACAGATTCTACAGGCAGCAGGAAGGGTTTCTCCAGGTCCCGAGTGGGCACTGGAATGTAGGTATCCACGGCATCCAGCAGCTTCTGCACTGACTTCACGCCCAGCTCAGGATCACGTTGCTGGTGGGGGCGGGGAGGGGGAGATGAAATCAGTCAGTCACAGAACAAAGCTCCACCTGATTCCAGTGGCAGCGACAGCAGCCCGTGCCCTCACCTCAAGAGCACACAGAGCGGAGCCCACAATGACTGGAGTCTCCTCTCCTTTATAGCCAAACTCAGTGAGCAGTTCACGGATCTCCAGTTCCACTAGCTCCACCATTTCAGAGTCCTGGACAGCGTCTGCCTTGTTTACAAACACCACGACATGTTCTACCCCGATCTGCAGACAGAAAAAGCCAGAGATGGCATTCCAAGTCACTCAACTTCCCACTTCCCTTCCCATCCTCACCTAGACCTTCTTGGTACCTGTTTAGCCAGTAATAAGTGTTCTCGGGTCTGGGGCATGGGGCCGTCGTTAGCTGCCACTACCAGGATGCAGCCATCCAGAGGGGCGGTTCCTGTGATCATGTTCTGGGTAGAGGAAGGGAAGAAAAGTCAGCCTAATTCAAGGATCTCCTCAGGCCGTGCATCCACTTAGCTGTAAAGCACCCCTAGCACACCCCACTTCTTCTGTCCTCTCCTCACCCCCTACAGCCATGGCTACAAATCTCTCATCCCCTCAAGTCGAGCATCATGTTTTGCTCAGAAGTAGATCGAGGAAGTCCCCAGCAATCCTCACCTTTACATAATCTGCGTGACCCGGGCAGTCTGTATGGGCGTAGTGGCGGGCTGCAGTGCTGTACTCCACATGGGCTGCGTTGATGGTGATTCCCCGAGCTTTCTCCTCTGGCGCATTGTCTATCTCCTCGTACTTCTTGAACTTAGCTCCACCTCCCTCGGCTAGAACTAACGCAGGGAAGAGCAAGCACCTCTCAGCTCCAGTTCAGAGGCATATCTCGAGCCACGCCCCCCGGGTTCCTCCCACATAAACGACCATCGGAGACTAGAGCTTCCACAGCCCTTGCCTGAAATCTCCAATTCTTCCAAGCACAGATAACTTTGGGAGGGCAGCAAGAACGGTCAAAGAGCCTCGGGGTCTACCCTGTGCTACCCTGTGACCCGGGAGGTGGCGCGTGACCACTCTGCACAGAGGGTCTTGAAGTCTGTGCAGAACGCATCTGCTGACGTTCCAGGTCACCTGTCTTCTGCACCTTCCGAACCCCTCCTCGCCAGAGTCTTTTGGCGCCACGCTAAACTCCAGCGGACTGCAGACACCCCACTTGATCGCCCCTTCCCGGGCTCCGGCCCCTCCCCTCCGAGGAACAGAGCGCTGCGGGGCATCCCCGCCCCAAACCCACTCACTCTTCGTGATAGCCGCGGTCAGGGTGGTCTTGCCGTGGTCCACGTGGCCGATGGTGCCCACGTTCACGTGGGGCTTGTCGCGCACGTAGGCTTTCTTGGCTTCCACCGCCAGGCCGCGGCACAAACAAGGCAAGGCCCGGGCCTTCAGCGGCCGCAGCCGACCTTGCAGCAACGGGGTCGGGCGGGCACAAAGACCTGCCGGGAGCGGAGCTGGGATCAGCGCGCGGGTCCGACCCAGCTCCCCCGCTCGCCCCTCAGGGGGTCTCCAGGCCGCCCCGTCCTCCCCGCTCCTCACCGCTCAAGCGCGGCGTCGCTCGCAACAGAGTGGTGGCCGCCATCGTGGGGAGTCCGCGGCCACCAGCGGCACCGAGGGCTGGGCGCCGGCAGCCCGCGCGTGCAGGGAGGAAGGACACGGGTGGACCACAGGGCGCTTCCGGCGGAAGTGAGGGCGCGCAGCTCAAGTCTGAGCGCCTCTAGCCGCCACTGTCTATGATTTGTCCACCGACTTCCGAGCGCGGAGCGGAAGAAGGGGACGCTAGTGTCTCCGGGGGGCGGGGAAGGACCGACCGACTCCGCAGTTCGGCCTCCCGTAGTCGCCCTTCGTTCTCTATGGTGAGCCGGAAGGAAATGGGGCGCGTCCCACAATGCACAGCGCCCCCGAGGGCTCACGGGACTTGTAGTTCCGGGGAGGCGAGTGGACGGGGCGTTGGGGATGGGTGCGAAGCTAGAACGAGGCCGGGTCCTGAAGGAAGGTGGTCCAGCCTCCAGGAGGGAGAGAGAGGGGTGGTGCACGCTGCGCAGGAATGTCCTGAACCCTGAGAGGTGCGGCGGCCTCTAGACCGAAACTGGAGTTTGGGGTTGGTGCTCAGGTATAGCTCTTGTCCCCTAACATTTATCTGAAAGTGGGAATAGTAATGCCCACTCCTTGGTGTAGCTCTTATCCCCTAACATTTGTCTGAGGGTGGGAATAGTAATGTCTACTTCTGAAGGAGATCCTGACAGCTGAGAGAAAGTTAACTGGAGTCAAATGGGTCCGGGAGCTTCCAAGCCCTTGGCCCTAAAATACCCATCCTGGGTCTCGCAGCGTTCCCGGACCTTGTGCTGCAGGTTCTTACAGAATCAGACCCCCAGGACATAGATTCCCCCATCCCCAGTCACCCCTCAGTAGTCTGAAGGGCAATTTCCTCGATGGTAGTTTCCCCCAGTGATTTTTGCATGTGACACAAAGGATAAGGGACCAGTTTGGGGACTTTCTAAGAAAAGATTGACTTTGCTTGTTTTTTTAAAAAAAATATTTATTATTACTGTTATTTATTGTGGGTTCTGGGGATAGAACTCGGGTCGTGAGGCTTGTAGGACAAACCTTTACCCACCGAACCATCTCACCGGCCCTTGAATCTTTGTTCCTACTCTGGTTCCAGCACCTAAGCCAGGGGCTGGTACACAGCCAGTACATAATATCTAACGGCTGAAATGAGTGTAAGGGCAATAAATGACCTTTAGCTTTCATGTTCATTTCTTCTCACAGCTTCCTCCTGATTTCACTCTAAGGTGATACTAGAGAATGCCTAACCCCGATTTATCTTTCTAAAATGCATCTCTTCCAAAGACTCAATGGGCAATATTTGTTTCAAATGTTGTAAATTTCCTGATCTCTCCCTGAAGATTATGTTTCAGTACATCTAGGCATAGACAGGGAAACTATCTCATTCCCTTCTAGAAATCAACTAAGAGCCAGCAAGATGGCTCAGCACAGAAATCTAGTTCTGAATTCATGCCCTGGAGTCTACATACTAGAAAGACATGTGCTTTTGGAGTTATCCTCTGATCACCACGCATATGCCGTAGCAGGTGTTTGCATGCTTTCTCTCCCTCCTTCTCCCTCTTAATAAATAAAATATCCAGAAATTAAATGGAGACAGCATTCGGGATGCTGAGGTAAGAGAATCTGGAGTTCTAGGCCAGCTTAGAATACAGATCAGGACCATCTGAAAAGGCAAAAATAAATCAACAATAAAGCAAAAAATCAAAGAGTTACTTTGTGCTGGACTCCCCAGTTTTCTGGACCTTATGATGATCCCTTATGCAAAGGATTCAGAAAAGACAAAATGTCGTATAGAGTACAGGTAGCAGGTATAGAGTACTGTAAAGTGGAGTACTTGCAAGAGGTGACAGTGGCCAGTGGCAAAAGGGACCACTGAGGTAGAGTTCATTCTGTTTGTAAAGCCTCTGGAACAGATGCCTTCTAAGGGCCATTTTTCTGTCCAGGTATTCGATGGGCTGGTTTGGATTGACTTTTTTTTTTTTTTCATTGTTTCAGTTTGTTTGTTTGTTTTCTTCAGTGTTTTATTTCTTTCTCCTTCATATCTTGTATTGCCTTCCTTATTGAATTCAGATGTCTGTGTTCTTCAGACATTCTTTTTTTTTTTTTTAATATTTTTTATTTATTTATACAATTGTGTGTGAGAGGTGTGTGTGATATGTGTGTTCAGGAACCACCATGGACGCCTCCACCTCCTCGTTTACTCTGCCCCGGGATTCACAGGCTCCGCCCTACCAGGACCGGAAACGCAGGCCACCCCCGCTTCCGCCTGGCGTCTATACATGGGGTCTAGGATCCGAACTCAGGACCTTCTGCCTGCAAGGCAGAGGCTTAACCCCTGAGCCACCTCTCCAGCCCCTCTTCAGACATTCTTGAGAAGATTATTTTCTGATCTATCTCTCTTGTATATGTGTGTGGTGCATGTGCACATGTGTGATATGTACAGACACCAGAAGATATGGTGGCCCTCTCTATCACTCCTTGCTTCATTTCCTTAAGCTAGAGTATCTCACAGGGACTACCGGCAACCCAAGATCCTCCTGTCCCCCTCCCCACCCACTGGAGGTTCCTGGAGCATATGATGTTTTTGTTTTGGTTTTTTGGCATGCTTTCTTTTCTCTCTCTCTCTCTCTCTCTCTCTCTCTCTCTCTCTCTCTCTCTCTCTCTCTCTGTCTCTTTCTCTCTCTCTCTCTCTTTCTCCCTCTGTCTGTCTCTCTCTCTCTCCCTCTCCCTCTTTGGGTATAAGCACTTCAGCGTGTGTGCCTGTGAAGACCCAAGGGTGACATGAACAATCAATCATGGGTTGATTCTTGGTTCGCCGTTCTACTTTACTGCAGCTATGCTTCCAGGCTCAGCCTTCCAGGGCAGAATTGCAAGCCACAGGGGATCTGAATTCAGGTTCTTTTGTTTTTGAGGCAAAAGCTTTAAGGTTACATTGAGCCATCTCCCCAGTCCCTCACCTGTTTTTGTTTTTTTATGTGGGTGCAGGGGATGTGAATGCAGGTCCTCATGTGTGCATAGCAAGCACTCTTACTTGCTGAGCCTAAGCCCTCTTTGATTTCTCTGGGCATACTTAGAATCATTCTCTTAAATTCTCTGGGATTTCATCTAATTCTCATTTAAAGCCATAGCTATGGGATTAGTAAATATATTGCTATGTTTTTCTGTGCTTCCCACCAGCATTTTACATGCAATCTGGAGATCAGAACTCTAGTCTTTTTGCTTAAATGATAGGTGCTTTAATTACTGCCCCACCTCCCAGCCTCTTACACTGTAATCTATCATTTTACTACTCAGGAAAAGAGAAGACCTTGGTAACACTCTGCCTGGCCCTTTAACCCCTCGGCTCTGCTTAGGAAGGCCCAAGTTCAAGACCGGCTTGTGTTACATAGCATGACTCTGTCTTAATGAAACACAAAAAGAAAGCCAGGGAGATGGTTCAGGGATTAAAGCCTTTGCTTTGAAAGCCAGAGGACCTGAGTTCAGACCCCCAGATTCCCCTGGGAAGACAGGGTCTGGGAAACCCCAGAACAAAGCAGGAAGGAGGTGGAGCAATCCCAGATGACAATCCCCTTGGGCCTCCACAAGCATACACACTCAAATGTGCCGCGTCCTTATCCGACCAATCTGGTAGAATATGTCTCAGTTTGGAAAAGATGGATTCAAAGAAACATCTTTTGAGATAAGGACATGGCTTTCTTTAAGAGAAATAAGGAAAAATATGGGAATTGTCAGGCCTTGGTGTTTCTTCCCAGTTCCCTGGGGAAGGTCACAGTAATCCCATGGGCAGGAAGAATTCTTCTGGGAATTAGGAGTGCCCTTTACCTAGGTTTTGTTTTTTTGGGAATAGAGATAATTCAAGTGTTGCCTCTGGCAGAAAGAATTCTTCTGGGAATTAAGAGTGCCCTTTACCTGCTCTTAGGGTTTTTTTTTGGGGGGAGGGAGGGATAGCTTCCTGCTCTCTGATCTAGAGAAGAAGCCTGCTTTTTAACTTTAAATCAAATTCTAAATAGAGATTTCATGTCTAGTCACTTACAATAAGTAGACTTCTTAGCCAGAATGTGTGCACTGATTTTAAGGAAATTAGAGAATAACTTCTAGAGTCTTAAAACATAGGTGGGTAAAATTCCCGCCTGTGTACTAACTCAGAAATTCCAGAAGTATAAGACTATGCTATCAGTCCACTAGAACCTTAAAAGAAACTGTGATACCCTCTTACCCTGGCTGAAGGCCAAGGAAGAGACCATCATGCCAGAAAGTCTAGATGCCAAGACTGCCCCTGGAGATGGTATTTGCAATCCAAACTGGGAGAGTCCATGTCAGAAGCAAAGGGGGCCGTGTCTTTCCTTTCCCAAATAGCACTCTTATGAGTGCACTCCCACCAATGATCTCCTCCGCCCCGAAAGAGACACCCATGGCAGGTATATGGGGCCTGACAAATTGGACCCCAGGTTTGGAGAATGCATGGTTTACAGATGGGTCATCTAACTGATGGCAATACACTTCTGGAATTCCTCAAAGGAAGACATAAGCAACCTTACTATTAAAGGAATAGAAGGATGCTATTATAGGAGGAATTATTCTTTTAATAATTATACTGCTTAAGTGTCTTCTTCAGTGCATATCTCAGTAGTGCTCCATCAACAGAACCACACTCTAGGCGCTTATGGCCTTGAATATCCAAGCCATGGCCCCTCTAGAGACGTGGTTCAAGCTTGGATAGCAGAGACTGCATGAGCTGCATGCAATTTCCCAAGTTAGAACCTGCTGCCATGCCTGGTGCCCATGTCAACCTGCCTGACTGAGAGTATCAACCTGGAGAGGATAATAGCAAAAGCTCACGCTGGGACTTATGGGGTGTTGGGGACTCCTATAGTTAATTGTAAAATATGTTCCTTGCTGAAATCAAAAGGAGATCATTCCTCTTCTGTGTATTTTAAAAAAGCAGTCTCTGTTAAAATGTAGGCTTAGCCTCATGGCTATCCAGTGAAGCATTATAGATTAGATAAGAGAATGTTTGTTAAGTGCCTTTACCTTCAAGCAGTGGGTTAGGTTCTTGAAAAAAGGACCACCCTAAAGGTGATTTTGCTGATTAGAAAATTATACATCTATTGTAGGTGCAACATTCTTTACCCCAAAATTTTCTGTATAAAAGCTGTCACGAAAGTTTCAATAAATGGATTCAGAATTCACTCGGCCTAAAGAGAGTTGTGTGTGTTCTGTTCTCCACCTGGTCCTGGGGAGCCCTGGTCTCGAGGCCGCAACTCTGGTCTATGGCACAAGTGCCCTCTGGTAAAGTTGGGGAGTGGTATATAACTTTTCACATTATTATTATTAGCTTGGAAATAAAAAGATGGCAGGGTAATGCTATTTCTAGGGGAGTAGCTCAGAGGTAAAAATGCATGCCTAATATGTGAGATGTCCTAAGTTTTATTCCCAGTATGAAAATAAGACAAAAGAATAAACTAAAAAATCCTGTTTCAGAGCTGGGATATAGCTCAGTGACAGAGCATATGTGCCAAGCATTCTTAAGGACCGAGGTTCAATACATATATATGACAAGTTTTGGGAATTGTGGTGCATAAATGTCAGAATGAGTGAAAGGGAGGAAATGTTTGTATAGCTTAATGTAGCATCTTCTACAGTAGTGAATGAACAGGCCAGGAGTCTTAACTTACAGAGAACAGATGTTACATTGGCTAATTTAAGCCAAAAACATCTGTTAAGAGTAGTAGGCAGCTACTCTTACAGAATCATGGAACCAACTGAAAACATAATCCTAAATCGTGGAGATAATATGATCTGGGGCTGGACAGATGGTTCAGGGTTAAGACTGTGCTTCAAAAGCAGAAGGTCCTGAGTTCAGATCCCAGGTACCATGTTAAAAAACACCAGGAGAAAATGGCTTTGGGCTGGACTTCTGGCCTGTGGGCAGAGCCTGGGGATTGCCAGAGCCAAACGAAAGGAGATAGAAGCAATCCCGGATGATTCCCGAAGTTACCCTTGGTCCTCCACAGAGACACACATTGCCCTCTGATACACACACACACACACATACACACACACACACACACACACACACACACACACACACACACGCTAAATAAATGAGTCTTTAGTTGTTTGGGAAGGTCAGCACACCTTTAAGAGGCGGAGCCTTGCTTGAGGATGCCAGTCACAGTGGCCCTTGAGGTGGATTAGTCCCACCCTACGTCTGGGAGAGGTCTGCTCCTGTGCTTGGCATTCAGTTTGCAGCACTCAGCCTTCTCTATAGACGTGACCTAGGCCTCCTCCAGCTTCTGCCAACCAGCCATCTTTCCCACCATAAAGGACTGTATCTCCCCGCTGGAACCATAAACTAAATAAATCTCCCTTTCCCCCATTGAATTGTTTGACTTCGAGTTGTCTCTCACAGCAACAGAAAAGAGTAACTAGTATACTAGTTCTGTGTAACAGACTGCACACCTCTTGCAGCAGGGCAGTATGTGCAAAGACTTAGTGGAATTCCTGACAAGAGAAAGGACAGAAACCAGTTACGGTGGCATATGCCTATAATCCAGCGCATGGGAGGCTGAGGCAGGAGAATCATGAATTTGAGCCTACTGTAGGCTGCAGAACAAAACCCTGTCTCTGAGGACTAGGGATGCAGCTCAGTTGGTAGTTCTTGTCTACTATTTTTGTGGCCCTGGGTTTGAAATCCAGCACTACATAAACCAGATATGATGCCATGTGCCTATAATCCCAGCACCCAAGAGGTGAAGGCAGCGGGGTTAGAAATTACGGATCATCCTTTATTCAAGGCTAGTCTGGGATATATGAAACCTGTCTCAAAGCAAAACAAAATGACTCAAACACCCTCCCCCACCCAACACACACACACACACACCCCCAGGACTAAGGATGAAATATACATTAAATATAAATTAACTAGAGTGATTTTGTTCTTGCCTTTTGTCGACCGAGTCTGTATTCACTTTTACTGCTTTGACACTAGGGAGCGCTCTGAACCTAGGTCTGTATTCATTCGGCTATAGACTTAAAGCCATATAAAATAGAACTTGTAGGCTGGTGACTGGCTCAGCAGGTAAGACACCTACCTCCTGCTGGAAAACCTGGCAGCCTGAGTTTGATCCTGGAAGCCTTCATGGTGCTTGTTTTCTCTCTCTCTTTCTCTCTCTCAATCAATCAATCAAATAGATAAATAAAAATTAAATAGGAACTTGGTCCTGAGCCTATGTCTCTAATCTCAATATCTGAGAGATAGAAGAGGGAGGATCAGAATTTCAAAGTCATCCTCCATTGCGTAGGAGTGTGAGGCTAATTGTATGAAATTCTGTCTCGAAAACAAACAAACAAACAAAAAAAACAACCAAGGAGTCTGTAGGTAAAGAAAGGTGTTTGCCTGAGTCTGAAAATGTGAGTTGGATTCCTGAGACCCACGTGTTAGGAGAAAAACAGTTCTCAAAAGTTCTCTGAACTTCATATGTATGCTGTGGCCACATATATGCGCTCATGCACACATACTATATATATATATATATATATATATATATATATATATATTTTTTTTTTTTTAAAGACAAGGGACTGGAGAGATTACTCAGGAGTTAAGCCTCTGCCGATCAAGCAGAAGGTCCTGAGCTGGGATCCTGGATCCCACCTAAGAACACCAAGCAGAAGTGGCGGTGGCCTGCACTTCCAGCCCATGAAAGGCAGAGCCTGGGAAACTCCAGAGCAAAGCAAAGAGGAGGTAGAAGCAATCCAGGGTGATTCCCGAAGTCACCCTTGGACTTCCACAAGCACACACAGTGCCCTCTAATGTAGACAGACACACATGCAAAAATAAAAGTAAAGAGAAGAAATCGATTTTAAAATAGTAAAAAATAAACAGGGGCATGGCAGGCAAGGGTTCTGTAAGTATCTCTAAGCAATTCATCATTTAGCTAAGCTAGGCTGGTCAGAATCTTACTTTGGTCTGTCTGTGCTCTCCTGATTTGGGCTGAATATACATCTTCCCAGGACAGTAACACTGCATGGATTCCTGATGATGGCATTACTGAGAGATAGCTAAGGGAAGGGGGTGGAGTTTAGGGGAAGCAAGTCACTGCGGTGTGGCCCTGGGGGCTCTGCTTCCATCCTGTCCGCCTCTGTTCCCTGTCTGCCCTGAGGTGACATCCTCTGCTGCATGATTCTGCCATCACCACGTTCTGTCTCCCCACCAGCCTCAAAGTCAGTGGAGCCAATCATGTTGGTGGACTTCATTCTCTCAAACCATGAACCCAAGTAATTCTTCCCTCCCTTAATCTGTTTATGTCAGCCATTCTGCCTAGCAACATGAAAATAAATATCCTGGTGCGTTCCGAGGTGCAGAGAGACCAGGAAACCAGCTGTGATTAAGGAAAAGGGAAGGGTGGCTACTATAGAAAGATACTTGTGTGTAATAGAAGGGTGAAGTGGTAGAGACAAAGCTAAATATCACCTGTGACTTTTTTTGCGAGTGTGTGTATATACGTGTGTGCGTGCGTGTGTGTGTGCGCGTACGTGCGCGCGCACTTGTGTACAAGGAAACACTTGAGTGTGTGTGCCTGTGGAGGCCCAAGAGGGACTTCAGAGACCATCCTGGATTGCTCTACTTCTTTTTGCTTTGCTCTGGGGTTTCCCAGGCTCAACCTTCCAGGTCCAGAAGTGCAGGTCACTGCCATTTCTGCCTGGTGTTTTTACCAGAGATCTGGGATCTGGGATCCCAACGCAATTAAGGGTTAAGCAAAGGCTTAACCCTGAGTCTGTCTCTCTAGTCCTCACTTGTGATTTTTGGGGGCTGAATAGACTTGGAAAAGACTTTTCTCTCTGACATTTATTTTTTTTTTCTTTAAAAAATATGGGATGCTTCCCGAATTTGCATGTATCCTTATGCAGGGGCCCTGCTAATCTTCTCTGTATTGTTACAATTTTAGTATATATGCTTCTGAAGTGAGACATTTGATTATTTTATATATTATATATATGTACTTGATGTGTATGTGTATGTGTGTATGTATGAGTTCTTGTGTGTATGTGTGTATGTATGAGTTCTTGTGTGTATGTGTGTATGTATGAGTTCTTGTGTGTATGTGTGTGCATATGGAAAACAGAGGTCAAGATTTAGTGTCTTCCTGCCAAGTGTAATAGAAGAGATGTCTGGGGGTAGTACTGACTCTTCAAAAGCCTGTCATCTGTGAAAACAGTATCGCTTTGCTTTTACTTGTATTAACTTAGAATAACTTGGTGTTGTTTATTTTTAAATAAGTGATTTATTTTAAATTAAAGGGCTCGTAACTGAAAAAAAAAAGATTTAGTGTCTTCCTTAATCAATATCTGCCTTTTTAAACATTATTTATTCAATTATGAAAGAAAGAGAGAGCAAGAATGTTATGGCGCATGGGTGAAGGTCAGAGGACAATTTTTAGAAGTCTCTTCTCTCCTACCTTGTGAGCTGCCAGGGAATTGAACTCAGGTCTCCAGGTTTGCAAGCAGGCACCTCACCTGCCGAGCTATCTCACTGAACCCCCAACCCACCTTATTTTTTGAGACACGTTCTTATTCAACTGGATTAGCTGGCTGCAAGCCCTAGAGATCCCACTGCTTCTGTCTCTCCAGTATTGGGATTACAGGATCCCACTGCACCAGATTTTTTGGTGGGCGTTGGAGATCCAAATTCAGGTTGTATTCGTGCAGCAAACCCTTTACTGACTGAGTGATCTCGTCTCCTGTTGTGTGACGTTTTGTGGGGGAGATGCCACACAAATGTCTATTCACCTCAGATAGGGTAGGGGTCCAACAACAGACCAAAGTCCAGCTTGGTGAACCAATGCATTGATGAAGGTTTTATAGAAGTATGGATGAAGGTTTATTTACATGAGCAGGAGCGATTCAAAGGCAGCTGCATCACATGACAGACATCTAAGCAAGCTGTAACCCTGGAGCCTCTGTGCGACTTGCTGCAGCTTCGTTCTTCAGAGTCTCCCCAGACTGCTCCTGCAACAGGTCTCCCTCTGGCAGCTGAGAGAGACCCTCCCTGAATCTTGTGGGTTTTAAGAACTTCCTGAGACTTAATGAGCTGTTTACCTTCTGAATTTTAGGAGCTTTCTGCCAGAATAAAATGTTTTAAATGGTTACACAGCAACCTCTTTAAGTTAGATGGCAGCAAAGTTCAAGAGGACGTCATAGTATGCCAAGAACCCAGAACAACACATCCCACCCTCCACCCCTGTTGAGACAGGGTCTCAAGATAGCCCAGGCTGGCTTGAGCATGCTTTCTTCCTACCTCAGTTCTGGGGTGCTGTGATTCCAAGTCTATCCTGATCTCAAACATTTATGGGCTTGCAGTTAAAGAAAAATTCTCTGTAGGCCAGGAAATAGCCCATTGGCAGAGCACTTGCCAGTCTTCGGTAGTGCCATAAGCAAAGTTCTTTGCACAGAATCATGAACTCTTTTGAGATACTATGGAAATCAAAAGGCCTTCTATCCCCCACCTCTGGCAAACTATTTATTCTGCTTGGGGTAGATGCTTTGAACGCCTACCTCATGGCCACACAGCTGTCTCGATTTTGCTTGCCATGACCTTAGCTCCAGGAAGAAATCCTGAGTAGTTCAGTTCTGGTGGTCTAACCAGGCTTGGAGTCACACACACCTATAAGCCCAGTATTCAGGAAGTCGAGGTAGGAGGATAATTTGAACCAGCCTGGGCTACACAGTGAGACCCTGTCTTTAAAAAAAAAAAAATAGAGCTGGAGAGATGGCTCAGGGGTTAAAGCCTCACAAGTAGAAGGACCTGGTTCAGATCCCAGATCCCATGTAAAAATGCCAGGTGGAAATGACAGTCAACTGGGAGACCCCAGAGCAAAGCAATAAGGAGGAAGAGCAATCCAGAATGATTCCTGAAGTCACCCTTGGGCCTCTACTGTCACTCAAGTATCCTCTGACACACACACACACACACACACACACACACACACACACACACACCAAAAAAAAAAAAAAAAAAAAAAACCACCAAAACACCAGAACAAAAGAAAAATCCCAGAGGAGCCCAAAGGGAAGAATCTCTGAACAGAGCCAAGCCAACTTCATGTGGTATGAGAGAATGCCTCTCCTGATTGTTTAGCCAGGGTGTCTATTCTTTGCAGTCAAACACATTTTAACAGATACTTTTCTTACAGCACTCAGTACTGATACCTCTTTCTTGCTTCTTGTCATGAGGCTCAGTGACTTGAATGGGTTTCATCTGTTTGCATCTCTAGCCCTGTACTTGACCATAGAAGGTCTCCAAGCATGCTTATACTTCAACTCTTGAGGAAGTTGTCCATCTGAAGGGCCTAGCTTCTTGGTCTTTCAGACAAAACACAAGCAAAACAGGACTGTCCTTTACAGTGGAATAAATGCCAACTCAGTGTTCTCCTGCCCTTAATCCCACACCTACCTGGTAGCCAGCCCTGCCAATCCCTCCCTAGACTACATCGAACAGTTGGCCATGTCTCACTCTCCACTGCCAGTTCCAGCTCATCCCATGGTCATCTTTTATCTAGGCTACCTCAGATCTCCCCACTCAGCCTTGTAAAGTCTTATTTCTAGTATCTGTCAAGTATATTCCATGAGCCATTCTGATGAATTACTGAACCATTAATCTTCTTTTAAGATGTGAGGGGTGGGGTACCTCAGTAATGAGAGTACATGCTGTGTACAGGGTCCTGGTTCCAGCCCCAGCACTTGAAGTGCACACTTGTATACAGATCTATGTACACATGTGTACACACACACACACACACACACACACACACACACACATCAGTAATCAGTCCTCTCTCCATGACTCAATAGATTTTTATTCATTGTGCTTAGAATAAAGTCTAAAATTTTATATTAAGTATACTTAATTTATTTGAGAGAGGCTGGAGAGGTGGCTCAGGGGTTAAGACTGCCTCAAAAGCAAAAGGATCAGAGTTCAGAACCTGGATCCCACATAAAAATGCCAGGCAGAAATGGGAGCAGCACATACTTCTAGCCCTGGAAGGCAGGGTCTGCGAAACTCCAGAACAAAACAAAAAGGAGGTAGACCAATCAGGATGATTCCCAAAGTCACCTTGGGCCTGCACAGACACCCACAGTGCCCTTTAATATATATGCACACACAAATGCACAAGAAGGAGGAGGAGGAGGAAAAGAAATAGAGAGAAGGAATATGCTTGTGCCTTGGCACATGTGTGGAGGTCAGAGGACAACTTTCAGATTCTTTCCTTCCACACTATGGGCTCCAGGAATCAAACTCAGGCCACCAGATTTTGCACAAAGGTTCCTTTGCTCCATGAGTATGCGCTGGTATGTGCAGGTCTTTCTCTAAATAAATATATAAAAAAAGAAAATGTGGTATACCAGAGCACACTTGTGAGGGTCAGAGAACAATTGTACCACATTTTCTTTATCTATCCCTCTATTGTTGGACACCCAGGTTAGTTCCATAACTTTGCTCCTGTGAATAGTGCCACAGTAAACAAGTAAGTTCTCTCTGCTATGCTGACACTGAATCCTTTGGCTAATTCCTAGTAGTGTATAGAGCTGGATCACATGGTCTTTCAGTTTCTTAGTTTGAGGAATGCCCATCCTGATTTCTGTAGTGACTAAACTAGTTTGCATTTTCTTTTTTTAATTTTAATTAATTTATTTTGTGTGTGTGTGTGTGTGTGTGTGTGTGTGTGTGTGTGTGTGTGTGTGTGTGTGGTGTATTAGAGGGAACTATGTGTGCCTATGGAGACCCAAGAGTGACTTCGGGAATCATTTTGGATTGTTCTACCTCCTTTTTGCTTTGCTCTGGAGTTTCCCAGGCCATCCTTTCCAGGGCTGGAAGTATAAGCCACTGCCATTTCCACCTGGCATTTTTACATATGATCTGGGGTCCAAACTCAGGTCTTTCTGCTTTGGAAGCAGAGTCCTAACCCCTGAGTCATCTCTCCAGCCCTAGTTTACATTTTCTCACCAGCACCGAATGAGGGCTCTCAATGTCTGCATCTTAACTGGAATGAGATAGAATCTGGATGTAATTTTTGTTTTTGTCAGTCTGTCTTTGAGACATTTGGTCTTGAATCCATGATCCTCTTGCTTCAGTCTTCTGAGTGCTGGCATTGCAGGTCTGTGCCACCAAACCTGGCAATGTACAACTTGTGCCTTGTTTTGTTTTTCACATTTCACTACATAGTGCATGTGTGTGTGCATGCGTATGTGTGCATGTGTGTGTGTGTGTGTGTGTGTGTGTGTGTACATGCAAAACAGTATGCTTACAGAGATCAGGGAGCACTCGTAGCAGTCTGTCCCTCCACTGTATAAGGTCTGGGGGCCAAACCCATGTCATCAGACTTGGTGGCAAGCACTCTTGACTATCTAGCAAGCCTTCAATGTAGTTTTGATTTGCATTTCTCTGATAGTGATGTTGAACAATTTTCCTGTTTATTAGCCATTTATACTTCATCTTTGAAAACTGTATGTTTATTTCATTCGCTTTTTTCTTTTTTTAATTTTTTATTATTATTTATTCAATTGTTCATGTATGCATGTGTGCACATGTGTGTATGTATATATGTGTGTGTGTGTGTATGTGTGTATGTAGAACCACGGACGAATTCGGGAACCACCATGGACGCCTCCTCCACCTCCTTGTTTACTCTGCCCTGGGATTCACAGGCTCCGCCCTACCAGGACCGGAAATGCAGGCCACACCCCCCCTGCTTCTGCCCGGCATCTATATATGGGGTCTAGGATCTGAACTCAGGACCTTCTGCCTGCAAGGCAGAGGTTTAACCCCTGAGCCACCTCTCCAGCCCTCATTTGCTTTTTTCTTTGGTGTGTGTGTGTGCATGTATGTGAGAGGACACTTAAGTTGTGTACCTGTGGAGGTCCAAGGATGACTGTCCAGGCTCACAAACCAGCATAAACCCAGACTTACATGCAGGAAACAAAAGTGGGAATGGTAAAAATTGATCAGGCATTGGGTCAAAGGGAGCCTAGGATGTCTATCATCCAAGCCATCTTTATTGCAGCATACATAGTATTTATAGGAGCAGGACCAAATTCTTTACAGGATTATGTAAAACGTTAACAAAGAAAAGGCAGGAGTGATATCTACCAGACTGTAAAATGTTAACAAAGAAAAGGCAGGAGTGACATCTACCAGACTGATGTCGCCAGGTAAACAGGCATGTCACCTTGTTGCTAGAAGGGAATGGACAATGTATGCCTCAATACAGAGTTACTTGGTCCTGCATAAGCATATCTCAGAGAAGCAGGAAGGAACTGTTGGGAGAGGAACAGCCCAGCCAGTTTCCAAGAAAAACAAAAGCGATCCAAGAACAGAGCTAGAGGTGATCTCTACTCCCAAGGGGAGGGGTTAGGCCTGCCCTTGTCTTGCAAACAACCCCCCAGGGGAGGAACCCCTAGCTACAGCCCATTTCAGATGCTAATGTATCATCCAAAGAGCAGGCTTTGGGCCTGACAACCCCCACAGGTGACTTCTTTGGGAATCATCCTAGGTTGCTTTACCTTCCTATTGCTTTGCTCTGAAGTTTCCCAGGCTCTGCCTTCCAGGGCCAGAAGTGCAAGCTGCTGCTATGTCTGTCCACTCAATGTTTTCATGTGGAATCTGGAGATCTGAACTCAGGTCCTTCTGTTCGTGAGGTGAAAGCTTTAATTGCTGAGCCATCTCTCCGGTCTCTATTTCATTAGCCTAATTTTTTATTCTTAGTTTTTAAGAAATATGTTTTTTTATTTTTATTATTATTATTACTTATTCAACTGTGCGCATGTGCACGCGCGCGTGTGTCTGTGTGTGTGTGTGTGTGTGTCTGTGTATGTGTAGAACCACGGACGAATTCGTGAACCACCATGGACGCCTCCACCTCCTTCTGCCCCGGGATTCACAGGCTCCGCCCTACCAGGACAAGAAGCGCAGGCCGCCCCCGCTTCCACCTGGCGTCTATACGTGGGATCTGGGATCCGAACTCAGGACCTTCTGCTTGCAAGGCGGAGGCTTAACCCCTGAGCCACCTCTCCAGCCCTTATTCTTAGTTTTATGAGACAGGGTCTCGCTAAATAGCCCAGGCAGTATCACACTCGTGGTCCTTCTGCCTCAGCCTCAAGTGCTGAGTGTGCAGGCGTGTAACACTTGGGCCACTGCTCCTGGCTCTGACTTTCTTTTTTTTATTATTATTATTTATTATATGTTCAATTGTGCATGTATGTGTGTGTGCGCATGTGTGTGTGTAGAACCACGGACGAATTCTGGAACCACCATGGACCGCCTTCACCTCCTCTTGTTTATTCTGCCCCAATTCACAGGCTCCGCCCTACCAGGACCACCCCCTTCCACCTGGTGTCTATACGTGGGGTCTAGGATCCGAACTCAGGACCTTCCGCCTGCAAGGCAGAGGCTTAACCCCTGAGCCACCTCTCCAGCCCCCCTGGCTCTGACTTCATCATCGCATCTAAATGTCCAAAATTATCTCATGAGCTCGCCTGTTTTTCTTTTTCTCTTACCAGCTATGTCAATAAGAATTCTTCTTTTAATTTCACCGGAGCATGATGGTGCACAGTTGTAGTTCCAGCACTTGAGAACCAGACACAAGAAGATCCCCGAAAACTCCAGGCCCCAGGACGACACAGCAGGACCCTGTCTCACAACAACACACAAACAAAAAGCCCAGAACTTTCTTTCCTATTCTTCTATTTCTTAGAAAAGATATCACACTATGGCCCAGGCTGACCTAAAACCTACTGTGTAGCCTAGGTCAGCCTTGAACTCCTCATAATCCTCTTGCCTCTGTCTCCTGAGTGCTGGGGTATCGTTGTGAATGATTGCACCCAATTTAAGAACTATATTTTGCTTTTAACATTGTCATGTGTCTGTACACACACACACACACACACACACACACACACACACACACGCACACGTATATGTATGTGTCACGAAAGTCAGAAGACAGCCTGAAGGGGTTGGTTCTCCTATACCACACAAGTTCCAGGGATTAAACTCAGGCTTAGCAGAACGTGCTTGTAGTCTCTAAGCTGTGTCTGTGACCTAAGGACTTGCCGTTTGTTCTCTCAACAGTTCTAGATGGGGGAATAAATTATTTATTGAAGAAATGACGTATTTCGGTTGAGCATTTAGGTTTTCTGATGTTTTCAGTAGAAAACAAATTTTGCATCATATTCATTCTTTAAAAATTATTTACTTGATGTGTGTAAACAGTATGAGTGCAGGTGCACACATGCCATGGTGCACACGTGGAGATCAGAGAACAACTTGGGGTGGGCTTTTCCTTTTACCTCGTGGGTTGCAGGATTGAACTCAGGTTGTCAGGTTTATGTGACAAGCACTGTTTCCCCCTCTGAGTCATCTCTCTGGGTCCACAGTCATTTTACAGATAGAAATGAATTGCGGTAACTTTTTGGACTTGATGTCATTGTCAGTTGGGAGTAGAAGGCAAACTATGCAACTTCTAAAGGTTTTTTTTTTTTAATTAAAGTCTTCTATTTTATCAGGGCTGGAGAGATGGTTTAGGAGTTAAGCCTTTGCCTCGGTCATGGTTTAAAATGTGTCCCCCACAGTCTCATGTGTTTGGCAAGGTCATGGTACCTTGAGAGGTGGAGCCTTGCTGGAGGAAAGCAGTCACAAGGGGTGAGCCTTGAGGTGGATTAGTCCCACCCTACCTCCAGGAGAAGTCTGCCTTTGCTGCAAGCAGTCTGCAGTTCTCAGCTTCCAAGATGTCTGCGGTGACTTAGCCTCCTCCAGCTTTGGCCAGCCAGCCATGCCGCCTCTGCTTTGAGAGAATGTACCTTCCCTCTGGAACCGTAAGCTGAATAAACCTCCTTTTCTCCCTTAAGTTGATCGACTTGGGTGCTCTCTCACAGCAATAGTTAAGAGTAACCATTACAGCCTCGAAAGCAAAAGATATGAGTTCAGATCCCAGGTCCCACGTAAAAACACTGGGTAGAAATGGTGGCAGCCTGAACTTCTGGCCCTGGAAGGCAGAGCCTGAGAAACCCCAGAGCAAAGCAATAAGGAGATCGAACAATCCAGGACTATTCTCAAATGACACCTTTGGGCTTCCACAGGCATACACAGTATATCCTTTTTTACACATACCTACATACATGCACACACTGCACCTACACACAAAAAATTCTATTTATTTATTTAAGAGAAGAGGGAGAAGAAGAGAGAGAGGAAAAGAAAGAAAGAGGTAATAGAGATCAAGAAAGTATATCCCTGTGCCATAGTGCATAGGCACATAGACGCGGAGGTCAGCAGACAACTCGTAGAAACCAGTTCTCTCCTTCTATCATGTGGGTTTCAAGAGATTCAACTCAGGTCACCAGGTTTACATGCAGGTACCTTTATCTACCGAACTACCTCACTGGCCCTGCTAAAACTTTCTGTAGCTGTAAAACTTTTAAGGGAGTGTGGAGTTTGGTAGCACTTGGAATGATGACCAAAATCTTAGCAGCTCATTGAGGAACCGATCCCAGAGTTTCAGCATCCATACAACTCATCAAACGCTTACCGAAATAGCTGGTGGAGGGGACTGAAGAGATGGCTCAGGGGTTAACCCTTTGCTTCAAAAGCAGAAGGACATGAGTTCAGATCCCAGATCCTGGGTAGAAATGGAGGTCATCTACATTGGCTCTGGAAGGTAGAGTCTCGGAAGCCCCACAGCAAAAGCAAAAAGGAGGTAGAACAATGTAGGATTGTCCCAAAGTCACCCTCAGGCCTCCACAGGCACATACATTGTTCTCTCTCTCTCTCTCTCTCACATACACACACACACATATACGCCTATCTGCCGTGACGCATATCTGCCATGGTTTGAATGTGATTTGTCCCCCATATGCTCACGTGCTTGCTTTCTTAGCAACGTTGATGCTTGGGAAAGTCCCAGCAACTTTAGAAGGTGGAGCTTTGCTGAAGGTGGAGCTTTGCTGATGGGTCTGCAGCTTGCTCTTTCTGCCACTCTCCTGATGTCTGTGGTGACCTGAGCCTCCTCTAGCTTCTGACACCTCCCATGCTTCTTCTACTAATGGACCGTTGTCTCCCCTCTGCAACCACAAGCTAAATAAATCTCTTTCTCCCTTAAGCTGGTCATACGAGTGTTGTCTCACAGCAGCAGAAAGAGTAACTGCAACATCTGTCCTTCACTTCCCCCCACCCCAGCCACCTAAGAAATGCCTCCTCAGAAGTCTCCGGGTCCTGCCCTCAGCACTGAGCCACTGCTTAGCGCTGACCCCCTGCAGTGCCCTCACTAGCTGGGCACCAGCCCTCTTCATCAGATTCAGCTCTGGCCCCAGCCCCTCTCCCACTTCATTCCAGCCCTGGTGCCCTTCCAAACAAAACGCACACCCATGGGATTAGAGACACACACATGGGAAACATTGTGAATGTCCCATAAAGCTGCTAAGTGGCCTTGAAGGTCCCCTGTCCATACATAGCTTGCTGGAGGAGGGTACACTTCACCTTCTCAGACTTTTAATTCATTGGACAGACTCAGAATACAGGAAACACTACACTTGGGATCAATTTTTTTTTAATTTTATTATTTATTCAATTGTGCGTGTGTATGTGTGTGCATGCATGTATGTGTATATGTGTGTGTAGAACCACTGACGAATTCAGGAACCACCATGGACTGCCTCCACCTCCTCCTTGTTTACTCTGCCCCAGGATTCACAGGCTCCGCCCTACCAGGACCAGAAACACAATACGTGGGGTCTAGGATCCAAACTCAGGACCTTCCACCTGCAAGGCAGAGGCTTAACCCCTGAGCCACCTGTCCAGCCCCACTTGGGATCAATTTTATTGGCTGCTAGTTGTCACAATTTAAGTGAAGGCATGCGTGGAGAACGTTCAGAGGGAACTCCAGTATTTTCTTCCCATAGCCTCACAAGGGTTGAGAGAAGGACATCCTCTCTCCCGCTAAAATGACTATATTCCAAAATATGCCAAAATACTGAAAACCAGTCTTCTCTCTCTTACCTCCTTGCCTAGGGAATAGTCCCACCCATCATGGGCTGGCTCTTCCCGTATCAATTAGATAATCTCTCACAGCTTCGCCTTAACTAAATATTCACACGGAAGTGCTTAAAGATTCAGCTGCACTTGTCAAGTTGACATTTGCAACTAATAACTTTCCATCTCTGCCTTTCCCTTTTCAAACTATCGAACAGTCCTCCATGTTCCTTGTCCACTTCTTTACCTTCCATTGTCCCCCAAACCAGTACCATTTAGCTTCTGCTATCACTATTTCCCTAAAGTTTCCAATGTCACTCTCAGGTATCCATGTCTTTTGTAGGGAACAGGAACAGTATACAGCCCTGAGACCTCTTGATATGTATGTTGAACAAACACACAAGAATGCACTGCACTGCAGGGTCACATTCTCCAATCTTTGGTGTGTGGTTTCTCTTCTAATACTTAGAACTGCCTGGAAGTTACTGTGTAGCCCAGTCTGACTTCATAGTGGCCTAGAAATCGACATGTAGCACAGATTTTTTTCTCCAATTTGCTTTGACCCTCCTACATCAAACTCCTGAGTACTGGGATTGCAAGAATGAGTCACCATGCTTGGCTCAATTTGTATTGCTTATTTCTGTATTTTGAGGAGCACACTCATGTCACTGCCCTAATACAGCACCCAAGAACCAACACCTCTCAGGGTAGTCAAACCCTGGGCTGATAACTGAGGTATGTTGAGTTTGTCAAAGATTGATCAGTTTCCCTGTGTCTGGACAGACTTGAGGAATAACTTATGTCCTGGCTTTCTTACAGGATCCAGTGTTTGCCTGACTTCCTTCTGCTCCCATTCCCATATTGGTTTTAGTAGCACCCCCTACCCAGGGTCTCACCTACCATCCTTTTCAGTAAGACTTGAACATAAATCCCATTTCTGAGTGTTCCTGGGAAACACGACACTTTCTAGCTCTCTTTGCCTATTATGTACTGTTTCCCAGAACTGGGTCTTAGAGCCCTCTGCTCTCTGCATGCATTGCCTGGACATGGCTTCCATCACCACTAACACATGATTACCAAACTGCTTTGTGCAACCCAGACTACAAATTCATCTTTGTGACAGCTCCATCTAAAACTTATGCCAAGACCCATTCTGTGTTAATACCATCACCACTAACTACACGTGACTTTTTTTCCCATGTGTGTGCATGGGGGCTTTGCATAGGTGTGGGTACATGTATACAGGTGTGCCTGTATGTGAGGGTGCATACATGTGGAGGCCTGAGATTGATTTCAGAATCCTTTTCATTGTTCTGCCTCATTCTTTTGAGGCTGGGTCTCTCTAATCAAACCCAGAGATCACCTAAAGCTTGTTTTGGGAATTCCCAGGCTCAACCTCCTGGGGCAGGAATTCCAGGCTGGTCTCACAACTGCCTGACAGTTTCACATGGGGGTTGTGAAATCAGAACTCCTGTCTTTTTGCTTGTGTGACAAATGTTTTAACTGCTGAACTAGGTCCCCAGCCCCATGTGGCTGTTTTAATTGAAAACTGCAATTCATTAATCACAATAGCTTCACTGCAAGTGCTTTGCAATCATATGTGCCCAAGTGGCTACAATAACTGGACTATTTCAGAAAGTTTTGGAACTGGAGATGTACTTCAGTGGCAAAACTTATGTTCAAGGACCTGGATTTGATCTCCACCACATCATTCTTCCACACCCCTCCAAAAAAAATTTAATGCACAACTTAGACACAGCATGATGAAACTTGACTCATCAATAACCTTTTGCCCTTCTATATTTTCTATCTTAGATGAATGAGACAACCACAAAAAAGGGGGTAGATCACAGGAAAGGGGTCACTTTCACTTCCATCTTTCTCTGAAGGGGAAATGTAGTAAACAATGCTAGTGGTGAAGACCTTGGCAAAGGCCATCTGTGAGCTGTTTGATTGGTCAGAGCAAGGGGGACTTAAAATTGGCTAGACTAGAACTTCCTTTTCCTCTTTCCAAATCCATCTGAAAGAGGCACTTACCCCCCTTTTGATGTGTTTTTTGTGTGTGTGGGTGTGGGTGTTTTGAAGAGGGCACTGTGTGTGCTTGTGGAGGCCCAAGGGCAACTGTTCTACCTCCTTATTACTTTGCTCTGGAGTTTCCCAGGCTCTGCTTTCTAGGGCTGGAATTGTAGTCCCCGTTATTTTTATATGGGATCTGGGATTCCACTACAGGTCCCCCTGCTTGTAAGGCAGAGTTTAACCCCTGAGCTATTTCTCCAGTCCTGGGAGTGGCATTCTTGAACATTCTTTATGTGAGTCAAGCCATTTTTATACATCTCCATCTCTTGGGTCACTTGCTGTGTTCCAAGATGGACACTTGATCCAGTCAGCTCATCAGTTCTGGAAATCTTATTGGGGAATCTCAGAAAAAGAGATCAGAGGATGGGGAGATGGCCCAGCAGCTAAAGTGCTTGCTGCAGAAGCAAAATCAGAGTTGGGATCCCTAGATTTCACATAAAATGCCAGGTGAGTGTGAAGACCGGCTGTAATTTCAGCCTCCAAAGACAAGACTAAGGATTCCTAGCGCAAGAACACTGGGTTTGATTAGACATCCCATCTCAAAAAGCATAAGGTGGAAGAACCACCGAAGATGCTCCCCAATATGAACCTCAGGCCTCTATACACATATGCATCCCCTCCCCATTACATATAGTGGGGAAGGAAAGGGGGGATGCTCCTTAAATTCAGCTGCTGAGCTGTCAGGACTTTAAGTTTGAAGACATGGAAAGCGGCCTTGCCACCAAAACCGGAGAGCCTGCTTGTGTGCGAATTCAACGCGTGGGAAAAGTAGAACCAGAGATGGTGAGCTGTAGATTCCTGATGTCTTTTGGCCTCTGTATTCAACAGTCCTTTATTTTTCCAAGAGGACAACTTTGTGGAGTTATTTTTTTCCTTCCACCTTTCCTTGGGGTTCTGACGATCAAACTCAAGTCGTCCATCAGGCTTGCACAAGCTTCTTTACCCACTGAGCCATCTTGCCTGCCCCTAATGTCTTAACAATCCTCATCCACGGGTTTCCAATTACTTCTTGCGAGCCACGGCGACTTGACTGCTAGAGGATCTTTGTGTGGCTCGATTCAACTGCCCTCTTCACCTTCGGTTCTTCATTCCCGTAACGGGCCTTGATGCTTCTCTCTTGAGCTGCAATGGTGTCCCCCATTCCACCTAACGTCCCCCCTGAGCACGACCGAACGAACCTATACCATCTCCCCATCTTTATTTTCCGTCTGAGGTGGACCCTCTTGGACCACCTGTCCTTTTTCTCAGAAAAGCCAAGGTCGCCAAGTTCAGACTCCGCCCGCTCACTCGGCCTCCCCAAGGTCACCGCTCCTTCCCTCGCCCAGCTCCCTGGGGGCGGTGTCTGTGTCCCCCCTTGGCGGCCGGGCCGGGCGCTCTAGGCTGCAGCTGGCCCTTCCAAGAGCTTTATCACCTCGCTGGCTCCAGCGCTCCGCGGCTACTCTAGCCCTCACCGAGACGCGGGACTCTATCTCCCCCGCCCCCCTCTCTATGGTTATCGTCGCCCCTTTGTCTTAGATTTCCTCCGGGAGGCCGCTCGGGTGGGGGGGAATCCATCGTCTTCCTACAGCCCGTCGGCGGTCCCTCTTAGGTACAAGCGGAGAAGTCGAGGAAGCCCTGGAAGGTTCGCGTCGGCCTGGCTCGGGCCGGCTCCGCGCCGAGTGCACGGGCGGCGGAAACGAGCACGAGGACGCTCTTCCCTCTCGGCGCTCTTCTCTATGGTCGCTTCCTTCCGCGTCGGGGAAAACCCGTCCCGGCGCCTGCGCAGAGGCGGGCTGGGCGCTCGTCGCGGAGGCGGGGGGAGGAGGGGCGCAAGGAGCGGGAGCCGCCGCCGCCGCCGCTGGCGGAGCTAACCGCGGGGACCGAGATGCAGGTGGGACCGGAACCGGAACCCCCCTCTTCGAGTGCCTCTTCCCCCTCCGCGACCGACCCCGGCGCCTGAGGAGCGCTGGGTGGGGGTGGGCGTGGGGGCTCGGGGAGCCCCGAAGGGCCACTTGGCTCCCGAGAGTGCAGCGCCGAGGATTGGTCCCCGGGAGGCTCGGGCCCGGGGGAATGGGGCCCGCGAAGGGTGTCCAGCCGGTAGAGTCGGGTCGGAGTGGATTGACCACGGGGCCCGGAGGGTCCGAACCCGGAGCGCAGTCTGCAGCCTCCACCACCCGCCCTTCGGGAATGTCAGAAGTAGATCAAGAGGCAGGTGCACCGGGAGATTGTGTCTGAGTCCTCCTTGGCAGAAGAGAAACTGAGTCACCAGCTCAGGAACCGCAGGGTCAGCGGGCCTGAAGGGGGCTGGGTCGGCCGGTGGTGCAGAGGGCTTGGGTGGGCCTGTGCGTGAGCCGAGGTGGCCTCTGGCCGGGGACGGTCTCTGCCGTGTCTGCACCTCTTGGCCGGGTTCCCCTGGGCTCCATGACTCCCGCATCTCTTGGCTGCTTCTCGGTGGCTTGGAGTTGTCTCTACGGTTTGTTTGGGCCGTTCGAGTGTGTAGGACCTAGGCCAAGGAGGAAGGAGAGGGGGGTCGCTGACTGACAGCCTGGCTGTGGGTTTGATGAGAAGGCTGAGATCACTGATGTTTGGGGGAGACTTTTCCTTGAACTGCCTCGGAGCTGCCTTCTTCCAGCATAGCGCTGGGGGAGCAACGCTCACCAAAGAGAGGGGTTGTAAATGATATGCCCAGCTCTGCCACTTTCTAGTCGTGACTTGTAGTTATGACTCCTTTGGAAGCTTTTCCTTTTTCCCATTTCTCCCAGGAACCCTAATACTCTTCTTCCTCCCCCATAAAGATAGTAATAATGGGATTCATGCCTTGTATGTTTACTTTGTGTCAAGCACTGACACGGTCCATTTCACTTCATTTTCCTGACCACCGTAGAGGGTAGATATTGTTAACTGTTTGACAGATGTAAAAGACTCGAACTGGGATTTCATTCCCAATTTTATCTTGGAATCCATAGCCTTAACCACCAGTCTCAACAGCCATTACAGCATGCTCCCAAGGAAAGAAAACTCTTAGGTCCCAACTCCCTATTTATTATGACAAGCAAAGACTTGCCTTGACTCAACCCACCATCTCTCTTCCCTGCTGCTAGTCAGCTCCAGACTGAAGGGGGAGAGCCACAGGTTTTTCTATAGCCCTTCAAGTCTCCATGAAGTGCTTAGGTGCAGGTCTACAGATTCACCTTCTAAGACAATTGCTACTTCAATCCACCTAGCATCCATTGGTGTAAAAGCAAACTCCCTTAGAGCTGGTCCCATGGTATATGAGGCACAGTTTCTAAGCTGCAGTCCCAGCATCATCCCGCCACTGTCCTTCCTCCATCCCCCGCCCCTAGAACAGGGCACATTGGCCCAACCTGTCCTCTGGAGATAAAGATTATGCAGTGGGAAACAGTAAATTCATTACTGAAGCTTGTTTGAACTTTGGTGTCCTCATGTGTAAAAGATTACTAAATCTCACAGAGAAAGGTAAAGCGACCTATGGAAGCTTCCAGCAGGGCACAAGGGAAGTGTTTGGCAGAGGAGAATCTGTCTTAGACAAGGGATATGATGAATCCTTTGTGATGAAATGTCCATAAAGGCCTTCTTGCTTTTGGATCTCAACCAGGGAGCGGTAGTGAAGGCAGCAGGACAGGTGTTAGACACTGGCGTGTATTGCTGGGTTTTGGGAGATGTGGAAGGTGGGGGGGGAGGCTGGATCTGGGAGCGGGCAAAGCAGTTTGATTCTCTTACCCTATTGCCCTCTGAGGAATCTGACCATAGTAGAGAGCCCAGCTCGGGGTGGGACACATTCCAGTCCCTTCTCTGCATGACTGTACATTTGTGTCTCTCTCTTCCTCTTGCAGCTGCTGCCGCTCACCCCGTGTCTTCTGGCCGGTTCCCTCTTTGTCGCCCCTTCCCGCAGGCTCTCCCTGTCCTCATCCTGGGGCCCATCATGAATGGTGCCTCTTCTCCAGAGGATGGGGCCTTCCCTTCCCCGCCAGCGCTGCCCCCGCCCCCTCCCCCAAGTTGGCGGGAGTTCTGTGAGTCCCATGCGAGAGCTGCTGCCCTGGATTTTGCCCGCCGTTTTCGCCTCTACCTGGCATCCCATCCACAGTATGCTGGGCCAGGGGCAGAGGCTGCCTTTTCCCGCCGTTTTGCTGAGCTCTTCCTGCAGCACTTTGAAGCCGAGGTGGCTCGGGCCTCAGGCTCACTCTCCCCACCCATCTTGGCTCCCCTGAGCCCTGGGGTGGAGGTCTCCCTACCACATGACTCGTCCCTTGAGAGCTGCAGGGTGGGTGGACCCCTGGCAGTGCTGGGCCCTTCTCGATCATCTGAGGACCTGGCTGGGCCCCTCCCTTCCTCGGTCTCTTCCTCTTCTACGACCTCCTCAAAGCCGAAGCTCAAGAAACGCTTCTCCCTTCGCTCAGTGGGCCGCTCTGTTCGAGGTTCAGTCCGAGGCATCCTTCAGTGGAGGGGGACCGTTGACCCCCCGTCCCCAGCTGGGCCCCTGGAGACTTCATCAGGCCCTCCAGTCCTAGGTGGAAACAGTAACTCCAACTCCTCTGGTGGGGCTGGGACTGTTGGTCGGGGACTGACCAGTGATGGCACGTCCCCTGGGGAGAGATGGACTCACCGTTTTGAAAGGCTGAGACTGAGTCGGGGAGGGAATACCTTGAAGGATGGAGCAGGAATGGTACAAAGGGAAGAGTTGCTGAGTTTCATGGGGGCTGAAGAGGCTGCCCCTGACCCCGCTGGACTGGGCCGGGGAGGTGGGGCAGCTGGTCTGACTTCTTCAGGGGGCGGAGGGCAACCTCAATGGCAGAAGTGCCGCTTACTGCTCCGGAGTGAAGGAGAAGGAGGAGGTGGAAGTCGCTTGGAGTTCTTCGTACCACCCAAGGTGAGCACAGGGGCGAGGAGGGGGCTGGAGTGGTGACTTAGTCCTACCGAGAGCCGAGGGGTACACAGCTTTGTGGATGTGAATTTAGAGTTTCACCGTGGGCTCTGGGTCAGTTGCTGTGAGTAGGATTGGGCCAGCCGTGCTGTTCACCGTGCCTCGGGTGCAGAAGGAATGATGGACGTCTGAAGGGAAGGCTCAGCCGACTTTGACACACGGTGAGATCCGCTCTTCCTTTCCCATCTAGGCATCTCGGCCCCGACTCAGCATTCCCTGCTCTACTATCACGGATGTCCGGACAACAACAGCCCTGGAGATGCCTGACCGGGAGAACACATTTGTGGTAAAGGTAGGAGCCCTGGGCCACCCAGCAAGCGCTTGTGCTCGGGAGGGAGCTCTTCATATCTTCAGGCAGGTGTCACGGGCAGCGGGGCGTATGGCTGTGTCCCCAGCTTTGAGTCTTTCCCTGAGGATGGGGCTTCTCTGGAAAGATGGGAGAAGTCCTCCTTTTTATCAGGGATGGGTCATGTATGTAGGCCTCCTTCTTGCCTTGTCCCCCACCCTTGCTGAGGCCCACCTCTTGGCCCCCTAGGTGGAAGGCCCCTCAGAATACATCCTGGAGACAACTGATGCCCTTCATGTGAAGGCCTGGGTGTCTGACATCCAGGAGTGCCTGAGCCCAGGGTGAGGAGCCATCTTCTGTCACTGACGGGATCTGGAGGTGGGGGTAAGGGAGCAGCTTTGGGCCTCTCTTCTGGTGTCTTTCTCCCCAGCACCATTTTCCTTGTCTTTGTAGACCCTGCCCTGCCACCAGTCCCCGTCCCATGACCCTCCCTCTGGCTCCTGCGACCTCCTTCCTCACCAGAGAGAACACAGACAGCTTGGAGTTGCCCTGCCTGAATCACTCGGAGAGTCTGCCAAGCCAGGATCTGCTGCTGGGGCCCAGTGAGAGCAATGACCGCCTGTCCCAGGGTAAGGAGGAGCCTTGAGCTCTGAGCCAGGCTCTGCTCTCAGGCCCCACAGTCTATCTTCACACTGTTCCCCAGTTGCCTGTCCCACCCCACCAGTTGCTTGTGTTTTGTCCCTGAATACTCTAAACTTTCTTAGGCCACAGTTTGCCGTGTAAAATCATTACCATTACCACTCTACACAAACCCAAGCAGACTCTACCTTCTGCATGCAGCTTTGTTACTGTCGTTGTTAAAGTCTCTTGCAGGTTACCACTTGGGCTGGTTCTCTTCTCCAAGCTTGCAGGGTACTTCGTGGACGCCTTTGTTGCACTGATTCTGTATCTCAGTGCAAGCATCGGCATCGGTGGCTTCTGCACTTGTTCTTTTGCTTCAGTACTTGTTGCCTTTCACACACACACACAGAACAACATGTAACATGTCTGCTCAGCCCAATTCACCATTGTAGACCTAGTTTCCAATCTCATCTTTTTTCCTGACCTTTGGTTCTGAGTTTCAGCTTCGTAGTCAGTGCCTAGCCTATCAGCTACACTCAGCCAATGGACAAAATCATAAAGAACTAGACTAAGTTGAATGACTTTGTACGTCGTCAGATCCTAGGGACCTAGGATCAAAAGCAGGAAATGGATTTCTAAAGTCACTGAGAATCACTGGCAAAGAAGGATTATGTCAGCTTTGGACCTGAGCCTTTGTTGCTTATTCTTCCCATAATCAACAGCTAAGCATGTAGCTAATGCACGTGTCAGCCCAGGCCTGTGGCTCAGCAGACATCCAGGTAGGCTCTGGCTGCACTGGAAGTCCTGGAATGGGTATAGGTCTCAAATGAGCGCCTCGGCCTCCGTGGGTTCAGTGTACCTTGACAAGGCATCGCTCCCATAAAAGTGGTCACCAAAATGGAGAGCAGCACAAGCAGGAAGCACTTGGGTGCTCAGGAGGAGGAGAGCAGGAGAGGTGGAGAGGTGGAATAGATAGAATGCTGCCCAGAGGAGACGAGGAAAGAATGGCTCAGAGAAGACCAGGTTCTCACAGAGACCTGAGGTGAGGAGGGGCGGGATGCGTGGAAAATGTGGATAGGCCAAAGGGAGTTACAGGGAGGAACTCAGGATTGTGCTAAAGATACAAGTCAAATTGGTTTGGCTTAAGATGATGCATAAGGGAAGGATTTTTTCTTCCCTTCTACCACTGGAGATAGAACCCGAGGTCTTGCTCTTGTTAGGCAAGCACTCTACCATTGAGCTATATTCCAACAACTTTTTTTTTAAAGGCAGGGTTTCACTTTATAGCACAACCTGCCCTTGAATTCTCCAGCTTCCAGAGTCCTGCGATCACAGGCACGTACCACATAGAGGAGGATGTCACTTTTTAGACTTGGAAGTCTTGCCCTCTGAACAGGACTCCTTTCTAATGTGAGCATATTTGAGGACTTCTACACTCCGCCCCCAACAACCATTGCAGTAATCTTTCAGCTGTTGGTTCGGAAAAGGAATAGGCACATTGGATCCTAGGACTTCCTTGAAATGATCACAGGCCCTCAGCAGTGCAAGTGGAAGTGCAGAGCCTTCAGTGATGTCCATCAGGATCAGGCCTGCAGAGGTGGGGGCTGGGCACACAAGTGGACAGCCAGCAGGAATTGGACAGGAGACCAGGCCTGCAGAAGAGGACCTTGGGGCATTTTCAGTTTTTCTCTCCTCTGTTTTCTTCCAGGGGCCTATGGGGGCCTCTCGGACCGGCCCTCAGCATCCTTCTCCCCCAGTTCTGCCTCCATTGCTGCCTCCCATTTTGATTCAATGGAACTGCTTCCCCCAGAGTTGCCTCCCCGCATCCCCATTGAGGAGGGCCCTCCACCAGGGACAGTTCATCCTCTTTCCACCCCTTATCCTCCTCTGGACACTCCAGAAACAGCCACAGGTACCAGATGCACGTGTGTGTGTCTCCATCAGACCTGGGAGGAGCCACCTCCAGGACGGAGTCTTCCTGACACTCTGATTTCCCTTCTCTCCTTCTCGAAGGGTCTTTCCTGTTCCAGGGAGAGTCAGAGGGAGGCGAGGGGGATCAGCCCCTCTCGGGATACCCTTGGTTCCATGGGATGCTGTCTCGACTTAAGGCCGCACAGTTAGTGCTAGAAGGAGGCACCAGCTCCCACGGTGTCTTCCTCGTACGTCAGAGTGAGACAAGGCGGGGCGAGTATGTCCTCACTTTCAACTTCCAGGGCAAGGCCAAGGTGAGTGACCGTGGAGGAGAGTTCTGTCGGGCAGTGTTGGGCAGAACGCTGGCGACACCACTGTCCTGGGTGGAGGGTGGCATGAGTGGTGGGGTCTGGGCTCCTTCCTCACTCGCTCATCCTGCCCTCAGCACCTGCGTTTGTCACTGAACGAGGAGGGTCAGTGCCGGGTCCAGCACCTGTGGTTCCAGTCCATTTTCGATATGCTTGAGCACTTCCGGGTGCACCCCATCCCTCTGGAGTCCGGAGGCTCCAGTGACGTTGTCCTTGTCAGCTATGTGCCCTCCCAGCGGCAGCAGGGTGAGCAGAGCAGGTCTGCAGGGGAGGAGGTGCCCGTGCACCCAAGAAGTGAGGTGTGTGTGCCAGGAAGATGGGGTGGGGGGTGGAGGAGATGCTCTGTTAGAGGGGATCAGGGCAGCCAAGACGCCTGGGCAGGGGCCGGGAAGGGACTGCAGAAGGCTGGCAGGATGCAGGCAGCCCAGGGCGCTGGCAGGCCGGGTGGTGCATTCCCATTCCATCCGCTCCTCCTCATCACCCTGCGTCTCCTGAACCGCTCTCCTGGCCTGGGTTTGCCTTGTCATGGGTCCTTCCCCAGGCCCGCCCTTCTGGTGGCTTCGTGCTCTGATCCCCTTCCCTCCTCCCTTGATGTCTGATGTCCCTGTCTGATCTCTCACTTTCCCCCACCCCACCATCCCATCTGTCCCCTCGTTGCGCCCCCCCCAGGCCGGGAGCAGGCTGGGAACCATGCAGGGGTGTGCGAGGGAGAACGATGCTACCCCGATGCCTCCTCCACCCTCCTGCCCTTCGGAGCGAGTGACTGTGTGTAAGTGTGGTCCTCCTCTCACCGCCGCCCATGATCCATCTTCATGGAGGGGGTTGTTCAGGAGATGGGCTGTGGGGGAGATAGCACATGGCTCCTGGGGGGACGAGTGAAGAGGGGACCACTACCAGAGTCGGCCTCCCTCCACAATTACTGTGTCTTCTTGCCGTTGCTATCCAGAACCGAACACCTCCCATGACCCAACCCACCCCTCTGAACCCCCTCCATGGACAGATTCCCCACATCCTGGGGCAGAA
This sequence comes from Typhlomys cinereus, assembly GCA_023101885.1. NCBI lineage: Eukaryota > Metazoa > Chordata > Mammalia > Rodentia > Platacanthomyidae > Typhlomys > Typhlomys cinereus. The sequence continues at coordinate 793,005 of JALPQD010000278.1, forward strand.
GAGGCGTCGGGGGCGCCAGAAGTGGCGGCAGCCACAGCCACAGCAGCCAAAGAGAGGCAAGAGAAAGAGAAAGCGGGCAGCGGAGGGGGCCAGGAGGAGCTGGTCCCCATGGCCGAGCTGGTCCCCGTGGCTGAGCTGGAAGAGGCCGTAGCACCAGGCCCTGAAGTACAGGGCGACGCTGGCTCCGGAGGGGACTTGGGCGAGACGCCACTGGTGCAGCTCCAGCAGCTGCCACTAGGGGGCAGCGGAGAGGAAGGGGGCCACCCCAGAGCCATTAATAACCAGTACTCCTTTGTATGAGACCCCTCACGCTCCTGTTTCCAACCTTGGATCTTGAGACTAGGCTGGATAAGGACACAGAACAGAGTGGGATCCCCTCCCCACCATGCTTCCTGCCTCTTGTCAGCCAAGGGCACGTGTGTTGGTACAAACAGGCTTAGGAGCCTTGTCAAGTCCCCAGTCGCTACACTACAGACGCTCCTGCCCTAAGGCCAGGGACTGGGGCACCATTACCTCCTTGAGGGGCTCTTATGGTCAGCCCCACCCTTGGGGGCTGTTTCCCCACTAACCACCCCCCAGCCCACTGCAAGGGCAAGGGGGAAGGGCTGTCAGTTATTAAGGTTGTTGTTGTTGTTTTAAACAAAATGGAGAAGCTTAAATAAATAAAGGGTTTATCTTGGATCTCGATTGCCGTGGCTGCTGTTTGAGGTGGGTCCTGATAGAACCAGACAGGAGAGGCCAAGAAGCTGGTCTGTGTCTGGGGTCTTCGGTGTTCTCTCTCCACTCTGTTCTATTTGGTTTGCTGGGTGGTGAGTACACAGTTCAACAGTGCTTCTGGGGGTGAAGGGGGGGATTCCATCATGTTCTTTTGGGGGGTAGGTATCTTTTGAGACAGGAAGGCCGTAAACGTGCATAGTCCAAGCTTAGGCTCTTCAGTCTCTGCTGGGTCACAGTCACACCCTGCACCATGGACTCTTAATGTGATGGACAGCAGAATTGGGACCAGCATCGCTGGGAGAGGTCATGTGGCCGTCGGAGTCTGAGCTGCAGAAGGGGCCCGGCCAGGCTCGTCGTCAGAGCCCAGCCGGATGCAGAGCTCTGGCTTCATGGTCTTTGCTGTTGACCTGGGGGCCCCCCTAGCCACGCTGGGCTTTGTATCTTCTGTAGAAAGTGGCTTCGTCTTCGTACAGTGCTCTTGATCTGTTTCTGTTTGAGTTCCACATAAGTGTTTCAGGAGACGATCTGGCCACGGGGCCAGTGTCCACATCTTCCATTCCCACCAGCTCACTTCTGTCACTGGAGATAGCTGCTGTGGAGTCTGCACTGCCTCCCCTCAAGCTCCCATTTTTAAACCCCCGCTCTTTGGATTCATCTGCTGTGCCCTCTGCATTAGTAAGAAGGCAGGGTCTGAAGACTCCCACCTACTGTGCTGAGCCTTGTCCTCACCCTCCCCCCTTACCACTCTGTCTCCCCCAGGGAAAATGGAAGGGCCACTCTCCTATCCCTCACCCTCTGCCCCACCTCCAGGAGGCCCTACCCACGCTTGTGACCTTGCTATTCTGGGCCTTGTGTCTGTCCTGTGGGGAGATGGACAGGAGACAGCTGGACACACAGGCCACCCAGGATGGGGGTGGGCCAGGGGAAGCCTGTTGGCTGCTCTTGTTTGGTCCCATCTCGGGGGCTCCCAAAACCTTGGCCTCAGAAGACTGAAACTGAATTGGCCTTGGGGGTGGAGGAGGTTAGGGAACCGGGTGCCCTGCTCTCCAAACAAGAGAGGATGGCCCCGGAGGGCTGTGGCACCCCAGAGTGGGCAGGGCCTGATCCTCTCTTAATCTAGTGGCAACCGGTTGCCCGCAGCCTCCTCTCCCCCATGCCTCACCAGCCTTCATGGACTTATCTTCCTGGGATGGGGACGAGGACACCCACCCGCTCCCCTGGCGGGAAACGCCCAAAAGACAAGTGCATTCCTCTGAGTCTCATGGATCTGGTCAGGAACGGGCCATGCCCGTCTCCGTGCCCCTGGCAACCAGGCCTGGGCTCCAGCGCTCGGGAGGAATGCCTTCAGTCCTGATGTGGGTCAACCCGAGCCCCCACTGCCACCACCAGCGAGGCCCCTGCAGCCCCGACGGGTGGTTGTCCCTCCCCGGCCTTCCTCTCTCCCTCTCTCTGGGAAGCGTGAGGATGTGGGAATGAGTAACCTCGGAGGGCCCTGCTGGCAGCAGCGCCTGTGCAAGCCGCCTTCTTCCCTCTCCCCTGTCGCTAGAAGTGCTCCTGTCCCTACTCCCCATCTCCATGTTTGGGCATTCCTGCCGCTGTCACTCCTCCAGGTGCTACTGGGGAGAAGCCGGCTTCAGCCCAGAGGCTCCGTGGGTGCTGAGCCTGTCCCTGGCCTGAGACAGAGGGTATTGGGCCGGGTGGAGATGCCTATTGATGTGTCTCTCCCCCCCCCCCCCCCCCCCGTGTTCACACCCCATTGTCCAAGCTCCCCTACCCCAGGTCACAGCAGGACTTTCCTTCGGGGGAGGAGTTTGTTGGAACTGTGAAAAGAGGGCGGAACCAACACCTTGTCCTCACCTCACCCATGCTGTCCCTCCCCCAAGTCAAGTCCAAGGCAGCAGGAGTCTGAGAGACTCAGGCCTTGGGTCCCTCCATCCCCGCTGGCTGCCCCTCACCAAAACCAAGCGGCGCCTCTCCTTGCTTTGCTGCGCGCATCCTTCTGCCTGAGCACTGGAGTTCCCAGTGGGAAGGGCTCCTTGCTCAGCACAGGGAAACTGAGGCGCGGGTCGAGCAGGGACTTGTGCCCTGGGGTCCAAGTCCACCTACCCTCACTGAGATTCCCACCTCCATTCCCTCGGAACCTCCTTGCCTGGGTCCCACCCCCTGCTACCCTATCTGCTTTCAGCAGCTGCCCCAGGAAACCAACAGGCACCCCGTCCCATGCTGGGGCAGAGCGGGGAAGGGTGGCTCAGAGCAGCTGCTGGGAGGAAGCTGACACCCAGGCCAGCCGCTGAGCAACAACTTGTGGCTTTGCACCCAAGCTCTGGGTCCCCACCTAGCTGCTGCCAGCCAGCTCCTCAGCCAGCTCCCCGCTGTTCCTTTTCCCTCTGCTCCTCCCATCTCCCTGAGGGGGTTCTTTACCTCCGTTCCCTCGACCCCACCTCTGGTCTGTCATTTCTCCATCCCCGCCTCCCCCTCCACCTCTGGGTCTGCAGCCTCTACTGTCTCCAGGTTCGGGGGACTACCCTCGCATCGGCCTGGCCTAAGTCAGGCCTAGCTCTGAGAGAGCACCTTTCAGACTGATCCCCCTCCTTCTAAGGGGTTCACATCCGAGCCAGAGCAGAGTGAGGCACGTAGGCTTCTGAGGCCGGCTGTGAAACCCCAGGGTTGTCAAGCAAGCCCAGCGTGGAATGAGGTGATGCTCATGTCATGACTTGGGGTGACATCTGCACCACCTAAAACATTTGTCCCTCGCAGCTTCCATCAGCACATTCTGTAGCCTCTTGAGTTACCTGGCTGCCTGGGTATCCCATTTTCCTGGGGTGGGGATTCCCTGTCAGTTTTGGAGGGGGGCGAAGGTTGTGTTCCCAGAGGTTAAGCTAAAGCAGTGATGGGGGGGGTAGGGGGAGACAGTCAGTCCTGGCTTTGCTCACTAGGGCCTGGACACTAAATCCCTTGTTGATGGCTGCGGCAACCCCTCCCTAGGGTAGAGTTACCGTCTTCTGCCCTGTCCCCTTGACCCTCTCCCCTCCCTACTTCCCTTGTCCCTCTAGAACCACTTCCTCTGCCACCCCCAAAGATGCTGTCCTCCCTCACCCCCACCCTTCAAGACTCCGAGTGCCTCTGCTATTGTCTGAATACATTAGATAGGACAGGAGACATGACACAGGAAAGGGGAAGGCCTAAGTACGGAAATGGGCTTAGGAAAGACCTAGATACATGGAGAGGGAGTTTGGAACTGGAAATCAGTGTAACTGAGGAAACCAAGGCAATTAGGCAAGGGGTCAATAGCAGATCAAAGAGAGCGGTTCCCCCTTTTCCTGAGGCTGGGCCACCTTTACTTCCCTTATGAGTGACATCTCAGGCTGCAGCCCCACTCACCCCTCTGTCAGCAGAAATCTCTTTTCTGACCCCTCCTGCTGGGGTCTTGGCCAACCAATCCCTGATCTGGGAGAGGGGGGAACCTGACCCCCCCACTCGCTCATAAGGACCAGCTGGGGGCTGGGGGGGTGGCCGGCTGCTGCAAGTGGGACTGGGGTCAGAGCTTCGTGGAAGGAAGAAGAGCCCGGGGGGGGGCAGGCAACAGAAAGGAAGCCCAGACAGACAAGCAGGTGGATACACTGAGGAAGGCCCCCCACGAGTGAGAGCCCCCAAGAAGGAACACATCGCCCCCTGGCCCCCGAGAAGGGAGCACAATGGAGGCCGCACACGCCAAGAGCACAGAGGAATGTTTAGCCTATTTTGGGGTGAGCGAGACCACGGGCCTCACCCCGGACCAAGTTAAGCGACATCTGGAAAAATACGGCCCCAATGGTAAGTGCCTCCCAGAGGAGAGGACTGGGATGGTCTCCTCCCCCACGAGGGTCCTGTCTTCCCCCTCCCCCCCGTGGAAGCTGTCCCTCCAAGGAATACAGGGAGGACTGGAACAATGTTCTGATCTTTGAAGCGGGAGGAGGATACGAAGGTTCTAAGACCTGGAGTTTTGGGGAGATTTTGTGTGATGACCTTGAACCTCAGATGCCCTGGCCTGAGCCACTCACCTTGGCCACAAAGTCCTGGGTGTGGGGGACTCCAGGCAGAACCCTCAATGAATCTATCTTTTTTTCTTCTTTTTCCCTGGGTAGAGCTCCCTGCCGAGGAAGGTAAGTTAACTTGAGCCCAGAGCGCTCCCTCCTAGCAGATCCTCCCTCCTGCGTACCACTCCTTTGTCCTTGCCTTCCCCAGACAGACCTCACACCCTTCCCCAAACACAGACCCCCCCACAAAGCTGAGTGTCCAGGCCCAAGTCTCCAGCACTATCTCCTTGAGGCCTCCCAACCCTTAAACAGATTTGAGGAACCTGTTTGGGGGCATCCAGCTACTTCCTCTACCTTGTCTCATGCCATGCTGTCTGTCCATCATCATAGAGACCAGGGCATTCCGACCTGGGACCCCAGCCCATGCATGCTCTCCATCTTAACCCTGGGGACCCCTCCCCTCGCCTCTCTCCCAGGCAAGTCCCTGTGGGAGTTGGTGGTAGAGCAGTTTGAAGACCTCCTGGTGCGGATCCTTCTCCTGGCCGCCTGCATTTCCTTTGTAAGTGTGTGTGTGTGGGGGGCATCCGGGAGCCGGCTGGGGTATTACGAGGGTCAGGGGTGGATCAGGGGCTGCACGAGGCAGGCACCATGACAGTCCCTTAGTCCAAGCCCTGAGCTTGGGGGGTGGCGTACTGGTTTACATCCTCCCCTGCCCTCCCCTCCCCCTGCAGGTTTTATTTTAAGCTTTGACAGTGTTCTCAGCCAAAACACTGGAACTAAGCCGCCCTCGCGGCTTCAAGGGCTTCAAGGGCTCAGGTTACCCCCTCAGCACAGGGCTCCAGGCTGTGATACTGGCGACCGCGTTCGCTTCTGGGTCACTACCACTCCCAGCATGCCTTGGGACCCCTTGCTCTGTTCCACCAATCCTCAAGCCTGGAGACAGGCCTGCCCTGACCTTCCTCCTCACCCCTACCTCTCCCCCTTCCCCATGTGAATGGGTCAAGAGAAAGAACTACTTAGAGAAACGGGAAAGCCCTGTTGGAGTGAGGCTGACTCCGGGCATCCCCTCCAGCCCCAAGCTTCTCAAAGCCCTCAGGCCACCCTACCCTGGTGCCTTTATCCGTCTCTGGTGACTACTTAGCACCCATCATCCCAACACCATTTCAACATTTCTTTAACATCTTAGCCCTGGTGGAAGACAAGACGCTGGAGGCCGCAAGGCCATCCAGCCCCCTGGTCTCCTCCGAGGAGGCCACAGCGCGCCCCTGAGTTTGCAAGCTGCCAGGGCCTCCTGTCTCTCCTCTCAGATTCGCTCCTTGACATTTGCCTGTTGTTACTGCTGCCCGGCAGCGGCAACAGCTGGGCAGGGTGTGTACAGGAGGCCCTGTAACCCTACCCCTGCCCCTGCTCCCCCACGAAATTGGAGCTCCCATGCCTTGGCTGTGGGAGAGGAACCTGGATTGGGCCCTTTGAGGGCCACAGGGATTTTCCTATTGGGCTTGGCTCCCTTGGGATGGTATATGACTGTGAGGGTAGTTAACCCTGGGTGTCCCTTGAGATTTGTGTACAAGCCAACAAAACCTGAAAAATTCTCAGTGAATCTCCAGGTTGTCCTCCTCTTTGCACTGAATGGGGGGGGGGACGGGACTGTGAGTGTGCGCGCGTGCACTCTGGGTCCCGCAGTGTGAAGTCCCTTACAGAGGACAAGCTGTAGCTCCCTTGGGTACCCTTAGCTCCTGAGCACAGTCTGCCCCTTGGAACCATTCTATTTCCTTTAGTCATTTGGGAGGCTTTGTCACCCTTTATTCTCCTTTCGCCTCTCCTTAGGTGCTGGCCTGGTTTGAGGAAGGTGAAGAGACCATCACAGCCTTTGTTGAACCTTTTGTCATCCTCCTGATCCTCATTGCCAATGCCATTGTGGGGGTTTGGCAGGTTAGCTTTATTTCCTCCACATTGACACCTCCCTCCAACCTCCTCCACTCCATCACTTCCCCTAGCCTTGGCGGCTCCTTCCGCCCCTTCTTCTAGCTTGGAGACGGCATAAGTGCTAGAGAGCTGAGAACCACTGTCATTTGCTACTGTATGTGTCTGAGCACGTTCCTCTGTGTCTGTGAGCCTCAACTTCCTCACCGGTAAAAGAGTTAATAACTAGATGTGGTGGCAACTTATAACCCCACTGCGCTGGGGCACAGGCAGGAGGATGTCAAGTCCCAGGCTATCCTGGGCTACAGTGTGAGGAAAAAAAAGCCAGGTACAGTCCAACATACCTGTAACCCCTGTACTTGGGAGGTAGTAGAGACAGGAGGCTAGCCAAGGCTAGCCTTGGCTACATAGTGAATTTGAGGTCAGCCTAGGCTATATGAAACTCTGTGCCAAAGAACTAAGAGAGAGAGCTGGAGAGATGGCTCAGGGGTTAAGACTCTGCCTCACAAGCAGAAGGTACTGAGTTCAGATCCCAGGCCCCACATAAAAACACCAGGCAGAAATGGCAGTGGCAGCCTGAACTTCCGACCCTGATGGGGAGATTCTGGGAAACCCCAGAGCGAAGCAAAAAGGAGGTAGAAGTAATCCAGGATGATTCTTGAAGTCACCTTGGTCCTCCACAGGGACATACAATGCTCTATGACACACACACACACACACACGAAATAAAGTAAAAAAAAAAAAAAGAACTGAGAGAGAGAGAAGAAATAAATGGGCTGTATGCCTCAGACTTGTGGTGAAATTGAACAAGATGAACATGAAAGTTCATATGGTACATAGCAAGGACTCAATGGATATTACTTGGTTTGATTTCTTTCCTCCTTTGACTTTATGACTGTACTCTCATTGTCCTTTGCTTCCTCTTAAAAAAAAAAGATTCCCTTTCTCTACCTAAGTCTCTCCTACCTACCTGTTTTCAGCCACCAGTACCATTTCCTGCAGAACACATGCAGCCGCTATCGTGTGGGGTGTTGCCCACTCCCCTGTGCTATGCATATTCCTACACAAGCCCATCTCCTCAGCAGTGGCCCTTTTCTGTTCCGACCCTGCGCTCTGCTCTTCTACCTCTGCACCCCTTCTCCTGCCCCCCCCACCAGTCCCCTGACTGTTCCATCGTCTTCTTTCCTCTGATCCTGCCTCCTCAGGAGCGGAATGCAGAAAACGCCATCGAGGCGCTGAAGGAATATGAACCCGAGATGGGCAAAGTCTACAGGGCTGACCGAAAGTCAGTGCAAAGGATCAAGGCTCGGGACATTGTCCCTGGGGACATTGTGGAGGTGGCTGGTGAGTGTTGGGAACGAATGGTCAAGGGGAGAGACCCTGGCTCTGAAGCCCAGAGGAAAACAGGAGCTGGTCAGGCCTGATTCAGGCGTCCAGGAAGACAGTGGAGTCTTTGCTTCTCCTTCCCAGACTCCTCAGGGGTCACCCCAGGACATTCAGGCCACAGCACCCCCTCCCTGCCAGAGTCTCCGCAGGAACAGCTAGTCCTGTCCCTGAAGCTGCAGACAGACCCCTGACTCCCCCTTCTCTCACCCAGCACTTGCAAGCAACAGGTGGAACCCAGTCCCTGCCAATGGCCCCATCTCCACCCCTCCACCCCCACCCCCCGGGCCTGGCTCCCCTCTCCTTCCACCCACCCCCGAGCTTGGTCAGCTTTCAGTCTTGACCTCTCAGTGCCCTTGAAACCTCTCAAATAGGAAGGAGTGAGGGGAGTGAGGAGGGAGGCCAGAGCTCAAGCCCCCAACCATGTAAGGGCAACGCCAGTCTTGTCCCAGCCCAGGGCATGGGACCTAAGAGGAGGGCGCTCAAGGAGGGCCCCACCCCCGGCGAGGGACACTTAATGCCTGTCTAGGGAGGGGCGGGCCGGGTGGCTAAGATTACTGGTATTCTGCCCCCTTCAGCGCTTTTTATATTTGCCCCGAGCAGGCCTTGCGAAACCTTCTCTGGGTCCCTAGCCTGGTGGATACATCGTTCTAGGCCTCCTTGCTTCCACACTGGCACCGGTGCCACCCTCTGCACCATGTCACTGCTCAGGGCAGCATGGGAAGAGGGGTGGTGGGCTGAAGACCCTCACCTCCAATGCAGGGCTGTCCTGCTGTGGCAACAGTTTGGAGACAGCTCCAAGAACGTCTATAAATACCACTTAGGCTTGGGTGACAGGGCGTCCAAATGACTCCATTGCTCACCTCCTCCTTCCTCCTGCTTCCTCGGGTACTGGGGAATGGACCTTAGGAACCAAGAGAAAGGGAGACGGGTGAACCTTGTCCCCAATGCCGCCCATGAGACCAAGGTGGCACTCTCCCAAAGGTCTCTAAGCCTGTCAGGGTACCACCTCTCCAGTCCCTCCAAAGGTGTTTTTGCACCCTGTCTTCCCACTTCTCCTCAATCCCCCAAGGCTGGCCTCTCTCCTCCACCACTCACCTTCTCGCGCCTCCGCGCTCTGTCTGTCACACTCCGCTTTGCTCTTGGCTGACCTGGACTTTCTCAGTTCTTTTTTTCCCCTATTTATTCTTGCTTCCCCACCTGCCCACCTCTCTCGTTCTCTTATGCTATCGCTCATTTTCTCTCCAACTCCCCAGTTACTTGTGAATAATTTTCTTGCTTTTCCCTCCTCACCTGAGCTGGGCCTCACTGTATGGTTTTGGTGTTTTCCTGATCTCAGTTTTTACCTGGATCGTCCCGATTGTTCCTTGAGTTATTCTGAGTATAATTAGCAGGTTCTGTGTGCCAGGGATTCTGTGAACTTTCTTTCCCAGGCTCACAGACAACCAGAGAGAAATATTCAACAAGGGACCTGTAGGAATGGTGTTCTACGGGAATGGAAGGGGTGGGAGATGAGGAACTGAAGGCCAGATGAAAGTCAGGGGTCGATGCTGAGGGACATGAAGGCTGGATGATGTGGAGGGAGAAAGCTAACCCCATTCCCAACCAATTGTCCGTTGTTCTCCACAGTGGGGGACAAAGTTCCCGCAGACATCCGCATCCTGTCCATCAAATCCACCACCCTCCGGGTTGACCAGTCCATCCTGACAGGTATGCTGGCCCAAATGGTAGTATGGAGTGAGGGAGGATCCAGGCAGACAGATGAGGCTGAGGTCCCAGGTGGATAAAGGAGGCCTGCAGTAGAACCTCCTCCTGGCTCTGGCGTAGCATCGCTGGCATGGCTCAGCCTTCGTGCTGTCACAGGGACCATGGGAGAGACCGTTTGTACCGTTCTCCCTGCGGCTATCCCTCCATCCTTCTATATGGACACAGGACCACCCATTCCACCCAAAGAACTGTCCTGTCTCCTCCAACATGCTGGCAAATCCTCGTGTGAACATTCAGAAGATGGCAGGGCAAAGTGGAGGGCTTGCCCATGCTTAAATCCATGGCCGCCTCCATTTCTCCACTGAGAGGAGGACAGTGCAGAGGAAGGCTGGGCCCACAGTGAAAGGACCAACGTCCCTGCCCATCTGAGTAAGGGGGGCCACACCCCCACAGTGGTGACCTCTGCTCTCGGGAACATGCCGGGTGGTGGTCCGCAGCTCCCCTCCATTGCCTACTCGGCTCACTTCCAGGACACGAGGAGACATGGAGGTTGAGCGAACAAACTCGTGCTGCTGGACTCGTGTTAGGGTCTTTTGACCGGAAGCGCAGTGGATTTCCCACTTGCCTCCAGCAGTGTCCTCCAGAGGTTCAATTTCAACCAGGGTGGTGACTTGGCCCTTACCGGGTCCTGTCCTGCTAGGAGTTGGGGTCAGGGAGGAGGATATCAGCTGGAACCCCTTTGGGCTCTTGTTCACAGGAGAGTCTGTATCTGTCATCAAGCACACAGACCCCGTCCCTGACCCTCGAGCTGTCAACCAGGACAAGAAGAACATGCTTTTCTCGGTGAGCAGGGTGGGCTGGTGTCACGCGCATGCACCGAGGCCCTGGTCTGGAAGAGAAACATGACCATGGAACAAGCCACAACCCACCCCCCCATGCCTCACGCATCCCACTTCTTGCCTGACTCCTGCCTCTTCTTCACTTTCCTCAGGGCACCAACATCGCGGCCGGCAAGGCCGTGGGCATTGTGGCCACCACCGGCGTGAGTACAGAGATCGGCAAGATCCGTGACCAAATGGCTGCCACAGAGCAGGACAAGACCCCGCTGCAACAGAAGCTTGACGAGTTTGGGGAGCAGCTGTCCAAGGTCATCTCTCTCATCTGTGTGGCTGTCTGGCTCATCAACATTGGCCACTTCAACGATCCCGTCCACGGGGGCTCCTGGTTCCGCGGGGCCATTTACTACTTCAAGATTGCCGTGGCCCTGGCCGTGGCGGCCATCCCAGAAGGTGTGGGGGCCTTTGCTTCTCCTGTCCTGTGCTAATGTCGCTTGTCAAAGACTCTTCCCCCAGGGAGGAGAACCTGATACTTTGGGGGGGCATTTGTCCGTGGATCAAGCTAGGCCTTCTTCCCTCTGTCTGGATTGTTTGCTCACCCCATCTCCTCTATCCCCACAGGGCTCCCCGCTGTCATCACCACATGCCTGGCCCTGGGCACCCGCCGGATGGCAAAGAAGAACGCCATTGTGAGGAGCTTGCCCTCTGTGGAGACCCTGGGCTGCACCTCTGTCATCTGTTCCGACAAGACAGGCACCCTTACCACCAACCAGATGTCAGTTTGCAAGGTCAGCAGCAGCTGGGGCACCGGGGGCATCGGCCCCTGCCCTGTGGGCGACTGAGCCCTCAGATGGTGGGCTTCCTTCCAGGTAGCGTGTGCAAAAAGCAGGTAGAGCGCCATCCCGTGGGTGAGGAAAACAGTCAGCCAGACAAGTGGCTGCGGCCCCGCCCCGGGCTGGGTGTCCTCTCCGACTCTCCAACGGCCCGTTCAAGGAAGGTCTCCTTTACCTCAGCTTTCAGAAGAATAAACTTAGAAGAAACTTAGTAGCTTGCCAAAAGTTCCACGATGAACAAGTGGCAGAGCCAGGCGGGAGGCCACAAGGCAGACAGACCTTGGCTTGAGCGCCTGTAGTCCCAACTATTGGGGAGACTGAGGAGGAAGGGTTGCTTGCGCAGGGGAGTGCACGTCTAGCCTAGTGACAGTAAGACCTTGTCTCGAAACAAACAAACCAGGATAGCAGAGTTAAAGTTGAGCCCAGACCTGCTTGCTCAGCCACTCCTTCCAGAATGGTCACTTCATGACTGGGCCTGCAAGCCCAGTCACAGTAGTCCTAGACAGCATTTGCAGGTCAGAGGACAGCTTTCAGAAGTCCATTCTCTTCTTCTGCCATGTGGGCTCCAGGGTTTGACTCGACAGGTATCAGGTTTGCACACAGACATTGTTACCAGCTAAGCCACTGCAATGGTTTCTGAGCAGCCTTTTTTTTTCCTTTATGAAATTCACAATGTGTTTGCTGTTCTATGAGAGCAGCATATTTCAAGCCAGTATTCTTGGTCTTTTCCATGCCTCAGATCACTGGCATTTGGATTTCTCCTCAGTCAAGCATCCATATATCACCTATATCTGTATTTTTGTTTTTCATGCTTGGGATTAAATCCAGGGCCTCTTGAATACTAGACAAGCGCTCTACATTGGGCTACACTCCCAGCCCCTCAGTGTAATATTTTATTTTTTATTTATTTATTTTTTAATGTGGGACTTGGGATCTGAACTCAGGACCTTCTGCTTGTGAGGCAGTCTTCTTAACCCCTGAGCCATCTCTCCAGCCTACAGTGTAATATTTTAAAAAGAACATACAGGATTCTGTTTTAAAAACTGGAGAAATACTCAGGATTATAGAAGAAACCAATGAAACGTAGTTATTCAAAATATTCTAAAACCAGACATACAATTTGGTAACATGTTTCTTATTTTCCATTTTTCGAAGGGCAAGCAAAGTTTATTGAAAAAGGTCCCAAAAATTATTTGCTAACATATGATTTTTAAAAGTTTTCTCTTTTTATTTTATTTATAAGGTGCACATAGAAGCCACAGTGTACACGGGTAGGTTAGAGGACAATTTTTAGAAGTCCCCCTCTCCTCCCACCATGTGGGTTCCGGGGATCGAATTCAGGTCTCCATGTCTGTATACAGGTGCCCTTACCACTGCACCATCTTGATGACCTCTAAAATGGATTTTTTTTACATTTTAGTGTGTGTGCGTGCGTGTGTGTGTGTGTGTGCGTGTGTGTGTGTGCGTGTGTGTGTGTGTGTGTGTGTGTGTGTGTGTGTGTGCGCGCGCATGTAGAGATCAGCTTCTTAGAATAAATGATCTCCTTCCACCTTTATGTGGATTCCAAGGATTAAACTCAGGTCATCAGGCTTAGAAGACAAGTGGTTTATTCCCAGGCCATCTCGCCAGCTCCTATTAACTTCTTTACAAATGCATTAAGGAGCATGTTCTAGCAGTGGGTCTAAGAACCATCATGATGTTGAGCAGTAATGACTAAACAATTTTATTTTAAGAGATCTACAGCAGGGCCCAGAGAAATGGCTCAGGGGTTAAACCTCTGCCTCGCAAGTAGAAGAATATGGGTTCAGATCCTGGATCCCAAGAAAAAACGTCAGGTAGAGATGGTGGCAGCCTGCACTTCTGGCTCTGGAAAGCAGAGCCTGAGAAACTCCAGAGCAAAACAGAAAGGGAGTAAAACAATCCAGAATGATTCTCAAAATCACCCTTGGGCCTCCATAGGCATGCACAGAGCCTTCTGATACACACAGACACATACATGTACACACACACACACAAAAGCTCTACAGCCTCAGAACTCCAGAGAAGCATCTGTGATTCTGGTGCTGACAAAGCCACAGATTTTGTTTAGTAGTTCCCCTTCACCCACCCCGAGGTATTTCTGTGTTGCTCAGACCTTGAAACTCGGGCTTCCTCCCCCAGCCTCTTCAGTACCTGGTCAGACAGTTCTCTGCGACCACCTTGAGTTCAGAGTCATAGGGTTTGCTAATTTGGTCCACTTTCTATGCATAACTGGAAGGAAATATTAAATATGGGGGGATTTAATTTTTTAAACATCTAAGAAGTTCACACAGTCTTTTTTTGTTGTTTTGTTTTTCTTCGTTTTTATTTTTTGTGTGTGTGAGACAGGATCTCCTATAACTCAAGCTAGTCCTGAATCATTATGTAGCTGAGGCTGGCCTTGAACCCCTGATCCTCCTGCCTCACCCTCCCAAGTTCTGGGATTACAGGCCTGTGTCACCTGCCTGGCTTCACAGGCTCTTTGAGGGGTTATCTGTGGGTGCTAGGAAGAGCCCCGTGCCAGAGCAGAGCTCTGGGGAATGTTACATCCATGGAGTGTAAATGAACGGCTGTTCTATAGGGCTGGGGTACAGCTCAGTGGTAGAGTGCTTGCCTACTTACTGGGTGCAAGGTCCTGGTCTCCAGCCCAGCACACCAAAATGAAGATAAGTAAGCAAATGAACAAATAAGAAAATAAATGAACAACTTTTTAAAATGATGCTGTGAGGAGCGAAGGGTGTGTCAGATTAGGGTGGGCTATGTAGACAGCGCATGAGGTCAAGTCAGGGTGGGCCAGGCTGTGTAGACAGGGCATGTGGTCAGATCAGAGCGAGCTCCTGCCTTGGCATCACATCCTCCACCCGTCCATGTGTCCATGTTCACAGACTTCACAGCCAGACCACAGACTTGTACAGTGCAGCTTCTGTTTTCTCATAAACATGAATTAATTGCCCACACTTGAGAGACAATCTTATGGGGAAAGAACCTGAAATTCTAGCTCTTCACACACAACTATAAGCTTCAGACACAAGCAGCCAGGGCTGTGGATGGTCCAGTTGCACATGGAAGGACTTAACCATAGTCCCTACTATACCTTATTGCACACATTTTAGTAGTTGATCTAAAGACACTCCAGCATATCCCACAGTGACTTTGGTTTGAAGGCCGCTGCTATAGACTATGGAGAATTATTTCAAAGTCATGGAGGGAGGGTCAAGGAAAGGCAAGTAGGTGGGAAATCCACCTGCTTGGAGGGCAGGGCCTGTGCTCAGGGTGGAGAGAGGTGGACATGTGTGTGCTGGCCTTCTCCCCTTCAGATGTTCATCATCGACAAGGTGGACGGGGACGTCTGCTCATTGAACGAGTTCTCCATCACTGGCTCCACTTACGCTCCGGAGGGAGAGGTGTAAGTCACCCAGGAGCCTGTCTCCTCTCTTCCCAGGCCCCTCCTGCTAGCTCACCTTCCTTCTCCTCTCTCTTCCTTCCCTGGACTTTCTCTCCCACCCGATCTTCCATCTCCAAGTTCATTGCCCTCCTCCCGAGTCCTTGATGCCCACACACTTAGCTTCCCTGTGCTATCTCTGCATCTCACACCCTGTTCCTCTCTACTGTCTCTCTCCTGCCTTCCTTCCCCCCTGCTGCCAGCCTGAAGAATGATAAGGCAATCCGGGCAGGGCAGTATGATGGGCTGGTAGAGCTGGCCACCATCTGTGCTCTCTGCAATGACTCCTCGTTGGACTTTAACGAGGTAACCTCCCACCCTCCAAGCCGTCCCCTTCCCTGCCAGCTGGCTCAGCATTTGTGCCAGGAGAAAGGGTCTTAGGAAGCAGTCAGGAGTGCAAAAGAAAGGTGTAGCTGGCTTCTTTCCCATCCCATCTGGATGAATGTGAATAGATTGGGTGACAGCTAAGGGTGAGGAATCCAGACACATTTTGCTTTTCGTCCTCTGTCCATCTCAGACCAAAGGTGTCTATGAGAAGGTGGGCGAGGCCACGGAGACAGCACTCACCACCCTGGTGGAGAAGATGAACGTATTTAACACCGAAGTGAGAAGTCTCTCGAAGGTGGAGAGGGCCAACGCCTGCAACTCGGTGAGTTGCCTTCCTCTTCCTCACCCAGCCAGGATCCATTTACACCCGAACTGACAAAGCCTTGTGCCCAGTGTGCCTGGGCCAGGCTGGCCTCTGGTGGGCTCATCATCCCTCCAATTACGTGATTTCTGCTATCTGATCACAGTGCCCACTGTTGGGGTAGCCCCGAGTTCAGTCAGGGTCCCTTGGTTTCCATGGAGTCTCAGGTTCTGGGTTAGGACTGGGTTGTGCAGCCAATGCTGTCCCATGGGTGAAATTTCTTTACCGGTTCTGTTCCACTCGCTGGCTTCTTGCTGTGAAGTTTCGCTGATTTCTGTCTTGGATTTCTGAATATAATGTTCTAGACATTTATTTGTATCATCCTCCTGCCTCAACCCCCAAGTGCCGGAATTAAATGTATGTTTGCCATGGCCCCTCTCTTGCATTTATTCTTATACTTCACACAGTGCTGGAATTGAACCCAGAACAAAATTTCCCCTTTTCATATGTGTGAGATACTTATTGTTGCTTTATTGAATTTAATAAAAAAAAAGCTAAGAGAAGGTTGTTTTTAAAATTCACAAATGATAACTTAAATATAATTTTTTAATATTTTACTACCTTTTGCTTACCCCTCCCTACCCCTTTGTGCTAGGAGCTTTATACTTGGTAGGCAAATGCTCGTGTCTCAGAAACAAAAGAGGCTCTTGGGTCACATTGGCTGCTTCCAGTGCCAATGCTCACTGACACCGCATTGGACAGCGCAGATCACATACTTCCGTCTCCGCAGAACGTTCTGTTGACAGTGGCACACAAGGACGTTTCTGTTGTGCTTTAAGCTGGACACTTGAGCTGGGCATGTGGCTCCGTGGCAGGGTACTTGCCTGGCATGTGTGAGGCTCTGGGTTGCACGCTCAGTACCGCCAAAACAAAGCTCAAACACCGGATTCAATAAACACCGAGGTCGCGCCAGCCTTGGAAGTATATATCCGGTGGGCTGCAGGCTCCCCTTCACTCTCAGCCCCAGCGTGGGGTCGACTCCAGCCTCGAGATTCTTTTGGACCTTTGTAAGGATCTGGTATCTCCCTCCCAGGTGATCCGCCAACTGATGAAGAAGGAATTCACCCTGGAGTTCTCCCGGGACAGGAAGTCCATGTCTGTCTACTGCTCCCCAGCCAAGTCCTCCCGGGCTGCCGTGGGCAACAAGATGTTTGTCAAGGTCAGAAACTAGAGTGACTCTTGTACCCTCTCCTATGTATGCCTGCCCTTCTGCTACACCCTGGAAGGCAGGCAGGGGTCTCTGAATGCTCCGTTGGTGTTTCTAGGGTGCACCCGAGGGGGTCATTGACCGCTGTAACTACGTGAGGGTTGGCACCACTCGAGTGCCGTTGACAGGCCCTGTGAAGGAGAAGATCATGACGGTGATCAAGGAGTGGGGTACCGGCCGGGACACCCTGCGCTGCCTTGCCCTGGCCACCCGGGACACGCCCCCCAAGCGGGAGGAGATGATCCTGGACGACTCAGCCAGGTTCATGGAGTATGAGGTGAGCCGCAGGGGACTCCTGCTGTCCCGGTAGCTGCCAGCACGTTTGTCATTCCCTACCACCTCAGATCACGGTCCTGCAATAGGGACCCCAGAGCCACAGCACATTAGGGTTTGACAGTTTTTTAGGAATCATCTAGACCAGCAGGACTTGGTAGCTCAGCGGTGAGAAGACCAAAGTAAGAGGACCATGGATTTGATGCCAGCTTGGATCACACAGCAAGATCTTGTCTCGAAAACACCCACTAAACAAGCATCATTTAGTCCAGTGCTACTTTTATTTATTCATGGTGCTGGGGATGGCCCAAAGGGGTGTTCTACCCAAGCTACGCCTGAAGCAGTGGAGAGCCTGTGCACCCGAGGGAAATCAGTGTCACTCACCACACGGCGGGGGACCCGGTCTCCCAGGCAGCCCATGTATATTCTGATAGATAGATCTGAGCAGCACTGAGAGCTCACTGCCTTCATTTGTAGAGGGGACACTGTGGCCTGGCAGGTAATGGTGTGCTCAAAGGCACAGGCTACTTGTAGTTGTTGAAAACAGGTACCACTATGCTAACACCTAGAGTTGTTTTTTTTGGTTTTGTACCCAAAACTGACCCTGAACACGTATGATCCTCCTCAGCTTCCTGAGTGCCGTAATTACAGGTGTACCAACCACACTAGATTCAACTCTCCTTTCTTTTTTAAAAAAAATAACCTGTCTCCTATCTCTTTATCTCTGTCTGTCTGTCTCTCTATCTGTCTATCTACCTATCTCCTATTCACTTTGAGAGCATGAGAAAGGACACACACGATAGAGTGCATGCATGCATGGCACACGGATGGTCAGAGGACTGCTTTTGGGAGTCAGTTTTCTCCTTCCCTGTGTGGGTTTCTGGGGTTTGAATTCACGTCTCCAGGTTTGCAAGCCAGGTGTCTCTTTGGCCCTCCTTCTCATTCTCTCTATGAAAGGCAAGGCTAGCACTTTGCAGGCCAGGACCTGTGGGCACATAGGAATGAGAAATGTTCCCTGCCTCTGTGCTTCTAAGGCCCTGCCGGTGCCCACCACCACCAGGCCCCGAGAGCAACCAGCTTCCCTGACCGTAGTACCATCTCCCCGTGGACTTCCTGCCTGACCCGTCTCTCTCTCTCACCCATCACCATCTGCTGCTTCCCCAGATGGATCTGACGTTTGTGGGCGTGGTGGGCATGTTGGACCCACCCCGCAAGGAGGTCACAGGCTCTATCCAGCTGTGTCGCGACGCGGGGATCCGAGTGATCATGATCACTGGGGATAACAAGGGCACGGCCATCGCCATCTGCCGGCGAATTGGCATCTTTTCTGAGAACGAGGAGGTGACAGATCGGGCCTACACTGGCCGTGAGTTCGATGACCTGCCCCTGGCCGAGCAGCGGGAGGCCTGCAGACGCGCCTGCTGCTTCGCCCGAGTGGAGCCCTCACACAAGTCCAAGATCGTGGAGTTCTTGCAGTCCTATGATGAGATCACGGCCATGGTGAGATGTGCCGCTGGGCTCCAGTGTGATGAGTGTCCCGGAGGCCCCAGGAACGCTCAGGAGAGGGATGCGGTCTCTGCATGGAGTCTGGGGAGGGTGTGGCCGGAGCCCTGACTCCCCTCCTCTTCCTGCTGCCTCCAGACAGGGGACGGAGTCAACGATGCCCCTGCGCTGAAGAAGGCCGAGATTGGCATTGCCATGGGATCTGGTACTGCTGTGGCCAAGACGGCCTCCGAGATGGTGCTGGCGGATGACAACTTCTCCACCATTGTGGCCGCTGTGGAGGAAGGCCGTGCCATCTACAACAACATGAAGCAGTTCATCCGCTACCTCATCTCCTCCAACGTGGGCGAGGTGGTCTGGTGAGCCGCCAGGGAGGACATCTGAAACACATGGGATTGGGAGGCAGGTGGTGATGGGACCGCGGGCGCCACTAACGCGTGACGACCTTCCTCCGCAGTATCTTTCTGACAGCTGCCTTGGGGCTGCCCGAGGCCCTGATCCCCGTGCAGCTGCTGTGGGTGAACCTGGTGACCGATGGGCTCCCGGCCACTGCCCTGGGCTTCAACCCCCCTGACCTGGACATTATGGACCGGCCCCCCCGGAGTCCCAAGGAGCCTCTCATCAGTGGCTGGCTCTTCTTCCGCTACATGGCAATTGGAGGCGAGTAGGGAGGGACCCGGCCCCCTTGGCATTGACCTCCAAACTGAGAACCCTTGCTCCTAATGCAAGATGTCCAGTGGGTTCTCTTTCTTAGCCGTCGGTCCACAACCATGCCTCTTGTCTCCCCAGTTCTAACCCCAAGTCCTCTCTTCTCCCCACCACAGGCTATGTGGGTGCAGCCACTGTGGGAGCGGCCGCCTGGTGGTTCTTGTATGCAGAGGATGGGCCTCATGTCAGCTACAACCAGCTGGTAGGGAGAGGATGGAGAGGTGGGCACCGGGAGGGCACAGTGAGGCCGTCCGTGGGTCTCAGGCTTCTGCCTCTTTGTCTGTAGACTCACTTCATGCAGTGCACTGAGGACAACCCTGACTTCGACGGTCTGGACTGTGAGGTCTTTGAGGCCCCCGAGCCCATGACCATGGCCCTGTCTGTGCTGGTGACCATCGAGATGTGCAACGCCCTCAACAGGTAGGGCCTGTCTGCCCCGCCCTGCTGTGCTGCTCCCCACATCCCTGCCCCCCTTCTCTCCCCTCACCGTGCCTCTCTCCTGTGTCCCGTCCCTCGGCTCTGCCCCGCCTTCGCCACAGTCTGTCCGAGAACCAGTCCCTGCTGCGGATGCCGCCGTGGGTGAACATCTGGCTGCTGGGCTCCATCTGCCTGTCCATGTCCCTCCACTTCCTCATCCTCTACGTCGACCCCCTGCCGGTGAGCCTTCCTCTGCCACTCGACCCCCCCACCAAGATGCCCGTGTGGCACCCTTGTCCAAAAGACAAGGAGGAGGGTGAGATGGGCCAGGGTAGTGCGAGGCACCCTGGCTCCTTCTTCTCCCTGAGATCACACTCCTCCTCGCTCATGGCTGTGGTTCCCACCTCCAGATGATCTTCAAGCTCCGTGCTCTGGACATGACCCAGTGGCTCATGGTCCTCAAGATCTCACTTCCAGTCATTGGGCTGGACGAACTCCTCAAGTTCATTGCTCGGAACTACCTGGAGGGTAAGGGACACCCCCCCTCCTGACCTCTTGTATTCACAGCCCTGAGCACAGCCCCCCTCCCCCTGCGCCGCGAACGCGCGCCACACCCCTCTTCCTTTGCAGGTGGGTAAGTTCTTGGCCCTGGCAGGACCAGGGAGGGTCATCCCAGGCCCTGTCCCCACTTCATCTATGACTGGTAGGGCTCTTCCCCAGCCCACTCAGCCCTCTGGCCCTAGGGGCCCCCTCCCCTGTGGATAACGGCCTGTCTCTGTCCTCTCTGGCCATAGGATAAACCGCCCCCTCCTACATGTCTTTGAACCGTGTCTCAGGTATTTCCCTGCCCGCCCTGCCCCGGCTGCTGTGCCCTGCCGCTCGCCCACCAGCCCACGCGCCGGCTCTGCGGTCACGCACTCCCAGCTCCCCCTGGAGCCGCTGCCGCTGCTGCTGCCGCCTGCTTCCACATGGGGCTGCACCCCATTGTGGGCGCCAGCTGTTGCCAGGCCACGTCCTTCCCGCCCTGGGCGTCTGGTCCTCCCAGCCTGCTGGGCTGGGTCGCGCTGCGTCGCGCTGGCTGGCGCTGGCTGTCTGCTGCTGGGGCTGCAGTGGTTGGGGGTGGGCTGGGGTCTGACACATAGGTGAGTAGGGAGGAGGGCTATGTGCCCCACCAGGTGAGTGTGTCAGAGACACACGGGAGACGCACCCCTCCCTCCTTCCCACCTGCTCCATCCACTCCCTTTCCTCTTCCAGATCCAGAAGATGAAAGAAGGAAGTAACCAACCCCTTTGCCCCTTCGCCCCTTCTTCCCCACCCTCATAGTGACGCCTCTTCAGTCAGAGCTGTGGCACACGGCCCTCCCTCCCCCAGTTGTTTATAAACGAAGCCCCCTGCCCTTCTCATCCCCCTTCTGCAACCTGCCCTCCCCTGAACCTTGTAAATCCCCTTCCCAGCCTCACGGGGCTTGCAGGGACAAGGCGACTGACCGAGTTGAGCTGCTTATTTATTGAAAATAAATGACAGAAAAGTCTGGCCTCGCCTCCATGTCTTTTGGGACCAAATCAGGTGCTTGTGGACAAATGCCTTAGTGTGGTACAGCCCAGTGCTATACTGTGGCGGCCTGTCGGGGGTCCCGGCGTGAAGGACCCTGATGCTGACAACCTCTAGCTACTCTCAGGTGCAGCTGGGTGGCAGGGCGGGAGAGCTGGGTTCATGATGCGGCGTGGCGGCCAGAAGCTACAGGGCTCGACCTGCACCTTTGGTTCTGGGAGTGGGGCGGGTCCCTCCACCAGGAGTCATCCCTGAGAAAGAAGACCCAGCCACCTCAGGGGAGGCGCTGGGCACTGGTGGTCCTGGACCTCCACCCCAGGGTTTGAGTCTGGGTCTCCACCCTGAGACCCTGCAGTCCACGCCTCACAGTTCTCACAGAGGAGGGTCAGCTTCCTCGTGGGGAGAGTGGGGATGCCTTCTTGCCCAGCCCTCAAGGGTCTTTGATGTCCCTTATGTCCCTCAGGGGCGCCTCATCCAAGATGCCATGAACTTGCTCCAGAGTTTCTGCCTGGCGGATCCGCTCCAGGCGCACCTGTAGAGTTGGGTGGGGGATGTGGAGGACCCTGGTGGGGAAAAACAGTCCCTACCCCACCAACCAGCTGCTCAGGGGACCACCTCTGCAGAGGCCACCCATGGAGACACGGGACCAAGGTCACAAGAGTGCAGCTGGCCAGAGGCAGGCTGGTGACACCAGTCTATCATACCACTGGGATGCACACAAAAGCAGGTACATCGTTTTAGAACGAGAGCTCAGGGGGAAAGACCCTGCCAGGCCTAGAAGGAGGAATTGGTGGGGATTATTTTTGCAAGATCCAGGACAAGTCACCCAGAGCCCACACCAGCCACGGGAGGGGCTGGACCACACACACCTGCAGGGCCTGGGACAGCCGCACGAAGTCCCTCTGCACCTGTTCGCTGGTCTCCAGCTCTGCCTGCAGCCGCAGCGCCTTGGCCTTCTGTTCGGAGAGGAGGTCTGTGAGTTGGGCCTGCAAGGACAGGAGGTGGCGCTGGGGCTTGGCTCACCTCGGACCAGGTGGGAAGGGGTACAGTACAGCTCTTGGATGACCCATACCAGTGCCCCGTCTGTACCACCCAACTCTGACCTCCCCCATCTAGCTGGTGCCAACCAGTTGCTGCAGGGCTTCCTGCTGCCAGGCCTGAGGGAGACAGGAAGGGTGCGAGGGGGGCATTAGAACTATCGCCACAGCTGGATCATCTAGCCGGGGCCCTGGACGTCCCTCACCTTGCTCTGCTCCTGCTGGACCCGCTCCATCTCTGTCTTCAGGCTACACAGCGAGGCTGGGAAGTCAAGGTGCAAGGAGGCTTCAGTTCCGCATGCTCGCGGTCCCTACGGCTCAGCCCTCCAGGGATGCTGGACCCTACTCACCCTCTAGCACCTCTGGCGGAGGAAGAGAGAGTGGTCAAGGCCTGTTCACTGCAGCCCTTCCTGCTGCCCAAGCCCGACCCAGGGGACCCTGTGGGGAGGTCATGCCTCCCTCACCTGTCTCCTCCTGTTGCACCCTCAGCTGCCCCTCCAGGCTGGCCCTGGCTGCTGTCTCCTCCTCCAGTGCCTCTCGAAGCGTCACGATCTCAATGCGCAGGCGCTCAGCCTCGTGCTCCTGTGCCTGTTGCCGGGCACGCGCTTGCTGTCGCGTGTGGTGCACGAGCTGCTGCAGCTCCTGTGAGATACAGAGAAAGCAGAAGGAGGCAGAGGCCCTGTGGAGATTGTGTTCCGAGGAAGAGGAGAAGGAAGTAGAAAGGGGGGGTTAAAACAGCAAATACCTCAAATGCCTTGGTATGAGGATAAACACAGCCTGGATTTGCAGTGGGAATGAAAGCTAAGGTCATATCTGCTCAGAATTGTACAGAAAGTTCCAGAAAATTGCACAAACTTCCACACAATCCAAGATAAGCTCTCCACTGTGTAAGTGGTGAATGTTGCATCCAGAAGGAGCAGGAAAGGCTGGGGAATGGAGCTCAGTTGAGAATGCTTGCCTCACATGCACAAAGCCCTAGTGTGATCCCCAGCACAGTGTAACACTAGATGTGGTAGTGTGGAGCTGTAATCCCGGCACCGAGGAAGCAGGCAGGAGGACAAGGTCATCTTTGGTTACATGGGGAATTCAGGGCCCGTCTGGGCTCTAGGACCTTGTTCAGAAAAACAAAAAATGAAACAATACAAAAACAAACAAGCAAAGAAAAGGCGTGTGGTACAAAACACAGGGCTGGAGTGAAGTGGGCAGAAGCTGTAATGCTCAGGGTAAAGAGAAGTTCGATCACTAATAAATTAACAAAACCAATCCACAGATTTAAGAGGACGATTCAAATATCATAAGGAAGTCGATATTAAGGATCTATTGTCACTTAAAAATAGCAAATAGTAAAAAAAATTAAAAAAAAATAGCAATAGGGGTCTATGAAGATGGCTCAGCAGTTAAAGCACTTGCCATGCAAGCGAAAGGACCAGAGTTTGAATCCCCAGATCCCACATAAAAATGCTGGGCCAGTGTAGTGGCCTGTCGGCAATTCTAGCTTGGAAGGCTGGCTAGTCAGACTAGCTCTTGGTGAACTCTGGATTTAGAGCCTTCACAACAGTAAGGTGGAAGAACCATCCAGGAGGATTCCCCATATTACCTTTGAGCCTCCACATGGACCTACACCCACATGTGCACACACCCATGTAAACATGCATGTACACATGCACCCCTCCAAACACATAAAAATGGAGAAAAAAATAGCAAACAGTACCAACTGTGGTAGTATTTGCCTACAATCTCACCACTCAGGAAGATCCGAGATCAAGACCAGCTTAGGCTATACAGTAAAAAAAAAATCTATCTATCATCTATCTATCTATCTATCTATCTATCTATCTATCTATCTATCTATATCTATCTACCTATCTATCGATCATCTATTTATCTCTATATCTATCTATCTCTATATCTATCTGTCTGTCTGTCTGTCTGTCTGTCTGTCTATCTATCTCTCTCAAGGGTTTAGGGTGTGGTTCCACTATAGCGTGCTAGTCCAGCATGCGCAAAGCCTGGGTTCCACTCCCTGTACTGTAGGGGAGGGGAGTTGTACTAAAAACCAAGGCATTCTTTTCTCATGTCAGGCACTTTTATTTTTTATTATCATGCATGACACAGGTATGCATGTGCATGTGTATACACATCTCGCTACATGTGTGGAGGTCACAGAACAACTTTCAGAAGTCAATTTTCTCCTTTTACTTCTACTACGTGGGTTTTGGGATCAAATTCAGGTCATCAGGTTTACATGGCCAAGTAACTATCCGCTGAACCATCTCATGGCCTATGTCCAGCACTTTTTTTTTTTTTTTTTTTTTTATTCAATTGTGTGTGTGTGTGTGTGTGTGTGTGTGTGTGTGTGTGTGTGTGTGTGTGTGTGTGTGTAGAACCACGGGCGAATTTGGGAACCACCATGGACCGCCTCCTCGTTTACTCTGCCCCGGGATTCACAGGCTCCGCCCTACCAGGACCAGAAGCGCAGCCCGCCCCCAGTTCCGCCTGGCGTCTATACGTGGAATCTGGGATCCGAACTCAGGATCTTCCGCCTGCAAGGCAGAGGCTTAACCCCTGAGCCACCTCTCCAGCCCCTATGTCCAGCACTTTTTAACTCTTCCTCTTCATGCCAACCGTGAGAAGGATGGCCCCACTTATCAGAGGAGGAAACTGAGTCTGAGAGAGGTGACCCAGCTAATAATATTGAGAGCTGGAGTCTGTCCCCCCAGGTCTATTCATGGCCCCTGGAAGTTCTGCCCTCCCTGAAGAGGAAGAGGCCCCAGGGTAGCCCCATACTGTTGGTGCCACTTACCTGTGTGGAGCTGGGCAATGCCTCATCCTTGCCCTCATGTAGCTCCGGGCCCTGGAGGGCTAATGATGGCAACTGCTCGGCTCGGAGCCCTTGATTTTCTTCATTTAGCCGCTTTACCTCATGGCGCAGGCACCTGTGAGAAGTGGCCAGTTCTGCCTGCAGATAGACCAGAGCATCAAACAGTGAATAAAGCATGAACCCACCCACTGCTGGATTGGTGGTCAGAAAACCCCGGTCCCGATTGGCTGAGGAGGAAGGCACCACCTGACTCCAAGCTCTGCAGACGCTGTTTCTACTGACACACTGGTGGCCAGAGCCTGGTGGATATTTGGTCCATACACTGGGTCTTTTTTTTTTTTTTTTTGTAATTATTAAAAAAAATAATATGTGGGCTGGAGAGATGGCTCAGGGGTTAAGACTCTGTCTCACAAGCAGAAGGTCCTGCGTTCGGATCCCAGGTCCCACATAAAAAAAACACCAGGTAGAAACAGCAGCGGCCTGCACTTCCAGCCCTGATGAGCAAAGCCTGGGAAATCCCAGAGCGAAGCAAGAGGAGGTAGAAGCAATCCAGGATGATTCCAGAAGTCACCCTTAGTCCTCCACAGGGACACACAGTGCACTCTGATACACACACACACACACACAATAAATAAATAATATTTTTAAAAAAATATGTGTGTGTGTGTGTGTGTGTCAGAGGACAGCTTTCAGGAACTGATTTTCTTCTTCTATTATGTGGTCTCCAGAGATTGAACGCGGGCCACCAAGATTGGGGCAAATGCTTTCACCTGCTGAGCCCCACCTTATCTCTGTCTTGAGTCAGGGTCTCAGGTAACCCAGGCTAGTCTTGCTATGCAGTCAAGAATCATTTTAAACCTCTGATCCTCCCACCTCCACCTCCCGAGTGCTGGGATTACAGTCAGTCACCGGCACACCCAGTGGGCTTATGTGCTGCTGAGGATGGCCCGGTGGCTTTGTGTGTGCTAGGCAAGCACTGTCCCAGCTACGCTACAGCTCCAGTTTTGTGATGTGCTTTAAAAAAAAAGACATAAAAAATATAATCACACTTTATTTGAAAACACTGCTTGTACATTAAGGCCAATTGTTATAGCTAGTAATATTTCTTTGTTCTTTCATTTTTTTAAAAAAATATGGAACACTTCATGAATTTACATGTCATCCTTATGCAAGGGCCATGCTAATCTTCTCTGTATCATTCCAATTTCAGTGTATGTGCTGCTGGAGTGACCAGCTAATAATATTTCTTAGGGAAGTAGTATTATTTTTTTTTAATGTTCTTTTTCTAACCCTTCAAGTGGTTGCCAGCTTTAAAAACTGGAAGACAGGGCTGGCAAGATGACTCAGGGGTTAAGACTCTGTCTCCTAAGCAAAAGGTCCGAAGTTCAGAACCCAGGTCTTATGTAAAAACACCAGGTGCAACTGGTGGCAGCCTGTACTTCTAGCCCTGGTGGGCAGAGCCTGGGAAGTCTCAGAATGAAGCAAAAAGGAGGTAGAAGCAACCTAGGATGACTCCAGAAGTCACTCTTGGCTCTCCACAGGAACACATGTGCCTTCTCTCTCTCTCTCTCTTTCTCTCTCTTTCACACACATACACACACACACACAAACAAAAAACCCAACAACAACTGGAAGACAATAAACATATCTAAGGTTTCTGGCTTCTCTTAAAAAAAAAAAAAAAAAAAAGGAAACACCTGGACACATGGAGGTCACGTTTGTAGCCATAATGGTCAGTGTTACTAAGGGACAGCAGCCATGTGAGCTTAAGTGTCTGGCTCACCAGCCGCCCACTGCTCCTTCCTACCTCACTCCCGACCTTAATAAGGGTCTGACTTACTGTCAGTCTCATGCTTCTGAAAACTGTGTCCCATGAGCATAGTTTTACAATGTGGCAGTTTAAGATTACACAGCTCTGGCCACAGCACCTCTGGGGCAAGACAGGTGTCTTAGCTCTCCATCCCCCATTTACCCCCTTCCCTCCCCATTGGTCCTGACCCACCACCCTTCTGCCTGTCCCAGCACCCACCATCTGCAGCTGCACGCGCTCCTGGGCCTGGCTCACAGTCCCCTGCAGGGTTCGAAGCAGCTGCTCTGAGTTCTGGACCTGGGCCAGCAGCACCTGCATCTAGAGTGAAGGAGGCTGGGATCAGAGAGACACTGCTGAGGGGGTAGCAGGTGGCCAGGGCCCCCCCCACCTACCTCAGGGCTTGAACTGAGGTGGAACCCACCTGCTTGGCGCAGTCCTCGTTGCTGCGTCTCAGGCCTTCCTGCAGTTCATCCCGCTCATGGCTGAGACTCTCCAGGTCCTTCTGCAGCTGCCGTCCCTGCCAGACCCAGACTCAGGCTACATGGGTGGTTCCACTGTGCAAATCACACCTACCCTTCCCTTCCTGTCCTGTCTGATCCATCCCTTAGCAGGCCCGACTGGTCTTTCTCCAAAGGAGATTGCAAATTCACTAGCTTCCTGCCATCTCTGTGGCTGCTAACTCCTAGTTTAGTCTTTCTTCCTTCTACCCTCCACTCCCTCCTCCCTGGTGGTGAGTGAATCCAGGTCCTTGTTAGTTTTGTTCTGGACATCTCTGTCAATGCATGCCATCCCCAACTTTCTTCTCTTGTTCCCTGCCACTTCCTGCTAGCTCTTGCATAGGGCAAGGATGTACTTGCACCCCCGGCCCGGTTCACACACCTCCAGTTGCATCTGCTCCCACTGTGTATCTGGGACAAGCTGGTACCCAGGAGGGGGCAGGTAGATGCCCTCAGGGACCAGGGTTCCCGTGGACACGAGAGAGGCCTGTTTCTTCCTGCTCAGGGCTCAGGCCCTGGCGGCTGCGGGGCAGGGAGGCGCTGCTGCCCACTCCGCCCAGGGAGAAGGAGGAGATGGAGGCGCTGTCATCACAGTTGTGGGCGAAGGCTTCGGCCGCTGGACCCCCGTCTCCACTGGGCTCCTCCAGGGGCTCCAGCGGGGGGGATGGGATCCTCGACAGTGGCAGAGACTCTGAAGAGCCATGCAGGGACGTGGGCTGTCGGGGACGTGTCTAGGAGAGGCGCAGGGAGGGGGCTGAGGGCTGCATCCTGGCAGCTCTCCTGCCTTCCTGGGGGCCCCCGTCGCCCCTCACCTGGATCTCTTGGATCAGCTCCTCAGCCTTCAGCAGTTTTGCCTTCAGCTCTGCGATCTCTTGCTCCATGGGCAGCACGATTTCCCGAAGCTTCTCGGAGTCCTCGTGGGCCTAGGTGGACGAGGGGGCAACAGTCCCCTCCTGACTGCTGGCCCCTACAAGTCTGTCTGGGCCGTCTGAAGCCCACCAGCTCTTCTAATCCTCCCTGAAGACACTGCCCACCCCATTTCAGACTCCAGAACACAAGCGCTGAGAACTTCCAGGACTTGTTCTGGACAGAAGCAGAAAAGGCCAAGGTCCTGCCTCTCCTCAGGCCCACTTACTTATCGTGGTTTTCTGCCTCACATTTATCTTTTTTTTTTCCTAACCATAAAATCTCACTCTAGCTGAGCACACAGACTAATTCTCCAATACCATCTCATCTCTCAGCTTCCTTACAACCAACGCTGAGCACCAAACTCGATCCAGTGGATGAGAGGCCAGCATTTCTGCCGTGTGTTTCCAGGACTCCTTAAAGGATTTGCCTCTTTCCTCTTCCTTCTTGCTGGCTGAAATATGTGTTTGATGGTTGGACTCATGCGCACATCTCAGACCACGAGGCAATCTGCTATCAATGGCAGAACTGCCACCCAGAAGCCTGGTTTCTAATGAACTGGTGTGATCTTACTTTCTGTCTAACTTAAACTACCGGGTGCCCAATGACTTGCAGGAAAACCTCTCTCATCTGGCATGTCCTTCCCATCCCAACCACAAAGTTGACCATTTCTCTGCCATCTCTTTTCAAGCTTGGTATCCTGGGCCAGCAAGATGGCTCAGTGGGTAAAGGAGCCTGGAGACCTGAGTTCGATCCCTAGAGCCCACACGATACAAGGAGAGGACTGATTTCCAAGCTTGGGATCCTGCTAACTTGGAGTCAATATTTTCACATAAGGTTCCCACAAGAATGGTCCACACTGAATGAATCCCCAAGGTGTTCCTCTGGCCACGGCACAAGGTAAGAATGGCCCAGGTATTGGAGGATCTTTATCTGTCACCATCTCTTCCCACTCACGCCATGTCAACCTCTTGACCCACTTGAAACTTCCTTACACAAACTAATCTCACCCTCCGAGTCTCCTAAGGGGGCAGATGCCACAATCAAGATAAGCAGGAGGGCTTAAACACACCACCTCGGTTCCTGTCTGAAACCATGAACCACATCTACACATACGTAGGCAATGGATGGTTGACAACTGAATGCAGGGGAAGCCAGCATTAGAATCCTCCTGTGAGCCAAAAACTTCTGTCCTTACCACTAGGAACAAGGAAGCTGGGGTTCAAATAGCAACCTTCTCGTAGAGGGTACAAGTCGAAGCCTTTCTTTCCTGGGCCTCTCTCTCTCTCTGTGTATATATGTATGTGTATATATATATATATATATATATTTTTTTTTTTTTTTTTTTTTTGAGACAGGGTCTCATGTATTCCAAGTGATTCTTGAACCCACTCTGTAGCCAAGAAAAGATCTTAAGCTTCTGGTCTTGCCTTTGGAGTGCTAGGATTACAGACATGTGGCAATCATGCCTGGTTTTATGCACGGTTGAGGAATCAGAATCCAGGACCTTGCGCATGCTAGGTGAGCACTGTACTAACATGAGTTACACCCCCAGCTCTGGCTCTAATTTCGATCTTCATCTTCATAAGCAGGCAAGTCACCCCATCCCCTAAACCTGTTCACTTGGGTTCTAAGTAAGTCCTGGGCTAACAGAACCCTGAAGATCAAATAGTGATGATAGACACCGCTCGAAAGATGGAATGCTTGCAAATGCATGCTCCTGTCACTTAGGATCTTACTTGGATATGCATGCTCCTGTCATTTAGGATCTGACTTGGCAATGCATGCTCCTGTCATTTAGGATCTCACTTGGATATGCATGCTCCTGTCACTTAGGATCTTACTTGGAAATGCATGCTCCTGTCATTTAGGATCTCACTTGGATATGCATGCTCCTGTCATTTAGGATCTCACTTGGCAATGCATGCTCCTGTCATTTAGGATCTCACTTGGCAATGCATGCTCCTGTCATTTAGGATCTCACTTGGATATGCATGCTCCTGTCATTTAGGATCTCACTTGTCCCCCACGCTAACTCGTGATCCTTCTGCCCAGCTTCCTCAGTGCTGGGATTACAGGTGTACAGCACCACATGCAGCTGATTTTTATTCTTTTGTTATTTTCATGTGTATATGTGCATGGGGGGGTTGTATACACATGTGTGTGCACTTGTACATACATAGGGGTAGTAAGTACAGGTGTTTCTGCTTGTGTGTGTGCATGAACGGGGAGGCATGAGGTTGATATTGGGAATCATCCTCAATTGCTCTTCCACCTTACTGTTTTGAGTTTGGATATCTAATTAAACCCAGAGTGTGCTGTTAGGGCTAGTCTGCTAGTTTCTAATTAAATCCAGAACTCAATGATTGGGATAATCCAACTAGCCAGTGTGCACGTAGAGATTCCCAGGCCGTGCCTTCTGGGGCTGGAATCACAGGCAGATTGCCACACACCCCCAGCATTTTTATGTAGGATCTGGGGGCCTGAAGTCTGATCCTTTCTCGTGTGCCGTAAGCTCGTTAACTGTAGAGCCATCTGCCCAGCCCTGTTAAAAAAAAAAAAAAAAAGACAGAGACTGGGGCTCTAGCTGGACGTGGTGGTACACACCTGTGGTCTCAGCATTTAGCACCTGGGAGACTGAGACAAGTGTACTGCTGCAAGTTGGAGGCCAGCCTGGTCTATGCAAGCAAGACCCTGTCTCAACAATAACTATGAAGACACAGAGAAGAAGGGGCAGGGATGGAGAGACAAAACAGCAGACAGTATCTCGCTGTTATCCAGGCTGTCTTGAATCACTGTACTCAAGCAATCCTCCTGTCTCAACATCTCAAACAGCTGGCACTACAGAAATCTGGCACTACACCCAGCTTCCTGCTGCTATTAATGATACTGATAATAAAGGAGGCAATATGCCATAGGGGTTAAAAACAACGCTAGAACCTCAATTCTGCTGCTTTTTTGCAGAAGGTGAAGAATCAGGCCCTTCCCAGAACCTCACCTTACCCATCTGTTCAATGGACCGACCACTCCTTCGAAGGGCCAGGACTGGTCTGTTGAGCACTCAGCATGGAAAATGACCTTAGTCACCCCCAGTAAGGGACAATGAAGGACCCTGTTAAGCACTCAACAAATGGGGTGCTGTGTTTTACCTGGAGTCATTAATTGACATTTTGTGTCCTGTGACAGGCAACAGGACATAATCAATCTTTCCGACCCTAACCTTTTCCATTTGCTTCTCCAAGGAGTCCAAGGGATGGGCCCGGGCCAGCAGCTGCTTGAGGTGACTCAGCTCTCGTTCCTTCTCCTCACAGTCCTGCTGCTGCTGCCGCCGCTCCTGCTTCAGGGCTGCAATCTGAGTCTCATAGCTGCTGATGGAGTCTGTGGGCAGGAAGGAGAGTGTGTGATGCCAG
The DNA here is from genome assembly GCA_023101885.1 of Typhlomys cinereus. Lineage (NCBI taxonomy): Eukaryota > Metazoa > Chordata > Mammalia > Rodentia > Platacanthomyidae > Typhlomys > Typhlomys cinereus. Next base: position 824,708 of record JALPQD010000278.1, read on the forward strand.
CCCTTTCTAAGGGAGTCTACTGTAAGAGTTGGCACGGTGAGCTGGGCAGAAATGACCCTAGACGAGCCCTGGGCATCCTCGTGCACTAGTGTCCACGTCATTAAGGGGATGCCCATCCAAGATGAAGGACGGAAGGACACAGAGGGGTCAGAACCAGCATGACGAGGTGAGCAAAGAGGCTGAGAGGAGGGAGAGCGGCTGTGTGTCTGGGCGTCCTGGTGCACAAGAGTCCAAGTTAACAGTGCACGAGGACGCTGGGAAGGTGGAGAAGTTGACAACACATGCTTTTCAAGACTTTGAACCCAAACCAAGAGGTTTAGAATTATGGCTACAGATTAGTGGCAGGTGGAGGTGATGCTGAGTGGAAATAAACATCTATTTGCTTCTTATTTTTGAGATAAGCTCTAGTAACGTATGTAGCCTCAGCTGGCCTAAAATTTGAGAATCTCCAGATACTACCCACTAAGTCCTGGGATTATAGGTGTGGGCCACCATCTCTGGCTGATGTTCATTAATCTTATCTTTTTTTTAAATTTATTTATTCAATTGTGCATATATAAGGGGTTGGGGATTTAGCTCAGTGGTAGAGCGCGTGCCTGGCAAGCACGAGGCCCTGGGTTCGGTCCCCAGCACCGGAAAAAAAAAAAAAAAAAAAAAAAAGATGCTCAATTGTGCATATATGCGTGTGTGCACGCGTGTGTATGTATGTATGTATGTGTGTGTGTGTGTGTAGAACCACGGACGAATTCGGGAACCACCATGGACGCCTCCACCTCCTCCTTGTTTACTCCGCCCTACCAGGACCAGAAACGCAGGCCGTCCCAACTTACACCTGGCGTCTATACGTGGGGTCTAGGATTCGAACTCGGGACCTTCTGCCTGCAAGACAGAGGCTTAACCCCTGAGCCACCTCTCCAGTCCCTGATGAAGATTAAATACAAACAAGCATGGTTGCTCACACCTATAATTCTAGTGTGTGGGCATTTGAGGCAGAGGGTTATCTTGAGTTTGAGTCCATCCTGGACTACAGAATGAGTTCTAGGTCAGTCTGGGGTACATTGTGAGGTCTTGTGTCAGAAACAAAGAGAGATGGCTCAGGGATTAAGATTTTGCCTTGCAAACAGAAAGTCCTGAGTTCACATCCCCGGCCCCAAGCAAAAACTGTCAGGTGGAAATGGTGGTGGCCTACACTTTTAGCCTTAGTGGACAGAACCTGGGAAATCCCAGAATGAAACAAAAGGAGGTAGAAGCAATCCAGGATGATTCCTGAAGTGTCACGTTGGTCCTCCACAGGGACACAGAGTGCCCTCTGATACACGCACACACACACACACACAGGAAAACAACAACAAACAATAAAACCCAGGGTCAAGGAATTAAAAGAGCTACAACCAAGTAGACTGAAGTTCAGATTCCCAGAATCAATGGGCATGGCACCCCTCCTGTAAGTCCAGCCTCTGCAGGTAGAGAGACGATCCCTAGAGCAAGCTGGTCAGCAAGACTAGCTGGATTGGCAAGCTATGAGTTTGACTGAGAAATTCTACCTCAGCAAAAAGGTAGAGGAACAACTAAGGAGGCTTCCCAGCATTAACTTTGGGCCTCCATATGCATGACCACATACATGCACATGCATCTACACATACCCTCCAACGTCAAACATGCACACATGCATGCACACAGACAAAAACAAAAACAAAAACAAAAACAAAACAGGGCTGGAGAAGTAGTTCAGTGGGTGGAGTACTTGCCTAGCATGTACAAAGCCTTAGGTTTCAGCTCCAGCACCACATAAAACCAGGTGTGGTCGTACATGCCTGTAATTCCAGTGCTCTCATAGGTGGATGTAGGAGGATCAGAAGTTTAAGGCTATCCTGAGCTCCATAGGGAATTTGAGGTTCCAAAAAAAGAGAATTTGAGGTCAGCCTAGGCTACATGAAACCATGTCTCAAATGATCAACAAACAAAAGATTGAATACAGAGCATTAAGGTCTGTGGCTAGCAAAAAGTAAATGTTCTATTAAGGAGTGGCTATGTTATCACTTGGGATAAACCTTGTTTGCTGTTTTGTGTTTGTATGTGTGGTGCACATGTGGTGTCAGCAGCTCCTTTACCTCTTCCTTCACTCTCTTGTCATTCCCTGTTCCTCACTGGTGACTAATCAACCCTCAATATGAGCCAGAAACATGTGTGTGTGCACATATGGAGGCCAGAGGTCAACAATGGGTGTCTTCCTTATTTTTTGAGACAGGGTCTGTCAGTGAACTTGGAGTTCACTGTATCAGTTAGACTGAATGGCCAGGAAGTCCCTGGCATCTGCCAGTCTCCAACTTCCCAGTACTGGGGCCAAAGATGAATGCTGCCCAGCAAGTATGGTAAAATGAGAATTTTAACCAGTTTGTTCTGGAAACCAATATCAGGACCAAGTAATACCAGGGAAATTTGTAAAGGAAGAATAGATTTGCCATCCTATCAGAGACTTGGACCTCTGCCCAGGAGAGTCAGAAGGAGCAGAAAGTAGGAAAAGAAGTTGTCTGTATAGCACAGAGGATGTGAGGGGGAGGCAGATGGGAGATGCATGAATGGACAGAGAGCGCATGGGAAAGAAGGAAACCACAGGATCAGGGTCAGAGACCGGGCTGTCCGGATTAGACGCTGGTTCAGAGAACTGAGAAATTTCTGGCTCATATTGAGGGTTGATTAGTCACCAATGAGGAACAGGGAATGACAAGAGCCTGAAGGAAGAGGTAAAGGAGTTGCTGACATCACATATGGTATCTCTAGGCAGAGTAGAAAGATGCGCCCCAAACTCTGCTAATTAGTCCTGCTAACTTACACGCAGAAGCCTCTCTTTTCCTGCGCTCCCCTACGGGCTGATGGCAGGTCTGGGGCAGCCTCACCTTTCAGGATGGCTTGCAGAGAAGCCACTTCCTCTTGGCACTGCCGCTTCACTGCAGCCACTGCCTCGGCCTTGGTGCTCTCGCTCACCTCCGCCACCGCCTTCATGGTTTCCATTTCTGCCAGGGCACCGGCCAGTTCCGCACGTAGCCGGCCGAGCTCACCCGACTCGGCCTCCACCTTGGTTCCATCCTGGGGCTGAGGGTTCAGTGCTGCTGGGGACAGATGACAACGTTCCTTTCCCTCATCCTCAGGTCTTTAAGGCAGGCGATCACTCGAGGCTGCAAAACTCCGTCTGCACCTGGCCACGCGCCGCTTACCTAGCTCTGCCCCTTTCCCGCCTCCTCCCCACCCCGCGCAGCCCGGTGCAGCCCACATTCCCCCGTGCTTTCCAACCCCCCGCCCTCTACCGCGAACCCGCAGGTCTTTCCCATGGCCCCGCCTCTTCTCTCACCTGCCCTACCGCGCCCTCAGGCCACGCCCCCTAGCCAGGTGGCCCGGGCCCCGCCTCCCCCCGCCCCACCAGCCGCCGCGCGCCCCGCCTCTCTCCCCAGTCTCCCCTCGCGTCCCCCACCCGCCCCAGGACACCGAGCGCGGCCCTCCGCCGACTCCCCCTTCCGGAGCGCGCACGGCGGCGCCCTGACGTACGGGCCCTCGGGCGCAGCAGCCGGCCGTCCTCGCCGGAGCCCGCCGGCGCCGTTGCCGCCATCGTTTCCAGCGCAAACGGCGGATTCCCGCACTCCCCGGTGACGGCACTCCTCGCTTCCGGGTCCGCTCGGCTGTTTCCGGATCCGCTCGGCTGTTTCCGGAGCGCAGCCGGGACGGAGGACAGGAGGTGGGGGACCGAGGAGCTGGCCAAGCGTGGCCGAGCGCGGCCGAAGGCTCTCGGGCGGACACCTGGCCGCGGCCTCGGGTCTCGCCGGTTGCCGCGCTTCTGGGCAACTCAGAACAAGGCTGCTTCTGCGGCTCTTCCCTGGCGTCCCTGCGCGTCTTGGGGGTCGCCGGCTTCCTCGCCTTCTCTTCGCCCCTAGCCGGGTTCGCCTGATCGCCCTTCCGCCGCGGCCAGGCCCGCGTTACCAGGAGATGCGGCCCGGCCCGCCCTGCGCCTCCGCCCTCGCCAAGCGTCCCTTGGGCCAGGGCTGGGCCCGCTCCTTTTTTTCTGGACGACCCGGAGTCTTCCTCAGTGGTTGAAGCGCGAAACTTACACGTCGCCACCCAGATTTCTTTCGATACAGACTTCTCGATGATCCCCCTGTCCCTCCCCGCGCGGCAAATCCTTGTTCCGCCCTTTGCGTGGGTCAAGTGCGCATTATGCTTGACCTTTTATTCTGGACGGTGAAGGACACTTCCAACTTCAGCCCAGAGCCTGGATTCCCCTTCCCCCCAAACCGGTTTTCTGTAAACGACGCGTCTTGACCTTGAAAGTCGTTGATTCGTCGTGGCGTCTTTGGAAGTCCTGTAAATTCCCTCACCATACATTTAGACCTGCATGTAATCCCTTTTCTCCTGCGCCAACACCGGGGTCGCTCTGCTCATCTCTTCTGAACTGCTAAGACAACCCCCAAACTCTTCTGCAATGCCGGGCTGGACTGTAGGTTCCCTTAATTCTCAAAGCAGCTGAAGTCAATTTCATAAAACCCGCATCTCCTTTAGTTGTCCTATTTGAAAATCGGCAAAGGTCAGGGACACAGTTGACAGATGTCAAGTTGGCAAGTTCTTTTTAGCTACTGGGGAAATGAGAAAGAGAGAGTGTGTGTGTGTTACCACTATCCTTCAGAATGAAAGTGTCCAAATACTGCTGAGACTGGTGAAATGGCCGATGTGAATGTGAAATGGGGTAGCCACTCTAGGGGAAATGGAAGTGGTTTCTAACAAAAGCATGCCCCTGTAGAAGTGTGGTGTGTGCATGTAAGATTCCCAACACTTGGGAAACAGGCAGGAGGATCTGAAAGTCTCAGCTAACCTCCACCACATAACCAGGACCTTGCCTCAAAACAAGCCGGTCCTGTTGGCTCAGGCATGTAATCCCAAGACTTGGAAGATTGGAAGAGGCAGAGGATGAAGAGTTCAAGGTCATCTTTCCTTACATAAGGAGTCTGAGGCCAGACTGTGCTGTACATGAGATCCTGATAAAAGCCAGGCAAACACAAAAATCACAACCATTAACAACAAAAATCAGTGCGGGGGAGGAGGGGAGGGAGATGGGGGGAGGGGGGAGGGAGATGGGGGAGGGAGATGGGGGGAGGGGATAGGGAAGGTGGGGAGGGGGGAGACGGGAGGGGGAAGACAGGGTGGGGTAGGGGGAGATGGGGGGTGGGGGGGTAGTGAGATGCTCAGCATGTGAAGGCACCTTTTCGCACATCTGAGGACTGAAGTTTTTTTTTTTAATTTTTAAATTTTTTTTATTCAACTGTGCGCATGGGCGTGTGTATGTGCGCGCATGTGTGTGTGTGTGTGTGTGTGTGTGTGTGTGTGTGTGTGTGTGTCTGTGTATGTGTAGAACCACGGTCGAATTCGCAAACCACCATGGACACCTTCACCTCCTTCTGCCCCGGGATTCACAGGCTCCGCCCTACCAGGATCAGAAGCGCAGGCCGCCCCCAGTTCCGCCTGGCGTCTATACGTGGGATCTGGGATCCGAACTCAGGACCTTCTGCCTGCAAGGCGGAGGCTTAACCCCTGAGCCACCTCTCCAGCCCCTGAGGACTGAAGTTTGATCCCTGGAGCCCAGATGATGGAAGGAGAAGGCTAAATCCTGGAAGTCATTCTCTCTCTTTTCCTCTGTCGCTGTAAAAAGATTAAAAATAAATTAGAGGGTCTGGTTGTTAATTCCAGTATTTTGGTAGACAGAAACAGGAGAATTGCTGTGAGTTTGAATCAGATCTGGAGTAATAGTGAGTCTGAGACCAGCTTCGAATATATACAGTGAGACCCATTCTCTCAAAAAGTCAAAAATTAGACTAGTGAGACGGAGACGACTCTGTAGGTAAAAGTGTTTCTGTGCAAGCCTGGTGACCTGTCTGGAGTCCATAAATAAGTAAATAAATAAAAAGCAGATTTGGTGGCTCAAATCTGTAACACTCCTACAAGGAAGATGGGAGATGAACACACATGCACACACATTTAAAAAAAGTTCTGCCTGAACACACGCTTGCTTGGGTGGTCCAGGGGGTGGCATCCAATACCCATCAGGATGGAGCCAAGGGCGGTGCAGGAGCAGCAAAACTGAAAAAAAAATCAAACCATAATTCAGAAAATCAGAGACTCTACATCAACTACCTGGAACCAGGCCAGCCTAATCTCTCCCCATCCTAAAGCTCAGGGAAATTTGTGGAAGGGCGTGGTGAGATTGTAAGAGCCTAAAGATAGGGAGGAGCAACGATATGCAAGACAACTCCATGTAAATTAGGGCCGAAGTAATCATAATAGGACTTTGCATAACCTGCACAATGACCAACATATCATTGAACCCCCAAAGTCTAGCATGGATCACAGGCACTAGGATTCTTAGAAGCAGGGGATTAACAGCCACAATAGTGTTCCTATACTAAAGGGGAACACAAAAAAAGAGCTCTAGGCAATGTCACTGAGTCCTTACACCTTATCAGAGAGGAGGACTCAGAGGGAAGTTTGACATGCACACTAAAGGATGATCCAAGAATGGGGGTGGGGGGAGGGAGCACTGGGAGAAAGGGAGGGAGGGGGGGAAGGGAAAAGGGGGCAGGGATGGAGAGAGAGAGGGGAATGGGGTACTTATCAACTTTGTATGAGTGGAAGAAATTTAAAAAAAAAAATTCTACAACAAAACCCCTAAACACAGCAGAGAAGAATTACGTCTAGTATTGGGAAGGTGGGAACAGGTGTATCGAAAGTTCAAGGTGGTCTTCAGCTACACAGCAAGCTCCAGGCCAACATGGGACTACACGAGAGACCTTACCTTCAAAACAAAGATAGACAATCACAAAGGATCGCCTATGTGTGTGCCAGGGCTCCTATAGGACAGGGTGAGATGATGACTGCAAACAGCATCCTGGTCAGAGGAGAGCCAGGCCCTAGAGGAGACGATGTTGTAGGTCCTGGGAGCCATTGAAAACTATTGAGCAGTGGAAGCTAGTGATGGACAAACTTTCTTTGGGAACCAAGAGAATCACGTGGCATACTCAACCGTTACAGAACATCCACATGGAAATTCCAACTGTCTTTGTCCAGGCAGATTATGTCTGTAGAAGACTGGGAAAGAGGAGGCTGTTGTGGTTATATTAAACTACTAGCACCTTGGTTCCACACATCCATTGTTGAGGGGTCATTGTCACTATAGGTTCCCAATTGAGGCATGTTGTAAAGACTATAGGGGGCTACCATCTAGACATATGGGGTGCCAATTTATGTTTATTTATTTAGAATGATCAGCCAGTGAGACAGTTCAGTGGATGAAGGCACTTGCCATTGAATCTGACCCTCAGAGCCCACATGATGGAAGTGGCTCCAGCAAGTTGTCCTCTGATCTCTATGTGAATACCATGGTACACTAGTACCACACACAGACAACGTAAACAAATGTAAAAAAAAATTGAAAGTCATTCTTAGCTCCCTATGAAATTACAGACCAGCCTGGGCTCTGTGAAACTAGTTTTAAAACACCAAATAGTGTGTGTGTGTGTGTGTGTTCATATGTATGTATTAGGGCCAGTGAGATGGCCCGGAGGAAAGGGGCCTGCCTGAAAACTTGATGACTTAAGTTCCATTCTCCAGCAGCCCACATGTAGAAGGAGAGAGCTGACATCTGAAAGTTGTTCTCTGACCTTCCCACATATGCTATGGCATATGCATGCCTGCTGTTTGTCTCTCAAATACATTTTCAAATTTTTAATTAGTATTAATGAACTCTATAGCTTGAGAGACTTAGAGCATCTGCAAGAAAATATGTTTAAAAATTTGTGTGTTGGGCTGGAGAGGTGGCTCAGGGGTTAAGCCCCTGCCTTGCAGGTGGAAGGTCCTGAGTTCGGATCCTAGACCCCACATATAGACGCCGGGCAGAAGTGGGGTGGCCTGTGTTTCTGGTCCTGGTAGGGCAGAGTCTGTGAATCCCCGGGGCAGAGTAAACAAAGAGGAGGTGGAGGTGTCCGTGGTGGTTCCCGAATTTCCCCTGTGGTTACACATACACACACACACACACAATTGAATAAATAATAATAAAAAATTTTAAAAAATGTGAGTGTACATGTGCACCTGTGTGCTTGGGTGCACGTGTGTGTGGGTATGTGCGCACATGTGTGCACTTAGAGACCAGAGTATGATCTCCAGGCAAAGTCTCTCATTAGCCCAGAACTTGCTGAAACTGGTTGGCCCCTGAGTCCCAAGGATCCCAGTCCTTTCCCAGTGCTGAGATTATGAGCAAGCGCCATGATACCCAGGATTTTGACATGGGTTGTAGGAATCAAATTCAGGTCCTTGTATGTTTCATTTTGCCTGAATGTTGCTGATAAATTCACAACCAAACAGCTTAGGGGAACGAGATGATTTTATTCTTCTGATTCTTGGTTACAATTCATAATCCAGCTTGGTAGGAGACTTCATACTAATACCAGTAGTCAAGGGAACTGGCTACACCATATCCACAGGGATTCTTGAGAGAGGGGCAAACCTCCCTTGCCAGACGGTATTTAAGTATGCTGAAGAATGCCAATTTACCAAACCAGCTCCCTCTATCTTTCTACCTGCCCAGGGAATCGCCTGTGGACTGGGTCTTCTTACATCAGTCAGTCTCCTTGGGCTTATCCAGAACTCGCCTCAACTATGAATTCATATGTGACCGGAACCTGCCTTCAGTTATCAAGCTGACATCCACATCTAACTAGCATATTTTGTTTGTGAGGCTAAGCACTTTACCAACTCAGCTATCACTCTATCCCAAAGAAAAGTTCCTTTGCCCTTTCCAACTTCTTTCTAAAGACACTAATACCAGACTGGAGCATGTCTAGGGATGAGGAAGATCTCTATGGTCAGAGTGGACATTCTAGGAATAGTTATCCTAGTCCAGAGACTGTGCTTGCGCAGCATACTTAAGACACCGGGTTCAATTCCTGGAGCCGTAAGAACACACAAAGTGCATATTTTGATTCAAAAGACAGATGAAAAGACTATAACGAGTGTGTTAAATTTGAAACAAGGGAAAGTGTTGGAAAGGAAATAAAACAAGGATGTGGGGTTGAGAAAGTACCTGGGGGTTCTGGGAAGGCCTCTCTGAGGAAGTAACATTTGAACAGAGATTTGAGTGATCAGTGGAGCCAGACAAGCAGAAAAAACAGCATGTGCAAAGGCCCTGTGGGTGGGAAAATGCTCGGTAAGTTGAGGATAATGGATAAAGAAGAGAGGCAGAGGGGTGAATGGAAAATGTGTCCTCACCCTAAGCAATGGTTGGGAGTTTTGTTTTTGATGGATGAGAAGCCTCTGTGGGGTTTTAGGAAGGGGATTGCCGTGTCCTGGCAAAAGCTAGCTGGGGAAGACATGCGGGCGACTTGGAGAGGCGAGCTATCATTGAGTGAGGAAGGAGGATCTGGCTGTTCCTCACTGTCCTCATTCTCCCACACCCTACTCTCCCTCTGTGCCCCCTCAAGCCCATCAAAGGGAAGTGGGGGCCCTGCCACCTGTAGAGTCCCCTGGGGTTTGCCTGGGGCAAACAGGAAGCCACAGCCCAGTAAGACAGGCCTGGGACTCAACTGCGAAAGCAGGTCTCTTGGGTCCCTAGTCTTTCTCAAGTGCTGTCAGCAGTGAAAGACACACACACACACACACAGGAGCCCAAACCATTTCCATATGTGACTTAGGCAGAGGGAGTCTTCAGACCCAAGTATACATTTCTATGTGAGTTTCATCCTTAATGGAGACAGGTGCTTCCTGAGGAAGAATTGGAGGAGAGAGGGATCTTAATTCCCAGCCATTTCTTTGCGCAGGAGTCTTACCCGCTGAGCAATCTCACTGACTCACCATCAATCATTCTAAGGATCACTGAAAAGGATAGCAGCGGCCCTTGGCCTTCCAGACATCTGCCTAGCTCCTTCGAAATTTTATTCGATTTAGTCCCATAATCCATGGGTAGATTTTCTTATTAATCCTAGTTTGCAGATAAGGAAACTTGCCCATGATTTTGCATCTAGTCAGTCTGACTTAAGTATTTAGCCATTAATTAATGGCTCTCTCTCAATAACTCAGCTCTGGACTGAGATATACACTCTCTCTCTCTCTCTCTCTCTCTCTCTCTCTCTCTCTCTCTCTCTCTCTCTCTCACTAGGAATTGATCCCAGGGCATTGCATATGCTAGGTAAGCGCTCTGTCTTTGGACTGTATCACAAGTACCCAAAACAATTCCTTTTTGAGACCAGGTCTTGCTTTGTAACCCAAATTAGACTGAAACAGACTCTAGAGTTCAAATCACTCTCAACTTCAGACCCTCCTGTCTCCAGTAATTTCTATAATAATACATATATATGTATACAAGCACTGGGGTACTAGGATTTGAATATAGGGCCATGTCGGGTAAGGGCTCTATCACTCCAGCCAGCCCTCTTTCTGTTTTCAGACAAGATCTCATGAAATTGTCTAGTTTTGTCTTGAATCTTCTGTCCTCCTGCCTCTACCCCCAGTGGCTGGGAGTACAGGCCAGCCCAGTTTACTAATACTATTCTCAGATGATAGAGAAAGAAATGGAGGCTTTGAATTTATTCAAGAGGAGGTAGAAAATCCAAATTCAAGTCTGCCAGGCTCTCAGAGATGGCTGCATGAGGTTGACAAATGAACGATGTGTGACTGGGGAAATGGAGTCAGAGTCTGGGGTCTGAAGGAAGGGGCAGAAGGGGGGCCCTGAATTGGCGAGTATACATTTGAAAAATATTTCCCAGGCATTTACTGTGTGCCAAACATTGTTGTAAGGCATTGTGCCCCTCGAGGTGACCAAGTGAGCCTGCCCCAAGGGATTCCCATGCTGGTGGAATTAACAGAGAGGACCCATGCAAGTCATTCACGTGGGATGGGAGCAAGACTGTCACAGGGAGGGGGCTAGCCTTGCGGGTCTGGAGGAATGCCTGCAGAAGAAGGCCTGAGGCGTGACTACCTCTTTCCTCTACAGGGGGACGGCCACCGCCTCCTCAGACACCCATGGTTCATTGCCCACCAGGCCCCTGCTTGTCCCAGCATCCCCTGCGCGATCGAGGAGCAGCTGGCTGCCCCGGGGAGCCTGGCTACCATGCCACCTCCTCTCCTCCGTTCTTTCCTCCTCTTCCTTACCTTCGCGGGAGTCACCCCCCAGGAGCCGCTGCTGGTAGAGGTGGAAGGTACGTCTCAGGAGGGCAGCTGGGGAAGGAGCTAGGACTGGAAGCCCGGGCACTGGGCTGAGTAACTTCTAGTTCTCTTTGAGTTTCCATTGTCTTCCATGTGAAATTCTGGGAGGGGTTGAAGGACTCTGGGGGCTTCTGAACTCTGAGCATTTGGGGTCCTTGGGTTATGAGAAGAGAACAGGGCTATGGCTTCCCTCTCTCCTCCCCACCCCCACAGAGGGAAGCGATGCTGTGCTGCCGTGCTTCGGAGACCTCCCGGCTGTCCCCTCTGAGAGGCTGTCTTGGTATCGGGGGAACCAGTCAACACCCTTCTTGGAGATGATCCTGGGGTTACCAAGCCTGAGCCTGCAAGTGGGGTCCCTAGGTGTCCTGCTGCTCGTTTTCAATGTCTCGGACCAGATGGGAGGCTTCTACCTGTGCCAGCAGAATCCCCCCTTCAGGGACCCTGGGCAGCCTGGTTGGACGGTGAACGTGGAAGGGAGCAGTAAGGGCCCGACGGGGCTGGGCCGGGGGCTTGGTGGCAGAGGGTGGCTTACCTCGGACTAAGGAAGTCCTGTGGTCAAGGCGAAGTCTTCAGGGTCTGAGGAGGAGGAAGGAGCTCTAGGCAGCTAGCTGCCGTGACTTGGCGACTCCGCTGTGAACCACCCGTGCCTGTCTGCGTCACTGTTGCAGTTATTCTGCATTTTTGCCGATGAATTAACAACCAAAAAAAAGCCTTAAGGAAACGAGGGGTTTATTTTGACTTATGATTGCCTGGTTCCTTATCCAGCTCAGCAGAAGAGCCCACAGCAATACCAAGGATCAAGGGAACTTGTCACACTGTACATATCCACATGACTGCTAAGAGGAACAATCCTTACTCGCTAGACTAGCATATCTGGCCAAGTATACAGAAAGATGGCAGGCAACTTCCTCAAACAGCTCCCTCCATCTTACTCACCTGTCCAGAGACTAGACCTGCCCATCATGAGCTGGGTCTTTCCATCAGTCAGAGGCAATCTCCCGCAGGCTTGCTCGGGACTGAACTCTCAGTTCTCACAACTGTGAGCTCAGAGCGGTCAGTTGCCAAGTTGACACCAGAATCAAACTATGACCGTCACGCTTCTGTAGTCGCAATCTATTTCTGTCTGTGTCTTCGTCTGCCTTCCTGGGTCTCTGTATCTCTCTCCCACTCATTTCTATGTCTACTTTCGGGTCTCTTTCCAGGGGAGCTGTTCCGGTGGAATGCTTCAGACTTCGGGGACTTAGGCTGTGACCAGGAAAATGGGACCTCACAGGGCCGTGGTCCCACTTCTGGTGTCAGCTCCTGGCTATACACATGGGCCGATGGCCATCCTCAGGCCTGGGGCACAGAGCATGTGTGTGCCCCACCAAGGGCCCGTCTGAATCAGAGCCTCAACCAAGGTAAACTGATGGGGCTGGAAGGATACTAGAAAGTGGTGGTGGGGAGGAGGGTAAAGGGGTGGTGACAGGAACTTGAGCTTTTTAATTTTGGGGGTGGGGTGGGGAATGAGACTCCACAGATTTTACATTTCCTTATCTTATCTCTTCCTGCTTTAGACCTCACTGTGGCCCCTGGCTCTACACTTTGGCTGTCTTGTGGGGTACCCCCTGTCCCGGTGCGCAGAGGTAACATCTCTTGGACCCTTGTGCATCCCAATCGGGAGGACCTTTCATTGCTGAGCCTACACCTGGGGGCCGAGCCCCCTGTCCGAGAGATGTGGGTTTCGGGGACTTTTCTGTTACTGTCCCAGGCTACAGCTCAAGATGCAGGTATCTATTACTGTTTCCGTGGCAACCGGACCACCGAGATGCACATGAAGGTCACTGCTCGATCAGGTAGAGTTTCTTCCCATTGTGGATATCTGGGGGAACACTGGGAAGAAGTGGGAGGGTCAGGAGTGTGGCTCATCATAGCTCTTAGCATGTGTGAAACACTTGAGTTCCATCCTTCCCAAGGAGGGAGGAAGGGAAGATGAATGGCAGGGAGAGAGAGAGAGAGACAGACAGACAGATAGATACACACACATACACACACATGTACAAAGAGAGAGAGGGAGAGAAAGAGATCTATTCTTTTTTTATTTTATTTTTTTAATTTTTTTTTATTTATTCAATTGTGCGTGTGTGTTTGTGTGCGCGTGTGTGTATGTATGTGTGTGTGTGTGTGTGTGTGTGTGTGTGTGTGTAGAACCATAGGCGAATCTGGGAACAATCATGGACCACCTCCACCTCCTCCTTGTTTACTCTGCCCCGGGATTCACAGGCTCCGCCCTACCAGGACCAGAAACGCAGGCCGCCCCCACTTCCGCCCGGCGTCTATAGTGGGGTCTAGGATCTGAACTCAGGACCTTCCGCCTGGAAGGCAGAAGCTTAACCCTTGGGCCCTGAGAGAGATCTATTCTTATGCAAGGCTTGGTGATGTACACCTGCAACTCAATCACTTGAGAGGCCAAAGCAGGGCAGGAGTTCAAAGCCAGCCTGGCAACAGAACCAGTTTCAAGCCTAAAAGTTAAATGTCTGCAAGGAACACTGGTTACAGCTCTTTCCTCCTTGCTTCAAAAGGACCATTTCCTAGGGTTGATTTTCTTTTCTTTCCCATGAACTTTGGTGGCGTATTCCTCCCCCATTCTTCCCTGGCAGAACCCTTTGGTGGAGACTTCTTTCCACTCTTCACATCCTCTTTCATTTGTTGTCCTTCATTCCCTTGGCTCCTGGGCCACCATGTCTTGGTGGCTCTAGTCCAAGTTCTATAGCCCCCATAGCCAGCCTTCTCCATGGACATCTTAGACTCTGTATGTACAAAATCAGACTCGGGGATTGGGGATTTAGCTCAGTGGTAGAGCGCTTGCCTAGCAAGCACAAGACCCTGAGTTCGGTCCCTAGCACCAGAAAAATAAAAACAAAAACAAGGGAAAATCAGACTCAACGTCTTTCACATCTACAGTCTTTTGGGTGGCCCTGCATAAGAGGGACACCCAGAAGAGTCTACGTTGGTCCACTGGCTCAAGTTAGGAGCCTGAGCATTCTTCTTCTTCCTCATTCTGTCCTTAGTACAATCCTACTATACTATCTTGTCCACAGCCAACCTACACTCCAAATTTGTCCTTAGCACGCGTTGGATCTCTGCCAACTCTGCCTTTCACTTTAACCATGATTATCCTTAGCCTCAGATTTCAGCTCAACCTCAATCTTGACTTTGCCTTGGTGATTCTCATGTTTTGTCCGTGGTTGGTTCAATATAGGGTCCATACTCTGTGCCAAAATCCCTGTCCTCCTGGAAATGTTTCTTCAGGTTGAAGGGAGAAGAGTCCTTCGCACATAGCTTGGGGCCGACCCTGAGCCCTCTGGGCCTCAGATGAGTTCTTGGGCTTGGGAGGGGACTAAGGTGTGTGTGGGGGTCTTGTCTCATAGCACCTTCTCCCTAGCATTGTGGCACTGGCTGTTGAGAGCTGGTGGATGGATAGTTCCAGCTGTGACTTTAGTGTACCTCATCTTCTGTATGGGGTCCTTGGTGGCTGTTCTCCATCTCCAGAGAGGTGAGTCATATCTCCCCATATCTACCGTCTCCCTCAGTGTGGTGCCCCACACTGACAACCATTTTTCTCCCCTTCCATTTCGTCCCACCCACCCTGTCTCCTCCTCAAATTGTCCCAAGCCCCCTAGAATGTGAACCTCCCCAGTGTCACCCCCCCAATCCTTACCCTCCCAGGCAGCCCCTCCTGATCAGTCCCCTTGAATCTCTCCAGCCCTGATCCTCAGAAGGAAAAGAAAGCGAATGACCGACCCAACTAGAAGGTGATATGGCAAGAGCCCAGCCCCCTCCTCTTCCCCTCTTTCCCATTTTCTTTGCCCCAACAGGTTAGAGTCATCCCTATGATGGAAATACTGTCCAAGTTCAAAGCACTGCTCCAAGGGGGTGGGCGTGGTCCCAGATTCTTCTGCAGGTTGTTCCTGTACAGTTAACTGTCTTGGAATCCCTTCCCCATCTACCCTCACAGTGCATTTCTTCTTCTCCACCAGATTCTTCAAAGTGACACCTCCACCAGGAAACGGGGCCCAGAACCAGTATGGGAACGTGCTATCTCTTCCCACGCCCAGCTCAGGCACTGGTGAGGAAGGGAGCTCCCAGGAGGCCTTTGGGACACTCATCCCTCAACCCTCCAGCCCCAACTCTTCCCTTTAATCTCTTGGGGGCGGAGCGAAGGGGCAGCGGAGTCCCACCCAGAGGGAGCAAGCCCCGCCTCCAGTCCCTGTGACCTAGCCTCTAGGCCACACAGACCCTCAAGTACAGGCGCAGAGCACAACTTTGGCCGAAAACTTGCAGACGTGTCTCAGATTTAGATCCGGTCCTTAGTTCGAGGCCAGGTTACCCAAGCACAGAGACCTTCGGGGCCCCAAGCTTCCTC
This sequence comes from Typhlomys cinereus, assembly GCA_023101885.1. Taxonomy (NCBI): domain Eukaryota; kingdom Metazoa; phylum Chordata; class Mammalia; order Rodentia; family Platacanthomyidae; genus Typhlomys; species Typhlomys cinereus. The sequence continues at coordinate 840,345 of JALPQD010000278.1, forward strand.
TCCCATGCCTGTCTGTTTCTGATGATCCTTTAAAACGCCACTCGCCAGGACGGGCTCAGCGTTGGGCTGCAGGTCTTGGGAGCACTGCTCGGTCCTATGGAAACCCACGCATTGAAGTCCAGCAGGCTGAAGCGCTGAGGTCTCAGAGCCCCCCGGAAGCAGGTTGAACCGGCAGGGAGGGACTGTTCCTCACTTGGAGGGTGTCGGAGCGGCCTGGGACTGGAGGAGCCGGGCCATGACAACCCTCTTCAAATGCAGCGCTGGAAGAGGAGGAAGGAGAGGCATATGAGGAGCCGGACAGCGAGGGGGGCTCGCAATCTTACGAGAACGACTCCAACCTGGGGCAGGACGAGCTTTCCCAGGGTAAGGCTTGCCCCTGCCCCATCTTCCCATCCCCCGACCCCTGGTGCTCCTTCTCTGGATGTCTCCTTCCCAGATGGCTATGAGTACGCTGAGGATTCGCCCCTAGGCCCGGAAGAAGACTCGTTCTCCAATGGTAACATGGGGGGGTGTCCCTGTGAGAGGATGCGTTGTAAAGCCTTCGCTCAGGACCAGCCCCCAAATGCTCTCTCTTCTGCCACAGCTGAGTCATATGAAAACGCTGCTGAAGAGGTGGTACAGCCAGTCGGCAGGACGATGGGTATGTGTGTGTGTGGGGGAGGGGGTTGTGGGGGGTGGGTGGGTGGATGGTCACATCCCAGGGAAGGGTCCGAGGTCAGGAGGAATGGTGACATCACCCCTTCTTTTTCCAGACTTCTTGAGCCCCCATGGGTCTGTGTGGGACCCCAGCCGGGAAGCAACCTCTCTAGGTGAGAGCCGCTTGGGTACTTTCCTGCCTTGGCCGGTGGGGGCTGAGGCACCTTTAGCTCTGACCCCAGGTCAACCTTGACTTGACTGTGACCCTAAACCCAAGCCTAACCCTGACCTTAGACCTGATGTCTAACGCTGATCTCAACTCTGACCCGTCTCCTAGCCTAACCTCCAGTATTTATACCATCCTTGATCTCCAACGTGACATGGAACCAAATGTGCCCAGTGTGGTGGTTCGTACCCTGAATCCCAGCACTCGGGAAACTGAGGCAGGGAGGATAGCCACAGACTAGAAGCCAGGCCTGGCTACATAGTGAGTTGCCGGGTAGCCTGAGTTAATAAGACCCTATATAAAACAAAACACAACAAACATTTATCCCACCTGGACCTCTATGGCACTCAAGCTGCAACACAGACTTCATTCAAATTTAACCCCAGCTATCTGAGTAATCCTGCTGACTGTCTTTGACCGCTCCCAATTCTGTTCTTGACTCCATTGTGACCACGGTTGTAATCTAACCTACCTAACCCTGACCTTACCATCGAGCAGAGTCCTGTGCAAATGGTTCCTACTACAACACAGGGAGTCTCTATCTCCTCCTGCTTGACTTCCTCCTTGCGGTAGGCCACACTTTCCTTCTCCAAGACCCAGCAGGGCTCTTGGGTTTCCAACTCTCCATGCCTTGCCCAAGCAGGGTCCCAGTCCTATGAGGACATGAGAGGAATCTTGTACGCAGCCCCCCAGCTCCGCTCGCTTCGGCCTGGTCCCAATCATGAGGAAGGTGGGTGCTTCTGCCGCTGTCCTTAGTTGTCCTCTGTGTCGATTTTCCCTCCCAGCCTCTCTCCCCATCCCCACCTCCCATCCCCCTCCACTCCCGGCCCTACTTACGCTTTGCTCTTTCCTGGCCCTGTTCAGATGCAGACTCCTATGAAAACATGGATAAGTTCGACGAGCCAGAGCCAGCGTGGGGGGGAGAGGACCACGTGGGCGCCTGGAACACTAGATGAGCCCCAGGAGACCAGGTGAGCTGCAAAGGGGGAGCAGGAGGGAAACGAACTGGATGGATGCCCCTGGTTCCCAGGGCCTAGTGGGTGGGGTCTCCACTCCTCCCGTCTCTATTTTATTCTACACAGCCTAGGTTCCTCGGGTCCCAGGAACCGCGTCTGACTCAAATTAGGAGACCTCAAGCAAAGGCCGTCAGTTGCTGGAGCAACTTTGCTTAGTGTGTGTGTGAGTGTGTGTGTGTGTGTGTGTGTGTGTGTGTGTGTGTGTGTGTAAGGAAAGCTTCCTTCCTGCCTCTTTTATTGTCCCCAAATAAACTCACTGAACAACTCCAGTTCTCTGAAGCTGTGTCCTTGTGTGGGAGGGGAGAGAAAGGTGAGGTTAGGCATAGTTATGTTACCTCCTGAATCCCCCAGAGAAAGGAGGGGCTGCGTTCCTCATGGCATGACCCCCTTCCCCCTGTGGCCAGGCTTCGCCAATTCCCTTCACTGGCCGGCCCACCCACCCACCTCCTTGCCACCAGCCTCCTTTCCAGCATTCAGCCATGGCAACCATGTCCAGCCAGCAGATGTTACCTAGTGCCCACGAGGAAGAAACAGCCTTGGGGGTGATAGTGTGCTTAGAAAGCATGTTCAATGGGCAAGGGCGCTTGCCACAAGTCCACCTGAGTTTGATCCCCTAAACCTCACATAGTGGATGGAGAGAACTGATTCTCCCAGGTTGTCCTCTGGCTTTCACATGTCCTTCATGACATGCATGTGCACACATGCACACATGCACAGACATGCATACACATACACTCAAAAAAGTAAAAAAATAAAAAGAATTATCGAACATTACTATTTATTACCTACTTACTGTAAACAATAACACCAATTTTCATTCTTGCAATAAATTAACCATCTTTTGGGATTTTATTAAATGTATTATGTACATTTATATGTGATCCTGTAAAAATATATATACTACCTATGCATAGAAATATGAGTTTTTGAAGTAAGATCTTCCTATGTGTCTCTTGTGTTCTTTAAGTTTCTGGGTCGATAGGCTGGAGAGATGGCTCAAGGACTAAAGCCTCTGCCTTGCAAGCGAAAGGACCTAAATTTAGCTCTCCAGATCCCATGCAAAGATGCTGGGTTGAGAAATGGCGACAGCCTGTACCTCTGGCCCTGGATGGAACCTGGGCAACCCCAAAGCAAAGCAAAAGAATATAGAACAATCCAGATTTCTGAAGTTACCCTAAAGCCTTCACAGGCACACACAGTGTCCTTTTCTACATACAAGTACACACCCACACCTACACAGGCAAAGCAAGCAAAGAAAAAGTTTGTGGGTCAAGAGATCCGCATGAGGAGCTGGAACTGTACTGAATGTCACTGCGTATGTTCTTTTTTCTTTTCTGCGGGGATAAAATCCAGGGCCTCATCAGGCTAAGCACACAGTGTTCCAACCACTTTCCCAGCACCGTGAGCTATGTACTGAGGAGGTCTCATGCATAACAGGCTGGCTTCCACTTCTGCTCAGCCGGCCTCTGTTTCCTAAGTGCTGGGATTCTAGGTATGTGACAGCACACCTGACTTATGTGTTGCTGGGGTGGAACCTAGGGCTTTGTGCTTGCTAGGCAAAAGCCCTCTATAAACAAAAAAACCTGAGTTCGGATCCCAGATCCCATGTAAAAACGCTGGACAGAAATGGTGGTGGCCTGTGCTGGCCCCGGAAGGCAGAGCCTGGGAAAGTCCACAGCGAAGCAATAAGAAGGTGGAGCAATCCAGGACGATTCCTGAGGTCACCACTGGACCTTCATGGGTCCTCTTCTACATGTACATATACCCCCCTACACACACACACACACAAATGTGTAGGCCCGTGGAGATAGGCGGTGGAGTGCTTGCCTGGCATGGGTGAAACCCTGGGGTTGACCCCAGAATTAACAACAGTAGCAAAAAAAATGTAAAAGTGCAGAAACATCCCTTGCTACATTTTGTGTAATGTGTGCAAATTTTGGCAGTAAGGGATATGAACCTGTAGCATTTCTTTGGGCTTCCATCTTGAACAGAAGTTCCTCTGCTAAAAGCAAGCAAAAAGAAACAGTAACAAGACCATCTAGTCTGCCCAAGCATCCATTCCCCCCGCCAGCCCCTCTGGAGTGTGGAATCCCCACTCTCTCCATTACCTGTCACACACTCGATTTCATTTCAGTTTCTGCCCTTCAGTTGGGTGTGGTGACTCCCACCTGGAACCCAGCACTGGGTCACTGCTTGCAGCAAGACCCAGAAGGAGGGAAGGAGAGAGGGGGGAGGGAGGGAGGGAGGGAGGCAGGAAGGGAGGGAGAGAGGAGGAAGGGAGGGAGGGAGGAGGGAGGGAAGGAAGGGAGGGAGAGAGGAAGGAAAGAGGGAAGGAAGGAAGGGAAGGAGAGAGGAAGGAAGGAAGGAGAAGCACAGTATTCAGAGGTTAGCCTGGGCTACTAACTGAGTTCCCAGTCAGCAGTGCCTGAGGCACTTTGGTGGGTGACTTCTGGTCAAGGTCTGACTCGGTCTCTTTTTCTTTATGTTTCTTTGAGGTTCGATAATTTTAATTATGTACACTTGTGTGACAATCATACAAAAAGGGAGATGGAAGGGGGGAAGTGGTTCAAGTTTATATTTTGCTCTGAACTATAGGAAAGAACCGGAGTTTGGGGGAATCCAGGGGGAGCTAGAAGCAAACATCAGGAGGGGACTCCAGAAGATGACTTCTCCCAATCACCTGCAAATCAATCTGTCTTTCTTTCCCTTCTGCCCTCTTGTTCACCCTTCCTCTCTTCCCTCCTCCCTTCCCGCTTTCCTTCCCTCCCATTCTCCCTCCGTCCCTCCTCCCTCCCTCCCTCCCTCCTTCCTTCCTTTCTTCCTTCCCTCCCTTCGGGTCTTGCTGCCAGCTTGTGATCCTCCTGTGTGCTGCCATCACAGGTGTGCAGTCAGGCCTTGCTCTTCAGGGTCCGAATGGGCATTTCCTGTACAGAGGTTATGTTTCTTTTACAGAAGGACAAATTCCCAGAACTATACTTGCATCTGCAGTTCTCTGAATAATCCCTCAAAATATGTCAAGGAAGTGTACAAGTGGGTGGCATATTTTAGTTTCCCTAGGGGCTCTTGGTGCGATCTCGGGTCAGGCTACAAAGTCGTGCTTAGGGCTGGAAAGCGGAGTCCCGGCAGTGCCCGGGGAACTCGCGCCACCTGCTGATGGTTTGTGTCTATAGCCGTGGCTCGGGCTGAGTCTGGCCGAGCATTCGAGGAGCTTTCTGGTGGATTTGGGGCCCGAGTGAAGGGTGGCTGCCTGGTCTGTTTTGTTGGAGTGGGAGGGGGATAATAAATGTCTCATAGCTTCACGACAAAGGTATTTTGCATTTTGGAGCAAGACCAACTCGAGAAGCTAGTCCCTGATGCTCGCGGGAAAGCCGAGACACGGGGTAGCTAATCCCCTCATTTGCATTTCAAAAAAGATGGCTGCTGGCCCTTGAGTTGCTGAGTTGTGAAATTGGCAAGAGGCTTGTTAAGGACGTTTTAAAGATCATCAGTTGCAGACAGTGGCGCTTCTATTTTTCCAGCTCACAATCGATCCTCTCTCAGTAGGATGCCAGAATGCCAGGCATCTTCTGATTGACAGACAAGCCAGGCACAAGCAGTGGGAGGCCCTCTTGGAATTTTGAAGTTAGATCTTTTCCCAGACTGGCTACCTTCTCCTACAGTGTTAGCTAACTCCAGCTCCCGACCAGCCGGAAGGTGAGGGTGCATATCTGGTTCTCAACAGTGCGCTGCATTGAGCTGTGTGATCTATAGGCTAGGTCTGTAGGGGAGGCACATTAATATAAGGGCTTTATGAGGAAATAACTGCATTATAAATCAGGACCTGCATTATAAATCAGTACTTCAAAGGACAGATAAAGGAACTCAGCAAGAAAGGGAGAAGAGTAGGAAATTTCTTCCCCTTTTTGCAACAGGGAGAATCAAGCATCTTTATATTTTTTTTCTTTCCCTGCAAATATGTGCGTGAAGTCCATGCATGTGTGTCTATGTATTTGTATGTGTGCGTGTGCATGTTGCTGTACACATACATGTGGAGGCCCTACAGTGATATTGGGAACCATCCTTGATTGCTCTTCCATCTTATTCATTTGAACAGGATCTCCAGTTAAATCTAGTTAGGTGTAGTCTCACTACTCGGCTTCCTCTAGAGATTTCTATTTGATACTTTAGAGGACTGGAATTGCAGGCAGCATCTAGCTATATATGCCTATAGGATAGGAGGACCTCAACTCTGGTCACTTTGCTTCCACAGCAAACATTTCTACCACTCCTCATCTCCCCAGCCCCCAAGCATCTTATTTTAATTTGTTCTAGTCTTTAATGGTGTTTCTGAGTTTCTGAGTTTCGTTGTATTCAGGTATATGCAATGTTGACATTGTGCATTTGTAGAGGATGTCCGCAGTGACACATGTGTAAGTAAGTGTATGACATGGAAATAGAATTTCTCATGCACACACAAGTCAGCAGTTGAGGATGTAGGAATATAGTGTTTGATATGTTACAAGACAATCTGCTTCCAAATGTATTGAATCTTTTCTTTAAAGTTTATTTTATTATTTTTGCGTGTGTGTCTCAGAGGGCACTGTGTGTGCTGGGGAGGCCCAAGGGAGACTTTGGGAATCACTCTGGATTGCTTCTACCTCCTATTTGCTTTGCTCTGGAGTTTCCCAGGCTCCACCCTCCAGGACCAGAAGTACAGGCCGCCATCATTTCAGCCAGGCGTTTTTACGTGAGATTTGGAATCCGAACTCAGGACCTTTTGCTTGGAGGCAAAAGCTTAAACGTCGAGCCATCTCTTCGGCTTCATCTTTCTAAAATTCCAGAAGTCTGATGATTTGATATATACTATTATAAGTTCCAGAAAGGCTTAATGGTTACAACCTTCCTTCACCCACACCCCATCTTTGGTCACTCTTGCTCCGTTTTCCTCAAATGAGCCAAGCGGGTTTGAAATGTGAGCTTGGACCCCAGCTAGTGGGGGAACAGCTAATTTCCCCCTATGTTAGGACTAAATAGAAGGTCGCGACCATTTGGGCTCTAATGGGCTTTGCGGTTCAGTTTTTGTCAGAGGCCAACCTTCTGCGCAGAAGTAAAGACACCTTGTGGAGACACCTCAACTCTTGTAGTGGTCTCTTAAGTAAAACCCCTGATTTTTAATTCCATCAAGCAGACAAAGTGGAGAAGTCCGCGAAGTCTTCAGTCTAATTGTTCAGCTTTTGAAGCAAGTCCCACCCCGCTTTTGGACTGTCACCCAGGGTTTGAGAACTACAATTCCCAGAATGCCCCACTCCACCAGGCAAGGGTTTCTCCAATGGGCGGGTCCGAGAGAAGGCTGGAAGAAGAGAGGCATCTCAGCCAATGGGTGAGACGTACGGAACAGAAACCATTTTTGATTGAGCCGAAGGGATTGGAATCTTTGGCGCCTTTGTTTCAGTGGAGGCTGCACGATGGGCGTCACCACTGACCAATGAAAAACCAGGAAGGCGGACCCATAGTGTGTGGGCGGGAAGAAGAACTGACTGACAGGCTGTTCGTCCTATGACCGGTAGAGTCGCGAGAGAGGGGCCGGGCTAGGAGCGGAGAGGCCGGTGTGTGTGTGGAAGCCGTGGGTGCGATGGCGGAAGCTGGGAGGAGACGGGGTCCGCGGTCCCGAGGTGGCAGCGCCGGCCGAGGGACTCGGGGAGCCCGGGCCGCCCGGGGCCGGCGTCCTCGCGCCCAACAGGCTCCTCGCCGCCGCTCGCTGGACCCCGTGTTTGTGGACTTGGTCAGCGACAGCGATGAGGACGCCCCGGAGGGGGCCGCCGGGCGGGTGGTCGCGGACCCGACTGCGGTCCCGCCCCCGGCCGAGGTCCGGCTCCCGGGACCCCCGCGAGCGGCCGCGGCCCCGCAGGAGAGCGACAGTGACAGCGAAGCGGGCGGAGAGGGGCCTGCGGGAGCCCCGCGCACCCTGGTCCGGCAGCGACGGCGGAGGCTGCTGCTGGATCCCGACGAGGCGCCGGTGGTCCCGGTGTACTCGGGCAAGGTGCTGCCGGGCCCCCCGCGAAGGCTGCGGCGGCGGGGGTGGGGGCGTCCGGGGCGGGGCTGGGCTGAGGGACTCGATGTTGGGGGGCTGTGGCACCGGAAGCAGAGACACCTGGATACCTGCCGGTCGGGCGTGCGGAGGGAGCTTGTGAGGCTAGCGCGCCCGGATACGGAAAAAGGTCTGGGAAAATCAGTTACTGGGGTTCGGGGCGTGTGGGATTTGAGGATGGAGCCCTGTGCCAAGGAATCCAGGAAGCTGGGATGTTTATGGGGGGGTGCTCTTGAAGGTCGGGGTTCCCTGGGAGCCCGGGGCATAAGGACAGCCAGCTGTGTGGCTAAAAGGTCCACGTCGTCATCCTCAGGGAGAGGAGGTGGAGTAAGGACCGTCTGGGGGAAGTTGGGGTCCTCCCGCCGCCTCCGCCCGTGGCCTTCTTAGGGAGGTCTTCAGAGCTCAGCGTCTGGGAGGCGTCGTTCCCAGTTTTCCTATTTGAATCGAGGAAGGCTTTAAGACCCCCTTTTCCTCTTTTCGTCTTCGTAGGTGCAAAGCAGCCTCAACCTCATCCCAGATAATGCTTCGCTCATGAAACTTTATCCTGCCAATGCTGAAGACGGTAAGAGCGTCTAGTTTACCTCCCCTCCACTTTCCTCCTTAGAGACGGAACCTAGGGACTGGAGACTGGTGCCACTGAGGTGCATACCCACCCTAGCTGGGCATGGGAGAGGGGTTTCCTGCATCTTACCCAGGAATAGGCTTTGGTCGTGACAGGAGCTGGCTTGTTGACTACAGGGCACAGGAGCCAACTTAGCAGTGATGCTCAGGCTCTCACAGTGGGGTGGCACACTCATTTCCAGCTGCTGTCCCCAGCCTTACCGATTCTGTTATCCTGATACAGGCAGGTGAAAAGAAGTTGCAGAGGGTCTACGACTTTTTAAAAAAACAAAACATGAATTTACATCATTTATTTAGTGTATGTGTGTGTGAGAGAGAGAGAAGGAGAGACATGGTGTATGTCAGGAGATCAGAAGAAAATTTGGACTCAATTCTCATTCTCTACTGTGAGGGTTCCAGTGATCAAATTCAGGTCCCCAAGGCTTTCATGTAGCTGTCTTTATTTGCTGAGCCATCTTGCTTGGTCCTCCAGGGGGTTTTGTTTTGTTTTGTTTTTTTCCACATACCTGTGTGTGTGTGTGTGTGTGTGTGTGTGTGTGTGTGTGTGTGTGTGTAGCACCAAGGGTGACTTCAGGAATCATCCTGGATTGCTTCTACCTCCTTTTTGCTTTACTCTAGGATTTCTCAGGCCCCACCCACCAGGGCCAGAAGTGCAGGCCTCCGCCTTTCTGCCTGGTGTTTTTACGTGGGATCCCAGATCTGAACTCAGGACCTTCTGCTTGCCAGGCAGTTTTACCCCTGAGCCATCTCTCCAGCCCATCCAGAAGGTTTTTAAAAGTTCAGAGGCTCAGACTGCTGGCAATTGCCATATTTAGCTAGGGCAGAGTTTCTCAATTTTAGCATTATTAATAATTTGGACTTGAAAATTCTTTATTGTTGGAGGGTTGTCCAGACATTATGAAAAGTCTAATATCATCCTGACCTCTGTCCATTAGATGCCATTAGCGCACTCCAGCCTACTCCCTCTCTGCATTTTGTCAACTAAAATCAACTCTAGACATCTCAACGTTCCCTCTGGGAGTCAAGAGTGCCTCTGATTGAGAACTGCAATCTTGGGTTTATTATATAGCTTGGTTTGCAGTGTTTGTTTACTTTGTGGTGTTGGGAATGAAATGAAGGGCATGTTCGTGTGAGACAATGCAAAGAAATTTCAGTTGAGGTTGAGTGATATATATAAAGTTGAGTGGTAGTAAATGAGTAACCATGGTACCCCTTGAGTACTTTTCTCATACTGAAAAGCATTATGTGGAGATGGGGAGGTTGCTCAGTGGTAAAGTGCTTGCTGTGTAAGCTTAAGGACCTGAGATCGAGCTTCTACATTCATGTGAGAACTGGCTGTAGTATGGTGGCATGCACTTGTAATTCCAGTGCTGTGGAGATGGAGACAGGTGGATCCCTGGGTCTTGTTGGCTAGTCATAGAGACTCTGTGGCATAAAAAACCAAATCAAACCAAAAACCAAACCAAAACCTGAGCCCCAGGTTAATGGCACCTAAGAAACAATATCCACTTACCTGCACATATACATACATGTACCTAGCAATATACACACAGAAATACTGTGTGCTAAGTGCTGTTGTGTGTGTTTTATCTTTTTTTAATTTTCTTTATTGGGATGGGGTGCTGGGGATTGAACCCACAGTTTCAGGATGTTAAACACATGCCCTACCACTGCATTGTACCCCCATCCTTGACCTCTCCTTTTCCTAAACATACAAACAGCTAAGCAAACAGCAGGGCTTCTGTGACCCAGGCTGACGGTGGCGACCTTTGGCTTTGCCACGGCACCAAGTTTGGTGTGTGCTGGCCGCCTCTACCCTTCTTAAAGCCCTGTACTCGTTCCTCCTTGCCGTCTCTTAGCTGACTGTACTTTCTCCTCCATCCCCAGAGGCAGATTCTAGCAGTCCTCCTCCCCTTGAAGATCCCCAACTTTCAGGCTCTTTCTGGAAGAAGAAGCTGAGGAAAAGGAATGTAAAAGAAAAGAAGAAAAAGGAGAAGTGAGTGAGGCCAGGGGGTTTAGGCTCTGGGAACAGAAAGGGAGGACTTTTGGTGGCTCTTGAAGGGGCAAGGAGAGGGGATGGAAGGGGTCTTGAGGCATACCTACGTGGAAATAGTGACTCGACCTTGGAGTTGACAATGTAACCTTTCAGACTGTCCGTGGGAATGGAGGTGGGGAGATGGTGGAGGTTGCGTGTGTGGATCAGACTCCTCCAGCCCTCTAGTCCCTATCTTCATGCTGCCTCTCTTCACTCATTTGTAAAATGGGGTACTCATGGTGCCCGTATCATAGAAAGGCCAAGTGGATAACTAGTAAGTAACATTAACCTGAAAAGTGACTTCATAAAGTAAGGCGTTTTTCCTTCCTTTTATGTGGATCATGCAAGTCTGAAAAAGTTCCTCACCTACCATCTTCCAGCAGGGTGGGTGTTATTGGAAGGTACCTCTCTATTCTCCAGCTCCCTCTCAGTTCCTGAGGGTCCCCACCCGTGAAGACAGAAGGAATCTCTCCTTTGCTCCATCCTGCCTCTCTTCTTTCCAGGGATCAGGATCTCTCTCCTGTGCTCCAGTCTTCACACAGGAACAAAAGCAGAAAGCATACCGAGGCGCTTCAGAAGTTAAGGTGCTGGGGCTGGAGATTTTGGCTGGGGTAGAGAAAGACAGTTTAAGGAGGGTCGCCAACCTCAGCTGATCCATGTCTTGATGTCATGTCTCTCTACCTAGAGAGGTAAACAAGCGCCTCCATGATCTCCGATCCTGTCTGAGCCCCAAGCAATGCCAGGGTTCAGCCCTCCAGAACCTAGATGATGAGGTGGTCTTAGTGGAGGGGCCTGTCTTGCCCCCTAGCCCTCGGCTCTTCCCACTCAAGATCCGCTGCCGAGCTGACCTGATCAGATTGCCTGTCGGAATGGTGAGTGCTCGAGTTGGCAGGGGGGACCAGTAGCTCTTTGAAGAGACTGGTGCTGGAGGGCAGCATGCTGGCAGGAGGACCTGCCTGCTTCCCATCCTGTTCTCTGGAGCTGCCTGCCACCCTCGCATCCTTCCATACCTGGGTGCTTGCTGCTCCCTTTGTATTTTTCCCTCATTCTCCTGTCTCTTCCTGGCAAACTTTACCTGTCTTTGAGGCCATTTAAGGTTTCCCATCTTCAGGGTGGGTGCATTGGTGTGAGCCTGTAATCCCAGCACTCAAGAGTTGGAGGCAGAAGGATCTAGACCTCGCTAGTCTGGACTCTATATCTACTTCCCATTTCAAAAATAAATACAAAAATGCATGATACCTTTACAAAGGTTTTCCCACCCCTGCACCCCAAGCCCTCTCTAGGCCGAGGCTTCCCATCTTCTCTGTCAGGGCCCCGCTTCCCTCTCGTACTTGTTCTCACTGTCTTGGTCACAGCAGATGCCACACAATTGTCTTGAGTTTCCCCAGCTTCCTTGCAAAGGCTGATATTTGTGTGGGGATGTTCTACACCAAGAACGATAAAGAAAAGAGCCCATGGACCACACGTGGCTCAGGAAGCTAAACTCAAGGCCGCAGACTGCAGCTTGTGTCCTTATCAACTCTGCGTCTGCTTCCCTGCTCTGTGGAGTGCTTAGAACAAATATGAGGGGTAAGATTGTGACTGGGTGAGAGAACACTCGGTATAGCATAAGGTGAGGCCCTGGGTTCATCTCTAACACTGAAAAAAAGTGTTTGTTGCCAAACTTTGCAGTAGAGATTTTAGATAAGGCCAGATTTCTATCTAGCCTGTTTAGGTGGGATGGGCCATTTATTTTCTTTAGTTCTCCCCATCTGTTTTGTTTTTGTTTTTGTTATTCCTTCCGGGCAGCTTTATTAAACAAACAAACAAACAAATATTTATTTGGCAGTGGAGTAGCAGGGAGAGAAAGGTATGCCGTGGTGCTTTGGTAGAGATTAGAGGTCAACTTTTGGAAGTCAATTCTTTCCTCCCATCACGTGGGCTTCCAGGGATTGAATTTAGGTTTCAGATTTGTGAGCTGACCTGCCTTACACATTGAACTCTCTCTCTGACCCTTCATTTTTATTTTATTTTTATTATTTTTTGGAGGGGGATGTTTATGCATGTGTTCATGCGGGTGTGGGGATGTCTAGTAGGTGTGCATTCATGTATGTGTGTGTGTGTGCGTACAACATTGAGTACATGTGGAGGTCACAGGACAACCTGTGGGTACCTTCTGCTTGGGAGGTAGAGTCAACCCCTGAAGCATCTCTCCAGCCCTGTGACCTTACGTTCTGAGACAGTCTCTCACTGACCTTGGAGTTTGTAGATTCAGCTTCGTCAGTTGTGTGGTTACGTGTGGTCATGCCCCCGGTGCTCCACGAGTGCTCATGTGTGCATGGCAGCCACTTCATTCACCGAACCATGTTCCCAGCCCTCACTCCTTCATTTCTTTGTGCTACTTGTCTGGACCCCCAACTGATGCCATTTTATTTAGTACTCACTAGGTAAATGTGAATCTCAGAACTTAGGAGTTCAACAAGCAGCTCAGACTAGAAACTTGTGTTTGGGTGATGAGGCAGGAATTTCAAGGCTGGAAAATCTCTGTGCTTCTTGTCCCCTTCCTAGTTGGACCCCCTTCAGAATGTGGTGGACCACATGGCTGCTCATCTCGGGGTGTCCTCAAGCAGAATTCTTTTACTCTTTGGAGAGTCAGAACTGTCCCCTACGGCCACGCCAAAGACACTTAAGCTCGGAGTGGCTGACATCATTGGTGAGTGGAAGGCAGGGTAGAGGTTCTTGAGGTTTTTGCTGTGGGAGGAGGGAAGTGGGAGAAGTTCCAGAGGTAGGATCTGTTGCCAATTCCCTGTCCCCACTTTTGCCTGGTAATCCCGATCCTGCCTCCCACAGATTGTGTGGTGTTAGCAAGTTCTTCGGAGACCACAGAGGCATCACAACAGCTCCAGCTCCGAGTGCAGGGGAAGGAGAAACACCAGATGTTGGAGATCTCACTGTCTGCAGTAAGTAGGAGAAATGGCTGTGTTTGCCTCTCCCTCTTTCCTCTGCCAGTCTCATTCCTGAGTTGATAGGGCATGAATGCCTCCTAATCCTGACTTGCTGGCTGGGCACACTTCCTCACATAACCTGGATTGTAGCGAGACTATCGTTTAGCTTTCTTCCCCTTTGTATGAGGAACCTCTGTTGGGGTCTGTGTGTCTTCCATGTCCTAAGTCCTCCGCATGAAAATGGAAAGGACCCTTGTACAGTATAAAGGCCAGCAGTGATCAAGACAATATGTTTAAATAGCTCCCCCTTTACTTAGTGTGGCCCCATAGCACAAGAGCGGTGATGCTGGCATTTTGGTTATGCCAAGAAATCTGCAAGAGGCTTCTTCTTTTTTTTTTTATTTTCGTGGCAGTACTGTGAATAGAACTGAGGGCTTCGTGCATGCTAGGCTAGCTTAGCACAGCTACATTTTCTGCCCCTTTTACTTTTGAGACAAGATCATGCTTAGTTGCTCAGTGGTCTGAAATTAAGTGAGAAGTAGAAGTTCTTACGAAAAAAAGAAGAAATTCTATTCTGATTTACTTAGATCTACACAATATTTTGAGAGGGATAGTGACCACATTCACATAACTTTCATTACAGTATTCATTGTAGTGTTAAAATTCCTCTAACTGTATTACTGTTCATTTCCTGTTACACTTAATTTATTTAATTATCATAAGTATGTATGTATGCATATATGAGGTGTGGTACTGTCTTTGGTTTAGGCACCAATGGTGGGGTTTGGAATGTATCCCCCATTAGATAACAAGGGGATACTATATCACCAGCTGGTTGACTTGAACACCAGAAACTTATTTTCTTCTGGCTTTGTAGACTGGTGTTAGTACTGTGCTTCCTCTGAGGCTCTGGATTGGTTCTTCCCTCTTTGTAGCTTCTCCTGGTGGCCAGAGGTACCTGGTGTGCTCCCTTGGTGTTTCTCTGTGGGTGTTTTCTCTTGTGAGAACCTATGTCATATTGGATTAGCGACCACCCTATCAAGACTGTCCTAGTACCTCAATTATATCTACAAAGGCCCTAAATCCAAATCAGGGCTCACTGACATTTACCAAGGCTGAGGACTAGATGTCATCTTTGCAGTTCTTGGCCTTCATCAAGGACATGATTTAGCAAGCCTCCACCTTCTGCCTCCAGCCACACCACTTCTGCCTTGAAAGACTGTATCTCCCCTCTGGAACCCTAAGCTAAAGAAAGCTCCCTTTTCTCCCTTAAGCTGCTTGACTTTGGGTGTTCTCTCACAGCAACAGATAAGAGTAACTAATACAGGCAGGTGTTATGGCCTGAACTCTGCCTCCAAAGATGTCATACCATGACACTTAGAGTCTAAGGCCACCCATACATGTGGGAGAGTATAGCCCTCAGTTTGAATCATTCTCACTGTAGCATCTGAGTTCTCTTACCATCCACACTTCTGTTTATAGGAAGGTGATTGAGGTTTGGAGAATTTACCCATTTTAGAAGCTTGCTCCCTTTGGTCTTGCCTTCCACTATACCTGTGTTCCAGAGGGAGGACTTGTTGCAGTTCAGAGAGAACCTCCCTTCCCCTCTAGGGGTTTCTGACTTTATTGATTTGGTCCTTTGTCTTCTTTTAAGATTTTTTGATTTTATTTTGTTTTAATTAATCGAGACAAGGTCTTACTATATACTTAGGCTGCACTGAATCTTACTGTTTAGCCCTGGTTGGCTTTGAATTTGTGATCTTCCTGACCTTAACTCCTAAGTGCTGGGGTTATAGGCATGTGCTACATGTTTGGCTAAAATTTAACTTGTTTCTTGGTGCTGGGATTGAACTTAGCACCTTGCACTTGTCAAGCATATATTCCACCTTTGAGCTATTCCCCTGGCCCACTATTCCAAGTTCTCTGTCCATTCCTGGAGGATCTCCCACTCCTCTTTTTACTTCTTATTTCATCTTTTTTTTAAAGCATTTATCTCGAGTGCATCGCATGTGCAGGTGCATATGATGGTCATAGAATAATTCATGCAGACGGTTCTCTCCTTCCACCGTGTGGGTTCTAGGGATCAAACTCAGGTTGTCAGGCTTAGTGACAAGCATTTGACCTTCTGAGCCGTCTTGCTGACCATTCTTTCACATTAAAAAAGAAGTGATTATTTTGTGTGTGAGTGTGTGTGTATGTGTGTGTGTGTGTGAGAGAGAGAGAGAGAGAGAGAGAGAACAGGTGAGAGAAGCACGTGAGTCTTGGTGTGCATGTAGTATTCAAGGACAGCCCTTTGGAGCAGGTTTTCACTTATGGAATCTGGGGATTGAGCTCAGATGGTCAGGATTTCTGTTTTTTTTTTTTTATTATTATTCAACTGTGTGTATGTGCGCGCGCGTGTGTGTGTGTGTGTGTGTCTGTGTATGTGTAGAACCACGGACGAATTCGCGAACCACTATGGACGCCTCCACCTCCTTCTGCCCCGGGATTCACAGGCTCCACCCTACCAGGACCAGAAGCGCAGGCCGCCCCCGCTTCTGCCTGGCATCTATACGTGGGATCTGGGATCCGAACTCAGGACCTTCTGCCTGCAAGGCGGAGGCTTAACCCCTGAGCCACCTCTCCAGCCCTCTGTTTGTTTTTTTTTTTTTACTTTTTTTTTCTTGAGTGTGCGCGTGTGTGCGCGTGCGCGTGCGTGTGCGTGTGCGTGTGCGTGTGCTTGTGTGTGTGTGTGTGTGTGTGTGTGTGTGTGTGTGTATCAGAGGGCACTGTGTGTCCCTGTGGAGGGCCAAGGGTAACTTTTGAGGAATCATCCTGGATTGCTTCTACCTCCTTTTTGCTTAGCTCTGGGATTTCCCAGGCTCCGCCCACCAGGGCTGGAAGAGTGTTTTTTTATGTAGGACCTGGGATCTGAACTCAGTACCTTCTGCTTGTTTGGCAGAGTTTTAACCCCTGAGCCATCTCTCCAGCCTGGTGGTCAGGTTTTTGCATGAGTGCTTTTTCCCATTGATCCTTCTTGTTGTCTCCCCTTTCACATTTTTACTTCTTTTTTTCTCTGTCCAGGATTCTCCTCTTAAGACCCTCATGTCACACTATGAAGAGACCATGGGACTTGCTGGACACAAGTTGTCCTTCTTCTTTGATGGGAAAAAGCTTTCAGGGAAGGAGCTGCCGGTCGATCTGGGCATGGAGTCCGGGGATCTTATCGAGGTCTGGAGCTGAAGATTCCACTGTTTGGCTGCCCAGTCAGGACTTGGGAAACCATCTTCCACTTTTTTTTTTCCCTCTCTAAGGGTGAATAGAAGTCAAGTTAGAACTTGCTTATTTATTTTTTCTGGTGCTGGGGACTCAACCCAGGGCTTTGCACATGCTAAAAAATTACTAAGTTGAAGCAAAATCAAGGAGCAAACCCTCATGTCTAGCCGTGACCCTCATGTGAGCTCCTTGGTAGCAGTGTGGTAGTTGCTGCCGCCCTGTGGCTCTATGCACAGGTGCTACATTTCGCAGCTCTAGGGACACAAAGGAAGGATCCCCACACTTCCCGCTTCCCTGTTTACTGCCCGTTGCATCATCAAAATTCTCTTCTGTGCAAGTTGAACTAAATATGGGTTGCATATGGATATCTAGGCCTGGAATTAATGCCATCGGGGGCTAGAAATACAGCTTTCCTGAGGCGTAGACACTAGTGGAGATCACATGTGCTGAGCTTCAGTGTAGAAGGCCAAACGTTTAACTCTGGGCGTCCTGTGCTTCCAGAACTCTTTATAGCCATTGTCTGGCACACACTTCCTGCTGTGCATGTTCCAGCCACCACGGAACACATGCGACCATTGCTCTTGAGTCTTGGGACCACAGTCCCAATCCAGGCTTATGTTTTGTGGCTTTTCCTTCTTTACACCATCCCTTCCTGTTAAGTACCCTGTTTAATATATTTTATATCTTTGAATATGAATGTCCTTAATGGATAGAATGTTTTAGGAGTGAATCCGAATTTAGTGGTGTTGTGCAATAGACCTTATTCTGTCTTCACTCAGGAAGAGGGAAGACCTGCTCTCGTTGGCTCCTGCTAGATCCGTCTTTGCTTTGGTCTGCTGTGGGTACTCCACAGTGGCCTCAGATGAATTTTACTCACACATTGCCTTACGTGGGGATGCCTGGGTAATTCCACCTCTTCAGCACCATATACCAGGACACAGTAGACATCCTTTTCTGTGTCCCGGTCTGTCAGGGTGGACATTTCCCTGGATGCACACCCATGATGGGAAGGGGATGATATGTGTTTATTTCCTTGACTTTCCAGATTTTTCTTCAAAATGAATGAAGCTTGACTTCTCTTGGAGCTTCCCTTTTTTATAATCCTCACCAGCATTTGGTGTCCAACTTTCTGATTTTGCCAGTCTGATGGGTGTAAGGTGCCACATGTTTTAATCTGTGCTTAATCTCATTACCATTCATTTTGGAATTCTTTCCATGTACCTTTCTCTTTTTGCTTTCTGTGATCTTTTCTCATGGGGTTTCCTCTGTGTGTGTGTGTGTGTGTGTGTGTGTGTGTGTGTGTGTATGTGTATGTGTGTGTTTATTTAGAGGAGTGGCTTGTTAAACTGCTGGGCAAATAACACTTAGAAAAGCACTTTGTATATCTAGGGATCCTTTACCAAACAGACATTCTAAATTTTCATGTAGACAATTAGCTTTTGATGTAAAGTTGGTTGCTTTTTGGTTTCTTACTCAAAGCTAATTAAGATATGTTCATTTTTATATGTCAGCTTTCTAGTTTTTTTTCTCATGCTGAGACCACTAAGTGGGGCAAAGTCTAACTGGTCCTTCTGGTATGGTATTTTGACTGCTTTGAGCCTTCAAACACATGAATGTACTGACATGTAGTCTAATTTTCACAAAAGTCTGTCAACTTCTTAATTTTTTGGTGAAAATGTATCATTTCTTTGAACTTTATAACATTTAACAAACTATAGAAATGATCCCTGTAAGTAGTCTTTTTATAACATTTATATAATCCATGACATGGTATAGTCTTCCAGTTTTTTAGATTCTATGCCCATGAATAAATTTGAACTAAATAAATTGAATCCCTTCAAGTCAGGAGCAAAAGACAACTTCTGTCTTGGGCTTTTGTATTCCCTGTTGAGTTTCTTTCTTTCTTTAAAAAAATTTTTTTTTGCCTCTGTGTGTGTGTGTGTGTGTGTGTGTGTGTGTGTGTGTGTTTGTGTGTATCAGAGGGCACTGTGTGTCCTTGTGGAGGACCAAAGGTGACTTAGGGGATCATCCTGGATTGCTTCTGCCTCCTTTTTGCTTTGCTCTGAGATTTGCCCACCAGGGGCAGACCCTGCTGAGGTTCTTATGACAGACCATTCTTCATTTCTAGACATTCATTTTTTTCCTTGTTCCAGATTTCTATAGTTGGCTGAGTATAGAAATACTTAGAATGAGGACAGTGTAGCCAGCCCTTTAGGTCTGTGAAGCTGCCCTTGTAGATGCAGCCAATTGTAGATTAAAATTGTTAGGAAGGAGCTGGAGAGATAGCTCAGAAGTTAAGACTGCCTGGAATCAAAAGGTCCTGATTTAGGATCCTGGCAGATCCCACGTAATAATGCCAGAAGGAAATGGTGGTTTCTTGTACTTTCAATCCTGGAACAATCCAAGGTGATTTCCCAAAGTCACCCCTGGGCCTCCATAGGCACATGCAGTGCCTTCTGATACAGACACACAAAATAAAATTGTTAGGGAAACCAAAGCTGGTAGTGCATTCCTGTAACCCTAAACTCCTTTGGAGCTGAGACAGGTTCACGCACTTGAGACTAGTCTGGGATATATAATATGTAAAGATCCTGTCTAATATATACATATATGCAGGAAAAATTCTGTACTGAAGCATGTATAGACTTCTTCCCATGTCACAATTCCCCGAATATGTAGTAATCACATATTAGGTGTCAGGAATAATCTAGTTAGATGTAGCCAAGTGCCAATCAGCTCTTGAGGTGTAAGTGGAAGGGGGTGCTCCTTCCAGGAAGATCTCTGGAGGCAGCGGGTGCCTCTGCTTGGCTCCCGCATGCTGACTATAGTTGCTCTGCTGACAAGGAAACGTCAGAACTGGAGCCTTACCATCTTGCGGCCCCCTGCTGCAATTGTAGCTTGGTGGTAGAGCACTTGCCTGGCATGCATAAGGTTGAACCCCCAGCTTCTCTTTAATTCTGTCAAGTTGCTCACCTATGTGATTGGACGTTTAGGACCCTTAGCAAATGCAGGAAGGTTCCAGTTTCCTCTTATTTTCCCTTGCATTGACCCTGGGGGAGAGCTTGAGAAAGACCATGGTCTTAATGAACATTTACTCTGCCAGGGCCAAGAGTGGCACTGTTCTTAATCTCATTTCTCATAGCAGACGTGCTTGAGATAGACCTGGGACCACCCAGCCACCAATTGCAGAACCAGAAGTAAACACAAGTGGGCCTGACCCAAGATTGAATAAATTTCTCAAACTTTTTGTTTTTCTGGTCACATGTCAGTGTGCACATCCAATGTTCTGTTAGAACAAAGATGCTGGGGGCTGGAGAGGTGGCTCAGAGGTTAAGCCTCTGCCTTGCAGGTGGAAGGTCCTGAGTTCGGATACCAGAAGCCAGGGGAAAGTGGGGGCAGCCTGCCTTTCTGGTCCTGGTAGGGTGGAGCCTGTGAATCCCGGGGCAGAATAAACGAGGAGGTGGAAGCGGTCTTTGGTGGTTCCCGAATTCACCTGTGGTCATAACACACACATACACACATAAGCACACATACACAATTGAGTAAAAAAAAAAAAACGCAGATGCTGGGCTAAAAACGGGTGGAGGAGTCTTGCTTGATGAGTTTATAACAGGCCCCAGGAAATGCAGCTCTGCTGACTCCAATGGAAATGCAAGATACCTTGGTCTTATATTTGCTGTGTATGGTGTATATGCATGCCCATGCATACAAAGGCCAGAGGACCTTTCCTGTACCTCTGTGTTAATTCTTTAAGAGGGGGTCTCTCATTGAACCATAGGTTTGCCATTTTAGCTAGGCTGGCTAGCCAGTCAACTCCCACCATCTTTGTCCCTTTCTCCCTCCACTCCCCCTAACACCCCCTGATGCTGGGCTTGTAGGAGCTAGGGAGTTCAGCTTGGCCCTTGTGCCTGCACAAGCGCTCTTGAACCACCGACCCGTCTCCTCAGCCTGACTTCGGACTTCTGATCCTTCTGCCTCTGCTTCCTGAGTGCTCGAATTACAGGGGTGTGCCATCATCACATCTGGTTCATGTGCACTGAGGAGTCCAATCATAACCTAGGGCCTCATGCCCTACTCAAGCACGCTGGCAACCGAACTCCATCCCAGGCCACGGAAGGGGGGTCATGAAGTTATGTTTTCAGAGGAGTCTAACAAGTTTTATTCGGAATGCATCTGTATTAGATGTAGCTTGGAGATTGTGAGTCCAGAAAGGAGTCACTCCAAGGATCTTGGAGGATCTGCAGGCAAGTCTCTTGAGGAGTCGAAGCCCTGCCCTTCTTGAGACTCTAGAGGGCGCAAGGGCCACACGGTGGGTGCTTGGAAACCATTTGCAGCCGCGGCTGATGGGAACCTGAAATGTCCACAGTGAAAGCTCAGGATTGCAGAATCCAGACAGAAACTCGGGCCGCTGCCCTTCATTCATTCTTCGGACACCTGCTACGCCAGCCACACCTGGAGAGCTAGCGAAAGCCGGGGCCGCTCGCGATCACTGGCAGGGATACTTAGATCCCAAACCTTTTTGACCCCGTTGTCAGGTGGAATCCGCATAAAGCGCTCATCCAAATAAGCCTTTCGGAGAAGGCATTCGAGATTCGCCCACCCGCGGGGCACCCTTAAAAGTAAAGGTCTCAGTGGGGACGCGCCCGGGGTTGCTATGACGCCGGGTTAGCCGGGTCGTCCAGCAGTCACGTGAGGTGGGCGTCTGGGAGACTCTCAGGGCTTCCGTAGGCGGAGGCGAATCACGTGTGCGAGCTCCGGCTCGGTGACTCCCCGCCCCTCGCGCAGGACTCGGCTGTCACATGACTGCGTGTTGTGCAACATGGCGACGGCGGTGTTGCATCCCCGGGGCTGAGCGCAGGGATTGCGGTGTGCTGCTTCCTGGGGCGAAGAGCGCATCGGCGTGGAAAGGGGGGCTGGGTCCTCGTCGATCAGCTCCCGTCCCCAGCATCCCCTGCGTTGCCCAGGTCTCCTCCGCGCGCTGTAGCTGCTGGGACTGGAGGGCATGACGGGGCTCGGGGCCCTGCGCCATCGTACCCTGTGCTTCGCCCCAAGCTCCTAACCGATCCTGGGCGCGCTGGCCTGGGGCTCCTCCATCCTCGGTTCTCCAGCCTCCTCCTTCCCAGGTGGGACCGGACGCGGCCCGCCGCCGCCTCCTCCCGGGACTATGGCCGGGTCGGACACAGCGCCTTTTCTCAGTCAAGCGGACGACCCAGATGATGGGCCAGTGCCAGGCCATCCTGGGTTGCCAGGGACCCTGGGGAGCTCCAAGTCGGTGGAGCCCGAGATCCCGGACCGGGAGGGACTGCAGCGCATCACGGGCTTATCTGCGAGCCATTCGGTCCTCATAGTAGGGGTGCTGTGCTACATCAACCTCTTGAACTACATGGACCGCTTCACCGTGGCGGGTAGGCACTGCCTTCCGGGGAGAAGGAAGACCAGGGTTTCCGAAAGTGTCGAGCCCCAGGTTGAGATCGTCTCGCCCGGCTCATCCCTTTTGTCTTTTCAGGCGTCCTTCCAGACATCGAGCAGTTTTTCGACATCGGAGATGGTAGCTCCGGCCTCATCCAGACTGGTGAGTGGAGTTACACGGCAGCTCTTGCTTCTTGTCGAAGCTACACGAGGCCTGTCTGATGAGAGATTATTGGCTAGAGCTAGGGGAGACCATGACCTGATTGACATAGAGCTGTCAGGTGGAGCCAAGTCGTCATATTTGCAGGGGGACTCAGTTTACAGCAATGCTAAGACCGACGTAGATTTAAATAGCTCTCCCACCGTGTTCATAATGGTAGTCAAGACACTCACTTTCTCTAAGCCTCGTTTTCCTGTCGGTAAGATGGAGCACTAGCGGGCTCTCTCATAGAAACCGTGAGGATTAAAAATGTCTGAAGTGCCTAGCGCCATGCTTGGCACGTGGTAGGCATCCAGTAATAACCAATAATCCAATAATAATAATCCAGGAATTTGGCAAGACACCCTTGCTTTCCAACCCTTTAGCCTAAGGATAGTGGGGCGTTCCTGTTGACACAGGAAGTAGGAATCTGTAGGTTTTAAAACAGATTTAGGCTTGGAAAAGAGTGGAGACTTGTCCAGGGTTACATAAGTAGTTAGAATCTGAAACCCGGTGTTCCCATGTTCTTTTCGCTATCCCAGGCCAGTGAGGAGTCCTGGATGTTTAAGTTTGCGGACGTGAGGCTGAGCTCACAGGTCTAGGTGGTGTTGAGTTCTCTGTGGCCGAGGTTCCCCGAGGTTTCCGTTGTCTCTGGTGCATGCTGATGCGCACCTGTTCTGTGCTAGGCTGTGGGTCAAGTAGGAGAGCCATAGCCCGGGCCACCATGGGAGCTGACCCACTGCTCTGTCCAAGGGAGTTAGTTAAGTAGCACAGGAAAGTGCTACTTAAAGCACAGAAGACGTGATCCACGGGAATGGGATGTGTGGTGGTTTGGGCCGGAATCACAGCTGAATTCTGCGATGCTTAGGGGAGCCAGAGGAAACGAGATAGAGAGGACAGGAGGTGCTGAGCTTCAAGTGGAATTGACTTTGGTGTTTGAGCTATTGGGATGAAGGGAAAGAGGAAGAGGCCAGGTCAGATCATGGGCATAGTGTGGATTTTGTTTTTGTCTGGGTGGGAGGGAAGGCTATCACAAACTGTACCATCCCCTGTACAAAGGAAGGTGTGGAAAGCTGTGGAGGTGAGTGGATCACCCCCAGCGGGAAGCTCTGATGAGGTGGCTGGCAGTGGCAGTGGGGGAGGGGAGGGAAGAGCTGAGGCTTGAAGCATTTCAGGAGTAGGAATGGGGGTCGGGGAACCCGGACAGGAGTGGGGACAGGACCCTGGGCTGGGCTGTGACTCTCTGCTTCCCCCTAGTGTTCATCTCCAGTTACATGGTGTTGGCACCTGTGTTTGGCTACCTGGGTGACAGGTACAACCGGAAGTACCTCATGTGTGGGGGCATTGCCTTCTGGTCCCTGGTGACACTGGGGTCATCCTTCATCCCCAGAGAGGTGAGGCCTGGAGCTGGCTTCTGGCCACTCCCCATCCCCCATCAATCTTTGCTGCTGCTCCTCGGAGTCACTTTGCATTGAGCTTGGGGAACTTCTATGATTTCCTCAGTTGGCATCATCTTGCACGTCTCCTCACCTGTGTTCAATCTGCCCATCCCATCCGCTTCCCTTTTTTTCTAGAACCTTCTTCCACCCATCATTTTCCTCTGCCCCCAACTCTTCTATTCTATCACCTAAATACTCTCTGCAGATGACCCTTGTCCTCTTCCTCCTGGCACACTTTCTGAAAGACCTCTTAAGCCCAGAGCCAGTGTAGGCAAAAGAGCAGCCAGCAGTGGTCAGCTGGTCTGTCCTTCCTCAGTCCACTCACCCTTAAGTAAGATTACGCTGCCCCTCCACTCTATGGGCTCTGCCATTGCCAAAGTCAACAGCGCGCTCCTGGTTGCTCAAGGTGCCACGTCTGTTCTCTGTAGAGCTCCCAGCCTCAGGCCCGTTGACCTGCTTCTTCCTTCCTAAAACTGATCTCATGTGGTGTCACATGAACTATCCCCCCCCCACCGCCTGTTGGTGTTTCTCTGCTCCTGTGCAATCGTCTCCCCTCTGCCGTCACTCCACCCCAGTGTCCTCATCCCCAGGCTTGTGTTCCTCCCTCAGGCAAGCATATATATACATATACCCCGTTTTCAGGTGTCTTTGGTAGGCAAAGAACCCCCTAAGCTGGTTATGTCTAGAAACAGAGTCCACGATCCCATTGGACTACGTGGTGATGAGTAGCCCTTTGCAGTCCTCACAGTGGCTTTGCAAACAAGTTGCTGTTACTCCCCTTTGCAGATGAGGAAACTGAGGATTGGAGAGGTTAAGTTACTTTCTCAAAGTCACAGCTAGTCAGTGGAGCCAAGATGCCAGCCAGTTGTATGTGGTGCTAAACCCAGGCCCCTGTGCTGCCCCTGCTGCCTCCTGGGCGCTAGCTGGTGAGGTCGCCTGGGAGGCCAGCTCCAGGGTGGGCTTGCCACCTCCCCCGTGTCTCCTTCCCCAGCGTTTCTGGCTGCTCCTCCTGACCCGGGGCCTGGTGGGGGTCGGGGAGGCCAGTTACTCCACCATTGCGCCCACCCTGATCGCCGACCTCTTCGTGGCAGACCAGCGGAGCCAGATGCTCAGCGTGTTCTACTTTGCCATTCCTGTGGGCAGGTGAGGGCCTCAGTGCCGGCATGGCACGCTGGGCGC
The DNA here is from genome assembly GCA_023101885.1 of Typhlomys cinereus. Taxonomy (NCBI): domain Eukaryota; kingdom Metazoa; phylum Chordata; class Mammalia; order Rodentia; family Platacanthomyidae; genus Typhlomys; species Typhlomys cinereus. The sequence goes on from JALPQD010000278.1 coordinate 865,351, forward strand.
GGCACTCGACTCGCTGGGGGCAGGGCGAGGAGCCTTTGATTGACTGTTCTCTCTTCCCAGCGGCCTAGGCTACATTGCGGGTTCCAAAGTGAAGGACGTCGCTGGGGACTGGCACTGGGCTCTGCGGGTGAGTGCGGCTATGGTCTGAAGTTGACATTCTCACTGGTCCTCCCTTCTGACCTTCAGACACCCCCTTTTTGTGGCGGTGCTCCTTCTAGTGAGCCAGCAGGGACCCTCACTGTCCCTTTTCGGGGGAGTCACCTGCCTGACAGAAGCCTTGCTCACAAGGTGGCAGGAGCCCATTGTAAAACTGCAAGCTCCAGAAAGGGACTATTTTGGCTTTCCCAATGCCTGTGCCTGTGGACTTCAGGCACAGTCAGCTCAGAACTCCAGTGCTGTTCTGGAATCAAATCACTTTCCTGTCCTCCGTGACAGCCTCATTCCCAAGTGCTTGGGATCCCCAAGTGATTATCTTCCTGTTGGGCTTCTTGGGCACCCCAGATCCTTGAGCAGTAGTTGTGGGATGGTGTCTGATGGAATCTTGCCTCTTTCCCCAGGTGACCCCAGGTTTAGGAGTGGTGGCTGTTCTGCTGCTGTTCCTGGTAGTCCGAGAGCCCCCAAGAGGGGCTGTGGAGCGCCACAGCGATTCACCGCCCTTGAGTCCCACCTCGTGGTGGGCAGACCTGAAAGCATTGGCACGCAAGTGAGTGTGATCCCTTCTTCCGTGTTTGTGGCTTGGCCTGGGGCTGCCCTGCCAGTGAGCCACATGAGAAGCCAGGTGTCCAGCCCCTCTGACCCCTCATGGCATTTGTCCAAATTACAGTTCCAGATCACTCCTGCTTTTCTGTGTGTGTGTGTATGTGTGTATGTGAGTGCACTGGAGTGTGTGTGACTGAGTTCACTTGAGTGTGTGTACTGAGTGCACCTGAGTGTGTGTGACTGAGTGCACCTGAGTGTGTGTACTGAGTGCACTTGAGTGTGTGTACTGAGGGCACCTGAGTGTGTGTACTGAGTGCACTTGTATGTGTGTGTACTGAGTGTACTTGTATATGTGTACTGAGCGCACTTGAGTGTGTGTGACTGAGCGCACCTGAGTGTGTGTGACTGAGTGCACCTGAGTGTGAGTGTACTGAGCGCACTTGAGTGTGTGTTTACTGAGCGCACTTGAGTGTGTGATTGAGCGCACTTGAGTGTGTGTACTGAGTGCACCTGAGTGTGTGTACTGAGTGCACCTGAGTGTGTGTACTGAGTGCACTTGAGTGTGTGTAGTGAGGGCACCTGAGTGTGTGACTGAGGGAACCTGAGTGTGTGACTGAGGGAACCTGAGTGTGTAACTGAGGGCACCTGTGTGTGTGTGTACTGAGCGCACCTGAGTGTGTGTGACTGAGTGCACCTGAGTGTGTGTACTGAGTGCACCTGAGTGTGTGTACTGAGTGCACCTGAGTGTGTGTGTACTGAGCGCACTTGAGTGTGTGTTTACTGAGCGCACTTGAGTGTGTGATTGAGCGCACTTGAGTGTGTGTACTGAGTGCACCTGAGTGTGTGTACTGAGTGCACTTGAGTGTGTGTAGTGAGGGCACCTGAGTGTGTGACTGAGGGAACCTGAGTGTGTGACTGAGGGCACCTGTGTGTGTGTGTACTGAGCGCACCTGAGTGTGTGTGACTGAGTGCACCTGAGTGTGTGTACTGAGTGCACCTGAGTGTGTGTACTGAGTGCACCTGAGTGTGTGTACTGAGTGCACCTGAGTGTGTGTGTACTGAGTGCACTTGAGTGTGTGTACTGAGTGCACTTGAGTGTATGTACTGAGTGCACCTGAGTGTGTGTACTGAGTGCACTTGAGTGTGTGTGTACTGAGGGCACCTGAGTGTGTGTACTGAGGGCACCTGAGTGTGTGTACTGAGTGCACTTGAGTGTGTGTACTGAGTGCACTTGAGTGTGTGTACTGAGTGCACTTGAGTGTGTGTACTGAGTGCACCTGAGTGTGTGTACTGAGGGCACCTGAGTGTGTGTACTGAGTGCACTTGAGTGTGTGTACTGAGTGCACTTGAGTGTGTGTACTGAGTGCACTTGAGTGTGTGTACTGAGTGCACCTGAGTGTGTGTGACTGAGCGCACCTGAGTGTGTGTACTGAGCGCACCTGAGTGTGTGTGACTGAGCGCACCTGAGTGTGTGTGACTGAGTGCACCTGAGTGTGTGACTGAGTGCACCTGAGTGTGTGTACTGAGCGCACTCGAGTGTGTGTGTGTGTCCTTGAGGCCCAAGGGCAACTCAGGAATCATCCTGGTGTGCTCTGTCTCCTTGCTACTGGGGTTTCCCAGGCTCTGCCTTCCAGAACCAGGGCCACCTGTCTTCCTGGCGTTTTTATGTGGCATCTGCGGGTCTGACCTCAAGTCCTGTTGCTTGCAAGGCAAAGGCTTAACTCCTGGCCCACTGCCCACCGCCTTCTGACTTTGTAAAATAAGGGAGAAGCATGTCCCCTCCCTGCTGGGCCGCCGGCTGACTCCCCTCCCGATGTCCACAGTCCCAGCTTCATCCTGTCTTCCCTTGGCTTCACTGCTGTGGCCTTTGTCACGGGCTCCCTGGCTCTCTGGGCCCCCGCATTCCTGCTGCGCTCCCGTGTGGTTCTAGGAGAGACCCCACCCTGTCTTCCTGGAGACTCCTGCTCTTCCTCTGACAGGTATGTGGGAGAGGCTGGGGGGGTCTCAATTTCTGGTCTGGGCCCCAGGGGCAGCTGGGTGTGGGTGGTCTTTCTGCCTGGCGCAGAGGAACTGGCAGGGGAAGGACTAGTCCCTCTCACCCCAATTTACCCTAGTCTCATCTTCGGGCTCGTGACCTGCCTGACGGGGGTCCTGGGTGTGGGGCTGGGCGTAGAGATCAGCCGCCGCCTCCGACACTTCAACCCCCGAGCCGACCCGCTGGTCTGCGCTGCCGGCCTTCTGGGCTCTGCTCCTTTCCTCTTCCTGGCCCTGGCTTGTGCCCGCGGCAGCATTGTGGCCACCTACGTGAGTAGCTGTTGGGGATTTAGGGGGTATTGTGGGTGGGACTTGGGTAGCCGCATGTCAGGGTCAATAACAGTTTCGAGGCGATCAGAGGTGGAATGCCTCTTCTGGGTCTGAACTCTGGGTCTTCCCAGCCAGGGGGGGTAGGGGGGGTGGTTGGCAAACAGCTTAAATTTCTCTTGCCTGGAAGATGGGATGGTTGAGCCAGGACAGGGCTCGGTGGGTAAAGGCACTAGGTGCATAAACCTAGTCCTCAGTGCCCACATGGTGGAAGGAGAACGGACTTCGAGTCGTCCTCTGACCACACAGATGCTGTAGCTTCCCCACTACACACCTCGGAGTAAAGTTTATAGGGGCACTGACAGATGCATCCGTCTCCTAGGCGTGTGCTGAGGTCTGGATGGGGTAATGGATGGGCCAGATTTCATGGGTTTTCTCTTATGTGAGACCCTCCTCCCGTCTGCCACTCAGATTTTTATCTTCATTGGAGAGACCTTGCTGTCCATGAACTGGGCCATCGTGGCTGACATTCTACTGGTAAGTGTTGGGGCGCATCCAGGTCAGCCCAGAGGCTGATGGGAAGAGGGACTGGGGACAGGAGCTGGCACTTGGGGTGAACGACGGCCTTTGCTCCTTTGTCAAAGCTCCATGTGCACTTCAGAGTGGGGCGGCAGACGGGCCTCAGGCCTGGCCTACCTTGCATCCTGCCTGGCCCCAGGCACAGGTGGGTCCACATTGGCCTGTGGCCCTTGTCCCCTGGGGTCTGCTGTGAGCTCCCCTTTTCTGTCGCTCCCTGCAGTATGTGGTGATCCCCACGCGGCGGTCCACTGCCGAGGCCTTCCAGATCGTGCTGTCGCACTTGCTGGGGGACGCTGGGAGCCCCTACCTCATTGGACTGGTATGGACCACCCTTGGCAGGGCGGGGTGGCACTGGTGACCTGGCACTCGCACTGGCTGGTGTCCTGCGCCTGGTGGACGAGACAGTCTGGCCCAGGGAGGTGGTGGCACCTCTTTGCCTGGAACGTCTCACCTTCGGTCTCTGCGGGCGGGAAGGATGCTTGTCAGCAGGTTATACCCAGAAGGCTCCTGGGCCAAACCGTCTCCTTCGTGGGCTTCTTGTTCCCCCCTTGCATTCAGGGGCTCCTCATCTCTGATTCTCTCTTCTCTGCAGATCTCGGACCGTCTCCGCCGGAACTGGCCCCCCTCCTTCTTGTCTGAGTTCCGGGCCCTGCAGTTCTCACTGATGCTGTGTGCTTTCGTTGGGGCACTGGGCGGTGCGGCCTTCCTGGGCACTGCCATGTTCATCGAGGGAGACCGCCGTCGGGCTCAGCTCCATGTGCAGGGTCAGTAAGGGCCGCCGCCCGCCCACCTTCAGAGCACTGCCGTCCTGCCTGTCCATCTGTGACCAGGCGCGTGTGTCTCATGGACATCTTAGCCTACAGCTCCTCCCTCCACTCCGCTTTAGCTCCGCCTGCGTCCACGGCTCTGGTGGCTCTTGCCGCTCTTCATCCCTCCCCCAGAGCCTCATGGCCCCTCCATCCCTGTCCCGTGGCCCCTCCATCCCTCACCGACTAGTCCAGCTCTGATTCCTTCCCCTGCAGGTTTGCTGCAGGAGGCAGGGCCTGCGGATGACCGGATCGTGGTCCCCCAGAGAGGCCGCTCCACTCGAGTCCCGGTGTCCAGCGTGCTGATCTGAGGAGCTGTTGCCCTGACTGTGCACCACATGCTGGCCAGGGTCCACCCTATGCGGTGCCCAGGTAGAAGCCTTTGCCTGGCCCAGGTACCAGGAGGAAGCCTTGGGCTGCGTCTCAGCTCCAGACACTATGTGGGCAGCCAGCCTGGGGAGAAGCCGAAGTTCCAGAAGACATGGGGGTCCCCCAACTAGGGAAATCCCAAGGGGGTTGGTGCTATTTGTAAGGGAATAAAATTTATAACCAGATCCCAAGTGACTGCTTGTCTTTCGTGGGTGCCGGTGACCTCTGAACTTGTGGTCTGCAGGGAATGTCTCCCAGCCTCAGGGATCCCCAAGGGCTGTTAGGTCACACTGTGGGTAAGTCCCTGTGTGGGGGTGCCGGTGACCCAGAGGGAGGACTGCTCTCCTGTGGGTGAGCTGGCATGGTGTGATTGTGACTCACCATGCTCCCCTGGAATTTGCCCTCCCAGCAGGCAGGCCTGTAGAGTGGGGGTACACTGTACTGCAGGCTTCCCGGGAGAGGAAGGCCCGGCTGGCCTGATGGGCAGGTGTCTTTCCCTTCCTAATGGTTGCCTCACCCTGCAGCCAGGCCCTCCCTGCACAGGCCCCTCTGCCTCCTCCCCCTTCCCACAACTGGGTGGGGGTGGATGGGCAAGGGGCGGGCGCAGCGGGCCGAGGAGCCTGATGATTTCCTGCCCTCACCCGGCTCTCACCACAGCTTCCTGTCGCACGCGGGTGGTGAGGAGAGGCGGGTGGGAGCAGCAGAGGGGCAGGTACGGCTAGACAGGGATCGGGCAGTGGGTGGCTGGGGACGCTGGGACAGGCTGTGCAGTGGGTGGCTGGTGCCCTGGCTCCTGCCCAGCCCTGGCATCTTCCAGAGCTAGTACTGACTCCCGACGCAGCCCAACAAGGGAGCGGACCCCGAGTCCCCCACGAGGGCACAGCCGCCTGCCTCCCCCCAGGCTCCAGGCTGGGGCCCTCTGAGCCCTGCAGCTAGGTGCAGGGCTGTCGTGCTGCTGGCCGGGCAGGCTCTGCAGATGGAGACAGACGCTCTGACCTCCTTGACGCTCGGCCTCCTGCTGCTGCCCCTCTTGGCTACACTGTTGGCGGCGCTGTGTGTGCGCTGCCGCGAGCTGCCAGGTGAGCAGGGGGAAGCTGTAGGGCCCCGGCCCCCCATTCCCTCTAACTGTCCCCCTTGGTCCTTCTCCCAAGGGCGCTGAGGGCCCCTGTCCCCTCCCCAACCCTGCTCTGGCCTCACTGACTCTCTCTCCTCCAGTCTCTTACGACAGTGCTTCTGAAGAGAGGTGAGTGCGCCATCCTCCCCTGCCCACCCCTCGCCACCCCACTCCCACCCCCTGGCCGCGCGGTGGACCTAGGGCTGGGGTCCCTCTTGACCTTGTTCTTAAGATGCCTCTCTTCTGCCAGTTCCTACCCAACTAGCATCCTCATCAAACCCCCTCGTGAGTACAGTGTCCCTGGGCTAACTTGGCATGGGGGGAGACTGGGCTGGGACACGGGCAGGTGGACAGGGAGGCCCCGGGCCTCCATGGGGGGGGTATCTAAGGTCCTCCCTCAAGCCTGGTCCTGTGTCTTCAGAAAAGCTCGCTCCTCGGCCACCTGTCACTTCCTACCCACCTGTTACTTCCTTCCCACCCTTGAGTCAGCCCGACCTGCTTCCCATCCCGTGAGTATCCCTCGGCTCCTGCCATCCATCATAACTCCTCATCTTCTGGGGGAGGGGGAGGAGACTTTTCCCTTGTGGTAGCTCCTCTTGCCCCTAGAGCCCCACACAGATATGGTCCCTGATTTCTTACTTCCAGGAGATCCCCGCAGCCTCCTGGGAGTACCCACCGGATGCCGCCTCCCCGGCAGGATTCAGACGGTGGTAAGGGTACAGAGGACTGGGCGGCTGGGCTGGGCAGGAGACAGGCCCAGTCTGAGCTGACTCAGTTTCCCTCTTGTGCTCTCTTTGAAGCCAGCAGTGCAGCGAGCTACGAGAACCAGGGTAGGTCTGGGATCTGGACCCCTGGGCCGGGAGGGGAGGCCTGGGCCTGGCCCAGGTCATGCCGACCCTTTGTTACGACTCCCAGAACCAGGGTGTGAGAACAAAGACGAGGATGAAGATGAGGAAGACTATCCCAATGAGGGCTACCTGTGAGTGTCAGATGCAGGGCTCCCTGGTGGGAGGTGGGAGCAGGGGTGGGCGTCCTCCCTCACCCTCCTTGTTCCTTCCTTCCAGAGAGGTGCTTCCTGATAGCACCCCCGCCACCAGCCCCGCTGTCGTCCCCGGGCCGGCGGGCGGCAATCCTGGTCTCCGAGACAGCGCCTTCTCCAGTGAGTCAGGGTGTCTGTGAACCCGCGTCCCCACATGCCTTTCTGCCATGGTTGCTGCCCTTCCATTTCCTCCTTCGGATGGCGGACTTCCTGCCCCGAGCTCCCGAGCTCCTTATTTCCTCTCTCCTTGTCCACCCCTTTGCTCTGAGACATTCCCTCGCCCCTGTTCTTCAGCCTTCCTATTAAGTGTCATTTCTCGGCGGGGCGTGTGTGCGGGCACGTGCCTGCAGACCCAGCCTAGGGAGGCCGGCGGCCGGAGGATGGCAAGCTGGAGGCCCGCCTCGGCTACCTGCCGAGACCTTGTTGCAAAACAGCATCACCACCACCACCACCACCAAGAAAGGAAAAGGAAAAAAACAAAACCAAAAATTCCTGGCATCTCTCATCCAGACGCCTGCTTTCCGCACTTCTCAGGGCTCTTTTGGCCTAGAATCCTGTTCTTGATCAAGTCCTGAGTCTCTCCAGTCTTCTTTAGGTCTTTCTCTGGGCTGAAGAGATGGCTTAGGGGTTAAAGCCTCTGTCTTGCAGACCGAAGGACCTGAGTTCAGATCCAACATCTCATGTAAAAGCACCAGAGCTTTCGGCCCTGGAAGGTGTTGCCTGGGAAATGCCAGAGCAAAGCGATAGGGATGCGGATGATCCAGGGTGTCAGTTCCTCATGCCACCCTTGGACCTCCACAGATGTACACACTCAGCTGCCCTCGGGTGCACACACCACCCAAATAAACGAAAAGATGTCTCTCTCTCTCTCCCCCTAGCTTTCCTACATGGTCTTATTTCATGGGCTGCTCTTTCCTCTCTTGGTGTCGACCTTCCTGGTTTCATCCCTGGGGCTTTTCCTTGGGGCTTGGTGATCTTCAGCTCACTAGATATTTTATATTTACATAATTACTTACTGAATTATCTTGGGAAAGGAGCCCAAAGCTAAACACAGAATTCATTTATATATCTTCAAAATTTTTTATTGACTCAGAGAGAGAGCGGGTGTGTTTGCCACGGTGCACATGCGGAAGGCAGGAGACAGCTGGGGGACACTGCATCTCTCCTACCATGCGGGGACCAGAGATCACGTTCAGGTTGCCAGCTTTGGACGCAGGCGCCTTTACCCCCTGAGCCACGTTGCTGACTCCCTGTTTATATTCCTATTTTATATGTACCCTGTAAGGACGATTTACACACCGTTTTGATTCTCCGTGTGCACGTTTTATGGTGTGGAATTTTCCATTTGTGGCATTGTGTCAGCACTCAAAAGATTTTGAATTTTGGCACATTTTGGATTTTGCATGCTTGATTTAGGGACATTCAACTTGTCTTTATTTACCTTGAGGTCCTATTTCTTTGTTCTGGCTCCATTTGCCACCCTGATGTCCAATTTGCCATTTTTCTCCCGAGCTCCAGACTGCTTAAGTGTTTTCTTTCTATTCATTCATTCATTCATTCATTCATTCCGTCGTTTACTGAGGTGTTTGCCAGGTTAGTGCTGGAGATGTAGTGAATCAGTGAAGCAGGCTTGTAAAGATAAAAGAGCTGCTATTAACTGAGGACCTACTTCTTAATCCTCAGAGATTACGTACAATTCATGAAAACTCACAGCTCCCAGATTCTCTGGTGCCTGCTTGCTCCCTTTTTACCCCTGAAATGTGGCAGGGTTTAGCTATTCATTTTGGATTGATTGATTGATTGATTAGTCTCACTGCTGTGATGTGTAGACTGACCTTTAACCCATGGACTCAAATTACCTCTCGTTTCAACCTCCTGAGTGCTTGGGGCCTTCACACCCAGCCCTGGGTTTGTTAATAGATACTCGGTGACCTTGTGTCTGGAAGGCTCCATTTTGGTACCTACTGCCTTAATCTTCATAGCAAGCCTGTGAGATGGGGCCCGTGACAAACCCTATTTTTATAGACAGGAAACTGAGGCACGGGGAGGTTGGGTCGTTGCCCAGTGCTGGAGTTGGGATTGAACCCGGGCAGTCTGGCTATGAAGCCCAGCTCAATCATGTGCTCCAGCGATGCACAGGGGCGATGCGTGTGATTCTAGTCCTAGCGATGTGGCTGGTGGTACTGAGAAGCTGGCAGGTCAGAAAAGGAGAGGCCAAGCGTGTCCTTCCCCCCCCTCCACACACGATACTCAGCACCCCCATTTCTGAGCCACCTCTGACCCATGCTCCCTAGCCTGGGACCACGCTGGCGTCCTGTGCGGCCATGATTCCATTTCTCCAGTGCTACTGCTTCGGTGGGTTGCCTCTGTCGACCTCTGTGACCCTGGGCCCTGGTCTATGCTGCTGTTCTTGCTTTTCTAGAACATTCCCTCCGCATCCCTGTGGAACTGGTTTGGGAATAGGTTGTGTCGGAGTCTTAGGGTGTTGGGGACATGGCTGTGTGAGTTGGTGGGGGGGAGCTGCTGGGAATCAGTGGGTGATTGGCAACAATGTTCCAATGACTCCTACAGTGGAGTCAGGCGAGGATTATGTGAATGTCCCCGAGAGCGAGGAGAGCGCAGAAGCGTCTCTGGGTAAGTGACCCCTGCGTCCCACCCAGCCCTCTACATACTGCCCGCAGCCCCCGCCCATCCGCCTACCTCCACGTGGCTGTTCCTCCTGACCTGTCCCCACAGATGGGAGCCGGGAGTATGTGAACGTTTCCCAGGAGCTGCAGCCGGCGGCCAGGGCGGAGCCCGGTGTGTACTGCGGTGGGAGAGAGCAGAAGCTGGGGGGCTCCTGGGCAGGTGACTGTAGGTTAGATTCCAGTCTCCTCTTCTTCCCCCTCGCAGCTGCTTTGAGCTCCCAGGGGGTGGAGGATGAGGAAGAAGAGTTGGGAGAGGAGGAGGTGCCAGATTATGAGAACGTGCAGGAGTTTGACTGAGAGCCTGGTGAGTGACCACCCCAACACCCGTGGACGCCTGCTGGGCACCGTGACCCCCTGACCGCAGCCTCAGTCTCCTGGCCTGTTGTGTTTCAGCTGCAGCTGTCCATCGGAACCAGCTTTGCTGGAGGACTGAGCCAGGTGGCTGGGAATGGTTCTGGGGAGCCCCACTGGAGCCCTGCCTTGACAACAGCCTGAGAATCTCCCCTAACTTATTGTCACTTTGGGATCCAGTCTGTGTCCCCCAGTACTCTGCACCTTCTGACGCAGCCTGAGAATGAGCCTCCCTAGTCCCAGCCCTCCTCTGTCATGGAATAAAGGTCTCTGCGCTCGGCAGCCCTCTTGTCTTTGATTTCTTGAGCCAGAGTCTTGCTATGTAGCCCTGGTTGGCCCGGAATTCATGGTGTAGACTAGGCTGGCTTCAAACTTACAGGTGATCCTCCTGCTTCTGCCTCCCAAGGGCTGGTATTACAGGCCCGCGCCCCCATGCCTAGTTGTGGGTAGGCCTCTTGGTTTGGGGGGTGGTAGGGGATGGATGCTGGGGAGGATGGTGCTGGGCTGAGAGCTGCCCTCTTTTTTTTTTTTTTTTTAACAGTTTTTATTATTTGTGTTGGTGTGTGTATCAGAGGGCACTGTGTGTCCCTGTGGAGACTCAAGGGCGACTTTGGGAATCATCCTGGATTACTTCTACCTCCTTTTTGCTTTGCTCTGGGATTCCCCAGACTCTGCCTGTCAGGCCAGAAGTGCAGGCCACCACCATTTCTGCTGGTGTTTTTACCTGGGACCTGGGATCTGAACTAAGGATCTCCTGCTTGGAAGGCAGAGTCTTACCCCTGACCCATCTCCCAGCCCAGGGCTGCCCTCTTCTGTGTTGGATATGTGAGTATATGCACACATGCGTATGACAGTCTAAATGGACTGGATACTTGCGTGTACACATGTATGAGAATCTGGCTGGATGTTTGTGTATAAGAATGTATATGAGCCTCTATGGGCTGGATGTTTGTGTGTGCACACACATACGAGAGTTTGGCTGGACACCTCTGGTTCTCTATGTCTCTCTATGCGTCTGTATCCTCCTCCAGGCTTCTGCTGTCTTCCCAACAGTCCTGGTCAAGTCCTGTGACAGCACACAGTGACCAGGACACGGCCATCTTCTGAGCGAGGCCTCTGACCCAGACTGGCCCTTCCGGGGGTCAGGATGTGGCCCCCTACAAGGAAGTCCACAGAGTGTAGCTAGTTATCACTGTCTTGTCACACAGAGTGAGGGTACCCCAGTCACCAGCCAAGACCCCCTCTTCTATAGCCATTCTCTGTCTGACGGCTAGTCCTGAGGCCCTCAGTGCGCGTTCTTAGTTCTCGCCTATTATGTTTCTCTAATTAAAAATAGTCTAAGCAAGTTGACATGGCGACTCACACCTGCAGCCACAGCTGTTGCAGCTATTGCAGAGACTGGGCAGGAAGATTGCTGGAGCCCAGTTCAAGGTTAGCCTGAGCCACATAGCAAGACCCCCCCACCCACAAAAAAAAGTGGTCAAATGAAAAGTTCATGTGCAGTCAGTACGTTTCCAATACTCCTGTTCAGATGACACGCCTGTGGGGCTCGCTGGGGTGACACCTCAGGGGGTCTGGGGGTGCAAAGGGCCTGGTGATCTGGTAGTTTACCTGGCCAGGCTTTGTCTCTCTGTTCAGGGAGCCTCTGGATTTCCCTGTAGGATCTCCCCTTGTCCCAGTTCCACTCTGTGTGGGTTGGGAGGGAGCTGTTAACTCAGCCCCGCATGCAGGAGGCGGCGCCTGCCCTTCCATGAGCTGTGTGATGGTTTGGATAGGGCCTATGACCCGCATACCGTGGGAACAGCCTGGGATTTGGGCAGGAGACCTCCGGCCCCTTTGATCCCGGCCCTGGTAGAGCTGGAAGGCTGTGATTCTGGGTGGCCTGCCTGTGAACGGAGATTTAGGGAAGGAGAGTGTGGCCCAGACAGGAACAGTGTGTCTTTTGATCTGCTCATACAAGCAAGATGACACACAACTTCCTGGTCATGTGGGCCAATAAGGACAGCTTGTCTGCAACTGGCTTGTCTCTCATAGATGTGTAGAATTGGTGGTTCTTTTCCCTGGGTCTAAAAGTAGAAAGCGCTCCAGCCCCCCCCCCTTCCCATGCCCGCCCATGGGCGGTGCTGGCTGTTGTCTCCATTTGCAGGTGAGGAAACAGGCTCAGAAAAGTGAATTGCCCAAAGATGTACATCCACGAAGGTAAAACTGGGATCAGCTTTGGGCTTCTGGTGTCACCACCATGCTGCCTACTGGTCTCTGTGTTCTGGTTTTGCAAAGTCCCAGCCTCCAGAGGCTAGGGAAGCCTCCTCAGCACATAGCTGGAACAGACTGGGGAGGGAGGGTCTGAGGACAACAGACATACACCAATTCACTTGAAATCTTTTATTTGGGTGGTAACAGTGAAGACAGAGGCACCAAGAACATTTTACTAGCAAGGTGGGTAGTAGCCACTTTGCAGAATAATCCAGAAACATGCAATGAAGATGAAGATGTTGAGGTCCTTTTTCTTAGCACCTGGACCAAATATGCAGGCGCGCCACTGGGCAGCATTTCAGCAGTTATAGCGAGAAGCAACTCAGATACCCATCGCTGGAGAACGGTCAGGATGCGGTCACGTGGTATAGCCAGAAGCAGATAGAATGAGTCAGGCCTGTCAGCAAGATAGGAATCACCAACAGAATGTGCGGCGAGACAGCCAAGGGGAGCCATTGCATGCAGATAGGACACGGGACAGGTTGTGGGTCCCTTACCTGAAGTGTCTGGATGTGGGCTGGAGGAACCTGAAGGCGCTTGCCACTAAACCTGATGATCCAAGTTCGATTCCTGGATCCCATGGTGAATGGAGAGAACCAACTTGTTTAAGTTGTCCTCTGACTTCTACACTGGCAGGGTGACACATGCATGCTTAACTCACATACTAGATGATAGATGACTGGTAGGTAGGTAGTAGGTAGATAGAATGCCTATATTCCACATACAAGGAAGGAAGGAAGGAAGAGGAAAGAAAGACGGGAAGGGGAAAGAGATGAAAGAAAGAAAAACCAGAAAGAAAGGAAGGAAGGAAGGAAAGAAGGAAAAGAAAGAAAGAAAAAGAAAAAAGGAAGGAAGGAAGGCAGGAAAAGAAAGGATGGAAGGAAGGAAAGAAAGAAAGAAAGAAAGAAAGAAAGAAAGAAAGAAAGAAAGAAAGAAAGAAAGAAAGAAAGAAAGGAAGGAAGAAGAAAGGAAGAAGAAAAGAAAGAAAGAGAAAGAAAGACTGGACCAGAAGACCCAAGTGAATTCTGGATTTTTTTTTAAATTTTTTTAAAGTTACTTTTCATTTTATTTAGTTGCTCATATGTGTGTGTTGAGAGATACTGTATGTTCTTGTGGAGGACCAAGGGTGACTTTGGGGATCAACCTGGATTGCTACTACCTCCTTTTTGCTTCACTCTATGACTTTCCAGGCTCAGAGTCTTAACCCCTAAGCCATCTCTCCAGCTCTGGATTTTTTTTTTTTAAATAATGTGTGTGTGTGTGTGTGTGTGTGTGTGTGTGTGTGTGTGTGTGTGAATAACTTCATGGAGTCAGGTCTCTTCTTTCACCTCTGCATGAGTTCTGGGAATTGAACTCAGGATGTCAGGCCTGTGCGGCAAGCGTCTTTACCTGCTGAGCCATCTTTCTGTCCCAAGGATTTTTAAAAAAAATTTTCAATATTTGAATGCACATAAGATATCTTGGGAAACGTAAACATGAAACCCATGTATATTTCACATACTATGAAGTTAACTTTACACATTGCTTCTGGCGCACTTGTGCTTTGACTGTGGCCCTCCTCATGAGATCAGGAGTGTTTTTCCACTCATGACATCCCATCAGCCCTCAAAGTGTGTTGGCTTTAAGAGCATCTCAGATTTTAGATCTTTGGATGCTTACTTTGTATCTGTTGTTCAGGGTCACACACGGGATCAAGTTAGGTGTGGGAATGAGCGATACCAAATTCAGGTGAGGCGACCTTGACGTGGAGGGAGAGGAGTGAGGCTGGTGAACTCGGTACCGGCCTCTGAGCTGCAGCGGGGCGCCGCTGCGCAGGTGTTTGACGTGTGCACTTGAGTGTTCTATCTGAATGATTTCATGATAACAGATCAAGGCCCAGGAAGGAACAGATGGGGACCGGGGACGGGGACAGGGGACTCGGCATAAACAGCCATAGGAGACAGTGAGTGGTCGGCTACTCTCTGTTCTGTCACTACTGGTTGGTTGGTGACAGTTGAGTAAGTTTGCCTGTGGTGCTCCAGGTTTAGGACCAGCATGTTCATCAAGGCCCTGAGGTATGTCTGAGGTACTAAGAGAAGGTCCATGTTAGGAGTTTGGGGAAGGCGCATAGGTGTTCGGGGCCAGCAAGATAGCTCAGGGGGTAAAGAAGGCTCCTGCTTACAAGCCTGGCTATCCGAGTTCAGTCTCCAGAAGCCAAGATGGCAGAAGGAGAGAAATGACTTTTGAAGTCTTTGCCTCAAAAGTGAAAGGACTTAAGTGGATCCCCAGATCCCATGCAAAAATGCCAGGCAGAAATGATGGTAGCCTGCACCTCCGGCTCTGGAAGGTGAGAGGTCCCAGAACAAAACAATAAGGTGCAAGGACAATCCAGGATGATTCCTGATGTCACCTTTGGTCCTCCACAGACATACACATTCAAGTGCCCTCTTGTACACATGTATACCCACCTACATGTAACACGCACGCACACACACACACACACACACACACACACACACACACACACACAATCACATGCCACAAAAAAAAAAGAAAGTTACCCTTTGACTCCACCTGTGGAGTACAGTATATATACATTGGTCTCTCCCTCGTGTTCTCTTTCTTTCTCAATTTTTTTTTTAAAGAAGGCACAGAAGGGCTGGAAAAATGGCTCAGTGTTTAAGCTTTTACCTCACAAGCAAAAGGACCCGAGTTTGGATTTTAGATCCCATGTAAAAATGCCAGGTGGAAATGGCAGTGGGTAGCACTTCTAGCCCTGGTGGGCAGAGCCTGGGAAACCCTAGAGCAAAGCAATGAAGAAATAGAACAATCCAGGCTGGAGAGGTGGCTCAGGGGTTAAGCCGAAGGTCCTGAGTTCGGATCCCAGATCCCACATATAGACACCAGGCAGGGGAGGCCTGCGCTTCTGGTCCTGGTAGGGCGGAGCCTGTGAATCCCGGGGCAGAGTAAACAAGGAGATGGAGGTGGTCCATGGTGGTTCCCGAATTCGTCCATGGTTCTACACACACACAGACACACACACACACACACACACACGTGCACGAACATATGCACACACGCACAATTGAATAAAAAAAAAAGAAAGAAAGAAACAGAACAATCCAAGATGATTCTGGAAGTCACCTTAGGTCTAAACAGGCACACAGTGCCCTTTTCTAAACACACATGCACACATGTACACACTCACATCTATATACTCAAAAAAAAAAGACTCAGGGGTGAGGGGGCGGGGATGGGAGTGAGTAGTGAAATCTTCATGGCGAGCCCCTGGAAGCTTTGAGCCCAAGATGGCACCATCAAGTTTGTTTGAGTGATGTCTCTGGCTTGGTTGTTGGGGAGGATGGTGAGCAGGACCACCAGGAGCCTTGAGCAATCCAGGTGAGAAGCGGACACGCCATCTAGGGGGACACAGTGGGGTTAGCATTGCAAGAGCTCTTTGCCTGGGGAGATGTAAACAACACCCCCATTCTTTTAGGGCCCCAACTTCAAACCAAAGTGGGAGTTCACCAAAATTCAACTCGGGGGACCAATGAATTTACAGAGCAAGGGTGAGGGATTCCTTATAGGAAGAAGTGTGAGAAACCCCAGAGCAATAAGTTTCACCCCGCCATGGACGATGCCTTCTCCATAGCTGCGTAGATGAAGTCCTCCCTTCAGGCAGCCAATTGTCTGTACACTGCACTACCTTGCGAGACCGTGAGCCCACATGCAATCAGGCTGAATTCCGTGCAACTGGCTGGAAGGTGCAGGAGGGAATGACTGGGATCTCAGGTGAGGGTCCGGTGGCTCCTTGTACAAGGGAACTTCCATGGTGAACAGACCCCATCTTAGGGGTCGCCTGCAAGTATCATGGCTGCTCTGATGAGGACGATGGCAATTCCGCTTGGAGGTCAGTGTTCTCCGAGAGCCGGCTGTAGGCTGAGAGATGTGGGAGACGCTGAGTGACTCCGGTACTTGCCTCGCTGGATAGGAGACATCCTTGAGTCACCAAGCTGCTTTCCACTTGTGCTCTTCAGATTCAGCAAGGAGATGTGGCTTTGGTCCCACATTTGAACCAGGTTGGGACAGAACCGAGCATGCAGTGGCTTTTGTGGGATTGGGTCGATTGGCGGGGGCAGTCCCTCTAGAAGTCGTGCAGCAGAAATAGTTATAGATTTTTCTTGAATTCTGGTGTTGGAGAAAAGAGCATTTTTCAGAGTTGCTGGGGAAGATAACTTTTTTTTCATGTGTGGGAGTGGATATGTAAGTGTGTAGAAGAGAATACTTGAATGTGTGTGCCTGATCGAGAATCATCCTGGTTTGCTTTAGCCTTATAGCTTTTGCTCTGGGGTTTACCAGGCTTCACTTTCAAGGGCCAGAGTTGCAGGCTGCGACCATATCCACTCTGCATTTTTATGTGGGATCTGGGGGTCCGAATTCAGGTCCTTTTGCTTGTGAGGCAAAGGCTGTAACCCCTGAGCCATCTCTCCAGCCCCGAGGAAGATACCTTCGTGCTTCTAAAAGTTACAAGTAGAGAGACTGGCTTTCTCGATTCCCCTTCTCTCAAAGCAGATCTGAGAGCCAAGTCCCACAGTGAGAGGTTTGTGTAGGAGACGTGTATGTAGACAGGGAAGGAAGGAGTCCGATGGGGAGGCATGATGCTGACAGCCAGCGACAGGGGGAGCCAGGGTGGGGACTCGCTTGGGCAGGTATTTATATCTCTCCTTCTAGAAGTCATTAGTTGAAGGCTACTTATGGGTGGCATCCCCATCGACTGGGCAGGAGAGCTCCCAGTGGCCAGGGTAAAACACTGGCAGTGAAAGCAGGATCATGGACATGGAGCGGGTAGGATCTGTGGACAGGACATCTTTGCAGTGGCTACTGAAGGAACCCAGGCTTTTTGGTGCAGGTTTTCCCAGGATGCCCTGTGTGTCCTGTGATTCCTGGAAGAAGCTTCTCCACAAAGGCTTCCTGGGCCAGGGCATGATGGTCAGTGGCAGAGTATTTGCCTAGCAGTTGAGAGGCCCCGGGTCCAAGACCACCTGAGAGGACCCAGCACATTTTTGGTCCTTGCTTTCCCAGAATGCATCACTCCTTTCCGTGACACCACACAGATTCTCTTCATGTGGATCTGGTTGGTGGGACACCTGAGGTTTTCATGGGAACCAGGGCGGAAGAATCATCCTACCCCTGCTTTCTGGTCATAGTGATTGACTGACTGATTGATAACGAGGCACATACATGACCCAAGTGTAGGCCAATCTACTTCTGGTGGAACTGATGGGGAAAAGCAGTTCTTTATCTACAGGGTTGCAAGGGCATGAGATAGGGTTTTGGGGGTTCTCCTAGGTTTCTGGGGCTCTTCTGAAAGACAGTGGACTCAGTATAGAAAAAATAATGACAGCTGAGACTTGGGGTCCAGGTGCCCGAAGGACCTTGCCTTGATGAGCCAATCAAATCGCATCTCTTCTGCTTGGGCCAACTTGAACCTCGTTTCCTGTCATTTACAGCACAAAAGATCCTTACATGGTAACCATGTAATAACCACTTCCACCAATCCCGCACACACTCGGCATGCACTGGAGATGAGTCTTAGCGACGAACAGGACAGGTCTTCCTTCCATCTTATCTTTTCAAAATTTAATTAAATTCATGTACTCTCGTGTGTGTGTGTGTGTGTGTGTGTGTGTGTGTGTGTGTGTGTGTGTATGTGTGTGTGTGTACACACACACTTGTGGATGAGGTCAGAGGACAGACAGCTTTGTGGAGTTCTATCTTTTATGTGGATTCTAGGATCAAATGCAGACCATCAGGGTTGGGTGGCAAGCATGTTTACCCACTGAACCATCTTGGCAGCCCCCTGTTTTTTATTGTTTGAAACGGGGTCTGGCTAGGTAGTAAGACTGAACTTGAGCTAACATCAGTTCTTCTGCAAAACCTCCACAGTGCTGGGTTACAGCTGTGCTCATGTGTCTGCATTTACTGTGTGTGTGTGTGTGTGTGTGTGTGTGTGTGTGTGTGTGTGTGTGCACAGAGGCCATGAAGGAGTTGATGCTCTCTTTCCACCATGCAGGATCTGGGGATAGAACTCAAGTCCTTAGGTTTGGTTGCAGCTTCTTTACCTGCTGAGCCATCTTGCTAGCCCGAGACTCAAGTTTGAGGTACCAGTGTCAGGGCTATATTCCAGTGGCTCGCCAGGGACCTTTGAGGATATTGATTTAAGTTTTTAAGCTTTTTCATTCTGAGGATCCCAATGCCGAAGGAGTAGGATCCTTGGTGCTGAGACAGTAAAGTTGCTCAGTCTACTGTTTCTGGCACTCCCATGAAAAGTGTCCCAGCAATTCTCACAAAAGCGCTTAACATTATTCTGATTGAGCTAGATGGGGACACATGACTCTGCTGAGCCAATCGGTGACCGGTAGAACTCTGTGTCCTGGCCATCCCAGGCCTGTGGGTCTTACACATTGCAATTTTCAACTCCGAGAATCTGTGAGATGACAGCCAGGTGCCACACTTAGCAGAAGGGGTGGGGTGAAGGTCAAACCAGCTGAGATGCATATGCCATAGGCACCCCCCCCAGCACTCCCAAATGTAAAGTGTGAGGAGCCCCAATCTATAGAGAAGGAAATAAGCCTAGAGAGGTTAGGTGACTTTCTTAAGGCAAATTCCAAAGTTATTTGAAGTGTGGTTCATTTGGGATGGGGAGGTTGGGGGTTGATGGCGGAGGGAGGAAGGTTGTTAGAAAAGAGAGATTTAAGTTCTACTTTACAAAGGGATTTCAGGAAGTTTTGAGAAAGAGATTCTTTTTGTATTCTGCTGGGACTGCTCCACAGAGAGGCCTTCAGGTCTGGGGCAGTGGGGGGCGTCTTGGGAGGGGCAGTTGTCTGAGAGATGTCGAGGAGGATCAGCAAGGAGAGATGGAGAACTCCTGAGACCTGCTCCACCTACACCAAGGAGCCGCCCAGGGGCTGCTTCTTTGGTCTGGATCTATTCTTTGGGGGTTTCTGTTGTCTGCAAATGAAAGCGCCTGACTCACAGACAGGATGCTGCGGGAGCAACAGCTTCATCAACAAGGGAGCAGGCTTCAGGCACCTGCATGTGCCCTGCGCGGTGCCCCCCACCCCCAGGACACACGGGGAGGGGAGGGAGGGGAAGGAGGGGAAGGGGAAGAGGAGGGTCTTCTCATCGTTTTTGCAAATGAGGAAACTGAGGCTGAGCTAGGGGGGTGGCTTTCCCTCCTGGAGTGGAGAGGCTGTGGTCTCACGTCCCCTTTCTTTCACCCTCCCACCCAGGCTTCCTTGTTCTGGGACTTCTCCAGCTTTCACCCAGTATGGTGGGTACTTTCCAGGATTTCTCTAGGTGGGGCTGGGGCCTCCTCAGGGCACAGATGGTGAGAGTTTGGGCCGGATGACTTGGGTGTGCTGAGAGGAAGGTGGACGGGGGTCTCTAGTCTCTGGTCAGCCCTCCTGCCTCTCTCCTGCCTCCTCCTTGGCCGGCCTCCTGCCTTCTTTCAGAACCTGGTGCATGGCTGCTTCTCACCTCTCCCACTCAGATCGCAAGCTCACCTGCTTTCTGTGTCCCCCCCAACACCTCACACCCCAAGCCCTCCTTTTTCTCCCTCCTCCCACAGGCTGCTTTCGGGTTTCTCTTTCTTTGCATCCCCCGTTTCTGCCTCTGTCTCCCTTTGTGTCCGTCCCCGTGTCCCCTTTTCTGACTCTGCCTCCCTTTTCTCCTTTTCTTTTCGAGACAGGATCTCAGGCTGGTCCTTGGCCTCCCTGAGGGACTCAGGGTGCCCTTGAGCTTTCGACCCTCTTGCCTCCACCTTCCCAGGGCTGGGGTCACAGCACGTGCCACTAAGGCTGTTTCTCTGGCTCTGTCTTCCCCCACCTGCCTCTGTCTCACATTCTGGCTGGGAAGCGTAGGCCGTCTTTCTGGCTTTCGCCGCCCCTCACTCCCTCTCACCCCCATCGGCCCCTGTCTCTGTGGCTCGGTGACTCTTTTTCATGATCCTCCTCCTCCTCCTCCTCCTCTCCCTGCCCCTCCTTCCCCACATCCTGAGTTGTCTTTGGGGAACCGGAAATCTGGGGGATCAGAGAGATATCGGGAGGCTCAGCTGCTGCTGGCTGCCTGGAGATAATGGGTTGGGGTGTGGGGAGGGGGAGGGAAAGGGGCCCAGCATCTTCCCTCCCAGCCCCTTTGTAAAGGCCGCGGGCCACGTCTGCAAGTCTGCGTTCCGACTTTGTGAATGGGGCTCACCTTCATCGGCTGGTGGGGTGAGAACCTAGGGCCTGGCTGAGTGGGTGAGGCTAGGAGAGCACCCATCGGAGCAGGCGCCCGGTGAGCTGGTTTGGCCAGTGGGAGCAGGCAAGCGCCAGGGGCGCCATCCAGGTGGTTTGGAGCTTGTCTTGGTCCCTCCCCGTCGCTCAGTAGCCCTTGTCCTTGCTGTGGGGACCTTATTTGGTGACACGCCCATCCCCAGCCTCTGTGTGCTCTCTGTCTGTCTGTCTCTCTCTCTCTCCCTCTCTCTCTCTCTCAACAATCTTATGAAGTGGGTGCTCTTATTGACTGGAGTTACAAATGGGGAAACTGAGATACAAGAGACATTGAATGACCTGCCCAAGGTCACACAACCAAGAGTTCTGCCGTGACTCTAACCCGACTAGACCTGGTCACTAACAAAATCTGGGCTGGTTTTACTCATTGCCATTTGATTAATTAAAGCAGACTCTTCCGGTGCAGCACAGAATATCCTAGATCTTCCTGGAATTCCCAGTTTGCGGATCGCCCCATGCTGGCTTGTGTGTCTGTTGGTTTTTGATTTTACTTTATTTATTTGTCTCTGTGTGTGTGTGTGTGAGAGAGAGAGAGAGAGAGAGAGAGAGAGAGAGAGACTCATGAGCCCTGGTGTACATATGCAGGTCAGAGGACAGCTTTCTGAAGTCACTTCTCTTATTCTGCAGTAGACGCTCCAAGGATTGAACGCAGGTCTCCAGGTTTGAGCTCAGGCACCTTTTACCCACTGAGCCATCTTGTCTAAACAGACATGGCTACTTCACCTTCCCGTACCCTGGGTAGGGGAAGACATTTCCTCTCAGGTCTGACATGGCTTGAAGTTTCTCTTCCACACTGCTTGCCACCCTCTCTGTACACAGAGCGAGGAAGGGCTACCAGCCCAAGACACAGCCGGCAGCTCTAGGGCTTTTGCTGGGTTGTCGGGGTTTCGTTTTTATTTAGGGCAAGCAGCACTTTTTTTTATTAGGGATATGACGCATGGTTGCCTTTAAAGTGAACTTCCTTAGAAAAGGAGGCTGTTTTTTTTAAATATCTTATTTATTTTGTGTGTGTGTGTGTGTGTACACTGTGTGTTCTTATAGGAGACCAAGGATGACTTCGGGAATCTTCTGCCTCCTTGCTTCGCTCTGGGATTTCCCAAGCTAGGCCCACCAGGGCTGGAAGTGTAGGCCACTGCTATTTCTGCCTGGTGTGGGTTTTTTTTTTGTTGTTGTTTTGTTTTGTTTTGTTTTAACGTAGGACCTGGGATCTGAACTCATGACCCTCTACTTGTAAGACAGAGTCTTAACCCCTGAGCCATTTTTCCAGCCCACCACAGCTAGTGGTGATTGCAGCTGGATCCAAGAGCCGGCTTTAGTGCTGAGCTGATGCCGGGTTGACACAGGGCCACACAGCCTGACTCACTCCACACTCAGGACTGGCTTTTGGGCGACCCTGAGTCGGCTGGTAACTGAGGACACTTACCTGCCCTCGGACATCCCAGCCTCACCAGACAGAGGCCACGGTCATTTAACGAAGGCCCCGTGGTCAGATGGTGGCCCAGCTGGGATCCCAGCATCTGTGGCATGGGCAGAAGGGTGACTGTGGTATTGCAGGAATCTGGGAGACCCTCCAGGGCCTTCTAAGTTCCTGGAGGGGGGGCTGTAAGAACCAACTGGGGCTGGTGGGTGCCAGACACCCACTGGAAGGATGGCCAGGCACAAGGATCATGGAAGAGTGAAACAGCAGGCAGGGGGAAATCAGAGGAAGCAGGGAGGCAGGTCATTTTGAGTAGGAATGGCTCTTGCTGAGCACAGATACATCCATCTTGTTGCTAGGCCTCAGGTCCTTCTGGTGTGTCTCCCTCTGGTCCCTCTGGTCGCCTGTACTATACCATGGAGCTCAGCCCAGCCTCACTCCCAGACGGCGTCAGGGCTTGGAAGGGGGGAGTCTCCATAAAGGAAATAGGTTCCAGGTTCCTGCAGTCCCACGCGACTAACTGATACAACGGTACTGTCTTTACCTCCGAGTTCCGGGATGGCAGGCAGCTGGCTTTTACGTGGAGCTCCGGGGATGGGAGCTCTGCTCTCCATGCAAGTGCCTTGCCCCCCGAGCCATTTCCTCCGCCTCAGACGTGTTTCTTGGCATGGAATCCATCTTCGCATGGAATATGTGAGGATGTTGATGGTGTTCCCACCGTCTGCCTCCCACTTGGTCTCTGACGCTCTTGCTGACCTGCTGGCACCTGCCAGCTCAGTAAAGCCCACCTGCCTTCTGGCCTTTGTACTTTCTGTCTGAAGAATCTTCCTTCTGGGCTGGAAAGATAGCTCAGCAGGTAAAGTGCTTGTTTGCAAACCTGGTGACCTGAATTCAATTCCTGGAAGCTCATGGGGTGGAAGAGAATTGACTTCATGATCCACCCGTGCATCAGGCATGTACATTCTCTCTCTCTCCTAAGTGAATAAAATATCTATCTATCCATCCATCTATCCATCCATCCATCCATCCATCCATCATCTATCTATCTATCTATCTATCTATCTATCTATCTATCTATCTATCTATCTATCTATCTATCCACCTACCTATCTATCTATCCATCTATCCATCCATCCATCCACCCACCCACCCACCCACCCATCTATCCATTCACCCACCCACCCACCCATCCATCCATCCATCCATCCATCCATCCATCCATCTATCCATCTATCTACCCATCCATCCATCCGTCCGTGTGTCCCTCCATCCGTCCATCCGTCTGTCTGTCTGTGTGTGAGTCTGTGTATATCAGAGGGAATTATGTGTCCCTGTGGAGGCCCAAGGGTGACTTTGGGAATCATTCTGGATTGCTTCTATCTCCTATTTGCTTTGTTCTGGAGTTTCCCTGTTCCGCCTTCCAAGGCCAGAAGTACAGGCTACCACCATTTCCACCTGGTGTTTTCATGTGGGATTCATGATCCAAACCCAGAAGGCTGCTTGTAAGGCAGAGGCTTAACCCCTGAGCCACCTGTCTGGTCTGTAAATAAAATATTTATTTTGAGAAACAGTGTTGCTTCTGTTTCTGTCCTCTTGACCTGGGCTAAAATGTCTCTGTCCTTGGAGAGGTCTTCCCAGTCCTTCCATGGAATCCTGACCCTCAAATTGTAATACCATGGAATTGGCTTCCTAAGACCCATCTCTGTGTTTTTCAGTGCTAGGCACGAATCTGAGGGCCATCCACATGCCCGAGGTGTTCTGTGACTGAGTTACACCCTCAGATCTGAAAACTAATTAAAAAAAAAAACAAACATTTGTTTGCTGGGCGCTATAGTAGCCCACCTATAATTCCAGCCCTGGAAGGAGGAATCTGGGAATCCCCAGAGAAACTGGCTAGGCAGATTAGCCCTAATGAAGTCCTCTGATCTGGAGCCCAGGCTCACAAGGACGAGGTGGAAGAACTAGCGAATGTGATTTCTGGTATCACCCTTGGGACTCCACAGGTACGAGGGAGCACTCAAGTGCATTTGTGTACACATTCATGCGTGTACACATACACTCACTCACACACACACACACACACACACACACACACACACACACAAGCATCCTCCTACTACATATGAAAAAGCAAAATGAAATGTGTTTGGCTCCTCGTAACCGTCTCCCTCTTGACTGCGAGTCCCCTGTTTTTCCATGGTCACTCAGGCCAGCAAAGAGCTTGGCACAAAGTGCTCTGTCAATATTCGTGGCCGCAGGAATCAAGAAAACTCTTCTGGCTGGGCAACAGCTCAGTGGCAGAGTAATTGCAAACACTCATATAAACAAATTAAATAAGGTTAAAAGTCATGCAAGGTAAAAGTTCCACCTTAACCATATTTAAGTGGGCAGAGCTGTAGCACTGGCTGGATGTTTTGACCTTGGTGCGGAGCAGATTTCCAGAGTGTTTCCATCTTGCAAAATGAAAGCTCTATGTCCCCTGAGCAGCCCTCTTCTCCCTCCCCACTAACCCTCAGCAGCCACTGTTCCTTTTCTCTGATCTGTTGTGTGTGTGTGTGTGTGTGTGCATGCGCTCATGCCATGTGTGACATGCAGACAATTTGTGAGACTAATTTTTTTCCCTTCTACCATGTGTGTCAAGGGTCTCAAACTCAGGTCATCAGGCTTGGTGGCAAGCTCCTGAACTCCTGAGCTAACTCGTTGGCTTCTCTCTCTCTCTCTCTCTCTCTCTCTCTCTCTCTCTCTCTCTCTCTTTCTCTCTCTTTCTCCTACACTACCAAGGCTGATAATGACATTGTGAACTCAAGTGACCCTCCTGCCTCAGTCAGCTGAGTCACTAGGAGGATCAAGCTCCCTCAGCTGTTCCTTCCTGAAGCTGTTTCTGTGCTGTGTGGACGGATCCCATTCGTTCCTTCCCGGCTGTGTTGGATGACGCTGGGATCAGCTCCATGCTTACTTCGGGTATGTGAATAGTGCTGCTTTCAGTTCAAATGCAACTACTTTTGCTCTTTCAGCATGTGCCTAGAAGCAAATTCCTGGGTTACACAGTCGTTATTTTGATAATTGTTTCAGGCCGGGGCCATACCATTTTTCACAGCTCCATCACTCCATGGTCTCGTCAACAATACAAGGGGCTGCGCTTCTTGTCCCTTGATGTCCACTGTACTATCTGTTTGCCACAGAGCCACCTTGAGTTGCAATTCCCTCTGTGAGAGTTACTCTTGGTTATCGCTTTGACCACACCTGGGATTAACTAGCAGATTAGCTGTCTGGCCAACTGGAAAGAGTATCTGGATTAAGATATTTGGACTTTGCAAAGATCAATCCTAAATCTGGATGGAATCTCCCAGTAGCAGACCAAGGAAAAGGAATCACAAGATAGAAGAGATCACTGACTTTCTTGTCCTGTGCTGGCAAATTCGTCCTCCCGCCTGCCACCGTCAGAACCCAGCTTCGTAGACCCTCCATTGTGGTGAGGTCCAGAGACACTCCAGGAATCCTCTGGCCTTTAGTATTAGACTGCTCCTGGCAGCCATTGGGGGCTACCTAGACCTTGTCTCATAAATCAATCCAGTAAACTCCCTTTTTCTGGGGCTCAGGTCCTTCTGTATTGGGGCTTCTTCTTCCTCTTACCTTCATCCTCAGAGTGACTGTCAACTATGCCTCTGGGGTTCTGGCAGAAAGAAGAAAGCTGAGGAGTGGAGGCCACCCCTGACTGCAAGGTGCCTCGGGGGGAGGGGGGAGAGAGAGAGAGAGAGCTCTTGTATGCCCTGGCACACAGGTAGAGGTCAAAGGACAGCTTTCAGAAGTCAGTTCCCCACATGGCTTCTGGAGATGGAACTCAGGTGAGCAGGTTAGCAAGCAGGTGTCTTCCTGCTGAACCACTCGCTGGACCCTGCAGTTGTGTGAACCTGATTCCATGGCAACGCCACATACAAGCAGAGTTCTGTAGGGAAGGAAGAAGTGCCAGGGTCAACGAGAGGGCAGCTGCAGGCTGACCACTGTTGCTGACTTTTGGGCACAGGTAGTTCTCTCATGCAGAGCATAGGCCTGACTTCTAGCAGCGTGAAACCTCTCACAGTGAGTAACCTGCGGCCTCACTAGATAATCTTTGCCCTACTTGCCCCCCCTTCAAAATTTTAAAATTAAAAATTAAAGGGCTGGGGCAGTGACTCAGGGATTAAAGCCTTTGCTTCCAAAGTAAAAGAACCTGGGCTGGAGAAATGGCTCAGGGGTTAAGACTCTGCCTTGTAAGCAGAACGTCCTGAGTTTGGATTCCAGGTCCCATCTAAAAATGTCAGGTGGAAAGGTAGGAGTCCTATACTCCTGGCCTTGTCGGGCGGAACCTGGGAAACTCCAGAAGGAAGCAAAAAGGAGGTAGAAGCAATTCAGGATGATTCCTGAAGCCACCCTTGGTCCTCCACAGGTATACATAATGTCCTCTGACATACACACACACACACACACACACACACACACACACACACACACACACAATAACCAAAGTAAAAGAACCTGAGTTTGGATTCTCAAATCCCAGGTTTAAAAAAAAAATACTGGGCAGAAGTGGCAGTGGAGACCTGCAATTCTGGTCCTGGAAGATGGTGCCTGGGAAACACCCCAGAGCAAAGCAATAAGGTGGAAGAATAACCAGGATGGTTCCTGAAATCACCCTTAAGCCTCCACAGGCTCACACACTTAGGTGCCCTCTGGTACAAAGACACACACACACATGCACACAAACATTTTTAAAGTTAGACACAAACATTTTTAAAGTTAGACATAAACATTTTTAAAGTTAGACACAAACATTTTTAAAGTTAAAATTTAATGTGTTTTTACAACGAGGCAGCACATTGCTGTTTTCAAAATTCCAAAGGTATGAAAAAGTCTACAATGGAACCCTCCCTATCCAAAGTCAGACTTCCGTGGATGAAACCAACCTTAGATTGAAAATACCTGGAGGAAAACAAACCTGCTTTTGTATTGAATATGCAGTATTTTGCATGTGGAAGCCCAAGGATGACTGAGGAATTGTTGCGGAGTCCCTCTGGGGTCTGTATATGTCCAGATTCTTGTGTTTGGGAATCCAAGATTGAAACCAGACCACACGTAAAGGATTAAGGCAGAGTTTATTAGAGGAGAGAAAGAACAGAACTCACGGATGTGAATCTGCGAGGGGCAGGAGAGCTGCCAAAAACTCATAGACTCCAGGCATGGAATCCCTGAGGGCAAGGGAAAGAGAAAAGGAACTCACGAGACTACAGATATGGAGTGCCAGGAGGGGCAGGCGGCAAAGATGGCTGCCAGGGTCAGATGTACTCATACATCTGTTCATATTGGGGCCCAACTCAGTTGCTCTTGTGCCCACCTTATGGTAGGGCTTATCTGTAAAGAACTAATCTCCATGTCCTTCCACGAGCAGAGGATTGGGGGGAGTTGGTGAAGGGCGTGTTCTTCAGGATAAACCCAGCCCTGGGGTCTAAAGCCCAGCTGCTCTAAAACAGCCTAAGACTCATCCTCAATCTTTCTTCCACCTTATTCTTTTGAGGCTGGGTCTCTAATTAAATCAAGAGTTCACCCTATAGGGCTAGTCTGGCTAGCCAGTTTGTTCTGGAGATTCCAGGGTTGGAATTATAGGTGGGCTGCCACACCCTTCTGGCATTTTACCTGGGGCCTGGGGATTCAGACTCTGGGCCTGTGGCTTGTGCAGCGAGGTGTTTAACCACTGAGCGCCCCTGTCCTCACTTTCTCCTTTTTATTCAATCTGGGATTCTGACCCTTAGGATTGTGCTGCACGCCTTCAGGGTGGGTCTGCCCTGCTCTGTCAAATCTTTCTGGAAACACCTTACACACATGTTTCCATGGTGAATCCAAATCCCGTCAAGCTGACCTTGAGGATTAACCTCAATGACCGGGTACTATAAATATTGTAGAAGTTATTTAAGGTATGTGGAGGATTGTATATGCTAGCTGCAAATACTATGTCATTTTATAGAAAAGAGTTTGATATTCGATGGGGGTGCTGAAACCAATCTCCCCAAGATACTAAAAGAAAAATTCTTTCTGCTCATCCCTGATAATCAAGTTGGTGCTATTAATTATTAAGATTGATAGTGTGGGGCTGGAGAGATGGCTCAGGGGTTAAGACTCTGCACACAAGCAGAAGGTTCTGAGTTTGGATACCAGGTCCCACAGAAACAAAACAAAACAAAACCCCAGGCAGAAACAAGGGAAACAGCAGTTGCCTACACCTCTGGCCCTGGTGGGCAGAGTTTGGGAAATCCCAGAGTGAAGCAAAAAGGAGATAGAAGTAATCCAGGATGATTCCCAAAGTCACCAATGGTCCTTCACAGGAACATACAATGCCCTCTGAAACACACACACACACACACACACACACACACACACACACACACACACGCACACACGCACACACGCACACAAACATAATTTTAAAAAAGATCAATAATATGCCTGTAATGTTGACTCACGCCATAATCCCAGTAACCAGGATACTGAGATAGGAGGAAGAAGAATTTGAGGCCAGCATGTGTGTCTATAAGCGAACATATCTGTATGCTTATTCCTGATTCCATTCACATAAATGGCATGAATCTATTCCTTGTTTGTATTAGGGATGTTTCATGGAATTGTGGACACTCACTCACCTTACCTATTCCCATCAATCAACACGTTTCATTCTGTCATTTGGCCTGAGGCCAAACTCTGTCCAAAAAGCATCAAATGGAAAATTCCAGAAGCCAACAATTCTTCATTTTAAATTGCATGTCATTCTGAGTAGTGTGATGAAACCTTTTCCATTCTGCCCCGTCCTGTCCCTGACTCGCATTGTCCCTTTGCTAGAGATGTGACCCATCTATCACTAAGATGCTGGTTCAGTTTTCAGATGAATATGGCAGTGAGGTTCTATGGGGCTTGGCATTATCTGTGGCTTCAAGCAACTGCTGCAGATCTTAGACTGCAGCCCATGGATGAGAATTACTGTAGCCTATAAATTGCTTAGTCTTGTTCATCTAAAATATTTTATTTATTATTATTATAGAGATGAATGCCAAGAGGGCACTGACGGAGGTGTGAGGGCAACTCTCGGAAGTCAGTTCTCTCAGGTGCTGCCAGTGTCTTCTGGTCATGCCAGGGCTGCTGCACTCAAGAATCTTCTGTATCGATGCCTTCTTCCAGAAGACCTGCGCAGTGTCTCCGGAGACACCATACTTCCTGAGAGACTATTGAAGATTAATGTTGGACAGGAGAAGGAATTTCTTCCTCAATGATTTATCCTCTGATAGGCCATCCATGTCCCCAGCAAGTACTCAGGCCTTTGCCAGTACAGGAAACTCAGTGTGACACATGCAGAAAGATATGAAAGTAGAGAGGAGACTGGTTGGGAGGGAGGAAACATGAAGTGGAAAAGGAGGGGGTTGATGGAATCCTCTTAGAGGTGAGAAGGACATAAATTCTTTGTATTCATGTATGAAAGTGTCAAAGAATAAAAATATTTTAAAGGAAGAGAGGCCCTACGCTTCTTTAACTCTCCAGGAACTCTCCAGCCTTTAGTTGTCACCCCCTGCCCACTGGACTGAGCAGCTCTGAGCCTCCAGGATGTCTGCAATGACTTAGCCTCCAGCTTCAGCCACCAGCTATGTCACTTCCGCCAGGAAAGACTGTTTCTCCCCTCTGGAACCATAAGCTGAATAAATCTCTTTCTCCCTTAGGTTGCTTGACTTTGAGTGCTCTCCCAAAGCAACAGTTAAGAGGAATTGTGAACATCCATCTTCACAGAGAATGGTCCCGTCCACTATGGACTTGGTCATCGAGTATCTAGTAGGCAATCTCCTGCAGGCTTGCTTAGAGATTTGCCTTAGCTAACTAACTCTTCATCGGTGTTCTTAAGGCATCAGAATCCAAGTGTCAAGTTGACATCTCTTAACTTCCATAGAAGAGTGTAACCTAGAAGTGGAACGAGAAAGAATAAAACACAACTGGATGTTTGGGGAAAATTTTTAAAAAGAATTTAGTAGCCTCCTTCTACTGTGTGGTAGGGAATCAAACTCAGGTGGCTCGTGAGCAGGTGCTTTACCTCCTGAACTGTCTTTCTGCCCCCCCCCCTTTTGTTTTTGGATACAGAGTGCTGCTATGAATCCCAGGCTAGATCTCTCCTGACAGACATCTCTACCGACAGGTTGCTAATAGTTTGTGCAAAAAAGCCGCAATGAATAATATCGTAACAAGCCATTTAGCACACGTGGGAGTAGTTCAGTGTCATGAATCCCGAGAAGTGGAGTCACTCATCAAATCGAATGTGCATGTGTGACTTTGACAGACATTGCCAAATTCCCCTCTGGGGGAGGGGACCCACTGAGCGCCGCAGGCAGGAGGGGTCCCCAGCGCCAATTTCCCCACATCCTCACCAGCCCAGGCTGCTATCATGCTCGTAGATCTTTTGCCAAGTTGTCAAGTAAACTTGGAGACCCACTGTAGCTTTCATTCACGTTTCTCTTATGAAACAGATGAGCGCCTTTCCACGCGCTCTCATTGCTTCTGTTTTCTCTTCCGGAATCTCTGTCTTCAGACTTTGCTATTTTTTTTTTTCTGAGTAGTCTCTTTCTTGTTTATTTCAATTCATTTTCTCTGCTTGTCATTTATATTTTAAGAAAGAACCCCCTCTCCCTAGCTCTTAGGAGATGGAGGTAGGAGGATTGAAAATTCCAGGAGGGCCTCGGGGAATTTAGCAAGTACCCACCTCAGAAAAAAAAAAAAACATGATTGGCAAGGTGGCTCAGTGGATATAGGCACTTGCTACGGAAGCCTGATGACCTAAATTCAATGCCTGGAGCCCATGAGATGGAGGAGAAAACAGATTGCTGTGCAAGTTTTCTTCTGGGTTAACACACGTTCAATCAATCAATCAGTCAATCAATCAATCAATCAAATAGGCTGGCATGTGGTTCAATGGTAGAAAGTTTGCTTACTTACCCTGTACAAAACTGCGGGTTCTATCCTGAGCACTAAAAAAAATAAAAGCAAAACCCAAACAATCCCTAAACAAATACTCTCCCCAAAATAACACAGAAAAAAAAAAAAAAACTTAAAAGAAAATCTGAAACCATCTGACATGGTTAATTTTGGCCTGCTGTGTTACTTCCAGTATGGCTCTAGCGAGTGTCTCCTGGCATAAAGGGTAAGTCAGAGAGCACCTGGCTATTATGACTAGTCCTCTTGGGTTGAGGGATAGTCAATAGGTGAGGAAGGTACCTGCCCAGACACCCGCATCAGCCAAATCAGCCTCAGAGATGAACGGGGTGCACATGTGGCAACCAGATAACCTTCACATTCATGAATTGCACTCTTAATTTTAAACATCTTGCTTATTTGCTTATTTCAGGAGGGAGGAAGGAAGAGGGAAAGAGAGAGAGAGAGAATACACTCACGCATGCCGTAACACACAGGCGGAGCTCAGAGAACAGCTTTCAGAAGTCAGTTCTCTCCTTCTACCATGCGGGTTTCTGGAACTTGAACTCAAATTCATGTTGGCAGATTTGTAAGCAGGTGACTTATCTGCTGAGCTAACCTCCGCTCCTTTTTTTTGAGAAAAGATCTCATGTAGTTCAGGCTGGCCTTGAAATGAACTCACTAGGTAGCTGAGGATAATAACCTTGTCTAGTCCCCTGGCGCCCCCCCCACCCCCACCCCCGAGCTGCGGTAACAGCTGTGCACCACTGTGCTGGGCCCCGATGTCATTTTAAAATCTCCCTTCAGCTCTGCACCACGACTGCTCCTGGGGTTTTGGATGAGGAAACTGAGGCCTTGGCTTCATGGGTCTTGGACCTTGGTAAATGGTGCCGTGTGTTCCCCAGTCTCGTGCATGGGCCTGACATCCTCAGGCTGTCAGATCTCTCTGAATTCTCCTGAGGAAGATCAGACCTTAGGTTCTCTCTGCCAGCCTGGCACACCTGGGACTGGTGGTGGAAGAGGAAATGCCACAAGAGGCCCTGTGGGCCTCGGGGAGGGGCGGGCTTCTACAGCGGCTTTGTGTGAAGAAACCTCAGCGCGAGGGGACCTGGAGCTTCTGCTGCTCAGCTGACTCTCCACTTCTTGGGGGGGGGTGTCCTAGAAAGAGACACAATATGTGACCCGAGTGTCCTCAGAGGCTTGTGAACCAGGCTGGTTGCAATGGGAACCATAATGTGCTTGGCAGGCATCGGTATGTTCTGTAAGCTGTCACCCCCTCTCTCCTCCCGGAAGCAGCTGGGAATGAAATGGAGCCCCCAAACCGTCAGTTCAGTGTGCCAGGTGCGAGGCGGGGAGAACCCAGGGACGCAGGCCCAGCACAGTCGCTCCAGCTGCTGCGTTGCAGAAGAGAAGCTCTCCAAAGTTATAGGAAGCAGGGGGTCCTCCCTCTGTCGCTCTCTAGGGTCTGGTGGCGACTGCTATGCAGAAGGAAGAGACTACAAAGATCCTTCCCCAGCCCCAGTGAGTCTCTGAGGGACCTTCGGCTTGGGTTTCGGAGGAGGAAGGTCAACAGTCCTGGTCCTGGCAGGCATGGGCTGGGCTGGATCTGGAAAATAAGAAATGCAGGGTGTGATGTTTGAACAGGTGGGCGTGGTGACACATTTCTGTAATCCTAGCACGGAGGAGATGGAGGCAGGAGGATTCCAAATTGGAGGCTAGCCTGAGCTATTGAGATATACATGCAGATATACAAAATTTTTATTATATATAATTTTTTTCTATTTGAGAGAGAGAGAGAAAAGAGACAAACACACACACACACACACACACACACACACACACACACACTCACATACTTTTTGGGTGTGGGCTTGTTTTCAGGTTTACAAGTAGATGTTTTAACCAAGAAGCAGAGGCAAGCACCATGACTGAGGTGAATAATTTCACAAAAGTCCACCGGTTGGCTGGATTTTCTCTGTGATAAGTCTTGATCCTGTCCGCAGAAGAGATGGCATCATGTTACATTTTTTAAAAATTATTTATTTATTCGAGAGAGAAAGAGAGGTATACATATTGATGCCATGGTGCACAGCTGCATGGGCGGAGGTCAGAGGTCAACTTTCCTTCTGCCACTCAAGCTTCCAGGGATGTCGCTCAGGTTACCAAGCTTGGGAGCCTGTGCCTTACCCGCTGAGCTATCTCGCTGACCCATTCTCTTTGACTTGTTGGGTGCAACAGAAGGGCCCACTGTCTTTCCCACTATCCTAACTTGCTGGATGTCAGCGTCGGGCTTGGCTAAGGACTGGAAGCTGGACAGGGAGCTGTGCTGGGAACGGAATGTCGGGAAGACGGAGACACTCAGAGAAGCGTTCCTGTGTCCCAGGCTCTGCGAAAACTGTCCCCTGTGAAGGTCGGGTCAGTCCAAGAAGGAGACATGGCCAGTTATTTATGCGTGCATGTGTGTGTGTGTGTGTGTGTGTGTGTGTGTGTGTGTAGATTTTACTTAACTGACATTCATGTAGCACCCATTATGAACAGCCCCTGAATTGAGGGCTTCCTAAGCATTTATCCCATTAGTTCTCAGGAGGGGCTTTGAAGACAGGACTGTCCTTTTTCCTCGGGTCACCATGACCACCGCAGTACAGTGGTCAAGTGACTCGCCCAAAGTCACATGTCCAGAAAGGCTTAGCTTGCCTGACCATCAGCGAGAGAGACCCCGCGTGCCTGGAGAAGCCCTGGCATCTTCTTGCCATCCTCCCTGTTGGTCACAACTGTTTCCTCACTCAGGAAACATTCCAGGGCAAGGAGGGAAATCTCAAGATGGGTGTATGTGTGCTCATGTGTGTGAGTGTGGTGTATGTGCACATATGTGTAGTGTACATGCCAAAAGAGGATGTTTACATCCTGACATCATTCTGCCTTATTGCCTTGAGATGCTGCCTTTCCCTGAACCTGGAGCTGAGCTAGGGGTCACCAAGCTCCACTGACGCTCTTGTCCCCCTCTGCCCCACAGCAATGAGATTACAGATGTGTGACCACAACTGGCTTTCTACTTAGGTTGTGGGGATTTGAACTCAGATGGTCACGTTTCCACAGCAAGGTCCTCTGAGCCTGGTTCACCTGGTTGACTTGAGTTCAACGCCACATTCTCCCCTTTACCGGCTCTGTGACCTTGGGAAAGTGACTTCCTCTGTCTGAACCGCTGCTCCACCTATCACATAGGAGCTGGGTGTGTAACTCTTTCCTGGCACACACCACACAAATGTCTATTCGTTCTAGACAAGGATCCACTGACAGGCCAAAGTACCAATTACACCAAGGTCCAACTCAGCGAACTAGTGAGTCTGCTGGAGTTTCTTGCAGGAGGATGGGTGAGGGTTACTTACAGGTACAGAGACGATTCAAAGGCAGCTACATCACTGAAAAGCTGCCCCAACCTAGGCGTCCGCGGAAGCTGCGGCCCTTGAGCTCTCTGCTCCCCTTGAAGCCAGTTTGGGTCGACAGAGAGTCTCCTCCAGACGGACAGGCTGGATCTTGTTAGCTTCGAGAATTCCTAAGGCTTAGGAGTGGCTTTGCTTTCTGAGGCTTATGCCCCTTCCTCCAGGATGCCATGTTTGAAATTGCTACACGACAACCTTGGGTTAGACCGGGAGGGGGCCAAGATGACGCCGTGTTAAACCTGGAGGAGAAGCATCATACAAGAGGGTTTAAGTAGCTTCTGGATTTTTTTCTTTCATGTATGTGTTATATGGTGTGTGTGTGTGTGTGTGTGTGTGTGTACATGTGTTTGTCTGTGGGAGCCCAAGGGAGATATTGGGAATCACCCTCAATTGCTCTTCCACCTTATTACTGTGAGTCTGGGACTCTCTATTTAAACCCCCCGCGCCTAGGACAGTCCCACTAGCTAGCTTGCTCTGGGGCTTCCCAGGTTTCCCCGTCTAGGTCTGGAATTACAGGCCGCTCCACACCTGCCATTTTCACGTGGGATCTGGGGATCCAACTCAGGTCCTTTTGCTTGTGAGCCAAAGGCTTCAACTGCTGAGCCATCAAATGTCCTCACAGGTGCACACGGCTCAGGACGGAGCCTGGCAATGGTGAAGTGTCCTGGAGGTCAGTTGTTACTAGCAGGGGGCGACCTTTGTCTCCCGGTGAAGACAACTGGGGACAGAGGAGGGAGCTGGTGGTGAGCAGGGCCTGTGTGCCCCGCAACCCTGTGCACCCCGTAATCCTCTGCAGCCGGTGGTCCTGCGGACACTTCACCTTCAGGCCTTTGCATTCACTCCTGGCTCCTGTAGCAGCCCCCAGCCTTCCTCCCCCCCCCCCACTGCATCCCAAGCCCACAGCAGGTGCCAAGGGTTGAGTCCCTAACCCAGCTGGGGGAGGGGTGGGAGCTGAGAAAAGCAACCAGTAAAATGGGAGCTGGCAGGCACGAGGGGGGGACACGACACCACCCCTCTTCCATCTCAGGAAGATGATGGCACATGTCCTGCAAGTATGAAGGTGAGTTAGAAAATAGAATTGTGGGTGAGGGCGGGGGTGTATGTCGTAGTTAAGCACAGGTGTCAATTTGACTGTTGAGGGTTTGAGCTCTGGACACATTTGTAGAGAATTAGTAGTTGAGTTAAGCCCAGAGCGAACCTGAAGGAGATTGTCTAGCTGATGGGGAAGACCCAGCCCATGGTGGGTGGGATTAGGCCCTGGATAAATCACAGAGAGCTGGTTGAGAGAGTTGGCATCCTTCTGTTCACTTGGCCAGATATGCTTGTTTGGCAAGTAAGGATTGTCCCTCTCTCAGCCGTTATGTGGTGATGGTGTGGCCAGTTCCCTCGGCCCTGGTGTTGGTGTGAGCTCTCCTGTCAAGCTGGACTGAGAACTGTAACCAGACTGTCATAAGAAAGTAAACTCCTTGTTCCCTTAAGCTGTGTGATGGTCATTTATCAGCAACCATGCAGGTGAATTGCAACAGAATTTGGTACCCAGGAAGTGGGGTGTTGCTGATAAATCTGACTATGTGGATTTTGTGGCTTTTGAACAGTTTTGCTAGACAAAGTTGGAAATGCTTGAGAGTTTTCACTTTGTGGATTTACAAATACTGTTCTTCAGAGTTTAGTGGGCCAATTGCTGAGAGAGGTTGTTTGGGCCAAATTTGTGATAAGGGGAAGGACTTTGGTAAAGCTGAATTTGAAGACGATGGACTGGTTTGCTTGATAGAGGAGAGCTGTGTTGGCAGCCTTAAAGGTTTGGATGTGCAAAGGGCAGGCAGCAGAGTATCTGCTGCTGTTGGAGAAATGAGTATCAGTGAAGGAAAACCTAGTGACATGCACTGGGATGGTGGAAGACATGAAAACCACCATATGGCAAGTTCGTGGTTTGAAACTCAAATTCCTTCAAGGGCCAAAAGCCCAAGTTAAAGCCGTTTCTTGCCCTTTGGATGTTTGGCTGCCTAAAAGAGGCTTTTTCAGCATCAGCCCATAAAACTTGGTATAGCTGTGGCTCACGTGGACTAGCTACGTTTCAAACTCACTTCGGAGTCTGGCAGTGTCCCCAGGTGGTACTGGTTTGGGTGAACGATTTGAGGGGTTCATGGAAAGCAGCAAAAGCTTGGCACCGCGTGGCAGTCCTGCAAGAGAAGGTGAAATTTATAGCTGCAGAGGCGAACCCAGAGTGTTGGAGATGCCAGAACCGTGGGATGTATGCGAGGACTGCTGCGAGTGGAGATTCAGCCTGGTTCAAAGGAGCTCTGCTTT
Source organism: Typhlomys cinereus (assembly GCA_023101885.1). Lineage (NCBI taxonomy): Eukaryota > Metazoa > Chordata > Mammalia > Rodentia > Platacanthomyidae > Typhlomys > Typhlomys cinereus. The sequence goes on from JALPQD010000278.1 coordinate 901,998, forward strand.
TACAACTTTGAGCTGCAAACAGGGACTGGGAATTCCTGAAATCTTTGAGCCACCACGATTACATGATGAGCAACAGAAGATGAACATTAAAGTACAGGATGCAGTAATTTGCCAGACTTTGATCTTAATTTAAATATTTCTTATTGTATCAAGATCCTTCTGTTTTAATGTTATATTTGTTTTAAAGTACTTAACTTATTCTGATTAAATACCCTTTTAAAGTTAAAAAAACTGAACTTTTAAAATGTTGCAACTGAAGTTTTAATGAGAACATTTTAAATTTGTCCATGGAATGTATTTCTATTTTAACTTCTGTGGGGACAAGAAAAGGTTACAGTTTAAAAGTGCTTTTGTTTTTGTGTCAAGTTGACAAGGGGTGGAGTGTCATAGTTAGGCACAGGTGTCAACTTGATGGTTGAGGGTTTGAGCTCTGGACACATTTGTAGAGAGTTGATGGTTGAGTTAAGTCCACAGCAAACCTGCAGGAGATTGTCTAGCTGATGGGGAAAGACCCAGCCCATGGTGGGTGGGATTAGGCCCTGGATAAATCAAGAGAGCTGATTGAGAGAGTCGGCATCCTTCTGTTCACTTGTCCAGACATGCTGGTGTGGCAAGTAAGGAGTGTCCATCTCTCAGCAGTTATGCAGTGATGGTGTGGTCAGTTCCCTCCGCCCTGTGTTGGTGTGTGGTCTCCAGTCAAGCTGGACTGAGAACTGTAACCAGACTATTGTAAGGGAAATAAACCCCTTTATCAGCAATGTTGCAGGCTGACTGTAACAGTGTATATTGCTGTGACTTTGTAGCTGTGTGCCCTTTGGGCAAGTAATTCCCCTCTTTCAACCTTGGTTTCCTCATCAGCAATGTGAGGCTAATCCCAATCTCCATTCCCAATAATCCACTTCCCAACACTAGACTTGATTTCTCAGGCTCTGTTAGATGTTGAGCACATCCCTACCTCAAACGCCTCTCTCTTGCCTATTGAGCAATACACAGCTCTTTTCTTCAGAGGTGGGGTGGGAAAGGGTACACGGTTAAGTGTCTGTGGAATCTGCTCTGAGGCCATCGGCAGACTCAATACCCAGCAGGTCTTGAAGTCATCCAGGGCTACCGCGGAAACTGGGTTTCAAACCTTCGTCTTTCTGCCCCAAAGCATCTGCCCTGTTGCTGGTACTCGCCAGCTTCCCCTGAGAAATGAAACAGGACTGTGAATGTGGGCGTGCTGTCTACTGCAAGGAAGAGAAGAACAAAGGAGACGAAACCGTGAGTTGTACTGCGAGGCGTGACCCCGTGCAAGGATTCTGTGGGGACCAGCTCTGCCTCCCACATCTCCGCTTGACACGGTCCTTAGGAAAAGGCGGAGGGTGTCACCCCAGACCCCGTGAGAAGGACGAGTAAGTTTTAAGTGTACGTTAGATCTTTACTGTGTGTGTCCTCATTTAGTTTCGTGTTATATGCCATTTTTGTGTCTCAAGTTATTTATAAAAGTACTGGGTTCTGATGGTTTAAAAAAGTGTTAAAAAAAAGTAATTCCAGCACTGCCTAAAGCACTCTCAGTCAGAGCGTAAGACAGAAATGCTTATTTTAAGAAGGCAACACCGTTGCTATTCACTTTTTAAAGTTCTTTTAATGCTTCATATATGAATATAGTGAATTTATGATATTTTCACCCCTTAATCCACAATCTCATCCCCGCCTCCTCTTCCCTTACCACTTTTCTTTCCCACTAAACTCCCTCCTAGTTTCAAGTAGTTTTAAAAGGGCAACATCATTTTTTAAAGAAGATTTTATCTTATTCTGTTTAATTTTAAATTTTTTATAATTGTGCACATACGTGTGTATGTGTGTGTGTATGTGTCAGAGGGCACTGTGTTTGTATTTCTGGGGGCCTAAGGGAATCACCTGTATTGTACTACCTCCTCTTTGCTTTGCTCTAGAGTTTCCAGGTTCCACTTTCTAGGGCTAGAAGTGCAGGCCACTACCATTTCCACCTGGCAGTACATGGGATCCGAACTCAGGACTTTCTGTTTGAGAGGCAGGGGCTTAACCCCTGAGCCACCTTTCTAGCCCAAGATTTTATTTTATCATGTACATATGTGTGTGTGTATGTGTGTGTGTGTATATATATATATATATGTATGTATGTGGAGACCAGAGTTCGATGTTAAATTTTTTCTTAATTGCATCTTAATTCGGAGTGGAATCCTTGATTGGCTAAAGTGTAGCAGAACAACGGTCAAAAGATACCTGTAGAGCAAGTTTCTGATCTGCTGTACTAAAAGCTGACATCTGAGAGATGGGAAGTCCCTACTGAAAGCAGCCCCCTGTGCCACTGCTAACCCCGACCCCACTAACATCTTGCCTGCTCGTCTTTCTTCTGTGTTCTACAAATAATACAAGTATTAACATTAGCATTCCTGATAAATAAATTTCTAATAAAAATTGCATCTTAATTGTAATTTTTTACTAATCGATTTATTTGACAATTTCTCTCTCTCTCTCTCTCACTCACACACACACACACACACACACACACACACACACACACACACACACACAATCTGTTACATATGGCTGGGGAGATGGCCAGAGGTTAAAGCTTTTGACTTCCAAGCAAAATAGCTAAGTTCAGATCCCCAGACACATGTAAAACTGCTTAGTGGAAACGGCAACAGCCTGTAATTTTCAGCCCTGAAAGGTGGAACCTGGGAGACCTCAGAGCAAAGCAAAACGGTAGAGCAATCCAGGATGATTCCCGATGTCGCTCTTGGGGAACCAATGACAGACCCATGTAATGATTATCCCAAAGGCTGCCATGATTTGGGTGTGAGTTGCCCCGCAGGCTCATGTGTTTGCAATCGTAACTGGTGTTAATGCTCCGGAAAGTTTCAGCACCTTTAGGAGGTGGAGCCTTGCTGGAGGAAGGGGCACCCCGAGGAGTGGGCCTTGAGGTTGGGTAGCTCTGCCCTGCTTCCACTAAGAATCTGTTCTTGCAGGTGGCTCTTGTTCTCCTGCCTCTAGTTTCTGCTACCTGCCATGTCTTTTCTGCCATAAAGAACTATATCCTCTTTGGAACTATAAACCAAATAAATCTCCTCTTTCTCGCTGAAGTTGATTGTATGAGTGTCTTCTCACAGCGGCAGAAAGAAAGATAACTATAAGTCTAATTTGGCAATTGGACTATTGTGTTACTTATAGGAGTGTGGGCGAGTCAAGGACACACAGCACCAGAAAGTCTCATCCCCACCATGGATGATGGCTTCCCCATAGCTGCGTAGATACAGTCCCAGGAAAAGATTTGCACAATACCTCTCTCTCATGCTTCTGAAAGGAACCCTAAGGAAACTCATGAGTCACAAAAAAAGAAAGGAAAAAAATGGAATGGGACAAGAGGTGGGAATGGGAGTGATTATGATAAAAATGTATTTTTACCTATGGGAGGCTGTTACAAAGAATCCATTACCACGTATCATTAATATACACTGATAAAACATTAAAATGCATTCAGATTAAAAAAATCGTCTGCTTTCACATCAAGTATTCCACTACCCTCCAGGCCTGAAGATTTCTCTCTTCTCCCTTGTGATCTTTTTTGTATTTGATGACTCGTGAACGTGGGCATGTAGGTGTTGGATTCTAGGTGTTAAGATTTGACACATTCTCAGAAGCCTGGCTCCACAGGGTGGGTAGGTGTTGGATGTCAGATGCGAGGGGTGGGACTTTGTGTGTGGCCTTTGCTCTCAGGATCAGGGACCCCACAGAGCATGAGCACTTGATGTGGTGTTTCATGAGCCCTCCAACCTCAGAAGCAGGAGTCGGGTGAAGATTGGGAGTGGGCCTGGGTGCTGGCTAGGGTTATGGGTGGTGGGTCTCTGGCCTCAGATGGGATTGGGCTGATGATGGAGAGCTGGTGTCAAAGACCTGGGCTCTGTATTCTGTTTGCAGGGTTGCTGATAAAATCTGACAGAACTGCCTAAGGGAACAAAGGGGTTTATTTTGTTAAAACAGACTGTTTGCATTTCCTCTTTCAGCTTTGCAGAAGAGCTCACACCAACACCAGGAGCCAAGGGAACAACTAACTGGCCATCTTTATATAACAGCTGAGAGAGGGACAGTCTTTACACGCCAGACCAGCATGTCTGGCCAAGTATACACAAGGATGCCAACTTCCTCAACCAGCTCTCTGTATTTTATTCACCTGTCCAGGACCTAGTTCCACTCACCATGGATTGGGCCTTCCCCATTAACTAGACAATCTCTTGCAGGTCTGCCCTCAACTACTAATTCTCTACAAATGTGCCCAGAGATCGAACCCTCACCTATTAAGTTGAGACCTGTACCTAACTGTGACACTATTTCTTTGGCCTATGTCTGTTTTTATGCCAATACCGTACAGCTGTTGGTACTGTGGTTCTGTAGTACAATCTGAGATCAGGTACAATGATGGCTCTAACATTGGCCTTTCTGCTTAGGATTGTGTTGGCAAATCTGTGCAGTCGAAATCACTGGCTCCTGCATGCTGATTTTGTATCCTCCGACTTGGCTGAAACTGCTTATCAACTATTAAGGTTTTCTGGTGGAATCTTTAGTATCTTTTAGTATGGGATCATGGCAACTGCAGAAAAGGGTAGTTTTTCTTCCTTTCCTGTTTGTATCCCTTTTATTTCCTACTGTTGCCTTATTTTGCTATCCAGGACCTTGAACTGTATTTAGTAAGAGCGCAGAGAATGAGCATCAATTTCCTGTTACTCATTTAGAGAAAATGCTTTGTTTTCTCCCGTTCAGTATGATGTCGGGTACATGTTTTTCATATATAATCTGTATTATGTCAAAGTATTATATTTTCCTTACACATTGCTGCAACAAAATACCGGTTCCAAACAGGTAGTGTGGGAAGGGAGTGAATTCCAGTTCATGATTCCAGGTTATAGTCCATCATGACTTGCAAGTCACAGCAACAGGAACCAAGGAAACTGGTCACATCATCCACAGCAAAAGCAGAGGGAAAACCCATGTATGTGTGCAGACTTATTTGCCTGCAAATGCCCATCTCTCCTCATTCTTAAAACTTTATTTACTTATTTGTGTTCATGCACACTTCTCTGTGTGTGTGTGTGTGTTTGTATGGGTGCATCAGAGGGCACTGTATGTCCCTGTGGAGGACCAAGGACGACTTTAGGAATCATACTGGATTGTTTCTACCTCCTTTTTTGCTTTGCTTGGGGTTTCCTAGGCTCCGCCCACCAGGGCCAGAAGTGTAGACCACCATGGTTTCTGCCTGGTGTTTTTTAATGTAGGATCTGGGATCTGAACTCAGGTCCTTCTGCTTTTTGAGATAGAGTCTTAATCCCTGAGTCATCTCTCCAGCCCCTTTTCTCTTTTATAGAACAGTTTGGGAATACTGGTGTTATCTCTTCTTCAAGATTTGGTAGAATTTGGTGGTGAACCAATGTGGTTCTGGGCTTTTCTTTTTTAAGAAAAAGCTTCAATCTCATTCATTCAGTATCTGTTTAAGTTGCTTATATCCTCTTCATTTAACTTTAGTAGGTCATACATGCCCAGAATTTATCAATTCCTTTTAGATTTTTCATTCTTTTTAGAATAGATTTTTAAAATATTCCTTATGATATTTTGAATTTTATTAGAACCTGTGTAACATCTATTTTTCATCTCTAATTTTATTAACGTTGGCTTTCTCTGTCTCTTTCTCTCTCTCTCTCCTGATTAGATTGGTCAGGGTTTGCTTATCTTGTTAATTTTTTCAAAGAAACAAGTCATTAAGCCATGTTTGATTGAATCTGGTGTTGTGCTTATAGTTCCCAATGCATTAATTTTTACCCTGTTCTGTTAGAGATCACGGCTTTATCTGGACTTTGTGGAAAACATATTTGGTGGATAGGTGCAGTCACTCTCCAACAAAACTGCCTCTCACAGGCAAGGCCAAACTCTTATCAGGTTAAGGCAAGGCCTTGAGGCGGTGATCTTTATCTAGTTGAAGGTTGAGGAGGCTGTGTACCACACTGTGCTGCCTAAGATCCAAGTGTGCCTTGAAAACTGTCGATGGTTCCTTAGATAACCTTTCAAAAGTTGACAAGGAAGCTTTCTTGTACAGTGAGTATCTTGTGCTTAAACCCTGCCCTTTGTATGTGAATGGACGATTAACAGGAGTAAGACCCAGGACTTTTTGCCTCTGCTACTACTTTGCTAGATGGATTCCTCCTGGTTCCTCAGATTGTGTGTGTTGTGTGTTGTGGGAGTTACTCTGGAACTGGGAGTCATTTCTGGAACATCAATTAGGGTATAGGAGAGGAGCTCTGGTCACTGATGATCTGGAGTTGAGATTACTCTCCAAGGATTCCAGTTCTGAGTGGACATTTTGAGCTAAATAAAGCAGGGCAGAGATGGAGCAAGTGAACTGGGACTTTCCAGAGGCAGAAGTGATGGCTACTAGACAATAGCAAAGCAGGCTGAGTGCAGATGGGTCCAAAACCTAGGATATCTCTGACACGTTCTCAGCTGACTGCCTTTGGGATTTCAGTAATTTTCTACCTCAATTTATGCTTGGCAATAACTTGACAGCTTACATTTTTTTCTACCTCATGTTTCTATCACACCTGGCCGCCTCCCTTTTCAGACCCTGCCACTCCCCTTTCAGACTCACATATTGAATGTGGCCTGTTCTTTATTATTTTTTACAATTTACTGCTTTTGAGTTTAGTTAGTTCTGATTTTTCTAAGTATCGAAGTATATCGTTAAATGACTTATTCGAAATTTCTTGGACTTTTAAAGGTAAGCACAGCTATAAAACTGCCTCAGCTCTATCCCAACTGCTCTGGTAACCTGTGTTTTTATTTTGGTTGATTCTAGTAAGGCAGGAGTAGAGCAGCCATGCTGGGATGGGTCTCTCAAGGTCTTTGAAGGTCTTGGGAATTCCTGAAGGTCATCTCCCCACGCTGGAATCACCCTGAAGGAACACCCCTGCTGAGGAACTGACTCCAATCCTCCCAGAGAGAAGATGGACCACTTCCCTATGAAGGGATTATAGAGACTGCACTCTCCATGTCAAACAAACAACTTGATCTCTAGCCCGTGTGGGCCCAGGAGCAACTGGGTTGGGCCCCAATGGGAGTCAACCAATGAGAAAAAGCCAGTCTCCCCAGTTTGTCTAGATGTATAAATATGTCTGGCGCTGGCAGCCATCTTTGGCACCCTAGCCCTTCATGGTGCTCTAGTGCCATGAGTCCATTTCTTGTTCCTGCTCCTCATGGATCCCATGCCTAAGATCCCGCGAGTTCTCCAGTGCCCTAGCCCCTCAGGGTATTAGTATCATGAGTCTGTTCCCTGACTGCTTCTCGTGGATTCCATGCCTGGAGTCCATGAGTTCTCCAGGGCACTTGCCACTCGTGGCATTTGGAGTGCCATGAATTCTTTCTAGCTCCATGAGTTCTCCAGGGTGCCTTAGCCCCTCGTGGCACTCCACGTCTGGGGTCCATGGGTTCTAGCCTTTCTCTCCTCTAATAAACTCCACCTTAATCCTCTACACATGTTCTGGTTTTAATTTTCGACTCCGGAACACAAGAACCCTGCGACATTGGGACGGTCGTTTCTGTAACATTTGGCCTCTGAACAGGGATCCTGTAACATTTGGAGAGACCGTTCCTGCATCACTAAGAACTGAGGCAGGATTAGAGCAGCCATGCTGGGATGAGTCTCTCAAGGTCTTTGGAATTCCTGAAAGTCATCCCCCACTGCTGGAATCACTCTGAGGGAACACTCCTGCTGAGGAACTGATTCCAATCCTCCCAGAGATAAGATGGCCAACTTCCCTATGAAGTGATTATGGAGATGAGCTCTCCATATCAAACAACTTGACCTCTAGCCCACATGGGCCCAAGAGCAACTGGGTTGGGCCCCAATGGGTATTAACCAATGGGAAAAAGCCAGTTTCCCCAGGCTTTTCTAGGTGTATAAATAAACCTAGCCCTGGCAACCATCTTTGGTGATCTAGCCCCTCATGACCCTCTAGTGCCATGAGTCCGTTTCCAGCTGTCTACTTCTCTTAGAGGCTCCCTAGCCCCTCATGCACTCCAGTGCCATGAGTCTGTTTCTTATTCCTTGCTCCTCGTGAATTCCATGCCTAGGCACTGCAAGTTCTCATGGGCTCCCTAGCCCCTCATGGCACTTTAGTGCCATGGGTTCTTTTCCAGCTGCCTGCTTCTCATGGAGACGTCCTAGCCCCTCATGGCATTCCATCTGGAGTCCATGAGTTCCAACCTTTCTCTCCTCTAATAAACTCTACCGTAATCCTCTATACCGTGTTCTGGTTTCAATCTTTGACTCCAGAACACAAAAACCCTGCAACATTGGGGTGGTCGAGACCTGTTTTCCCTGTGACAGAACCATTTAGTTTTCTCCCTAATTCCTTCAGTGGCCACCCAAGAGTGTATTGTTGGGCAGAGGACATGGCTCAGCAAGTTAAAATGCACACCATACAAGTCTAACACCTGAGTTTAACACCAGAAACTCATACATAAAAAAGCCAGATACAGTGATGCACATCTGTAATCTCGGTGCTCTGATGGGGAATTGGCTAGTAGCTGAGGGTCGGCTCCCTTGGAGAATCCTAAACAGCTGCAGAAACAAATCAGCCATATCTCAAATCAGGATAGAAGGCAAGAACCAACCCCTAAAGATTGTTCTCTGTTTCTCTCCACCTCTTCCCAGATAGATAGACAAACAGACAGATAGGTAGACAGACAGATAGGTAGACAGACAGACAGGTAGACAGACAGATAGATAGGCAGACAAATAGGTAGACAGATGATAGATAGGTAGACAGGTAGATAGGTAGATAGATTGATTAAAAATAAATACAAATGAAGAATGTGTATTGCTTGCTTTCCATGCATTTGTGTTTATATTGCTATTGATTTTTAATTTTATTCCACTGGGCTATGATAATCACATCCAAGTGAAGGTCTGTGAATAAACAGACACAAGGGAGAGATGTAAGAAGGAGGAGTTTATTTAGAATTGAGGGCCTTGTGGCCAAGGAAACTTTAGTTTAGTCTTAAGGTGGGGAAGTATTAGAACAGAAGAGATAACTTAAGGTCAGAGAGGACAAGGCAAGAGCAGTCATTATGTCTTGAGAAAAGGAAAAGAGGAAGGAATGGAAGGAGAGATGCAGAAAGTTTGTAGAGCTGGAGAAAAGAGAGACCCTGGGTGGGGTCATAATCTTTTATGGGCTCAGGCTTGCTAAGGAATTGCCCGGAAGTTACTAGAGAAGGGGAGTTAGTGAAGACTGGCAGTGCGGTATTTACAAAATGACCCTGGCTAAGGGGGGCTTTACGAAGTGGTGGCTGTGGTCAACACTTACCTACTGTGGTGTCTTGGGGATGCTCTATTTGACTTTTTATAATGCTTCTCCGTGTTTGCTTTATGAAATTCAGAGCGCTGGCATTCAGCGCCCTATATACAATTGCCATAGCTTCTTTATTTGTATTCGTTTATTATTACTGTTGTGTGCATTGCAGGGGTGAGTGGTACGCATGTCAGTGCACACATGGAGGTCAGAGGGCAACTTTGTGAGGTCAGTTCTCTCATCTTTACACAGCTCTGTAGATTGAACTCAGGTTGTCGGGCTTGCAATAGTACTGTTACATCTTCGTGATGCGTTTTCACTTTCTTAATAGGTGATGGACTCTTACCTATTTCTACCAATGTTATCGGCTATCAGAATAGCTATGCCAGCTTGCTTTGGCTTCCATTTGCGTGATAAATTGACCTCCAACCTCTGATGTTCACTGTAGATATCTTTCCTGGTGAGGTATGTTTCTTGGAGATACAGATAATTAGATCTAGTTTTTTTATTATTGAGAATTTTTATTTTTCATTTACAAACAAAATGTCTTTGCCCCAAGCCCTTCCCTCCTCCTCTCATTCTCCACATCCATACCCACCTCTTCTATCTAGTTTTTTTTTCTTCTTCTTTTTTAAGTTTTAAATCCTGTAAGCAGTCTGTGCGCTCATTGAGTAACTGAGATTATCTACCTTTAAAGTTATTATTGGGACATGGGGCATATTTTCTAATGACCATAACTTTTAAACTTTATTTATTCATTCATTTTAGTGTGTGTGTGTGTGTGTGTGTGTGTGTGTGTGTGTGTGTATCAAAGGGCACATGTGTCTCTGTGGAGGACCAAAGGCAACTTCAGGAATCATCCTGAATTGCTTCTACTTCTTTTTAGCTTCCTTCTGGACTTCCCAGGCTCTGCCCGCCAGGGCTGGCAGTGCAGGCTACTGACTGGCATTTCCACCTAGCATTTTTTTTTTTTACTTGACACCTGGGATCTGAACTCAGGACCTTCTGCTTGTGAGGCATAGTCTTAACCCCTGAGCCATCTCTCCAGTCCTAATAACTATAACTTTTTAGCTGCTTTTCTGGCTGGTTAAATTTTTGCATAATATTTTTTCTTATTACTAGGGTGTTGCAGTCTGCCTACATGGTTGCTGATAAATGACCATCATACAGCTTAAGGGAATAAAGAGTTTACTTTCTTACGACAATCTGGTTACAGTTCTCAGTCCAGCTTGATGGGAGAGCATGTACCAACACCAGGACTGAGGGAACTGGCCACACCATCACCACATAATGGCTGAGAGAGGGACAATCCTTACTTGCCACATCAGCATGTCTGGCCAAGTGAACAGAAGGATGCCGACTCTCTCAATCAGCTCTCTATGATTTATCCAGGGCCTAATCCCACCCACCATGGGCTGGGTCTTCCCCATCAGCTAGACAATCTCCTGCAGGTTTGTTCTGGGCTTAACTCAACCATCAACTCTCTACAAATGTGCCCAGAGCTCAAACCCTCCACTGCCAAGTTGATACCTGTGCCTAACTATGACATAGGGGTTTCTTGAGTTGGTTAAGATACATTCCTTCATTCATCTCATGGAATTTATTCTTTCGTGTGCTATCATGCTTGGGGCTTGAAGTATGTCATTCCATGTTCTCCTGACTTTTGGTGTTGCTGACATCCGATATTATTCTGATGTGTTTGTCTTTGTAGTGAGTTTGGGTTTCATAATATTCATTATGCAGATTTTTTGAGACAGGGTCTCCTGTATTCCAGACTAGTCTCAACTTTTCTCCGTAGCTAAAGGTGGACTACAATTTCTGATCCTTCTGCTTCTGCGTCTCACGGGCTGCTGGGCTTATAGGCATACATCACGTCTGGTTTATACAGTGCTAGGGACTGAACCCAGGGCTTCATGCATGCTAGGCAGGCAACTGAGCTACTTCCTCAGCACAATATTGTTTCTTTGTTTTGTAATTTTTGGCGCGCTGGCTATAATAAATACATAATGGAGAAGTTCTCTTCTGAGGTCTGCATGGGGATCTAAATACCTCATGTGTTTAGATATCCTCTTCTTTCTCTAGACTTGGAACGGGACCTTTGTGCTATAATTCCGTTGAATTCCTGTGAATTCTTTGATTTAGTCTTTTGTATTTCAGAGTTTCAAGACATTGTGATGAATTTCACTTTATTATTGTTTGAATAGTGTTTTGCTGACCTTGGCCTTCATCCTTGACATTATTTCTTCTGCTTGGTTGAATCCATCAATGACTTTTTTTCACATTTTTTTATTCAATTATTATTTTTTTTTCATTTTCAACATCTCTTTTTGGCTTTTTTCCCCTCTTCAAAAATCTAAATTTCTTTGCTGATCTTTTCTTCCATGTTACTGAACTACTTATCTTCTTATCTATTTTGCTGGCTTTTCTCTGAAGTTCCTGGATTGGATCCGCCTGCCTGCTTATTTTATATTTTCTTCCAGGCCATTGATCTTTTTTTATTTTTTATTTTATTTTATTTTATATTATTATTTATTCAACTGTGCACATGTGCGTATGTATGTGTGAGCACGCGTGTGTGTGTCTGTGTGTGTAGAACCACGGACGAATTCGGGAACCACCATGGACACCTCCACCACCTTCTGCCCCGGGATTCACAGGCTCCGCCCTACCAGGACCAGAAGCGCAGGCCGCCCCGGCTTCCGCCTGGCGTCTATACGTGGGATCTGGGATCCAAATTCAGGACCTTCCGCCTGCAAGGCGGAGGCTTAACCCCTGAGCCACCTCTCCAGCCCCTGATCTTTTTTTAGTAATAAGTTTTTGAAACCTTCATCTAGCATTTCACCTGTTTTCAGTGTCTTGAACTTAGTAGCAGGGCTGTTGTAATCCTTTGGAGAGGTCATGATGGTTTGGACATCTCTTATAATCTCATCTGTAGAGCAGCCTTCACTCAAACTCTCAGAACTGCACAGGGAGAAGAAAACAAACTGCTCTAATAGTAACAACGATGTTAAAGTTGCATTTCCATGTCAACTTGACAGTTGCAGACTGTTTGGGGGCAGCTGTGGAAGGTTAAGGGTTAGAATGGCCCCTGAACAAGCCTGTAGGTACTTGACTGATTGCTGTGGAGAACCCAGCCCATAGTGGGTGGTACTTTCCAGTGGTGGACCGGATAATAGGAGGTGCAAGGAGGAAGGACTTGCTCTTCCCTTACCCGGTGTCGACCTATTGTGCGGTCCACTCTGTGTGCACCTTGTTCACCTTTAGAACGTCTGCTGCTGCTGCCTCCGTCCTGGGCTGACTTGGAGCTTCGCCTTTTCCATCACGCTGTCGCTGTTCTCGCTGCCTTTGGAGCCTGGTCTCCAGGTCTTGCTGCTGTTCGCTGCTCATCGCTGACTACGTCGGAGCCCAGCTGTTCATTGTTGGAACCCAGCGACTTTGACCCGCCAGAGAAGTAAAGGCTTGAGACCCTCTCGGGATCTTTTAGCTTTGTGGAACATTCCGGGCCAGGAAAGAGGCTGCTGCGGGCGGCTACCTTGAAGGACACTATTTTATTGTGAATTATTTTTTAATAAGCTTATTTATATATATTACATTCTATAGATTCTGTTTCTTCAGAGAACCCTGACTAATACAAACGGTAAACCTTATAAGAAAAGATACACGTAAAAGTATTCAAATCCACTAACATATGAGCAATGACTAGAAAACAGAAAATGGCAAAAATAATGTAGCGTGTACTATGAAGTTAAAACTTATTTATGGTAAATGTAGAAATAGTAAATGAAGTCTGGGAATGGGAGAAAATCCAGGAGAAACAAGGTAGAATAAGTAAAATAAGAGGAAAGATAGAGAAAATGCTATGAGGGGAAGAGAAAATAGTAAGAGATTATTTAAAAGACAAAAGGAGAAGCAAAAAAAGGCTTTCCAATATAAGAAAGGATAAAACAAATTTGGATGAATATAGGAAGGGGAATAAAAGTAAAGTTTGTGATTAAAAAAAATTTTAAACCAGTACAGTTAAAATATTACTAAAAGTAAAGTAGAGAAAAAAGGGAAAACTTTGGGAGCAAAAAGAAAAAGGGAAAAGAAAATAGCTTGATACTAATAATGAAATGCATAAGCAAAAGTAAATGAATAGAGCCATATGTTTTTTTAAAGAACAAAGGGGTTATTTTGATTTAGTCCCAGGGGATACCATTCATCATGGTGGGGAAGATATGATAGCAGGAGCAGGACGCTGGGTGGTCTCATTACACCCACAGGCAGGAAGGAGGAAGCAGCGGATACTGTGCCCAATTGGCTTTCTTTTTTTTTTTCTCTTCTTTTTCCTCCTCCTCTTCCCTTTCTCCTCCTCCTTCTGTCTTTCCTCCTCCTCTTCTCCTTCCTCTTGTTAGTGTCTTCCTCCTCCTCTTTTTCTACTTCCTCCTCCTTTATCTTCTTTACTAGAATATACCTTTTGTTTACTAATAAAAGGTTTCAATTACCTGTCTAAAAGAACTCTAAATCCAGAAGAAATTATATAATTAAAAAATACATAGCATAAGATTCACCCTTCTAAAAATTCTTCTCTCAAATAAATAAATGCAATAAATTATATTTGCACAATTTCTGATATCTGTATAATGTAATCGGTCATACTTCCCCCATTATCCTCCTTTATTCTCTCCCCCTACGACTATACCCCAACAAGTCCTCCTACTTCATCTCTTCTGTGACTCGCTGTGCTTACTTTGGGTTACTTGCATAAGTGTAAGTTTGTGTTATTTAACTTAGCTGTGGCTACACCACTAACGAATATGATTTCCCTAGCAATCATATTTAAGATGTAGCACCTCAAGAGTGTGGCCTTATGAGCCTTTCTCACAAAGGGAAGTGGTGGCCACAGGCTAACAAAGGGAAAGACTTAAGACAGGAAGCAACTGTGCTGTGAGCTGGGGGGGGGGAGGTATCAGCCACGTCACGCCCCACACAGTGTTTCCCACCACTCCCCCGCAGGCCTCCTGCTCTTATATTCTTTCCATGATGTTCCCTGAGCCTTTCAAGGTTTTACGGTTTTATATGCATGTCCATTTAGCACTGAGCACACTCAATAGTCACTTCTCCGCAGTTTAACCATCTGTGAATCCTTACGTTACCTGTCACTGCAAACAGAAGCTTCTCTGACAAAGGCTAATCTAGAGGTGTAACACAAATATTTAGAAAGCAGTTTGGCACCATATCTGTTTAATGAAAACAACAGTGTAGTTTCCCATTAGGGCCTGTGACCTTTCAATCATGGAGTTTTGACCAATACCAGACATGAATTGTCTCCTGTGGAGCCGGCCTCAAATCCAGTCACAATGTGGTTGGTTATCGCCTATAACAATCATACCACTATTGCATCAGTAAGCACACCTTGCATGGCAGACTGATTTTGCTGCTTGTCGGCTTTATGGAAGGGTAAGTCTGCGATGACTTTTCTCTCCCAGAGCCCTGCAAAGTACCTGCCAGTGTGATAAAAATGAGACAGAGGAAGGAAGCTTCCAGCTCAGGCTCAGCTTAATTTCTATGTTCTGCAACCAAAGCAGAGGGTATCTTCAGCCAAAAGGTCTTACATAATTCTGATGGGGAATAAAGAGCAATTGCAACATCTGGCTTTGTTCTGGGGCCTGCAGGATCCTTATGGCCCCCATAAAGGAGCTATCCCACGCCTAGTGCTTGAATTTTCATATAATAATCTATGACTTTCTGGGAGTTGTGCTATCCAACTAAACAGGGTAACTGTCTTCATATATACACACTCCTTCTTTTTAAATTATTTATATTTATTAGCTTACAGAATGGTGGGTTTCTATATAGCCATTTTGTAATTCTTGGTTCCCTACCCTGTTCCTTGTTCTCTCCTAAGCATAGCTTGTAAATAAAAATGCTGCTAAAAGTGTAGTAAAAAGAAACATGGAGAAACACAAGGAGAAAAAAAAAAGGAATAAAATGGTGTGTCGGGATAGGGTTGTCTGGGTCTTCAAAAATTTAAGCTTGCCTGTTATATATATGGAAGCGTCAGCTGAACTTGCTGACTTTTGTCTACCCTCTGATTGACACTGGTATGGAAGGGTCTGAAGTCCTCCAGGCTTGTCTGGCTTTTATTTAGGCTTCCTTTCCTTGTGTACCAGCGACCTCTGCTGGCCACACGTAGCTTTGCAATCTTCCCCAAGCACACCTCCAGGAGTAACTAACGGGAGTTGATATTTGTGTGTGTGTGTGTGTGTGTGGTCTCCTAAATGCATTGGGTGTGTGGTGACTAACTAGCACAGAGATCTGTACAGACAGAGGGACTGTTTTTATTTGTTCAAGACCTCTCAAGTGTTAACCATTCTGTTGGGAGGATGCAACTGCAGATCTCAAGTCGACCAACCCTGGAACTTCAGAGTTCTTGTGTTTTTTAATCAGTGCTGACTAGATGGCTCATTGCAGCCACTGACCTCGGGTTTGAGGTTATGTCACTCCACAGTATTGTCAGGTGATGAGATCTGGTTCTGTGCACTGAGAGGGAGTTACCTTTCCCTATATACATCACTGCTTGAGCAAAACCCTTTTCTGCCTACACTTTTCGGCCTTCTTGCTCTCTACAACTGCCTCTCAGCAGGTTAAACCCTGGCTACCTTGCTTGTGGTTGCTCCCTGTTTAGATTTCCAGGACATCTCAGTTTTAAACAATAGGTCTCCTCTTAACAGTGCCTGGCCACTGCCCTCCACGTCATGCAGAGCGGTGACATGGGATTCCTGCCCACTGCTGACCCATCTTTCGGAGAAAGAGACTTGGTCTACTCTGCAACTGGATTCGAGGTTCCTCAGGCAGGAGGGCAAGTCTCTGAGCCTCTTTTCATGAGGGTTGCCTTGCTGATCTTTTGAGCTTCTGCTCCCTACTCTCCCCTGCCAGGAGCCGCATGGCTGAAGCACACATTCAGATTGTGCAACACGTACAAGTCGACCGCATTCCTGGGAAGTAGTGATGTTCAGTGTTCACATCCATTAAGTATAACACAGCACATAGACAGACTCAAGGCAGAAATCACAATACTATCTAATATTTATCTATTTAAATGAGAGAGAAAGAGAAACTTGCACATACATGATATAGCATGGAGATGGAGGTCAGAGGATAACTTATGGAATCATTTCTCTCTGTCTTCCATGTGGGAGTCAAGGAATCAAACTTAAGCCTACAGGTTTGTGAGCAGGTATCTTACTGCTGAGCTGTCTTGGCAGTTCCCTGTTATCCATTTGATATAAGTAGCAAAAGCCTCTGACAAAGTTCAGCATCCCTCATGATAAAAAGCCTCCAAAGAAATAGACATAGAAGAAACATATCTCAATGTAATAATCATTACATATGAAAAATGTACAGCCAACATTATTCTAAGGGGAAAAACTAACAGCATTCCTTCTAAAGTTAGGAATGAGATAGGGGTTCGCCCTGCTCTTATTCAATGTGAAGCTTAATGTCTTAGCTAGGAAAACTCTTTGCTAAAGAAAGAAATAAAAGGAATACAAATAAGAAAAGAAGAAGCCAAAGCATCCCACTTGAGATATTATGATCCTGCACTTAGAAGACTCTTAAAAACTCCACCAAAAACGCTTAGATCGGATAAACATGTTTGGCAAAGTGACAGGGTTCAAAGCAAGCACATGAAAGCCAGTAGCTTCTGTCTATACCAATAATGAACTTGATGAAAAAGAAATCATAGAAGGAGTTCCATCCACAGTGTTTAGAAAAATCTAGTAATAAAACCTAATCAAGGAGATGAAAGACCCCCACAATGAAAACTATAAAATACCGAAGAAAGCACTAGAAGATGGAAGGACACTTCCCCATGCTCATGGATTGGCAGAGTTAATACAGTTTGTCAGGTGAATCTGCAGTTTGAAGATAGTCCCATCACAATATCAGTGGCCACCTGCACGGGGCTAGAAAGCTACCTAGCAGTTACCCTGCGTGCTGCCAGTAACTTCACGACCAAATTGCTTTAAGGAAGCAAGGGGTTTATTTTGGCTTATGATTTTTAGCTATGGTTCCTTGTCACGATTAGCAGGAGAACTCATACCAGCACCAGGACCACAGGCAAATGACCACACTATGTCCACAGCACCATGAGAGGGGACAGTCTTCACTTTCCAGACCAACATGTTTGGTCAAGTACACAGAAGAATGCCAAATTCCATAACCAATTCCCTCCATCTTATTCACCTGCCCAGGGACTAGTCCCACCCACCGTGGTCTGGACCCTCCCCATCAATCAATCTCCTGCAGGTTTGACCAAGGCTCAACTCACCTACCAATTCCTCACGACTGTGCCCAGAGCTCAAGCCTTCAATTGCCAAATTGACGCCTGATTCTATGATGCCACCCTAAAAATCATATGGAAATCCAAGGGCCCTGACTGATGGAAACAATGTAAGCAGAGAAAGTAATGCTAGGGTATCAAAATCTCTCCTCTCAAATTATACTACAGAACCATAGTAACAAAACAACATGATACTGTCACAAATATATACACAATGGAATAGAATGAAGGGCCCAGAACTAAACCCACACAGCCATAGCCACCTTTTTTAAAAAATAAAAAACTACATGTGTGTGAGCGAGTGCATGTGTGCCCATCAGAGGGCACTTTGTGTCCCCATGGAGGATCAAGGGTGACTTCAGGAACCGTCCTGGATTGCTTCTACCTCCTTTTTTTGCTTCACTCTGGGATTTCCCAGGCTCTGCCCACCAGGGCTGGAAGTGCACGCTTCCACCGTTTCTGCCTGGTATTTTTATGTGGGACCTGGGATCCAAATTCAGGACCTTCTGCTTGCAAGGCATTGTCTTAACCCCTAAGTCATCTTTCCAGCCCCCTCCCCCCTCTTTTTTTTTTTTTAACAAGGTGCCAAAAACATAGATTACAGAAAAGACAGTCTCTCTGACAAATGGTACTGCAAAAACTAGATTATCTATGTATATGTAGAAGAATGAAAACTAGATTCCTGCCTTTCACCATGCATGAAATCAATTCAAGATGACACAAAGACCTCAATGTAAGTCTTTAAACTTTAAAATTGCTAGAGCAAAACATAGGTAAAGCATTATGCAAGAAAGACAGGCATGAACTTTCAAAAAGGAACTATAGCAAAGGAAATAATTCAAGAATTGACAAGTGGGATTTTAGGAAATTAAAAGCTTTCTTCACAGTGAAGGGAACAGTCACTGTGGCGAAGAAACAATTGTAGAATGGGGAACCTGTTCACTAAGTGTGTATCTGACAGGTGATTAATATCTTGAATTTATAAAGAACACAAAGAATTAAAGACCAAGTAACAAATCATCCAGTCAAATCATCCAGTCAGTGAACAGGCAAATGAATCAAACAGACTTTAAAAGAACTATAAAAGGCCAATAAAAGCGGTGTGGTGGTGCATTACAATCCCTGAATTTGGGAAGTAGAGGCAGGATGATCCAGACCAGTCTTAGCTGTGTAGTGAGTTCAAGGTCAGCTAGAACCTTGTGAGATTGTCTCAGAAGCTGGAGAGGTAGGGTGGACAAACAGCCACACTGGACTGCTCAGGGGTCTAGAGTCAAGGAGACAGGCCAGCAAAGGAAAGATGGAGTCCCAAGGGAGCTGACCCCAAGGGAGGGGAGGGGTGTCCTGTGGGGTCCTCCTGTCAGCCCATGGCCATTTGACCCTGTGTAGAAGCTGAGTAACCAAGGGTGATTCTGAGTAATACTGGGCTGCCAGTCCTCACTTTGGGAGGGTATTCTGACATAAAGAAGAGAGTCCTGGGTAATTAATCTGTCATCCTGTTAATTTTCAGATTCTTGCTCTGACACCCAGTGCTATTATGGAATGACGGTCATTTGTGTAGCTCATTTGGGTAGACCTGTCAATTATTAGAAAGGGAAGCCCAGCAGTCACGGACCCAGCGTTGCACATGCGCAAGCGCGCAATGTGTGTTTACAGAGTTGCTAGGAAACCACTGCAGCCGCTTAACTGATCCTGGACTTGGTCGCTCGTCTGTGGACGCGGTGGCTGTTGGCTTGGCCAGAAGCAATGGCACTTTGGGGCATCCGGGCAGGAGAAAAAGCTGACTGAGGAGGGGGAGGCGGCACCCTCTGCCATGTGGACAGTGCTGGCCTGGAAGGCAGGGGCTCTGGGTGGCGGAGTGGCACCTTTTGAAAGACAAGGATCCGAGAAGGAGCCGAGGTTTCGCGGTGCGCACGACAGACAGAAAAGGTGATCGCCCAGGCAGCGGCAGGGGGTGTGCGCGGAAGGGCAGAGGCGGGGTCTGTGCGGAAGAGCCGCTTTCCCTGACCACCCAGGAGGAGCGACGACCCCCAGCTTTTCACCCAGTAAGCGGGGCAGTCCTACCGCAGCAGGATGCTCAGCTTCCAGGTTTCCCCGCACCAAGCCTTTGGGGCCAAGAGAACACAAACAAGACTTGATAGATGGTTTCCAAACCCCTTAAAATTCTCCTTTACGCTTAATTGACTGTGTGAAAGCAATTTAGCAAAATGAAGTGTATAAAGCTTTTTTTTTTTTTTTTTTTTTGAGGTGAGCTGAGGGGAAGAGAGAGAAAAGAGAGTCAGAGGGCAGCTTCTTTAGAAGTTAGTTGTCTCCTAACACCTTGTGGGCTTCAGGGATCCAATTCAGGTAACCAGGCTTGCACAGGCAAGCTCCTTTAACTGCTGAACCACCAGCCCAACCCTATTCTTGGAGCTCACTATGTAGCCCAGGTTGACCCACAACTAGTGTCCTTCCGCCTCCTCCCTCTGGAGCACTGGGATTAACAGATGTTCACCTCGTGTTTCTAACGTGTGGGTTCTGGGCTGTGGAGATGACTCAGTGGTTAAAGCCTTTGCCTCTAAGCAAAAGGACCTGACTTTGGATCCCACGATCTCATGTAGAGATGCCGGGCTGGCTGGGATGCGTCCTGTAATTCCAGCCCTGGAAGGTGGAGCCTGGGAAACTCCAGAGCCAAATAATAAGGTAGAAGAGCAATGAAGGATGATTCCTGATGTTACTTTCCGGCTTCCAAAGGTGCACTCTTGTACACATGTTCACACGCATACGTACACCCATCCACACGCAAACACACACACACACACGCAAAAAAAGAAAAAATGTTATTATGGGTTAGCACTCAGGACAAAGCACTCTATCCCAACCCTTGATTTTTAACCTAAATCACAGAAAGGGTATTTTTTGAGATCTGAAGTGAATGTGTAGACAAAGGAAAAAAAGGTTTAGTTTTTCTGGTTACAACAAAAAAACTAGAAGAGTAATGAAATAGTGTTTCTTGAAAGAAATAATTCGACTGATTTGTCTGTCATATTTGAAACATGTATCCATCTCTACCCAGCCATTTCATTATGTTGAAATAACTTTAGGAAATAATGGAAGATACATATGTGTTTTTCTGGACATTGTTTAAAACAGCAACTGTGGTGTTTCATCAGAACCTGTAAGGCGGATTTTGATAAATAAATTGCAATTTAAGCACTGGATGAAAAAGATGTGGCTGTGGAAATGGCTCTATGTCCAGAGGGCTGTGTTCAAGTTACTCTTCTGTTACTGTGAGAAATTACTCTGACTTAAGCAACTTATAGAGGTAAGTGGTTTTTTTTTTTTAATGGTTAAACGTCCATCATGTTGGGGAACGTACGATGAGGAGAACAGGTTGATGCAAGTTGCTGTAATGAGAGAGGGGGAGGGAGAGAGGGAGAGAGAGGGGGAGGAGGGGGAGATAGAGAGGAGAGAGAGGGGGGAAGAGGGAGGAAGGGGAGAAAGGGAGAGGGGAGAGGGAGAGAGGGAGAGGAGAGAGAGGGAGAGAGGGAGAGAGGGGAGGGGAAGAGAAGGAGAGAGGGGAGAGACGAGAGAGAGGAGAGAGGGGAGAGAGGGGAGAGAGGGGGAGAGGGGGAGAGGGAGAGAGTGAGAGCGGGGGGAGAGGGGGAGGGGGAGAGAGATGAGAGAGGGAGAGAGGGGAAGAGAGGGAGAGGGGGAGAGAGGGAGAGAGGGCGAGAGGGGGAGAGGGAGAGAGTGAGCGAGGGGGAGAGACGAGAGAGGGAGAGAGGGAAGAGGGGAGAGAGGGGGACAGAGGGAGAGGGGGGAGAGAGGGAGAGAGGGGAGGGGAGAGGGGAGAGAGGGAGAGAGGGGAGAGAGGGAAGAGAGGGGAGAGGGGAGAGAGAGGGAAGAGAGGGGCTTTGCTCGATCGGTAGCGCCTTTTCTCTTCATACTCACCTCC
Source organism: Typhlomys cinereus (assembly GCA_023101885.1). Taxonomy (NCBI): domain Eukaryota; kingdom Metazoa; phylum Chordata; class Mammalia; order Rodentia; family Platacanthomyidae; genus Typhlomys; species Typhlomys cinereus. The sequence goes on from JALPQD010000278.1 coordinate 923,614, forward strand.
GGGTTCCAGGACTGGCCTCAGGAATGTACTCTACATCCCAGCCAAGTTCCTTCTTTTTTTTTTTTTTGAGGATTCAGGTAGAGTTTATTGAAAAAGAGAAAGGTTGGTTGGAACTGTACGCGACGCTAGACGTGGAGTGCCATGAGGGCTAGGGCGCTCATGAGAAAGCAGAAAGAAAGTAGAACAGAGCTTCATGGCAATAGAGTGCCATGAGGGGCTAGGGAGCCTCCAAGAGAAGTAGGCAGATGGAAACAGACTCACGGCACTAGAGGGCCATGAGGGGCTAGATCGCCCCCAAGTCCCCCTTCTTAAGAGTTCATAACCTTCCCAAATAGTGCCACAAACACAGGGCCTGAAGGTAGAGACACATTTCACTCTCAAACCATGACAGATGTTGTTGATATAGAAAATACAATTTTGTCTGTAAAGTGAGGAGAATGGTATTTTGACCACACACACACACACACACACACACACACACACACACACACACACACACACAAAGATACAGTTGTATGGTAGTCAAAAGGTATAGGCTGGGGGCTGCAGATGTGGCTCAGGGGTTAAGCCTCTGCCCTGCAGAGATCCTAGACCCCATGTATAGCCACCGCACGGAATCGGGGCTGGTCCTGGTAGGGCGGAGCCTGTGAATCTGGGGCAGAGTAAACAAGGAGGAGGTGGAGGCGGTCCATGGTAGTTCCCGAATTCATCCATGGTTCTACACACACACACATACATACGCACACACACACACACACATACACACACACACACACACACACACAGAGATGCATAACTGAATAAATAATAATAATAAATAAAAGTATATGCTTTGATCAAATATATTTTCAGGCATTTGGATGAATGTGAAGCGTGTTTTTCAGTTTCCGTTTCTCAGAAGTATGTTTGTCATAATCTGATTCTGATGGAGAATTTAGTCATCTCTTTCTTTGTAGTCGAGTGTCATGGGCCTTAGAAGATACACATATTAATTCAGTTGATCTGAGCAGAGTCTTGCTTTTTGGGGGTAGTATATAGTTGGTTTTGGGAGAAGTTCCACACATACTTTTTTGTCTTATCTGTGCTTTTATTTTATTTATCTTTTAACTTTATTTTGTGGTGTGTGTGTGTGTGTGTGTGTGTGTGTGTGTATCAGAGAATACTGTGTGTCTCTGTGGAAGCCCAAGGGAATCATCCTGGATTGCTTCTACTTCCTATTAGCTTCCCTCTGGACTTCTCAGGCTCTGCCCGCCAGGGCTGGAAGTGCAGGCTACTGACTGGCATTTCCACCTAGCGGGGCTTTTTTTTTTTTATTTGAGACCTGGGATCTGAACTCAGGACTCTTCTGCTTATGAGGTGAAGTCTTAACCTCTGAGCCATCTTTCCAGTCCTTTATCTGTGATTTAAAAAAAATATTAGAGAAAGGGATGAGAAAGAAAGAATGATAGAGAGAATTAGAGAGAGAGAATGAGAAAGAGGATGCACATATGGCATGCAGATATGTCAGAGAACAGTTGAGGATGTCCAGTCTCTTCACCACGTACCTTCCAGGGAACTGAATTCAGGTCACGAGGTTTGGTGCAAGCATCTTACCTACTGTGTTATCTTGTCAAACCCCTTATCTGTGATTTCTCTAATGAGCATGCATAAAAATTGCTAGAAGTTTATTGCTAAAACAATCCTTGGGAAGAACAGGAATGCAAATCCTGTAGGTAAAATCTGTTTCTGTTAAGCTTTTGTGTGCAGTGTGCTTGAATTGGCTTCTTCATTTTATTTTGTTTTGCCAGTGTTTAGTGCTTTCCAAAGTAAAAGGGACTTTGTGGATTTTATTGTGAATACGCTGCTTTATATGCATGAGCTTTATGTAGATGTATTACATATGTGTAGACAGTGATAGGGTAATCAGTTCACATTAATTGCATCCTTATGAGAACAAAAGGTAGCCAGCCACTAAAATGATGACCGATGAGAAAGTCTCCCAGGGCGGTTTTCATGTCCAGGTTCTTGTGTTAAGGCAGAGTTTATGAGAGGAGAGAAAGGTTGGAACTCACAGACATGAGTCTGTGGTAGGCCAGAGAGCCGAGAACTCAGACTCCAGATGTGGAATGTCCTGCTGTTTCTTAGCTTATCTGTGGTGGAGAGTTCATCTCCATATCCTTTCATGAGCTGAGGGTTGGAGAGAAATCCACGACTTTATCTCTATGGATGTTTAAAAACCACTTCCTCCAGTTTAATAGGGTGTGTTCCTTCAGAGTAACCCTCCCTCCCCCAAGTGGGGAATGACCTTCAAAGACCTTCAGAGACCGTCCCAGCATGGCTACTCTAAAACTGCCTAAAAGTATTTTTTGAAGGCAAGTGAGATGGTTCAGTGGGTAAAGGTTTGATCCCCAGAACCCATGTAAAGGTGGAAAGAGAAGAATAACCCCACTAAATTGTCCTCTAAGTTTCCACATGTGCACCGGGACACATTCACCATTCCGTAAATAGAAATGCAAAGTAACAAATACAAGATTGCTTTTAGCGTGTATTTAAAAATTTTGAGGCCGACAAGGTAGCTCAGCAGGTAACGATATTTGCCCCCAAAGCTCAACCCATCTCACTCAAATTAAGTAGCACATGGTATGGTCTCCATGCTTAGGAGCTAGAGCATGGATGAACATACTTAGAATTATCTTCACTTCCCAGCATAATCTGTGTAAATATTGATATATGAAAGATGTCTTGGAGGTTGCAGTCTTTTTTTATTTATTGTGCGCGCGCACACACCAGTGTGTTTATCAGGGGGTATGTGTTTATAGAGGCCCAAGGATCATTTTGAGAATCATTCTGGATTCTTCTACTTACTTCCTTGCTTGGCTCTGAGATTTCCCAGGCTCCACCCACCAGGGCCAGAAGTACAGGCCACTTCCATTTCTGCCTGGTGTTTTTTTTACAGAGGACCTGAGATTCGAATTCAGGACTTTCTGCTTGCAAGGCAGAGTCTTAGCCCCTGAGCCATCTCTCCAGCCCAAGAAGCACTACTCTTTAACATCTCTGTGGGACGAGGGGCCTGAAAACACCAAATGATGATGTCTTGGACTCCCAAGATGCCCACATCTGTTAGTGTGTGTGTAAATGGCAGTAAATGCTCATAAGATGGTAAGCTGGTATAATAGAGAGTTGCTGAAGTAATTTTGTCCAAATCTTTAAGGTTGAAGTTATCTCTCTGTCTTTGCAGAACAACCCTTGTACACGCCACATACTGTGAGTCAACAAATGTTGTCAGATGTTTTCTTTAATAAAGTGAAGAAGGTATCTTCGGACGAATGTCTTTGGATCGCATGCAGTATATTATGCGGCTGATTACCAATGTCATGTAAGTGCTAGTTAATATTAAACTGAAGATGAAAATAATTATAGCCAGGGACTGGAAAGACTGGGCAGACTGAGTTTGAGCCCTGGAAGCCCATGTGATAGAAGGAGAAAACTCACTTCCTCTGATCCTTACTTGTAACCCACGGCATGCATGTTCTCTCTCTCCCGTTTCTTTTCCTGTCAAATAGTTAAAAAAATAATTTTAGGGACTGGAGAGATGGCTCAGGGATTAAAGTCTTTGCTGCCCTAGAAAAAGTTTGGATCCTAGATTCCAGATCCCATGTACAAATGCTGGGGAGAAATGGTGGCAGACTGCACTTCTAACCCTAGAATTCACGCTTGGTCCTCCACAGGGACATACAATACCCTCTGATACAGACAGACAGACAGACAATCAGACATAGACACACACACACACATAATAAATTAAAAAAAGAAGACAGAATAAAACTGTCTGAGTTAAAATACAATTTTTCCGATTTATATGCTCAAATTATTTATTTAAAATTATGTATAGGTGTGGATGACATCCTGGATTAATTACTTCTACCACCTTCTTGCTTCACTCTGAGATTTCCCAGGCTCTACCCACCAGGCCGCTGCCATTTCCACCTGGCATTTTTAAGTAGAACCTGGGATCCAAACTCAGGTCCTTCTGCTTGTGACACAGTCTTAACCTCTGAGCCATCTCCCTGGCCCCAGTTTTCTTTTCTTTATTTGTGTGTGTGTGTGTGTGTGTGTGTGTGTGTGTGTGTGTAGAAGAGAGCACTGTGTGTACCTGTGGAGGACTAAGGGTGACTTTGGGAATAATCCTGGATTGCTTCTACCTCCTTTTTTTTTTTTTCTCTGCTCCTGGCATTTTTACGTGGGACCTGGGAACTGAACTCAGGACCTTCTGCTTGTGAGGCAGAGTCTTAATCCCTGAGCCGTTTCTCCAGCCCCCTAGTTTTATTTTCTAATTTGCCTTCTCGCTAGCAGTGTATAAGGGCTCCTGTCTGTCTGTCGTGTCTATAGCGACTGACGTTCTGACTGGGAGGAGATGGACTATCATCATCGTTATAACTTGTGCTGCTGAACGGTTTCCCTCAGATCTTGTAACCATTACTCTTTACTTTTTGAGAACCGCTTTCTTCATTACTCCATTTCCTGACTGGGTAGTTTGATTTCTTGGTACCTAGTCTTTTTGAGTGCTCTGTATGCTGAAGAGATGACATTGGCCAGTCAGGTGTGTAATCGGCTTTCGTGGGAGGCTTCTTCACTTGCTTCTTTTGCCGTGCTGAAGCTGTTTAAGCCCACGCAATCAGTCCACTTGTCAATTCTTTTTTTTTTTTTTTTAATTTTTTAAATTTATTCAACTGTGCGTGCATCTGTGTGTGTACGTAATGTATGTGTGTGTGTGTGTGTGTGTGTGTGTGTGTGTGTGTGTATAGAACAACAGGCGAATTCGGGAACCACCATGGACCGCCTCCACCTCCTTCTTGTTTACTCTGCCCCGGGATTCACAGGCTCCGTCCTACCAGGACCAGAAACACAGGCCGCCCCTGTTTCTGCCTGGCATCTGTACGTGGGGGTCTAGGATCCGAACTCAGGACCTTCTGCCTGCAAGGCAGAGGCTTAACCCCTGAGCCACCTCTCCAGCCCCACTTGTCAATTCTTGCCATGATTTCTCGAGCAACTGGAAATACAGGCTGACCAAAAGAATACCCCGAAGAAGAGGGAAGGTCCAGCGCTCACAGGAAGAGCGTCATTCCATTAGAGAGACCAGACAAATCACAGTACAGCCGCACCGGGAGAAAGTGACATATCTAAGATACCGTTCGAGCAGGACAGGAAGGAATATGCTTCTCAGAAGTCATTTACCCAACTCTAAAGCAAAACTCAAAAAGTCGAGGTGTGCAAGGTGTTGCAGATTCCTCTGGGAGAGTTGTGAATCCACAGAAAGCAAACAGTGCCGTGACAGACACACCTCACGCCATTTTACCCTTGAACAGCACAGGTTTGAATGATGTGGGTCATTGTTTTAAGGTTTTGATGCTCTTTGCCCTCTGCCCAGTTGATGGCTGCCCATCCCACATTCCTCAGTGCAACTCTCTTCCCCAGGATGAAGTTCCTGGACCCACGGCAGATGAGATTCTCTTATGTGATGAATTTTTCTTTCAGCATCTGTCTGAATTTACAGTGGTTCTTTTATTTCCCTTGTCTTCTCCATCAGACTTTTTATTTATTATTTATTCAATTGTGCATGTATGCCTGTGTGCGTGTATGTGCGTGTGTATGTGTGCATGTGTGTGTGTGTATGTGTATATGTGTGTGTATTTGTGCAGAACCACGGATGAATTTGGGAACCACCATGGACACCTCCACCTCCTCCTCGTTTATTCTGCCCCGGGATTCACAGGCTCCGCCCTACCAGGACCAGAAACGCAGGCCGCCCCCCACTTCTGCCTGGTGTCTATACGTTGGGTCTAGGATCCAAACTCAGGACCTTCCACCTGCAAGGCAGAGGCTTAATCCCTGAGCCACCTCTCCAGCCCCCTCCATCAGACTTTTAAGTTAAACTAGAGCAGGAATTCTACTACGGTTGTACAAAGCCTACAGTTGCACACACTGCTGTCAATCAGGTGTGCTGCTTGGTGTCCTTCCTTCACAAGAAGCACTCACGTGTTGTACTGCTATGTTGTTTCTTCTGTTATAGCCACTAGTGTCCCTTTGGAATCCTGGGATGTAGTTAATTCATATGGAAAGCATCTAGATGCTAAAAATAGGTACTGGGAATGATTTTAAAAAAACGGGAAAAGTGGAAAACAGCATTTGTCAAGAAGAGCTCTCACCAATGAGATCATGGTTAGGCCATAAAGGAGCAGAGAGGGAGGTATGATAGGTATGATAGTCTCTCTCTCTATATATATATATGCATATATATATATTTATAAACAGACACACACACACACATATATATATATACTTCTTTTATTTTTAAAATATTTCGTTGTTTCTTAAGAGACAGGAGAGAAAGGAGAGAAGGGGAGAGGGGGGAGAGAGAGCATGCACATCATAGTGCAGGAGTAGAGGTCAGAGAGAACGTTAGAAGCCAGGTCTCTCCTCCTACGTGGTTTCCAGGAATAGAACTCAGGTCGCCAGGTTTGTGAGGAACTGTCTTATTCCTCTGAGCTAACTCACCTGCCCTGATATTCTAATTTGAAAGAAATGTTGAAAAAAGAGAAATGTTGATATATTCCTTCCTATTAGAGATATTTTGGAGGAGTAACTGCTGACTTATCCTATGGGTTTTTGCATGGAGGAAAATGTTATCCTGTGAATCTCTGGAATTAATAGAATGGGCTATTAACTCTGAATATTTCTAAAAATTAGATACGTATTTGCATTAGTTTCATCTTCCCAATTGCCAAATTGGATACAGGACTTGAACAATTTAGGGCAACAGTGTTTATTTCTGGTTACAGTCCATCATTATGGCAATAAAGTTCACACCACGCTCAGGAGCCTGACCACGGGAAGCAGTGGGAGAGGGACATGCTTTCTTGACAGTCTGCCAAAGTTCTAGACCAGCTCTTTCTCTAACCCTCCTGCTCAGAAAGAAGTTCTGTCCACCGTGACTGGGTCTTCATCCATTAGATAATCTCCCACAGGCTTGCTTGGTTGCCCTTCCTTAATTGTTCACAGATGAACCCAAAGAGCCAGCTTTTGATTGTACAGTTGGCATCTACTGCCACAGGTGGCACCTTGGCTCCCACCTGCCACAGACTGGTTTTCCTCCATCGATGAGATAATCTTCTGCAGGTTTTCTCAGGGTTTGCCTTAACTAAATAATTCTTCATAATTGTTTCAAGAGGCTTAGTCTCAATTGTCACGTTGACCTGTATCTGGCTGGTACAACATTCTCACAAGGCATAATTTTAATGGCTATGTGGAAGTCTACTAAATAGAAATCTAGCTGAGACTTCAGGATTGTTTTTCAGATATTTTTGGAAAGGAATGCGTTTTTAATTTTAAACAATTCTTCAATACAGGATTAAAGAAGAAGAATTATTTTTGAAGGATTCCGATGATTGGGCTGGATGTGGTGGTTCACACGTATAACGCCACCACAGAAGGCTGAGAAGGGGCATTGCTGCAAGTGCCAAGTCAGCCTGGGTACATAGTGAGTTTCATGCCACCCTCAGCTGCAGTGAGACCCTCAAATAAATAACTAAATAAACAAATAGAAGCTGAGAAGACAGCTCAACCGACAAGTCACCTGCTTACAATCCCAGTGACCTGAGTTGAGCCCCCAGAAACCCGTGAGGTGGTAGGAAAGAACTAGCTCCCGAAAGCTGTCCTTGGACCTCCTCCCACGTACCATGAAGTGCATATATGTGTCCCACCCCTTGAACTAATTAAATATTATGAGAAAGTAAAATAAAAAAGTAAAAAGAGGGGCTGGAGAGGTGGCTCAGGGGTTAAACCTCTGTCTTGCAGGCAGAAGGTCCTGAGTTCGGATCCTAGACCCCACGTATAGACTCCGGACTGAAGCGGAGGTGGCCTGCGTTTCTGGTCCTGGTAGGGCGGAGCCTGTGAATCCGGGGGCAGAGTAAACAAGGAGGTGGAGGCGTCCTTGGTGGTTCCAGAATTCGTCGTGGTTCTATGCACACACGCACACACCATACATGCACAATTGAATTAAAAAAAAAACAAGTAAAAAGAGACTTTGGTCAGTATGTCTAAGGGGTCCTTAAGAAAGCTGTGGGAACTCATGATCTTACCATGAGAGCAAGAGACAATCATTTTCTCAACCAGAATCTTTAAAAACAGGCACAGCTGTACTATTTCTACATTTTCATGTGCATAGGGGGAATACATGTGTGCACATGCATGTTTGTACGTCTGGGTACATGTGCATGTCAAACATCGTGGGAGTCTGGAGACCCAAGGTTGACGCTGGGAATTACCTTTTTTCCACTTGAGTCTTTTCGAGATAGGGTTTCTAATAGACCCACAGCTCACTGATAGGACTAGTCTGACTAGCTAGCTTGCTCTGGGGATTCATAATCTCTGCTTTCACAGGCTGGAATTACAGGCGACCACACCCACCAGCTATTTTGCATGAACTTTGTTCTTTGCTTGTATGGCAAACACATTAACTGTGGAGCCCTCTCCCAGCCCTGTTCATCTACTTACTACAGAGCTGGGCACGAAAGCAAGGGCCTCGAGCCCCCTAGTGCTGAGCTAGACCCGAGCTGCCTTTCTGTTCTTCCTATGCGTGAAATAAAAAGTGTGTGGAGATGACCAGTAACTCACCACATCTGTTAGAGTACATGGAAAAACTGAAAAGACATATTACTAATTCTTACTGAATCAATTGTTGTCCCAAACAAGACCTTTACATTGCTTATACTAACAAATGAGTTGAAAGTGTTAGAAGAAGGTAACAGAAGGAGGTGGGTTACAAGACACCAGACCCCTTAGCATCATCTTGAATTCCAGCGATGTGCACATGACTGTGTGGGAACATCTGTGTAAAACATCTGTTTTACACTGTATGTCACTTTTAGGGATGCATGTGATTTCTTATGTAAATAAAATTGCATTTTATTTACTAACTTGTTTATATGCAATAACTTGTAGGAATTGCAAGTTAGGGTATCTATAGTGTAATAGCCCAAATCTAGGAAGTTTATTCAAAGGCATGGAATGGGGTTTACTGCAGATGCTCAAAGTACTGAACTAGAAATATGTCAGAGAACTACTCATTTTTTTAAAAATTTAATATATTTTTAATCCCCCCCCAGTTTTACAAGCATATTGAGTACTTATTCCTGCCTTCCTCCTCCTTCCTTCTCATTCCCCTTCCCCTCCCTTTATCAATCCATCCCACTCCCTCCCACACTCCTGCTTGTCTGCTTCTATGGACCCCAGGGTTCCCTCTGGCTTGTCTACTCTTGTGGGGGTTCAGGCTTCTGTGCATACCAACTGGCCCTCCTAGGGCTGCCTGCACTGATAGAGGCATTCCCCTTTACTCATCCAGCCCTAGCCCAAGGTTTCCACTGCATGTAATTCTCTCTCCTGAGATCCTCACCAGTCTATGGGGCATGTTGACATGTCAGCCTTTATGCAGGTCTGGTAAGGACATGTCTCACTGCAGTCAGTTCCTGGATGCAGCAGCCCTGCCTCGAATAGAGTATCTTGTCCAACGGTGGACTTTACCATTTTTAGGCTCTTAAATCTTACTGCTTTATTGCATAAGATTCTATTACTACTTTTGAAGTCAGTTCTGTGAATCAAAAAATTAGTGAGAGCTGGAGAGATGGCTCAGTGGGTCAGGTGACTGCTCAAAAATCTGGAGACCTGAGTTCAATACTCAGAAGCCCACATGATGGAAGGAGGGAACTAACTTCTGAAAGTTGTCCTCTGACCACCACCTTTATGCCATGACATGCATGTACCTCCTCCATCATCCATCATAAATAAATAAAAATTTAAAAAATATGAGACAACTTTCCTTCAGTCAACTCAATCAGTAGCCTCTGACTTCCACAGAAGATTCTTAGCTCACAGGTTGCTACGTTAGATATTACTGGGTTCACATACTTGATGTAAGCAGTTTAGAGGAGGATAGTCCATTTAGAGATGAGAAGGAAGATAGATGCAAATCACCTTGGTTATTGATCTCTGTATTCTAGCTAAAGTTTACTAATGTAGTCATAATAATAAGCAGACAGTAACATCTTTACAAATTCTAATATGGTAAGATGTTTGCTTCTTATCTGCTATAAATACCACAAAATTCTCTTTCTACTATTGACTTAGATAATTTCGTTCAAACACTTTTAAATAATTTTAGGTCAAAACCAGTGACGGATCCTACCTTACAGATTTGTTTCTATTACATGATAAAACATAGTCTTTTTGAACAAGGGTCAAATATTTGCTCTTACAAACTTCCCATTCTGTACATTTCTGTAGAGCCAGGAAAAGAGGAGCAATATCAGAGAAGCTAAATGACTATGAAAGAATTTGGTGGTTGCGGAGACTTAAACTAAAGATGTGGCGATAGATATTTCAGTGGATATGTTAAAACAAGAGGTAATTCTTAATTATTTTTGGAACTGAGACTATCTAAATGTACATATTTGATAGTAATTAAAAACGAAGCCTTTCCCCAGTAATTCCCAGGTATTCTGTTAGTTCTCTTGTGTTTTGAATCCTGGCTGGTTATGTACAGCCGCATGGTACTCCATTGCAAATCACCAGGTCCTGAATATTGTCACTTTTGTTTGGTAATAGTTTTACTGGAATATACTTAACATACTACATGGAGTCACTCAGCACATGCACTTTAGCCACATTCAGTAGCCTCACAGAGCTGTGCACTGTAGAACATTTCCATCATCCCTTACAGAAGCCCCATAGTCTGTAGGCATCGGCATCTCCTTTCCTGATCAGCCTCAGGGAACCACCAGCCTCTGTTGTTCCTATCAGTTTGCTTGTTGCGTACATTCCCTGTGAGTTGAATTGCACATCCTCTAAATACAAGAAAAGAAAAGTGATGTGATATGTGTCTTCTGAGCCTGATATATTTCACTATACATCATGAACCATTTTCTTATAAAGGGAATAATTTTGTTGTTCTTTATGATCAAATAAAACTCCATTGCATATCTATATATCTCCCACATTCTTCACACGCTCATTCGCTGATGGGCCTGCAGGCTGATTGCAGAATTTGGCTGTTGGAAACAGTACTGCACGAGTCAGCTTTGATTGTGTTAGACGCACACCTGGAAGTGAAATCACATGGTAGAACATCCTTGCTGATTTCTATGCATATGTAAGTAATTTACAAAAAAAAAGTAATTTATATTCCAGCAATAGTTTGTAAGGAAAACCATTCTAATACTTAGTCTTGATGATACTGATGAAACTAAGCACAAGTTACATTTAAGTTTTACATGGTCATGGGACATGTGTATTTTTCATTTTATTTGCACTCAATCTTTTTCACCGTCTCATGCTTTAGTCATGCAATCTTTAAAATAAAGAATGCAACTCTTACCTTTTCCTTACAGCCACCTGCGAACCTGGATTCTTGGTCTTTTGAAGCTTTATTCTTCAGGAGCTTAAACAATAAATCAGGATCTGCTTTGGGGAGAATAACAAAAATATGCACAGATTATAAAAGGAAAATATTTTCTCAGAATATTTTATTTATTGAGCTGATTACATGCCATTTCACAGTTCCTCATTGAATGGATTGTGTGAAACTTTACAAATCTTGTATTTTAGGCTGCTTTGTGGCATAAATAACTTTCAAGTTGATTTGGTATGTGAAAACCAGTACCTAGCATCACATACAGTGTGCTCAGAGGCCGACTATATGTATAGAGCGTGTCCAAACAGCCAGGCTGTCCCCACTGTCTGAAAGGGTCAACTTAATGCTGGCTCATTGAATTTTAATCTTTTGTACTTTTCATTTGGAATTTTCCTGTTCTGTTTGCTTATTTTATATTAACTTTTTTTTCAAAATCTTAAAATCGGAGAATTCTAAATACCGCAAAGAATATTATTTAAATAGAATTGCTGATGCTATCATTCATTGCTTTTCTAGCTTGATGTTGTGTACACATATAAATGCATGCAAACACACACAAACTTAGATCTATGGTCTGCATTTATTAGAAAACATGAGTATTTATCTTTCTGAAGCCTGACTTACTTCGCTTAATAAAATGATTCTGGTTGCATCCATTTAATTGCAAATGTCATTTCATTTTTTTTTCTTCATGGTCGCATAAGATTCCATTGTATATATGCACCACATTTACTTATCTAGTCATCTGTTGCTGGACATCTTTTTTTTTTCTTTTATTCAATTGTGCATGTATGCTTGTGTGCGCGCGTGTATGTATGTGTGTGTAGAACCTCAGACAAATTCAGGGACCACCATGGACCGCTTCCTCCTCCTCCTTGTTTACTCTGCCCTGGGATTCACAGGCTCCGCCCAGAAATGCCCGCTTCCGCCCGGCGTATACGTGGGGTCTAGGATCCGAACTCAGGACCTTCTGCCTGCAAGGCAGAGGCTTAACCCCTGAGCCACCTCTCCAGCCCCAGTTGCTGGACATCTTGTTCTATTTCCTGCTTATTGTCAGTAGTGCAGCTGAAAACTTGGATGTGCCAGTATCTCTGTGGCATCTTGTTCTAACCGTCTTTCGTTCAATACCTTGGAGAGACACAGCTGTGTCGTGGTAGTTCTATTTTCAGTGTTTTAAGCAGAACTTCATCCTGAGTTCTACAGTGACTCTCATGAATGGAGAGAGGCCCAGCATGGATGAAGATCTGTCAGCTAAAACTGTTAAGTGGAATACGGTAGTCTACAAATTATTTCCAACCTTGGCCTTTCCACACGTTCATAGATATTCATCATAAAAGCCATATATTGGGGTGATCTGTCAGCTTCGCCCCTTCTTACCCTCTCCCATTTCCTTTAGATAAACATGAACCTAAGTATGAAACAAAGGCTCGTTTCTGAGCCATTCGTGACAGGCACATGGTGACCTGCTTGAATTTCCTTAGAATATCAGGGAACATCTAGGAAGAGGAAAGAATGTAAAGGTAGAGGGTGGGGAGGAATGTACAGTGTGGGCACCGGATGGGACTGGTATAGCCTGAACTCACTGCAGCTGTGGTTAGTTGAAGATGAGGTCTGTCAGTATTTCATCATGGAAGGGGACGAGGTCATGAGGCCCCAGCCCTCCCCGTGGGACTTTTGATGTTGAACGCTGACTGTGGGAAGAGGAGCCACTTCATTCAGTGTTGGACTCACTGATGTATCATCCATGTTCCAGCAAATGCCCAGGCATTCCGGGGCCGAGACACCACCGCCCCTAGCTTCTGGGGGGAAGAGGCTCTGTCTCAAGCCTCCATGGGTACATGAGTGGGCGAGATAGGAATCGATCCAGGTTTATTCGTAAATGCACTGGTATTTATCCCAAAACCAGGAAACAGCACAGCAAGCAAAAATAATTTTTTACAGGATAGTTAAGCGCATGCTGTGAGAAAAGACTAGACATGAAATTACAAGAAAAACAGAAGCGGGGCTGGAGAGGTGGCTCAGGGGTTAAGCCTCTGCCTTGCAGGCAGAAGGTCCTGAGTTCGGATCCTAGACCACACGTATAGACGCCAGGCAGAAGCAGGGGCGGCCTGCGTTTCTGGTCCTGGTAGGGCAGAGCCTGTGAATCCCGGGGCAGAGTAAACAAGGAGGAGGTGGAGGCATCTATGGTGGGTCCCGAATTCGCCCATGGTTCTACACACGCACACATACACACGCACAGTTGAATAAATTTTTAAAAAAAAGAAAGAAGGAAAAAGAAAAACAGAAGCCTCACATAGTGACGTCCATAGTGAATTAGGGAGCACACATTGTTTCCAAGTACAGTTCATTGTAACTGTGGTCAGGATCTTCAGTCCTATAGCAGTCTTGTGGTTGTTTAGGTCTGCAGGTGGAAGGAACATGCAGGAAAATACCTTGGCCTAGAACAGGTCGTGAGCCGGGCCATGGGGCAGCCTGAACCATTGCTGAGCAAGAATAAGCAGGAGGCATTTATCTCTCACAGGATGGAGGAGCGGTCACGCAGCATCACGCGGTCCAGCTCCAAGAGAGTAGGCCCTAGATCCTGGCAGCCCCTACCCGGGCACATGCTAATGCAACCCTGATGAAGCTCAGTGAGTCCCACTGGCCACCCAAAGGCATGAAAATAAACTTGTAGAGGTTTTCAGTGGGAGAAACAAGAACGGGATCAGGAATACAGGATTAAAATGATTTAAATTCACTGTATACATGCATGAAACTGTCAAAGAGTTAAAAGTGTAAACAAAAGATGCAAATAAAGGTAAGTAATATAGTTATGACCTCAATCATTTTTTCCCTCCTAATTGGGATGATATGGTTTCTCCCTCAGACTGTCTTTTTTTTTTTTTTTTTTAATTAGCAGTTTTCACAGGTGGGGGGATGGTTGCTAGTGTCAGCAACTCCAGCAAGTCAGTGTGTCTTTCCAGATGAGAGGGTTTCTGTGAAAATTTTGCCTGTTAATTAAATCCCTTCTCTTCTTTGCGATTGAAGGTGTTTATTAGAAGAGAACAGGGAATTACTACCCGCACTCTAAGGAGCAGGGAGGTCTTGGAAAAGGCCTCCTCCAGCTCCTGCTGTTTCCGCCATAAAGGACTGTCTCTCCCCTCTGGAGCAGGAAGCCGAATAAATCTCCCTTTTCTCCCTTAAGGTGCTTGAGTTTGAGTGCTGTCTCACAGCACAGATAAGAGTAACCTGTGCAATGGGTAAAGGTACCTGCAAGTCACAACATGATTGAAGGAGAGTGTTATGGCTTGAATATGAGCTGTCTCTCACAGGTTCATATGTTTAATCCTTAGTTGGAGTTAATGTTTGGGAAGGTCATGGCGCCTTTGGGAGGTGGGGTCTTGCTGGAAGAAGGCGTGTCACAGAGAATGGGGCTTGAGGCCCTGCTTCCACCTGCTTGCTCCTGCTCTGTCTCCCTGTGGCTGCAGTGACCTGACCACCCCCTGCTTCTGTGTCTAGCCACACCTTCTGCTGCAGGACTCCCACCGTGATGCACTGTATCTCACTCACTCCCCACCCCCAACCATAAGTGAACAGATCCCCCTTTCTCTCCTAAGTTGTTTCTCTCCCAAGTCTGAATATATTGTCTTTTGGTGTGTGTGTATGTGTGTGTGTGTCAGACAGTACTGTGTGTCCCTGTGGAGGACCAAAGATGACTTTGGGAATCATCTTGGATTGCTTCTACCTTCTTTTTGCTTCACTCTGGGATTTCTCAGTCTCCACATATCAGGGCTAGAAGTGCAGGCTGCCACCAGTTCTGCCTGGTGTTTTTATGTGTGACCTGAGATCTGAACTCAGGACCTTCTGCTTGGGAGGCAGAGTCTTAATCCCCGAGCCATCTCTTAAACCCTGAATATATTGTCTTTTTTTTTTTTTATTTCAGCTCATACAAACTTATTAGGTACACCAGTTCCCTCCCTCCCTCCTCTTCCCCCCGTACTCCCTGCTCCCCCTCCCTACCCCTCTCCCTCCCCATCCCCTAGTGCCTCCCATCCCAATTCCCAGAGAGTCCTTTCTTGTGCATGTCTGATTTTCCTCTGGGCCCTCCTCTCCAATGTCGTACAAGGACCCAGTGGCCTTTCCCGAACCCTTTCCCGTGTTCCCCTTAGGTATAGGAACACTGCTGTGGCTGCCAATCCTTTGCCTCCAAGGATCTTGGTGCCTTTAGCAGATGCTAGACTTTGTGAGGTCAACAGTGTGTTGGACAATGCGCAGGGCATGCAAAGTCCAATTATGATTGCTTCAGCCCTAACTAGTATAGAGTATCTTACATATCATTGCTCCTCCCATCCTTATGCTCTTACACTCTTACCGCCCCCTCTTCCGCAAATTTCCCTGAGCTTCAAGATGGGGAGAGACTAAGCTGGCCTAGTTCTAGGTGGTTGATATAGAGTCTCTGAAGTTCTGGATTGTGGTTTGGTAAACCCTGAATATATTGTCTTAAGGCAAAAGAAAATCGACTGCAACAGAAAATTCTTTCCCAAAAGTTACCTTTTGTGTGTGTGTGTGTGTGTGTGTGTGTGTGAGAGAGAGAGAGACAGACAGACAGACAGACAGACAGACAGAGGACAGACAGTCAAAGAGTACTATGTGTGCCTATGGAGGCCCAAGGGAATCACCCTGAATTGTTCTACCTCCTCTTTGCTTTGCTCTGGAGTTTCTCAGATTCTGCCTTTCAGGGCCAGAAGTGCAGGCTGCCACCATTTCTGTTTGGTGTTTTTACATGGGATCTGAACTCAGGACCTTCTGCTTGCAAAGCAGAGGCTTAACCCCTATGCCATCTCTCCAGTCCCAACATTACCCTCTATCCTCCACATATGCCCTTTGACATGATCGTGCATGTTCTATGTTCTCTCCCTCTCAACATATTTTTTCCTTTTTGGGTGTGCGGGTAGGTGTGGGTGTGTGTAAAAGAGGGCACTTAGTGTGCAATTGGAAGCCCAAGGTTGACATCAGGGATCATCCTAAATTGCTTCTACCTCCTTATTGCTTTGCTCTTGGGTTTCCCAGGTTCCACATTCTAGGCGCAGGTACAGGCTGCCACTATTTCTACCTGCCGTTTTTAAATGGAATCTGGGGGTGTACTTGGGTCCTTTTGTTTTTAAGACAAAGGCTTTAGTTAGCCCCTAAGTCATTTCCCCAACCCCATATTTCCTTTTTCAAATGAGGTTTCTTCTTTCCTTCCTCCCTCCTTTCTTCCTTCTCTCTCCTTTTGTTTTTGAGCCAGGGTCTTGCCGAACTTGGCCACACTATGTAGACTGGATGACTTTGAGTTTCTGATCCTCCTGCCTCCACCTCCAGAGTGCTAGGATTATAGGTGTGCCCTCCTATGCATGTGGAGGGTCAAGGGCTTCTACATGCTGGGCAAGCCCTCTGCTACCCAAGCTACATCGTCAGCCTCTGAATGAGTTTTAAGAGGACCCTAAGGGTTTATTTTTAATGTGTTGTCAATGTAAATCATTCCATAAACTTATGAGAGTTGGTAAAACACTATTTACAAATGTTCTGGGCTGGCGAGATAGCTCACCTGGTAAGCCTGATGACCTGAGTTTGAGCCCCAGAGCCTGTGCTGTGGAAAGAGAAAGTTTTCCACACAAGCACCATGGTACGTATGCATCTGCTTACTATCTCCATCTCGGACACTCAAATAAATAAAATGTTAATACAGATAAATAATAAGAAGTAAGGAAAGAAAGAAAGAGAGAGAGAAAGGAAAGAAAGAAAGAGAGAGAGAGAGAAAGGAAAGAAAGAAAGAAAGAAAGAAAGAAAGAAAGAAAGAAAGAAAGAGAAAGAAAGAAAGAAAGAGAAAGAAAGAAAGAAAGAAAAAGAAATGTAAAGGCTCAGGTGGCTAGAAACACAGGAAAAACATTGGTCAAATTCTCAGCTGTGATCAGCCTCCTTTGCCACCAGCTGGGAGATTGTGGGAAAATCATCACCATATGATGTCCGCTTTAGTCATTTGGTTTGTTTTGCTTTTTTTAAAAAAAATCTTCTGTAAAAAGCTATTTTATTTATTTGTTTGTGAAATTAGGCATGGCTTTGCTATGTAAATTCTGGAAAATATTTTGTATTGTATTTGGAGAATGATTTCCCTTGGGCCTCCACAGACACACACACTCAAGTGCACTTAGGTATTTACACCTTCCTACACACAAATACCCCCACACAAAAATACACATGTATGCAAGTACCCCCCACATGCACATACATGAGAGAAAAAAAGAGAGAAATGGAGAAAATGAGAGCAATAGGACCAATGTCTGCTTCAGAATCTCTGTGTGATTCCCACGATATTCCTCTCACCAAACTGTAAAATAAACAAGTCTCCCTTTCTCCCCTAAGTTGATGAAGTCTGAGTATACCGTCTCGCAGCAAAAGAAGACAGACCCGTGAGCCACCATGTCCAGGAAACACTAGTGACGGTCCTCATTCTTTTAATGAAGCTGCACAAACAAAGAGAAGGTAGAAAATAATCAAGGGTCTCTTCAGAGTATACAGTGAACTTAAATATAAAATGAACACTTTCCCATGAGCAGCTTCACTTACTGACTTCCTAAGGATGATGTCATTGAAGATGTGGCCATGCAATAAATTCCATATTCCACACATTATTAAGTTCCTAATATACTATTAGAATCTTTGCTTTTAAATAGCAATTTTTCTTAACTATTTACTTGGTCATTTGAAAGACAAGAGAGAAGGTACACACATGCATGCCACGTTACATAGGTGGAAGAGGTTGGAGGAAAACTTTGGGAAGCCATTTTCCTCCCCTGCCACATGGGCTTCGAGGGATTGAACTCCGGTCACCAGGTTTGAAGCAGGCACCTTGCCCCAAAGCCATCTCATCAGACCCTAAGACATTTTTCTTACTTAGAAGAAAACAGTATTGGAAGGAGGTTCTTGGAGGAAATGCAATTTATTTCTTCTTAAGTTTCATGCACATTTTTTTTTTCTGACCCAGATGGTTAACGGAAAACTAAGTAAATGAGTCCGTTGGACCATATCAGCTTTAATCAAGTATGCCAAAATTTCCTAGGTCACAGATCTCTGGATCAAGAAAAGTGTCACCTGGAGGTGATACACCTTTGGGACATCATTCAGAGATCTTAGACTCTCAATACCAATTGTTGAATTGATGGGATATCAACTCTTGCCGGTCTCTGTGCAGAAACTTCTCATAAAATGGGAGAAGCCACAGTTTCAGTCATCTCAATAAGTGCACTTTAGAAATGCTCACCAGAAGTTTTTAGGACCATAGCATGTTCTTATTAATAACACAAACCTGCAGGCTAGCTGAATTATGTGTTATATCCAAGAGAAAGTTATAGACCATCCTACTGCAAACCAATTAAGAGGAAAAGGAGTCCTGTTGATTAAGTGCACTACCAAGAGTACCTCAAAAGTCTCTTGTGCTGAAGAGGCGGCTCAGGGCAGATGGCTTCACAAGCAGAAGGCTCTGAGTTCTGATTCCAGGTCTCACAGCAAAACAACTAGATGGAAACAGCTGTGGCCTGCACTTCGTTCCTGGTGGGCAGAGCCTGGGAAAGCCCTAAGCGAAGCAAAAAGGAGGTAGAAACAATCCAGGATGATTCCCAAAGTCACCCTGGGCCTGTACAAGGTCATACAGTGGTCTCTGATACACACACACACACACACACACACACACACACACACACACAAATATTTTAAAAGTCTTTTAGTGCTGAACCTTAGGCATTTTGGAGTTTATAAAGGAAAAAAGCACAAAAATCACGATATAGTTGCGTTAGATTTGGGTCAGAGAGACCTTGTCACCGTAGTTAGTTTGCAGTTTGGATTATATATCTTGGAGTTATTTCGGTTTTATATCCGGGCTGTGATCAGTGTCATGATATGTGTTGATGAGAGACTTCCATATGCAGTTATCTAAGGGAGGGAAAGGAGTGGCTGAAAAATGCCGGAACAGGCATGCAATGGAATCCAAGCGGGTTCAAAACAAGATGGCGGCTCTTTTGCTACTTCATATGCACATCTCTCCTTGGAGGGAAGCATGTGCCGTGTTCTCACACATCTCTATGACTGCATTTGTTTCTTTTTTTATGCTTTATTTATTTATTTTGTGTGTGTATCAGAGGGCATGGTGTATCCCTGTGGAGGGCCAAGGGTGACTTCAGGAATCATCCTGTATTGCTTCTACTTCCTTTTTGCTTTACTCTGGGATATTCTAGCCTTTGCCCACCAGGACCAGAAGTGCAGGGTGCCTGTTTCTGCCTAGCATTTTTTTAAGTGGCACCTGGGATCCGAACGCAGGACCTTCTGCTTGTGAAGTAGAGTCTTAACCCCTGGGCATCTCTCCAGCACTATGACCGCATTTCTAACTGGTCTGTGAATCTTTTCTTTTCTTCTGTGAATTTTCTTGCTCTGCTAGCCCTGAGGAATAGGGATCCTGTGCTTGTAACAATCTGTTCTTGGTTCTATGATGTGTCCTTTACCAACTTCTCTCATGGAATTGGAGAGTGCTGAGTTCTCTCACAGTGACTTTGGGAATCATCCTGGATCGTTTCTACCTTCTTTTTGCTTTGTTCTGGGAGTTCCCAGGCTCTACCCACCAGAGACAGAAGTGCAGGCCGCCACTGCTTCTACCTGGCATTTTTATATGAGACCTGGTATCTGAACTCAGGACCTTCTGCTTAGGAGGCAGAGTCTTAACCCCTGAGCCATCTCTCCAGCCCACCCTCCAAGAATTTCCTAAAACAAAGTTGAGAGTATAATCAACAAAACTCACCAATTTTATCACATATGGGGATATCTCAAGACATTTCAGTTCAACTCACAGCTCACAAAATCGAGGTGCCTAGGGACCGTGGCCTTGTCCTGTTAGTGTGAGTTGATGCGGGAGAGAAAGACAGAGAAGATTAAGGAGGAGACTTGGGAAGGAGAAGAAGCTCACCATCTGGAATCTGGATGAAAGTCAGAAATTCAACACAACTGAGAACATTAGAACCACTTACAAAGGCAACGCTCTTTCCCTAAAGATATTGCAAACAAGGATATGAAAACAATAAGTAAACTATTCATTTATGCCTGTGTATGATCTTCTTACACTCCTCTCCCATCCCTAAACCCAAGCAGTGCACCTCATAACGACACCTTACAATTTCATTTATAAATGGAAAGTCTTTAAGATACTTAAAAAATAAGTAAATACATTTTTTTTTCCTTTTTCATGTGTGTGTGTGTGTGTGTTGCATGTGGGTATCTGTGTGTGCCTATGAGTGCTCTTGAGTGTGTGTGTCTGTGGAGGCCCAAGGGTGACATTGGGAATCACACTCAGTTGGCTCATCCACCTTATTATCATGAGCCTCAGCCTGTAATTAAACACAGAGCATGTCATTAGGTTTAGTCAGTTTACTCTAGTGATTCCCAGACTTCACTATCCAGGGTTAGAATTACAGGTGGGTCATCACCCTTAACCCAGCATTTTTACTTGAGACCTGGGGATCTAAACTCAGGAACCTGTGCTTGAGCAGTAAGGGTTTTAACCACTGAGCTATTTCCCCAGCTCCACAAAGCTCTTTTTTTTTTTTTTTTTTTTTGCACTTAATTTGCAAACTCGATTCATCTTTAAATCTCATTGTAAATCACATCCTTTCAGCACTAACTGAAACTCCACAGAATGAGCCAGGCTTGGGTGTACATGCCTGTAACCCAGGCTCTGGGGAAGCAGAAGCAGGAGGATTTGAGCAATTTTGAGGCCAATCTGTACTCCACAGTCAATTGCTAGTGAGCCAGGGCTGCAGAGTAAAACCCTGCCCCCAAAACAAAACCCACGCAATCATACGCCTCAGCACACCTCTCTCTACTGTTCCAATCGGAAACGTGGGCCCTCCTTTCTCTTAACATAATAAACTCACTACCTTTACTTCACTCTGACCCACATGAAATTCTTTTATGCGGTGTAGCCTGGGGGGGGGTTGGTAATATGGGATGTCATCTCCCTACCTACCTGGGCAACCTGGGTCACCTTTGAATGGGGTTTCCATGTTCCCCGCTCCACCAGGGAGCCACACAGCTGGAGTCCTTCCACTGTCGTGTTTCTCCACACCTGTCCACTGCCCACCTGTCACCTGTCGTTGGCTCGTGATCTCTGTGGATACGGTATTCATTGCTATCCTAACACCTCTCAATCATGGTATCATATGGAGGCCTCTTCTTATCTACCTTTCCTTCTTTTTCTTTTTTCATTTTCATGTGTATATTTGCAGTGTGTGCATATGGGTAAGAACATTTGCATGGGGTGGGCACGGGGGGGTGCACATGTATGTGCATGGAGCTCCAAGGTTGGTATTGTGTTTTCATCTTATTTTTTGAGGGTCTCCAATCAAACCCAGAGCTCATAGATAGGCTTCCGCTTTCTCTGGGGATTCCCAGAGTCTGTCTTCTGAGACTGGAATTACAGACTGGCTACCACACCGATCTGGTATGTAGGGATCCAGTGATCGGAACCCCAGTCTTTTTGCTTACATGGCAAGCGCTCTAATTGTTGAGCCATCTCCCCAACCTGTTAATCTGTCATCTTTCAGGTCTGGTATACAGTCTTGATTCCCTCCCCCCCTCGCCCCAGAGATGCTGTTTGGAGACTTGTAAATTAAAGAGGCATTTCCCTATGTATCGAATTCCAGGACATACCACTAGGTGGCATATAGAACCTTTGAGGCTGCTTTTTGAAATTGCTCCTTCCCACATCCATTGGCTGGACTTGCTTGTGGTGACTGGTAAGGAGCTGGGAAAATTTGCATGTTGGGCAGAAAAGAAACTTCCTTCTGGGTTTTAATGTTAATGGGGACTTTCGGAGGCCTGAATTTGTCTAAGCTGAAGCATCTGCGTAGGAGAGCTCCAAAGTGGAGGGGGGCACAGCCTAAGTTAAATGTCCCGGGGAATGTAAGGAGCAGCCTGACGCTCAGTGTGTCCTGAAGCTAGAAAGCCAGCAGCCTGACGCTCAGTGTGTCCTGAAGCTAGAAAGCCAGCAGCCTGACGCTCAGTGTGTCCTGAAGCTAGAAAGCCTATGATCCAGTCGGGATAACGGATTTAGCCAGATTGCAGTAACACGGTTCTCAGCTGCGCCCTCTCCTGGTGAGTACTGTAGTTCTCTGACACGTGGGACGTGTTAAACACCAAGTTGGAATCGGTAGCAATGTTTCCTTTTGCAGGTTTCCCTCTCCGCTGTCCAATCACTGCAGTGAAGCGATAGTCATTCTCCAATGACTGGTCTGCGTCACATATCCCACTTTAATCTCAGGGAGGAGCTCATCTCTGATCTGTTCTGAGTTTTTTTTTTTTTTTTTCCTCTTTCCTTCCGTTCTGTCCCCTCCCCCACATCACAGATAATTATGTAACCTATTAAATGTCTGTCTGTTTTTCTCTGTAGAAGGTGAACTTCAGGGAATGAGCTAGGGACTGTCGGTCTCGTTTATTTCTGGATCCGCAGCATTTAAAATAGTGTTGGGTGTTCATTCATTCATTGGCTAGACTGTGGTATGGCGCCCATGTTGTGTCCTGTACTGGGCAATGTTAGGAGAAGCCGGAAGTAGCAACCCGGCCAAATCCTGTCTCTGTTTTTGTAGAACTTACACCTCAGTGTAGAGAGGCTGGTGGCGAACAAACGTGGTTGTGCTGGTGCTGAGGGATGAAATGAAGGGGTGTGGGGGGTCAGACCTCTCCATTCTGTGAAGAATTTCTCTTGGCTCTTTTCACATTTGAATGAGGCTAAGGAATGGAAGAAGGGACTAGGTGGAGGGAAAATCGCTGGGTACAAGCACGCCAGGGTGCCTTGGGAGCAGCAAGGGGCCAGTGGTAGCACAGTGGGGTGGGACCAGGAGAGGCAATGAAACGCGCTTGAATGGAAACAGGGCGGGACCATGTGGGACCCTGGAGGTGCCACTAAGGACCTCAGCTGTGATTGGGGGTGGCACTGGGAGCTATCTCCGGTTTCTGAGCTGAGTGACAAATCTTCGTGTAGGTAAGAACAGCTCTGGCTACGGAGAACTTGAGGGGGTTCCAGAAAGGGAGCTGGTTGGCCAGGGAGGAAGCCGGGGCAGGGGCATGCCAGGCACACCAAGAAGTGCGGTTTCTTCATATCCCTGGATTTGAAGGCAGAGTCGACGGAACTATCTCACCAGCACAGCAGGTAATTAGTACCGCTCTGAGCGAACGTCCAGCATTCCACGCCCTACAGACACGCCCCCCTCTTCTTTTCTCCTTCCCCCGCTTTACACCTTTCCTCTGCCTGTGACCCATGCCCCCCATCCTTGCCCAGAGAACTTGGAATTCTGTGGTCTCTTGTCTTCCCTCACCTCATCACAGCTGGTGAGCTACTCAGTCAAGTGCTTTCCCAGCACCCAGACGTCCATTGCTGAGTGGCCACTTCTGAGTACACTGCCCTCTGTCCTGTTCACTAGTGTATTCCTGACCTTTTACCAAAAGGGCCTGGTAAATGTCATAGTGATACAGGTGTCAACTTGACAACTAAAGGTTCAAACTATGGGAAAATTTATAAAGAATCTGTGGTTGAGTTAGATCTCAAGCAAACCTTCAGGAGAGTCTAGCTGACCGGGAAGGTCCAGCCCATGGTGGGTAGACTAGTCCCTGGGCAGGTGAATAAGATGGAGGAGCTGGTTACAGAAGTTGGCATCCTTCTGTATACTTGGACAGAAGTGCTGGTCTGACAAGTGTGTATTGTCCCTCCCTCAGTGGTCCAAGGGATATGGTGTGACCATTTCCCTCGGGCCCTGGTGTTGATGTGAACTTTCCTGCCAAGCTGGACAAGGAACTATAACCAAGAATTGTAAACCAGAGTAAAACCTTGTTCCTATAAGTCTTTTGGTTGTGCATTTATCGGCACCCGTGCAGAGTTGCCACTGGAAGTATCAGCCGAGTGGTGGATGGCTAAATCCCAGCTGAATTACAAGCCTGGGAATCATTTCTCTGCTCCCCCATCCCACCCCTTCGCATATCCCCAGCCTGGGCCCACTCCAGAGCCCTGGAGATCGCAGATGCCACCTCATGCCAGAGACTTCACCACCTGCCCCTCCCACCCCGCTGCAGACGGAACAGTGATTTTTCTAGACTTTTATTTTATAGCAATTGTCATGATTAGAGAAGTAAATAACACATTTAAAAACCTCCTCGGGGCCAAAGGATGCCGGAGTATTTACAAACACACGGGACGGGGACGGCAAGACGGGGGCGCAGGGCTCTGGGACTGGTTCTCCCAGGCCCTGCCCCAGACCAGAACGCTGATGCCACCCACCAGGATTGCCCCGCTGGCCACGCGTTACGTAGCTGTAGGGCTCTCTGCTCGGAGGACCTGGTGGGAGACCTCTGGCTGACCTGAGACCCCCCCCAACCGCCCATCTAGTGAACTCTTTATACCTGGCAGGCCAGCTCAGAGGCCCCTGGGAAGCACCAAAGGACAGGGACAGTGTAGGGGACACAGGAGCTACAACAGGAGCTAAGGATGACTTGTCTTGCCCTGGAGACAGAGACAGGCACATGTGCACACACACATGTATGAATTGTACCTTCACAGAAGACTCGGGGGGGGGTTACTTTTTGTGGGTTTTATCTTCTAAGTGTCCATATCTACGGTGTTTTTTTTTTTTTTTTGCTATTATTTTTGTTTCTTCGACAGTGACATAAACTGAGGTAAACATCTGTGACCAACACCTCTCCTAAAGGGCAAAAAGTCCCAACCCAACCAACACGGACGGTGCTGGCAGGAGAACCTCATCCACTTCCCGCTTCAGGGTCAGGCTGGCCACTGCCTCCAAAGATAAGGGTGCTGGGCTACCTACCTAAGGTCTCGTCTGAGCTCTAACATCCTAGCTACTACGACAGGGAGGAGCCTCCCACACAGGATCTCAACAGAGATAGAAGGCCCAGGCGCGCGGGATGCGGGATGCAACGGTGGAATCTCGCTTCCTTGTTATTGCAGGTCGGGGTGCGGACAGGCCTAAGGCAAGAGAAGTCGAGGCTGGGAGAGGACAGCTTAATGGCCTCCATTGGACCAGGGCAGTGATGGGGCCTTTTCTGAGACTCGGCCTTTGGCGGGAGGAGGGGTTTGCTACTTACCTGGCATAGGTGGGTCCTGTGCCCACTAGGGAGGTGAGGGCACCCCAAGGAGAGTGGGGCCAAGCCCTGGGGAGAATACACAGTTTGTAAACTGGACCTGGGCAGCGCAGGGGGACCTATAGCCCTTTGTGATTGGGAAGGAGTGAGTGGAGAAGTGGGGGCTCCAGGATAGAGAGCGGTTGGATCCCCCTGTAGCCAGCCAGGCTCAAAAAAGAGCCCAGGAAAGAGCTACCTTGACCACCCCTGAACTCTAGTAGGGACAGTGATAGAAGCATCCCAGGCTGGCAGGTAGGACAGTGTGCCAGGCAGAGGGCACAGCCTCCCCAAGTTGAGGTTATTGAAGAGTCCCTCAGGCCTCCGCAGAAGGCAGGAGTCCCAAGGGACAGCTGAGGGAGGCTGGGTTCCTTTGTTGCTTAAGAACGTAAATCTACAGCAGGTGCTTCCTGGGGATTCCCTGAGGGGTGTGGTAGGACACAGGCCTGGCCCTTGGCAGCTGCCCAGTCACCAGATGCACAAAGGCACCCCCACACTCCTGCCCCTTCACGCACACCTAGTCACACCTACAGATGTGCTTCATCCTCCCCCGCCCTCCACCTCACCAGCATGGGTCAGTCAGCCTGAAGCTGGGGCTGGGTGTGATGCCAACAGTAACAGAAATGTGGGATATAATCATGTCCGTGCCTGCTGGGTACCCAGGAATGGTCTAGTCTGGGCTGGGGCATCGAGAATGGGAGACAGTGAGAGGAGCCCTGGGAGGCAATCACTGGGTTGTACGCTCACTTCCTTACCCTAAAGACACGAGAGTGATGCGCCTCCCTCCCACCCACCCCGCCTCCCTCAGAAATCCCAGGCCGATGGGGTCGGTATTGGAGCTCCTTTTTTCCCACTGGCTGTGTGGACGCAGCAATTGCGCATCCTCCTGGGCTCTACTGTCCCCATCAACAGACGTGGGGGCATCACTGGATGCTTGGGGGGATTCTGACATCCAAACTTTTGCTACATTTTCTACAGCTTGGTTTCTCCCGCTAGCCTCCCGGATATCATTTATTAGCCCAATCCACTCCCTGGGCCGGTGCCCACAAGGGCTTCGAGCCTCATCTCTGCCCAACACTAAAGTCCCTATCGGTGCCCAGGACGGGGTGAGAGGCTTGTGGAGTGATCTGCCAGGCAGGTGTGAAGAGCCAGGAGCAGCAGGTCAGACCTCCAGAGCTTGGGGAAACTGGTCCTGCAAGCTCTGTCCCCGCGCGCGTGCGTGTGTGCGAGTGTGTGCGTGTGCGTGTGTGTGAGACAGGGGCCTCCGCTCCTGAGGGCCACCCACCAGCGAAGTCATCTGGTAGCTATGTCGCCAGCCCGCCACGACCCGCCGGGTGCCCGGGCCTCCTAGTCTACGCTACTCCCTCCCCCACAGCGCGGCGGCTGCTCCATTTCCCCGACGCGCGGGCTCGGGCGGCCCGGGGGAGAGAGGGGGCTTCCCCGCGCCTGGCTGCGCTGACGGCGGCCGGGCCTGAGGACGGTGGGCGGCTCACACGCAGATCTCGATGGCCGTGGCCAGCACCACCTGCCCCTTGCTCTTGTCGGGGCGGCCGTCGGTCCTGCCGGGGGGTCCGGGAGGAGCCAGTCCGGCCTCGGGCACCGGCACGGGCACGGGCACGGGCACCGGCCCGACGGCGGGCGGCGACGGCCTCGAGCCGCTGCCGCTCTCCGTGAGCACCGTGCGCTTGAGCGGCCCGGGCGCCTCGAGGCGCAGCGGCCCCGCGGTGGGCAGGCGATCCCCGGGGGGCTTGCGGGCGCGATGCGAGGGTCGCCGCCGCAGCTCGGACGTGAGCTCGTGCTTGAGGAAGCGGAAGACCTCCTTGGCCGGGCCGCGGCGCTCGGGCTCCAGGGCCAGCAGGCGCTGGAACATGCGGAGCGCGGGCTCCGTGAAGCGGCGCCACTGCGACGGCAGCCCGGGCAGGCGACCGCGCTGCCAGCGCACGAACTCCTCGAAGAAGGCGTCGGCGCCCGACGCCGCCTCCCACGGGAAGTTGCCGGTGAGCACGCAGAAGATGAGCACGCCGAAGGCCCACACGTCCACGCCCGTGTCCACCGCGAAGCCGTCGGCGCGGCCCGCCTGGCACACCTCGGGCGCCGTGTAGGGGATCGTGCCACTGACGCGCTTCACGCGGCAGCCCACGCGTCGCGTCATGCCGAAGTCGGCCAGCTTTACGCGGCGGCACTCGCGGTCGAACAGCAGCACGTTCTCGGGCTTGATGTCGCGGTGCACCAGCTGGCGGCCGTGCATGAAGTCCAGTGCCAGGCCCAGCTGCTGCACGCAGCGCTTCACGGTGTCCTCGGGGAGCCCCACCTGCTGGGAGCAGGAAGGGGCGCTCAGGGGGTGCCGGGCCTGCCTGAGCGGCTCCCCACCCCACCCCCGTTCCTTCTTTCCAGAGGGCTGCTGCTGTCTGGTCATCCTTTGACTGGGTCTGGCCCTCTCCCTCGAGCTGGTGCCAGCTGTCCTACCCCAAACCCACTGGGCACCTCTCCTCCTCTGACTCCCATTCTTAACCCAAGTGGCCCAATAAATCCACCCAAGTGCCCGGAATCTTCCCCGCTGTCCCTCTTCAGGGTCACCTCCTTTGGGCCCTTAATACTTGCTCTTGTATATTTCTGAAGTGGTGCGTTTTCAGCCTGACGCCTTGTGCAGACTGGACAAACGCTACCAAAGTCACATCCGCAGCCCTTGGCATTTTGAGACAGGGTCTCACTAGGTAGCCCCGGATAGCAGAGAACTCTTGATCTTCCTGCCTTTGCCTTTACCTCCCAAATGCTGAGATTACAGGGATGCACCGCACCCTGCCTATTTGCTGATTTGCTTCTTTCCCAACTTCACACTCTGGGAGCTTCCAGAGACCAACTCTCCTCCCGGTGCCACCACCCACAGTACCTGGGGAGGGATGATGTCAAACAGGTCCCCGGCAGGTGCGTACTCCTGGGCGAAGACATAGCAGTCCTCGGTCTCGAAGACCACGTCGAAGACCTTGATGATGAAGGGGCTGGCCGACAGGCTGTTGCTGATGCTCACCTCCCGCAGGAAATTCTTCAGCTTCGTCTTGCTCTTGTTCACAAACTTCAGGGCCATTTTGGTGCCTGGCAGAGACCACAGCAACAGTGGTCAGCTCCCTGTCCCTCACTGGCATGTCCCCTTGCCCAGCTGCACTTGTCCCTGCAACAAGGCCACTTGGCTCCAGACAGCATGTCATCTTGGTGTCGTCTCCGAGAAAGGGAGAGAACTTGCCTAAGGCCATGCATGCAGCTGAGTGGGGGTCACCTGGTCTTCTATCCCAGTCTGCAGCCCTCCAGAAGCAGAGCCAGGAGGGCCCACTGCCTCCTGCCCACAGCTCTTTCCCTGCCACGCTATGCCCTCCATCTGTCACAATGGTCTCTCCAGCCACAAGGCACCTGAGCACAGAAACCTGTCTTGAACCCCTGAGTTCTCTCTAGCACACAGCAGGTGTTCACCAAATGCTTGTCAGTGGAAGAATGAGAAACAAGCTCCTGTAGGACATAGGTCCCAACTCTTAGTAGGCACTTGGACCCCACTGGGTGCCCAGCTACTTAGTGGCCACCGAACACCTCATATTACAGACCCTGCTCAGGGCACTTGACCGTCACAACTCCTGCAATGTTCCTGTGTAGACCTCACTCCTTACCTTCTGTTCTAAAGAAGAAAGTGCACACGGAGGTTACAGTACTTCCCCAAGGTCGCGAGAAGTAGCCGTGACCCCATGCTTGGTGTCCCTGATGCCTTGGTTGTCACAGAGACCCCACCCCAGCAAGTTTAAACTTTCAATAGTCAAGTGGCTGAATGCCTGAGTTTGGTGCCCTTATCAGAAAAACAGATGCCCAGACCAACCTCATGAGGCATCCTGGTCCCAAGGACATTCGCCCACGTTCAGCTCCCTAGAACATCAATGTTCTCCAAGCAAACTTCCAACTCTGCCCTATCTGGACTCCAGAGGTCCCTGGGCTCATCTGCCTCAAATGTGTCCAGACAGCTTCCAAACAGCGCGCCCCGCCATCAGCCCCTCTGGGGTCTGCAAGTGCATTCTCTCCTGCTGCCTCCCTGATGGACTTTGGTCCCCACCTCGGCCCTAACACCTGTTAGCCCAACACTCACCTGTGCCCTTGTAAGCCACCAAGTCGACCTTCCCGTAGGTGCCTTTGCCCAGCTCCCGGACAAGCTCATAGTGCTTGGTGACATCGCTGGCAGCCAGGGTGCGGAGGGTCAGCGCCTGCATGTCCTCTGTCAGGAGGGGCACGCCCGTACCTGGCCCAGGGGCGGCCCCGGGCCCGCAGCAGGGCAGGGAGTGAAGCGGCTCGGGCTCAGGGCAGCCCGTGCTCATCTTCTCCCTGTTGTGGGGGTGTAGCATGGTGAGGGGCAGGAGGTCAAAACCCTCCACCCACCCTTGCTTCCCCAGCATACTCCTGGCTGGTCACGTGACAGGCCTGAAATGACCACAGGCACTGTTGTCCTGTTGCCTTCCCCCGAAGTCAACCACTGTACCTCGTTAACACTTGCATATCACAGATCCATTTGTCTCACACTGTCACCCACACACTGCCCAGCGAAGCACACAGGTTTATGTCACCAAGCAGCAGCTGCACATATGCTCCCATTCACAAGTTTCGGGTTTCTGTTATGGGTGGCGCTGGGGGTCAAATCCAGAGCTTTGCATGCCCTAAGCATGCACCATCCAGCCCCAGCCTCATTCATAAGCACTGGCAATGCAGTTACTGTTTGCCAGGTGCGCATCAAAGCTTCAGGGACCCAGCGCTGAACAAATATGAGGATCCCTGCCCTCGAGGCTTATTGCCAGGGGAAAAAAAAAACGGGCAATCGTTCAGGGAAAACACAACGCGTTGTACCTTACAGTCAAGCAGAATGGGTTCAGAAGCGTGGGGCTGGGGTCAGGAAAGGACAGGGCTACCGTAACAAACGCCACACAGTATCACCCCAGATGAGTGGGAAAGTGCCCTTGAGCCCACACAGAGTACACAAAGCCACACTGGCAGTCTTACGACCCCTCATCAAATAGATGACGGCAAGTCCCTCGGGTATGCAATGCACCTGGGATCCTCAGGGGCAAGAACTCAGTGCTGGTTCACAGATACACTGCCCGTTGGAAACCCACTTCCTACCCACCCAGCTAGGGTGGTCTTCATGGATGTGAACCTCAGAGTTTTTGGGTTTCCAGAGGTCCAGCATCCTGGAATTGTCCTCTGATTGTTCAGAGAGCAGGGCATTAAGTGGGGTGAAAGCCAAGGTTGGGAACAGGAGACTGACTCCATGATAGCAAAATTGATGCCAGATTTGGGGCCTTCATTTCTGTTTTCTCTTATTTTACTTTCCTTCATTTTTATCTGCTATATAATAATCCCCACATCTGCCAATTCTTTTCTAAAATATATTTTATTTACTAGGGAGAGAGAATGAAAACACATGTGCATGCTACGGTACATGGGTGGAGGTCAGAGGACAACGTTCAGAAGTTGGTTCTCTCTAGGTGGGCTTCTGGGGATTGAGCTCAAGTCTACAGGATCGAGAGCCGGAGTCTTTCCCATTGGGCCGTCTCACTGGCCCCCAAACCACATGGTTAAAACATATGAACCGATGAGTTCTGATATATGTATATTCGCGAAACACTGCTGTTCTCAAGATACTGAGCACATTTGCCAGCCCAAGAGTTTCCTTTTGTCCCTTTACACGCCCCCACCTGGGCCATCCGTGTCTTCCAGGCAGCCATCCAGAACATTCGCTTGTCTGGAAAGTGGGAGGGGGGAGGGTATATCTGGGAACTGAGCCCCTCCTAGGTGCACGGGGCAGGTTTGTGCGCGGGCCTGTGGGTGGGCCAGCCCCCTCACCTGGACCCCGCTTCTCATCTCAGAGATCTGCTGCCCCCACGCCTGCCACCCCAACTCCCCTGCTTCCCAAGGGACCTGTCCCAGCTCCATTTGAAATGAGGTTCAACTTTGGAGCCATACGGCTCCAAAGTCACTTACTAGCTGGATGTCCCCGGGCAAGTTACTGCATGCCTGGGCCCGATTCCTCATCTATAAAAAGGTTTAATAACAGAATTCACTTCCCAAGGGCCGAGGGGAGGATTTAAGCAGGCGGAAAGCTGGCTGCCTGGTACACAGCCGTGCTCAGCAGGGTGCGCCATCCCATGAGCAATCTGGGGACAGGTCTCCATGGGTGGAGTCAAGACCCCACACTGAAATTCTGGCATAGCCACGATCCAGCTAGTGCGTTTGGGGGGGGGAGGAAGGGGAGATCCGTGAGGGCAGGAGCTGCCACGATCGTGGGTCTCGTGGCTCCTTTCCAAGCCCTTCGCCTCTTCCCCTGCCTCCCCTTCCTTCTAGGCGCACGACCCAGCCTCCCACTTTGCATGGAGAGGAGGAATATCGGGAGGGAACTTCCTGGCCTCCCACCAGCCACAGGCGGGGCTCCATCTGCGCTGTCCTGCTGTCCTTGAGCTGGCTGGGATGCAGGCTCCCACCGGCTCCCTCCCCTTCTGCTTCCCCAGGCTCCTGTTCCTTCCATTCATGAACCAGCTCTGCTCATAGACCCTGTTCTCACGGAACTTTTCCGCCCCCGGCTTCAGCCTTTTCTCTCCGGGTTTATTTTGATCAGAGCACGTGCCAGAGACACCGGCTGAAACGCTACTGCCACCCTGGGAGTGTAGTCTGAATGATTCTTTCACACGACCTCAGAAGAGAGCTCTAATACCAGGCCCCAGAGGACCCTGTCTCCAGGTTGACCGGGCTGTCGCCAAGCCTTTAACTTCAGCTCCAGGCTGGGACGGGCATGACTGGGTTAAAATGTGGTGAATGGGTAAGGGCAAGGTCATTTCTCCCTGGCTTCGGATGTCCTCCTTGCACCTGATGAGGATGTGAATTAGCAACTCAGGTTCCTTTCAGAACAGTGTGGGGCTGGCTATTGCTGAGGGGTCAGAGTGCACAGCCCACTTAACCTTGAACTTGCCCCCCCAATCAGGGAGATGCTCGGTGTTTGTCCTGACCTGCTCCAGGGTGCTGACCTGGACAGCCGTGTGTGTGTGTGTGTGTGTGTGTGTGTGTGTGTGTGTGTGTGTGTGTGCGCGCGCGCGCGCGTACAGGTACTCTGTATTCATGGTAACCGCCTCCCTCCCCACACACATTGAGCGTCAGCCCTTTCCAGCTGTGGTGGGTTCTGTGTCCCCTGTGCACTTGACTGGCAGCTGCAAGAGGCTACGTGCCTGCCATCCCTTCTTTCTTCCCTCTCTCTCATACCCAGGGTCCAAGAGTGTCGAAGACACCCTGAACCTTGGGACTCAAGAGAGCTATGGATACAGGTCAGTCCCTGCTCTGACCACCAGACCACACGGCCTTGGTGAGCTTTAGTGGCTGCTCAGTAAGCTACCATGCTGCTTCCTGTGCCCTGCCTGATCTCCTGGGTGCCATGGTGGTCAGGTCTTCTGTGAAGCCTCCTGCTGCCCAGCTGCTCTGGGATCACGCAGAGCACTCAGTGAACCCATGAGGGAAGGTGTCTCAGACTGTCACCAGGACAAGAACTTCCGGGGCAGAGGCTGGATCAAATTCCATCCTCTCCCACATTCCTCCCCAAGTTCATTTGGCACAGTTTGGGGACTCCCCCGAAAACCCCAGCCTCTTCCTTCCTGCAGGCATCTTCGCTGAAAGGTGTCCGAAGAGACAACCGCGGCTGCCTCTGCTGTGTCATCCCCAGGTGCACACTGACCCACTTACCGCGTGTCTTTAAGAGGCCCAGTGGGGAGGGGCGGAAACAGCGCCAGCCTGGAGCAGCCTTGGCCTTGATCCTAACACGAGCTACTTTTCAGCTGGATGACCTTGAGTGTGCCCTGCCTCACATCTGGGCCTCAGTTTACACATCTACACTAAGGAAGCTGCGCTTACGGTAGGCCACACCCTGTCCTAAGACCAAGTCAGCTAATCTTCCCAATCCCAGAGTACTGCTAGGACATCACAGTGTCATAACCTCAGAGACAATGAAAACGGGGCTCAAACTGGCCACTTAGCTAGCACTGGAACTGCTTTGTTCCTGAGACGACGGGCTGGGAACTGATACCCAGAAAGGGTAGAGTCTCACCCAAGAATGCTGAGCCCTGGTCATTCCGTGCTGCACTGGGCACGGGCGCGGGAACTGACTGCACAAGCTTGACTCATTCGCTCTCACGGTGACACCAGGTGGCAGGCACGCTGGCCCTGGTACAGACAAGCACAGAGTCCAAGTGAAGCACGACATGTCTCCCTCACAAGGGTGAGGACATGGATGTCTGGCACTGGGGGACACTCCATCGCCCGGGTACTTTATCAGCACTGTGGACCTGGTCCCTGCTTGATTTTGAATGTGCCCAGCTGTGAACTCCCAGTACCAGCTGGTGGTGGCTTGTTTCCTCCCGGCAGGGCACCGCATCCACCCACACTCAGGCAAATTGCTGGCCCCAGAGGACCCTTCGGGGCAGTGCATTTCAGAGTGTGTCCCCATCTGCCCCGAGGGAGGCCTCTGCCAACATCTGGGGGGTTCAGGGTCAGTGCGGGGTTTCCATCTCCGTGGCAGCAGTCCTGGCTCTGCCTGGCGCTGCGGGGCCAACATAGTGGGGGAGGGTTTCCCAAGCAAGAAACAAGAAGCAAGACTGAACCTCCTACCACTTCCTGTTGGCAGGCAGCCTGGGCTGGGTGCCACCCTGTGATGCTACACCCAGTGCAAGCACCCAATTCAGGGTGCTATGGAACCTCCACTTCTTGCCGCACACCCAGACACACGTGCATGCAAAGACAGACACACATGTATACGAACACGTAAGTGCTCATACACAAGCACATGCATGTAAAGGAAAACACACAGAGCCGCCAGTTTGACCAAGTTTTCCTTACTGGGTCCTTACAAGAACATCGAGGAGGGGGGGGCAAAGCTTCCTATGTTTTACAGAAGCAGCTAAATTGAAGTGTGACGTATACACCAATGTACAAGTTGATGCTTTAGGTAAATGTGCTAGTGACTTGCTGTGTTGCCCACCAAGAGTTGGTCCCCTCTTCCACAATACAGAGTCACCTGCCATATTTCCCAGTCACCTTCATGTTCAGTGGGACGTGGACAGATGGCTGTTACTGGCAGCACGGGGTATTTGTGAATTACGGAAGGCTGCTATTTTCTTCTGGGTGCTGGTTTAGGCAGACAATCCCCCGAACCCTCAAATATGGAAACACCACAATGGAAGAGGAATCTGGGTCCCCAAGGAAAGGGGCGAGGACTTCATGTGTACAGGTCTGTGAACCAGAGGCAAGCTTTTACTGTGTGCTCCACCTGAGACATGGCCGATCCGTCGCAGGTGCTAACGGCTACCTTGATTCGAACCTTGGTGTGTTTGGCTGCCTGAAATGTAACTAGGACAGACAACACTGAGACCAAGTCACAAAAACCCAATCACAGGCGTGGCTGGAGGGTGACTGCAAAGAGAAGGCCCGCCTTATTCTGTCCAATGGGAGAATGATATTAGCAAATATTTACTAAACATTTACCACGTCATGTGCTTTGCTAAGCACTGTGGGCTAAATGTAAATGAAATGGCCGGGGCTGGCAAGATAGCTCAGGGGGTAAAAGGGCCTGAACACAAACCTGAAGACCTGAGTTTGAACCTCAGAGCCCACATGGTAGAAGGAAAGAAGTGATTTCTCAAAGGTGTCCTCTGACTTCACACATGTGATTCCTTCTCTCTTTCTTTCTCCTCCTCCTCAAATTAAAAAAAAATAGGTAAATACTCAGATCACAGGACATTCACAGCAACCCCAGGAAGTAGCTGTCATTTTATAGAAACTTCCCTCCAAATTCCACGTTCAACTCAATTGCCTTTTTGCATGTTTCCAGGCTGGCCTCGAATTCTTGATCCTCCTGCCTCGGTCCACAGGCCCATGTGACCATCCCACTTCTGATCGCCATTCCAACCCCAAGAAATGAGAGCTCCAAGAGACATCTTCATGAGTGGATGACGCCATCCTGGAGAGGCTGAGTTCCATTCTGAAGGATGAACCCATCCCCTTTCCCTTCCATCTTCCTAGATGGGATGAAGCAGCAGCAAGAACCCTCAGCAGATGTCTGGCATCCTGACCTTGGCCTCCCAGGGGGCCTCTATAATTCTGAGAAATCATTCACGAAGCACTCCCCAGCCTGAGGCTAATAGCAGTTGCTAACTGAGGTAAAAGCCATGGAGGCAACATATGCACTAGGTAATCTGCCCAAAGCTGGTCTTTGGCAGAGTGGGACTTGAACATGAGCTACCAGATTTTTTTTTAAGTGTCTGTGTGTATCAGAGGGCACTATGTGGTCCTGTGGAAGGTCAAGGGTGACTTTAGAAATCATCCTTTAGGAATCACTCTTTTTAGTTCGCTCTGGGAAACTCTGCCCACCAGAGCCTGAAATGCAGGCTGCCATCTTTTCAGCCTGGAATTTTTATGTGGGACTTAGGATCTGAACTCAGGACCTTCTGCCTGAGAGGCAGAGTCTTAACCCCTGGGCCATCTCTCCAGGCAAAGCTAAGAGACTTTTGATCGCGGCCAGGTTCTTGGGCTCTTAGGCAGACTGCAACTCCAAACGTAGCGCAGAAAGTGATTTCTCCATCCTTTAGGGGGTCAGCAGGGGACTCTGTGGAGGGGAGAGGGGAACCAAGGATGCCAGCGAGATCCTTCTTTCCATTTTACCATGTTTCATCTTACAGCTTCTTTTTGTTTCCATGTATATGGGGGGCGTTGTGTGTGTGTGCCATGCGTGAAGGACCGAGGTTGGGATCCTCAATCTCTCTTCTATTATCTTTTGAGGCCAGGTCTCTAAACTCTGCGCTCTCTGACAGGGTTAGTCCGGCTAGCCAGACCACTCCAGGGACTTCCAGACTCCACCTTCTGGGGTTGCAATTACAGATCGCCACAAACACCTGACATTTTTTACTAGGATCTGCGGGATCCAGATTCCAGTCCTTTGGCTTGTGTGGCAACAGTTTTAACTGTCGCGACATCGCTACAGCCCTTTTCATTGCTCATTTTTCCATGTTTTCACATTTATTTATCGTGTGTGCTTGTGTGCCATAGCGCATGTATGGCGGTCAGAGGACAACTTGCAGGAGTCAGTTCTCTCCTTTCACTTACTTGGGATCAAGTTCAGGTGGTCAGGCTCGGTGACAAATGACTTTTACCTGGAGTCGGCTTGCCAGCCCTTGTTTTTGCTTATTTGAGAGAGTTGTGATCAGATTGATCCGAAACTTACTACATAGCGCAGGCTGGCCTAGAGCTCATGGCAACCTTCCTGTCTCTCCCCCCCGCCCTCCACAATGCCTGGCTCCAGTCAAGCTTTTCTGAGCCTAACTCTGGAGCCCTCAAATTCTCTGTCCCATGTTCAGGTTCCTCTCTTAGGTCCTGGACCTATGCTGTGCCCATAATGAAGACCTTAAATTACGGTCTGATCACAAGGACACCCCAGACTGGAGGAGGCTTTTTGAGGGCTTCCTCACTTGTAAGTCCCTTTGGAAAAAGCAACCAGTATGGTGGCATTTCAGGTGCAGCGGGCAGGAGGCAGCCCTGTGGGTTTTCCCCGTTGTCACTGAAAGGTGAGGGACAGTGATGCACCCCATACCCCCAGTCTCTCCTCTGCCCCTTGCTCCTCCTGATTTCCTCTTCCGGTGTTCTTTACAAAGAGCCAGATAAAGTCTCGTTTTTAAATCCTAAACTGTGAATAGGCTTCATTATGGCACTGCCATCTGTGTGTGCCACTGTGCGTTGCTCGAATCCAACCCCTGCTGCTCTCCCTAGTCCTCCCAGTCCCAGATCAGACTCAAGGTCAGAGGCTCAAACACGTGCAGTGGGTTATTTGCTTTTTTCGTTTTCATAATGGTAATATATATATTTGAATAATTTATTTGAAGAGAAAGAGAGAAGCGTGCAGGCACACATGCGCCATGACATGCATGTAGAGGTCAGAGGACAACTTTTGGAAGTAGCTTCTCTCCTTCCACCTTATGGGCTCTGGTGATAAGACTCAGCAGCCATGCGCGCAGGTGCCTTCACCCACTGAGCCATTTCCCTGCCCGGCTCCCCCCACAGGGTCAGTGTTATGTAGCCCAAAGTAGCCTTGAACTTGCCATCTTGCTGCCTCTGCCTCCGGAGTGCTGGCATTACAGGTGTGCCCCATACTTGGTCCTGCAGCGTTGCTCTGGTTTCTTGACTAGCAGGATGGTGTTTTCCTTGCTCAGCATCAGTTCCCCTTTCTTTGGGTTGTGGCGCCGCGCCCTGCCCATGTGGTTCGGTGGTGTGATCACACTGCCATCAGGGGCCAACATAGGGACCCATTCCATCTGAGATGGATGTACACCCTAAGGTGACACCCTGCAGTGGAGCCCTGGGACATCTGCTGAGCCACCCAAGAGAAGGGGTGCTCTGGGTGTGAGGCCCAGCCGGAGGATAAAGGGGTGAGCTGCCAGGATCTGAGTGGCCCCCTGGAAGGGAGCCTACGTAACAAAGAAGGGGAGATGTGTGGAGCTGGCGGATGAGCAGGCAGAGAGTTTACATGTCCAACGGTTACACTCCTGGACATACAGTTCAGAAGTCGAGGATTTCCTTCCTGGCTTCATTAAGCAGCTGACTTGAGTTTACATAACTCCTGAGCTAAAGATCCAGACGAGTGTACCTACAACCCGGCAAGACAGCCCCTGCCTTAATCATCTTGCTATTCCCAGCACAGAGCCAGGGGGTGACAAATGCCGGTGAATAATTCCCTACGTGTTTGGGAAGTTGTAACTTTTTATATCTTGGCTTTCCTGAATGTGACCCTGTAGGCACATGGTTGTTTTCCCAGTGCCGCCTGACAAACTATTGGCCCCATTTTGCAGATGGACAGACTGACAGCCAGGGGCATGGCACCTGCTCTGACACATAGATCAGTGGCAGCCTGGGCCAGGAGCCAGGGCAACTTTGGGATGAGGTGCCATTGTCCTCTAACGGCCCTTTGAGCGGCACGAGTCATTGTGGGCAGAGAGGTCAGAGGTGCCACAAGACCGATGATGGCAAGAGAGAGGAAGGAGACGATATGAATCGACACTTAGGGACCTTCACTAGGCCAAGTGTTCGTGCAAGTAACTCATCAAATCCCATCTTGTCCCAGGGCATGGAATATTACTGATCTCAATTTACAGAAAGGAAACCGGAGACACAAAGGTGTTTGCTCTCTAGCTTATCTGACTGAGCCCAGGCAGGCGCTCTAACTCCAAGCCACACCCCTAGCCCTTTTTAATTTGAGATAGGGTCTTTCTATGCAGGCCCAGCTTGCCTAAAACTTTCTACCCTCTCCTGCATCAGCCTTTTGAGTGGCTGGGAATACAGGTGTGTACCACCAGGCCTCGCTCCTTTGTGGCAACAGAATAAGCTTGTTCGTCCAGGAGGGGCAGGGCCAAGATTATACCCAGACACCGGCATGCTGGTATCTGGAGCTTAGAACTACTGCTGTATTATCTGGTAAGTAGAAAAAAATCTTATTCTGCTTTTTAATCTCCACAGCAACCCTTTTCATAGGGAGGGTACTGGGGTTCAGAGGAGCCTCTCTAGAGTCACACAGCTTGTGAGCAGAGACTATGACTGAACCCTGAGCCTCTCCCTGCTCCTGTCCAGGGGGGCCCCCCGACTGCCCTCCAACCTCACGTCTTCAGCACCACACCTCTGGACAGCACCCAGGTGGCTAGACCAGAGAGGACACAGAGCCAACAAGCAGGGAATGGGGGAACTGCCGCAGAGCTGGAACCCCATCCCCACGGCCACTCACTTAGAGTGTGGCAGACACACAGGGTGTGCCCAGCCCTCGACTATAAAAAGTGAGAAGTGAGTAGTCATGCACGGAAGTCCTTTGGCAGTAGGTTCAGGTGTTATCAGTATGGAAGGTTCTAGAAATAGTCTGCTGGGTGGGTTTGAAGTCCCCCCCAACCCCCGTTGCTACGGCACTGGACGCCCCAGTCAAGTAGGAGAGGGGTGCTTCTGGGAGCACAAGCAGCTGCGCCCACTCCCCCGCCCTTTCTGGGCCTCCCCAGATCTCTTTAGGATGAGGAGGTCAGAGTCCCAAGCGGTTAGTACACTTGCCTTGAAAGGGGAATTGAAAAGCAGGTTTCTCCTTTGCTTGTACTTGCATGACTTAACCTCAGAACTCACACATTGATGAGGGATGATGAGGGAGGACGACCCAGCCGGCCTCCCACTTGCAAACCTCCTGCCTCGCCTTCACTGTCGCTGGGATTACAGGTGTTGCCGGGCTGGGCCACGCAGTCTGCTCTTGATACGGCATCCACGACGCATCAGGCCACTCCCCCCACTGGCTCCCGTCTCATCCTAGGGCATATTTTGACTATATCCTTCTTCTTCCCCCACTCCGCTACTTCTCCCCGACCTCAGTTCAGCACGCTGGTCCCCTCTGTTCCTGGGCAGTCAGCTCCCCGCCTCACGCACCTCCCTCTGCCTGCGCAGCTCTTCCCTCAGCATTCACACGGGTGGCTTCCTCGGCATTCTGCTCCGATGGCACCTTGCGAACCAGGGCCGCCTCCTGCCCTTCCTTCCCCCGCAACCTGCTCTATTTCTCCCCGGCAGAATGTAGCGCCTTGGAACGTATTACATAATTTACTGACTTATGACATCGACCGTGACTGTGTCATTCTCCTACTTAAACTGCAGCACCCCGAGGGCAGGGATTCTGTGGTTTGCTCACTACAGAACCCCTCCATCCCAGTCCCAGGAGTTAACAAGGCGCTCAGTGAAGATCTGTTCAATGAATGGACCACTTAACCTTTTGGGAGAGGCACAGGAACGGAGTATTAGTCGGGGAGGAAGGAACTTTGCTAAGTACAATCCTGCAGGGCTCCAGGAGCAGAGGGAAGCAGGCCAGGCACACCGAAGAAAGAGACAGAAGAGGTCACACCTGCCTGCTGACCCACCCAGCATGAGAACTGGATCCCTAAGAGGTATGGGACGACCACCTCAGTGCTCACCCTGAATCCTACAGCACATGCCTGTCTGTGCTCAGCAAATGAGGCCCGATCTCTAAGGACAGGTGCCTCAGTCTACAGACCCTCTGCCTCTCGCCCATCTCCTGGAAGGGCATCTCTGCCCTTCACACACTGACTTACACCAAGCAGCAGCTTGCCTGCCCCTGGGTTCTTCTAGTCACCGACAGGAAGCCATGGCACACATCAGGCTTGAAGACGGGGAACAGATAAGGCTTCTCTCTTATTCTGTTAACTTGAAAAAGAAATTCTGTGCATGTTGTGCGGGGTGAGGTGTGCAGGTTGGGGTACTTGAGAGTGGTGCATGTGGGGATCAGAGGACAACTTGCAGGATTCGGTTCTCGCTTTCCACCTTGCTCTGAGGCACAATCTCCCTTCGTTGCTTCCTCCA
Source organism: Typhlomys cinereus (assembly GCA_023101885.1). NCBI lineage: Eukaryota > Metazoa > Chordata > Mammalia > Rodentia > Platacanthomyidae > Typhlomys > Typhlomys cinereus. The sequence continues at coordinate 964,679 of JALPQD010000278.1, forward strand.
CTGTGCAAGGTCTGTGAGTGAATGTCCGGCTGTTCCCCGTCTCAACCTCACATCTGGCTGGGGTGCTGGGACTACAGATGCAGGCCGCCGTATCCAGTCCAGCTTTTTACATGGGGTCCAGGGATCGAATTTAGGGGGCTGGCTGTGTAACAAATGCTTTGAACCCCTGAGCCATCTCCCCAGTCCTGCTTTGTTATTGCTTGTTTCAGATGAAGTCTCTCACTCTATAGCCCAGGCTAGCCCAAATTCAAAATCCCCTGCCTTCTCCTCCTGAGAGTTGCCTGGCTCACCACAGCTCATTGACACATACCTATACCTTACAAACATTCCATTCTGATCCAAAATGAGAAGGGCAAGAAGTAGTATCTACGGCAGAGGTTCAGAACCTTCCGCCCTGCCTAGCTCTGGGGCCTTGGGCAAGTTGTTAGCAACAGGGCCTCCATCTGGTTCGGTGGGGCAGAGCGCTTGCCTAGACATGCACGAGGTCCTGGGTTCTATTCCCAATGCCAGGTGTGAAGTGAGCATTACTTGGTACAGGTTCAAGTTGTGCTTATAAGAGCCACTGGAAACAGAAGTGCTCTATACATATTGATGCATTTCAATCTCACAGCAGGTTCCGGACAAGATACCAATTATTTCCACTGTGTCCTTACAGCTAAGGAAACTGAGGTCTCTGGAAGGAAGGATCACGAAGTATGTCCAGAGTCACCCAACTGGGCATGGTTTTGAGATGCTTCATCGGAATCCAGAACATTCCCTAAAGACATATTGATCTCCTACCATGTGATTGGCCCTGCATTGGATCTGGAGCACACCGCGGAGCCCCACGGCCCTGCCCTCTCGGGAGCTCACATTTCCCTTTGTAGGCTGTCAGTGATAACGCACCAGCCAGGAAGGGAAGGAAGCTGTTGCCAAGGGCGGAAGGACAGCTGTCAGCGAGGAACCGCAGCATGAGGACACTGAGCAGAGGGTGCAAGAAAGGCCGGGGTGGGACCCTGCAGATGGCTTGGTGGAAAGAGAAGGTTGGCAGAGTGGGTCTGGGGAGGGGCGAGGTCGAGGTGGAGGCGTGGAGCAGCAGCTTCAGCGGGTCTCGGAGGACAACACCATGCACACTGTCTTCAGTGTCAGTGACCAAGCTCAGGCTTGAGCCTTTTGAGGACTAATCTTCACAGCAAGCTTTGAGTCACACCAGCTGCTGCTCATGGCACCTTACAAACGTTCACTCACTCGCTCCTCTGCGGCCCACAAGGCAAGGGCTAGGATCATCTCCTTGCTTATAGGCGGGGAATCTGAGGCATAGAGGAAGTTAGGTGCCTTACCCAAGGCCACAGAGCTGGATCCAGAATACTTCCTAACCATGAGTTGTTCTAAATGCAGGGAGGCAGTATCGCCCTCCCTGCTCCAGACTCCTAGGGTGGGGCTGGCAGGCACCTGAGCTCCCAGGGTAGGGTCTCCGCCCCACAATGCTGTAAGCCATACGCAAACAGAGCCCTCTCTGCTCTGTTAGACGACCTGTGACAGAGGCTGTCAATGCTCAAGTAAGCTGCAAGCTCTCGGGAGTCACCCGTCAGGCTTGGCAAAGAGAAGATGTGGCTATGTGATATCCAGTCCAACCCTGCTGGGTCTCCAACCCAGATGGGGCTGGAACATTCCGGGCCCCTACGGTGACTGCTCATGCTGTGGGGAAGGAGTGCTAAGCAGTGGGAAGTCACAGCAGGTCCCCTGGATAGGATCAGCATATGCTAGCGGGGTGTGGGAAAAGCACCAAGAGCACTAGGTAGCCGAGGCAGCTTTACAAAGCACTCTGATCACACTCACGAGACACCTTAGAGCCAGGAGCTCAGAGTACCCCTTTCGCAGTCAGCGGCCACTGAAGCCCAAAGGATTAACTTGCTCAAGGTCAGGCTAGATAGTGGTTAGGCAGCCAGTACCAGGCACACACAAACCTTTGGTGGTTCACAAAGCCAGACTCAAATCCTGCCACAGACTCAATGCAGCGTAAGTCCAGGGGAGAAACGAGAAGCCTTCCCAAGACCACCATGGCACACTCAACAATGCTGAGCATCCTTCCATGCCTGGCATTAATGACATGGTTTCCCTGGACAGGAGCTGAGCTGACAGTCTGGACCTTCCACTCTCTAAGTATGGCAGAGATATGGCGGAGAGGTCTTGTCCTTCCACGCCTGACCAGCTTCCGGAGGCCTGGAAGGAGGTGTGGCAAGGAAGCCTGGAGTCTGGAGGGCCCACTGCATGGGGCAGAAAGCTGGGCCACCACTGTTGTTCCTAAGGCCATCGGGCCTTTCCCTGGGGAGAAGCTGGGAGAGACCTTCTCAGGAAACTGTGCCGACCCGCCTCCCACAGTGCTGCAGGACAGGACTGGGCAGCTCAGGACTGAGCCACTACCCATTACTGCTTCTCAAGCACCTCCCACCCAAAGCCCTACACCCTCTAGACCAGCTCCCAAAGGAGGCACCAAGCCGAGTTTCCCTTGCCCTCCTGCAATGAGACCCAGCAGTTCCTGCCCACTCCTAGGTCCTTCCCAGCTTTAACTCGCTTGATCACCTAGGTGATGCTACATGGCATTATCCCTGTTTTACAGGTGAGTAAACTGAGGCCCGGAGAGGGAAGTGACTTGCCAAGGGTCACATAGCAGCCATGTGAGTTGCAAACTGAGGCAGAGTCCAGAACCTACACTCTCCACGTGGCATCCTGCCATCTCTTCTGACCTCCGCCTCCTGTAGACCTTTAGCTAGGAAGATGGCTTGCCTCCCTCTAAGGCCAAGACTCTTGGCTAGAGCCTGTGCTGGCTCCTCAGCCATAGCCATCAACGTCATTAACGTGTAGCAAATGTCAAGGACTGAGGGACAGTGCTTGCTTGGGATGGCAACTAGGTGTCTAGAATGACAGACAAAGTGCTCTCCTGCTGAGCTACACGCCCAGCGCAAACGTCAGTGTTTTTCTGTAACTGCTATGTTTACGCCTCTACCCCTGATATCTAATCAAAGAGTAACTCAGTTCTAGAAAGTCAAGAAGACACCGCCACAGCTTAGGGAATCTGGACTTGGATTCTTTGTGCACAGGTGGGTAAACTGAGGCCCGGACAGCAGCCCACTCCCATGAGTCCTCAACAAGGCCTGGGCTCCCAAAGCGGCAGTGCTGAATACCTCCGGCACAAGTGAGGTGGGGTGGGGGGAACCTGACCTCAAAGACCCCAGGTGACACTCTCTATGCCTGTTTTAACCAGGGGGAGGCAGGGAACAGGTGTGAATGTAGCACCTACACGCACAGCAAGCACCTGCTGAACAACTACTTTTCCAGCTTGCTCTGCAAACCTAGAGCCCGGCAGCAAAGGTCAGCAGGTCATGTCAACAAGGAAGCAGACCAGGGGCTCTGGGGACAGCAGAAGCACATGCGCTGTCTAAACAAAGTGTTGGTTCTTTGGCTTTGGCCTCAATTTGCCACATCCCCTTGGTTTTTGAAACTCTCCAAATCATTTTGTTAAATGTGAAATTAAAAAAAAAAAAATTAGCACCGGTAACAAAAATACAAATACGTGAAATATACCTGTCAACAAAACAGTTGTAAGCTGCATTTTACCCGTGCTGCTCAAAATACCGGGCTCTGGGTTTGACAGGGTCGTCTGTGGTCAGGGCAAGAGTGCTGGTCCCCCTGGGGCTGAGTCCAAAGCTGAGACCGGATGTGCAAAGTGTCCTAGCACATGGAGACACACGCCACCGTCTCCAAGCCAGCTACCTGCCGACCAATCAGATTCCAGGCTCTACTATGTGTCAGTCCAAATCAGATCAAAGGGGAGGTAGAGGCAGCAGCAGCTGCCAAGTCACTCCAGAGAAGGGCTCAGGGTCAGGGGAATTTCACACGATGAAAAGGATCAGAGAGGTGGAGATGAGCCAGGGGCGGTGGGGTGCCCGGGAGGTGGTGGAATAGGGTAGATTGCAGAGGGCTGGGTGGCAGAACCACTTTATTAGGGATTCTATAGGGAGCCACTACAGATTAGGGAGGAAGGGAGGTCTCCTCCACCCATCGTCTTTGGCCTCTTCATAGTGTTCCCTGGACACTGAGACTCAAGCTTCTGCTCTTCAGGTCTAGTTACTCCCTTGCCTTGTGGGGCGTGTGATGTGGCTCTGAGCTCCAAACCACTGCAGGTAATGAACTCTTTCCAAGACAACTCGACACACCTAGATGCTTCTCACTGATTGATTGTACCCCACCCCCATCTGATGGCTGGTTACCGAGTTAGTGGTTCTCTCTGGGAACTGTCACAGGCTTGGCCAAGGTCAGCCAGTGTTCAAGGCAAATGGTTCCCCCCACCCTCTGCTAAGTGCAGCTGCCTCGACTGTCCTTGCATTTGCAGGAAGGGCTGCCAGGAGGTTGAGTCTCCCTTTTGGATGACCACATCCTTACCCTTGGGGCAATGCCACCGGCAGGCAGAGGTGGAGGCGGAGAAGTTGGGAAGAGGAAAGGAAGTCATCAGCTGTCCAGGAGCCCTAAGTTAGCCTGGGGGATCAGGTCCTTCAAGGATGGGGTCAAGAGCAGAACAGCTGGCCTGGGCAGAAGGACAACAGCCTTGGGATCTGAAGCCAGCCGATGCAAACCAAGTGGGGGAAAAGCCCAGGATTGCAGCACTGGAATGTTCTGAAGCAGCTCTGAAAGAATGAATAAACCAACACAGGAAGGACTGGAGGGCCCCTGCCTCCTCTCCAGTCTGCCTCCTCCCTGCACACCTGACTTTAGTACCAGTGCCTGTGAGTGGGGGGCCCAGAGAGAAATGGGGGGAGAACAGGATTGCAATAGCTCCGGTTGGAAAAACCCTCTAACCCCTTCTCAGGGTCTCTGATTCAGAAGGATAACAAGTGCAACACCCCCAAAGTCTTCCAGCCCCCTCCCTCCCAAAAAAAGCTCCAGGGCCTGCGATTTGGGACTTCATTGAAGGCCATACCAAGGGTTGCTTTGCAAATCATTTGGAAAGCTAAAGCAAGAACTTGCCCCCCCACCCCCTTCCTTGGTTGTGGAGGACATACTGACCCAACCTCTGGTCCTAAGGGTCCTGGAGCCCGGGGAAATGAGCAGATGGGGTGGGTTGTTGTCCCTGGGACACAGGGGACAGAAACGTGTTCTGACCTGAAATGCTTTGTTTACCTAGGTTACCTCCCTACCCTCCCCAGAAACCAGCGTCTCCTAGGGGAGAGGGCTTCCCCCCCTCCCCCGCTCCCTGTCCTGCAGGGAGCAGAAAGTCGAACACCTGGGTGAAAACCCCTCCACTGGGACCCAGGGAGAGGGGCAGTGGGAAGGCAATGGAGTCCCAGAGAAAATAAGAGATTCCCACTCATTCTCTCAAACACGCCCCTCTTAAACAAAGGCACACACATCCAAAGCCCCAGCTGTCACCCAGAGGTGTGGACTGCCGGCCCCCTCACCTGTGGACGCCCCCAATTTTCTCTTTTCTAGGAGGACCTCACTTGAGCACTCTGCCTGGCCTGGAGGGGAGGGGTACACTTACTTCAGGACTTAGGGTCCAAAGCTCCAGGGTTTTGTCTTTTTTTTTTTTTTTTTTTTTTGAGAGCTGATTTTTCACCCTCTTTTTCCACCACCACCCTTTTCCATCGCATCTCTACTCCCTTAGGGGGTCCAGGGCTGTGCCCAAACCCCGGGGCTAGGATAAAGGTTGGGGGAAGGGAGAGGAGGAGGGGGCGGCTCCTTCAAGCGAGACACAAAGAGACGTCCTTCAGCCTCGGCTCCATGGCGACGCTGGGGAGGGGGGGCGCGCACCCAATACTTCCTTCCCACCTGCAGGGCTCTAGGGACCTCGGTGGCCACTCACCTGCCGCCCCTCACCTGGCTCCGGCTTACCTGGGCTGGGGCCGCGGGGACGCCGCGGCAGGGGGTCTGGGCGCCGTCTCGGTCTTCGTTAGCCTGGCCCGCGGGGGCTCAGGGCACCACGGTCATGGGCTGGGATGAGGAAGGCGTTGCCAGGGGCTCAGTGGCCCGCGTGCCCGGGCTTCGGGGTTTCCCGGGGCTTCTTGCTGGTGAGGGGGAGCTCGTTGACCTCAGTCCCTAGGTTTGGGGAAGGATTAAGATTCTCCGATCTAGGGGCGTCCGAGCTGGGTCCTCCGCGTCTTGAGGTGTAAGTTGTAAAGAATAGGATCTCGAAAGGATCCCACCGTAGCAGACCAGGGCACCGCGATCGAGGTCTTGGGGGGGTCCCAGGTTGCACAGAGGGCGTCTTCGCGGAGCCGTAGCGAGGTCGCGTTCCCCTGAAGGGGGGGCTGTCTCGGCTTTCCCCGCTGGGAAGTCGCTCCGGGCTGGGGTGGGGGCCCCCCGCGTTTCAGGGCTCACTGGAAGAGGCTGTGCGAGGTGGGGGGGAGACGCCGGCCGACCCCCGGCCACCCGTGCAGGCGCAGAGAGGATGCCGCTTAGCCGCTGGGGGGCTCGGTAGCCGCTGCTACGAGCAACCCACCCCTGCAGCCCCCAGTCCCCGCCTGGCGCGGGCTCCGGCTGCGGATGCGCCTCGCGCTCCGCCTGGTGCTCGGGCCCCAGCGCCGGCGCCCGCCCGGGCTGCGCTCCATCGCGGCCCCGCGGCTCCGCCTCCCGCCGCCGCGTACCTGCCCGCCCGGCCCGCGGCTCCGCCCCTCCGGCTCGCGCGCCGCCGCCCGCCCCTTTGTCCGCCCCGCGCCGGGCGCCCCCGCGCACGCGCACTCCTCGCCCGCGCGCCCTCCCGCCGCGCGCCGCGGGCGCAGGTTCCTCCCCCCTTCCCCCCGCCGCCGCTCCCACCCGCTCCCCGGGAGCCGCGCGGCACCCCGCCCGCCTTCCGGCCGCGTTGAGGTCCTAGCGCCCGCGGGTCCCTCTCCCGCCGCTTCCCACTCCCAGGCTTTTCTAGGTCAGAGCCCGCAAGGGGGCGAGAACGAGGTTAGAGAGGACCCGGGGGAGTCACCGAGGGTCACCTGGTCCAGCTGCCTGGTCCCCGAGGGGCCAGACTGTCCCAGACTATTCCAATCTGTGCTCGAAGGGCGGAGCCTGGGTCGGTTTCAAGCTAGGCAAACAAATCCGAGCTCTGCGATTCAATTTATGTATTCATTCAACCACCCGTCCATCTGTCCGTCCGCCTGTTTGCCCTTTCATCGTCCACGCATCTATCCAGTTTGCCCGAAGATCTCAGAGACCTGCCAGTGCACTCGGAGATGGTCACTGGCTCTCGTGGTCCACAGTCAAACTCGTGAGCCCTGCTTTGAAGGGCCATGAGGAGTTAAGGCGGAATTGGGATGAAACAAGAGAAGAAAAGGGATTTCTGGCAGAGACCGCAGCTGTGCAAAGGCACCAGAGTGTGAAGGAGCTTTGTTGGATAACCGGAAATCGGTGTTCTGGATACAAGTGGGGCGGATGAGGACAGAGATGGTATGGGAACAACGCATCCTTCCCGCACCCCAGTCTCTCTTCAGCGCCATCCCTGCTGAATGCTGTCTTGTTAATACAAAAAAGCCCCCCCTACACACACACCGCACCCCTTTCTCCTCTATCTTCTAAATACACACACACCGCACCCCTCTCTCCTCTGTCTTCTAATCGTTCTCCACCCAGTAACTTCTTCGAACATTCTGACCGTGTCTAGAACTTTTAGAGCCAGTGATTACAATCACAAGTACTCTTAGGAAGGATTGGAGGAGATGCCTCAGTCGGTAAAGGACCTGCTCAAGAGACAAGAGGACATGAGTTCAAACCTCCAGGACCCACGTAGAAAAGTCACAGTGACACCTGCAATCCTAAGACTGAGGGACCCAGACAGGAGGCCCCCTGGAGCTCGCTGGCCAACCAATCAATGAGCTCCAGGTTCAGTGAAAGGCCCTCCCTGCCTCAAAACACAATAGGTGGAGAGTGATTGAGGAAGACACCCGTTGGCTTCTGGGTGTTTTCTGTACACATGCGCATCTTACACAGATGGATGTTTCATCATCGCGCACACATACACTAGTAAAAAGTACTCTTGGGTCTCATTATTGACTAGGAGGACTGAGGGTGTGGCTCAGTATCAGACACTGTCTTGACAGAACATTTGCATTAGCCAAGCCTCCACTTGGTTGCAAAGTGGCAGTTCCCGAAACTGACCACATTGGTTTACAATAGCCATTCCCGAAACTAAAGTACATCTTTCATTTTTTATATTTTTATTTTTGCATGTGTGCCTGTGGAGGCCCAAAGGTGACTTCAGGAATCACCCTGGATTGCTTCTTCTTCCTCTTTGCTTTGCCCTAGAGTTTCCCAGGCTCTGCCTTCCAGGGCTGCAAGTACAGGTGGCTACTATTTCCTCCTGGTGTTTTTGCGTGGGATCTGGGACCTTCTGCTTGCGAGGCAGAGGCTTAACCCCTGAGCCACCTCTCTAGCCCTAAATACATCTTTCTAGATTCCTGGTCTTTCAACCCTATTGACCCTAATAGAAGCCAACTTTGAGTGATAACTGTCATTTATCTGATATGTATCACCATACCTTAACTCCCTGGCAATCCCTTAGCAACATCTGAAAACTTTAAAAGATATAAGCCCTCCTGTCCCATGTGCTCTGCAGAATTCCCCCACTACGCTGTACATAGGGTTATCTCCCTTGTTCTTCCTAACTTTAAGATCTTTTTCTTTTCTATTTTAATGTTCTAATACTCTTCCACCTTAACGACAAATTATTGTTCCCTTGGCCACAAGGCCCTCAGCTCTAACATCACTCGTCTTTCTTAGATCTCTTCCTTATTGGTTAGCTTCTTTTATTATCAAAGGACCTTCATGTTGACCTTTCACCTAACATGCCCAGGGTTCTACCCCAGCTTCTCAAAGTAAATCAATAATAATGGGTGAAGTATTGGTCAAGGAAATGTTGGCTGAGTGTAGCCAGATGATATTTCAAGAGAAACAGACATTCCATATTCTAATATAGAATCTTCCAGCATTTAGATGTATGAAACAAATCCCTCAAATCCAGAAATATCAAATGAGCCAAAGGAAAGCAACGTGTTTCATTTTATTTGGGAATGTTCTGGTCCACCGGGGATGTGGCCCCGTGGCAGAGCACTTGCCTAGCACGTACAAGGCCCTGAAGTGGATCCCCAACGCTGATGCTCAGGCCATTCGCTGGCAGCCTACACCTTTGAGAATACTGCTTCCAATACTAGCCCGCCTCCCTCCTATCTCTACCTAATTTCAATTTTCTAGAGACCAATTCCTTTGTGGTCACCAGCTCTGCAGAAGGCCAATTGGATAGGGTTGTTCCCTACATGAAATTGCCAAGGACTCCTTGTTCCCTCCAGGCATAGCCTACCTTCCTTACCCAATGTGCAAAACTGTTAGCATTTGGTGCCTGCTTATCAGGCCACTGTGGAGAACCTTTCCTCTCACTCAGCAATGGCTGTTCTGGAACATGAGCTTTGTCACTCCTCCATGTCTTTGCACATCCACGTTCCTCTGTATAGAACATCATTAGCTTCTTCTCCTATTTCCCACACAAGTTACCTGCCACAGCAGCTCTCCCATGGCTGCCTATCCTCTCCCGCCCCCTCCTTGTCTTACCAATGGCAGAGGCCTCAAATTGCATGCCATCTTGTCCCAATTCTCTCCAAATGAGACATTAGTGTCCAGACAAGCAAATGGAGAGGTCTGAGTTACTGGGTACCTAGGAGTGACAACCTGGAGGGAAGAAGACAGAGGGTTGTGTTCCTGTATTTTATAACCAAATCCCCAAACTCTAGAGCTTTGGGCGGACTTTCCTCTTTCTATTGCTGTAGTTCGGCTCTGAATGATCCCCCAAAGGCCTCTGTCAAAAAAACTTAATCCTAAAGCCTAGTGCTAGTGGGAAAGGATGGAAAGCTCTAGAAAGTGGACCCAGTGGGAAGTTTTAGGTCACTGGGAACGGTGGGATATGCATCTTTCTTATGCTTTCAGTACTGGCTTTGTGGTGAACAGACATCCTGTGTCATGCAGTCCTGTTGTGCTGCTCTTCCTTACCACTGACCCCAAAACAACAGATCCAGCAAACAAAGCCTCCAAAGCCGGGAGGTAAAATAAACCGGGTCTCTTTATAATTTGATCGTTTCCATTATTTTGTTATAGTAACAGACATCTGGCTAACACAGTGTCAGAGGTCACCTAGTTCAAAGTTCCCTTCTGCAGAAACCTACCTTGACTCTTCAACTGGGGTGTCATGGTTTGAAACGTGTCCCCCACAGGTTCATGTGTTTGAATCATCAGCTGCTGTTGGTAGTTGGGAAGGTTTGTGGCACCTTTAGGGGGTGATGCCTTGCTGAAAGAGGGTATGTCGCATGGGGGCAGCCTTGAGGGTGAGTAGCCCGTCCATCTGCGACTTCTCTCTGCCTCTCTGATAATGTCTGCAGTGACCAAAGCCTCCTCCAGTTTCTGATACTGCCACGCCTTTTCCGCCATAATGGACTGTATCTCCCTTCTGGAACCATAAGCTAAATAAATCTCCCTTAATCTGGTTGTTTGTTGTCTCGCAGCAGCAGAAAGAGTAACCACAACATGGGACTTTGATTATCCACAATGCAATCAGTAAACGTTTGGCCAAAATACATTGTGGGTAATCACATCCCAGCTGTTCTCTGAGCAGTGCAGGGTGAGAAGTCCTGATTCCCTTGGGCACTCTAGTAGGAGACATGCGTTCTGAAAGGTAGATGATACCACTATGCGACCTGTCAGCACCAGCCAAGACCTGAGGCGATGCTGTGGCTAATTTAAAATGGTAGAAGGGGGACCAGAGAGATCCCGTAAAAATTCCAGGGGAATCTGCATTTCTAATCCTGGAAGGCAGAGCTTGGGAAACCCCAGAGCAAAAGCAATGAGGAGATAGATCAATTCAGGATGATTCCTGAAGTTACCTTTGATAGCCTCTGATACACATAGATACACACAGCCAGCCAGCCAGCCAGACACACACACACACACACACACACACACACACTAGTGAAAAATAATGGTGGAAGGGGAAGGAATGAAGTCACTCATGGCCCCCAGCCAACTGCAGCGAGGCGAAGGGGCTACGGTCTGTTCCTCTAGCCTCCTCTTCATATTTCTCTGGAAAGGCACTCAGGGTCCACAGAACAGGCATGGTGTGAATGGTGAACTACAGTGGGCATGAGCGTGTGCCACTGACACCTCTGAGGTTTGGAAGTCATTGACCAATGGCCGCAGATGGGAAATCCACCTGCCTGAGGTTCACAAAAGGAGGCTTCTGGCCACTTTCTATAGGCTGATCCTGACCAGAACACTAGGGCACCGTCATTCCTTGGAGACACAGGACTCCGTGTCTCTATATTGCAGGGCAGCCTTCCTACCTGCCAAGCTTCTCTCTCTCTCCTCCAAGTATTAGATCTGTGCCGATCTGACACTTGCCTCAATCTTTTCCACTTCTTTCCCCCTTCATCCTTCCTAAGTATATTCTCCAATAAATCAAATGTCCATTTGAGCCCACCGAGGCCTGGGTCTGCTAGAACCAAACCAAGGAACACATCTGAACAGGGGCCCATGGCAGCTGGCGGCGATGCTTGTCCGTCGTCCTTGACACCCAGAGATAAAACAGCTCAAAGCCATTCCCACAGTGGTAAGGCCTCTCCACAGAGTCCACGGTGCACTTAAGATAACTGAACACAAAGATACAAACTGATTGTGATTTCTTAGCCACATAGAAGAAACACTGGAAAACAGACATTTCCACACAGGTCCTCTCTGCCGAGAGCCAAGGCTCTCTAGAATGACAGCATCACTTTTGTTTTGTTGTTTGAGACAAGGTCTTGCCAGGTAGCTCAAGCTGGCCTCAGATTCAGGATCCTCCTGCTTCTAACTCCCAGCCCCCAGTGCTGGGATTACAGGGGCAGGAACCATGTGCAGAGATGATGGCATAGGTTTATGCTCCTGAGAAGTGAGACTGCTCCCTAAGAAGAAATATTCGAGTTCAGGAGTCCCAGGTGCTTCTGGTTGGTAGGCATCTTCCCTGGCTGGTGCACTGTCTCTGCCACTTGGGGTAGGTGGGCAGGGAAGGAATCACAGGAGCCTTCCCTAGGTCTCTAGAATTTGTACAACCTGACATTTCAAGCTGCCTGGGTAGCTCTCCTACAGGTGGCAGAAAGTTAACTTGTGGGGCTGGGGGTTGTACTTGTCAGGGGTTGTGTGTGTTGGAGTGTGTATGCTGGGTGGTTGTGTGTGTTGGGGAGGTTGTCTGTGTTGGGGTGGTGTGGGTGACAGGGTGTGTGTGTGGTGTTAGAAGGTTGTGTGTGTAGGGGTTTGTGTGTCTGTTGGGGAGTTATGTGTGCAGGGAAGTTGCGTTGAGTATGTGTGGGTTGGGTATGTGTGTGTGTGTTAGGGTGTTCTGTTTTGGGTGTATGTGTTGGATGTGTGTGTTAGTATGTGTCTATTGTGTGTGTGTGTTGGGGATCAGTATGTGAGGGTATATCTGCGTTGGAGATGTATCTGTTAGATGTGTGTGTTGGATGTCTGTGTTGGGTGTCTGTGTCTGTTACGGGTGTGCGTTGGGGGTTGTGTACATTAGGATATGTCTGTGTTAGGAGTGTGTCTGTGCTGGGGTACGTGCTGGGGTGTGTCTGTGTTGGGGTGCGTGCTGGGGGTGTGTCTGTGTTGGGGTACGTGCTGGGGGTGTCTGTGCTGGGGTGTGCCTGTGTTGGGGTGCATGCTGGGGTGTGTCTGTGTTGGGGTGCGTGCTGGGGTGTGTCTGTGTTGGGGTGTGTGCTGGGGGTGTGTCTGTGCTGGGGGGGTGTCTATGTTGGGGGTGCGTGCCGGGGTGTGTCTGTGTTGGGGTGCGTGCTGAGGTGTGTCTATGTTGGGGTGCGTGCTGGGGTGTGTCTGTGTTGGGGTGTGTGCTGGGGTGTGTCTGTGTTGGGGTGCGTCTGTGTTGGGGTGCGTGCCGGGGTGCGTCTGTGGTGGGGTGCGTGCCGGGGTGCGTCTGTGTTGGGGTGCGTGCTGGGGTGTGTCTGTGTTGGGGTGCGTGCCGGGGTGCATCTGTGTTGGGGTGCGTGCTGGGGTGTGTCTGTGTTGGGGTGTGTGCTGGGGTGTGTCTGTGTTGGGGTGTGTGCTGGGGGTGTGTCTATGTTGGGGTGTGTGTCGGGGTGTGTCTGTGTTGGGGTGTGTGCTGGGGGTGTGTCTATGTTGGGGTGTGTGTCGGGGTGTGTCTGTGTTGGGGTGTGTGCTGGGGGTGTGTCTATGTTGGGGTGCGTGCCGGGGTGTGTCTGTGTTGGGGTGTGTGCTGAGGGTGTGTCTATGTTGGGGTGTGTGCTGGGGGTGTGTCTGTGTTGGGGTGTGTCTGTGTTGGGGTGTGTGCTGGGGTGTGTCTGTGTTGGGGTGTGTGCTGAGGGTGTGTCTATGTTGGGGTGCGTGCTGGGGTGTGTCTGTGTTGGGGTGTGTGCTGAGGGTGTGTCTGTGTTGGGGTGTGTCTGTGTTGGGGTGTGTCTGTGTTGGGGTGTGTCTGTGTTGGGGTGTGTGCTGAGGGTGTGTCTGTGTTGGGGTGTGTGCTGGGGTGTGTCTGTGTTGGGGTGTGTCTGTGTTGGGGTGTGTGCTGGGGTGTGTCTGTGTTGGGGTGCGTGCTGGGGTGTGTCTGTGTTGGGGTGCGTGCTGGGGGTGTGTCTGTGTTGGGGTGCGTGCCGGGGTGTGTCTGTGTTGGGGTGTGTGCTGGGGGTGTGTCTGTGTTGGGGTGTGTCTGTGTTGGGGTGTGTGCTGAGGGTGTGTCTGTGTTGGGGTGTGTGCTGGGGTGTGTCTATGTTGGGGTGCGTGCTGGGGTGTGTCTGTGTTGGGGTGTGTGCTGGGTATGGAGGAGCAGAGGAGTGCAGCAGCTGAAGCTTCCAGATCTGTTGGAAAGCAGCTCAGCTCAGCGTTCCAGCAACAGTGTTCTTCACTCTCCTCCCGCGTGGAAATACAACTCTGAGGCCGTGGGTGGCCAGCAGGAAGCCGCTGATGCCTGTGAAGGCCGGACAGGGCCAGACAGTGCGAGCGGAGACCTGCTGTCTGTGGTTGGCCCAGCCTGCTGTGCCAGCCCTTGGAAACCGCCCAGCCCTGGAGAAGGCGGCTGGAAAGGCAGGGGATTCAGAAGACGGGGTCGGAAGGGCGCAGGCCGCGTTCATCTGCAGACGGCTCTGTCTCAGCAAGGACTCCTGGCTTGGAGAGGATGAAGTGTGATGCTGACTCCAGGGGTCCATCCGTGACAGTTTCCCTGGCCACTGGCTCCCTTCCCTTCTCGAAACAATGAAAACTGTCCCGTGAGAGTCCTTGTGAATGTGATCTCTTTCTTAACGACAGGGTCTCACTGCCTAGCTAGACCAAACCTAAACTTAGCGTCCTGTTACCCCGACCTCCCAAATGCTAGGCTGTCAGGTGGGTAGCAGCCACGCAGCTACATAGGGTCTGTCTTCCTCCCCTTCCCTCTCCCTCCCTCCTGCCCGCTTCCTTCCTCTCTCCTCCTTTCCTTCCTTCTCTTTCCTGTCCTCTACCTTTGGTCAGCCCCTTCCTTCCTTCTCTTCCTCTATCTCTCCTTCTCTCTCCCTGCCCCACTTTTCCTGGATCTTACTTATGCTAGGCAAGTGCTCTATCTCTGAGCTTTACCCCTTGCTTTAAATGGATCTTAACTACAACAGTAAGAAAGAAAGAAAGAAGGAAGGTGGGCTGGAGAGGTGGCTCAGGAGTTAAGCCTCCGCCTTGCAGGCGGAAGGTCCTGAGTTCGGATCCCAGATCCCACATATAGACGCCAGGCGGAAGCGGGGGCGGCCTGCGCTTCTGGTCCTGGTAGGGCGGAGCCTGTGAATCCCGGGGTAGAAGGAGGTGGAGGAGTCCATGGTGGTTCGCGAATTCGTCTGTGGTTCTACACACACATACACACACACACACACACACACACACGCGCACGCGCACGCGCGCGCCGCACATACATATGCACGTGCGCACAGTTGAATAAATAATAAAAAAAAAATTAAAAAAAAAGAAAGAAGAAAGGAAGGAAAGAGGGAGGGAGGGAGGGAGGAAGAAGAAAGAAAGAGAGACACCCCCCTTTTTGAAGATTAAGGCAGAGTTTATTAGAAGAGAGAGGATGGAACTCAGGGACATGAACCCATGATGGAGAGAAAAGAGTCCAAAACTCACAGACTCCATGAGGGGTGAGGGGACTCTTATTTTTTTTTTTTTTTTTTTTTTGAGGAAAAGTCTTGTGTAGCCCAGAATTCAACTTGCTCTGTAGCTGAGGGTGACCTTGAACTCGTCCAGTATCTCCTGCCTCTGTCCCCCAAGTGTTGGAACTACAAGCCTGCCCGGCCATGAACAGCTTTGAACTTTCCACTGCGGGAATCTGTGCTGCCTTGCACCCAGAGAGAAGCTGGAGGTGGTGGTGGGACCTGTAACCCCAGCACTTCAGAGGCTGAGGCACAAGGATCACCAAGAGTCCAAGGCCAGCGAGGACGACAAAATGAGACCCTGCCTCGAAAAACATACAGATAAAAAAATGCATAAACAGCAACAACAAAAGCATCCCAGGATGACATTTCTAAGAATCACTGATAGAGACGTTTGGTACTTAGCTACGCGGCCTTCCCATCCAGTGCTGTAGTCCGATAGTGCTTGTGCCCTTAAAGCTGAGATGCAGCTGTTTTCCGGGGAAGTCAGGACCGGCAGCCCTGGGAGGTCCTGGTCCCGCCCACACTCCCTAAGTCTCTGGAGCTCTGCAGTGGAGACCAAAATTCTCAGAGCCAACTGGTCCCTGCTTCCTCCAAAACCACCCCAGAGACTGCGGACATTTTCAAGGAAGCAAGTGCTGTCTAGCACGCATCCCTTGGGGGCCCGACTTCGATGGTGACCTACTTTGACTTCTTGGAAACAGACCCTGATACTAGCGGGCAAGACAAATCTCTGATCCCCACATACCCCAGAGGATCAGAGAAGGGCGATAAGAAGATAGAGACCTCGCTGGTGTCTTCCAGCCGGAGACCACCGCAGAAGAAAGGCACGCTGGCCACTGCACTGAGCAGCTGTCTCTTGGGGACAGCGGAGGCTGGGCAGCCCAGAGTGGCCTCGTCCCAGGGCGGGTCATGTGTGTGAGCTGCTGGAACGGGGGTGGGGATGTGGGTGAAGCCAGAAAGCCCTGAGGAGAGGAGATGGAGAAGTTTGGAAGTAGGCCAAGGACATGGGTGGGGAACTGGCAGGGACCACAAATGCCTGGCATTTGGAACTTCCCTGGGCTTGGCATGATGCCTACACAGTCCAAGCGGCGCAGACTCTGCCATCCAGCATCTGTCCCACACGTTCCGGTGCCAGACCCCCTAATCTCCTTTGGGAACCCACATTCCCTAACATACCTGCCATTCTGGTTATTTAGGGGCTCTGAGGATGGGAGCATCACCTTCCAACTGCGGCACTGGTCTTGAGACTCAGTCCCACCCATCGATGCATAACAACCCTCTGGTTAGGGGCACGGGTGGGCTGCGGGCCTGCAGCTGCCGGGTTAGGAACAACCTCCTGAGACGGGAGGCCAGCAGAAGCTTTGCGAGCTCCTTGATCCAGCTGTGCCTGAGTTGTGCCCAAACACTTTAGTTCTGTGATCCAAGGAGGTTCCCTCTGAGCTTAAATCTGGGGTCTCTGGGACTTACAACTCCAAGCTGTCTCCATTATGTGTGAATGTGGGTTCTTGACATGGTTTAAAAATGCACAAGTGGAGCTGGCGGGAGAGATAACTCAATGGGGAAGATAACCGGTCCCAAAACTGGTGACCTGAGTTCAAGTCCAAGGAGCCCACTTGGTGTAAGGAGAGAACGGACTTCTGAAAGTTGGCCTTTGACCTCCACACCTCCCCCCATGCACCATGGCATGCGTGTGTGAATGCCCTTCTCTCTCTCTCTCTCTCTTCCCCCCTTCTTCCTCTCAAATATAAATAAATAAGGAAAATTCAGGCACGAGGAGCCAATCAGGTGATTCAGTAGATCCAGGTCCCTGTCCGCAGACCTGCAGACCTGAATTTGACCTCCCAAAGCCCACCTAGTGGAAGGAGAACACCAACTTCCAAAATTGTCCTCTGACTTTCATGCCTCTTCCCACCCCCATGTGCACCTCTCTCCCCAGGGTTTTACTATGTAGCCCAGACTGGGGTCACAGGCGTGCACTGGCACACCCAGGTACCCCATATCCTTACCCTCTCCCAGACCTAGCCTGTTCTTGGCACACTCCAGACCATAGTCCAGCACTCCCTGGCTGTCCCCTCCCTTCCTCTGGCCTCTCAGGTCCACCCCACCACCTCCTCCTGCTCACCCACTTATTTAACAAACACAGATGTGTGCCAGGCCATGTTCCAACACACATACTTACACCTTGACATCGGGCTGGGCCAATGTGGGTGGGTGTTCTCCCTGTACGCCAGGTCTACAGAGAGACTGAAGGGCTGGTCTGAGCCCACATCGATTGGAACCAAAACCCATCATTGCTTCCTTCATGTAGGCTTTAGCCAACAACACCTGTCCCCCCAGCCAGCTGCCAGAGTCTTCCTCCACACCACTTTCTCTGATCCTGTTTCCCCTCTTCCCATCCACCACTCTGACCCGTTTCCCCTCCTGCCTCATGCTGTTGCTAGGGGAGGCACAAGTCCTGGTAAGCTGTTGCTGGGAAGGACGCGGAACAGTGACCTGAGTATGGAGGGACCCAGGTCACATCTGCTCCATCCCCCCGGCCTGGTGGAAGCTCGGCTGAGCCACGGCCTGGAGGAGGTGGGTAAGGGTGAGAGCTGGAGGGGGGCTGGGTGGAGCCAGGCCCCCCTGCAAGTCCTAATTAAATGAGTTAATTAGGAGGGGGAGGAGAAGCCTTGTGGGAGTTAATAAGCTTGACTAATTAAGTGGATCCCAGAGTATGGCTTCAATTCTAGTGGCTGGGGAGAGACAGGGTTTAACCAGGATGGAGGGCAGGGGAGTAAGATGCAGGCACCCGGCCGGGCATGGCCAGGGTCTGTCTAAGGCTATGCTCAGGGTCTGCAGTGAGCCCCGAGATCTAAGCAAGACCTGAAGCCACTCCCAGGGTCTGATTCAAAGTTGCCCCCAGCCTCCGTTGCCCTCATCAGATCTGTTATGGTTTTAAAGCTCCTGGGCCTGAGGTCGCCCCGGAGCTCCATCTGGACATGCTCTGAGCATCCACAGGATGAAGACAGAAGCATGGTTCCCAGCGCCTGGGTCCTTCAGAGTCACCCCACGGTTCCCTGGATGGATCAGGGAGTGTGGCTACCACCCACACCTCCCCCAGGTTGCAATGGGCAGAGAGCTCTTGCCCAGGTCACAGATGTGAGCACAGAGATCCAGAGAGGAAGACAAGGGCCTGCCCTAACCCATCCCAGCCTGTTGTCCACCCTGCAGCATGAGCAAGGACTGGTGCCAGTCACCTCAAAGGCTACCAGCTGTCCCAACAGCCTGAGGACTTTCATTGCTCGGTCTGGTTCTCTCTCACTGTAAGGTTCTAAATGGCAAGAATATCGACAAGCTTCCTTAGAGAGCTTAACCTCTCAGGGTGCACGTGAACGCGCAAACCCTAGAGCCCCGTTACAGGCCCTGGGCCCAGAGGGCTGTATGGTGCTCCCCCCTTCCCCCCCCCCCCGGGGCTTAGAACACAGGACAAAAGACATCCGTTCCTCCAAGGTACCTTGCCTGCGCAGTTCATTCTTTTTTTTTATTATTAATTAATTTATTTACTCTGTGTGTGTGTGTGTGCGCGCGCGCATGCGTGCATGCATCAGAGGGCACTGTATGTCCTCATGGAGGTCACAGGGTGACTTCAGAAACCATCCTGGATTGCTTCTTGCTTCTACTTCTTTTTTGCTTCACTCTGGGATTTCGCAGGCTCTGCCCACCAGAGCTGGAAGTGCAGGCCGCCCACAGTTTTACATAGGACCTGGGATCTGAACTCAAGACCTTCTGCTTGTGAGAAAGTCTTAACCCCTGAGCCATCTCTCTAGCCCAAGGGCTTCCTTCCTTTTTAACAACATTGTCCCTTGGGCCTGAGGACACTGCCAAGGCAGGTGGAGGATGGCAGCCATACGTCCTAATCCCCCCCACACAAGGGAGTCAGATGCCCAGAACGTGCGTGGGGGAGAGGGTGGGACTGCGTGGCAGGAGGTGGGAAGTGTGTGCTGAACCTCCCCACCCCCATCCCCTTCAGTCACAGACTCGATGAATCCTCCAGGAATTTCAAGATGTCAATCATAGGGCATTCATTCAGTAGCAAGGGAAGACTCAGAGTATCTCTGGTTTGTACAGCACGGGTCACGTAGGGCCCACGCAATCCCACCTCTGAAGCCCAGTACCTCGGTCGCTCCTGCCCTACGTGTTTGTTCAGTCATTCAATGGCCAAATTCTTCTTCATGATTCTCTTTGTTTCTGCAGTGTTGGAGTTGAACCCAAGACCTCTCACGTGCTAGGGAAACACTTATTAACCGAGCCCACCACACTGCTCACTCCCAAATATTTATTAAGTCTTCCCACTGTCTGTAGTGAACAGCACGGGGGGGGGTTTCCTATTTTTGTAATGCCTCCATTTTGGTGAGGAGAGACGAAGACAAGCAGGGTACCGATGAATGGTGCATGGGCTGGCAACATGGCTCAGTGGGTAAAGGTAACTGCAAACCTGGTGACCCGAGTTCAATCCCGGCAGCCCAAATGAAGAAGGAGAGAACTGACTTCTGAAAATTGTCCTCTGACCTCCACATACAGGCTGTGACATGTACACACCTGCTCTCTCTTAAGTAAGTAAATAATATAAAAAATGTTGGTAGAATGCTCTAGAAGAAAAGAAGGATGGCATGCAGGGAAGCCCTCAGAGAGATGGTGACGTGTGAGCAGAGATATAAAGGGGATGTGGGAGCCTGCGTGCAGACACAGGGAGCAAGGCCAAGGAGATGACTAGTGCAAAGGGCCTGTGGTCAGAGTGTGCTTAGCAATCCCAGTCAAAATGGCTGGGGAAGCGAGGGAGGAGATGAGAGGTGGTGGAGGTAGTTTCAGGTCACCGTGAGGTCTTCGTCTTTGATTCTGACGAGGTGAAACCACTGGGGGGTTTTGAACAGAGAAGAGATGGGGAGAAGAACAGATTGGTAAGGGGAAGCAGAGGGACCAATCAGGAGGCTATTGGGAGGGGCCTGACCGAGCCTTGCTGGAGGGGTGGAAAGAAGAGCTCTTGGGGTTTGCAGCCACATGGATGGGCAGCCAGGAGCTGAGGAGTCCTTGACCCACCCCTGGGCTGTGCCTAGGGTTGATCATTTGGGAACACGTACTCAGATCCTCAAAGCTCCCAGTTCCCAAGGAAGTCGGCAAGTCTGGGTCTTAGGATGCGATGCCCTGGTTTCTAAGTATCCAGTAATTTTTAATGCATGGATATATTCTTGTGCGCATGTTTGTTTGTTTTAATCTTTTTTCTCTCTTGAGTCAATGTCTGGCTATGTAACCCCTGGCTAGCCTTGGATTCTTGTCTGTTGCCCAGGCTAGCCTCAAATTCACCATTCTCCTGCCTCCACCTTGTGAGTGCTGGAGTACAGGCATACGCTACCATGCCCAGTTTCCTATGTCCATTTTATGGTTACGGAACTGGCTCTCGGAGCCTCTGCATAGCTTTGCCCAAGGCCACACAAGCCAGGTAGGGTAGTGAACCTGCAGTATGGGGTTGTGAAATCTGAACTTCCAGTGAAGTGATCAGGAGAGGAGGCAGTGGCTACTTAAACAGCTGCTTGCGTGAGGCCAGGACCCCCTCTAGTGGCCAGCATGCAGCAGTGCAGATCAAAGAACACGGGCGTGTTTCAACCCATGCTGCTAGCTGGTTCTGCAAGGGAAGACCACATTTCCCTCTTCTGTTCCCCATTATCTGGGAACACAGAGGCTCTCCCCTGCTGGTTTACCCAGGGCTCCTTCTCTGATTATAACTGAGTCATGCCACCCCGGGTATTGCTTTTGTGTGCCCATCTTTCTTTGTGGCAGAAACCGGATCTCTCTCTCCGGAGGCTCTGCTGCACGTTCTAACACATTGGGAGTCATCAGAAGTCTCCCTGTCATGCCACGCCCCAGAGCAAATGACCGTGAAGGACAGAGCTCAGAGAGGATGGTGACAATCTCGGGTAGCTGTCCTCATGTGTTCCGACATTCTGACAATCACCTTCCACCCTCTCTACCACTCTGATCCCTAAGTCAGTTGCTCTCATCTCTGCCCCTCCCCTCCATCTACACCACTGCTTGTCTGGCACCTGCATGTGACAGCTCTCAGACCTCGTGGCGATCACCAGCCCACAACTGCCATGTCACGTTCTCTCTTCCCAGCTGCCCTTCTGCCACCACCTCCCACCTTATCCTGCCTGGGCTCCCCGCCTCCCAAACACTCTGTCTCAGAACTGGTGCCTAGATAGTGTACCCACTCACTCACCCATCTCTCCCACTGGTACCTGCTTGGTGCAATGCCAGCCACCCACCCTCTCCCAGCCTGCACTGAGCAAGTGGCATGGCCAGGGAGCGCCATGGGAGGGGAGCTCGCCACCCCACAGGCCCTTTGCTGCTTTAGGCTTCTCTGGGGATTGTTCCCAAACTCCCCTTTGCCTACTGGTCTCACCACAACTGTGACACCCTGCAATCTAGCCAGGTGTTGCACATCTGCAGACCCACTCTGCATAGCAAGGCATGGCTGACTCTTCCCAGCTTCTCTTCTCTCCTTAGGGCTCTTCACTGGAAGAGCAGAGGGAGTTGACTGTCATCTGCTGCCTCCCTCTGCCAAACCACAAATCCAATGGCCACTCTGGAAATCAGAATGGAGGTTCCTGAGAGATCTGAAAATAAGACTGCCAAGTGACCCAGCCAGATCATTCCTGGATATGTACCTGAAGGAAGGCATGTTGTGAGCTACACGTGCCTGCACACATCCATGTCTACCGCTGCACTCGTCACAGTGGTCAAAATGTGGAGCCAAGGGGCTGGAGAGGTGGCTCAGGGGTTAAGCCTCTGCCTTGCAAGCACAAGGTCCTGATTTCAGATCCTACTTCCCACATAAAAACACCAGGCAGAAAGAGTGGTGGCCTGCACTTCTGGCCCTGGCAGGCAGAGTCTGGGATATCCTGGAGCGAAGCAAGGAGGAGGTAGAAGCAATCCAGGCTGATTCCTGAAGTCACCTTGGTCCTCCACAGGGATACTGTGGTACACACATACACACATACACGCACACGCACACACACTAAATACTTTCAAAAAAAATTGGCAGACAAATCTGTGCGGCCACCCCCACTGCTCTCTTAGCTGTGTTGGAGGTAACTTGTCTTTATAAAGTTTGGTCAGGCTTATGTGTTAGTTCAGCGGGTAAAAAGAAAAAAGGCGCTTGCCACCAAGTCTGACGATCTGAGTTCCATCCCCATAACCCCTATGATGGAAAGGAGAGAACTGACTCCAATAAATTGTCCTCTGAGCTCCGCAGGTACACTGTTATACTTACACACACAAAATAAATATAAACTAATTAATTAATGTTTTTTTAAAAAACATATGTTCACTTACATACAGGCTGCAAGTCCAAGCAGCATTATACCAGCTCTGGTGTGGGTCCCTAGGCTCATGACATCATGACAGCAGTGATGTACATGTTGCTTTCAGGAGTTATGAGGCTTCTGACCCTCTGTTTATAAAGCCATCAACATTCCATCACGATGTCCCATCCTAATGACACGATCCATCCATCGAGGTCCTAAAGCCCTATTTCTAAACACCACAGCTGAATTGTTTTTTACTTTCTTCATTAGCTTAAGACTGGACAGACTCCTTTGGGATTTCTTGGGGCAAAGCATATTCAAACCATGCCTGAGGGTATCGCCTTCTCTTTGGTCTCAGCCCATCCACCTTACTCCTGACACCTTCCTCCATGTCCCCTCCCCCCTCCTCCCTGCTCATCTCCTCCGTGATGTCTGCACTGCTATCCTGTGACCTCACGGGTCCAGTAGCCATCGATTCTCCCCAGAGCAGCCAGAGGGATCTTTTAAAATGTCAATCAGATCTTATCGCTCCCCCACTTAAAAGCGTCATTGAAGGCTTCCCAGTCCCATCTAGAACAAAATCCATTCCCTCTCAAGGCCTAATTGACCTGGCCCTTCCCCATCTTATTCTGTGTCACTTGTCCTTAGCATTCGCTCTGCCTGTACCCGGCTACTCAGATCTCAGGGGGCTCCTGCTGTAGACCCTTCTCCCTTGTCCTTGTCTGGTCCCCACTCTTCCCAGGGCCAGTTCCTTCCTTCTGGAGGTCTCAGATGATTGGTCTCTACCTTCCCTCCTCCCCAATGTGAAGTGGGTGTCTCTCCCATTTCCTCCCCTAGGGTTTGAGCCTTAATGACTGTGTGCATTGGTCGACTTGTGTGTTTTCTTTTCTTCACCCCTCATTAGAGCTCTAGGAAAGTACAGCTGGCAATTTTGTTTTTCATATGTGTATGTGTGTGTGTATGTGTTTATGTGCGTTGGCATGTGGGTGGGCACTTCTGTACATGCATGTGAGTGTGCATGCATGTGAGTGTGCATGCATGTGAGTGTGCATGCATGTGAGTGTGCATGCATGTGAGTGTGCATGCATGTGAGTGTGCATGCATGTGGAGGCCTCCAGGCTGACAAGGGAATCATCCTCCATCTCTCTTCCGCTTTAGTTCTTTGAGCCCAGGTCTCTAATTAAAACCAGAGCTCACCATCAGAGCTAGTTTGGCTAGATGGCTTGCTTTGGGGATTCCCAGGCTTTGCCTTCAGGAGCAGGAATTATAGGTAGGTCATCACCCTGTAATTTTTCCATGGGATCTGGGATGGGAGCTCAGTCCTTGGTCTTACATGGCAAGTGATTTAATTTCTAAGCCATCTTCCCAAGGACTGCTTTAAAAAAAAAAAAAATCTGGTTACAGGGGCTGGAGAGGTGGCTCAGGGGTTAAGCCTCTGCCTTGCAGGCAGAAGGTCCTGAGTTCGGATCCTAGACCCCACGTATAGACGCTAGGCGGAAGCGGGGGCGGCCTGCGTTTCTGGTCCTGGTAGGGCGGAGCCTGTGAATCCTGGGGCAGAGTAAACAAGGAGGAGGTGAAGGCGTCCATGGTGGCTCCCGAATTCGCCCGTGGTTCTACACGCACATACACGTACATCCACATGCACACACATGCACATTCATACATACACACACACATGCACAATTGAATAAATAATAATAATAATAAAAAGAAAGCCATCGTGTAAAAAAAAAAAATCTGGTTACAAAAGCTGACTCCCAAAGGGTACAAGCATTTTCTTCATGTCACGTGTGGAGTTGTCACATTGGACTACATTTCCCAGCTTCCCTTGCATTCAGCTGTTGCGGCCAGTGCATTGTGGACAGAAGTCTCTTTCCAACTGTGGCTCATGAAAACCTCCCATAGAGTATGATCTCTTTTGTTCAGATCTTCTTTGTGTTTTGCCACAAAGCCCAGGCTGACCTTGAACTTGCAATCCTCATGCCTCAGCTTCCCAAGTTCTGGATTGCAGGCCGTCGCCACGCTGGTCTCTCGAATTTTTTTTTTTTTTTTTTTTTTTTTTTTGCCTGCCACCTGGATGCTGAGGCTTCAGCAGTGGATTCCGATGTCCTGGTGTCGAGTCCCCAGATGGCAGGAGCCCGGATCCCCCAAAAGCTCTGTGGAGTAGATTCCCCTGCCTGACCGATCTCCTCCAGACTTCTTGTCAAACAGATGTGAGACTGTACCCAGTGGGGTCGCAGAGCGTTCCAGGCTGGCGAGCACCGCATTGGCTTCGCCTTAATGAACACACCGACCCACAGATGTAGGCAACTGGCAACAGCGCGGTGGGCGACACGTCTACTCACAAACTTTCATCGTGGGCAGACTTGTTCTTGGAGGGGTTGTTTCTAGCGTGTTTCTAGCATATTCTAGCAGAAGCAAGGCGTTCACGCCCTGACCGTAGCTCCCACATTGCGAAGTGTCTGTGTGACATTACCTCCGCCTTCTGTCCCTTCCTGGAGGCCTCAGGGAAAGTCTGTTTAACCCACAAAGATGTGCCCAGGTAGCCCGCCTCACCTCGGTGCCCAGCTTTACAGAGACGAAAAGACCGAGCGTGGGCTCCTGGGGTTTCCCGGGAAAGGCGATGTGGCAAAAATCAGCCCTGAGATTTTGTAAAGGCGGCAGCTGGCTGTTCTGGAGATATCCTGCCATCTTCCAGGGCTGAGGAAGACTGGGAGAGGTGAGGGGTTGGGGTACCATGGCCCCCAAGGTGACCTCACTCAGCCTCCCTGCACAGCAATAGGGAAACACCGCAGAGCCTCCTGCTGCAGCCCTGCCTGGCTCCCCAAACCGGGCAAACACATCACTTGGTATTTTTAGCTTCAGCACCTGGCACCTGTGGTCACCATCTCTGCCCAACCTGGCAGAGTCCCTTCCCCAGGTCTTAAAGGGCCAGAATCCGAGTTAGAAAAGACACCAGCTGCAGCAAACATAGGCCACCATAGCCCAAGACAGGGGGAAGCCCCTCCCAGAGGACCCTCAAAGCTGCAGGTGGAGGAAAGATGGAGCCAGAGGGGCTAGAGCTCACCCGGGCAGTCTGACCCTGAGGCCAGAGCCCATCTTATGCTGGGGCTAGCAGTGTCGTTCACCAGTGGGGACTGATGAATGTCACTCATCTGCTTGCTCCGTGGCCAGGAACTATCGAGAATGCCGACCGTATGTGATTGTGACATTTAGTTCAGCACTGGGGGCGCAGCTCAGCGGCAGAGCATTTACCTAGCACCCACACGGTCAGGGGTTCCATCCCCAGCACTACAAAAAGGGGGACTGGTAAGGTGACTCAGTGGCAAAGGCTTCTGTGTGCAAACCTGGCTACCTGAGTTTTATTCCTGGATGGGCTGCACCATGTGGAAGAACTGAGTTCTGAAAGTTGTTCTGTGCACTTCTATGCACCTCTCTTTCTCTCTCTCTCTCTCTCCTCTCAGTAAATAAGTAAATTATCTAATCATGTTTAAAAGGGAGGACAGAGAGAAGCCTAACAGGTCAAATGATCCAATGCCGTCTCTCCATGTGATTTCATTCATTCTTTACCAAGCACTCTGAGGCTCCACTAGGAAAACAATGGCTGTGTCCTCAACAGGACATCTAAGCCATACCCACCCCAGGGCTCAGGGAAGAGGGGCAGTGGTGGGTCAGACATCTCCTGGGCATGACAGACAGGTATGCCTGACTCCATGGCAGATATGTATACTTTGATCAGAACTGCATTGGAAACAATCCTACCAACACCTCACCAGGAAAGAGCTCAAGAAGCCCTCCGTCTTCCTGAGGGACGTGGGGGCTAATGCTGAGAGGGCAGAAGAGGTGGATGTTTTCCTGGATGGTAGACCCACTGAGCTATGACACTTGCTGGAGCATGAATCATGTCTGGCGTTGCCTTTAAAGACAAACCAGATGGAATAGAGTGGACCACACAAGCAAAAACACTTGAAAATAGGAGGGAGTGTGGCAGGGGAGATGAAGGGTTGTAAGGGATAAAGGAAGGGGGATGGGAATAAAGAAAAAAAAGGGTTAAAGTAGAGGGTTTATCACCATTAATGCCTGGAAAGTAAAACTTCTAACCATTAAAGAAAAGAGAAAGTAATGGCTGTACCATGAGCGCAATGCTTTGGACGTCCAAGCACTATGTCTCCCATCTAACATCCTCCAGTCTTCTAACTTTTTTAGGATTGAGATAGTGTTTATTAAAGGAGAGAAAGAACGGAACTCACGGACTCTGGACATGGAGCACCATGAGGGTCAGGGGCCCTGGAGAACTCCTAGACTCCAGACATGGAATCCATGAGGGGTAGGCAGCAAGAAAGGAACCCCCGGACTCCAGACTTTGGAGTGTCATGAGGATCAGATGCAAGTCGGTCTTCTAACTTTTGATTCCCACTCCACATCCATGACTGGCCCCAGCTTCTAAGGTTCAAGTCCTCAGCCTGGCAGTCAGGGCCCTTGTGATCTGACACCCCATCCCCACGCCCATGTCCTTGCCAGCCTCACCTTTGACCCCACCCAGTTTCTGTGCCAAGCCACCAGCCTTTGCTTCGGCTGTCCCGGAGCCCATGTTGTTTCTTCCTGGGTGTCACTTGCTCCTTGGGGGGAGCCGCACTTCTGGATAGATTTGGAATGTGCTGTGGAGCAGGCGGGTAGAGGCGGTCCATCTCTCCTCTGGATCCCCAGACACTGTACGTCCCCTCCCACCAAGTCGCCTTCAGTCTATGCCCACTCTGTCTGCCAGCGGGTCAGGACCCTCCCTGTAAGGGCAGGACCAGAACTCCAGACCCCCAAGTGAGGCGCTGGCACTCTGCGGGTGCACTGTGTGCTGCATGTCAATGAATAGCCAGGGTGGAGTTGTCTTCCCATTTCACAGACGAGAAGACAGAGGCCCACGAATCAGAGTCATCCAGGGTCCAACATAGTCACGAGAGGGGTCTGGTCCAGGTGCTGCAGTCCACACCCTGCCTTCCTGTTCTGCAGTGGACCATGGGGGGGATGGGACCCTGGTTTGGCCTCATACTTGCTCTTCTCTCTGTCCATGGCAAAGCTGACTCAAGCAGGCTGGCCAGAGCAGAGGTGACCCTGTCGGCTTGTCGATCCACTCCCAGGGCCTGTGGTCACATCTTGGCTAATGCATTTGGCTGTGGCCAGGGTTTTCCATGCCATTGGGGGTGGGGAGAGCTGGTGAAAGGGACAATAGTGCCTACAGGGTGAACCCCACCCAGTGCTACGCACAGCCCCTCTCACTGCAAAGGTACACAGAATTCACACCTACTCCCATGAGCCTGTTCACACGATCACACACCTGCAAATCCACACAACCACACAGAAACCTTTTTCTCTCCATCCATTCCTCTGTCTTTGACACACACACACACACACACACACACACACACACACACACACTCGATTCACACTTTTACTTATTAATTCATCAGCGACTTAGCACCTGTTAGATACTGATGCAATGTGGGAAGGAAGGTGGCCCCCGGATGGCATCTGAGCCTGGATCTAGTGAAGCCAGAGTATTTACGGGGATTGGAGTGTGTGTGTGAATGTGGGGAAACAAAATAAGTTGGGGTGGGCCTTGAATAGTGAGCGTGTAGGAGCTGAAGAGTCATGGAGGGCTCTGGGCAGGGGAGGGATATGGTCACAATGGGGGTGGGGTGGACAGAAAAATTGGGCTGAAATGGGAGGTATGGAGAGGGGCTGTGGGGAGGGTCAAGGAAGAATCCTAAGTCTGAGTAGGAAAGTGGAGGTGGGCATTAGAATGGACGGACAGACTCCAAGAGCCACACTGCCAGGCCCCTGGGCCTCAGGTGGAGGGCCGGACCCTGGTCCTGCCAGCCCACTGCCCACCCTAGAACTGACCTCCGCAGTGGGACTTCTTCCAGCAGCTCCTCCTCCTCCTCCTCCCTGTGGAAGCAGACCAAGCAGAAGGCAGGCACATCGTCGGCTCCACAGCGCAGGGGCCAGGCGGGGGGCAGCTCCAGGACAGAGCAGGGGTGGCTGCTGGTGGCCTCCCCAGCATCGTCCCCAGCCAGGACAGGCTTCCCCGAGCCTTTCTGCTCCAGGGTCAGCAGCCTGTCCGCCTCAGGACCCCTCACCTTCCGCCCTGCCACCTGTGCCTTCTCATTCAGGTTACCCGTCGCCTCGGTGGGTGGAAGAGCCTACGGCTCTCTCTCTCTGTGTCTCTTGGGGTTCCTTTCCTGACCCCACAGGGCTTCCAGCCACAGGGCCACACCTTGAAAAGCAGCTGCCCAGATTCAGGGTGACTAATGGTGGACAGAAGTCCCTGCCCCTAGAGGATTTCCGTACCACCTTGGCTGTCCACTCTATCACAGTCTGTCAGAGCGGGACCCCGGAGGACAAGCCTGCAGATGATCTGTCTTTCTGTCCATCAGTCTGTCCAGCCAGAAGACGCAGAGGTGGTCCCTGAGAAAGTTTGTTGTCCTCAGCTGGGTTTGGGCAGCAGGGTGGTCTCCAGGACAGCCAGCTGACCCCTGAAGCTGGGCAGGGGGTCAGATGAGGTTGGCACAGGGTCTACACTGCCTCCAAGAAAACTTCTGACCCTGGAGTCCAGTGCCGGTGGGCCAGACTGTGGGCTGCTGGCTGCTCGGCTCCCTCGGGCTCCGGGCTCTGGTGGTAGCTCTGGCTATGGCTGGGCTGTGGGTATTAATAGCTCCATGTTCACGCTGAGAAGCCTGGAGGTTAACTCCTTCCCTGCCAGAACTGGGAGGCTGGTCACAGAGAGTGAAGAAGTAAGGACCACGCCTCTGCTGGGAGCTTGTCTGCGCCAGCAGACACTAGGCATCATCCCCCCCCCTCCCCGTGTCACCTCCCACGGCGAGGCATCCTGGACTCTGTCAGGCTTCCTGTGTCTCCTGGACCCTCCGCGCACAGGTAGGTAGGACTCAGGCAGTACGGGGCTCTGGACTTGAGAGAGCATCTCCCAGGGGCTTCCCTGTGCTCAAGTCCACTTCTCAATTCACTGATCCCCCCACCTCCACCCCCAGTCCTGGAACAGTCACCACGGCCACCTCTGGCTCCAGTTCTTGTGGCGACTTTCATGGGAGCCCGAGAGAGACTCACGTGCCCAGCAGAGGGTTGCCTGAGTGGACCTGAGTGGACCTGAGGGGTACCTGAGTGGACCGTGCTTGCCTGGTGAATATTACCAGGCACTGGGCAGGTCCTAAGCCACAATGATGAAGAAGGGGAGAGAGCCTTCTCCTCTGCTGGTGGTTTGCATGACGGGGGGGGGGGGACCACTGCGGGTGCGTCTAGTCTACACCATGTCACTGAATCAGAAAGGTTGCTCTGTCTAGCCACCCCAGAGCACCAGCTTGTTGTGTGGACCCAAGACTAGATTTCTAACCCCATTCAATTGCAGAGCAATTAACAACACACACACACATACACACACACACACACACACACACACACACACACACACACATCTGTAGTGGCTTCAGAAGTCCGGAGAAGACCAAAGAGAGAAAGAACTTCAGAGTATGAAAACTGTTAGAGCAAAAAAAAAAAAAAAAAAAAAAAAAAAAAAAATATATATATATATATATATATATATATATATATACACACAGTAGAGAGATGTGCGAGGGAGAGATATTCAAGGGGCTGGTGGGCAGGGAATTGGCAAAGGTGTCTGGAGAAGAGCACCCAGCAAGGAGGTACTGGACCCTTGACCTTCAGGAGGAGAGGAACCAGCCAGAAGGACTAGAGGGAGAACATTCTAGGAGGGGTCAGGAGGTGCAAAGTCTTGAGGCAGGAGCTGACTGGCTCTTGGGGAAGAGGGGGACGGACCTGAAAGTCTTTAACTTGGACTTTAGGAGGGGGTTGAGGAGGGTCCTGGGTGATCCAGAGGTGACACATGACTAACAGAGACCAAAGGCCAGCAGCAGAGACAGGGCAGGACGGAGCCGCACGCGGCAGCAAGAAGACAGAGAGACGAAGTGATGGGACGTATGGGAGGCGCTCTACACGATGCCCCGGTGCTTGAGAGGAAAATGGGCCTGTCCACTGGGCTGAGAGCTGAGGGCCGGAGGAATTCGCAGGAGGGGGGGCTTGGGGCCTGGAAGAATCTTCTAGATGTGTGGAACTGAACCCCACTGGCTACCAGAACAGAATAGATGGACCTTCTTGGCCAAGATGTGCAGGCTGGGAGCCTAGTTGTCACATCCGGGTGTTCAGGCTGAGCCCAGGGCACAGACATGTTGGCAGACAGCAGTTTGGGGCCGATGCCCTGTACTGCTAAAGTTTGACCTCTGGCAGACAGCAGTTTGGGGCCGATGCCCTGTACTACTAAAGTTTGACCTCTGGCACTCTGGCAGCATGGGAGTTTGTCTCTTCCTAAGTGGAATATCCAGAAGGGAGCCTCTTTCTCGTGTTAGTCTGAAGGCTTCTCAGTCTTTCCTCCCTCTCCTCTTCCTCTTCCTCTTCCTTCTGACGACAGTTTTCTCTGCAGCGCAGGCTGACCTTGCCTCTCCATCCTCCTGCTTTTTAGTCTCCTAACGCAGGTCCCCGTCTACGTGGACTTCTCAGAGGGTTTCCTTTCTCTAATTAGTCCATGTAAGAGTTTCCTTTTTTGAATTGGTTTACCCAAAGGGGTGCTTCTTTCTGCCTGGTTCTAGGGTCCTCCACTCCCACCACCAGACAGATCTGGGGAGACGAGCCTTGCTGTGTGGCTTTGGATTTCTGTCCTTGTCCAGAACCACAGACCAATAGATTTAGCTCGAGGCCAGTTGGTCAGGACCCTGCTGGACACAGAGGAGGAGGATGATCTCAGATAGGGATGGCAACTCCCCTGAGGTCCTGCAATGACACTCGAAGCTCCTCATTCCTGTATCAGGGTCAGTGCCCACAGATTGACTGGCATTTCTCTGAAAGGAGGACCAGGGGTGGGAAGGAACTGGAGATGAGGTAGAGGAGGAGAAGTTAGTGTGAACCACACCAAGGTCCCTGAGGTTAGGGTCAGAAGGGGTCAGGGTGGCCCCCAGCCTCTGGGTGCCCCTTCCCCCCACCCCAGGCCCCATGGGACTGTCATTTGCACACATTAATTATTCACAAGACTGTTCTTGGCCTGGTTTTAATGCACTCTGATGGTGTTCTCCAGCTAATGGGGAAAATCAATAGGTTTTAATTCTTAGTGGCTGTGAAACTCTGGCTGTCTCCTGTTGGGGTGGCTGGGCCTGATTCTCTGGTTCAGGGTGGGATGCAGGCTCAGGCCCAGATCCCAGAGCCTGAACCGCTTGCTACCTTCTGACTCCCACGCCCCCGACCATACCTTCTGCTTCCGGATCAGGGAGGACGGATTGAGGTTGCTGGGGAGCACCCAGCTGTCCCAAACTTCCCAAGTCCTCAAACCTCAGCCATTTGTCAACCTCTAAGATGGATGGTGGACTCCTCCTAGCCCCTCCCCCCAGGCCAGACCTATGGGCCAGATGGCAACAGTTTTGAGGGCCTGTAGTCAAGCCTGTAATCTTTGACCTTGGAAAGTGGGGGACCCGGTGGGAGTTACTTTCCTACCACTCAGGGTCAGCCCTAGTCAACCTTCTAGGTCCTGGGAAAGCTGACCCGAAGGAACCCCGTATTCCTGAAGGACTCTTAAACGTAGATGACACCCCGTCACCTGTGGTCTGTGCTGGGTCTCTCCATTTTTTCCTATCCCGAGCCCCCCCCTCTACCACCTCCATCACCACCACAGATGCTTGACAGGCAAAAGTAACTGAAGGTTTGTTTTTTTTTTCCACATCCGTAAGTGTGAGATCACTAAGAAAATTACATTAAGCCAAACAATGAGGATGCTTGGAGTCCTTTTAAGCACACAGCAACTGGTCCATTAAAGGTCCCACTCCATTCTTCTCCCTAAGGACCTTGGAGGTTTGGACAAACCACCTTTTCACTGTGGCACACCCAAGCTAGTCTTTTTTTTTTTGTTTTTTGTTTTTGTTTTTCAGAATCCTTCCCTCCTCTGACAGAGAATCTAACTTGCTCACAGTCGGTCAGAGAAGCAGATATTGCTGCCAGTAGTGTCTCTTTCCCAACAGGGATGAAGCCCAGAGCCCCCACACCTGTTGGGCAAAGGTTCTACTGCTGAGGTCCTCCCCCTACCCCGCCCCAGCCTTCATTTTGAAGTTAGAGTCTGTGGTGAATTTAAATGCATGTACCGCAGGCTGGGCCAAGTGCAGGGCAGTGCGTGTGGAGCCCAAAGAGATGCCAAAGAGAGAGGAAAGGGCCCCCTGTCGAGAGGGAATTCTGTTCCGGAGAGCGATGGGAGATGGCATTTCTCTTTCTCGCAGTTACAGTCCAGCTAAGCTGCTGAACAAAGAGGCCGCTCACTGTAGTGGATCAACGCAGCCTGCTAGAAAATTACCAGAAACACATGACAGGTTTCTTACAGGTCTGACATTAGGAGGGATCTTTTCCATGGTTTGCAATGTGGAGGATTCTGCCACTTAGCTCACCTGAAAATTGGGGTAGTTTGCTTGTCTTGGTTTTAATTTTAATACAGGTCTTACTGTGTAACCCAGGCTGGCTCAAACTTGTGACCCTTCTGCCGGAACCTCTTGAGAGATAGGATTATAGGTAAAGATCACCATACCCGTCTAAATCCTTTCCCTTCTTAAAAGGTTTTCAGTCTCATTTGTATTGCATGAGTATGTGTATATGTGATGAATGTGTGAGTGGGGGCACACGTCATGCATGTAGAAGTCAGAGGACAATTTTGTGGAGTCAGTGCCACCTTACCTTTATGTGGGTGCCAGGGATCAAACTCAGGTCATTAGTCTTGTGAATTCAGTGCTTTTTACCTGCTTAGCCATCCCACTTGTCTTTTCACTTTATTTTATTTTTTAGAATGGTTCGATCTTTCTTGTTCAACTAGGCACAAGGAAAAAAAAGTCCAGTTTCAAGTCATAAGAGCCCTGACCAAATGACTGACAACTACGCAGAGGAACCTCATTTCTAGAAGAAATGTCTTAATGTTTATCCAGATCCAAATAAGGATTTTGTCAAGAATGTTAATGTCTTCCTAGAAGGTACTTGTGAATTACAGCTTGGGGGCAAAGAGTGCTATCTCAAACTAAAAATTTACACCTAAGGATTATCACTGAGAGGGGCCGTTATTTCTTTGGTAGCTGGTTGGTGGTTCTCCAGCTCCAGGGCCTCTTCCCAAATGAGTCCTTGAGAAGGAAGGAGCAGAGGGTTGCTCTTTACTTTCATTTGTTTTCTATCAGCAATCATTGCCACCTAGCTGCAAGGGAGACGGAAAAATTCCACTCCCAACTACACAGCTGGAGGCATTGTAAGCAAACTGAGGCAGAGACAAGGTATTACTGAAAGGAGACAGGAGACTGGGCTACAATTCTTCCTTGAGGCTGTGATGAACCCTCCTCTCTGCTTCCTGCCACTGGTTCTCTTTACTGATCTGGCTTTTGATTGGGAAAATATATGGAGTAACTTGTCTATGTTGGAGCAGAGGGACAAGGCTGTAAGATGTTGTCCTGGGACAGTCTTCCTGGGGAGATGTCACACAACCATCTATGGACCCTAGGTAAGAATTTGATGACAAATCGAAGTAATGATTACGCTAAGGTCCAAAGTAATGATTACACTAAAGTCCATCTTGATAAACCAACAAGTTTTTGGTGTTACTTACAGAAGTAGGGGTTATTTACAGGAATCTGGATGACCCCAAAGCAATCACACTGGAAATTGTCATCCCTGGCATTGCTGATGTCTTCCCCATGGCTGCATAGATGGCAACTCCTCTCCCCAATCAGTGCTTCATTTAACCTTCCTCAGTTTATGTACACTAATCCCTAGAGGGCAAACATGAAGGCTCTTATGAAGACGTGTGTGACATACACGCACAAGGACACATACAAGACTTCAAGGTCTGGTGGAACATGCAAGGGAACATATAATTAGTGCAGAACTACATAGTAATAATGACTGATAGGTTCCAGAATCCCATGTGAAGGTTTAAGGACCCTTCCTACCCACTCTGTCTCTGAGAGAACCTCAATGGTCAACAAGTGTGATCTTGATGGTCCCAGAGAAAGATGATGGCAGCTGGTCACTTGGAAGACAAGACCACACAGAAAATACGGCTGTAGCCTGTCCTTTTGGTCCTGGTGGGCAGAGCCAGAGTGAAGCAAAAAGGAGATAGAAGCAATCCAGGATGATCCCCTGTAGCAGTTCACCTGCATGGCTGCTGATAAATGACCATCAAACAGCTTAAGGGAACAAGGGGTTTATTTCCTTACGACAGTCCGGTTACAGTTCACAGTCCGGCTTGATGGGAGAGCATGCACCAACACCAGGGCCGAGGGAACTGACCAGACCATCACTGCATAACAGCTGAGAGAGGGAGGATCCTTACTTGCCAGAGCAGCATGTCTGGCCAAGTGAACAGAAGGATGCCAACTCTCTCAACCAGCTCTCTGTGATTTATTCCAGAGCCTAGTTCCACCCACCACAGGCTGGGTCTTCCCCATCAGCTAGACAATCTCCTTCAGGTTTGCTCTGGGCTTAACTCAACCATCAACTCTCTACAACTGTGCCCAGAGCCCAAACCCTCAACAGTCAAGTTGACACCTGGGCTTAACTATGACATCCCCCAAAGTCAATCTTGGTCCTACTTAGGGACACACAGTGCCCTCTCTCTCTCTCTCTCTCTCACACACACACACACACACACACACGCACGCACACAAATAATAAAGCTTTTAAAAAATTGAAAAAAGAGGCTATACAACAGATATAGATTATGAGATGTGTTTTAGTCTACTGAGCAGGAGTTTTCAGTTTTGTGAGGATGGTTTGCAAATGCATAAGTTAAGATGAAAGGCAAGCGGAGGAGGAAGCAATAATTAACCCGGGAAAAACACCAAAGTCAAACATGTAATCAGAGCATTTATTTGTGGCTGAGCTGCGAATATTATCTACAAAGGTGTAATAATACAAGTGCTCAAAACTAATTTAACCAAAAAGGCTTTATAATCACAGTGGAAAGATAAGATTCATGTGTGTGGGAGAGGAGAAATAAATCTTCATCTATAATAGAAAGTTAAGATCAAAAGGAGAAAAAAAATCAAGAGATAGCTGAGTTAGCATGTTATTCAGAATCTTGCCATTCAAATAATGGTGCGCGGATTTGCACCATCAGCACCCAGTGGGAGCTTATTGGAAATGTAGGATCTTGGAAGGGCCCCAGACCTGCTGAGTCAGACCTACTCTATGGGGGCAGGGTGCTAGGATCGAACCTAGGAATCTCAAACACACTAAGCGAATGCTCCTGCACTGAGCCACACCCCTGGCCCTGTAGTTTAAGGAAATCTTCCAAGGATCCACATCTTCCTTAAAGTGTGCATCATCCTCACTCAGAGGCCTGTGGACAGACCTCTGAACTTAGAAAGGAACAGCAGGAAGAGGCGAGCTCACTGTTTTTCGAATGAGAAGAGCTCATGGTGGAGGTCTTCTCTTTTGTGATGTAAATGCTGCAGCTTTCTTGTAAAAGACGTGAAAGATTTTTATTGCTGAAAAGACGCAAATATTAGCCAAGATGTTAAATCCCAACCATACAAAACAGAATGCAAAAAGTCTTTTTTTCTACCGGAGATCCTAGGTTCGCAAGAGTCTCTTTCTAGAACACATCTCTGTATATTCAGCCTTGGAATGCATGGCCATTCTGTTTATTTGTTTTACATTTAGCTCCTATAATGTACTGCTGGGCATCTTGCTTCTTTTACTCGTCAGTATCTTGGTCATCATTCCACATAAATGTATATCGATCTGGGCTGAAGAGATGGGTCACGGGTCAAGCCTCTGCTGTGCAAGCAGAAGATCCTGAGTTCAGATCCCAGGTTCCCCATTAAATTGCTGGCGGCGGCTTGTACATCCAGCCCTGCTGGGCACAGTCTGAGAAATCCCAGAATGAAGCAAAAAGAAGTAGAAGTAATCCAGGATGACTCATAAAGTCACCCTTGGTCCTCCACAGGGACATGCAGGGTCCTCTGATACACACAATAAATAATAAAATAAAATGTATATAGATCTGTTTTAATTCACTTAAAATTTTTTGCTTTTCTTTTTCCATTTTTCTTTGTTTTTCTTTCTTTATGGGGGTACGTATATATGTTTAATCACATTTGTCTTTGTGTAAGTACATAGGTGCATGCAGGTATGAGAATACGTGTGAGCACATGTGTGCACATATAAGCATGTGTATGTATGTTTAAGCATGTGTGGGCATGTGCATGTGGAGGCCCAGGCTTGATATTGGGAATCATCTTTGATCATTCATCCACCTTAATTTTTTTTCCATTTTTATATGTATGGTGTGTGTTCATATATGTATTTGGAATGTGGGTGGGTGCATATGTGTGTGTGTGTGTGTGTGTGTGCGTGTGTGTGTGTGTGTGCTTCAGTGCACATGTATGTGTAAGTCTGAGGGTAATATCGGGAATCTTCCTTGATTGCTCTTCTACCTTATTATTCTGAGACTGGGTCTCTAAACCTAGTAGAGCTCGCTGACAAGGCTGGTCTGGCTAGCCAGGTGTCTCTGGGGATTCCAAGGCTGTGCTTCTGAAATGGAATTACAGGTGGTCTGCCTCACCTGCCTAGCTAGCATTTTATGTGAGATCTGGGGGATCCAGTCTTTTTGCTTGTATGGCAAGTACTTTTAACACTAAGCCATTTCCCCAGGTCCCTCAGAAGTTGCTTTTATAGATGATTACAGGATGTTTGAAACTGTAATTTATTTAACTACTCCCCTACAGTCCATTGCAGCCTTCTTTTGCAACACATGGTGCTGCAATCAGTGTTCTGCAACTCAGTGTAATGTAGGGTTAGGGGCACAGAGGCCTGGGATATGAAACCCATCGCTGTGGCCAATTTCAACTACTTTATCTCTGTAAATTCCCCTCTCCTTTCTGAGGCTGTGAAATGGAGATAAAAGGTTTATGTGTAGCACCTACTGTGTGCCCCACATCCTTGGTACAGGAGATTCAATAATGAACAAAACAGATTGAAGTTCCTGCCCCGTGGAGCTTAGAAGCAAGAGACAGATGTTACATGAGATGATTCATCATATACATGACGATGAGTTTAGGAGGCAGAGCAGGAGAGGGGACGAGAGGCGGGGATGCAGTTTCATGGTGGCTTCACTGGTAAAGTGTCACCTAGCACAGGTTTGAAGGCGAGGAGTCCAGAGCTGTAGACACAGCTGGGAGAAGAGCAAAGGACAGGGAGTTCACGACCTCCCGTGGCAGCGGCAGCCCATAGCAAGAGGTTCCTGACCTCGGATTTCCTAAGCTTGTCTGTCTTGAGCCCTCCCCAAGCCGAATCCTAAGCGATCCATCAGATGCCAGCGGGACTGGGGCTTGGGTTGTGACAGAGCCATTCAAAAAAATGACTATGGTCCAGAGAGGGGCTGAATTCCCACCCCAGCCGGAGGTCGATCCCCAGCAGAAGAGAGCAGGACTCTCTGTTCCTGGGAAGGGCAGACTTTGCTACTGAGGTGGTTGGTCTTGGGGAGGAGGCAGCGCGAGAGAGGAGCTGGGAATTCCCAGTGGATGGGCACATTTAGTTAGAACCACGGGGGAGTTCGGCGGGCTGGGGCGGTCTTGTACAGACCTCTCAGCACCGCAGAACATGAACCTATGAAAGAGAACCGCGCAGGTTTTGTGGAGCCCTCCTTCCAAACCCAGGAAGACAGGGGCTCAAATGCCTCTGCAGAATCCCAAGGTTCTGTAGATGCATTGGGAGCCAGCTGATTGGAAACTGGGAAAGGGTAATGGGAATTTTTTCCAAGGCAGCATTGGAGAAAAAGCAAGCTGTTGAATTTAGAATTCATTTATTTGGGATGAATTGGGAGAGGATGGGGAGGAGGGTTGAAGAAGTGATGGGAGGGCCAAAACTTCCCCAAACACCATCAACGTACCCAAGGTCCAGGAACCTGAAGGAATCTTTGGTTTTGTGTTCTGCAGCAGCTCAGCTTCCGTTAGCGCCCCCTGTGGACAGAGTCTGGAAGCTGCAGCCTCGGCTTCCCAAAGCCCAGCTGGACTAAGCCAGCTGCCGTTCGGATTAGTGAGGAGGTGGGCTGCTCTGACGTCTTCCGGAAAGTGAAAAGCTGGATTCTCCCTAACCACATGCCTCCCTGTTGAAAGCCTGGAAAATGACAGATGGATCCAAGAGCTCGGGTTAAAAATAAAACTATTAAAGAATTAGAATAAAATATGAATGAATATTTAGTTTACATAATGATGGAGTCAGGCATGGTGGGCACACACCTGTCATTCCCACACTCTGGAGGTTGAGGTAGGAGGATCCTGAGTTCAGGACTTGCCTGAGCTACCTGGGGAGATGTTGTCTCAATAAAACAAAAGATAAACTTAAAAAAATTCATTTTACGGAGGAGGTTTTTCTGGGTAAGTAACCAAGTCAGTGAGTCATAAAATTAAACACTGGGACTTGGAGAGAGCTCAGTGGGTAAAGGATCTTACCTCCAAGTCTGAAGACCTGAGCTGTAGGAGATCACTGACTCCTGCAGGTTATTCTGTGATGACACACACGCGTGCACACACACACATACACACACACACACATACGTGCGTGCAATAAGTAAATAAATGTAAGAAAATATTTTTAATTAAAAATTATCTACATAGTTGTTTTGATGGCACGTTTAGTGGTAAGGCGCTTGCCTAACTAACACAGGAGGGTCACCAGTTCAAATCCCATGGCTGACAGTGGAAAAAAAAAAAAAAGGGAAAAAGTTAGCTTTAGGCACTTGCTAGCAAACTTGGGGACTTGAGTTTGATCCCAGA
This sequence comes from Typhlomys cinereus, assembly GCA_023101885.1. Classification (NCBI taxonomy): domain Eukaryota; kingdom Metazoa; phylum Chordata; class Mammalia; order Rodentia; family Platacanthomyidae; genus Typhlomys; species Typhlomys cinereus. The sequence continues at coordinate 1,004,066 of JALPQD010000278.1, forward strand.
AACCTACATGATTGGAGGAGAAAGCTGACTTTTAAAAGTTGTCCTGTGACCTCCACGTGCATGCTGTGCCAGGCACATTCTCTCTCTTTCATATATAAATAAATAATATTTAAAATATCTTCATAATGTAAAGGTTCTGAGTTCAATTTCTGCTCCTACAAAAAAAAGTCTCACAGTGAAAGTGAAACAAAATAAAAAGCAGTGACAAAGTATTTTCAAGCATGTAACACAAGAGGAAGTCTGGAATACAAAATTAGCTCCCTACAAATCACAAAGGCAAGGGCAGCAAACACCCAGCACACGAATTGGCATTTTTGAAGTAGAGAAATAGAGACAGCAGTAAGGAGGCAGGAAGAGGTATTGGGGGGAAGGGGATGTCTCTCTTGATGTTCCTGCATTACTGAAGTGTCTTCACACTTCTGGTTCCTGTGTCTGGAGCCCCCCCCCCACCCCATCAGTAAGTTTCTCACCACTCACTTCCGCTCAGCATCAGCCAGGGCGCTAAGGGCTATGATAACCTCAGGAACTGAGCTTCAGACTAACGCAAGTGGTGCTACTGTGAATCTGCAATGTCTCACAAGCTGGCTGTGCTGAATGCTTCTTCCACAGTTGGTGGCACTGTTTGGGGGACTGTGGAATGTTGAGGCGGCGGGATCTGGCTGGCAGTGGGCCACTGGGTTGGACTCTTGAAGGTTATTCCCATCCCTGGTTCTAGCCTGGCTCTCTCTTTCTCTCTCTCTCTTTCTCTCTTCCTCTCTCTCTCTCCTCCTGGTCCACTACCATATGAGGGGTCTCTGCCCCATTCTCACATTGCCAGGAACGCACCACTTCTTCATCTCGTGATGGACCAAGGCCGTGTGAAACCATGAACTAAATGAACTCTTTACTTCCATAAGTTGTTTCAGTCAAGCATTTTGTTACAATAATGGAAAAGTAACTAATACAGGAGTGGTGGGCATAGAGATAGCAGTTAAAGTCTCAGGTGTGTGAGTTATGGATAGACATGCCCATAATCCCAGCACTAGGGAAACTGAGGCAGGAGGATTGTAAATTTGTTTTTTTTTAAACTTTGTTTATTTTGTGTGTGTGTGCGTGTGTGTGTGTGTGTGTGTGTGTGTGTGTGTGTATCAGAGGGCACTGCGTGTGGAGGACCAAGGATGACTTGGGGAATCATCCTGGATCGCTTCTACCTCCTTTTTTGTTTCCCTCTGGGATTTCCCAGATTCCACCCACCAGGACCAGAATTGTAGGCGGGTGCCAGTTGCCACCTGTTATTTTTCACATGAGTCCTGGGATCTGAATTCAGGACCTTTTGTTTGCAAGGCAGAATCTTAACCCGTGGACCATCTCTCTGGCCCAAGAAGACTATAAATTTGAAGCCAGCATAGGCTGTATAAACATGATCCTGATGGAGAAAATAAAGGGACCAGGGGTTAGTGTCACAGATAGACCATCTAGGATGAGTGTGGAGTATCGAGCAACAGAGAGGAGGAAGTCAGTTGCCACAAAACCAGCTTTGCAAGGTGGAGGGTAGTCACTAGTGCTGAATGCTGCTGAAAGGGAAGGGTTTTTTTTGAGGATTAAGGTACAGTTTCTTAGAGGAAATAAAGAACGGAACTCACGGACTCTAGACATGGAGTGCCATGAGGGGTAGGCACCTGGAAAAGAACTCATGGACTCCAGGCATGGAATCCATGAGTGGCCAGGGGCTAGAAAAGAATTCACAGATTCCAGTGTGGAGTGCCATGAGGGGCAGGACCTGAAAGGGAAGGATTTATAAAGTCTACCAGGTTAGCCAGGCATGGTGGCACATGTGTGACCCTAAGCCATGGCAAGTGGAGGCAGGAGGGCCAGGAGCTGAGGCCAGCCTCTGCTATTCAGGGGGTTCCCCTTGAAGTCATCTAAACGCAGGGTTTCTCAGCCTCTATGCTGTTGACGTCTGAGCTGGTAGCTGGGGGTGCAGGGGTGAGATGGGGTCCATCTGAGCCTCTCAAGACAACTAACAGCATCCTTAGACTTCACTCAAGGTACTGGAAATACCCCACTGTTCAGCTCTGGCAGCCGAGGCTATTTCCTGATGACACTCGCAGGTCCAAATTGCCTGCGCCTTGGTGGTAAGCTTTGGGTAAACGTGCACTTCAGTTTGCATCTTAAATGACCCATGGGTTATAACCGAGTCAAACTCAGAAATATGCTACACAGCTCTTTGAAGGCTAGGTAGGGAAACCAAGGTCTTGGACATGGCAGAACCTTCTTTTTTTTTTTTGGCAGAACCTTCTAAAAGCAAGTAACTGGCAGGCTACACATGGCGGCTCATGCCTGTAATCCAAGCAACACACACACACACACACACACACACACACACACACACATGCACGCACGCACAAATAAGAAATAAATTAATTTATAATGAGAAAAATAAGGACTACGAGAAGGCTCAGTGGTAAAGGCACTTGTGTGAAAATCTGGTAATCTGAATTCTATTCCTGGAGCCTGCGAAAGCTGTCCTCTGATCTCCACATAGGCACAGCTGCTCTCCAGCCCTCTCCCCCATCTCTCTCAAATAATTAAATATTAAAAGAGAAACTCTTGTTTGGTGTAGGAGTTCGTGCCTATAATCCTGACACTCAGGAGAATGACGGAGGACCACCACTTTGAGAACTAGGATTGACTGTTGCTTGCCTCAAGCAAAACAAAACAAAGCAAAACGTAACACAATCCACTTCTATTATGTGAGTCACTTCTAAGAGTGTTCCGCGTACTCATAAAACACTGGATTTTCCAGCACTTTGATCTTGGATTTCCCAGCTTCCAGTACTGAGGGAAATAGATTTCTGTTATTGATCACCTCCCCCAACCCCCCCCCACCTTCCGGCTTGTGGCTGTCATCCGCAGCGGCCTGACCAGCCTGGGCTCTTGCTGCGTCAATCCACAGGATGACTCGGATAAGGCTCAGAGCAGTTAGGTAACTCTCCAAAGGCCATCCAGCTAGTAAATGGCGCAGCCAGGACTCGAAGCCAGTGTTCCTTCCACCGCCCCGCAAGGCTACCCACAAGTTCGATCCATGTGCTGAGGCCGAGGCTAAGAGCTTTGTGGGAGAATTAGATCGATAAGAGCCAGCCCTGGCCTGGAGGAGTTCACATCAGAAAAGTCCAAGAGCAGCCGAGTTTGCCAAGACCGAAAAGACCAGCTCAGGACAACCCCAGATGAGATGGCGCGTGCGCCCGGTGCCAAATGCACCACTCCCATGGTGTGTGGGCAGAGAGACGCTCTCTGGGCTGAGAGCTCCCAGGCCTGGGAAATCCTCAGGGACAAGGCGGAGCACAAACACCAGGCTGAGCTTTATTCTGGGGCCGCTCTGCAGCCAGGCTGTGGCCAGCCAGTGCATCTCCACGGATCGGGGAGCAGTAGCTGGGCTTTCAGAGCTCAGTCTAGTTGCCCTCATTCAGGTGTTTGTCCTAGGCTTAAGTCTCGGGATTAAAAAACAATTTTTTTTTACTTTATTCATTTGTGTGTGTGTGTGTGTGTGTGTGTGTGTGTGTGTGTATCAGAGGGCACATGTGTCCCTGTGGAGGACCAAGGGTGACTTCGGGAATCATCCTGGATTGTGTCTACCTCCTTTTTGCTTCACTCTGGTATTTCCCAGGCTCTGCCCACCAGGACCAGAAGTGCAGGCCACCACTGTTTCTGCCTGGCATTTTTAGGTGGGACCTGGGATCCAAACTCAGGACCTTCTGCTTGTAAGCCAGAGTCTTAACCCCTGAGCCATCTATCCAGCCAAAGGATTATTATTATTTTTTTTTTTTAGGTTAGGATTTTTTTTTAGTTACATGATAAAAAAGCAATTCAATTAGCTTTAACAAAACAAATATGTATTCTGGCTCACAGATATGAAAAAATCTAATCTAGTCGTTGGAGTCAGTGAGACAGTTCAGCGGTATAGCACCTGTTCACAAATCTGTCCACCTGAGTTCAAACCCCGGAAGCCCACATAGTGGGTGTCTGTGTCTCTCCTCTCTTTTTCTCATTAATTAGTTAATTAACTAATTAATGCAGGAAAATCTAGTTTTTGAGCCTTTGAGGCAAAACTGGACTGAGGGCTGTGTTTTTGGGGTCTGTCTTCTTGGCTTTCTCTTGCTCTTAAGCAGGTGACCCCTCTTACAACAAACTCTTGCTATTCCAAATTGTCATTCTCTTCGGAGTAAGTTGAAAAGTAAAGAGACAGTTCCATCATTTCTTTTTTTCCTAGAAAGAATCCAAGGACTCGTTCTGGGCCCTCCCTTTTGGACTGTCAAGAAATTATCTGAAGTCCTGGGTCTCCATGGGCGACACACTCCAATACTCGGCGGTTGTGTACTCTGTCATTTTTCCTTTCTGGGCCTCGGTGACGTCAGCTGAAGGACATGGTAGAAGGAAGGTCTGGCAAAGGGGCTTCTCAGAGAAAAGGAGCCCTCAGTCTGACCACTTAGAGCGATCAGGAACCTCCGCGGCATCTCATGAGGCCTCAGTTCATTCAGGAAGCCGTAATAGAACAGAATAAAGGGCCCTAGTCCATTTGTAAAGTTGCTGTCTCTGTGATCTAACCACTTCCCGAAGTCCTTTCCTCTTCACAATGTTAACATGGAAATTAACCCAACTAGGAGTTTTGAAGAGACACAAACTCTCAGACCACAGCAATGGTATAGCTTGTAGAAGACTGCTAGGTAAGTCCAGATCTCCTTCAAACTCAGTTTCTTAAGTATTTGCTGCTCACGAAGGAGGGTAGGGGATGTAGTTCAGTTGATAGAGTGCTTATTTAGCCAGGAGCCTTGGGTTCTCCCCCAGCACCCCAGCAAAGTGGTACACATTGTAATCCCAGCGCTCAGGAGGCGGAGGCAGGAAGACTGGGAGCTTAAGGTCAACCTCCCCTATATGGTGAGTTTGAGGCCAGCTTGGGTTACATGAGATTCACTTCAAAAAGGGAACCAGAGGCCAAAGAGCTAGCTCATCAGGGAAGGCATCTGCTTGAAAACCTGGTGACCTGAGTTCAAATCCCCAAATGCCATATGGTAGAAGGAAAGCACTGACTTCTGACCTCCATCCATGTGCCATGAAATGCATATGAAATGACTCTCTCTCTCTCTCTCTCTCTCTCTCTCTCACTCTCTCTCTCGCTCTCACTCTCAGATAAATTTTTTTTTGGCTTGGATAATGTTTTTATTTCTAGGACAAGTCATGGTTCCATCACCTCCGATAAAATATTTTTTTAAAAGAGGAACCAAGAAGCAGAGGTGTGTCTGGGGTGAACAACAGTCAGAGGACTGCTCCGTCTTCCACGTGTCGCTGCTTCTGCCACCCCTTGCCACAGCACGCTGCTGCCAAATGCTATGGCAATTGGTAGAGGCTAAAGACCAGCATTTGAAGAGTTTTTCCCAGTCTATCCATGACATTTAGTCTGATAGACCCAAGGAACCTCAGTCAGCTGACTGGTAATAACTAAAGTCAGGGAAATGACAAACTCTCTCCAGCCCATTATACTAGTGAAGGACTGTTCTGCCTGCCACATAGCATCTTTGATATGAATAGGCAGGAGATCCGTGGCCCAGGAGAAAAATAAGTCTGAAACATAAGAAAAATTAGTCTATGAAAAATGCCACAATCATTCATAAACTTAATGTTACACAAAGAGGTGATTTTTAATCTATCAAAGTCTGGCAAAAAAACCCTAACGACAACAACAAAAAAACAAAGTCATAAATTAGTTTGTGGAAGTTCTGCCCTCTTAAAACAGAAATAAAATTCCTGCCTTCCTCTTCTACAAGGCACTACCTTATTTGTCTTCTCCACAAGCAAACTTCTAGAAAGAACTATGTGGTATCTTCAGATCATTAAAAATATAGTAAATGCAACTATTGCTTCACTTCTTGAACCAATATTCGGTATTAGTCAGCTTTCCCTCACTATAATGAAATACCTGAGGTGAATAACTTAAAAAGTGAAACAATTAACTCTCTGTTTTGGAGGTTCTGCCCCATGATTGGTTGGTCCTACTGCTCTGAGCCGCTGACTAGACTGTGCATCATGACTGGAACGCAGAGTTCCTCCTTATGCAGCTGGCGGAGAGAACTTGCTGATCACGCCCAAAGCTCTGGCTCAACCCTCAGTACCACAAAACAAAACACATAGAAAACAAAAGCAAACAACACAATCCTAGTGTCATGGTTTGAAATGACAGTTGTCCCTCATAGGCTCAGTGTGTTTGACTCTTTAGTTGTTGGGAAGGTCACGACACTTTTAAGAGGTGGAGTCTTGTTGGAGGAAGGCAGTCACAGGGGGTGGGCCTTGAGATTAATTAATTCCACCCTACTTCCTGGAGAGGTCGACTCTTGTAGCTGGTAGTTTTGCAGCTCTCAGCCTCCATGAAGACAAGATTTAGCTCACCTCCAACTTCTGCCAGCCATGCCATTGCCTTTTGTATCATGAAAGACTGTATCTCCCCTGCAGAACTGTAAGCTGAATAAATCTCCCTTTTCTCCCCTTAAATTATTTGAATTTGAATGGTATCTCCCAGCAACCGAGTTACCAGTATACCTATGATCCTCATAACCAGGAAGGACAAGACCAGAATCCCACAATCCCCTTCGACGGGACACCCCTTCCCATCACCCTTTAAGGATAATCCTACCATCAGGTCCCCCCTCTCAAACCTTCTACCACTTCCCAACAATGTTAGCTCCCGGGAATAACCTTTCTAACACATGTATCTCCCGTAGGCTTTAAACTCCTCATCTTTCTCTTGCAGCCTCCTGAGTGCTGGGATTACAGGTATGCACCACTATGTCTAGGTAGACCTTGGCGTTCAAGTCCTACTAACTGTATTTAATGAGAGGAGGGAGATTTCAAGAGGAAATCAAAGGGGAGATGAATGCAGAGAAGATATATCAAAGCAAGCACACTTGGACCCCTGTCGGTCCAAGAAGCCATACACTACTCACATGCTCACCACTAAATGTGGCCTGGTAGGTGGGGGACCTTCATGGGAGAGATACCCAGGCCAGCCAGACTCGCCTGGACCAGGTGGTCAAAGAGAACTTTCAGAAAGTAGTATCATTTCAGTCAGAGGTTAGAGGGGATAGGGTACATCTGATAGATTGAGGAGAAGGTCTGCTCTGTGCGGAGAGAGGAGGCAGGAAAGGGAAGCTCACGTGGAAGCTATGCATGCTGAGAATGGTTCCTTTCCTTCTCACTGGGTGGGTAGGGCTGGGCATTTGATTTCCAGCCACCCTGAGAAAATGGAAGAAGGGACTATCAAGTTAACATAACTTGATGTTGTATAGCTCGGTGTTATAGCTTATATCCAGAAACCCAAGTGTTAGGATGTTGGAGGAGGGAATGGGGAGCAACTCCAAACATGTGTGGGAGTAAGGCAGGATTAGAGCAGCTAGGCTGGGATGGGTCTCTAAGGTCTTGGAAGGTCTTGAGAATTCCTGAAGGTTATCCTCCATTGCTGGAATTACCCTGAAAGAACACTCTTGCTGAGGAACTGACTCCAATCCTCCCAGAGATAAGATGGCCCACTTCCCTATGAAGAGATTTGGAGATGAGCTCTCCATATCAAACAACTTGACCTCTAGCCACATGGCCCCAATGGGAGTTAACCAATGAGAAAAAGCCAGTTTCCCCAGCTTGTCTAGGTGTATAAATATGCCTGGGCCTGGCAGCCATCTTTGGCGCCCTAGCCCCTGGTGGCACTCTAGTGCCATGGGTTCTTTTCCAGCTGCCTGTTTCTCATGAGTTCTCCGGTTCTCATGTGCCACAGTTCTTTCTAGCTCCTTGACTGCTCCTCATGGATTCCATGTCAAGGGTCCATGAGTTCTCAGACACCCTAGCCCCTCATGGCATTAATGCCTTGAGTTCTGTTTTGTGCTTGTTTCTCATGCATTCGATGATCCTCGCTTCTCATGGATTCCATGCCTAGGTTCCATGAGTTCTCCAGGGCGTCCTAGCCCCTCATGGCACTCCACATCTGGAGTCCATGAGTTCCAACTTTTCTCTCCTCTAATAAACTCTACGTGAGTTCTGGTTTCAATCTTCGTCTCCGGAACACAAGAACCCTACAGCATTGGGACAGTTGTTTTCTGTCCCTGCATCATTTGGCACCTCAGATGGGACAGCCGAAAGACCGATTCCTTGCATTAGGAGCCACGTGGGGACCCATGAATAAAGAGAAACTGGTACAAAGGACAGACTTAAGAAAGAGGACTTTATTTAGAGTTGGGGGCCTGGTGGCCAAGGGAGTCATAGTTTAGCCTTAAGGAGGAGAGATAGCTTAAGGTCATAGAGGACAGGGAGAAAGAGCCGCCATAACCATCTAACGGGAGGAAAGAGCAGAGAGCTTGGGGAGCAGGAGAGGAGGGGGATCATAATCTTTTATAGTCTCAGGCATTGCTAAGGATTAGCCTGGGCGTTACTAAGGAAGTGAAGACTGGTGGTATGGCCTTTACAAAATGGCTACTGGCTAAAATGGAGGCCTTACAAAATGGTGGCTGTGGCCACCACCAAGTATTGTTGCAAAATGAAATCTTTGGGCCTGATGCGTTGGTGCATGACTGTACTCCCAGCATTCAGAAGGCCAAGGCAGGGGGATTGTGGGTTGGAGACATGCTTATCTTAAAACAAACAAACAAACAAACAAACCAAGACAATGACAGGGAAACATTTAGCGTTTTGGTTAGGTCTAAAATTAAACCAAGGAAATCAATAACTCCTCCATTTATACCAACAACAACCACTTAGAGGATGTAATGGAAATGTGGCCCTACTTAGAATATCAACAAAGAAGATAAAGACCTAAGAATAGACCTAAAAAGTCAGATGTAAACACTGCTGAATGATGCAAAGCAAGCCAGAAGCTCACTGGGTAGCACAGAATGGAACGGGAACTCACTAGGCAGCCAAGGGTGACCTTGAATTCCTGACACAGGCTTGTGCCAACACACCTAGATCACTGGCGTCTTAAAAATTTGTTTGCTTTTAATTTTATCCTTCTCATGTATATGTTACATAGTATACATGTCTGCATGTTTGTGGGTAATGGTTTCTTTTTTTTTGCTTTGTTTTGGAATTTCCCAGGCTCCACCCAAGCGCAGGCCACTGTTTCTGCCTGGCGTTTTCACGTGGGACCTGGGATCCCTTACATGGGACTCACTCTAACCCTTCTCTCTAGCTGCCATGTAGTTATGGGGGCTCTCTCCTCATTTTCTCTGACTTTTAATCTTTCTCCTCTGTTTTAATAATGCTTTCCCACCTTAAGGCCAGACTATGACTTCTTCCTTGCCCCTCTGACCAAGTATCTGAGTGTTTCTTCCTCTCTCTCTCTCTCATATTTTCAATAAATCCTGTTTCACCTCTCCACGTGTTCTGGCTTCGATCTTCAACTCTGAAACAAAGAACCCCCTCAAAGAAATCTAGTCCCATGGACACACATGTGTTCGCCCTCCAATGTGGAAGCCCAGGGTTGATATCGGGTTTCATCCTTAGTCACCTTATTGCTTTGAGGACAGGTCTCTGATCAAACCCAGAACTTGCTGGACAGCTCGCTCTGTGAGTCACCACCTTCTCAGAGTGAAGTTACAGTCCAGTGCCACGTCCACTTGACATTTTACACTGTTTCTGGGGATCCTCATTTGACCTCTTGCTTGCGTAGCAAACACTTTAATCACTGAGCCATCTCCCCAACCCACCACTGACTTGTTTTTTGAAAGAGAAAGTGAGCCGTCTAAAGGTGTCTGCCCCTAAGACATGTGTGATACTGGAGTGCAGAATAGCTCCCTGTGTGCTAAGAGCTGTCCTGATTGTAAAGACTCACTTCCAATTCCGTTGCCTTCTCTGTGAAGCCCTCCTGGTCAGGAACTCATAGTTCCTTGGCCCTTATTCTGCTTTGGTTTATTTGAGTTGGTGGCTGATACACGCCCCTTAGGAATAAGGATTTGTGTATATGCACCTGTCTCTGTGTGTGCAGGTGCACATGTATATATGTTGTGTGTATGTGGAGGCCAGAGGATGACCTCAGATGTGTTTCTTCAGCAGTCAGCCTGTCGCAGTTACTCTGCAAATTGCCAACAAATTCACTGCCAAGCAGCTTCCAGGAGCAAGAGAATCTTGCTTATGACTCTCTGTTACAGATCATAGTCCAGCTTGGCAGGAGGGTTCATAACAGTACCAGGAGCCGAGGGAACTGGTCACATGGTATCCACAGGGATTGCTGAGAGAGGGGCAAACCTCACTTGCCAGACTGCAGGTCTGCCAAAGGATGCCAACTTATGGACTCAGCCCCCCTCCATTTTATCCACCTGCAGAGGGAATGGTCCCACCCAGCAGGGGCTGTGTCTTCCCACATCCATTATATATTCTCCTGCAGACTTGCTCAGGGCTTTCCTTAACTATTAAGTCTTTACAGATGTGCCCAGGGCTCAGCCTTCAATTGTCAAGTTGACACCTATATATCTAACACACATCCACTTTAGTTTTTTAAATTCTGTCTGTGTATGATACGCGTGTGCATGTGCGTGCATGTATGTGTGTGTGTACACGCGTGTGCACGCCAAGGTATGTATATGCCATAGAATGTGTGTGGAGAACAGAGGAAAACTTTGTGGAGTCCATTCTCCTCTTCCTCCTTACATGGATTACAGGAATTGCACTCGTGTCCTTAGATGCTTATGGTAAGTGCCTTTACCCACTGAACTGTCTGGCCAGCCCCCTTGAGGAAGGAACTGGGGTTTGACTATTAAGCCTGGACTATTAGCCTGGCGGGTCAGTGGGGCTGTCTCTGTCTGCCCCCTATTGGGATTATAAGCAACTGTCACCCCACTTGGCTTTTACATGGACTCCAGGGATTGAATTTAGATCCTCAGGCTTGCAAGGCAAGCACTTTACTACCTGACCCATCTTGGGAGCCCCACAAATATCAATTTTTAAAGCCACTCACACTGGTGGAGTCCTGTAATTCAAGCATAGGGGAGGCTCAAGCAGGGCAATCGAGTGTTTGGCCCAATTGCTGTTATAGAGCGATTTTGAGACTAGCCATGGCTGCATGATATCCTGTCTTAAATTTTTCCCCCAGAAGGTAATAACTCTAATGTGCCTCTGGGTGTCAGATATATAGGCTTCAGGAGGCCTGGAGCTATGGGCTCGCCCACAGGTCCTGACAGCTGCAGGCTGAAGTGTAGCTCTGTGTCGGGCACAATGCCCTGGGTTCAATACTCAGTTGTCTCAGTAACAAACCAGAACCAAAGATGAGGACACAGGCAGGCTTTGTCTGCAGCAGGAAACAGATTTCCTGGGGAGGGGGAGCTCCCCTGATTCTTGTGTCACCCCTGTGCCCGCTCCCCTGGTGACTAATCTTGGACAGCTCCAGGCACATCTTTATTCCGAAGTTTCAGGCCTGGCAACAGGCCTGGTCTCTTGCTGGGAACTAAATCACCTTAGTCTGTCTCTGGTTTGGTTTGGCTTCTCCGATCTCAAAACAACAGCTTGGATTCCTACGTCACACTGTACACCAAAATAGACTCCAAATAAATCAGTGTTTAACTTGTTTTGTTTTGTTAAATTTTAAGAGTATCTGAGGAGCCAGTGAGATGGCTCAACTGGTTAAAAAGCATTTGCCGTACAACCTTGATGATCTGAGTTTGATCACCAGAACCCATGTTTTAAAAGAGTCAGTTCAGTGCCTCATGTCTGTTATCCCAACACTCCCTACTGCAAGATGGGAGGCAGAGGCTGGAAATTGGCAGGAAGCTCAAATGCACAGTGCACCTGTTTCACTGAGGTGGCAGGTAAGAACTGACTCCCAAAATGTTGCCCTCTGACTTCTACATGCGTGCCACGGCAAGCGGGCTCCCATACTTGTACATGCACACACACATGTTCATACAGATAAATAAAATCTTTTTTAAGGACTGGAGAGATGGCTCAGGGGTTAAGACTCTGACTTTCAAGCAGAAGGTCTCCTGAGTTCAGATCCTGGGTCCCATGTAGAAAACGCCAAAATAAAAATAAATAAATAAATAAATAAATAATGTAAAGTATTTAAAGAAATAATGGCCAGTAGGTATGGTAGCACAGGTCTATAATCCCATTGCGTGGGAGGAGGCAGGAAGCAAGAGTTCAAGGCCATTCTTGGGCCAAATCATGAATCTTAGGCCAGCTGGAACTATATAGGGGGCTGTCATGGTTTGAAATGTGTCCCCCACAGTCTCATGTGCTTGGCAAGGTCACAGAACCTTAAGAGGTGGAGCTTGCTGGAGGAAGGCGGTCACAAGGGTGGGCCTTGAGGTGGATTAGTCCCACCCTACCTCCAGGAGAAGTCTGCCTTAGCAGCAAGCAGTTTGCAGCTCTCAGCTTCCAAGATGTCCAAAAGCCTCCTCCAGCCAGTCATGCCGCCTCTGCTTTGAGAGATCTCCCCTCTGGAACCGCAAGCTGAATAAACCTCCCTTTCTCCCTTAAGTTGATTGACTTTGGGTGCTCTCTCACAACAATAGTTAAGAGTAACCATTACAGGAACTTCTCCAAAACAAGGGCTTAGTGTGTAAGGGCCTGGGATAGACTGCAGCAACATCACACAAGCACACACACACACACACACACACACACACACACACACACACACACAACAAAATCACAGGTAAATTCCTTTATTACTTTGGCATGAGAACATTCTTCTAGCCATCCATAACTCAAAAAGTCAAAAAGCCATCAAAGACTGATCAATTCAACTATGAAAGATAAATTTGGACTGCAGAACTGGCTCAGTGGTGAATGATGCTTGCTGTATAATCATGAGGACCTGAGTTGATTTACCGGCATTCATATGGCAAGCTGGGTATAGTTCCACACATGCCCATCACCCCAGCCTTGGTGGGAGTGGGCAGAGAGGCAGGAGGATGGCTAGGGCCTGTTGGCTAACAGCCTAAAGGAAAACAACAACAACAAAAACCACACACAGTGAAACCCAAGAGTTCAAGGTTGAGAGAGAAACTCTGTCTCAGAAGGAAAAGGCAGAGTAATAGAGGTGCCTATCACACACCATGAATGTGTGTACCCGCACATGCATGTATGCATATACCACACTTACACACAGACCAACAGGCATACAAGTAAGTAAGTAAATAAATGAAATGCAGCTGGGTGTGGCAGTGGCTGGCGCCTGTGTTCTCAACACTGGGGAGGCTGAGGGAAGAAGACAACATGGGTTCAAGGGCAGCCTGGCTGCAGAGCCAGACTTGCCTCAAAACAACCCAAAATCCGCAGACTGAAATCCAGGTCTGGTGACTCGTGCCTGTGCCTCCAGCACTGGGGGAGGATTGGCGGGAACTCGAGGCTGGGAGAGCGACATTGTTGTGGGAATGTGAGTAGAACCTTAAGCAGGGAAGTTTATTTATGCGGTCAGGACTTGGGAGACTCCTGTCTGCAAGGACCTGAGTGTTAGTGCTTGGCTAAATCTTGGGGTTTAGACTGTTTAGTCACAAGGTGGATTACAGAGCTTTTTTACAATAGCTAATCAATCACAAGGGTGCAGAGACTCACGGGTGGAGCGTGTGGGGGTTACAGACAAACAGGGCAGGAGGGAAGCCTGCTGCGGAACCAGTCATTCAGAAGCAGGTCAGTGGAACTCATGGACAGCCCTGACCCTTGACCCTCAGCCTCTTCATAATGGTTGTGGGAGGGTTAAACAGGTTTAGGACTTTTGTTAACTTCTTTTTTTTTATTTATTTCTTCCACTCATACAAAGTTGGTAAGTACCCCATTCCCCTCCCTCCCTCCATCCCTCCCTGGGCCCCTTTGCTCCCTCCCCCCTTTTCCCCTTCCTTCTCCTTCCCCTCCCTTTCTCCCAGTGCCCCCTTCCCCCCATTCCTGGAGCATCCTTTAGCGTGCATGTCAAACTTCCCTCTGGGTCCTCCTCTCTGATGAGGTGTAAGGACTCAGTAGCATTATCTGGAGCTCTTTTTTGTGTTCCCCTTTAGTATGGGAACACTATTGTGGCTGTTAATCCCTTACCTCTAAGGATCCTAGTGCCTGTGATCCATGCTAGACTTTGGGGGTTCAATGATATATTGGTCATTGTGCAGGTCATGCAAAGTCCTATTATGATTACTTTGGCCCTAACTTGTGTGGAGTATCTTGCTTCTCCTCATCTTTAGGCTCTTACAATCTTATCGCCCCCCTCTTCCGCAAATTTCCCTGAGCTTTAGGATGGGGAGAAATTAGGCTGGCCTGGTTCCAGATGGTTGATGTAGAGTCTCTGATTTTCTGAATTATGGTTTGTTGATTTTTTTTTTTTCAGTTTTGCTGATCCTGATGGGTATTGGATGTCACCCCCTGGCCAGAGATAAAAGGCTGTTAAAATAGAGTCTTATTATAAGAGTAGATTCAAAAGTAGATGGAATAAGAGTGAGACCACGGTGAAGGGGGGGGTGTCAGTCTCCCATTTGCAGGATGGTTACCTTCTATCTGCCAGACTCTATGCCCTCCCTTTCTGGTGAGATCATACCCCATCAGATGCAAGTAACCAGGAAGGAAAGTCTGTGAGCTTAACCAGATGTCTCATTACTTATTTGCAAGGACTTTTGTTAACTTCTGACTGGACTTCAAAGCAAAGGGGAATTGCTATTTGCCTTCTAGAGGAAGACTAGACTAAGGGAGGATTTAGGATGCACAATCCTCTTTATACCTTGAGCTTCAGGCCAACCTGGGTCACAGAGTGATACTCTTCCTTAAAAAAAGAATTAATTTCGGAGAGGAGGGCCCAGAGGAGAGTCAGGCATGGATAAGAAAGGACTCTGGGAATCGGGGTGGGAGGCCCGGGGGGATGGGGCGGGAGGGGTGAGGGGAGGGGGAGCAGGGGGTTGGGGGGGAGGAGGAGGGAGGGAGGGAACTGGTGTACCTATTAAGTTTGTATGAGCTGAAATAATAATAAAAAATGTATTATATAAAAATATGTAATGTTTGACCTTTGAAGATGCAAATGAAGAAAAAAAAAAAGAATTAATTTAATTTGGGGCTGGAGAGGTGGCTCAGGGGTTAAGCCTCTGCCTTGCAGGTGGAAGGTCCTGAGTTTGGATCCTAGACCCCATGTATAGACGCCAGGCGGAAGCGGAGGTGGCCTGCGTTTCTGGTCCTGGTAGAGCGGAGCCTGTGAATCTGGGGCAGCGTAAACAAGAAGGAGGTAGAGGCGGTCCATGGTGGTTCCCGAATTCGTCCGTGGTTCTACACACACATACATGCACATACACACAATTTAATAAATAATAAAAAAATTAAAAAAAGAATTAATTTAATTTAAAAATCTTCAATGGGGAAAAATAAGTAAAATCAAAAAACAAACAGCAAATCTCAGAAAAAATTTTCAACTCATATCACGAGTAGTTAATCCCTCTGTTATATAAGTAACTTCTAGAGATTTAGACAAAATAGCACAGGAGCTCAACAGAAAAGTTATCAGCTATAATGACACTGTATGCTAATTTTCCCTCTGAGACTAGCAAAAATCCAGAACTTTGGTTGACCAATCTGTATTAGTTATTTTTCTTGTGGCTGTAACAAAGTACTTGACAAAAGCAACTTAAGAAAAAAAGGGTTGGGGTTGGAGAGCTGGCTTAGGGGTTAAATCTCTGCCTCACAAGCAGAAGGACCTGAGTTCAGATCCCAGGTCCATGGAAAAAGGCTGGTGGAAATGGTAGTCCATGACAGGCACTTCTAGCTCTGGAAGGTAAAGCTGGGAAACACCAGAACAAAGCAAAAAGAAGGTAGAACAACCAGGATGATTCCTGAAGTCATCTCTAGGCTTCCACACAAGGACACAAAGGAAAGAAGCTCTTTTGACTAACAGTCCATCACAGTACAGAAAACATGGTGGCAGGAGCATGAAGCTGCTGGTCACTTTGTGTCCATAGTCCAAAAACTGAGAAAGATGAAGGTTACTGTTCTTTTTCTTTCTTCCTTTCCATTCTGTCTGGGTGACCAAGGTGATCCTGAATCTGAACAGGTTGACAGTCAATATTAATCACCACACAATCTGGAAACAAGTACTTTCTGGATTACATAACTCCATCAAAAACACAAAGGTGGGGACTGGGGAGGTGGCTGAGTAGATAAACACTTACTCTGCAAATGTGAGGATCAGAGTTCAGATCCCCAGAACCCACATAAAGGCTGAGAGGCATAACAGTCGTCTGTAATCCCGGCACTTAAAGATAAAGACAGAGAATTGCCGGGGCAAGCTGCCAGATTGGCAAGCTCTGGATTCAGTTGAGAAACCCTACCTCAGTAATGAGAGCAATTGCAGAAGAAGTCCGATGTTGAGCTCAGTCTTACACAAGCAGGGGAACATATCTTTGTGCGTGTGCACCAGCATGCACTGCTCGTATACCCCCTCACACGTGCAGAAAGGAAAAACCCTGAAAGTCATTCGTGCCAGTTAGATACACATATCAACTTGACAATTGAGGGTTAAAGTTCTGAGCACATTGTGAAGAATTGGTAATTTAAAATAGCCCCGAGCAAGCAGGCAGGAGATTATTTAATAGATATAGGAAGACCCAACCCATAATGAGTGGGACCGTAGGACCATTTCCTAAGAAGGTGGATAAGATGGATGTCATGGTTTGAAATGTGTCCCCCACAATCTCATGTATTTGGGAAGGTCATGGCATTTTTGAGAGGCGGAGTCTTGCGAAGGAAGGCAGTCATAAGGGGTGGGCCTTGAGGTAGATTAGTCCCACCCTACTTCCTGGAGGAGTCTGTCTTTGCAGCAAGAAGTCTGGCAACTCTTAGCCTCCAAGATGTCTGCAGTGATGCTCCCTGTCTCCAGCCATGCCTCGTCTGCCATGAAAGACCGCATCTCCCCTCTGGAACCTTAAGCTGAATAAATCTCCCTTAGGTTGTTTGACTTTGGGTGTTCTCCCGCAGTAACAGAAAAGAGTAACTAGTACAATAGAGAAAGTTGGTTCTTTAATTTGGCATACCTCGGAGCACATTACAGACTTGCAATCTGGCAAGTGAGATTTGCTCCACTGTCAGCAACTCCCGTGGATATGTTGTGGTCGGTTCCCGCTGTTCTTGAACACCCACCAAGCTGAACTATAAACCTGTGAGCAAGAATAAAACCCCTTGTTCCCTCTAAGTTGTCTCTGGTTGTGAATTTGTCAGCAACATGCAGACACACAGCAACTACATTTATCCTTTGACCTAATACCTCCTCCACACACACACACATGCACACCTCTTTGGTGTGGGGGGGTGGGGACCTCTTTGGTGGCAGTAGGGTTGGGGGATGGGATCTGCTATGTGATCCAGATTGACTCCAAACTCTTAAATTTTTTTTATTATTTATTATTTTTTCAATTGTGTGTGTGTCCGTGTGTGTGTGTGCATGTGTGTGTGTGTAGAACTACGGGAGAATTCAGGAACCACCATGGACGCCTCCACTTCCTCCTTATTTACTCTGCCCGGGATTCACAGGCTCCGCCCTACCAGGACCGGAAACGCAGGCCGCCCCGCTTCCGCCGGAGTCTATACGTGGGGTCTAGGATCCGAACTCAGGACCTTCCGCCTGCAAGGCAGAGGCTTAACCCCTGAGCCACCTCTCCAGCCCGACTCCAAACTCTTGATTGTCCCGCCTCAGCCTCCAGAGTGCTGGGGTCCAGGTCTGTGCATTCTACCATATCCACCAGCATTCTACTTTTAACCCTGCAGCCTGTAACTATATCCATAGGCACATGTTTATGTATAGAGATGGAGTTATTTTTGCAATATCAGTCTTGTTAGTGAAAGAATGGGAAGAATGAACTCGGGTCAAAAGTTCACCCTCACACCAAATGGTGAGGACAGCCATACCCAAAACTTCAAGAAGTTTCGTGTGTGTGGAGGGAAGACTGTCTTTTATAAGAAGATTAGGATTATCAGAAGGAAAGTCAGGAAAAAAAAATAGATATCAACCTATAGCCCAGGTTAGACTGGAATGTGGTATGTAATCCTGGCAGGTCTTGAATTCATGGCAATCCTCTTGCTTCAGCATCCCAGAGTGTTGGAGTTATAGGCATGAGCTGTCACTCCTGGCTATTTTTTTTTTAAACCATTATTAGTTTCTATGTTGCCCATCCTGGCCTGGAACTTGTTACATAGCCTAGGTTGGCCTCAAATTCATGATCCTCTTACTTCACTCTTCTGAATGCTGGGATTTATAGGCATGAATTAGTGCTCAGGCAGAAATTTGAGATTTATTTTTATTTTTATTTTATTTGAGAGAGATAGAAAGAAGGGGAGAGAGAGAAAGTGTCGTAGAACACAAGTGGAGGTCAAAGGACACCTGTTAGAAGTCAGTTCTCACATTCCACCATGTGGGCTCCCCAGGATTGAACTTAGGTCAGGTGCCTTATCTGCTGAGCTACCTCACTGACCCAGAAACGAGATTTTAGGTGAAATTCCTGAGAAAGAAGCAGTAAACTAGACAGCCAGGTATGGTGAGAGATGGAAGGGGGGTCTCAGAAAGAAATGGATCTAGAAGCAATGTAGCGGATGACGGACTTTGGAAAAGAGCAAAGGCCAGGAACAAATGTTTTGGGCTGTTTGTTCTGAAATGTGTGATGCAAGTCTTTACTAAAGATCTATGTCTGTATGTCTGTCAGCAGGGATGGTGCCCAGTCATCTGGAAGCATAACCCTCCTGTGGCCGAGGCAAGAGATTGTGAGCTCAGGGACAGAATGGGCTATGTGGGAAGAGGTAGGGAGAGAGAGGGAGAAGAAAGAGAGAAAGAGAGTGAGATTGAGGGGTTCTGAGCTGGGGATATAGCTCAATGACAGAGTGCTTACCTAGCATGCATAGCCCCGAGTTCAATATGCAGAAGAGAGTGGGGGAAAGAAGACCCCTATTGCCTTTTGTAGAGTTCTTAGCTGGGATGGGTGGTACTGTCCCTAGGTGCAACCAGGATGTGTAAGGTGGTTTCACTGGCCACAACAACCGTTGGGGTGGTGAGAAACCATCATGGCTGGCTTAGTGACCAAAGTCTCTCCCACATGGTGTGATATCTCTGACACTGCTTATGTATCAGTGAATTGTTCCAGAAACCTGAAGAGTTGCTGGGTTTTGCATGTAAGTTGGTACTGGGTAAAAAAAAACAAAAAACAAAACAAAAAAAAAACCAGGCCTAGCCGTTAGAGGACAAGATGGTGCTAACAGCTGGTCACACCTGTAGCTAAGACTTCCATTATATCACAGCAGTAGTTACTTCACAAAGCTTCTGTTTGATATCTTCCTTTATTGTAGCCACAGTTTTATTCCCTCATTCTGTCATCTGCTTCATAAGTTGTCCTTCTCACTTGCTGTCTTTTCGTGGATTTTTATTCATTCCAATCTGCATGAGAAACAGGTATTTTGCATTAGATTTCTGTCCATCTGTTCACAGCTTGGGATTCTCTTCTGTGATTTTTGAATCCATTCACATTCTTTATTATCCTCTCCATTTTGTGTGCCATTAAACATTTTGACTATTTACTTATTTATTTTTTTGTAAGGACGTATGTGCGCACATCTAGAGGTCAGAGGACAACCTGTGGGAGTCAGTTCTTTCCTTCTGCCTTGGGGGAATTGAACTCAGATCATCAGGCTTGGCGGCAAGTGCCTTTATCCACTGACCCATCTCGTCAGCCATTTTTGAAAAGTAATTATTGCGGAGGATGGTAACATATGGTCCCAGCACTTCAGAGGCTAAAGTGGGAGGATCCCAGTTGCCAGTGAAACCCTCTCTCTTTATGGAGAAAAAAAAAAAAAGAAAGAAAGAAAGAAAAGAAAAGCAATCATTGCTCAATAACACACTGAAATTCCTAAATTTAGATTTTGCTTGGGAAATAACTTTGTTAGCAGTAATTACTGCACACACTGTTCAGAACTGAGGTGTTGTAATTTCACAGTTCTCTTTCTATTTATATGCATATTCCCTAACTTGTGTCATGATTTTTCCCAAAGTCCTTTACACCAACAGAAAAACCACTGCATTCAAATAGCTAGAAAGGAAGTCAGGACGGTGGGTGCGAACAGAGGGATTTATAACCTGATCGCTGCCTGGGACTCGTTCAGACTCTTCTTTTTGGGATGCAGTCAACAGACAATTGGTCACCTTCAGTGTCAGCTGGTTTCGAATTGTTTGGCTAGTTGGGATTATGGATAACTGTTCATTGTCCTTTAGAACAGGACTGGGCTGATTGGATTATTGTGTATATTTCTCTGCATGGTAAATGTATTAGCTTTTCATCACTGTAGTCAATACTTAGGAAGAAGAAAAGTTTATTTTGGTTCATTGTTTGAGTAGCTCTAGCCACTCAAATGGGGTGGACTCATTACTTTTAGGTCTCTGATTCTAGATAGAAATAGTGATATCATGTGACTTTGTTTTTTCAATTCTAGCCAAGTCCAGCTGGTAAATCAGTCAGTCTATCAGAGTTACTTAAAGCATGGCTGACTTGGGTGGCCATGCAGCTGAAGTCTCCTCTCTGGAGTGATTGCTTTCAGCTTAGTTTTAGCCCTTAGCCTTCCTTGTCCTTCCAAGAAGGGCCAATGTTGTCAGTTTCATGCAGGTGATCACAGTCTTGAACTTTTTCAGGTGTGTGTATGTGTGTTTGTGTGTGTGCTATGTGTATGTGTGGAGCATATGTGTGCAGGTGTACATACCTGTACATGCACATGTAGAGGCCAGAGGAGGATGTCAGGTGTTTTCTCTATTGCTCTCCACTTTACTACCTTAACATGGAGTTTCTCATTGCATCTGAAGCCAATTGTTTCAACTAGACTGGCCAGTGAACTCCCAGGATGCACCTGTCTCTACCCCCACAATACTAGGATTGCATGTACAAATAAATAAAGATGCTAAAGACAGTTTATGACAATTTGGGCTCTGTGTGTGTGTGTGTGTGTGTGTGTGTGTGTGTGTGTGTGTAAGGATATTGTGAGTGCCTGGAGTCCCAAGGGTGATTTTAGGAATCATCCTGGATTGCTCTATCTCTTTTATGTTTTGCTCTAGAGTTTCCTAGGCTCTGTCTTCCAGGGCCAGAAGCTCAGGCCACTGTCACTTCCACCAGGCATTTTTATGTGGGATCTGGAAACTGAACTCTTGCTAGGCAGAGGCTTAACTTCTGACCCACCTCTCCAGCCTCCAATTTGGGCTTTTGATCAACAACTTTCCATTTCCCCACAATTCCATGTATTATGTGTGTGTGCATACAAAATGGCACTTGAAAAAGAAAGGTAGCTTAGAACTAGCATAGTAGTATAATTAATAACTAAAATTTGTTGGAAAAATATGAATTTGTGTGCTTGTGCATACGTATTGCATATTAGCGTGTGTATGTGTGTTGTGTGTGTGTGTGTGTGTGTACGCCAGATGTTAATGTCAAGTGTCTTTCACAAAAGTCATCCACTTGGGTTTTTTCTTCAAAGATTTATATTCTATCTGTGTGTGAGAGAGAATATATGAGCTCTTGTGGGTGCAGATATGCACCTCTGTGTGTGCACATGGAGGTCAGAAGAGGGTGCTGGTTTGCCTATTCCTGTGAGGCAGGATCTCTTTCTAAACCAGGGCTTGCATCTCAGCTAAACTAGGGAGTTAGCAAACCTGGATGATCCCTGTCTCCAATCCTTGGAGTTCGTGCAGGAATGTCCTGCTTGTTACGCTGGTGCTAGGATACGAACTCTAGCACTCAGGGTTGTGGAACAAGTTCTCTTGACCACTCAGCAATTGCTTGTTTTGAGACAGGATCTTTTACTGAACCTGGACTCTTCCCTGCTAGACTGGATGACCAGGAAGGTCGGAGATCCTCCTGTGTCTCCAGTACTGGGATTACAGGAGTACATTATCATGTTCAGCATTTATTTATTTATTTATTTATTATTTGTGCATGTGTACATGCACGCATGCGTTCATATGTGTGTGTGTGTGTGTGTGTTTCAGAGAGCCCCAAGGGTGACTTCGGGAATCATCCTGGATTGCTTCTACCTTTTGCTTTGCCCTCCCAGTTTCCCAGGCTCCACCCTCCAGAGATGTACGTGTAGGCCGCCGCCATTTGTGCCTGGCATTTTTACATGAGATCTGGGATCTGGTCTCAGGACCTTCTGCTTAAAAGGCAGAATCTTAACCCCTGAGCCATCTCTCCAGCCAGATTTTTATTTTACTTTTTAAAAATATGTAGGTACTGGTGGGGCTGGAGAGGTGGCTCAGGGGTTAAGCCTCTGCCTTGCAGGCGGAAGGTCCTGAGTTCGGATCCTAGACCCCATGTATAGACGCCGGGCAGAAGCGGTGGCGGCCTGCACTTCTGGTCCTGGTAGGGTGGAGCCTGTGAATCCCGGGGCAGAGTACATAAGGAGGAGGTGGAGGCGGTCCAGGGTGGTTCCCGAATTCGTCCGTGGTTCTACACACACACACACACACACACACACACACGCATATACACACACAGTTAAATAAATAATAAATAAATTTATTAAAAAATTATAAAAAAATATATAGGTGCTGGGGATTAAATTCAGGTTCTCATGTCTTTGCAGTAAATACTTTACTCATTGCTCTAGAATCCTGCTCTTTGTTTTGCAGATAGGTCTTACCTAGCCTAGACTGCCAGGAACTCTCCATGACCCCAACCTCAGCCTCCTGATAGTTAGGATTACAGGTTTACTTCACTATGTCCAGCTACTGGGAGTATTTTAAAGCTGGCATGTTAGTTTCGTTGGTAAAGTGCATGAGTTCGATCCTGAAAATCCTATGTAAAAATTATTTGTTTAATGCAGTACGCATGGTCTGAAACACTACATACAGCCCCATCTCTTCCATCTGCACCCCAGATGCCTTCTTTACACTGCCCCCTGGTGCCCTTGAGGTTGACTTCTATAAACGATCAGCAAGCTTCCTTGCATTCGGTGGACCCAGATGAGCGAGCAGACCCGTTGTCAGTGTGTCTAGCACTGGCTTCCTTCCTACAGAATGGCTTTGGCTGGGGCTTCCTTTGCTCCCTGCTGCTTCTATGTATTTCTGGTTTTCCACCTCTGACTTCTTCCTTCTGTTGTTCCTTCAGGAGCCAGAGTGCCAAAGACCCTATTGTTTCCCAGACCTAGGGTACTGCTTCCACTCTGTTCCTTTAAGTCAGCTCTTTGTCAATTCTTTTTTGGTGTATGTGATGAGGGTACTTGAGTGTTTGTGCCTGGTCCAAGGGCGACACTGGCATCATCTTGGCTTGCTCTGCCTCCTCTTTGTTGCTTCGCGCTAAGGTTTCCCAGGTTTTGCTTTTCAGGGCCAGAATTTCAGGATGGCGCCATCATTTTCATGTGAGATTTGGAGATTTGAACCCAGGTCCTTTCGCTTTGCAATGAAGGCTTTGGCCCCAGAGCCATCTCCGCAGCACACCTTCCACACACCCATCTTGTGGGCGAGGATGTGGAAGTTATTAAAAAAAAAAAAAGCCACACAGCTTGGTGAGCAAGGCGAAGAACCCAAAAGGACCTGGCTGACCGGCAGAACAAGCCAGTACCTCGCGATTCCTATAGAGGGAGCCAGACCCTCACCTTGCCTCGCTTCTTTAACCAAATCTGTTTAAAGTGACACTTGATGATCTCCACCTGTCGAGAAACGTGTTCTCCATCCGTAAGCCCCGAGCATCCTCCGGGCTTTGACGACCCCCAGATCTACATTTCTGGCAGATTTTGGCCATAAAATGAGATACCCTGAGTTGGAGGCCAAGCATGCAACCGGGATCTATCCAATCAGAGCGCGCCGCTGGTCGGGCCTCAGTGATTAGTCCAGAAGTGGGGTGTTGACTCAACCATGGCCAATGGCAGTATTCTCCAGGGACCGTCGAGGGGCGGTATCCTCTCTTCTCCTCTCTCCACCTGGAAGATTAAGACTGGGTCTGCCCCCCCCTCCCCCGCCACCGTGTGGATAAAGGATTTCTAATTAAGAAGCAGAGCCAACAAATGGGAAGAAACTGAGTTTTATACCATTAAGCAATCATCATGTCTTTGAATAGGTGCTTTACAGGAGAGAATCTATTCCCCCCCTTTCCCTTGTCACAGGTTAGAATCCAGTTCTAAGGTCCTCTTGTAGTTAGATATGTGCTACACCTTGTCAACTTGACAACTGAAGGTTTGAGCTCTGGGCACAGTTGTAAAGAATTGGTGGTTGAACTGAGCCCTGAGCAAACATGAAGGACATTGTCTGATTGATGGGGAGGGCCCAGCCCATGGTGGGCGGGACTAGGCCCTGAGCAAGTGATTAAGGTGGAGAAAGCTGGTTAAGGAACTGGGGCATCCTTTGGTATACTCGATCAGACATGCTGGTCTAGCAAGTACCTCTCCGCAGTCCTGAGGATATGGTGCCCCAGTTCCCTAGACTCCTGGTGTTGGTGTGAGCGCTCCTGCCAAGCTAGAGGAGAAATTGTAACGGAGAATCACAGGAGAGAATAAAACACCTTGTTGCCCCTTAAGCTGTTTGGTTATGAATTTACCAGACAACCATGCAGGCAAATTGCTACAAGTCCCAAATGGAAAGAGCCCTGGCACAGTAGAATGGGAAAAGAAAGATCCACTGACCAGGTTAAACATCTGCTCATCCATTGAGACCCAGCACAATGGTTACCATTGCGACCAGCCTTCCAAGGAACTTCTTGTTTCTTCTCACTTCTTTGTAGGGTTAGAAAATTTACACACACGGGCTGGAGAGATAGCTCAGGGGTTAAGACTCTGCCTCCCAAGCAGAAGGACCTGAGTTCAGATCCCAGGTCCCACATAAAAATGCTGGCTGCCACCTGCACTTCTAGCTCTAATGAGTGGAGCCTGAGAAATCTCAGAGTGAAGCAAAAAGGAGGTAGAAGCAATCCAGGATGATTCCTACAATCACCCTTGGTCCTCCACAAGGACACACAGTGTTCTCTCTCTCTTACACACACACACACACACACACACACGGTTATAATTATGTGAGTGGTTGTTACTGACTCCTGATCTTGAATAGGCTTTCTGAATCATGTTCTTTTTGGGAGTCCTAGTTTTTTTTTTTTAGCAAAATTCCTGGCACTAAGTTGATATCTAACACCCTGGATTTATTGACTGAATAACTAAATGATTGAGTGTCAAAACAGCAGGGATGAGAATAAGTAAGAGAAGATGGGGGGGGGCTTCCCTGCACTGCCACCAAAAAGTAATCGTAGCCATAAATCTATTTGGAGACAAGACAGACTTGAGATTAATATTAATAACAACATGCTGTTTAGCTGACTTGGACATAGTCCCTGGAGTGATGTGAATCTTAGCTGTTGCTTGTTGCCCGCTTCATTGGCAAGTAGTGGTTTGTATTGATTAATCTCCACCCAGCTTGACTGCGGAGAGCTGGCATACGGGGCTTCTGTAATGTCATTTCTTCTGAGGAATTGATCGGAGCTCCTGGGAACATTGTCTAAAGCTAACTACAGTCGTCCTATCTTCCCTCACTAATGCTAGGTCAGGGATGGGCAGCCCCAACCAGGAGGAATGGTGAGATAAACTTTATTGCCCTGACAAATGATGTGAGCAAAAGTACGCCCCCTTCCTGGGTGTAAAGTGGGGAAAATGTGACCCTGCTGGCCCTGGCAGCCATTTGAGAATAAACTTGGAAATCCAGAGCAAAGCCTTATAGAATAGGTTCCATGACCCCGCCACTAACGGTGAGAGTGGCCTGACTTTGGCATTGCTTAATAGAGTTACGTGGACCCTGAGTATATCTTTACTTGAGTTGCATATCTGTTATGTTGAACAGTGAGTGTCATGGTTTGAAATGTGAACTGACCCTCTCAATCTCATGTGTTTGAATCTTTAGTTGTTTGGGAAAGTCTTGGTACCTTTAAGGAGGTGGAGCCTTGCTGGAGGAATGCAGTCACAGGGGGTGTACCCTGAGGTTGGTTAGTCCCACCCTGCTTTGGTTAGTGAATCTGCTCTTGAGCTTGCAGCAGCTCTCAGCCTCTATGATTTCTGCAGTGACTTAAGCCTCTTCCAGCTTCTGCCAGCGGCCATGCCTTTTCTGCCACGAAGAACTTTATTTCCTCTCTAGAACCCTAAACTGAATAAATCTCCTTTTCTCCCCTTAAGTTGGTTGAGTCTCAGTGGTGTCTCATAGCAACAGAAAAGAGCAACCAGTCCAGCGAAGAACTCAAGACCTGCTCAGGACACGACAGCTAGCAGTGGGCTGTGCTAGTGAGCACCTGCCATCCAGTACTGCAGAGGCAGAGCGAGGAGGATTGGGAATTCGAAACCATCCTCAACACAGCACAGTGGAGGCCGACCTGGGCTGTGTGAAACTGTGTCTTCAAAGAAAAAAGGATGCCTCTGATGAATGGTATACTTCTCATTGTTTTCGAGGCAGGGTCTCCCGTTCCTTCTGCTTCCACCTCTTAAGTGCTGGGATCGCAAGCTGGTGCCATCACCCCTGGTTTTATGGGGAACTGGGACTGAAACCCAGGTTTTCTGGATACTCGACCAACTCTAGTAAATTTGGAGCTGAGTTTCCTTCTGATGCTCCCAGGGAGCGTCTTCCTAATGTTTTTATTCCATTAACTGAGCCAAGAAAGGCAAACAATACAAAAAAAAAAAAAAAAAAAAGGACAGGTCAGTTGACCACAGTCTAAGCTGTTAGCCACCTCAAATGGCCTCTCTTGTTTTTAAAATAAATTTTTAAAAACTTTATTCATTCATTGTGTGTGTGTGTGTGTGTGTGTGTGTGTGTGTGTGTGTGTGTGTATCACAGGGCACATGCGTCCCTGTGGATGATCAAGGGTGATTTCGGGAATCATCCTAGATTGCTTCTATCTCCTTTCTTTGCTCTGGGATTTCCCAGGCTCCGCCCACCAGCCTGCCCCGGTTTCCACCTGACATTTTTACATGGGACTCCAGCCCTTGTAATTTTGTTATTTGACATGAATTATATCAGTAGTTTTCCAAATGTGGTCTTTTGACCTACAACATTAGCCTTATTCTGGAGATTGTTAGAGATTCAAATTTTAGGAGTCCCCTCAGACCTACTGAATGAGCTGGACAGAGCAAATCCTGGCTATTATAATGGCCCCTCCCGATGACTTTGGTTCACTCAAGTCAAACAGCCATGGTTTGGATAGATTTGCTGCGACCTGGGTGATGAGCACACCTTGTGACCTGATCTCAGCTGCAAGTTTGCTTTCTGCTAGGGTGTCCCCAAATCATCAGCACGCTGAGGGTAAAGCCGGTTGGAGGCTGTAGCAAGAATCGCCACAGGATTTGCCCTCTCAGGACCTTACAGATGCTGTTCCTGTGACCTGAGCAGCTGCGTGCACCTGGCTTTATTCTCGAGTCTCAGCTGACACTTCTAACCTGCCTCTCTCTTCCCTTCCTTCTTTTCTTCTTTTGTACTTTCTTTTCTTTCTCTCTCTCCCCTTCCCTCCTTCCTTCCTTTCTTTGCATTTTGGTGACAGAGACAGAACCCAGGACATTGTGTCTGCTAGGCAGGCTCTCCCCCACTGAGCTACATCCCTAGCCTCCTCCCCTTTGTCTTCTGGCTCAGCCCGGTTTGATTCATTCATAGCACTCCTCCTTCCACAGTAAACTTATCATTTGTTCATTACTCATTGTTTATCTGCTTTCCAGGGCAGGAACTAAAATCTTATCTACTTTTTGCATATAAAAATGGCAGGAGGCTATTGTTTTGAACTAAGCCCTTCTAAAACTGCTTTGAGGACTGGTGAGACAAGCCTGACAACCTGAGTTTGATCCCCAGAACTCATGTGCAGGTGGAAGGTAAGAACTGTCTCTATAATATTATTCTCTGATCCATCCCTCCTAAATAATAATAACAATAATAATAATAACAATTGCTTTTGATAAACAAATGTGGACTCCTCATTGGTTCCACAGGTAACTAAAAGAAGACTAAAATCCTGGCATCTCTACCTTCTTTTTGTATCTGTTCTTTAGTAATCTTACTGTTGGCTTTTACAATGTCTTGTTAGGAAACCCTCAACTGTATCAAAACCTGAACTCCTTTAAGTTCCATGACAAACAGGATGGGTTGATAAACACTTTTATAACTAGGGCTGAAGCGATCGCCAAGCATTTGCAAGTCTGGAAGGACAGATTGTTTCCCAACTGAAGGATATCCAGGCTACATCTGGAGCATAAGTAATTATCTCCTGGAACCCAGATTGCTCACCTAGGTCATGGCAGCTATAGCCACTTCTTCTAACCACCTTGTTGAATCAGAACTGATAATGATCACCTTGACCAAGAGCTCTTGATTAATCTCCTGTCTCTCATCCCTCTCTCTCTCTTTTAAATTTATTGTGTGTGTGTGTATCAGTGAGCACTGTGTGTCCCTGTGGAGGACCGAGAGTGACTTTGGGAGTCATCCTGGATTGCTTCTACCTCCTTTTTGTTTGCCCTGGGATTTCTCAGGCTCTGCCCACAAGCGCTGGAAGTGCAGGCTGCCACTGTTTTTGCTTGGCTTTTTTTTTTTTTTTTTTTTTTGAGTATGAAACTCTTCAAAAGAATGTTATTTATTTTTCTACTTTTACAAGCATATTGAGTACTTATCCCTGCTTCTCTCCATCTCCCCTTCCTCCCTTACCTTTACCAATCCATCTCAATCCTTCCCACCTTTCTGCCTGTCCACTTATATTGATCCTAAAGTTCCCTCTGGCTTGTCTACTCTTGTGGGGGTTCAGACCTCTATAGTATACCAAGTTGCCTCTTTCAGACCTCCACACTGATAGGGGCATTCACTCATCCAGCTTTAGTTCCCAAAGTTTCCACTCTATGTTCTTATCTCTCTTGAGTTCCTGGATAGCCTTTGGGGGCACGTTGGTATGTCAATCATTATGCAGGTCTGGCCTGGTAAGGACAAGTCTCACTGCAATGAGTTCCTGGACGCAGCTTTCCTGCCTCGAATGGAACGTCTTGTCCAAAGGTGAACCTTCCAATCTTTAGGTTCTCACAATCTCAAGGTCCCCTCTTCTTTGAGGTTCCCTAAGCTTTGGGATGGGGAGAGAGTACGTTGGCCTGATTTTAGGTGAACTTACCAGGTCACTGCTACTCTGCCTACTTGGCTCTTCTTTTTTTTTTTAAGTGGGACCTGTCAGGACCTTCTGCTTGCAAGACAGAGTCTTAATCCCTGAGCCATCTCTCTAGCCCCCTTTGCCCTCTTATCTCTGTATTTAAACCTAAAGTTCATGCCTCCAAGATGGATCATCTCACTGAACACCTTTATCTTTTCTTCTCATCCAGGTATGGTAACCAAGACAGCTATGAATGTGGTCCTATACAAAACTGTAAATTTACTTAAAAAATAAGTTTTCCTTTAAATTGGTAACTCAAATGCAGGATTCTTGGGTGTGAACTTGTAGCTAACTTCAGGCTGTAATGTCAAAGGTTGGACACACTTGTCAGCTGTACTGAAATCTCTGACATCTGCTCTCCTTACTCACTTCTTTAATGGGTATACTGGGGGAGGAAACCTTCTAGTAACATCTGCACCAAGTCCCAACAGAGCAGGTTGAAAGTCAAACTGACATCAATTGATGGCTTCAACTCACCAATCTCATCCTAAAGGCTGCATCTTTTTTTTTTTAGGGTGGAAGGAAGGGGGGCTCTCACAGGTTGGAGAAATAGCTCAGGGGTAAGACATCTGCTCCCAAACCTGGCGACTTAAGTTTGATCCCTGGAAGCTCACATAGTGGAAAGAGAGACCTAACAGAACTAACTTCTGTTGTTTTTTTTTTTATAAAAAAATTATTTATTTTTTATTTTAGTGTGTGTGTGTGTGTGAATCAGAGGGCATTTTGTGTCCCAATGAAGGTCCAAGGGTGACTTTGGTAATCATCCTGGATTGCCTTTCTTTTTGCTTAGCTCTTGGCTTTCCCAGGCTCCGCCCACCGGGACCAGAAGTACAGGCTTCTGTCATTTCCTCCTGGTGTTTTTTACATGGGACCTGGGATCTGAACTCAGGACTTTCTGCTTTGAGGCAGAGTCTTAACCCCTGAGCCATGTCTCCAGCTCACTTCTGTTGTCTTTTACAATGTCCTGTTATAAAACCCTCAACTACACGAAAACCTGAAGTCCTTTGAGTTCTATGACTAATAGGACAAATTGATAGGCACCTTTGTAACTAGGAACTGAAATAATCACCCAGCAGCTGCAAGCGCAGACGGGCAGACTACTCTCCAAGTAGTCTTGGACCTTTGCCAATGTGCCATGGGCTGCATGTGCATGCCTTCTCTCTCCCTCTCTCACAAGTAAAAAAAGTAAAAAAAAAAAAAAGAGAAAAGGTTCCATCCTATAGCCCAGGCTGGCCTCAGTCTCACAGCGTTCCTCTTGCGGCAGCATCCTGAATGCTGGGATTATAGGCACAAATTTTAAATGTTAACATTATGAGACATGGGGATTAGAGAAATAAAGCCAAATTTCTCAGATTTTTTTTTTTTTTTTTTTAAGTAAGGTCTCATGTATCCCACATTGGACCCAGGCCTGCGTAGTCAAGGACAACTTCCAACTACTGATGCTTCCGCCTACATTGGCTGCACCACCCTGTTTAGTTCAGACCAATTTAACACGATTCCCTAATGAAATTCTCTCTCAGTTTTCACACACAGAGGAAGGAGCCTATTATTTTCCCATCTCCCAGTCCCATTCCCAGCAGGAAAGTACCTTTGAAACCATCAATCTTTTGTCTCTTCAGCCCCCTTTTCTGGCTGCAAGAACAACTTTTGCTACGCTGCTCATTTCCCCTGTCATTGGAACGAAGTGTCGCCCGACTCGAGAACCGAACGCAAAGCAAAGATCATTGCACTGCTTCAACTCTGACCTTTGATCTTTTCTGATCTCAGCGCCTTGAGCCACCCCTGGGGTTCGCAGGACTAAAGCGGGCACGGGGGTGGGGTGACTATTAACAAAAGCTGCACGAGGGCGGAGTGCTGCGGAGACGAGCTTGCAGCCGGGTCCCTGGAAAGCTTTCAGCAAGCCGCGGCGGAATGAATGAGTCCGAGAAGCGAAAGCAGCAGCGGCCCTTCCCAAGATGGCCGCCCCCGCGCCCTTTACCAAGATGGCGGCGCGCGGACGTCCCGTGGGCCGGCGGGGGGCGTGCCCGGAAGCGGGCGTGGCCAGCGAGCAGTTGTCTGTGACTCCGCCCTTCGGCGCTTCCCCTCGATTCCGGATTGGTCCGGTTCGGGCGCCTCGGCCGGGGCCGCCGGGTGCTCGCCACTTCCGGCGCGCGGCTTGGGGCTGTTGCTGGGGGCGGCCGCGCGCGGGGATGTGGTGCGGGTGGGCAGCGGCCGAGCGGGCCGAGCCGGCGAGGACAGCGTTGGCCCGCGGGCCTCTCTCCTGAACCGGACCCCCAAACCGCGCCGCCGCCGCGCCGAGGCCCCGTGGTTCTCCGCCCCTCGAGTGGCTCGGGCCGGGCTCGGCGCCGAGGCCGGGGAGTCCCCCCGCTGCCTGGGCCCGGAACCTTCGGCTCGGGGGTCGGGCCCAGGCGGGGGGCCCTCCCCTCGCAGCTGCCGCGCCTTCGCTGGCCACCGAGCCCCATTTCCTGCTTTGTCAGTTTCCTCGATCGAGGGCGGCGGGCCTGGACGAGCTGTCCCCGATGAGGCGGGCCGGGGCGCCCTGCTCTCGCTGAAGGTCCCCACGGCGCGCGGGCGGGGGAAGAGGGTTGTGCTTGCTGCGCGGGGGACCCTGCCGAGCCTGCGGGACCATGACCTGAAGCGCGTGAGCGCGACTCGTCCGCAGCCCCGGAGCCAGCTCGCCCGAGCCACCCGCTTCCCGGCCAGCATGGTAAGTGGGGTCGGCACCTCTGCTGCTGCTGAGCG
Source organism: Typhlomys cinereus (assembly GCA_023101885.1). Classification (NCBI taxonomy): domain Eukaryota; kingdom Metazoa; phylum Chordata; class Mammalia; order Rodentia; family Platacanthomyidae; genus Typhlomys; species Typhlomys cinereus. The sequence goes on from JALPQD010000278.1 coordinate 1,035,934, forward strand.
GGCGGGTGACCCACGCGTGGCGGGTGGGCGGCGGGCGGCGTGCTCCCGTCCCCCCGCGGCCACCACCCTGGGCTTCTGGTGCTGGCTTCTGGAGCGTGCAGCTAGCTCAGCGTGCATTCGTGGACCCTCCCTGCGCCGCGGCCCAGTGATCGACGTGTGTCCCCGAAGATCAGGCCAACTAACCCTCTGATCGGAAGTTGGGGAGACTGAGGCACGGGGCAGTGCATTACTTTGCCCGAGATCGAACGTCTCTTCTGGGACGGTGGACGAGATGTGAATGCAAGGCCGACTGGCTGGGAGGGTCTATGATTACGGAGCCGGCTGGATTCTTGGAGCACATGTTGGCCACCTGTCGGTTTCTATAGGGGAAAAGCAAGAGTGGCATTTGCAGAGGGTACTTACGTAGGTGATGGCAGAGTCAACCGTGGGGTCTGAACAGAGGGTTCTTTCAGGCCCATGCTCTGGCCTTTTTCGTGGAAATTTCTTAGCTGATCATCTCAGAAACCTCTTCCGGAAGGACGATAAGCTCGTGTCCCAGACCCGTTGGTACTCAGGAGTCCTTTAGGGTGTGTACTCGCAGCTGCTTGCAGAGCGTCTGCTTTCTGCCATTGGAATTGATTCTCAGCCTCATCTGTCCGTCACAGTAGACCCAGCTCCCCCAGCTGAAGTTCTTTATCTGCTTTTGGCCCACGCCCCTGGGTGGTGGTGGATTGCCCAGCCTGGGTTTGAGCACCTTCAGGGGTTGTACTGTTTTCAGTGCCTGCAACGTGCAGTGGAGGAAGATCTTTTTTTTTCCTTTCACATTTTATTTTTCTTCCTAATCATACAAGCTCAATAGGCACCCTCGGGTCTCTCTCTTCCTCCTTCCCTCCTTCCTTCCCTCTCTCCTGCCTTCTCTCCCTTCCCAGTCTTCCACTTCCCCCACTCTCTCCCCCCCCCACTCTTCTCCCTCCCTCCCCTTTGCCTAGCGCCTCCCCTCCCTCCCTCCAGTCCCCTGGAGCATCCCTTTGTGTGAATGCCAAACCTTCCTCTGAGTCCTCCACCCTAGCCAGGGGCAAGGACTCAGTGGCGTAGCCCAGAGCCCTTTCTTGGGCTCCCCGTTAGTATGGGAACTCTATCTTGTCTGTTAATCCCTTGCCTCTAAGGATGCCATTGCCTGGAGCCTTCTCTCCAGTGATCTATGCTAGACTTTGGGGGGGGGGGGTCATGCAAAGCATCACCATGGCAACTTCAGTCCTAACTTGGGTGGAGTATTTTGCCTGTCGTTTGTCCTCCCCATCTTTAGGCTCTTTCAATCTTGCCGCCCCCCCTCTTCTGCAAGGTTCCCTGAGCTATAGGATGGGGAGACATTTGGCTGGTCTGGTTCCACGTGATTAATGTAGGGTCTCTGATGTTCTAAATTCTGGTTTGTTGTTTTCAATTTTGCACCACCCTTGGCTCCATCCTGGTTGGTATGGAAGGTCGCCTCCTGAGGGGCAGGGAGTCTGCCCTGATACAGTCCGGGTCCGGGGCACACAGCACTGCCAGATCTTAACCCAGATAGCTATTAGAGGATTGTTAGAAGGAGCCGGAGGATGATGTGTTAGGTTCTGAATATAGAAAGCAGTGATAAGGCATTGACTTTATCTCCATGAGCTCACAAACCGTGAAATATACCACGAAAGCCCAGCAATATGGCAGAATTTTATACTATGCTCTGTAGATGCAGGGGATATGCTTATATAAACATACCATAAAGGTGGCAGACCGGTTAAACTCTTTGCATTCCTGTTTCCTTATCTATTCAATATGGAGACTGGAAGTTTCTAAAATATAATTTTACTCATTCATTTATTTCTTCAATAATTTTGTTAAAATGTTTCATTTAATTTCATTGCCTTTTAATTTACCATTCACTGGCATTAAGTACATCCCTGTGCTCTTTAGGCCTTTGTCTCCCCAAACTGAAAATTTACATCCTTTTAAGCTACCCGTTTCCCCCTCTTTCAGTTGCCTTCTCCCAAGGCCTCTGAAGCACCATTTCAGTTTCTGTTTCTGTCAGTCTGATGGCTTTAGGTTCTTCATGTGAGTGGACTATACAGGGTTTGACTTTTTGTAATTGGTTTATTTAATTTAACAGTATCTTCAAGGTTCACTCATATTCTGTGCCTAGCAACCCATTTTGCTTGTCCATCATCCGGCAGTGGATATCTGGTTACTTCCATCTTGTGGCTGCTGCAAAGGAATATGTCCATCTTTTGGTGAACTTCAAGTAGTTCCTGTCTGCTATACCTAGAGAATGCTGTTGTGAGCAAGATTGACAGGCTCCTGCCCTCGGGGGACTCACATTAGAGCTAGCAGAGTACCCTGGCATTCCAGTACAAATGATTGCATCCAATCAGAAGTCGGCAGGACCTTATGAAAACATGATTTTTGAGTAACTGATTGTGAAGTATGAACTTTATGAACTTACTTTTTCAAGGTTTTTGTAACCTAGGCTAGAGTGTGACCACAGTGTATGTGGGGTAAATATACTAGACCAATCACATCCTTTTTGAATCACTCACTGACAGGAAAGGTGCATCTGGAGTTGTTCAGGGGTCCGGCCCAGGCAGGCTTTGTTTCCTTAGGAAGTCATTGCCTGACAGAACAGGGTCTTGTCTTTGGCATCTTTATTACAAGAAAGCTTTTCCTTTCTGTATGTGCTGACTTAACATTTTGATTTGGGGTGTGGGTGGAGACCAGGTCAGACTGCATACCAGGCATACCTTTGAACCCATGTAGCCCAGGGTGACCCTGAAGTCATTATGGTCCTCCTGCCTGTGGGGTCCACTCTTGGGTACATCTTGACTCTCAGAAATATTAGTTGATGTACGTTTAAGTCTTTTAAATATCTTTTTAGAATAAGTAAGACATGATAAAAGCTACATCTTTGGCTAGGTGTAGTGGCACATGGCTATAATCCCACATTTGGGAGATTGAGCTAAAAGGATTGCCAAGAGTTTGAGGCCAACCTGGACTATAGTGTGTAACTTGAGCTTATATCCTTTCCCCAAATGGCATCTCTGATGGCTAGTTATCTTCATGTGTAGCTTTTCCTTTTAGTTGTTCAGCTTCAGTTAACTACAATGACCTGCCTCAGGTGTGTAGTATTGCTGTTACTAGCAGAGGGGGAAGGTAACAAGACCTATATACCCTCTCTTCCGAAGTCTGTATTTTTTGTCATATTCTGCTACCCCATGGGAAAGGTGATAGGGAGTATCATGTCATCCACTCTTGCTATTATTGGGTTCTGAGGTCAGTCATAGTGGGGCATAGGGAGAATGGGGATTTTGAAATTGTGACCCTAGCAGGAGGGATCTTGACCTGAACATTTACTCCCATTTAAAAAAGATTTATAATTGGGCTGAGGAAAAAAAACTCAGGGGTTAAAGCATTTGCCTCACGCAAGAGAAGACCTGAGTTCAGATCCCCAGATCCCAGGTGAAAAACTGCTAGGTAGAAATGACTTCAACCTGCAATTCTGGCCCTAGAAGGTGGTGCCTGGAAAACCCCAGAGCAACATAATAAGGAGGTAGAGTAAATCTAGATTATTCTTGATGTTACCCTTGGGCCTCCATAGGCCACACTCCAAAGATTCATAGTTATATTACTCAAACTCCTTTAAATGACAAAATCATTTTTTAGTTGCATTCCTCATTCTTTAAGGGTGTAAGATTATATAAAGTCCGATTCTGCCCAGAGAAGAGTTGTTTAATAGTGAGCACGATGGTGCTTCATAAGGAAATTTTGTGCAAAATTGAGCCCTTAGGTAACCATTTCTTTTTTGAGGCAGGGTCTGCCTTTGTGTCCCTAACTAGCCTGGTGCTTGATATGTGGTATGCTGGCCTTGTATTTATAGTGGTCCTGACGGTGCATCTACATTGTGGATGCTGGATTTACAGCTTCTCATCACCACACCCAAGTAGCATTTCTTTTTTCATTGCTTAAGAATTGCTTGGGATTGAGATGATTAAATTGGTAGAGTGCTCCCTGCACAAGCATCAGGGCCTGAGTTCAATCCCCAGAACTCACCAGAAAAACTGACTGTGGTGGGGAGCAGCTGTAATTTCATTGCTGGGGTGACCCGAACAGGTACATCATTGGGCCTTGCTGGATAGCCGGCCTAGACTGTTGGACAAGTTCCAAAAATAAGAGAACCTGTCTCAAAAAACTAACACCTATGTTGACCTCTGGTTTTCTTGGGGACTCACGCCCATCTATATGTGTATATTTTTGTGTATACACAAATTGCATTAGTTACAGAGGCTTATTTTTCTTGTGCTGTTACTATCAGTGGCTCTTGCAGTGAAGACAAAGTTAGACTTTATCACATCATTGCTTGTACCAACACCTTGTGCCTCCAGGACTGTACGCTGTGCTGTGGGAGTCACCATGGTGGTAAGAGGAGATGTCAAGGAATAGAATCCACAGAGTCCGTATTCTGGCCATTCCATTGGAGATAACCTAGAGAGGCAGTTCAGTATCAAGAAATGGCTTTAGCTGTACTTGGTGGTCCATGCCAATAATGCAGGAACTTGGGGGGGAGGGTGCAGCAAAGGCAGGATGACTAGTTTGAGAGCAACCTGGGCTTCATAAGTAGACTTCATCTCAATAAACAGAAAAAAGAAACTTTAATAGCTTTGATGAAATTATCATAAAACGCTTTTTTTCCCTTTATGCTGGGGGTGGCCCAAGGCCTTGTGCGTGTTAGGCCCTCTGCCTCTGTCTTCTGAGAGCTGGGATTAGAGCTGTGTGCCACCACACCTAATGCAAAGTCTCCTGTTGATGTGGGGAATGGGCCTGTGTATTACCAGAGCTGTGTAGTGTCTCAGTTTATTCATTAATGAAATAAGCACTGACCTGCTTTCAAGGGTAAAATTTCAGGTGCTATGGCTCTAGCAATAGTTAATATATGGAGCACTTAGTGTATGTCAGCTTTCCATACACTTAATCCATTTGCCTCTCAAAACAGTTTCAGGACAAAAAGGCTGTTATTGTTCATTTTGTAGATAATATGCTAAGTACCCAAAAAGTTAGGTTACTTTTCAAGGTCACAGTGCAACCACATGATAGAATCCTGGAAATCAAACTAATGCATTCTGGCTCCAGAGTCATTGTTCTTAGAGCTGCGAATATAGTCAGCAGCGGAGCATGTGCTTAGCATGCATGAGACCTTGAGTTCTAGCGCACGCGCGCACACACAACACACACACACACACACACACATACACATAAAGTCACATGCATGGTAATGTTCTACCTATCATAGAGGAGTGAGTTTTGTGGGGAAAATATGACATACATTCTTAGTACTAAAGTACTAAGAGTGATAGTAAAAGAACACATATTGCTGTAAAAGTTTTCTGGCACCTAGGATTCATGACCCAGATGAAAGGAGCTGGGCTTTGGAGAATGGAGGGCTTCTGAGAGGCCAGGATTGACTCTTGAAGTGTAGGAAGAGTTTAGGGCTGCGTTGCTGGCTCAGCTTCAGTAGATAAGGACGCTGTCTGCTGACTTGACAACTCTGAGTTCAGGCCGAGAATCTACATGGTGAAAGGAACGAATGACTCCTGCAAGTTGTCCTCTGACTTCCACGTGTGCACTGTGGCAAGTATGTACACATAATGCACGGTAAAAAAATTAAGTTATTAAGAAAAGGAAGAGTTCAGGTAGCAGTTGGATAAAGGAAAAAAGGGACTTTCTAAGTAAAAGTTGTTTGTACCTGGCTTTTTAAAAATTTTTACTTATTTACTAGAGAGAAAGGGGGGCGGGGAGAGCAAGCCCTCATGTATGTCATGATGCATGGGTAGTAGTGGGCTTCGAAGTAAAAGGCCACCAGGTTTGAAAGCATGCACCTTACCCACAGAGCCATCTCACTGGTCCCTGCACATGGTTTTAAAGATCTCGTGTTATGTGTGCGTGCGTGCGTGCGTGTGTGTGTCTACGTGTGTGTGCGTGCGCGTGCGTGCGCGTATATGTATGTGTGTGTACATACATGAACATAATAGAACAGGAAGGAAGAAGGAGTGTGTATTCATTCTAGGGCTTTTCAATCATGCACTACTATATTGTTTTTCTCATCTTAAACCTTTTTCTTGACAGGAGCTACCTCCTTCCCTCCATTTTTCTTTTCCTTTTTGAGATAGGTTCTTCATAGGTGGCCCAGGTGATTTCTCAGTTCTCTTGCCTCAGGCCCCTGAGTCTGGGATGCCACATACATACTACCAAGTTCCGCCTGGCTGGTGTTGTGGTAAGATAGCATTAAGGAGATGTATCAGCATGTGCTGATTTGTGTGGCCTAGCTGGAGAGGAGAATACAGAGATCGTAGTCACCAGATTATGGAGTGTCACCCTAGGAGTTCCCCTAAAGGAAGATCGATGTGTCTGTTGGGACGTAGGTCACATTGGAGACAGAGATGACAGTGTGGTGTGGGTGTGTCAAAGGCTGTTCTTGGATGTGGAATTGAGAATGAAGAGGGTAAACCTCAGAGTGGAAAAGTATTTGCCTACACACAAGGGGTTGCCTGCTCAATTCCCCATGCTGCAAAAATTTGGGTATTTTGAGCAAGAGCATTGTTGTTTAAATATCTAAATGATTACACAGTTAAGCAACGAAGAATGGAAAAACTCAGATTGATTTGGGAAATCTTTAATCTGAATACTGGGAGTAATGTGATGTTTAAATTAGTTGGTGATTTGGATTTTTAATAGACATTGGAGGGCTAAAAGAAAAAAAAAAAAAAAGAAACCAGCAGGGAGAGATATGACCATGTGCTCACTATGTGTCAGGTTTTACTGTAGGTGGGAAATTGCAAAGAAGGTATAAGGGTGTTTAAGACTTAAATAATGAACTGTCAGGAGGACATGTCCAAGTAAAAGAAGGGATGATGGCAGAGGCAGGAGTGAAGAGGGTGGAGATTGCTTCTTTCTTTTTTTCCTTCGGTCCCGGTGCCAGGGACTGAACCAACACTCAGGCATAGGCAAGCACTACCACAGCATGGTGCCACACCCCAGCTCTGCCTGTGTTTATTTCAGCCTCTCCTTGTTTTCTCATCATTCATCCTGCAACTCTTTGCAGACTGATTTTTCCTTGAAGACACCTTACCTGACAGGCTAAGTCATCCACACAAACTGACTTTTTAAAGCATTCTTAAATTAACTTAAAAGAAAATTCCAGTTATGACATAAGTACTACATATTTATAGGTACAGTGTGATGCTTTGATACATGTATTATGTAATAGCTCATAATCAGCTAGCATGCCCATTACTTTACGTTGTCATTCCTTTGTGCTAAGAACATTCACAAGTCTGTCTCTTAGCCATTTTGACACCTACAATAAATTGTTAATTGATAGACAGATTTTGGATGTTCAAACATTTTTCAAGGCCTCAGTGTATTGAGTCTAACAAGTCTAACGTAGATAGTTTGTTTTCAGACTGGGTGTGATGGTGCATGTCTCCCAAATGGGAGAGGCCAAGACCAGAGAATAGTGAATCTGAGCTACATAGTGACACCTTGTCTCAAAAATAAACAGTATTGAAAAAAACCCCTTCTTTTTAGTTTTTATGCCACCTGACTTCTTGTGGCTGTTGGCAGTCACTGTCTCTACTTCTCTTGAAGTATTTGTGTGTGTGTGTGTGTGTGTGTGTGTGTGTGTGTGTGTGTGTTGTGTCCCTTGGCTTCTACACTGCTTCTGGATCTAGTCTCCCTTGATCTTTTCTGCTTGTGGCTTGAGTGGTGACCTGTGTGTTGAGAAGTACTGAATTTTCTTGCTAGGCTCAGCATGCTGTGGACATCAACTTCATCATGTCTAATCAGTCTCTATCATTCGCCCCTTGGTTGGTGCTCCTCCCCTGGCCTAGTTCTGGTAATGACCTCATTCATCCACCACACACTCTGATGGTTGAATCATCTTTAACTTCCTCTTCTAGTCCTGCACTGCCAGTGTGTTTATATCATGACCCCGGCCTTTCCTCCATTCCCTTTACTTGGGTTAGACTCTCATTCTTTTCTCACTGTGTAGCACACCTGGATTCATATCTGTGATCCTGCTGCCTCAGCTTCTGAGTGCTAGCATCACAAGACACCACCACTCTGTTGTCTGTAGCTGTGCCTGTTGGTGTTCTGAGCTGGCCGCAGTATCCCTGTTCTTTTGCTTTTAGTCTGTCACAACTACCCATTGCACATGCAAGGTGCCATTCAGAGCAGAGGGGACTCTTCACTGATGTTGGGGGGGCCTCAGTGGGGCAGAGTAGCTACAAACACAGCCTTGGCTCTCACAGTCCTGCTCATAGACTTCTTAGTAGGGAGGGAGAGGTGGCATACTGCATACTTCCAGTCATTTGTCAGGAAAATGGATTGCACTCCCAGAGAGCACTTGTTCTCTGGACACAGCCTCCATCTGTGGTCAGAACTCTTGCTGTGCCTTCCCACTCCTGCTCACACCACTGCTTCCTTCCTTTGTCCTTTTGGTCACTCCTATAGGCAAGACTCACTTTGTTCAGAATGCTCAGAAATAGCCCTTTTTGAGGCTTTCTAGCCACTAGTTTAACATATGTCACCTTTATTATAGTGATTTTTTTTTTTTACTTTTATTATTTTGCTGTGATTTTATGTAAGAATTAAAACTGTAGTCTTGTAGCTTGTGCCAGACAGTTTGAAAGCTTGGAGAGTGGACCATGAGGCCCATCCTTTCTTGCTTCCTCTTGCTTCTCCTGTGCCTCAGGAGGATGCAGCACACAATTGAGTGATTAAGTCAGGAGTAACATAAATGGGACATGGTAAAGGTAGGCCCGAGAGGTCAGAAATGGTAGTAGCTCTGTGGTGAGATTGAAATAGAGTGTGAATCTAATGAATGTGCTGCTCGGATTCTTGTGTGTCTGCAAGTACAGGTAACTAACTTCCGCCCCAGGCAAGTGGACATGGACAGGAAGTGAGCTGGGACAGTTGTCAGGGACCAGGGCTGTGTGGATCATGTGCTAAAACCACAAGGCAGGGGAGAAGGGCCCTGGAAGAGGAAGAAGTGCATTTTAGAATCTTGTTCTGTGCTAATTCTTGCTTGGGGGTCTTCTGTGCTGCAGACTGCTATGTCTTTTAACGCCAGCCAGGGCAGGGCAGCTGTTATGTTCCCATTTTGCAGTGGAGAAAGATGAGGACACTGAGGCTCAGGAAAAGGAAGGGAAGTAGCTTGTCAAGTTACATACACACTGACAGAGCCAGGTTAAGAACGGGGTTTCAACACCAAAGGCACACGTTTACAGATCACTGGATTTCTTTTTTTTTTTTTTTTTAATTTTTTTATTATTTATTATTTTATTAAATTGTGCATGTATGCGTGTGTGCATGTGTATGTATGTAAGTGTGTGTGTAGAACCACGGATGAATTCGGGAACCACCATGGACGCCTCCACCTTCTCCTTGTTTACTCTGCCCTGGGGATTCACAGGCTCCGCCCTACCAGGACCAGAAATGCAGGCCGCCCCCGCTTCCGCCCGGAGTCTATACGTGGGGTCTAGGATCCGAACTCAGGACCTTCTGCCTGCAAGGCAGAGGCTTAACCCCTGAGCCACCTCTCCAGCCCAGATCACTGGATTTCTGTAGCAGACATATAAGGACATAAGCATCTTGCTATCTAAACATTTTTTTTTTTCCATGAGTGCTATCTAAACTTAAAACCTGAAAAATTTACTTCTTAGTCGAGAATTTGAGATGATCAAACTTGCTAGCACCTGGTTACCTTTGCGTGGACTGTATTGTGACCAGAGAGAATATGTATGTACTGAGGTACCATGGGGGGACTGGTGCATGTGACGCATGTCTACAGGCAGGCAACTTACTTGCTTTCTCTGAGTTCAGAGAAGCTTGCAGACTTAGCATGTGCAGTAGGCCATTTCCATTCCATCAGCAGGCCTCTTTATTTTTATTCTTTTTTGACTTAGGGTCTTGCCATGTAGCCCAGGCCTGCCTGGAATCATTATATAGCCCAGGCTCCCAAGTGCTAGGATCACATGAGTGAGCCACTATTCCTGGGTGTGCTGACATTTTAGTTCACAATATAAAAGAAAAATAAAAATAGCCACTTGCATTAAAAACCTCTTACTTTTACATATTTGTGTGTGTGTGTGTGCGCACACATAAATGTGCCAGTGTATGAAGACTAGGGGATGATATCAAGTGTCCTGCTATGTTACTCTCTTTTTTCTTTTTCTTTCTTTTTTTTTTTTTTTTTTTGAGACAGGGTCACTTCTTGGACCTAAAATTAGACTGGTGACTAGCAAGCCCACATAACTGGCGTTATAGGTGTTTGTGCCCATATTCAACTTTTAACATGAGTTCTGGGGATTTGAACCCAGGTCCTCATGATTGTGTAGCCATTGCTCTTAGGTGCTGAGCCACCTCCCCAAACCCTTACCTTTATTTTGAAACCATCATGTGTTCACAGGAAGTTGGAAAACTTCTACAAAGACTCATTGTGCATTCTTTACCCACATGCATCAATGGTGGTACCTGGTATACCTCTGTGCACTATTAAATGAGGAAGTTGACATTGATGGATGTTGCTAATTCGTATGAATGTATGTGTGTGTATGTGTTCATGTGTGTCTGTGCTGGTATGTGTGTTGTGCAGGCCAGAGGCTGATTGTTGATTACCTTCCTCTGTCATTTTCCACCTTATTTTTTGATGCAGGATCTCTCTGCACCAGAAGCTGGAAGCTAGACCATTGCGCTCCATGATCCTTTGCTGCCTGCCTCCCCAGTGTTGGGATTCAGGGATACACTGCCATGTCAGATTCTCATGCTTGCACTTACTGAGTCATCTTCCTGGTTTCCACGTTTTTTTGTTTGTTTTTTGTTTTTTTGTTTTTTTGTTTTTAATCTCTGTCTTTTGAAACAGAGTCTCATTATACCCCAGACTAGCTTCAAACCCATCATGTACCCAAGGATGACTTTGAACTCTTGATTTTCTTGGCTCCCTCTCCCTGTGCTACCGTGCCCTGCTGGTATATGTCACTAACTAAGCCATGAGCTTACAGGGTCTTCACTGGTTTTAAAACACTTTTATCTGTGTGTGATTGTGTGCACATCCTCTCATTGACGTGTGTAATCACCCCACCACAAGAGAACTCGCTGCATCATATCTGTTTGTCTCCTTTTGTCATTTAGAATGTTATGAGTGCTCTTTTAAGAATGAGCTTTTTCTCACCAAGTGACATGCACTTGCAGCCTGTCCATTTCCCTTGAAACTAATAGCAGAAAAAGACAAGCGAAATGAAAATGAAAAGGATTATCAAATTTCAGGTTAGTCAGTAGATATTAGCTCCTGGCCAGCTCCTGTGGATTAAGGGAGATTATGAAAAGTAGCAAGAAGGTGGCATCCTTCCTATATATATTCTGACTACAGTTCCATGTGGTACCAGTGACCTTCGTGACAAGAAGGTCTACTTCCCTTAAGTTGGTTGTTACTAGACTTTCTCAGTGTCTGATAACTACAATTTCCTCTGAATCTGGAGTTTGGTATTTTTTGTTTTAAAGGAGTCAACTTTTTTTCCCCTTTGGTCATTGTTTAAGGCAGAAACTCATGTATCCTGGACTGACTTCAATCTGACTGTGTAGTTGAGGAGGATGATTATTCTACTTTGAGTCTCCCAAAGAGTTTAGTTCACAGTTGTGTGACATCACACTTGGTTTATGGGTTCTGTATGTGAAAGCCAGGACTGTGTATGCTAGAAAAGCATACTACCAAATGACCTATACTCCCTGGTGTGCCACTGGTTCTTTTTACTGTGTGTTTTCCTATAGACTTCTGAATAGATTTTATTGTCAGTTTTTTAAAAAAAATTAAAAACTATTTTTGCGTGTGCATGCGTGCATGTGTGCGTGCGTGCGTGCATGTATATCAGAGGGTACTGGTGACTTTGGGAATCATCCTGGATTGTTTCTACCTCCTTTTTGCTTTCTTTTGGTATTTCCCAGGCTCTGTCTGCCAGAGTTGGAAGAGCAGGCTGCTGCTGTTTCTGCCCATTTTTACTTGGGACCTGGGATCCAAATTCAAGTCTTTCTGCTTATAAGGCAGTCTTAAGTAACACTGAGCCATCTTTCCAGCCCTATTTTCAGTTTTTTCATGAAGAGTGAATTAAGAATATCTGTGTTTTTGTTCTGAAGAACATCTTGACTAGTTATATTCCTAGTGTCTTAGTTTCATATTCCATTGCTGCATAAGCATCGGCCCAAAACATTTTGGGGAACAAGGGACATTTTCATTCAGGCTCACAGTTTTGGCTTGATCATCATGGGATGAGAGTAATACCAACACCAGCAGCCGAGGGAGGTGGCTACATTCAAAGTCCGGAGCTGAGAGAGGGACCAGGACCAGTGTAGAAGGTATGCCTGCCAGCTTGCCAGCCTGCTGTTCCGCCCAGTGCCAGCCAGCTCTCTATCCGCCACCTTGGAAATGGTTCCATCTATGGTAGTTGGGTCTTTCCACATCAATCAGATAGTGCACAGGTTTGCTCAAAGGCTTGCCCAAGCTAGATAATTCTTCATAGGTGTGCCTGAAGACTAAGTTGTTCTCAGTTGTTGACACCTAAAACTAGCTGCTTTGACACTTAGTCTTTGCTTTTTGTATATATTGCTCTGCTATCTGGGATAGAATATGCTCTTGAGATCTTATCATTCATTGATTGACAGATGTGCCTGTTTTCAAGAGTTCATAATACCATATTTCCTGCATTATTTCATGTCTAAGAATGTTTGTGAATACCTCTGTGTGGTGGCACATACTGTAATCCTGGGGGTGGGGGTGGGGAATTGTTGCAAATTTAAAGCAATGTAGCGTTCAAGGCCAAAGAGTGATCTGTCTCAAAAAGCAAGGACTGGGAATGTAGCCCAGTGGTTTAGTGCTTATCTGGGATGCATGAGGCCCTTGGCTCCACCCCCAGCACCACAGAAAAGAGTCTGTGCATTGTCTTCCTAAGTAGTGCCCTTTCTGAGTATAGTGGTCAGTAGCCATGCAGATCTGTCTTTGTTGTTCCATGCTAATGAGAGAGGTGGAAAAACTGCAGTTCAGCTGGTGCTCACTAAGGTAGGGTGACAGCACTTTAGTGAGTGTCAGCTTGACTTAACTTCTGGCTGCCATGTTGCTGAGGTCCCTTCACTATCGGGGACTCTCTTAGCATAGATCACTTTATAAGTTTGCCCTGGAACATGGTGTATATATTATTTTAATTTATTATTAAAGTCATTGTAGGAGTTTGAAGATGTAGCTCATGCCTGTGTAGTATGGGTTTGATCTCCTGTATTACAGGAAAAATTAAAAAGCATCACTGTGGATTCAGGGCTCGGGAGACTGAGACAAGAGGATTCTAGACAGGATTTCATCCTGAAATGGAAAGTCAAGAACAGGATTCAAGTCTGGAGTTCCACCGTGGGACCACATCTTCCTAAAAAACAAATCACTGTACATTCTTTTGTTTCCAGTTTTTAAAAATATTTATTTTGTAGTATGTATTTGCATATGTATGTGTGTGTGTGTTTGCGTGCACATGTGAGTGGGCAACTTTTCTCTCCTACCTTATTTTGCAGCAGAGTCTCTCCTTGTGTCTGCCACTGTGCTGAATGTTAGGTGTGACTGGAGCTCCCCTTCCCATCTATTAGTGAACAGATTGCAAGTGGGTTTGAGTTGATAATTTTTTTTTAGGTTTTTTGAAAAATATTTATGTGTATGTGTCTGTCTGTCTGTCTGTCTGTATCAGAAGGCATTGTATGTCCCTGTGAAGACCAAGGGCGATTTCAGGAATCATCCTGGATTGCTTCTACTTCCTTCTTGTTTTGTTCTGGGGTTTCCCAGGCTCTGCCCATTGGGGCTGGAAGTGCGGGCTGCCACTGTTTCTGCCTGGCGTTTTTACGTGGGACCTGGGATCTGAATTCAGGACCTTCTGCTTGCAAGACAGTCTTAACCCCTGAGTTCTCTCTCCAGCCCTGAGCTGATAGTTCTTGTGAAGATGCTCTGCTGAGCCCTTGCTGCTTAGAGCATCCTCCTTAACTAGTTGTCAGAAACTCTGAAGCTTGGGTCATCTAGTGAGTCACTTAGTCAGCCAGTGAGTAAGCATAGATGAAAGCCTTGCTTTAATTTGGAAAATCGCTGATTAGTTGGAGAATTGACAAGACACTTGAGATGTCAAAGTTCTGGAATGTGTGAAATTTGTCATTGTTTTCCTGAAATGGAAAGTCAAGAACAGGAAGAGAACTGTTGATTCACTTGGGGGATCACTTGCAACAAGGCTGCAAAATAATGAGGAATTTATTATAAGAACAGAAAAGAGAGAATAGAAGTCTTGAGAGTTCAGAATTTCTTGTCAAGTAGATGGTGCAGTCCCAGCATGCGAGAGATGGAAGCGGGGATGCCATATGGAGTCAAGGTCAGCCTGAGTTCAAGCACAGTTTGGCTGAATTGGGAATCAGCACCCTCAGTACCTAATGTAACTGAGTTGCTTGGTCTCTTCCTTGACACTCTGCCTATGGAGACTATCAAAAAGATGGACTCCGAGAATTTGGAAAATTTCCCAAGAAGCTCAAGCTGAAGACAGAGAATTCACAGAGTACTAAAAATTTGCCATATGTAGTACTGGCCAGAGGAGGGATTTGTTTCCAAAAGAAATCTCACACAGCTCACCACCTTGCAGGATCAGTTATGTCATTTGGCTTTTATTTTGGACTTTTGGATTAATTGGATTTATCTCTTTTCAGTATAGCCATATTGAATACGTTTTCCTTCATCTGTTCATTTTCACTGTTAACTTGGTCTGTATTAATTTCTTGAGGGCACGTCTCCCTTCGGCAAGTGTGGATTTCAGCCATGAGGAACACAAGCCATGGGGTCTTGGACTAACATGGAACTTAAAACAGGGCAAAAGTAGGAAAAGTGCTGCTTAGAGATTGGAGGTTGGGATATGTAGGGAGCATGTTAGATAGTGCTTGAATTTGGAATGTGGTTGGGAACTTGCAGCTGTGTGGTAAAATGTAGTCATCCTAAGAAAAGGAATGAGTGAAATTATAGTATATGTAGCACATGTGACTATATAGACTGTGAAGTCTTGCCCAGGAATGAGGAGACAAGGTCCAGAGAGCCACAGAGCACCATCTCTGTCTGTGGCATTTTCACTGGAATCTCTGAATGGGGAAGAATAGTTTTACTTTTCAGGGAGAAATTTCCCCCCCAAATGGGAATGAATCCTTAGACACCCACTAAAATGGAGCACTTGGTCTGAAGGAGGGTTTTATTTACTGAACCATATAATCAGACAAGTGGAGTCAATATCTTGTTCTGATTAGGCTGTTAATCATTTTCCCAGAGTCCCTAGGAGGCAAGAGGGAGGAGGTCAGATAGCCCAGTGAAGCCAAGGATAGAGCTTGTGTGATACTGTGAAGTGTGTCTCTTCATCATTTATTTTCTCATACACTTCCCAAATCCTGTGTCTCTAAAGTGATGTCCTTTAGAGGGCAGTGAGTTGACTGATGACTGGCAGCCCCTGACCAGCTTCCGGATAGGGGCTGGTCATCAGAAAGACCGGAAGGATTACAAGAATTTCAGCCCAGCCAGCCTGCGGGGAGGAGAGGCTGAAGGTTAGGTTGAAACCAGAGGCTGATGATGTAATCAGATGCGCTTCCTTACCAGGACAGCTTCAGCATGGCTGATCGTGTAGATGTGTCTGGAGGGTATGTGAGCTCTGCGCTCCTTTCCGAATGCCTTGTACATTTCTTCATCTGGTGCTTTTTAAGATCTTTATAATATGCTGGTAAGCACTAGTATTTTCTGAGTTTTGTGAGTTGCTCTAGGAAGGAATGGAACTAGGGGAGGAGAGGGTTGGGAGGCTGGGTTTATAGTCAGAAGCCTAGGTGAAACAGTTGGGGCAGGTCTCAGTGGGTGACAGAGAGTCCTCAGCCTGAGCCGTCTGATGAAGGGCTCTGTGGGACCTCCAGGTAGAGGTTCTCAAAATTGAATTGAAGATCACCCAGCTGGTGTCTGCTGCAGAATCTATTGCTTGCTTGATGTGTGGGGACCCTAGTTAATCTGGTGTCCAAAACATTCTGTGAGAGAATGGCATGAAAAACCAAGTTTGCTTATCCTGTAGTCACCATGTGTGGATTGTAGATGTCTCAGCCCCCAGGTAGGTGGTAGTCTAACACATTTACATCAGTGCAGTGATTGATTAAGCATTTATGATGGGGGATTATTCGTGAAGCAGGTGTTCAGTAGCCAACATTATCCGAGCGATCATTGTGTTCACTGGCATGTTAGGAAGCATGTGGTAGGTTTTACAGGAGAGTGACTGTCCTTCACCTCCAAGTAGTAAAGCCTGGTTGAGAAAGGGACCATGCCACGGAACTGTTGTGTGGTGGGGAGTGTGAAGCTTTGGGCAGACTGAGGCAGAGGATGGATTGGGGGTTTGGTGGGGAGCATGGGAGTAGTAAGTCAGGAGGTAGTTTATGGCGGTGATCTCACCACCTGCATGGCCAGTGGTAATGGTGGTGCTCATGATGATGGTGGGTCTCATGAGTGAAAGGTACTTGAGAAAGAGTTTACCAGCTACTATTGTAGGATCCATTTACTAGTGGAAGAAAGCTTTCTAGACATGGCAGGTAGGGCCTGAATCATGAAGCCACAGGGCCCTAGCCTGGGGTGTTTTGTTTTGTGGTTCCTTTCTGGTTTTGGAAATTAACCCAAGCATAGGGTTTTCTGTTTCTGTAAACCACAGGTTCGGAGGTGCCACAGGGACTGGGTTGGGGAGTTCAGACACTTCAGAGCCTCCTCTTTCCTTTATTAACGAAGCAGACTTACTGCTTATATGTCTTTTTTTTAAAATTTAAATATATTTATTTATTCAATTGTGCGTATGTGCATGCGTGTGCGTGTGTAGAACCACGGACGAATTCGGGAACCACCATGGACGCCTCCACCTCCTCCTTGTTTATTCCGCCCCGGGATTCACAGGCTCCGCCTTACCAGGACCAGAAACGCAGGCCGCCCTGCTTCTGCCTGGCGGCTATACGTGGGGTCTAGGATCCGAACTCGGAACCTTCCGCCTGCAAGGCAGAGGCTTAACCCCTGAGCCACCTCTCCAGCCCCTGCTTATATGTCTTATATGGCAGGTTTTGTCTATGCAGCATTTCTTTGATTAAAAGAGAACACCAATCCTTGCCTTTAGAATCTTTAACTTTAGGATCTTAAATCTTTAGAATCTTTAACTTTTTGTCCCAGACCTAGTTGGAGACCTGGAGGGCGCGTGCTGTCATTGTCAAAGTCCTTGTTTGCAGTGTTAGCAGGTGATTAAAAATGAAGGCATTTTGGATTGTCTTAAGGGGTCTAACTGACTTCTTTGAAATTTTGTTTCTTGGATTCTTTTTTAAAAAGCTTATTGATTCACCAGTGAAGTATGTAGTGGAATAGTTTATTATTTGTGTATGGTTAAGGGATTTATACGTATTACATCATTTCATCCTCACAGTGACCTGGCGCTGGGGAGTTCTGTAGTAAGTCCCAAGGAAGACGCTTTCAGCTAAGTAGTTTGCCAAAGCCCAGTGGTACACAGGAGGTGAAGTGGAGTCAGTACAAATTTGCAACTGCCTCCAGAGCCCACAAGGGCATTCTGGGACCAGGGAGCACCTGGCTATCCCTTGGGGTGGAAGGGGTGGGATTATGTTGAGGCTTTAGGAAGGAACAGAGCTGAGATGTGGATTTTACTTTTCCTTTTCTTGTCCCCATCTTCTAGCAGGATAGGTTGAAAATTAGAGGAAGGGTGACACATGTCCTTCTCCCAAGCTATTGCTTTTATTATCCTGGGGAGGGGTGGGTGGGCGCATTAGGTGTGGGAGGGGGCCTCACTTCCTGGATGTGAGCAAAGCCCAGGTTGCTCGAAGGGTTGCAAGACTAGGTAGGAACTGAGCACTGTCTTCTCTTCCCCATCCGTAAATGTTGTATCTGTTTTCCTGCTGCTTGCTGTGGCCACACCAGTGCTCTGGTTTTCTAATCAGCAAACTGCCAGGTGGGGTAGAGGTGTGGACCACTTGTGTAAAGTACCAACATTATAGTATAGTACTCTAGGGTGTGTAAGTTACAGTTTTTTAAAATAATGTTTTTCCCTCCCCTCCCCTCTTCTTTCTTTTAGTTGACACAAAGTCTTGCTCTAGACAGGATCTTCCAGGCTGGCTTGGAACTTACTGTTTCTCAGTAAGTTCCTCAAATTTGGGGCAGTCTTACTGCCTCAGCTTCCCAAATGCTGAAATTGCAGATGTGAGCTGTTACATTTGGTTTGTAATGAACAAAATCACTTTGGCTAGTAGAGATCCCCTGGCTAGAATTGCAAATGATCCTGTGTGATGGCAAGAGCTTTCAGAACCCTCACCAGGAAGAGGCACTTCCTACTGGATGTAGATCTCTGCTTGTGCTGGGCTCTCACGCTTCCTCTGGAATGCAGTGCTATCCAAAGTCCTCCAGCAGCTGCTGCTATGATATCATCATCTCTCCTGTACCTTTAATGATAGATTGGAACCTTCACAAATGTTTTTGAGCATCAGCTAAAAGATTCAATGTTAGGGTGGTGCTGTGTGCATGTAGTTAGGGATAAACTGGTGACAACTTACGGACATTTTCTGTAGAAGAGCAAGTACATAGTCTGGAGATAATAGTTTAGTGATAGGGCACTTGCTCGTATGTGCAAAGCCTATGGACAGCCCAGTCCATAAAATATAAATCAAATATCATCAAATAGAATACAAGTATATATGTGTAGCTCATGTAAAAGAAAATATAGAAGTGGGAGCGATTCTTCTTAGCCAACACTTCCTAGTACTTGAGAGCCGTCTACACATAGCACATGTACGGAGGGTACTCTGGCAGCCCTGCTTCTTGGATGCCTCTGATGTGCCACATCATCTGCCTGCCATGCTGCACAGAGGCATCCTGTCTGTGTCTCTCAGTCTTGCTTTGGTCTGCGTTCAGGTTGTTGTCTGATCCTCAGCTGGGGACAGCCCTGTGGTACTTGTCTTCCTTTGCACAGGAATGATTTCTCAGTTTGGTGCACTTGTGATGTGAGTCCTTCTCTTGAGGTCTTTATGTGTCCAAGTTCTTGTGTTTGGGAGTCAAAAGTAAAACCAGAACACGCATAGAGGATTAAGGAAGTTTGTTAGAGGAGAGAAAGAACAGAACTCAGAACATTAATCTGTGAGGGGCTAGAGAGTCCTGGAGAACTCATGAACTCCAGGCATGGAATCCATGAGGGGCAAGGAGCTGGACGAGAACTCATGGACTCCAGATATGGAGTGCTTTAAAGGGCAAGGGTGCCAAAAATGACTGCCAGGGTCAGGTATATTTATACACTTAGCCAAGGCGGGAGGGATGGCTTTTCCTCATTGGTTAGCTCCAGTTTCTGCAAACCTGATTGGAGTTTTTGGTCCTTTTTATCTCATTGATCTGTTCATATTGGAGCTGGACCCAGTTGATCTTGTGTCAGATCTCATGGTAGTGTTTAGCTATAATGGAGAACTAATGTCTACCCTTTCATGAACAGAGGGTTGGAAGAAGTTGGTGAAGGGTATGTTCCTTCAGGGTAATCCCAGCAGTGGGGATGACTTTGGAAAATCTTCAGAGACCATTCCAGCATAGTTTCTCTAAAACTGCCTAACCGGGGAGAGTGACTCTGCCAGGGGTCCACTTCTGCTAGTTCTGAAGTCACACATCCCCGCATCAGAACCCTGCCTAGCTTTGTGCTAGGACTCTTTCAGCCTGCTGTGTCCTTCAGTAGTGGTCTGCCTTCCTGCTGAGATTAGACCAGCCTTTATGAAGGCCTAGGGGTAGGGTGATAAAACCAGTTCAGTATGGGGAGGAGGCATGACAGTTTTGCCAGTAAGGAAGAAGACACTGGACTTCGACCTGCACTTTGGATCTTGAGAATACAAAAACCCTGGGTAGGTGGTGGTGGAAGGCTTTGCTCCCCCATTCCGTCCCATCTGGAGGCTTCTGCCAGAATGCTCCTAAATGCTAAAGTTATTTAAAATGTGTCTAGTAATAATTTAGGATGGAGGTGGTGTGGACTTTACAAAAGACGCTTGTTAAATAGGACAGGTGGTCACAGCAGTGAAATGATTTCATGGGACTGGTACTGTTATTCGTGGTCTTAGGTTTGCAGCGTATTCTTGTGATGGTTTGTCACTAACATGGTCATTCTCAAACTTTATCTGTTGCAGTGCTAACTTGGTTATTATCCTTAAAATCCTTTGAGCAGAACCCACTTGCCTTTCCAAGGGGTAAAAAGCCATCACTGGGAAGAAGCCCAGGCAATTAGCTAGACATTTGTGGGCAAAAGCTCAATTTGAGGCTGGACTTGCTGTTTACTGGGGATTTTTTTTTTTTTTTTTCTTTTGAGATTCTTCAGTCCTGCTCTAGGATTTTTTGGTAGGATGCCTTGTATAGTATTCCTTATGCTCAGTAAATGTCACAGAGTTTGATAGTTGTACATATAGAAATATCTGTTCTCTGTGATGTGTACAGAAGCAGATGGAATGGTAAAGAGAGGGCCTATTCTTGATAGATTACTAATTTATTTTGGATGGTTTCTTGCAGAAATACTATTTTTGTCATTCATTCTGTTGGCTGTCTAATTAAAGTTCTCTGTCTGGCATGTAAATAAGTATATATAATGTGCATTTTTTAAGCTCCTAGTGTATATAACTGTTGCCTAATTAGCAGATACAATCTTTTTAAAGATCTAGGCTATGCAGCATCCTTTTTCAAAAATGGTGGGTGAAAATCTACCTGGCATTTGAGAGAATAAATTAATCTCCTTCCTACAATGCCTCTTTCTCCTTTTTTTCTTTTCTATCCAACACAGCTTGTCACACTGAGAGCAAAGCGGAGGATAGCAGTCCAACAGAAGAGATTTAAACACCTTATTTAAACATAGGCATAGACAATCCTTGTTAGTTGGATACCATTTTAAATGACAGAAAAGAGACTTAGACTTTTTATACAAACTAACTTGTTAATGCTTTTGCTGTTTCCAATTTTTTCCTGTGTGTAATATGCACATACATAAAATTCCATTCACACATTTCATACATTCTATCTTTTCTGAAGAGTTCAGCCCACATTGAAATCCTTCACCCTTGTTGTAATGGTTACTCTTAACTGTTGCTGTGAGAGAGCACTCAAAGTCAAACATCTTATGGGAGAAAAGAGATTTATTAAATTACAGTTCCAGAGGGGAAGTAGATACAGTCTTTCGAGGAGACAGAAGCATCATGGCTGAGACAGGTGGCTGGCTAAGTCACAGCCGACCTCCACATAGCTTGAGCATTCCTGGAATGTCTCTCCACCTATATTCTGTGGTCCCTTTTAGATGGTTCATTACTGGAAGGTTCCTATGTTATCTATGGAAGTTCCCATGGCATTTAGGGTGGGTATAGTCCTTTCAGGTGGTGTCAGTTGATCCTTCCAGGTGCGGTTGACACCCAGGCTTAACTATCACACCTGTGATGTATGTTTCCTAATGGGGCTATTCTCTGACAGCCATATTACTGTGTCAATACCAGCTTCAATTAATGTAAGTTTGTTCAGGGCTTTATTTTGTTGTCAACCTTCCAGTGTTATCATTTGGCCCACTTGTGTCCATCATAGTGGTTTCTCCAGTTCAGGGTACAGTCTTGGATAAGGTGTAGCACCGACTTTCTGTAATTTCCCTTATTTTGAAACTTGTGTACCTGTTTATGTACGTAGCTAATTAGTGTCTCATCAGTGCGGTTCAGTAGTACATGTAGGTTTTCCCAGCAGAAAACACACTGCCCTCAGTCAACAAAAGTGTTTCCTCTAATTGATCCTTACGGGACAAAATATGCAGCCTAGACTTTTATCAGTCTCACAGTGGGACCAGTAAAGCTTTCTAGCTTAGACCTCTGGCAGTCTTCCTGCTTCTAACTCCTGTCTTGAGCAGTAATCTGATCCCATTTGTTCTGTGAAATGGACAGAATCTGATTTGGTACTTTGTGCAAACCCAAGAAATACTAAGAGAATGTATTGCCATGTATTGTCTTTGTGGTAGTCTTAGTCTAAAGCTGGAGTGTCCTTTAGTGCCTAGAGTTTGTTTAGATGCAGCCAGAGTGGGTGTTTTAACCATGTTTTGTGTGTTTTCACAAAGACACTCTGCAGTTGTTATAGTGTCCAAAGGACAAATTTCTTCTTTTAAAAATTTCTTCTTTTTTAAAGTTAAAAAAAGTGTGTGTGTGTGTCAGAGGGCACTGTGTGTGCCTGTGGAGGCCCAAGGGCGATTTCAGAAATCATCTTGGATTGCTTCTACTTTCTTTTTGCTTTGTTCTGGGATTTCCCAGGTTCTGCCTTCCAGAGCTGATATGTAGGCTGCTGCCATTTCTGTCTGGCTTGTTTTTACATGGGATTCAGGGATCCAAACTCAGGTCCTTCTGTTTGTGAGACAGTCTTAACCCCCGAACCACCTCTCCAGTCCCCCAAGAACAAATCTTGAGAGGTCAGCTGTAGGCAGATGAGGACCCTCTCAGGCAGGTGTACCTTCACAGAGCGTGGTGCCAGCCTCTTTTTGGGCTCTCCCTGGTGTACCCACTGCCTCTCTGCTTCAGCGGCACACATTCTTCCTGCCTCTTCTGTGTCTGTTTTAAAGTTAAGGGCTTCAGTGTATCCTGGTGCTCCTAGGTTCTCTCTCTTCTACCGTGCCCTTACTCCTTTAGTCACTTGTCTTACTGCTGTTATTAAATACTTGACAAAAGCAACATATGAGGGAAGGTTTTATTTTGGTGTCCAATTTGAGGATACGATGCATCAGGAAAGGGAAGGCATGGTGGGAGAGGAGGCTGCTGTCATGTTGTGTTGGTCAGGAAGCAGAGATGAACACTGGTACACAGCTCACTTTCTTTTTATGTAGTCTGGACCCCAGGCCATGGAATGGTGCCATCCATATTTACGGTGGGTCTTCCTACTATCACAGACATGTCTAGAGGCTTTCAGATGCTGCCAAGTCAACAGCATTAATTATCACAGTCTAGCTAAGTAATCAACCCCCTTGTGAGTGTGGATGGACCTGGGTTTGAAGGCTGCTTCTCAGCTGGAGCCTGTAAGCAAGTCCTTCAGAGCCTGTGTGTTGGCTGCTGCTCTTCTGATCATTAGAGTTGGACACGTCAGCTGCTTTTTATCAGTTTGTTGGCAGGTGATGGAGAATGATGGATGGTTGTGGTCTCATCAGCTCTTGGGCTGCTCTACTGATGGTTCCAGATGCCCTTGCTTGTCTTACTGACTGACCCTCACCTAGGAGTGTGTGTGTGATGTTGTAGTACAATGAGAGTTTACATCATCACAGTATGTTCAGATTGGCTTTGTAAAAAGAAAGTACCTATGGTACTTTGCAGTGAGGGGTGCAACAAGGGGGTTGGAGGAAGGATGTTCTGAGTATCTATTGGGACTGGAGCTTTCTTCCTATGCTTGGCTATTTTCTAGTTTTTGAACTAATGACTTTGGGGGGAGGTAGGTAGAACTGCTCCCCTGGGTGCCACATGTGTTAGTTTAAGTAACCTTAACTTAAACCAGGCTCACATCTAGGCTTATAGGCCAGAGATTTCTTCAGAAGATGTAGGGAAGAATGAGTGTTCATTTAAATTTGGACATCTCTGGTAATTATTAGTTTTTAGAGAACATTCATAAAGATGGAATTTCTTTGCTAATGCATCTGTTGTCACATGCCAGGAATGTCTTGTATGCTTGAACCTTGATTGGCAGCTAGTATGGGAAAAATTTTTTTCTGAAGCTTCCGTGATATACAGTCAAACCGGGGAATAGTATTATGCTAGTCATGCACAGAATGGCTTGTTGGCTCTGAGGTGCTGGTCCCCATTTTGTGAAGGACTAGTATCAAGGAGGCTGTGGTCTGCAGACAGGACAGCTAGTCCACCTCTTAAGGTGCACACGAGATGTGGCTCCTGGAAGCAGAAAGTCTGATAAAAGTTTCCTCAAAGAAGTCATTTTTCTCAGTTTCAACTTTGTAAAGAGGTCATGATAATAGAGAGGGTTGTTACAGAGGCTACTGGGTAAAACATTACAGGTTTTATTGGGGTTTGAGAAAATTGCTTGTTTACAGGGAACAAAGCCCATATTGTCGGCTGTCAGAGTTTTTGCTTTTTTTTTTTTTATTGTTTTAGGCAGTTTTAGTGGTCACATTTTTCAAAACAGGTTCATAAACTCTTTTCAGTAATGGTCGTAATGCTCCAGATATTTAAAGCAAGAATTTAAACCTCACACAAATCTTTGGAGAACTCACCAGTAATTGCGAGGCACTGGAAACAATGCTAGCATTGTCTTGTTAATCTGAATCAATCAGTCTGCAAAATATTGAAGTGTCATGCCATTGAGTACATAGAAGACATGAGCATGAGGCAGTGTCTGCAGTAATAGCCTGTACTGTGGGTAGAGCCCCTGACATGAAGAGCGGGCAGTGCTAACTTATTTGCAGTCTGGCCCAGTGCTCTTATGTGTTATGTATAGATTATGCTGTCTGACCTTCAGAAGAACCCAGTGTTACATATATTTTTTCTTTCCCGTTTTATACAGAAGGAAAAAGTAACAGTTCAAAACCAGGCCAAGGATGCAGGCACTTCTGGATTTAAGCTCAGAGAACCTGACTCTAGAGGTGGCATTTTTTTTCCTGTCTAAAATGATCATAGAGAATTGCACTGTGGGCAGAAGTCACTAGCATTGATTGCAAAACAAAGACAAACACAGAAATGCATGCTTATAATGTTTCAGAGAAATTCATGAAGGTCCAACAGTAAGTTGTAGACCCAGTAACAAGTGAGGATGGATGTTTACACTTGTAAGACCATGAGTGTTCAACTGCAGCCATGTCTTTTTAAATCCTTTGAGGAACCTCCTGAGCCGGACGTGCTTTCCTCTTTCCGTCGTTCCTTCTAGCAAGCGTCTCTGGACTCAAGAACTGACTGGTCTTACGTGCAGCAGCTCTCCCGTAGACTGGCAGTCTGCTCTGGTGTTAAATTTGTTCCCTCCTGCTTCAGGATGTCTGCAGATTCTGCGTTCATTCTCAGGCGCTGCCCTCACCCGCAGACACTTCTGATTCTTTTAGGTCAGGGGCTGCTTTACTTGTCTTTGCATCTTGGGAGGATTGAGCTTATGTATCAAACCAATAGCTGTGTTTCTCTATCAGTCTAGACTTACAGGCTCGGTAAAGTTAGGTTTGGAACAGATTGGATCAGAATTGAGTAGTAGGTGAGCAGGCGAGAGAAACTGCAGTAATCAGTAGGCAGAAGATAGTAGGGCATGGCTGAAAGGTGGAGAGGGAGGTGGTGTGAGGACAGAGTCAGCTGACTTGGGGCCAGAGAGAATAGAGGAGTTCAAGAAATCGGCCAATTCTTTCAAGTGGTCTTTCCTGGGGGATTTTGAGCCTGCTTGACTTAATAAGTTCCTTAGCAAATGAGTCAGGAGCACAGGTCTGTGAAGAAGCCCAGTCTGAACAGCAGTAAACAACACAGGAAATCAAGATAGCTCCAGTTGTGAGCCCAGCAGCTGCCCATCTTAACTGCTGCACACAGCTCTGCAGGAGTGTATTCTAGGCCAGCCATGTGTCAGCCTGCCCAAAGATTTCTTTCTTTAAAATCTTTCTTTCTTTCTTTCTTTCTTTCTTTCTTTCTTTCTTTCTTTCTTTCTTCTTTCTTCTTTCTTTCCCCCTTTCTTCTTTCTTTCTTTCTTTCTTCTTTCTTGCTTTTCTTGTCTTTCTTTCTTTTTCTTCTGGTCTTTCTTTCTTTCGTCCTTCCTTCCTTCCTTCTTCCTTCCTTCTTCCTTTCCTTCCTTCTCTTCCTTCCTTCCTTCCTTCCTTCTTTCTTCTTCTTTCTTTCTTTCTTTCTTTCTTTCTTTCTCTCTCTCTTTTTCTTCTTTCCTTCCTTTTCTTTCTTTTCTTTTTCTTTTCTCTCTCTCTTTCTCTTTTTCTCTCTCTCTTTCTCCTCTCTCCCCTCTCTCCTTCCTCCCTGTGTGCATGTGCATTCGTGTGTGTGTGTGAGAGAGAGAGAGAGAGAGAGAGATGTGTGAGAGGACATGGAGGGTCCCTGTGGAGGACCAAAGGTGACTTTGGGAATCATTCTGGATTACTTCTACCTCCTTTTTGCTTTGCTCTGGGATTTACCAGGCTCTGCCCACAGGGCTGGAAGGGCAGTTTCCGCCTGGCATTTTTATGTGTGTGGGACCTGGGATCCGAATTCAGGACCGTCTGCTTTCGAGGCAGAGTCTTAACCTCTGAGCCATCTCTCTAGCCCTTGCCCAAAGATTTTAAGTGTATGCACTGCTTTTAGGGCGAGCTCAATGTTTCTTGGGGGAACATAGGTGAATGAGGTAGTAATACTTGATGGTCCTGGCAGCTGTGAGCACAAATAGACAATAGTACTTAGGAGTTTAAGAATCTCACTTCACCTCACATTGCCGGGAATACTTATGGTAATATGTGAAAAAAACCTTGATTTTGAACATGAACTTTTAAAAATTGACGTGTACAGGGGCTGGAGAGATGGCTCAGGGATAAAGACTCTGTCTCATAAGCAGAAGGTCCTGAATTTGGATCCCAGGTCCCATGTAAAAATGCCAGGCAGAAACAGCAGCCTGCACTTTTCGGCCCTGATAGACAGAGCCTGGGAAATCCCAGAGTGAAGCAAGAAGGAGGTAAAACCAATTCAGGATGATTCCTGAAGTCACCCTTGGTCCTCCACATGGACACACAGGTGCCTTCTGATTCACACACACATGAAATAAGTAAATAAATTTTGAAGTGTACAGTATGTACCCTTTGAGAAAAGTTATATGGAATAATCATCTTGTAGAACTAACTTGTAAACCAAGAACAGAATATTACTAGGATTCCAGCCCTCCACAAAGTTATAGCAGCATAGATGAATTATGGTTGTTTAATGTTTTCTTGTTTGTTTGTTTAGATTATTTATCTTGTGTGCATGAGTGTGGAGGCCAGAGGACAATTTAGAGGATTTGGTTCTCTCCTTCTGCCATGTGGATTCTAGGGATTGAACTCCGGTCAGTGGAATTGGCGGCAAGAGCCTTTATGAACCATCTAGACGACTTTGGTTTTGCTTGTATTTGTGAGATTCTTCTATGTTATTTGAACAAGCTTTATTCACTCATTTTGTTCTACAGTAGTCTGTATGAAGAAACCACATTTTATCCATTCAATTGGTGATACACATTTTGGGTTCTTCTGACTTTTTGTAATAGTGCTGTGAGTATTGTGTGTGTTTGTGCATTTTATGTGCACAAATTCCTGTTAAATTCCTTCTGGTTATTATTAAGAATAGAATCTCGGGATCATAAGATAATGCAGATGTTAGCTACTCTACAGTTTCCCCATGTGGATATATCTATTTCTCTTCCCACAAGCAGTATACACATCTCAGTTGCTTAGCCAACACTTGTTACTTTATTTTAATTACTTGTGAAAGAGAAGGAGGGAAAAAGGCGGAAAGGAAGAGAGAAGGAGGGGAGAGAGGAAAGAGAGAGAGAGAGAGAGAGAGAGAGAGAGAGAGAGAGAGAGAGAGAGAGAACTTGTATCATTTGTCCCCTTCCACCATGTGGGCTTCCAGGGATTGAACTCAGGTCTCTGGGTTGGTTAGGAGGCACCTTTACCCACTGAGCCATCTCATGAGCCCTGTCTTAATGTTTTAAATTTTATCTTCCTGATGACTAAGGAAGTGAGCACTTGTTTACAGATTTTTCAGATATCTTTTGGAAATAACTATTTGTCTAAAAACTCT
Organism: Typhlomys cinereus; assembly: GCA_023101885.1. Taxonomy (NCBI): domain Eukaryota; kingdom Metazoa; phylum Chordata; class Mammalia; order Rodentia; family Platacanthomyidae; genus Typhlomys; species Typhlomys cinereus. The sequence goes on from JALPQD010000278.1 coordinate 1,063,789, forward strand.
GATTTTCTCCCTATAGTTCTGGTCAGTTGTCATATCACAAGCATTTCCCATTCTCTCTGGCTTGTTACTCCTTTCTTCATTGTGGCAGGTGAGCAACTTCTAGTTCCTCATTCTTTTCCTTCCTGTGTAGTTTTCTATGTGTCCCAAGGGGAAGAAAAAGGGTCAGCACTTCAAGGGCAGGACACTGTCCTCTAGAAACTTTATTGCTACTTTTCACATTTTATCTTACACATTTTATCTGGATTTTGTATGTGGAGGAATGTGTCTCAGTTTCAAGGTTGTCTTTCCTCAAGGTCTGAAAGACCAACCCTAGCACATGATATGAGGCCGTGGGGCCACATAGAGTAGGGTGTGCAGGAGAGCGAAGCCATGGGAGTTGACACACAGGCTGCTCCTATCGCTGTGTGTCATGTGGCTTTTGCTTTCTGTTCTTTGTCCCTTTCACTACTTGAAAGCGTAGTGTCGGGTGCAGTATACCACTTCCTTACTGCCTTTAGTTCTTAACTTACCACAGCTGAACCCGGCTTTGCCACTTGCTTGAAATATCTGGCAAAGGTTCCATTGGTTTTCTAGCCAAAGTGGATGGAAGGCTCTCTGGTATCTGTCAGCCATTTGCAGGTCTTGACGAGATCCTGCTCTGATTGTTTGACTTGTGCAAAGTTTCCATCTCGTTTTTTGTGAATGGACCAGTTTAATTTTGAAATCTCGTCTGGTAAACGTCAGCAAATATGCATGAGTGCAGTTTCAGGGGAGGCCTGACTGCTTTAGTTATTCTTGCCCATTTTCATTTGGATCCAAGACCAAGGGAAAATAAGTAAGGACAACTGCCATCACTAGTCAGTCAGTTCCTCTTACTCTACCTAGCAGTGGAGTACCTCATGTGATCCTTGTAATGGCCTCTGAAGCACATGTGTGTTTTGATTATGCTCTCCAATTGATAAAAATGTGAGCAGCACAGCCCATGCTTGTGCTTGTTGAGAGCCCTGGTAATGATGTGCAGTTAGGCTAGGCTCTTCTCTTCTGTAACAGCATTTGATGGGCATTCCCTGTCCACTCTTATGTGTGCTCTTGTCTTACTGCCAGCTGCATTTTTGGATAGGGACAGAGTGCAGGGTAGGTGGGCTGGAATGGAGACAGCTAGCTTCTTGGGAACAGCCTCCGGTAATCATTAGGTTCACAGACATCTGCTTCAGAACCGGTGTGAGATGCATTTCTGTTGGTTTCCTTGGAGTTGAGTGCACCTGCTTTGATTTACAGTAACAAACATGCTGAAAAAGTGAGATTTGAACATGTGTACTTTGTGTTCCACAGCCTGTTGCTATTGATTTAGCTGAATAGCTGATAATAGTTCAATACTTATTTTTATTTATTGATTTACAATTATCTATCCGTCTGTCTATTTAGTGCGTGTGGAGGACCAAGGGTGACTTCAGGAATCATCCTGGATTACTTGAATCATCCTGGATTACTTCTGTCTCCTTTTTGCTTTGCTCTGGAATTTTCCAGGCTCTGTTTAGCGGGTCTGGAAGTACAGGCTGCCACTGCTTCTGCCTGGTGTTTTTACATGGAACTTGGGATCTGAACTCAGGATCTTTTGCTTTCGAGGCTGAGTCTCCCTGAACTGTCTCTCCAGTCCTGTATTTTTATTGTTTTGTGAATCTGGGAAAGAACTCCAGGGCCTCATGCATGCTAGACAAGTGTTCTGCCACTTAGGTACATCCCTTTCCGATAATCCTTTTAATGATTAAGTTAGGATAGGACATCATGGATTTCGTGTCATCATATTTTGTCCTCATTCCTCCCCCTCCCTACAGCCTTCCCTGATACCCTTACCTGTCTCGCTAGTTCCTTCATCTCTCCAAACAATCAGTGTCCTCTGCTTCTCTGTATTCCCTTGCCCTCTCTTTCTCCTCCCTGAAATCTTGCCTGTCTCTCTCATGGGTCCCCTTTCTGTGTGTTCTCTCTCTCTCCCTATCTCTCTCGCTCCTGTTTTAATAGTTTTGATAGGGAGTTACTTTAACACAAACTGTTTTCTTAGTTCTTCTAAAATTTCTTACAGCCTTTAACTTTTTTTTTAAGGATTAAGGCAGAGTTTATTAGAGGAGAGAAGAACAGAACTCATGGACTCCAGACATGGAGTGCCATGAGGGGCAGGCACCCAACTTTTTTTTTTTGTTTTTTGACTATGCTATATGCCCAATCTCCTCCCCTTTGTTCATTATTATTGTTTGATTATTTGTTGAGGTAGGATCTCATACAGTCCAGGCTGGCTTCAAACTCATTCTGTAATAGAGGATGAGCTTGAACTTTTTATCCTGCCCTTTACCCTTCTTCCACTATAGGATTCCAGGCACAGGCCATCCCGTCTAGTTATGTGGTGCCGGGGGCCACACCCAGGGCCTCACACATGCTAGGCAAGCACTCTGCCTTTTTGAGACAGGGTCTCATTAGGTTGCCCATTACTGACCTGTAGCACGAGACCTGGCTGTTGCTTTTTTAAACAGTAGATAAACAAAAACTTCCCTTTTTAATGAATGGCGTACAAAACTTAACTTGTGAAGGAGGCCAAAACATTCTTTCATTTATATAAATTCATTTTAGAAGTTTGAACTCCTTATATTTATTTGTGTCAATTGTTAAGACAGTGGGCTCCTTTGATCAACATAAATGCTTGAACAAGTTCGCACATTAAGATTGCAGTCTTGGCTTCCCTGTTTAGTTACATTGGATGCACATGTGTGTACATGCACACAGCCTATCTGCTGTGTTTTTTGAGATAGGGTCTGTCACCAACTTGGAGCTCTCCAAGTAGCCTACACTAGGTGACCAGGAAGCCCCACTATCTGCCTGTCTCTGCCTCCCCAGTCCCGAGATTATAAACACATTCCTTGGCTGGCTTTTCTCCCCATGAATTCTGGGAATCAAACTCAGATATTTGTGCTGATTGAGCTTTCCCACAGCCCCTTATTTATTTATTTATCTATCTATCTATCCATCTATCTATCTATCTATCTATCTATTTATTTATTTATCCACTCATTCATTCATTCATTCATTTTTGAGACAAGGTCTCAACATTGCCTGTACCATCTCTAAATGCCTGGTCCCAAATGATCCTCCTGCTTTAGGCTGTCAAGTAGCTGGACATGTACTTCCACATCTGACATGTAGGTAGTTTCTAATAGAACAGGCTGAGTAACTGGTATAAAGCTATAAAATTTAGAGAAGAAAGTTCCTGTAACGCACAAGTGCCAGTGCTATTATGCAGGAATTCATCATTTAGCAAGTCAGAGTTCAGTTGTCATTGCATTCATCCTGCTGACTGTATGGGAGACAGCGGTGCTGGTAATGTGAGGCACTTGTATAGGCGCCACTCTGCTTCTGGAATTGCTCCTTGTCTTGAGAAGTGCTGGCTAATTTAGGGAAGTGGCCAAAGCTCTGCAAAAGTAAATTACCAGTTGGAGACCTGGTCTGTTACAGCTTGGCACAGCACACTTTTGAGTATGGGCCTGTTTAAAACATTTTCCCATAGTCAGATCTTGCTCTGGAGAACTAGTGAGGTAAGATGTCAGTGAGGGTTCAGACATGGTCTATGGATGTTCATGTTTTTGTAGACAGGCTTATGGACTTTTTTTTTAATAATAAAATTTTTTTTCTCTTGTGGAGAAAGGGCATGTAGTCCATACTGTCCTGGATATTGCCATCCTCCTGTTTCAGCCTTCCGGGTGCTGGGACCACAGGCATGTCCTCCAGACATTGTGCGGAGTTTAGAGTCCAGCTCATTGCTTCAGGCAGTTCTACCTCATCGAGTGGATTTGGGGCTTTGTGGGATTGGGGCTTTGTGTGGAAGATGGATGGATGAGCAGCTGTGGGTAGGTAGCTGTGTCTACCTTCATTTTCACCCCGAGCATCTCCCTGGAGAGTCTGATCCTCTCTGCTGCTCTGTGGTGCGGGGCTGCACTTCAAGGGCCTGCTCGGCTTCCCTCTCAGCTGTGCCTTGCATCTCTGTTGCTTCATGGGAGAGTGCAAGCTGACTGTTGCCTTCAAAAAGCCCAGCATCCTTGTGGCTGTGTGGTTTCCTAGATCTGAATTAACATGTAGCTGATCACAAGATGGGGGACAAGCCGATCGTGTATGGAGGTCTCCAAGCCTCTCTGACTGTTTGCTCTGCCTGTTTAGTTTGCTTTCAACATCTTTTCAGAATTGCATTTTGAATTACCCTGTGCCCTTTCCTTAGCATAAATCATTGGAAGTTACATAGCAGCATGAATTTGTAGAGAATTAAAACTTCAAGCCAGCTGGGAAATTCCTTTTCCTTTTTCTGGCATATGCTGTGTTTTGAAGAGTGTTGAAGTGAGATATCTTGGGAAAGTAAATCACCCTGATGCTGAATAGGTTCTGGAAGGAGCTCCAGGTGCAGTCGCTGATGTTGTCCTGCATTCCTTTGCCAGGCATCTGAAGAAGCCTCCCTCAGGGCACTGGAAAGTCTCATGACGGAATTTTTCCATGATTGTACAACCAATGAAAGAAAACGGGAGATAGGTAAGTGAAATTGATGGGAAGAATGAATCTATAACCTTATGCTTGTTCCTGTCTGTGTTTCTGCATGGCTGGTGACAGGTGGAGCCTGCAAACCTCGCTACAAAGTGCAAAGGCTTGGTAACTGCTTGCTTGTTTTGTTTTTAATTTTTTTTTCTTTTGGATCAAGTAGAAGGCCTTCCCCTACTTTGTTTCTAATCTCAAACATGTCCTTGAGTTTTATAAGAAGCCTACAGTTATTACTTTGTAAAAAATAGAACCCATGAAGGTGTCAAAACAGATGTGTGGTATGTGGAGTAATCTGCTTTGAGTCCCTTCACTCATGTGACTTTGGGGTCTTGTAGCTTTCCCTTCCTTTCCTGCTCTATTTGCTTTGCCATCCTGCAGTTCTCATGAATAAGGGCTTCAAACAGAGAGAGACAGAGAGAGAGAGAATATGGAGGTACAATCACTTAAAGTTTCTTGGGAACTCAGCATTTTCTAAAATTATCTATGTTGGTTTTTATACTCATAGCAAAACCATATTAATTGAAACATATTGTAAAGAAGAAAGCATATCCTCATGTCACATCCTCCTTTGTGGTCATCTCTCAGTGCCGCTACATCAGTCTTTCTCCTCCAAATCCACTTGTCTTTGAACTTGAGAACAGAGGATAACTTTCTGTGCTGGGACTGACAGGCTTTTCCTTTGGGTATCTATCTGACTATTTATTCCCTGCCAACCTTATTTGTTTCCCATTCCTTAGAAATCTGGGGCTCAGAATCCTACAGGCCTGTTTTTTTGTCTCCCTTGGCTTATTCTTTTTTTTTTTTTTTTTTTTTTTAAAGATTAAGGCAGATTTTATTAGAGAAGAGAAAGAATGGAACTCAAGACTCAAGTGAGCCAAAAAGAACTCATAGACATGGAGTCCATGAGGGGCAAGAGAACTTCCTTGGCTTGTTTCTTGTTGGCCAGTTACCTCTTCTGATAAAGTCCACTCCCTAACACCAAAGCCTGCTGGATGCTCAGGTTTTTCAGGAAGCCAGAAGGCTTTAGCTGTGGCTGCTTTCCCAGCACCTCTTCAGCATGGTGCTGCCTCCTGATGGGTGCTACACTTCACACATCTCTGCCTTTCCTGAAGGTCGCCCTAGGGAAGTAGTATTTACAGACAGGGGGTCAGGACAGGAGCAGATACCTGGCTCAGAAGATGACTGTTTGCTTCTTTGGTCCTTTACTTAGGTGGGCCGACTGTCTTCCTACCTCAGTGCCCATCTGCACGTTAGTTTTATGCTATGGGATACCTTATGCTGACAGTGAAAATGACATAATTTTGACCAAAGGATGTAGATCTTTTTCTGTTAGTGTACTATATTTCCTTACTTTAATTTAGAAGTCCCTTTTTTAAAGCTTGTGTTAAAAGTCTTTTCGTTTTTCTTTTAATTTTTGATTTGCAGAGCAGATGTCGCCACCTTTTGTGTTTATGAATTAAAAGTGGAGCCTTCTCTAACATGTTCACATCTGAATCAGACTTTCAGTTTTAAATACCATATGCAGGCTGAGGACATAGCTCAGTGGTAGAGCATTAGCCTAAGATGGGCAGGGCTTAGGATTCCAAACCCAGCACCACAGAAACAAACAAAACAAAGTAACAGCCTTGATGCTGTAGGAATATTATCATGTGGAACCCAGGGTAGGCTGGTTCTGTACTGTCGGTGTTTCCTGTCTCTTTGTAGTTGTCTTGGTAGCTTTATCTGAGTATGGTGGCCTGAACCACTTCTTGCTTCTTTTTTGTTGTCTTGGATAAACTATAGTCTTTTCCTAGAGAGACAGGGGAAAGGAAGAAGACCTTGTGTTAGAAGGATTACTCCACTCAAACTTCAGCAAAGGCTGGTTACAGTGCTCTAGAAATTGATAGAGTGGTCAGTGAGGGCCTCATGAGACCATTTTGACTTCAACAGCAGAGGAATGGAAACACGAGGAGGGTGACGGCTCGCCAGGGTCAGTGTAGCACAGACCCAAGGCATCTCATTTCCAGCCACATCTCATAGCCTGTGATATGATCATTTCTCTGGGATTCATGGAAATTTTTACATATTTTATCAGGACAGACTATTATCGTCCTTAGCACATAAGACTACCTTGGTGCATCTAACCTAACTTGTAGGGATCTAGCAGAGCAATGATTTCAGGAGTAGAATGAACTGCCATGCATTCTGTGTTCCCATGGGTTCCCTGGACTTTCGTCAGGTTTGTTTACTTCATATTTTTACTTGTTTTGGTTAAGTTCCATGACCAGTGTGTTGGCCAAGGTGACTAATGGGCAGCATGTCAACAGGCAACTAATACTTGTTGTATTGTAGATTTTGGCCAGTGCTTTCAGCAGCTTGAGGAGAGAAAACATTTCTAACTGATTTGCTGTGCAGATGGGGCTGGTCCTCACAATTCTTAAGATGTGTGTGTGTGTGCGTGCATGTGTGTTTTTAAAATAGTTTTTTTTTTTGCTCTGTTCTTTTAATTCAATGTGCATATGCGCACGTGCGAGCGCGCGCGCGCGCGTGTGTGTGTGTGTGTGTGTGTGTGTGTGTAGAACCACAGGCGAATTCGGGAACCACCATGGACCACTTCCACCTCCTCCTTGTTTACTCTGCCCCGAGATTCACAGGCTCTGCCCTACCAGGACCAGAAATGCAGGCCGCCCTCGCTTCTGCCCAGCATCTATATGTGGGATCTAGGATCCGAACTCAGGACCTTCCTCCTGCCAGGCAGAGGCTTAACCCTTGAGCTACCTGCTCTGTTCTTTTTTAAGAGCAATTTTAATGATTAAACTTGTTTTTGACAAATTCATATGTGTTTGTAGTACATTGTGGTTATTCTCATCTCCATCCTCTCTTATCTCCCTCTCTTACCAATCAATTTCCCATCTTCTATGCAAATCTCCTTTTCAGATTCATTTGTTTTTTGTTTCATGACCAGCCTTGCCTGTGTGACCATGGTTGTTGATTTGGGGGCTGGTGGGCTCGTCAGTGCTAACTCCATACATCCCATAGTCTTTTAGCAGCCAGTATTTCAGCAGGATAGGATAGGATCCCTGAGCCCTGCCCCCATTGATTACTGACTGTTTACAAGGCCAGTCTTATGTCTTGCTTGTTTTTAGTAGGTTGGTTATAATCTTTTCTTTCCCTGCTTTTCTAGCTGCCATCTTGTAAGAGCGGGTGAGTAGTATAGACGATACTGAAGGTCTGTAAAAGATGGTGACGTATGCGTGGCACGCCAGTCAGTATTGTTGGATGCCTCTTATATCTTGATGTCTTCACTTAGCTAAACAAGAACTTGAGCAATGAAAGTTTCTCTGCTTAAAAAAAAAAAAAAAGCATTTTTAACAAGGTTACTGTTAGCTGGCTGAGGATACTTTGTTACCCCAGAGTCAAGAGTATCATATTATCTGTTCAACTGAGTTTTGGTTTTGATGCTGCTCAGGTTATCTAGAGAGTTAGGTTTTGAAAAATATGATGGCTGGCCTTGTGTTAATCTTGTTTTTTAATTTTTTTCTTTTTATTCCTTTAGAGTTTTATATATGAATATAATGAATTGATGTCATTTTTATCCCCTAATCCAATCTCATCCCTTTCCTTTTCCCACTACAATCCTTCTCGATAGGTCTCCTAGTTTCATGTCTGAGTATATGGCCCACTGAGTTTCATGTGGGATTCTTTAATGACATGTGCCTAGGCACTTGGCCGGAGCATGGATCATTTATCAGTCACTATACCACTGAGGAAAGTAGCTTCCCTTCCTCCCATACAGTGTTAACCCTTTGTAGTCTCTTGGGGAGGTTTGGAACCTCTTGATCTTACCCCTTCTATGGTTAATGTTTTATTTTGGGACCTACTGAGTTTAACCAGGGTCCCCTGTGTTAACCAAGGTTGTTGATTTTGGGCCTAGTGGCCTCATCAGTGGGTACACAAATGAAAAGAACAGCTCTACCTCTCCCAGAGTCTTTCAGTGTCCAATATCTCAGCAGGTCTTATGAGAAGAGACACAGCAGCAGTGAGTTCATAGCTTCAGTGAGTTAATGGATGCAGTGGCTCTGGACACCCAGAGGATACCGTCTGGCAGCATGCCTTCTGCTCTCAGGCTCTTACATTCTTACTACCCCTTCCTGGACTGTGTTCCTTGAGCCTTGGGGTGGGGAATGATTTGGATGTCCTGTCTAGGGCAAGTATCCGCAGTCATTTATTTATTCCCTACATTTTGATTATTGTGATTCTTTGTCTGAAACACCCTGCATTGTAAAAGGAAGCTTCTAAGTCAAGTGCTGAGAACTTCTCCAATCATTTGGGTGGGTGTGGAATGTGAACAGGCAGTAGGGGTGGAAGTCAGGCCCCTAAAATGTTTTAATAAGTATATATTAAGTAAGTACAACAGTGAGTTCCATTACGTTTTCTAGCATGCACATAGTACATTTCAATCATTACTCCGTTGTACCAGTTTCATGCATTTATAATCTTGTTTTGTTGGTATTTAACTTTTCCAGAGGAGCTTCTTAATAACTTTGCCCAGCAGATAGGAGCCTGGAGATTCTGCCTGTACTTTCTGTCCAGCACCAGGAATGACTATGTAATGATGTACAGCTTAACGGTTTTTGAGGTAAGTCGTGAGGTCATTTTATAATCCTGAAAAATATTTTGTAGTGAAATTGTGCACCATTGCCACTTTGATTGGGAAGCAGCAGTCACTCATTCTAAATGTCACCTTTATCTAGATGCCTAGTTGTCTGGGGACACCTTTCCATCCTTGGCCCCAGAAAGAGCAGATGAGCAGTAGATATTATGGTGGTGGAATTAGGTCATGTTTGGTTACATAAATCCTTTTTTTTCCTGCTACCAATAGAAAGACAAAGATAATAATATTTTGTGAGAAGGGTATATTCATAATGCCATTATTTTCCAACCACAAAAATGTGCATTTGTGTTGACCCTCTTCCAATCTGTGTCTTCTGTGTACACTTTTTTAAAAAGTCTCATGATCACGTTCTCTCACCCCACTGTCTTGATCATATATATTCTTATCAAGCCATTCCCCACCCCCTTTTTCCCTGATTTAACTTTTTTGGGGTGTGGTATGTGTGTATGTATGAATGAGTGAATGTGGTATGCACATGGAGCTCAGAGGACGACCTTCTACCTTGTTTGAGACAGGGTCTCTCTGTTTTTCCCTGTGTACATCAGGCCAGCTGGCCACTGAGTTTGCGGGGATTCTCCGTCTCTCTCTCTCGTTTTCCCGTGTAAGTGTTCGGATTTCAGATGTTTGTACTGAAGCATACGGCTTTTATGTGGTTCTGGGTATTTGAACTCAAGTTCTCACACTTGCATGGCAAACACTTTTTACCCACTGAGCCATTTCCCCAGCCCTTGTTGAACTTACTATCCTTCAGCCTCGCTGGTGATTGGCTTACAGGTGTGTGTAACATACCTGGCTTGTTTACTTGTTTTGAACATTATAGTAGTTTCTGTCACTGTGTTTTGGGGGCAAGATGACCATTGAGACACATTAAAGACAAAGGTTTTTGGCCATCCAGCTCTGTGTGTGCATGTGTGTGTGTGCATGTATGTGTGAAGGCCACAGGATGATGTTATATATTTTGCTCAGTTGCTCGCACTGAACCCGGAGCTCACTTATTCAGGGAGACTTGGCTGGCCAGTGAACTCCACTGCCCTCTCCTTACTCCCCTCTTCCCTGCACTGCGATTACAGTTGCATGCTGTGTCCAGCTTCTAACATGGGTTAGGATCTGAACCCAAACCCTCATACTTGTGTGACAAGTACTTTATTTACTGAGTGAGCCATCTTCTTAGCTCTGCTTATGCTGTTTTTCATATTTTATTTTTTAAATATGTTGTTTATTAGAGAGAGAGTGAGAGCCAGTCAGACAAAGACATAAGTGCCATGGCACATGAGTGGAGGTCAGAAGATGACTTTGGGAAGTCAGTCCTGTCCGTCCACCATGTGGGCTTCTGGGAATTGAACTCAAGTTGCCATATCACCAGGTTTATGAGCAGGCAATTAACCCAATGAATGAGTTACCTTACTGGTCCTGTTTTTCACATTTTAAATTATTCAGTAGATATAACTAGGAATGGAATTTTTGTGTCATAGGATTTTAATAATTTATATTCCCATTTTTACCAGTTTCAGGTAGGAATTTGTGTATGTGAGAGACAGAGACAGACAGAGAGAGGAGAGTGAGTGAGCTAAATATGGAGTGAGAGAAAGTCAGTTGTTTTTATAAATAGATTGTTAATTCTGAAAGATGTATCTTTGTTTTTCAGAATCTGATCAACAAAATGTGGCTTGGGGTCCCATCTCAGGACAAGATGGAAATCCGTAGCTGTCTGCCCAAACTCCTCTTGGCTCACCATAAAACCTTACCTTACTTTATCCGGAACAAACTCTGCAAAGTTATTGTTGATATTGGACGCCAAGATTGGCCCATGTTCTACCATGACTTTTTTACTAACATTTTACAAGTAAGGACATACCTGTGGAAAAGTATCTTTACCCATCGTTTGTTTGTGGAACTGATTATTTCCTGATCATGAGGAATTTTATAGCTAGCATTTTGGACCTACAGTAATATGATTGTTGTAGGCTAGACTTGGCTTTCACTTGCTGAGTCTTCCTGAGGTAGTACCCTTGAAAGTGGAGGAGGATGAGGAAGAAGAGGAAGATCTTAATTGCTTTAACTTCTTGTGAACACCTTTGAAAGCCTGTTACTTGCTGTACTGGATATTGGGGTACAAGGAACACCTCAGTATCTTTAGAATTTAGTGAGAGAATGGATGTGTAAACAATAGCTAGCCAAGATGAGACTTGCTTCAGTGGAAATATGTGCAGAGGGTTGAGCCTCATGTTTATTCATAGTTCGTTCTTTGACCCTCATGAAAGCTGTGTTTATTTTTAACTTTAAAAGAACTTTTTTTGTGTGCTGTGGTTTTAGAGGTGGGGTCTTGCTGTATAGCCTAAGCTGGTCTAGCACTTGAGAGGGTCATGTCTTAGCCTGTGGTGTTTTGGATTATAGGTGTATGCCACCAAGCCTAGCTTAATTAAACAGTCTCAGAGACAGGAGGCTGTACAGTAAGGGCTCCTTGAACACAGCTGCTGCAGTACTGAGACTGATCTGATAAACTGAGGCGGTTGCTTTGTGTCAGGAGCATCAAAGTGATACCAGTTTGACACAAGTTGGCATGATTTTGTCACACTACTTGGAATGGTGGCTGTCTCAGACTCTTTGTATGAACTCTTATTTTTGGAATTTTCTGTTTAATTTCTGGCTATGGAGTTATGAGTAAATGAGACCTCCCAGTGAATGTGTAAAGGGGAAATATTGTACAAAGTGGTTTAAGTGCTCTGAAGAAAACCCAAGGTAAGGGAGAAGAGACTCTGGTTGTTTATAGACGGCATGTTCATGGGTAGCTTTTCTGGGGGACAGACATTTTAGTAGAAACCTGAGTAGACCTGACAGGATAAAACAGTGTTCTTGAAAGACCAACAGGTGCACAGAGCCCAAGCAATAACAGGACCAGCAGGATCTGAAGCTGGACTGCCCTGACTGAATCTGGTCTGCTGTGGCAGCCTTGCGTGCATATTATGCATGCAGGGCAGGCTTTGTGGATGGAGAGGCCGAGAAGGATAGTGGCTAGGCAGTTCGTTTCTAGGTAGTGGCATGGCCCGCGAGAAGCAGCAGAGGGCCATGGTCTTGATATCCTGACAGTGCCGATGGACCAGTGGGAGGAGCTATGCTTCCTCCCTGGTAACTGTTTAGTAGTCTTTGTGAGGGGCAAAAGAAGCACCTTCCCAGTTCTTGTAGCTACTTCATTTTCCACCTACTTATCCAGTTAAGCAGTCAGTGCTCTATGAGCCCGGCTAGGAATGCACAGTGCTCAATTGCCAGTACTCCTGATGGTGATAAGGAAGTAATCTTCAGGTATTGGCAGACGAGACCAAAGTGATTCTGTAATAAATTTCACGTGACCTTATGAGTGAACCATTTAAAATTTTTTGTGGAAGCCTAATTCCATCTGGTCTTTTGTAGTCTAGGGTATGATTCTGACACTTGGCGTGATCTTGCAGCTCATGTTACCATTGTGGTGGCCTTGGTGCCCAGAAGCAGCTCATAGCACTGAGGCTGGCCTCGCCCTTCTAGCTTCTGGAGAAGGAAGTAAACAAAGCAGAAACTGACCTTAGTTCTCCCCACCCTGTAGCCTGTGCCCCAGCCCACACTTCTAGAAGCTGTTCTTCAGATTCCTGAGGTCTGCTGAGCCAAGTCTTTGGTGGTTTTGTGCCTGGGGTCAGATAACTAAGGATCAAGCAGCTCTGGAAAGAAAGTGGCTATTTCTTTTCTGATAAGCTGTATAATGGAAATTCGTGAGCCTTTTCAGAAGTTCACTGGACACCAGATGTTGGTCTTCAGCCTAGAGGTACTTACTATGTGCTGAAAGCAGTTGCAGGACTGGAGAGATAGCTCGGGGTTAAGCCTCTACCTCACAAGCAAAAGAACCTGAGTTTGGATCCCAGATCCCACCCTATGTAAAAGCTCAGGATGGAAATGGCAGCAGCTTATACGTCCAATCCTGGAAGGCAGAGCCTTGAGAAACCCCAGGACAAGCAAGAGGTAGAATGATGGTTTCCTATCTTTGGAATTCCATAGGCACACCTAGCGCCCTCTTCTGCATGTACCTACACACATGTACTTACCTACACCTATACATGTTAAAAAAAAATTAAAAGCAGTTACACACAGTGTTAGTGGCTTACATTGTCTATGTGAATATCTAAGGGGCACATCACTTCAATTTTAGTACTTGTAACAATTACTCTTAACTATTGCTGTGAGAGAGCACCCAAAGTCAAACAACTTACCGGAGAAAGGGAGATTTATTTAGCTTATGGTTCCAGAGGGGAGAAACAGTCTTTCAAAGGCGGCATGGCTGACTGGCCAAAACTGGAGGAGGCTAAGTCACCGCAGACATCTTGGAAGCTGAGAGCTGCAGACTGCTTGCAGCAAAGGCAGACTTCTCCTGGAGGTAGGATGGGACTCATCCACCTCAAGACCCACCCCTTGTGACTGTCTTCCTCCAGCAAGGCTCTACCTCTCAAGATTCCATGACCTTGCCAAACACATGAGACTCTGGGGGACACATCTCAAACCATGACAGTACCTTTCTGATACAGAAGTGAGGAGAAGGGAAATTATGGTTTTTCCTAACTCTCCTTTCTCAATTCATAATAGTCTGGTATATTATCATTTTATTTTACTTTAGTATATTTTAATAATAAACCAACTGACTACTAGACAGTTTGGTCTGAAATACTGCCTTGCCAAAATGCCAAATACTGTTACTCTGGGCTTTAAAATTATAAAACCTCCGATTTTTCTTTTAAATTAGAGCTTCTTATCATTCTACTGCAAACCAGTTAATATAGCTGAAGAAAAGAAGAGGAGGAAAAGCCCAGATAAAGGGAGCAGTAAGATCTTGACTATGGCTACAGAAACTGCTGAGTCGTCCCCACGATGGTCCCCACTTTTGGCAAAGGAGAGAAAGGGTCATGTCTTAGGATAGAAAGAGTTAAGTTGACTTGACTTTGGTTTCTAGCCTTAGAAAGAGGAACCTTGTCCAGCTTCGACCAAGTGAGGCCCTAAGTGGGACAATAAGACAAGCCCCTGACTTGAAATCAAAGAGTCAAAGGCAGGCAATCTTAAGAATAGGGAGTTTGGGCCTTCGTTGCACCAACATGGCTAAATCACAGAAGATTGGAACCATTGGTAAATATGGAACCCACTATGTTGCCTCTCTGAGGAAAATGATGAAGAAAATTGAAATCACCTGACACACCAAGTACACTTGCTCTTTCTGTGGCAAAACCAAGATGAAGAGTCGGGCCGTGGGCATCTGGCACTGTGGTTCCTGCATGAAAACAATGGCAGGCAAAGCCTGGACCTACAACAGCACCTGTGCTGTCACAATCAAATCTGCCATCAGAAGACTGAAGGAGCTGAAAGACTAGTAAAAGCACCACAATTGTAGTATACGTAATGGCTGTCACCTTCAGAGAGGAGCCATGTATGAGTGACCATGACCTGGGAACACAGGTTCAGGTTGCTTCAAATCCCATGTTCCAATGTGGTAACAGTTGTGTGAGTTTTTATAGTAACAGAACAATGAAAGTTATAAACAGAACATTTGAAAAGTAAAAAATGGTTATTGGAAACATCAGGTAGGTTAAAGCAAAGTGGAGTAACTTCTCTTACAGTAATCTTACAGATGCTGCCTGATGACAGTCTTAGCTTTTAGGTTGGTAGAAGGTAGATAGGGGGTCTCTTATACATTCCAAAGGTTTCGCTCTGTCATAGGACATTAGCTCACACATAGAGATGGTCCATAAAAGGCTATTGAAGTGGTCAAGGTAGCCCGCGATGATTTGACTGTGGACCTGCAGTATTCCAACCTCTATAGTCACTGAAGTTCTGATAAGTCTTTCAGCCTTTGTAGAATGTGGGCTGTAGATGGGGCGTCTGTCTTTGTGGGAACATCAGTTCACACAGGGGAAATGTGCATCACTAGCTGGTTTCTCAGAGCTTGATGTGGTAGCGCCAGCATTCTACCTGGTGGCCAATGCTCTGCAAAGCTCTGGGTTCAACTGCTGGGGTTGCTTGCTGACTGCAGTGGCATGGGGAGGAACCCTCAGGCAAGTTTTCTTCCTTAGCATTCAGGAGGGTAGCTAGTGGATAGTGCATGAAACTCAAAAAAGCTCCAGGTAGTGAGACAGAGCAAGTCAAGGAAATGGGAGATAGAGGTTTAAGGCTTGGCATGGACACATCCATCTTGGTCTTTAGATGGGCCCAGATAATGTTCACAGGTAGCCAGAGCTATTCCTATCAGAAGTCATCATGCAGGGCTGGAGCAGTAGAGTTGCCCTTCCTCCCTTTTTCTTCCTCCCATACCTCAGGCCAGCTGAGTCAGGGCAGCTGGGGAGAAAGTAAGAATGACTCCCTTTTCTATGCGTACTATGCTGAGTTTGATCCCTAGTACCACCAAAAAAAAAAAAAAAAAAAAGCAAATCTAGTAGGTTTGACTTCCCTCCTTGTGGATGGAATTCTGGCCCATCCATGCACATACTAGGCAAACCTCGTATTATTGAGCTACATCTTCTGTTTTATTCTATTTTTTAATAGTTTTGTTTTTAGTCAAGGTCTTGATGTGTAGCCCAGGCTGGTCAAACTCATGATATTCCTGCTTGTGCCTCTTGAGTACTCAGGTGACAGGCTTGTGCCTGCCGATGACTTTAACCCTGACTTCTTATCTGACCTTCTTTCCTTCTAAATGGATGGTCCATATTGTAGGGCCCCCTCCTCCCTGAGCTTGGACGTGTTTGATGCCTAACAAGAGTGGGCATAGCCTAATGAAGTACATGTTAGTACAGGTCATTCCTTGCTGAGACAGTAAAAGTGAATGAATAGTCAAAACCGAGGTAAAGGAGGCCAAGGAGAGAGGAAGTGAGAGGGTACAGGAGGAGAAGCATTCAGAAAAAACGACCACCCAGAAGTCTCCACTGGAGACGCTCCACTCATACTTTATTATGGTTGAAATGGGTTGAAGAGAGCTTTTCTGTTTGTCTTCTAGTGCGTCCTTTGAATATAGGTTAGTGTTAGAAGTAAGTGATGTTTGGGTGCACTTCAGAGAGAATTGCGGAGGATATCAGCGTGATGATTTTCATCTTTTTTTTTTTTTAAACATTTCAATTTTTTTAAACTTTTTTAGTATTATTTATTCAATTGTGTGTGTGTGTGTGTGTGCGCGTGTTTGTGTGTGTGTGTGTGTGTGTAGAACCACAGGCGAATTCAGGAACCACCATGGACCTCCACCTCCTCCTTGTTTACTCTGCCTCGGGATTCACAGTCTCCGCCCTACCTGGACCAGGAATGCAGGCTGCCCCCACTTCCGCCTGGTGTCTATACATGGGGTCTGGGATTCGAACTCGGGACCTTCTGCCAGAGGCTTAACCCGAGCCACCTCTCCAGCCCCCGATTTTCATCTTTTAAGTAGAGAACTTCTGGGTTTTTTGAGACTGGTGGGTCTCATGTAGATTAAGTTGACTTGAATTGCTCTTCCTGCTCCACCTGGTTTTTGTCCCATGTTTAATTTTAAATTTTCTTGAATTATGCCAAGCTCAGAAATACAAAATTTAAATTTTATTTACTATTATTGTGTGTGTGTGTGTGTGTGTGTGTGTATCAGAGAGTACTGGGTGTCCCTGGGGGACCAAGATGACTTTGGGAATCATCCTGGACTACTACTACTTCCTTTTTACTTTGTTTTAGGATTTCTCAGGCTCTGCTCACCAGGGCCAGAAGTGTAGGCTGCCGCCATTTCTACCTGGCATTTTTACATGGGACCTGGGATCTGAGCTCAGGACTTCCTGCTTTTGAGGCAGTCTTAACTCCTGAACCATCTCTCCATCCTAGAAATGTAAAGTTTAGAACTCTCAGGTTGACTTAATAATCTTAACATTGAAAAACCAATACAGATTGATCAACATTGTTGTAATCACTAGTATGTAAAATATCTGTATGGCTGGCATCTATACAGTCAGGTGTTGCTTGACAGTAAGGCATTGTGTCAAATGCATTGTTTGGTGGGTATTGGAGAGGAACTTCTATACTCCTTCACAGTAGGTAAAGTCTATTGTATATCTGGGCTGGATGTCAATATAATCCTGTACCATATGTTGCTACACTGAATGCTATTACATGCTGTAAGTTTCTGTAGGTCATACTATATGAAAACATAGAGTAGCTAGAGCAAGGTACAGGTTGATAGGAGTTTTTCGGTTCTATTGTAATCTTTTGAGACCACCGATGTACATGTATGTGGTCTGTCCTAGACAGAAATATTACTTGGTTCATGTCTGTCTCTTTCCTCCTTGGTTATTAGGCAAAGTAACCAGTACTCTTGAGAGTCTGAACTTAGCAGAACGTTGTCACTTTAGTATAAGAGAGGATTATTTTCTAGCTGTTCTTAAGTTTGCGCTATTGGGAATTTGTCCTAAAATAGAGTATAATTTGAATTTTTAGAAAAGCAAAGCTGTATAAAATTATCCTCTAAGTTCTCCAAAGTATCGCCTGACACAGTCTGCCCATGTAAGCTCAAGCGTTTTGTCTCACAGGTACCTCTGTCCTCTGTGTATGTCACTAGTCCTATTCTGCTCACAGCTTGATTCTTTTTTTTTCTTCTGTCAGTTGATCCAGTCTCCTATTACAACCCCTCTTGGGCTGATCATGTTGAAGACAACTTCAGAAGAGCTAGCATGTCCCCGTGAGGACCTC
Source organism: Typhlomys cinereus (assembly GCA_023101885.1). Classification (NCBI taxonomy): domain Eukaryota; kingdom Metazoa; phylum Chordata; class Mammalia; order Rodentia; family Platacanthomyidae; genus Typhlomys; species Typhlomys cinereus. The sequence continues at coordinate 1,081,691 of JALPQD010000278.1, forward strand.
AGTGTGGCTCGGAAAGAGGAGCTTCGGAAGCTGCTGCTGGACCAAGTGCAAACAGTGCTTGGGCTCTTGACAGGTGAGTGCTTTGGTGGTGTCTGGAGACAGGCTGACTGGGGTGCACAGAGGTGGGGTCTCAGTGCCAGCTTCCTGAGCCCATGATCTAGCATCTCAGGAAAAAAGATTTGTAGCTTAATTTCTCATAGTCTTTTCTTAATTGGTTCTCCTGCATGACTATATATGTTTACTAGTTTGGGTTACAGGAATACGATGAATATGCAGCTATTGCAATTTAAATAGGTAGGTAATAAGCTTTTTATTTAAAATGATTTGAATTTAAGATGAAGAGCAGTAGAAATAGCAGGGTGAAAGTAGTTCTCATCCTTCTTAGGGAGGCGAGACAAGTTGTGGCATCGGCCCCTAGTCCTTGTGCAGATGTGTGGTTATACGTGACATTTCTGATCACCTGCCTGATGAGAGTACCTGATGGTGTGGGCAGGAAGGAGAAAAAGGAAAGCCATCACACAGCGAGGCAGGAAGGCACAAGAATGTCTCGCGGCGGGGCTGCTGCCTGCCTGTGGAGCCTGCTTTGTTAGGGTTTGTGACCTGAGACACCTTGAAGTGCTGGGATCCTGGCTGTTGTTTGAGGAGTCCTGTGTGTGAAGCAACCTCCCTGTTCTGCTTATTCTTAGGTGTCTGAAGTGTTACCTGTCTTTTTCAGTGGTTGTTTGAAAAGCAATTTGGTTTTTGTTCTCATCCTTTCCTAAATCTCAGGTGGAAGCTCAAAACTCAGACTTGAAAGCATGCCTATTGGGCAAGTGTGAAAATCTGAGTTTGAATTCCCAGGGCCTGTGTAAGAGCCAGATAATGTAACATGAGAATCTGAAATCCCAGGTTCCTACAGGAAGATGGGAGGCAGAATCCCTGGAAGCTCATAAGTCAGTGGCCTTGCTTATGCAATGAGAAACCGCCAGAGACCCTGCCTCGACCAATACCTTAGGTTGTCCTCTGACCTCCACTGCACAACTGCACAACAGCATGTACATGCACTAAATAACAGCTCCCATTCTCATCCTCTACAGAAAACATGCTTATCGATAGGGGTTAAGTCTGTATAGTTAGGAACCGTATTCTCTATGTCTGTGTTCAGTGCCTGGAAACATTGAAAATATTCTAATTGAGATCTAATCCTCTGAAATTCACCACTCTCAAATGCCAAGTTCAGTTTTTTTAGTATGTGCATAAGATCGCCCTTACCTTTATCTGATTCCAGAAGATTTTTATCACCCCATGAAGAAACCCTGCATCTGTAAGGTTATAGACACTTTCCAGTGTCTTCTCCCCAGTCCCTGGCAACATGGATTTATCCACATGGATTTGTCAGACAATATTGTGAAGTGTCCATAAAATGTAATCATACCCCCTTGGAAGCTCTTATATGTGACTTGCTTCACTTAACATGTTTTCTAGATTTGTCTGTAACGCAACAGTGTGTATTTCAGGGGTAATATTTTTGTAAGCCTCTGAACACCCGTGTGCCAAGCTCAGTGAAAGTACATACTAGGTGAATGTTCTTTCTCTAGTGATTTGTACCCTAGTGGTGGAGAGGCAAGTGAACACAGCAGCTTTGAAGGAGAAGCTCATCAGGCAGGAGCAGATGAAAGCCAAGTGGAATTCTGAGGCGCAGACAGGTAGCGCAGGTAGTCTAGTGGAAAGAGAAGTTGGGATGTGGGAGAGGAAAGTGGGACAGAAGTCAGGAAGAGGCTGTCTCTTGAAGGCACAGCAGACTGTTTGGCATGAGGAATGCCGGGGCAAAGTGAGGCTAGATACTGAGATTTGTGGATGGTGCTGTTGCCCAGTGAGGAAGACAGCGGGTCAGTCGTAGGTTTGTAGTAGATGAAAAGTTCAGTTTGGGAAATCTGAGGCGGTGTTGTCCCGGTTTCACTGACTGCAGGTCTGAGTGGGTGCTTTGCCTGGATGTTTAAGTACCTATCGTGTGACCTAGAGCTGCAAGTATAGGGGGGGTTGAGTTCCGGGTTCACAGCTGAGAGGCTTCAATTGGAATGGTTGGATGAGGCCATGGCCGTCCGTAGTTATTCCAGCAGAGACAGGGAAGACAAGAACCAGAGGGGAGGTGTGATTTAAGTGATGGATCAAGAAATAGAACAAAACCAGAGAAGAACTGAGGAAGAACGACTCCACACGCCAGCCAGAGATGAGTTTGTGCAGCGGGCTTTGGGATGGTCAAGGAGGATAAGGGCAGAAGTGGTCGTAATGATGAAGTGGTCTTGACAGAGTAAGAGTGGAGGAGAAAGTGGGGAGAAGCCAATGGTGCAGGTGAAGCACAGAGATGTAGAAGAGCGACACGAGTCTGCCAAAGAGCTGGAAGCTGCCGCACCTGTGAGCTCACTGCACTGTGTCCACGTCTACAGGACGTGCACAAGATATGGCCGCTCCACATTCCACCGCAGCAGGGGCGAGATCTCAAGAGGCTCCATACCTTCCTGTGAGATTGATGAGGGGTGGGGTGGGGAAGACTACTTTCTGCAGCGGTATAAACACCAATGTATCATCTGTGCTCCATCAAGTTCCTAGATACATGCCATTAAAGGCATCTCTCATGAAACTCAGTGGGCCACACACACACTCAAAAGACATGAACACTAGTAGAAAAGATCGTAGTGGGAAAAGGAGGGTAACTGGGATTGGATAGTAAGGGTTAAAAATAGCATAGATTCCTTATATTCATGTGTGAAATCTGAAAGAATATAAATAAATTGGAAAAAAGCTGGAAATAAATACCGGAGAAGGATAGTGTGTGGTGAGAAAAGGATGTGTAAATATTGATGTTTGGTTATTGGCCTCATTGACTTACGTCTTTATCTTGATTTTTGTTTTTTAAATGTTTCTCCTTTCTTGATAGGTATCTTGGAGACCGTCTGGGACAAACACAGTGTTACTGCTGCCACCCCACCACCATCCCCGACCTCAGGAGAAAGTGGTATGGTCTACTTCCACCTCTGGCATTCCTAGCTAACGGCACTTGTGGGTCCGCTGAGAATAGTGGTAGCTTAGCTTTCCAGAACACAGGTGCAGATTATTCTCTAGTCTGCTCTGGCCTTTGTGCCCCTGGTTTCTCTATAGAGAGCTCTCTGCTGGTTTTTCTAAGAGCTGGTATTTCTAGTGTAATATTTTGAACACTATTTGCTTCTTGCTTGTCCACCATGCAGATGAATCCTTCTGCTTCTGTCCCTGCCAGTCCTCCTATTTTGTGAATTTTCATTTTTCTCCTCTGGTTCCCTAGCTGTTGAATTTATGCTGGGTTGGTATGAGTTGAAGGCCTATCAGTCTGCTTTTGCTTGCTGTAGGGCTGGTGGAGGGGACGACAGCTTGAAGGAGGGGACACAGGGAGAGACTGGCTTCCCCATTTCCAGGGCAGAAGTCACGTTGGCCAGGGCACATGAGCGTGTGCAGTAGGGAGGCTTGTCAGGCAGACGGTGTCCTGGGACCTGCATGTTTCTTCCTCTGTCGGAGCTGGTGTGACTAGTGAGAAGTATTTCCACATTTTTTTGTTGTGGGTTTTTTTTTTTCTCAAGGAAATGGTTTGTTGAAATCAGCCATCTCTAAGCCCAGGCTGCTTCATGTAACCTGTTAATGTGTGAAAACTCAAATTCTTGTAGAGTTTTTGTACAGTTGAAAACATACCACAAATGATTTACATAGAATAATGGATATTCTCCGATTCTGCTCGTCATACTTGGATTGAAACTGTTTGTCATTTATTGTACTCCTGAGAAATATTGCATCCTAAGTTCTAGAGCAAGTCACAAAACTAACAAAAATTTTTATGCACTGTTGATGACAAATTCTTTTAGAGTGTATACTCATTTGTTCAACAGGTTTATATTTGAGTGATTAAGGCAAGCTTTGCAAATGCTATAAATGATTGAATTTAGGATTGGACAAGCATCAGTTTGCCTGGTCTTTGAATTTTTTTTTCACTTAAATGTGTTTTGAATAAATAAGTTCTTCAGAATTATATTTGTCCCTGTCCTGGAGCACTGGCTTACCATCCAGTGTAAGGCCACTGCGGGTAAATGTAGTCTTCTGTAGCTCAGGCTTGTTTCAGCAGCCTTCATTCGGTTGTATTCTCAGCCAACTTCCTTTAGTCTTCTGTAGACCTGACTTTCATTAGACTAGGTTGGGACTATAAAAACATGCAGATTGGAACGTGTGGCAGAGGCCAGGAGTACCAGAGGTTTACCTCGCTCAGACTACCAGTAATGCTGAAATTGAGAAACCCGGAGGTAGTTAGTGAATACAGAGCCGAGTAGGAAACAGGAAATTTCAGTAAGCTAAGGAAGTAAATAAAGAATAAGGCTGGGGAAGAACGTGGCATGAAAGCCCTCGTGTGTCTCAAGTGTGAAAGTGCTGTGGGTTGCCTGCCACCCCCAGCAGTAAGTCTCCTAGACACATTTACCCACTTTTTTGTTGTTCTTTCCAGATAGATTTTCACTACATGTGTCCAGATTAGCCTTAGCCCACCACGGGCTGAGTTATATGTTACTATTAATACCAAAGAATTTTACAAATATTATTAAAAAATAATGATATATTAACAGGTAATATATTTTAACAAAAATTGACAGCAGCAATGTTTTGCCTAGTTTTAGTGTCTTCAGTTTGAAGGGTAATTTTTGGATCTTGACTGTTGCCTCTGGAAAGCAAAACTGTTACTCACAAAATAAAAGTGAAAAGAGAAGATAATTTAGTGCCTTTTTTTAAAGAAAACTTTATTTATTGGTATGTATAGATGTGTACCATAGGGCACTGTATCCCTATAGAGGATCAAGGGTGACTTCAGGAATCATGCTGGATTGCTTCTACCTCCTTTTTGCTTCGCTTTGAGATTTCTCAAGCTCTGCCCACCAAATGCAGGCTGCAGCCATTTTTGCTAGCATTTTGACTTGGGACCTGGGATCTGAACTCATGACCTTCTGCTTGTGAGGCAGAGTCTTAACCCCTGAGCCAGCTCTCCAACCCAAGTTAGTGTCTTTTACAAACAGTTTTGAGGAGTTAGGGAATTGAAGTCAGCAACAGAGTGCTTGCTTAACACATGAGACCTTGGGTTCAATACCTAGCACTAAGGGAAAAAAAGTTTGTTTTTTTTTTGTACATTTTTTATTATTTCCGCTCATACAAACTTAATAGGTAGACCAGTTCCCTCTCCCTCCTCCTCCCCCCGAACCCCTTGCTCCCCCTCCCCTCCCTCCCCATCCCCCAGTGCCTCCCCCCCAATTCCCAGAGAGTCCTTTATTGTGTATGCCTGACTCTCCTCTGGGTCCTCCTCTCCGATGACGTACAAGGACCCAGTGGCATTTCCCTGAACCCTTTCTCGTGTTCTCCTTAAGCATAGGAACACTACTGTGGTTGTCAATCCCTTGCCTCCAAGGATCTTGGTGCCTTTAGCAGATGCTAGACTTTGTGAGGTCAATAGTGTGTTGGACATTGCGCAGGGCATGCAAAGTCCTATTATGATTGCTTCGGCCCTAACTAGTGTGGAGAATCTTGCAAATCATTGCTCCTCCCATCCTTTTGCTCTTACAATCTTACCGCCCCCTCTTCCGCAAATGTCCCTGAGCTTCAGGATGGGGAGAGATTAGGCTGGCCTAGTTCTGTGTAGTTGATATAGTCTCTGAAGTTCTGGATTGTGGTTTGTTAATTTCTTTTGCAGTTTTGCTGCTCCTGCAATGCCCTTCACTCCATCCTGATGGGCACTGTATGTCACCCCCTGGTCAGAGACAAAAAGCTGTTAAACTGGAGTCTTGTTATAATATCACATTCAAGGGTAGATGTAATAAAAGTAGGAAACCTCATTGAGGGGAGGGGTCAATCACCCATTTGCAAAATGATTACTTTTTATCTGCCAGACTATATGCCCTCCCCTTCTGGTGAGATATACCCCCTCAGTAGTAAATGATCAGGAACGAACGTCTGTGAACTTAACCAGGTGTCACATTACTTACTTGCATTCCTTGATGGAGGCCTATGGGAAAAATTTTTTATTTGTGGAGCATGAGACATCTTGGAGACCCTTGGGGCTCCTTTGATTAAACATGCAGAGAGCTGAGATCTTGATGGTATACTTGGATTTAAAAGTTTAAGCCACAAGTGCAGATAATGAACTTAAGTCAAACTGTAACTGATAGCCCTTGAGTGACATTGGTATTTGAATAGGTCCCACACATTACTTCTCATCTGGTCAAAACCATTCTTCTTCCAGTCCCCATCCTGTAATCAACAGCCCAGCCATATAGAGTAGCCTTGTTTTGTAATGTGTTCTGTAAAAGCATACTGACTAGGATCTGTGCACTTATATGTAAATGGTATAGTGATATTATGATAACTCCTAGACCATCCAAGAAATTGACATCCTCTAGGGTTATAGCTGTGTGTCACATATCTGGATTAAGAATTGTATTTGATGATCATGCATTATGGTTACTATTTTTTTTTTTTAAGAAAGGTCATGATTTTAAGGGACAGAAAAAAGAGGAAGTATAGACCATACTTTTACAGCTGAGTCACATGCCTGCTGCCCCATTGCTGTATTCTAGAGACTGCAGTTCTGCAGATTCCCTTAGAATCAAATGGTCGATCTTGTTTTGCTACATCATTAACCTTTTTTTTTTTCATCCTGAGATAAGTCTTGCTATCTAACCTTGGCTAGTCTGGAACTTGCTTTGTAAGCTTGGTTGGCTTTGAACTTGTGGTACTTTTCCTGTCTGCCTCCTGGGTGCTAGAATTACAGGTGTAGTCATCATACCTGGCTATACTGTTAACTTTGTATGACTGAAAGAAAATTTTAGTATGTTAAGAATTGAACCTAGGGTCTTGGCATGCTAAGCATGTACTTACCGTTGAACTATACTCCCCAGTCTTTACAGTTGATATTAATGTTAGTTTCTGATTCTATAGATAGCTAAACTTGTTTTTTTAGGGGGAAGGAGAATTTCTTGTAGTGGTTTTCAAAAGATTTGATATTGGATCTAAAGACTTTTTTTTTTTTTTTTAATATAAACTTCCAGGTGATCTTCTGAGTAATCTGTTGCAGAGTCCTAGTTCAGCCAAACTGCTGAGTCAGCCCATGCCCATCCTTGACGTGGAGAGTGAGTGTGTCTGCTCCCTGGCCTTGGAGTGCCTGGCCCATCTCTTCAGCTGGATTCCTTTGTCTGCCAGCATCACCCCGTCCCTCCTCACCACCATCTTCCACTTTGCTCGCTTTGGCTGTGATATCCGGGCCAGAAAGATGGTGTCAGTGAATGGCAGCAGCCAGAACTGTGTTTTGGGTCAGGAGCGTGGCCGACTTGGGGTCTTGGCCATGTCCTGCATCAATGAACTCATGTCCAAAAACTGTGTGCCTATGGAATTTGAGGAATACTTGTTGCGAATGTTCCAACAGACTTTCTACCTCCTGCAAAAAATCACCAAGGACAACAATGCCCACACGGTGAAGAGCAGGCTAGAGGAGCTCGATGAGAGGTAATGAGAACAGGCCGGAGTTGTGCCCGAGAAGGGGCCTGGCTGCTTGTCACCCCATGGCATGGGGTGTCTGACACCTCCTTTGGTTTCAGAATATGGGGCTGGAGCAGAAAGGTAGGTGTGTCTTGGCAAAGTCCAGGTTGGGCAAGAAGGGCTGGGGTGGTTAAGGGAAGCGAGCAAGAGTGCAGAGTGCTGGCGGTGGTGCAGGTCTGCGGTGTTGTGTCTCATCACTGTCCGCCCACCTCCCGTCCATTCTTTTGCTCCTCTTCCTCACCATCTGTCTGCAGGTCTGAGGTATATAGGAACTGAGGGCGCGGCTCCTCTGTAGGTGAGGACAGAAGCTGTTCACAGAGGTACAGGGTCAAGGCGCCCTTGTCTTGTACTGCTTATTGTTTTTCACTGACTGGCTTCCATGTGCACATCTTGGAGAGTGTAGGAATGTCACTACTGTGGATTTCAAAAGATTAGGAAAAAGGCTCATGAGGGTATAGTTTACTGTGGTACATACCTGTTACTTTTTACTGTCTTCTTTACCTAAGATCCCCAAGCCTGTTTTTCTTAAAGAACTTTAAATGGTGGCATCATTTTCTGAGGCAAGGCCGTTTTTCATTTCCTTTGACAATGATGTCATTTATGTATTTTACAAATCCCTCTCTCCCTCCCTCCCTTCATTTCTCCCTTCCTCTCTCCCTTCCTCCTCCCCTCTCTCCCTTCCCTCCCTCCCTCCCTCCCTTGCTCCCTTCCTCCCTCCCCCTCCCTTCCTAGATAGGTAAGTAAGTATTGAACCACAACCACCCTCTCAGTCCAGTATCTTTGATTGACATGATGAGGACAACTGAAAACTTACACTGCAAAGTCTGTGGACTGTTGAGAAATATCAAAGCATATAAATTATATTGAAGTAGTCAGTGTTTATAGATTTCCTGGTAGCAGAAGCTGTTAATATTTTATAGGGCTGGAGAGGTGGCTCAGGGGTTAACCCTCTACCTTGCAGGCGGAAGGTCCTGAGTTCGGATCCTAGACGCCATGTATAGATGCCGGGTGGAAGTGGGGGCGGCCTGCGTTTCTGGTTCTGGAAGGGCAGAGCCTGTGAATCCTGGGCAGAGTAAACGAGGAGGTGGTTCCCGAATTTGTCCACAGTTCTACACACACACATACATACATTCACACACATACATACACGCACGCACACACGCACAATTGAATAAAAAAAATTTAAAAATATTTTAGTCTATTTCCCTTGTATGGTTATTAAGTGAGGCAGAATTCAGTTATTTCTTTTATAGTAAGTAGTAAGTAGCAGGCCATAAAGTTAGCTGCTTGAAATAAAGGTTATTTTCTTGCTCTTTAAACTGGATAGTTTGAAGTTTTCCTGTAATTAAAAAGTTGAATGTAAGATTATTTTGAGCTGGTTCAGTGTAAATAAGTCCTGTGTAGTGTTTGCTTGTGTGATCACAGCTCCAATGAATCATGTAAGTAATGTTTCTGTTATTTAGTGGTAACTTCGAGAAGCACCTCACTGTTCACGTGCTTTCATACCCTTTCTAGCTCTCGGAAAGTCAGTCTCCTGCTCACGTGTTGACGAAATACCTACAGCTGCTTGTTCTGTCCTTGAAGCGCAGTGTGTTCTCAGACAACTGTTAGGCTGACATTCAGGTGCTCCAGGGTAGTCATCATGTACTGATTTGGTTGTGTGTAACCTTTGTGTGTTCTGTATTCTAATCCTGTGCTTTCTCTTGCTCCATGAGCTCTGTGAAGTGCCTGGAAGCAGAAAGTTGTCATGTGCTTGCTCCCTGATGACTGATTTTAAACTGCTTAGTTGTTTAGGAGCTGCTTAACCAGGTCCTTGGCTTCTCTTCTTTACTGCCCTTTTCTAACTTTGTGCTGTTCATTAGCGCTTGTACCAGAAAGGTGGGCAAGGGAGAAAATGAGGTTAATTTAGATCTCTAATTCAGCCATTGAACGACTGACCTTGTGGGTTTTTGTTTTGTGTGTGTGCTTTTTGTTTTGTTTTGTTTGTTTTTTGGTTTGGGTGATTATTTCTTTTTTCCTTTTTATTCTTGGCAAGGTCTTATCAGGACACATGGAGTTGACTCTGTAGTCCAGGCTGGCCTTGAACTTGTGGTGATCCTCCTGCTCTGAGATTGGCAGCATGAGCCACTATGCTCAGCTCGGATCAAAGATTAAGATAAAGTGGAACATATTGGGCATTTTATTCCTGGCTTGTCTTTGTTCTTTTATGAACGTGAGCATATCTTCCCCAAGATCAGTAAGATCTGGCTGACCACTGAAGGTGCATGTAACAAACATAAGGGATGAAGCTTGGTTCTGAGCAATGCCTGGCCAGGCCAGATAGAGGCACTCTGTCCTCATCTCTAAATGAACAAGGCCTGGCGGCTCACATCTGTGATCCTGGTGGCTTGGGAGGAAAAAGCAGGGGAATCAGTTAGGATTACTGAAAGTTTGGGGCTAGTCTCGTCTGCATAGCCAGAACTAGGCCAGCCAGAGCCACAGAGTGAGACCTTGCCCTTTTCATTCTTACCGATTTTGAACATTTGACTCTGTGATCCACAGAGACAAATCAAACTCTTTTTCAAAAATCCACAAATAAGCCCACACATTCAAGGCAGCCCCACAGAGGTTGACAACAGGCTGGCCTCCCTAAGGGAACAGATCCACATCAGCAGGGGACATTGTTTTGTTCTGGTTATTTCATGGAGCTCTGTTTTAAAACATCCCTTTTTTGCATTTGTGATTTCAGAATTGTTTAGATACTCCCTGCTATTAAGCTATGGTCTAGTATCCCTAACTGTTTTTGTTGGTCTCTAAATGTGATTTATGAAAGTGTGACCATCTCACTTTCTAACCACCTTTTGGTATTGAGGGGCTTAAAATGACAGTTTTTGAAATGCGAGCATTGTGATGTGCTGTGTATGAAAACAGAAACCCTTGCAGCCAGGACTCATGCTCTTCTGTGGATGACTTGGTGCACACAGTGCCCTGGGTGTAACAGTGCTGCACTCTGAAAGAGCCTTGGCATTGGAGAAGGCCAAAGTTCCTTTCTGTTGTGAGGTGGCTGAGTGGCCTTGGCCAATCACTTGCCCTTTGAGCCTCTTCTATAAAATGGAAGCATCAGACCCAATTGTTCCTGAGGCTCCTCTAGCCCCAGCCTTCCTCCTTGTTTAAAAACTTTTAGAGTAGAGTGGAATAGAGGTGGAGCCACAGGAATGCACATATTGCATTTGGAAGCCAAGCATGTCTACCTGTTGCTGTGCCCTTGGGTAGCTTTGTTCTGTCTGGAGTGCCTTCACCTCCTTAGTGGCCTCCTGGCACTTATAGTTCTCTGCATCTGCCAGACTGAGTTGGCACGGGAACCTGTCGCTCTCTTGGTAGCACCTCTCACTGGGTCCTGCCACTAAGGAATTGGCACACAGGCGACCGCTAGCTTGTGAGAAGCCTGGCAGGCTGTGTCTGAAGATTAAAGCTGCTTTTCTGCTGTGTTTCAGGTGGTAATGGAATGAAGGGTTGCCTGTCCCATAGGTAATTGTTGTGGGCCTTTTGTGTTTTTAATGGAAACTATATTTTGTATGTATGTAGTTCTATACATAGAGATTTTGATTGACTCTAAGAAGGTGGTCTTATTTTTCACATCAGCTTCTGTCTCCTTTCCTCACGTAGCTACATTGAGAAGTTCACTGACTTTCTGCGGCTCTTCGTGAGTGTTCACCTAAGAAGAATCGAGTCCTACTCCAGTTCCCCGTGGTGGAGTTTCTGACACTTTTGTTCAAGTACACGTTTCATCAGGTAAAGCACCAAACCATCATCTTCCCAGAGCTGTAGGCTGCCTTGCTACTGCCAGGAGAGAGGACTTGACTTCCCTAGAATTTGCATGGCATTCGCTTAGGAAGACTATGTGTTCTGTCTGGTGCAGCCTTACAAAGCAGGTCCTTTTACTACCCTCAGGCTATATTTTGGAGTAGAGACAGGTGTCACAAGATGTAGGGCAAGTCTGAAACTAGAGCCTTTCTGTCTATTCTTAGCCATCACTAAATACCAGAAAATTACATGTAGTGATGCATTCCAAAGTTAAGTTCTAGTGATATCCAGTTTTTTCTCAACAATGTTTCTTGAGTTTTGGTAGTAGTTTAGGAGCTTGACACAGAACCTTCACAAGCAAATCTTAGCTTCACTGAGTTTGCATCTAGTCACCATCGTTTTACAAACAGATTTGTCAAGTTTTATCAGGGTATAATGTCACGAGTATGGCATAGATACACAGAATGAACAGCTCTGCGAGCGGAGCTGCTCAGCCAGCTCCATAATCTGGTTTAGCATTTCTCTTACGTGCTGCCCATTCATTCCTTGGTTGCGTGGACTTTTAGAGTAAGGTTTGCACATAAGTCATACAGGCACGATTTGAGTTTTTCTCAGTGAACATGCCCATGGAGCTGCCATCCACAGGAGGCTGAATGTCTTCCCAGAAATTGTCCGTGTCCAGTCCTCTCTCTCTTCAGTCATAGCGTTAGTACCACAGAACTTTGCTGAATGAAAGCGTGCGGTGTGTGTGTCACATTATTTGTGAGGTGCATTTCTGCTGTATGTGGCAAGACTTTGTTCACGTTCATCATACAAATGCATTTTGCTGACTTGGCTGTTTCCATCTTGGGGAATCAAGAATCATGCTGCAGCAAACATTCTTTTTCGCTTTGCTTTGCTTGTGGATCTGTCTCATAGCTAGGGATGACCATGAACTGTTGGTACTCTTGCCCTCAGGTTTCAAATGTTGGATTCCTTCTTTTTTAAAATAGGAATTTGACATGTATTACAGACTAGCTTTGAACTCACAGTGATTCTTCTGCTTCACCCTCTCCAGGGTTGGGCAGGTACAAATATGCACCATCACACCTGTGTATTTTTGAACATACTTTTTGATGCACACAGGTAGCTTTCTTTGTTGTCATCTCCAGGATGCTGCTGCTGGGTCAGGCAGGGCATCTGATACTAAAAGCAGGCTTAAGGACCAGAGAGGTGGCTCAGCAAGTAAGAATGGTTGCTGCATGAGCATGAGCATCTGAGTTCAAATCCCCAGAACCTATATTCAGAAAGGAGCCAGGCATGGTCACGCACTCTTGTAACCAACCCCAGTGCTATGGGCGGCTGAGACAGGAGGATTGCTGGGGCTTGCTGACTTCCATTCTAGATCCATGTTCAGTGAGACATTCTGTTTCAACAGAGTAAGGTAGACAGTGATAGATCAGGACACATGGAGTCTTCTTTGGCCTCCATCAGTGTGTGTGTGTGTGTGTGTGTGTATACATGCACAAATAATGTTGCCATGGATATTTAGAGCATGGTGTATGCATGGATATTTAGAGCATGGGTTTGGTCTGAAAGCCAGTTTTTCTCAAAGAAGGACTGGACACTTAAAACCAAAGTACCTTGTGGCTAGGCAAATCATTCTGGGAGCAGAGGGTAGACCCCAGGCTGAAGAAGTGTTAGAATGCTGATGGAGAGGACAGTACATGCAGAGTAGGAAGGGAAACAGGCCAAGTCCACCAGGGCACTAGGGGATGGAAGAACTGATGAAGACATAGATGGAGGTAAGGGTAGAGATAGCAGAGATGGGGAAGTTTTGAGAATTCTTTAGGGACTCTTAGGGAGACCAGGCAAAGAGTATTTCGAGAAGGCCAGGTTAGTAGGTGCTGTGACAAGTGAGGCAGGATGCAGGGCCAGAAGCTAGTGCTGAGGCCAGAGAGGGGGTTTGTTCGGGAAGAGGAACTCGGATACTTTAAAAGTCACTCCTTACATTAAGTGGACTTTTTTAGTATGTATGATGTAGAAGAAAGCAAAAGAGAAGTTCTAGGAATTGTCTGTCACTCTTCAGTTGTGATAAGTATATGACCAAATAGTATAGGTGAGCAAGGGATTTGCTCATGTTTATAGCTTAAAGTTATAGTTCACGTAGTCTAGTAGAAGAGCTACCAGCAGGGGCTGAGGGAATTGGCCCTACCATGTGAAAAGTAGTAAAGGCCAGTGTGTATCTTCTAGCTTGCTGTTCTACCCAGACTAACCGGTTCTCTCAGTCTTAGCCACTTGCCCAGCGATGGCCTCCTACTTAAGGGCCAAGTCTTCTCACATCAATTAAATACTCTCCTACAGACCTGCTCAGAGGCTTGCCTAACTAAATTTTTCATAGGTGTGATTAAAGGCTGGGTTCTCAGTTGTCAAGTTGACACATAAAATTGCCCTAGTGATTAAGGTAGAGCTGGATGACAGAACCCTCACCTACTGTGTACTAGATCCCAGGTACAGTTCCCAGAATTAACCTCATGCCCGCATTTTAAAACTATTTATCTCTTATGCTGCCTTCTTTACTTTTCAACTTTCATTATATGTGTGAGAGGAGTACTTGACTGTGTGTATATATGCCTTGTGTGTTAAAGCATTTGTGTGTGTATGGGGGGGGTGTGTGCTTGTGTAGAGGCCCGAGGTTGTTATCAAGAATTAGCCTTGCTACATATTCCACCATGTTCTTTTGAGAGAACGTGTCTCGTTCAAGCCTGAGTCCACTGATAGGATTAACCTGGCTAGCCGACTTACGCTGGGGATGCTCAGATTGTGCCTTCCAAGACAGAGTTACAGGTGGGTCACCATACTTGGCCAGCATTCTATGTGAAATCCGGAGATCGAAACTCCCAAGCGCTTTAACCACTGAATCATCTGTCCATCCCTGCCTTCTTTATATTCGAACCCAAAAGTTCTATGTTTAAATTTTGGTTATTTCTCTTGGGTTTATGTTCTTGCACAAGTCATTTTAATTTCTTATGAGTTCAGTTTCCTCACCTCAGAAGATGGACTGCAGTGGTAGTAATTAAGGATCTTCCCAGTGTATGTATTTCACTACACTCCTGTGTCAGCTTCCATTTGAATGAAAGTGCTAGTTTCATATATTTCTGTATCATTTATAGGCTGGGAAAGGTCAGACGTGCTCATCAAGAAGCAAACAAACCTTTCCTTTTACCTGGAGCTTGTCGTCAGCTGAACTCCCTTCTTTTTGGGTCTCTCACTTGAGAACTTTGTTTTTGGGTGCAAGTCAAGCAGTTATAGGAGTGAGTGTCCTTCAGGTCCAGACTGAATGCAGGAGCTGGCAAGTGCTCCATGCTGCTTACTGTAGGACAGAGACAGGGTTGGGGGGGATTGGAATCACCTTTTCCTGGAGAATAAGGCCCAGATAAGGCCCCAACATCAGGGAATCCACTGTAGTCCAACTTGATGAACTAGTTAGTGTGTTGGGTTTACTTATAGACCATGGGTGAGGGGAATTTACAGGAGTTTTGGTGACCTCAAAACAGCAGCATTGCTGTAAAGTTCTACCCCATCATGGCTGGCAACCTGTGGAAACCATGTAAGTCCTCCTTCCAGCCAAACCTCTACTTCCTGTATATGCTAACATCTCCCAAGGCCACATGCAGCTTGGAGGAGGAGTAATGTTTAGGCTCTCTTGTGGGATCCTGGGATTCCCCTCCTCCTCTGCTAGAGAAGCCTAGAAGCTTCTCAACCTTACCACAGACCTGACTCTCACTGTGTCCCTGTGCATTTCTGCTCACTAGTAGCCGTAGTGCCTGGGCCAAGTTAGTCTCTACTTCTAGATGGTGTCACCAGGAAGGAAAGCCTCCACGCACCACATGGGGTAGCCCAGAGCAGGGCCTGCGTGGAGGGGAGTTCTTGGGATATTTAAAAAATAAAACTAGGTGATCTGGAGAGCTTGAGTTTCCTACCTCTCACCAGCACTGTACTCTTTTAGAACTTTTTCACTATGAAGCAGGAAAATGAGTGTTTTTTTTTAATTACTATATTTCTTTTTTTTAAATTTTTTTATTATTATTATATTATTTAGTCAACTGTGTGCATATGCGTGTGTATGTGTGTGTGCGCGCGCGTGTGTGTGTGTGTGTGTGTGTGTGTGTGTGTAGAACCACGGACGAATTCGCGAACCACCATGGACGCCTCCACCACCTTCTGTTTCGGGATTCACAGGCTCCGCCCTACCAGGACCAGAAGCGCAGGCCGCCCCCGCTTCCGCCCGGCGTTTATACGTGGGATCTGGGATCCGAACTCAGGACCTTCCGCCTGCAAGGCGAAGGCTTAACCCCTGAGCCACCTTTCCAGCCCCGAAAATGAGTGTTTTGTCCTTGCTTAGACGCATTATGTATGCCCAATCCCTTTGCTTTTTTTTTTTTTTTTCCCCCAGATACATGTTGAGACAACAGTGGTGAGGCAAAGGCTGGCTCTGGTCTGTCTTAACCACTTCTTTTCTTTCACCCAGACCCTGCTCTGGTTCCCACCACTTCTTAGGCACTTGCCTTTACCAGGGTACTACTTAGCTGCTGAGCCTCGTGGGTATTTGTCCAAGAACAAATACCAGTCCTTATCTCATTTGTCCCCTGCGACCTTGCTTGTCTCTTCCTTCCCACCGCACTCCCTGCTGTGGTGTCACACAGAGAAATGGGTCTGGGCCACAATCCTATCCCTGGTCTGCATCTCTACCTACTCCCTAGTTCTATCATCTTGAGTAGGTAACTACTTCTGAGCCTTGGATTTATCTGTCTATAAAATGGGAAGAAACCACTGTCTACCTTCCAAAGCTACTGTGAAGATCAATTCAAATGAAAATTAGCTGCTACTAACCATTTGAAAGATCAGAAGAAGCTGTTAATTGCTTACAGAAATTACTAAATTATTAAATTACTACTAATTTAGTGGTCTGTGAGCTCTAGGTTTGGGAAAAGGCAACCTGAAAAGAAGTTTGGGGAAATGTTGCTGCAGTCTCTCTTTTGTGGTCTCAGTGATGATTTCCATAGCTACCCTCATAGACCAGCCCATTAGCAGCCTGTGGGCGGAACCTGAACTTCAGTGGGTCCCACAGACACAGATGACAGTGGTGGTGCTTCTGACCATGCAGTGTGAGATCTTTACAACTAATTTGAGCCATGTAGCCTCATGATAGCTAAGGAGACACATATATAGTTAACAGACTATGTGTTGGACAAACAGTAAGAGTGGCTTTCTTTTGTGGTAGGTGTTTTTTTTTTTTTTGGCCAAGAAGCCTCTACACATGTGCCTGACTGGCTGTATCTTTTTGAGGGTGCTTGTGGGAATTTTCAAACCTCAGAACAACAATTACGTGACAGACTGGAGGGAATCTCAGCAAGTCAATGTTGTGAGAAGACTGCAGCTCTGGTGGTGTGTACTGATTGCCCCTGCTATTCCATAACTTACCATCTAGCTTTCTTGGTGCCCTCTTGGTTCATTTCAAACCATGGACTTTCTAGATCACCATTGTGCCTTTTGAGGCTGACCTGTCACATCACGACTGACCTAATGTCTCATTCCAGGACTACTCTATGGGTTGTGGGTTGTGAGTTGGCTTGGTATTTACTTTTTTTTTCCTATTTTTTTAAATTATTTCTTTGTTTCTTTAATTTATTTGTGTATATCAAAGAGCACTGTGTCCCTGTGGAGGACCAAGGGTGACTTTGGGAATCATTCTGATTGCTTCTACCTCCTTTTTGCTTTGTTCTGGGATTTTCCAAGCTCTGCCTTCCAGAGCCGGTGCCATTTCTGTCTGGTGTTTTTACATGAGATCCAGAATCTGAACTCAGGTCCTTCTTGTAAGGCAGAGTCCTTATCCCTGAGCTGTCTCTCCAGCCTTCCTGAATATTTGCTAATTTATTCTTGTGCTGGGGATACAACCCAAGACCTCAAATATGCTAGACAAGCAATCTACTGCTAAGTTACATCCCTAATGGGTTTTCTTTTCTTTCTTTTACACACACACGCGCGCGCGCGCACACACACACACACACACACACTCTCTCTCTCTCTCTCTCTCTCTTAGATTTTAAGACAGTCTTAGTCTGTAACCTGCTGCTTGAGTCTCTCAGGTGGTGGGATTATAGACACAAGCCACCATGTCCCACTTCCAAGTGGAATTTTTAATTGAAGTTTTTCTGCCTGAGATTTTAGCTTGCCTACTTACTAGGTGTGATCCTATTTATGGTTTATTTGTTAGTTATTTCTTGAGCAGATTCCTTACTTATCTTTGTGAACTTCAGGTCTCCTTATGGATCAGAAATAGAAACCCGAATCCCAAAAGCTGGTTTATATTTTCTTTTCTTTTTCTTTTTTTCTTTTTTTTTTTTTGTGGGGGGAGGGGGGACTTTGTACTTGATAGGCAAGCATTTCTTCACTGAGCTACATCCCTAATCACCTTTCCTTCCCTCCTTCCATTTGTTTCTCCTCCCTCCCTCCTACCCTTTCTTCTTCTTCCCCTTCCTCCTTTCTATCCTCTCCCCCCACCCTCCTCTTCCCTTCTTTTCCTCCCTTCTTTCCTTCCTTCTCATGCTTCTCAGGTTGTCCTAGAACTTTCTGTGGAGGCAAAGACGCCCTTGAACTCCTTCCTAATCCTTCTGCCTCCAACTCTAGAGTGCTAGGATTACAGAAGTGTGTCATTATGCCTGGGTGAGGCAGTGTTAGGAATTGAACTCGGGGCCTTGTGCGTGGAAGGAAAGTATTCTACACCCTTACCCCCAGCCCTTTATTTTTTCATTTTATGATAGATCTTAACTAAGTCGATTTGGTGGGCCTTGAACTTACTCTGTAGTCAAGGTAGGTCTTGCATTTAAAATCTTCCCATTTTCCGAGTAAGGGAATTCCAATCTGTACTACCAGTTCTGGTAGTGATGGTATTATTTCTTTCCATATCTGCTCCTGATTTCAAATTTGGGCTTTAGCAAAGCCAAAAAGCCTCTTGTAGGTTAGATGGTCAGAATTTGAGTGATTATGTCAGCAATTTGATTAGGAGACATGCACTGAGCTAGGGAAAAGCTAAATGGTAGATATTTTGCATAAAATAGAGTCCCACAGCACTCATGAAACTTAACCAAATACAGTAGTAGCCCATACAGTTAGAGCCCTACAAAGACTTGGTCTTTTATTTTTATTTATTTATTTGTTTTACCAATTGCTCTTGTCAATATCTGGTTTGCGGTAGCCATTAGCTTGACTTGATATTTTTGCAAGTGGCATAATACCCTGAGGGCCATACTTAGCAGCTTCTTTTCATTCTGCCATGTAGGAGACCTGGCATTTCCTTATATTCAGATGTGTAAGTTTGCTACCTTTGAAGCCACTCTGACACAATTTGGTTTTGTAGTAGGAAGATCTTGGGTCAGGGGTTCTCTGTAACCTTGAATACCTCTTCCGCTTTCTGTAAAATGAAGGGGAGCTCTCCCCACACAGGCTCACATTTCAAGACAGTTTTCACTTGGCATATTTGTAACTCAGTTTGTCCTCCATAGTATCTCCCTTGCGATGTGTTCCGTGGTTCCCTTGTTTGGTTAGGTTCAACAGGATTCATTGGTGCAGACTCTAACTAGAGTTCCCCAGAAGTGGTTACAAGAAGGGACCACAGGCTTGTGGTTTTACCATTCTAGTGTACATGTTTTTAAGCAACAGTTGCATGAAGTAATTTCATTGTCTGGATTTTTTTTTGTACCATAGCCTACTCATGAAGGTTACTTCTCTTGTTTGGATATCTGGACACTGTTTTTGGACTATCTGACAAGTAAAATTAAAAGTCGTCTGGGAGACAAAGAAGCAGTTCTCAACAGGTAAACCTCCAAAACACTGATAAATAGAGACAGTCATTTTTGCCAGTTGTTCCTGTGGCCTGGAGGAGCAGCCCTGAATCTGGGCCTGTTCAGTAAACTGAGTCAAGCCAGGCAGTAATGGCATTGAGCATTTTCTTTTTGCCTGATTAAAAAGTAATATAAATAAACAAATATATATAGAGTTAAATTTTTAGGTATGATAATGCATTGTGGTTGTTTTTAAGGCTCTCACTTTAAAGCTACAAATAAGTATTTATTGAAGTGAAACATCTCCATTTATTTTAAAATAACTCATTGGGAGTGTGGAAGGAAAGTGGTTTGGTGTATGAAAGAACCATGGTTAGCCTTGTATTGACAATAGGTGTTGAAGTTGGTTGTTAGGGGCATGGGGTTGATTATGTTCTTACTCCTTTTGGATGTGTTAAAAAGTTTCCTAAATTTATGAATATTTGTTTGGGAATGCATTTATTTTGAAGCTAGGAAAAGATCTTGGCACTAGTGCTCAGGAGTGCCAAGGCAGAAAGATCATAGGTTAAAAATCTTAACTTGAGAGACATTACTATATTAAGTAACTTTTCTCGTTGCTGTGATAGAATCCTCAACAAAAATAATTTAAGGAAGGAATAGTTTTCTGTGGCTCACAGTTTGAGGACACAGCACATCTTGCTGAAGAAATCATGGCAGGAGCTTGAGCAGGAGCTGTCACCTTGCATCCGCAGTTAGGAAGCAGAGAAATGAATGCTGGTACTCGACTTGTTTTCTGCCATGTGCGTGCCGTGTGTGTGTGTGTGTGTGTGTGTGTGTGTGTGTGTGTGTGTGTGTGTGCACGCGCGCGCACGCGCGCGCACGCACCTATGCCACACACATACACAAGTGTGACATCAGGAATTACCCTAGGTTATTCTTCCATTTTATTGCTTTGCTCTGAGGTTTCCCAGGTTCTACCTTTCAGGGCAGAATTGAAGGCCTTTGAATTAAGGCCTTTGTTTTCGAGGCAGAGACTTCAACCCCTGAACTGTCTCCCCAGCCTTGCTTTCTTTTGTTTAGTCTAGGACTCCAGTCCATGAGATGTTGCTGCCCATAGTTAGAGTGGGTCTTTCTACCTCAGTTAACCTAATCTGGAAGCTCCCTCATAGACATGACCAGAAGTTTGTCTTTTAGGTGACTCGAGATCCTTCCAGAGTGACAATATTAACTGTCTTCCTAAAGCCTATTTTTCTTGCTTACAGGCAGAAAGTACATTTCTGTCACTTGCTGGAAAGAGGAGGGAAACGTGATTCAGCATGCTAGAGAAATAATGACAGGATTTGTTCATAGGAGAAGGAAAATGGCTATTTGGTTAGAAATTTACCCTTCTTATTCTCAGCAGGTGGCTGTATTCTAGTATATGTGGAGCAGGTAGGCTAGAAGAAGGCAGAATTCCCCTCTTTGTTTTTCATTGTTATACTAAGATAGTTTCCTGTCGTGTTAAGCTGGTTCTTGCAGTTCTTGTGCCCTTGTACACTTTATTATTGACAGAAACTAGGTGGTCCAGCCCTTTACTCCAGGGAGAGTGAGCAGACTCAGTTTGACTACAGTGTCTGTATCTGTGCATAATACTGAAGAAAGCAATTGCAGATCAGCTGGTCACTGCATGTAAGACAGCCAGTAGGTGAAGGAAGTGTTGCAGTGTGGACACCAAGCATGGAGATTCTCAGCTTGAATCTGGACACTGTGATGTGGAGGTCTTCCGCTTGTAGTTTGTGCTTATGTGTGTTTGGATAAATCAGTCCCTGAAACCTTTACATCTGTTTTATAAATGGGAATAATGGTAATAGTTGTGGAGATGCTGACTGAACTGACATTTAGAAATTTGGCGTTTGGTTAAGATTAGTTAACGACATTAATGACTGGTGACTGTGCTAGCCAAATTTCTGTCCCTGTTGTTAAATGCCTGACAAACATCCTCCAGGAGAAAGGTTGGTTGCGACTCACTGTTTCAAAGGCTTCAGCCACACTCAATTGGCTTTGTTATTTCCCAGCTGCGGCAAGGTGGGATGTTGCAATGGGGAACATGGGTGGAACAGAGCTACCGACCCTACGGTGACCAGGAAGTACAGGGCAGGGGATGGGGTAAGGATGGGTAGGGAGGAAGAGGCCAGGGACAAGCCATACCTTTCCAAGTCATGTCCCTAGTGACTTCCCTCCTCCTTTCCCTCCCAGTAGCCCATTCAGGTATGAGCTCATCTATGGATAAATCCACTGATGGGGCTAGTTCCTTTGTGAGCCAGTCGCCTATCAAGACCTCCACTTCTGAATATGGGGTCACACCTTCAGTGCTTAAGTCTTTTCAGAATCATAAACCCACATTAGGTGGTACAGAAAATGAGCACATTTCCCCAGAATTGTGCCATTGGAGGGAAGTTGGAGATGGAAAGCCCACCTGAAAGAGAGGTCACCCTGGGACTCAAACTATTTCTATTACAGAGGTTTTATGAGATTTAAATTTTTAAAAAAAAAATTTTTTTTTAGGGGCTGTTGAGAAGGCTCAGTCAGGGGTTAAGACTGTGCCTCACAAGCAGAAGGTCCTAAGTTGGATCCTGGAACCCACATATAAAATGCTAGGTGGAAATACCTGCACTTCTGTTCTGGAAAAATCCAAGAGTGAAGGAAAAAAGAAATGGAAACAGTCCAGGATGATTTGTGAAGTCACTTTTGGGCTTCCACAGGTACACATAGTGCCTTCTCTCACACACTCTCTCTCTCTCTCTCTCTCTCTCTCACACACACACACACACACACACACACACACACACACACACAAATTTTTTTAGTTACTTAATTTAGTGAGATAGAGAAAGAGAACACATGTATACCATGGTGCATGGGTAGAGGTAGCAAGACACTTTTCAGAGATCAACTCTCTCTCCCACCATATGAGCTTCCAGAGGTTTCCAGGGATTGAACTCAGATCTCCAGGTTTTGGAGCAGATACCTTACTGCTGGGATTTTGAATTTTGACACATACTGACAATCCTAGTGTAAGCAGGTAAAGGCACGTGCCACCAAGCCTGACAAATTGAGTTGGAGCTCTTGTACCCACATAATGGCGGGAAAAACAACTCTGGCGAGTTGTGCTCTGACTTCCACACGCACAGTGTTCCATTGTTTGCAGACATCTTCTGATTCTAGAAAAGCTTCTGAGTTGCCATAGTGTCAATCGAACATAGTTAAGGGTAGGGAGTGCAATCACACACGAGAAACCTTACGATAGCATCCTGGTTTTGGTGAAATTACCATTTTAATCATTGTTTTGAATGAGATTCTTCAAAGAAAAGCTACTCAGACCAAAACATTTCTTTTACACTGAATATCCTGAGCAGGAGGCATATCCTGTGGTTCTGTGGTTGTACCTGGTGTATGTTCGTTCATTCTTTTCTTCTACTTACTCTGTCTGCACAGACAGGGGAGGGGGAGATATATCTCATCATGCATGTAGAAGTCAGAAAACAACTTTCTTTGTGTGTGTCTGTCTGTCGGCACTGTGTGTGCCCGTGGAGGCCTAAGGGTGATTTTACAAGCCATCCTGGATTGCTTCTACCCTTTTTGCTTCACTCTAGGATTTCCCAGGCTCTGCTTCCAGAACTAGAAGTGCAGGCTGTTTCCGTTTAGCGTTTTGAGTGTACTTCTACCTTCTTTTTTTGCTCTGGGATTTCCCAGATTCTGTCTACCAGAGCTGGAAGTGTAGGCCACCACCATTTCTGCCTGGTGTTTTTACGTGAGACCTGGGATCCAAACTTGGATCCTTCTGCTTGCTAGGCAGTCTTAACCTCTGAGCCATTTCTCTAGCCCTGAAGCGGATTTTTCTATGTTTAGTAATAGATACTCTTTTATTTTTTTTTAAACTTTTTTGTGTATGTGTGTTTGCATGTGGGTAGTTGTACACCAATGCACTTGAATGTGTATCCTGTGGAGGCCCAAGAATGATACTGGAAATTATCCTTGGCTGTTCTTCCATCTTACTATTGTGAGCCTGGTTTTCTACTCAAATCCAGAGCACACAGGGCTAGTCTGGCTAGCCAGCTGGCTCTGAGGATTCCCAGACAGGTGAGCCGCCACACCCATATCGCTTTTTATATGGGGATTATTGCTTGTGAGGCAAAGGCTTTAACTCCTGAGCCATCTCTCCAGCCCTAGATATTCTTTCTCTCTCAGTGTTGCTGGGAGAATAGCATGTAAAGATAGCTACTACGAAAATGCTTTGCAAAGCACAGTACAAACGGGAGGTGTAAAGGAAACAGTTCACTGAGAAAACGCACACTATCAGATCACCAAGTCATGGGTGCCAGTGGGCCACAATTTAAACGACTCTTCTGCTTTCAAGATGGGGTTCCTTTTGGTCAGTGTTGTGTTGGACACATTTCTTCTTGCACAATAGATGTTCTAATGCTTCTTACGGGAAAGTGAGGATTTTGGGACTCACGTAAAACAACTGACAGAATGTTGTGGTGTGTTACACATGCTAATGATCAGTGACAATGATGAAAACAAGTAATGACAGCAGTGGTGTTGCCTGTACTGTGGCAGTTAAACAGTGGTGTCCCTGGGCAGCCAAAGGCCTCTTACCCACATATGTGTAGTGCTTTCATGTATGAATTAGAGGGGAATCTTTCATCTGATAGTGCAGCTATTAAAGGCTGTGCTGGCTCCTTTAAATGCAAGAGAACTTTCTTATATATAGTAAACAAAGTAGAGTGATGAAATCCGGAAGTGGTCTGGTTTCTGTTGTTCACATGTAGCCACTTGTCTTGTGTGGTGCCCTCTGGAGGTTGAAAGTGCCAACTACAAAGAAGAGTGGATTGTGAGATGCATGAAGAAAACATGTGAACTTTTGGCTATGTCATCCCTCATATTAGACAGCTAAACAAATGCATACCATAAAAGCTTTTAAATGAAACTTTTGAAAAGCTCTGTTCATTCAGTATAGCAGATGTGTTGCTTTTTAGGAGCATTGTTTATTTGTGACAACTACATTGAATTTAACTGAGAATCTGCAAACGTGGTCAGATGGTTTTCAGCTTCTGGACTGATGTGCAGGTCCAGGAATCATGTTTGCAGCTTCAGCCAGTTCAGCACCGACTGATCTTACAGAGAGGTTTCAGAAATGTTTTCTGTGTTTCAAAAGGGAACATAGGTGTGGTTAAGTCACAGGCAGTGCTCAGTTCCTGTCCTTTGTGGTTTAAAGGTCTTGCATCATTCAACACAACAAAGTAGCAGGCATGCAGATGACCTCAAATTGCTTGTGATCCCAGCAGCTCGGCAGTTGGAGTTCTGCAGCAAGAATGCTTGGGGATTTCTTGCTCAGTGCTGGTGGGACCTTAGAGGACTCAAGTCCCATGTTGGTGGAATAAATGTGTGTAGCATGCCCTCTCTAGCCGAATTGTGGATGGGGTCTTTTTTCTTGATCATCATTTAGAGATGGTAGTGTAGACAGTCTGAGTGCCAGCCTTCTCTTGCTCATTGGTGCTTTGGGAGTGCTTGAGCCTTCCTCACAGTTATGGAAAAAAGGAGCCGTGCCTGTCAAGGAACTTGACTGTCCATTAATGCTTACTACTAAGCATTTGCTCACTTCCTGTTCTCTTACTTCCATCTCTTGTGCTCATCAACATAAAGGATGTCACCTGTGCAAAAACTTACTTTACAGGAAATGAGGAAACCTGAGTGAAAAGCAACCTAAAGCCACTGAGTCACGTCCTGTGAACTGAACCCTTTTCTCACAAGAATACTGATAAGTGCTGGCCACAGACCCACACAAGGAATTTAGGTGACATTAGATTGAATTGTATAAGAATGTGGGTTATTCTGTTTCGTAGAGGAAATTCTGTTGTTGAATGTGATTTGATGTGGTTAATAAAAAGTGTTAACAAGATTTAGATCAGAGGCCCAGTAGCCACTTAGCACCTTTAGAAGCAATTCACACCCAGATTACACCTGAGAGCAGTTATTTGTGGTGGTGAAGAGCTGTTCAAGATTGTGTAGCAGCCCTCAGTTATGAGACTGCTTATACACGTCCTTGCTCTTTCTGCATGTTCTCACTCTAGAGTTGCCTCAGTGTGTCTACTTTCTCTAGCTCTCAGAGTGTAGAGATCTAGTGGGGTTTTTCTGTACCTGGTATACTTATATAATTCTATAAATTCTCCTCTGAACACTGCTTTAGCATTAGCCATCAGATTTTGTTATGTTTGTATCCCTCAATTTAAAACATCTTCCACTGCATCCAGGAACAAGTGAGACTTGTCCTTACCAGACCTGCATAATGTCTGACCTACCAACATCCCCATAAACTATCCAGGAACTTGAAAGATAAGAACATGCAATGGAAACCTTGGGGACTAAAGCTGGATGAATGAAGGGGAATGACACTATTAGTGGGGTGACCCAAGAAGGGGCAATTTGATATGCCACAGAGGCCTGAATCCCCACAAGAATAGACAAGCCATCGGGAACCCTGGGATCCATAGAAATGGATAGGCAGGAGAGTGGGAAGGAGTTAGATGGATCGATGAAGGGAAGGGAGAGAGATGGAAGGAAAGGGGGATGGGAGGAAGCAGGGATAAGTACTCAATATGATTGTAAAACTAGAAAAAATAGGTTAATAATAAAATCTTCTAGTTCCTCTTTAAATCTCTTTGTTGTTTAATTTCCTGATATGGTTTCAGTTGTTTTAGGTCATTAAGATTTGTTTTGTGATCCAGTCTTCTTGGAGCTGATGGTACACCTGAGGGAAGTATGAATTCTGAGGTCAGCGAGGCTGTGGTGGTGCTGTCCATGACATGCCTTCTCTGTCCTGCTAGCTGTGCCTCTACCCCAGAGACAAGTGGGGTCTCCGCCTGTGTGCATTGGGTGCCTCTCTCACTTCAGTTCCATCAGCATTTGTTTTGAAACTGTTGTTAGTTGTGTACAGTGTTTCCTCAGTGTTCATTACTCATTGTGTGGACTCACTTTAGTGGCTCCTGTGGTGGTATCTTACCACTATTGTAATAGAGAAACTTTGCCACATGTGGATGCCTTTATCTTTCCTTCTTTACACTGTGGTGGTCCTTGTTGCAGCCACATCCTTTGAGAACCCCAGCAGGCCACGTTCTAATTAAGACTTTCATCCAGTACCTACATTTTCAAGCGCATTGGAGTAGAGAAAGAATCTGTTATATTCTTTACCAGCTCTTTTGCTGTTCCTTCATTTGTGAAATTGTAGGTTTCTTTTTTCTATCATTTGCCTTTGGCTTCAAGCTGCTAAGCAGAAAGCCACAACCCTAGCAATTTAGACACTGTTCTGGAGTGTGGAAGTCCTGAGTTAGGCTGTCTCAGACACACTCTTGTGAGAACTGTCTAGTCTCGCAGATGAGTTGTTTGTCGCATTGAGGCCTGCCTTTGGGGAAGTTCTTTAGACAGCCAAATGCAAATGGTAAAGGCAATGCTTTCATCTCTGAAATGGAATGAGGAAGACACAGTTAAGCTCCTGGTGCCTTTCATCTGAAAAGACTCAAAGGATTCCTACAACAGTGCTTGAAGTTATGAATAATTTACTTGACATTGACACCTTGATTGTTCGTCTCACAAGGAATGTTGATGTCTGCTTATTTTTATATATTGAATATTATTTTGTGTCCTCCAGTCTTAGGCACAAGCATGACTTTCACCTCCACAGCTGCTTTATAGTCAAAGACAGATGCTGGATGAATGCTGTAGACCCCATACGCTGGATTCAGTTGCAACAAAGAGTAGTACTAGAGCCTCGGCTATAGAAGCTTTGCTGGAATCCCTCACAGTGCCTTCTATCTCTTCTTGTCTGCTGGTGAATGTAGTTTTTCATTTGGAAGTGGGAATGGTTCTGGGCAAGCAGCTAGGGCTTCTGCCCTATCCATGTACACCTTCCACACACACTCCAAGCATTTTGGAAAATTATCTGTGTGCCTTTACATAATTCCTGATTTCATTTAATCTTAAGTAATACAAGACTTTGCAACTGGAGTTGGCAACTGTCTGTAGAAACATGAGGTCTTATTAGAGTTCCTTTTACATATAAAGTCTCTAAATCACTTTTATTTCAGCAGTGGCAAAGTTTATCTGTCTCTTTGTCTGAAATGGATTCTGTGAGAATTCTTTGGTCTGGCATAGCAGTTCATAGCACAAGACACCTGTGTCTTTTTGAATTTGTGTCTGGATAAATAGCATCTGATGAGCTTCTGGCTAAATTCTTGGTTACCTCTGGGAAGTCTCCTCAAGTGTGCTTTTGACCCATGCTAAGTTTCCCACGGATGTTGCCAGTTTCGCTAGTAATTCCTTTGCCAGCTCTTTCCTGGCCATGCCCAGTTGCCATTCTGTTGTAGGCATGGTATTTACTTATGACTCTGGTGGGTGGAGCCTGGGAAATTGCAGAGCAAAGCAAAAAAGAGGTAGAAGCAGTCTAAGGTGATTCCCAAAATCACCCTTGATTCTCCACAGGGTCACACAGTGTCCTCTCTCTCTCTCTCTCTCTCTCTCTCTCTCTCTCTCTCTCTCTCTCTCTCACACACACACACACACACACACACACACACACACACACACACACACACACTAAGTAAATAAATAAATAAAAAAGGAAAAAAAGAAACTAAAAATCTGCTTAAAAAAAGAAATTTAAAATGCACCAGAAATAGGCATGTAATACAAAGTAAGACAATAACTGAGGAACATTAGAAAAAGGGCAGAAATAAACACTTTTTTATCAGTAATTATATCAAAGATAATGGATTAAATTTTGTAAACGAGACAGTTTGGCAGAATAGATTAAAAACATGATTAAATACCTATTAATAGTCTAGATTTATTTTATATTCAGATAAGGATAAATTGAAAGAATGGAAAATGATATTTTATACACACAGTAACCAAATGGGAGCTGGATGAGCAATGCTGATGTCGAAGTAGACTGAGGGCAAGACTGGCTCTAGAGTCAGAGAACACTCCGTAGCCACAGAAGGGTTAGTGCATGGAGAAGGTTCGTGGTGTTGGGAGCACACCGCTAAGCAAGTAACGCATCCCCAGGCCTGCTTGTGTCTCACACACACCCTAGCCAACTTGTAAACAATGCATCAAGGAATTCTAACATTCTATCATGTAATCTAAGGTGAGGACCAACTTCTTCTGCGGCACAGGAGGCCTTGTCAAAATTTAACTTTTGCCTGATGCTAACTCTTTCCCTCCTACCCAGGTACGAAGATGCTCTGGTCCTCTTACTCACTGAGGTGTTGAATCGAATCCAGTTCAGATATAACCAGGCTCAGCTGGAGGAGTTGGATGATGAAACTCTGGATGATGATGTAAGAGGCAGGATGGAACTGACAGAAAACTAACTGAAATTACCAGTGAAATTGGCAGCATCTGTGAGGTGTTCTGACTCGTCCTGACGGGAGTCTTGGAGTCTGCAGCCTTGTGTTCAACCAGAGTGGCTTCTCAGTTGGAGTTGTGCATCTGAAATCTTTTAGCTTCTGCCTGGAGTCTCTCATCTCCTTGACTGTGAAAATGCTTCACAGGGCATTTTCCCCCATATGGACTAGAACTACTAGTCTAAAGTAGAAACTCCAATTGTGTAGTGAGAAGTGCTTTAAGTGAGAACACTTTTTATTTACCTCCTTGCACCCCAGTCTCTGCTCTACACAGGATAACAAACACAACCTGCCTAGATATTGGTGGAAATGGTTCACAAGGTGTTTTAAATGACAGGCCAGAATGACCGTCTGAGTAGATTGTAGATGATGTTTTTTTTTTTTAAATGTACCTTGACTATATCAGTGCTGGTCTGTTTGATCTTCATAAGGAAACTTTCTCCTAATCATCTGGCACTTTAAAATTTCAAGTAATTTCTGTTAGTCTCAAAATTCAAGTGACTGTTGGTATATGATTAAGGTCACAAGGTAGCATTTTTAGGTTAGAAGAAAAACACAGGAACCCAATGGCCTGGATTTGAGTCTCTGCAGTCAGAGGCACCCAGGGCTTGGGGTCTGAAATCCTTACCTCCCTCATCTCTCCAAAAGGAAGGGTCTGTCTGCTTGTGCTCACAGTTGCAGTGCAGGTGGCATGAATGTTGTGCTGGGGTCCCAGCAGGGGGTCGTTAGACTAACTGCTGCAGGTCAGGGCTCCTAAGCCTTAGCTTGGGAAGAATCACCAGAAGAGCTTGTTAGAGCACCCTGATTCTGGAGGACTGGGAGGATGGCAGAATTCACGTTGTTAACAGGCTCCAGGGGACACAAATCCTGCCTGTCCGTGGACCACACTTCCAGTGGCGCCAATTTAGTCAGATGTATGTAAAGAAACAATGATGCCTTTTTACAGACCTCTCTCTCTGATCTCTGCACTTCTGTGTCCCTAGGGGTGATTGTAGGTTATTCTATGTGAGTTTTTTTGCTGTCTGAGGAAGTGGCCACGAAGAGGGCAGGGCTCCACCTGCCTGGAGAGCTGACACTTTTCTTTCCCCCACAGCAGCAGACAGAGTGGCAGCGGTACTTACGACAGAGCTTGGAGGTTGTGGCCAAAGTGATGGAACTCCTTCCCACACATGCCTTCTCAACACTGGTAAAGAAGTCTAATTGGTTGTCTGTCTGTGTATAATAGCGAGACCTTAGTACTCTCTCTCTAGTCTGTCTTTTCTCTCTTCCTTCTCTCGGTATCTGTAAATTGTACATTTATTTAATGTGTGTGCCTGCAGAACGTGTGTTGCATTTGTGTATGTGGAAGCCACAGGTCAACCTCAGGTGTTTTTCCTCAGGTGTTGTCCACCTTAGTTTCCCCCTCATGCTTTCTAAAAAGAATAAGAAACAGCTTCATTTAAGTGCTCAACTATATACTTTTACCTTGGGCCAAATCTTCAGTTTGCTTTAAAACAGACCAATGCATCTTGTGCCTGTCATGCATATGTCTGCCTTTTATTTGCCCAAGAAAAGGGATTTGATTGTGTAGCAGTTTCTGTCCCACAGGTATGTCACAACAGCTCCTGTAGGAGCAGTGCGTGCTGATCAGGAGCTGTGGAAACCATTTTCAGACAGCTGTTCTCATCGGCCAGCCCCAGGGACCCTCCTGTTTTTACCTCCTCAGCACTGGAATTGTGGGCTGGCACTACCACACTTGGCTTTTTTTTTTTTTTAATGGGTACTGGGGATCAAACCGAGGTCCTCTATTTTGGCACAGCAAACACTATACTGTCTGAACTGTCTCCATAACCCTAATTAATTATAGAGAATAATTAGCATAAATCAAGTCTCAAATTTACTATAACATATTAGAAACTGCTACTTCTTGGAAATGCTGTTTGGCTTTAGATACAGTGAATTTTAGAAATGCCTTAATACTTTCATTGGTAGTTTGATGGTAGGCAGGCCATACAGAAGCATTGTTTAGGCAAGTTACATTGTAGACAAGCTGTCACTCTGGACAGAGTGCTAGGTCACAATGCAGTACTTACCTGGAACCTTTGTTTATAAGGATGGTTTCATTTACTGTGTAGCACAGTTTTTGATCTATCTCACCCTCAAAGTCATCAGGCACAGCTTTTGTACGCAGCTAGGTGACTAGTGTATTTATGGAAAGAAGCAGTTTACTTTGCTGCCTGCCTCTTCACAGTAAGTTTAAGTCTGGATTTATCTTAATGGTGTGGAAAACGGCTTGGGAAAGAAAAATTGTTTTTTTTTTTTTGCACACAGAAACATCCAAGTGGTTGGGGTTGCCTTTACCCTGTGCCCCTTGCACATCAAGAAGGCACACCTGATGCTTCTTTCAAGGGTAAACTCGGGCTTTCTGCCCACTGTTAGGATGCATTTGTCAGTGCCATCGTCCTCAGGTGCTATGCTTCAGCTGATAAGTTGTTGCCTTTTTCTTCTGACATTGATTGCAGAGAGTGGAGGAGATAGTGAGGGAGGACACTGAAGGGAATCACTTCATGTGAAGGTCTCAGGGGAAAGGTTTTGATCTTGTTCTTTTTCCCTTAAGCACTTAATTAAAAAAAAAAATTTATTTCTCGTGTGTGTGTGTGTGTGTGTGTGTGTGTGTGTGTGTGTGTATCAGAGGTCACTGTATGTCCCTGTGGAGGACCAAGGGTAACTTTGGGAATCATCCTGGATTGTTTCTACCTCCTTTTTGTTTTGCTCTGGGATTTCCCAGGCTCTGCCTACCAGGGTTGAAAGTGCAGGGTAATTCTGTTTCTACTTGGCGTTTTTACAAGGGACTTGAGATCCGAACTAAAGAATTTTTGCTTATAAGGCAGAGTTTTAACCCCTGAGCCGTCTTGCCAGCCCACTCATTACTATTATTATTATTCTTAAATTTTATTTATTTATTATTTATTCAATTGTGCATGTATGCGTGTGTACCCGTTTTTATGTATGTGTGTGTGTGTAGAACCACGGACGAATTTGGGAACCACCATGGACCGCCTCCACCTCCTCGTTTACTCTGCCCCGGGATTCACAGGCTCCGCCCTACCAGGACCAGAAGCGCAGCCCCCCCCTTCCGCCCGGCGTTTATACGTGGGGTCTAGGTTCTGAACTTAGGACCTTCTGCCTGCAAGGCAGAGGCTTAACCCCTGAGCCACCTCTCCAGCCCCTATTATTATTATTATTATTATTATTATTATTTTAATTTTTAAATAGTTTCAAAACCTGAAGTTAATGATTTTCATCTTGAACTTTGTCTCTCTGTTTTCAGTTCCCGGTTCTTCAGGACAATTTAGAAGTTTATTTGGGATTGCAGCAATTTATAGTTACTTCTGGGTCAGGTAAATTGCTCTTTACTTTGGAATTTAACATAACATTAAATCAATTAGACTGAGTTATTTCTCAAGCCTCTGCTGTGAGTTTCCTAGTACAGCTTCTCAAATAGGAGCTTTAAGAAAGCCATGTTCAGAGGAGCTGTGGGGAAGGGAAAGATAAGAAAGGTTGTGATGCTGTATTTGAAAGAAGTGCTGGAAAGGAAGAGAACTCCAAAAGCCCAACTTTTCTACCTCCCTCTGAACAGCAAGTGCACTGGAAAGAAAATGGATTGGGCTTCTGCCAGGACCGTGTTTACCTCTGCCTTGTGAAATGAGGACACCAGAGTAGGCGCTCCAGGTGGAGCTTTGGTAGCTTCTTGCTCGAGCTGCCTGAGGGAAGCTCCTCCACAGCAAGCTGCAAAGGCCTCACTATTTGCATGTCTCCCCTTCTGGAGTGCAGGCTAGTACTTGTTACCTTACTGATAGTAGTAATAGCAGGCACAGGATGGTTGATAGTTAACTTCATTCTCGCCTCTGTTCTGGGAGACGTAAGTGAGCATCAGTGTTCAGAGTGGTGATATGCCTGAGCCCACATAATTCAAGGTGGTGTAACGGGGTATAAAACAGGTATGAAGGATGCCATGACTGGCATTCACTTTTGTCAGCTTGAAACACCAATAGCTTATATATACCACCCTCTTCCATGCCATCTTACAATGCTCTTCTGGGATTCCGTACAGGACGTATGCCCAGCCCTGACCTCCTGTCTCTGTGTCAGGTCACTGCTCTCTCAGCTTGGCACTAAATCACCCAGAAGACAGCCACTTCCTGGCTAAGCTTATCATTCATGGCAAGGCCTCCATAGGGTCTCTTTGTGAGGCTGTCCTTTGTAGTGGTCTGTGATAGTTGATTTCCACGGTGATTAATCCAGTGGACCCCAGGAGGCCAATTTTGGATTTGGCATGCCCCAAGTACCACCCTGGCTCCTAGACAGGGCAAGAGCAGCTTATGTAAACTTGAGTAAATTGAAAAACCACCATGCATGTCATCAGTAATGAAGATCCCTGAGCTAGATATTCCCAGAATCCATGGACAGGGATAATCATACGCAGGTGGTCTCTTCAAGGGACATTGCAACTACAAATGTATTTTTCGGATCCTGAGAATATCATTTTTGATCTGTTTGTTTAAAAAAAAATGTTCCTCCCATTGATCCTAAGGTTCCTATCCAGTGAACTGGTCTTTAGGTAGATATCCTCCAGGGTTTGAATCCTTATCTGAGATGACTGATAACTCAGCTTCCCATCCTAAAAGGACAACCTAACGTTTTCCCTGAATCAAATGTTATGTATCTTCCCTCATTGAAGCACACTAACTTGACAATTTCACAGAGCTCTTGGCTTTTCAAGATCATTTATGAACTCATTCTCCCCACTGATCCTGGGTGCATATTGCAGTGGCAAATCCTCTCAGGGCAGAAAGTACTTATTTCTTGTTTTTAAAATGAGATTTGTTATCCACGATGAAACATTCTCCCATGTCTTACAAGCTCAGAAGTCAAGTTTCCAATACAAAAGCTATTAAACACATTGAAACTGAGTTAAGCACATCTCATTCCCTGGTTCCCACGGCCACTTGCCCCTTAGATAACCTCCAGCTATACTGCCAGCCTCACCTCTGGGAGAAGCATGGCATTTTTTCCTCTCATTTGCATTGCCTCTGCCTATCCTGAGTCTCTTCTAAAGTTGGGCTGGAGGATATCAGGTGCAGTTCTTTCCTTTGTTTTTAATTTTTATTTTTGTATTTCAGTTTTCGCTTGTGTATCTCTGTGTGTGTGCGTCTGTGTGTATCAGAGGGCACTGGGTGTGCCTGTGGAGTCCCAAAGGGACTTCAGGAATCATCCTGGATTGCTTCTCCATACTCTTTGCTTTGCTCTGGAGTTTCCTAGGCTTTGCCTTCCAGGACCTACCAGCAGTATAGGTCTCTGCCATTTCCACTGGTGTTTTTATGTGGGATCCAACATCTGAACTCAGAACCTTCTGCTTGCAACGAAGAAGCTTAACCCCTGAGGCAGCTCTCCAGCCCACTTCTTTTCTTTTTTGATTCTACAATTATTTATGACGCTTAGGTTTATCGAGAACGGCAGGGTTACATACCTACACACATGCACACACACCTTTCCCCAGAATCACTGGCAGAGTCACAGCAAGAGATTTGATGTGGTCACTCTTCTGCTGTTGCTGATCCTGCTTTGGTTTCCTCAATAAAGACGAGAGCAAAACACATACCAGTGTGGCCCATTTCCACGTGTCTCTCGTGCTCTGACAGGTCACCCCTGTCTCTGCTGTTTGGACTGAGACCCTTTTGTTGCTGTTCTCCTCAGACCCATTTCATTCTTGTGTTCTGCCCTACCTCGCTGAGACCTTGCCTCCATTCTACATTGCCCTTCACTTTTTTGGTCAGCTGTGCAAGCTTTCTGACCACAAAAATGGTTTCAGACTTAATTCAGTGTGGTGTCATTTGTAATGTGTATCTTCTGTCAGAGTATGATATCTCAAATGCTGTTTTCATGCCTTTGCCGTCACCTCCTAGGCAAAGGGTTAGATTTGAACATGGCTTAGAGTTCTTTTAGACTCTTTCATGATAACCTGTCTTATGGAAGAGCAGGTATTTTGAAAGTTTCTATAGCCCTTCAGGTAGCAGTTTTTCATCTGATGGTCTTACTTTAAAGTGGATATTCTGTACTGAGCGCAGTCGGTAAGGAGATAGGCTTGCAGATAGTTGTGGGGTACCAGGCGGGAAGGCTACTGATGGCCCTGGTAGTTCAAATATTGGCCAGCAGTTCATTGTGGGTCAGTGTGAACAGCTGCCGCCAAGGCCAGGTGTGCTGCTGGGCCATGTGGTTGGAGGATACCAGATTCCTAACCTGGAGCAAGATGGGACTGGAGAGTTTGATTTGTGATACGGTGGTTTGCATACCTGTAGCCCCAGCATGTTCTTCTTGTGGATAACTGAGAGGTATTGTGTTCCAGGGCACAGACTGAACATCACAGCAGCCTCTGTTTGTCCGCTTTGCAGATGGCATGGAAAGGCCATGTGTGGTTTTGAATAGCATGAACCGTTGATAGCACATGCATTAGGTTAAACCAGATGGATATGGTTTTGTTCATTTGAAACCGGTCAAATGTCAACAGATTCATACAGTTCAAAATTATAGTTTAAAACATGGCTTGACAAACTAGGGGAAATTATCAAGAGCAGTGATCGTATGGGAAGAATTCCCAGAAGGAGGATAACAGGAAATGTGGGGGGCCAGGGTTGTATTTCAGTCCGGAGGGGTTTTAAGGGAATGTTTCCTCATGTCACACATGTGTCAGCAAGCTTGGACTCTGCTTGTCTGAGCCCTTCTCTGGGGAATGGAATGATAGGAAGAAGTCTTCCTTGGTTTTTGGGCCAAAGCCATCCAAGGGTGGGAGGCCTTGGGGCGCACGAGACGCTAGAGCAGTCAACAGTCTTCCGTGTGGCTCTTGGAAGCAGTGGCCTCACTGCTTCGGGCAAGTTTAAAAATTGACCCTGCGACATGGTTGCCTAAGTACAAGGCTGACAGCTCATTGACATTCAGAAGGCATCTTTTGGGTCACTGGAAGTTAGACTTGTCTCTCATCCTGTGGCCTACTTGACCTCATGCATGACCCAGCATGAGCCAAAGCTACCTCTTCATGATTCTGTTTGTCCTGTGGGCTCATCAGGCTAGAGCGCAGTGGTCATCTTGTTGAGCACAAGAGCGAGGTGCCGTCCTCAGCCACAGCCTCCACTTATTGCAGTCAGATTCCTGGTTCCCATAGCCAAGGTCTTGATCTTCCAGAGGACTGGGGGACGACTCAGCTTGGGACAAATCAAAGCCACCTTTTGTCACAGACTGTCCCCCTTTGAACTCCTTCCTTGATTTACCCTTCCTTTGGTTCTCTGGCTTCTTGGGATCTGACCTCTGTGGCAACAACTTGTCCAAGACATTTGTCCTTTTAGTTGCTGTCTGCCTGTTGTGGCTGTGGTAGACACATGGGGATATGGAATGCTTAGGGCACTTGCTGCTTTCATAGGGCCGCCCTCTGAGGCTTCCTCCCCAGAAGTGCCATTGAGTAGCAAAAGTGCATATTCCTGTCAAACTCCCAGGGCTCTGCCCTGTTTCAGCTGCCACCTGTTCGGTTATGTCTAGGCCACTTGTGCATTTACAATTACTCATTCTGTATTAGTTGCCACCTCAAGGGATTCTGTAGTCAGTAAGAAGACAGGTTTGAAGATCGTCGAGTGAGGGAAGAGGGTTGTAGGTGTTAGATGATGCAGGGTGGGAGTGACTGAGTGTATGGATGGTGGGTTTGCAGGTGCAGGAGGCCGGGACTCACCGTGGGCCTACCTGATGTCCTCAAACTCTGGTCTTTCTCCAGTCCACTGCCTTCTGTCTTTGTTGGGTGTCTGTGAAGATAGAGTCCAAAACACAAGGCACAACTAAATGGTATTTTTCACCTTAATCGAGCACCACACTGGATAGATTGTAAAATAGTGAATTAAGTAGTAGCATTTTTTTTTTTTCCATTTCAGGAGTGGAAAGAAAGTTTAGAATGGTTGGTGAGAGAAGAAGCTGTAGGGACTGTCTTCTGCACCCAAGTCCTGTCCCCTCTTTCCCATGCTGTATCCCAAGGGGTGGAATGCAAAACGCACCCCAGGGCAAATCTGTCAACCAGGATGGGGGTGATTTGATCTTGAGACAGCCATGTGCAAAGATAGCAAGTCTAGGGTCACAGCTCACTTAGAGCACTAGTTCTGTCTTGGAAACAGTCATATTGGACATGGTGGCGACGACCTACTTGATGCGCTTCGTGGATAAAGTTGGTGATGTTGTAACCTTACCAGCTCAAAAGCAATCAGACTGGGGTTGTCTGTCCCCAACCTGTGTCCCTGGAGCACACATGGGAAAGCTGATGGTGGAGACCAAGCCCAGATGTTCTGCTCTGTATTGGGGTGCACCTCAAGTGTTGCTTTATTGGAGCATTGGTTTGCACATCTGTAGCCCAAGCATGTTCTTCTTGTGGATAACTGAGAGGTATTGTGTTCCAGGGCACAGACTGAACATCACAGCAGAGAACGACTGCCGGCGCTTGCATTGCTCGCTGCGAGACCTAAGCTCCCTGCTGCAGGCTGTGGGCCGCCTAGCTGAGTACTTCATCGGGGACGTGTTTGCTGCGAGGTTCAATGACGCCCTCACAGTGGTGGAGAGGTAGGGCGAGCGTGCCATGAGCCCCCTGTCAGAGTGCAGCTCTCTGGCTCATGGGGAGGCAGCATGCATCCCTGTCCTGTTCCCTTTCCCTCTGCCACATACAGGCAAATAGGGAGCTGTGACAGTTTGCCTACATGGTTGATGATAAATGCATGATGATAAAACACTTGAGGGATCAAGGGGTTTTATCCTCTTGTCTGGCCAAGTATATAGGAGAATATCATCTTTCTTAACCAGTTCTCTCTATTTTATTTACCTGCCCAGGGACTAGTTCCACCCACCATGGTCTGGGCCATCCACATCAACTAGACTAGCATAGGTGCGCTCTGGGTTAATTCAACTACTAATTCTGTATAAACGGGCCCAGAATGCAAACCTCCAGCCATCAAGTAAGTACCTAAGATAGGAGCAAATTACCATTAGCTTCTCTGAACTTCAGGGCCCTCTTACAAAACAGAATGGAAATAGTTTTTTGTAGGTTTACTGTGAGAATTATGTAAGGTAATTAATATAGTGTGTGGTACAGGACAAAATAATAAACACAAGCTGTTACTTTATTGACAATCTTATATGTAGTTACAGAACAGTACTGGTCTCAGAAATTCATATCTCATAGGATAGATAATGTTGTGAAAGCAGCGCTGACTGGAGGGATAGTTTTTTGATCAAGTGTTTGCAAGAAGGACCCAAGTTAGATTCCCAGCACTCACATTAAAACCCAGGATGGTGGCACACACTTGTAATCTCAGTGCTGGGGAGGGCAGGGACAGGCAG
Organism: Typhlomys cinereus; assembly: GCA_023101885.1. NCBI lineage: Eukaryota > Metazoa > Chordata > Mammalia > Rodentia > Platacanthomyidae > Typhlomys > Typhlomys cinereus. The sequence goes on from JALPQD010000278.1 coordinate 1,119,711, forward strand.
ATCCCTGAACTTGGTAGCCAGCCACCCCATCCTCCTTGGTGAGCTCCAGACCAGCGAGAAACCCTTTCTCAAAATAAGTAGTGGAAGATGCCTAGAAATAATGTCTGGTGTTGTCCTCTGGCCTCTACACACATTTGTACACACACACCACACACACACACACACACACACACACACACACACACACACACACATCAAAACAAAGCAAGCCAACAAATAAGGGGATGCATCTCTATTTACATAGGCAGCCCATGTCAGAGATAAGGACTTTTTGTAGTTCATGCAGACCCACTAGGGTATTGAGAAAATGGGATATTTTTAGGCCTGACAAGAGGTGGGTCTCAGAAGTCCGTTGCAGATGTGTTTGCCAGAGAGCATCTTGTTCTACTGCCCATCCCTCTGGACACTGAAAGTTAAATACTAACGATGGGAGATTTCACCTAGGCCAGAGTGAGTGGTAAATTCAAAGCTGGATTGCTATAGGTGCAGCCCAAAACCCAGACCCCTGATGCATTCCTTTATGTGGTAGTCTCATCAATTGCAACACACAGGGAAACACCCCAAAAGCTGAACTGCGTGCATACCCGATTTTTTTCCATTTTTTTATTATTTTATTTTTCTAGTTTTACAGACATGTTAAGTACTTATCCCTGTTTTCCTCTATTCCTCCCATTTCTCTCCCTTCCATTCAACAATTCATCTCACTCACTCCCATCTTACTGCCTGTCTGCTTCCATGGACCCCAGGATTCTCTCTGGCTGTTTACTCTTGTGGTGGTTCAGGCCTCTGTAGCATACTGAGTTGCCTCTCTTCGGGCCACCCCACTGATAGGGGCATTTCCCTTCACTCATCCAGCTTTAATCCCCAAGGTTTCCACTGTATGTTCTTCTCTCTCTTGAGTTCCTTGATAGTCTGTGGGAGCATGTTGATATGTTAGTCATTATGCAGGTCTGGTAAAGACAAGTCTCACTGCAGTGAGTTCCTGAATGCAGCAGTCCTGCCTTGAATGGAGTGTCTTGTCCAGTGGTGAACCTTCCCATCTTTAGGTCTTACTGCTCCCTATTCTGTGAGGTTCCCAAAGTCTGAGGATGGGGAGAGATTAGGTTGGCCTGGTTCTGGGTGAGCCCTGCTGGGTCACTGGTGCTCTGCATTATGGCAGCCATTGCTGTTCCACTTCACTGTCTTCTACTGCCCTAGGCTGCATCCAGTCATGGTGTTGAGACTTGAAGTGTTCTTCAGATAAATTTGTGAATATACTAGCAGCTATTTACAAAGCAGTTTGGTGTACTGTCTTCTTACCTATAAGTTCATTGGCTGCTTTTCCCTATTGATCTATTTCCTTCCCTTTTTAGGTTCTAGTTAAGTTACAGGAATGTGTTCCATTCTGACAAGTGGGTCTTGAGTTTAATCAGAAAGCCGTTGATTGTCTACTTGATTCTCACGCCACTATTGCACTGGTAGTTACCTGTTGCTATGGTGATTTTTATTGCAACTTGAAGATCTCATGAGTTGATGAGGCCTGTGATTATTACTCTCCCCCAGTACCTCCTACAGTTCCTTGGTACTAAGTTATCCAGCAAGGAGGAAGTTCTCAGAACAGTTTCAGTTGATGTATTTTGCCCAAGTTCTGTAATCCCTGTGTTTCATCTTCAGTAATAGAGTCTTTTTTTTTTAACGTGGAACCTGGGATCCGAACTCAGAACCTTCTGCTTGTGAGACAGAGTCACAACCCCTGAGCCATCTCTCCAGCCCCAGTAATAGAGTCTTATTGACAGTTTTTGGGGGGGGGGAGCAACTAAGAGCAATGAAAAAAACATTGTTTGGGGGCCTTTGGACCTCTCTGATTAACATTTTATCAGGTAGTGTCACATTCCTTTACTTCTAGTGTAGTTTTAATTGTCACTGGGTTCTAAGTGGATCAGTTCAGGACTCCCCCTCCCCCCTCCCCAGTTTTCCTTACTCTGTGTTCCTCTGGCTAAGTACTGCCCATCTTGTTCCTTTATTCAAAAGACTTTTTTTTGACATTACTAGCATAGGAGGTTCTTACGGGGTTACTTCCTATAGTCTTAGGGTTTTTCTATAAATGCTTGTGTCCCTCCTGTCTCCCATCCCCTCATTCCTCCTATGTATTTTTCCCAATTATTCCCTCCATCACCCTACGTGCCATGGATACCCGATTTTATAACTGTTCTTTGTTTAAAACCAGAGATAGCGAAGAATTTCAAATCCCTTAAAAGCCACATTAATAGTAAATAATAAAGGTATATAAAATATAAAAGCATATAAATAATAGGAATCGTTCAGAAGTGACTTATTTTCTGTGTCTTTTCATTCTGTACTTTGAGAAATGAGTTTTGCTGTTTTGCTATGTGGGCTGTAACTCAAAGGTGGCAAATGATGTGCCCAGTGCACATGACCCATGAGAGCAGCCTGTGCATTTGAAGCAGTTTCCTGAGGTCTAATGCCAGACTCTTTCTGGATTACAACATTTTTTACTTCCATGCTCTGTTTTTCTTCTCAGTCCTTTGATGGCAGGCAAGGACAAGACATGTCTTCCTGTCTCAAAATAGATTCAATTCAGTATTTGAATTTGCTCTACTGAATTGTGTGTGTGTGTCTGTGTGTGTGTGTGTGCGCTACCTGAATTAACTGGTGAGATGATATGTCAGTGATCCTGAGTGATCTTTAGTCCTTACAGATCCGTACCTGTCTACACAGCTGCAGTTTGAATGCTAGGCTTTCTGTTTGTTTTTCATTAGACTGGAGTGCGAGAGGGCTCTTCTGTGATTGTGTGATCTGCCTGGCTCCTGTGATTAGCAGTGCTTTCCTTATAGGTCATGTGTGTGCTGTGGCTGCTAACACAGGTGCATTAAATGCCATGTTTAGAAGTTCACTTTGAGCGTAGAGCAGTATTTAAGGAGCAAATGTGAGAGACACAGTGTCTTCTCTCACTGACAGTTATTGCGTCCGTTACCCCCGAGCATCCTAAGATCCCAGCCAACAACTTGGTTCTTGCTCTCTTGTCCTTTCGCACTGTTGTTCAACTCTGTTTCTTTTTGGAATCAATCCTGTATTCCACTATGTGGCATCAGTACTGGTGCTTTTCAGATCTCTCAAGTCCCTGCAGCCTGCTGGGGGCCAGGAGCACACTGCTGCACCCGTATTAAGCTTCGCAGTTGATGTCCCCAAGTTTCTGTTCAGTCAGCCAGCTCAGCAGTGTTCCCCTCTCAGAAAGGAGGGTCTTGCCTCTCTGATAGGCATTCCTGTTCTAATGGCTGGAGACTGTGTTTAATGCTTGTTTGTCATGAACAACCAATAGGTTCCTCTTATGTCCAGGAGAATTGCCCTGAGAAACACCTCAGTCTATTCTAGAAGCATTTACTTCTTGGGCTGTTGAGATAGCCTTGCATGGGTATGACACCTGCTTCCAAACCTGATGACCTGTATTCAGTCCCCAGAAGTCCACATGGTAGGAGAGAGCTGATTTCTGAAGGTTGTTCTCTGGTGTTCAGTTGTATACTTTGGCGTGTCCATGTTTTCTCTTTCCTCCTTCCCCTCCTCCTCTTCCTCTTCCTCCTCTTCCTCTTCCTCCAGTTATTGTTGTTATTTTCTTTAAATTAATTAATTAATTGTGTATGTGTGTGTATCAGAGGGCACTATGTGTCCCTGTGGAGGACCAAGGGTGACTTCGAGAATTATCCTGGATTGCTTCTACCTTGTTTTGGGATTTCCTAGAGTCCACCCACCAGGGCCTAAAGTGCCGATCAATGCCATTTCCACCTGGCGTTTTTATGTGGGATCTGAGATCTGAACTCAGGATCGTCTGCTTGCAAGACAGAGTATTAATTAATCCCTGAGTCATTTCTCCAACCCATCTTCCAGCTTTTTATCAGAAGCATTTCAGCTCTTCAGAAAATCTGTAGATATGGATATGCGTATAGATAGATAATGTCTCCAACTAGATTCTACAGAGGACGTTTTACTTTTGTGTGTGTGTGTGTGTATGTGTGGGGATTCACATGTGAAGGTCTGAAGTTGACATTGCGTGTTTTCTTCAATCACACTCTGTTTTTTGAAGCAGCATCTCTCAGTTGAACCCAGAGCTCATCATTTGACTACTAGTCTAGCTAGCCTAATTGTTCAGGCATCCTGTTTGCACTTTCTAAGTGCTAGAGTTTCAGGCAGCAGCCACACCTGCCCAGCTGTGTGATCTGAACTCCATTCCTTATGCTTGTGCGGAAGCAGTTCATCCACTGAGGCATCTCCCCGGTTCTAGTCAATCAGTCCATTTGAAACGTTAAAATGATTGCAAGTAAAAACAATTTATTTTGACATTTGCTGATTTTCTTAAAACGTATTTTTCATTCTCCTTAAACTGTTGTGTAAAGCTGCATGATTGTAGGTATGTGCCTATAACCCCAGCACTTGGGAGGCTGAGGCAGAAGGATCACAAATTTGTGACCAACTTGGACTATATAGGATGACAGAAGAGTTGGAGAGAGTTAGGGGAAGAGAAGAGGAAGACAGGGGAAGCAGAAAGAAGAGAGGTTCACATAGAAACACAAAGCATTATCTAGTCATCCTAGACAACTCAGGAATACAGAAAAGCAAAGGGAAAACTGATAGCCCATCATCTCCCCACTGCACCTACCCAAGAGGAACAGTATCAGCAGAGGTCTGTGGGAATTCTTCCAGTCTTTGCTCTATGAGCGGAAATAGCTTGTGAAGATAACACAGGATATGTCCTATGAGGCTGTTTGCCTCTTTACAGTCTTTCATATTTCAGATCATCTTGATATATCATGATTTTTTATGAGCATGTTCCATTGTGTCAGATTCTTTGCACTAGATATTTATTATGTGTTTAGACCATTTGATTATGTAAACAAAGTTTCAGTAAGTGTCCTTAGATACAATTCTTTCTTTCTTATTGTGTGTGTGTGTGTGCGCGCGCGTGTGCACACGCGCACTATGACATGTAGAAATCAGAGGAAACTTTTGCAGTCAGTCTTCTACTATGCGGGTTTAGGAGCTAGGACTCAAGTCATCGGGATTGGTAGCAAGTGCCTATATCTACCGACCCATCTTGCCTGCCTTTGGATTATTCTTTTAGAATCTGGTGTTGATTCTTTTTCTGTATGAAAGAAGTCTGCTCCTGAGTTTCTTTGTTGGCATCTTGTTCATTTCATTCATTTTGGTCTTATGCCCATGTCCTTTCTCACTTGTTTCTTTGCCCACAGGTTGGTCAAAGTTACTCTGTATGGATCTCAGATAAAACTGTACAACATTGAGACGGCCGTGCCATCTGTGTTGAAGCCTGACCTCATTGATGTGTAAGTAAATGGTAGTTCTATCTTCTCAGGAAAGACACTAACCCCTAACTCTAGACCATCTAACTAGAGGAAGTACAATGCAGTTGCCACAGTAGGGGAACCCTCAAACCACAGACCTAGAGACAGCGAGATTGTTGGCTTACATGCTGGGATAGGTATGCTGGAGTGAGTATAGCTGGTTGCGCTGAGGAGAATAAGAGGAAGGTTTGCATAACATCATGGAAGATGGAGAGCAGGATGTGCCTGATGCCATTGGGGAGCAGATTGGGAGGGAGCCTGTAGGTACAGTGGATCACCCTAAAATCAGGAGTGTCACCCCATATGTAGCCGGTTGACAGTCTGAGGATAGGAAAAGACAACCTCTCAAAACACTTGCAGGATGCTTCCCTGCCAGAGACAGGCAAGTCGCAGAAAGTGAGTTCAGTTGTGACTATACCTGGAGGGTAGGGTAGCATCAGCTCCACAAGCTGAGGTCTCAGTCTCCAAGAATGTCCCTGCTGTTTCCTGTGGGACCCCGTTCCCACTCACGCACTCATTCGCTCACTCACACACACAGCTGCTGGCTGTGATGAAAGCAGGTTCCAGTTGTCCCCATCTCCGTCTCTACCCCCAGAGACTCAGCACGGGACAGGGAGATTGTCAGAAGCAGATCTCTCTTTATTGGGGGGAGAAAAGGAACTTTTATAGACCAAGGCCACCAAGGCGCGAAACTGGCATCCAATTGAATCACAAGGTCAACACATCCTATAGGTGCTAATGGTCAAGTTCAATGTCACTCAGCACAGGGGGCAGGTAGACACCTGAAAGCCAATTAAGGCTCTCTGTGAAGTGATCAGGTTACGCCCAAGACCCTTGCCCTTAGCGCCATCTTTAGTCCCATGTGCTCAGCCATGCCCTGGGGCAAATCCTGGGCGGGCCCAACAGTTTCCCCCTTCATTATGTCAACTGTAGCCCCAAACAGTTTCTTATGCTTTTGACTAATTGCTAGAAGTTGGGGTTCCCATAACCTCCTCTGTGGGTTTGATTAGCTTGCTGTAGTGGGTCACATTGAGATTGGTTACTTCAGATAAGGAGATGAGTAGAGCAAAGTATGCAAGGGGTCTCTTCTCCAGGCCCCCATGGGTCAGTATGGAGGCATGATGATGGATTGATTCTATCATCAAAAGACTCTTTACCCCTTCCACCCTCCCCAGCGACTAAGGGCAACCCTCTAAGCACATGGCTGGTTCCCCGACACTTGTTCCTTCTCCTCCCATCTTTCACTTCTTTACCCCCCGTTTTCTGGAGACTTTTCAAAAAATTCCCTTGCTTAGCACATGTTCAGATATATTGGAAAAGGTTTCACTGTTCTGAAGCTGCTGGCAAAAGGCCAAATATTTTAAAAACAAAAGGTGTCCTTTTGTTTCGGACATTATAAGGACTAGAAGCTCTGTAAGTCAGAAATATGTGTAAATGTTATTGCAGTGGAGAACAGAAGACACTGGGGACACGCACGTCCATCTTTCGGGTTTGATAGGATGGCACAGGACTCGGGTGTTTTGCCTGTTAGTGAGACTTACTCAGATTACACTGCCCAGAGCTTGTCTGGGAACAGAGCAGAGGCTGACCAACAACCTGTACCCCCTCCCCTTTCCAAAGCAGGCAGCGTCTCGGGCAGAGCTGCAGTTCTGTGAAGATCCACCTGCCCTTCCCCTGGTCAGACAATACTTAGCCAATAATAAGGGAGGAGCGCCAGTGGCTGAGCAGAGGAGAGCGCTTGTCAGATTGTATAGAGCAGAAACTATAAACACCAAGCAGACAAGGAATTTCAAGGTTACCTTCTCTGTAAAATGGGTCAGGGGACAGAGCAGTAGACTGATTGTTACTCAAGGGTACTATATCTTTGTTGTAAACATGAGGGCAGAGGAAACAGGATGGGCATGCTATTTGAAACTTCTGTGTGAGAAATTTGGCTGTCATCACTGATCCTGAGTTCTAGAACTGACAGGTAAACTGTCTCCTTTCTGTTTTCCTTTTAGCTGGGTCTGTCCAGTCCTGTGCAAGAGTTTGGCCCTAAACAAAGGCTTCCTGCAACTTTTTATTTAACACATGTTTTGTTTAGTACACACAGCCATGTCCACTCGTTACCGTGTGTCACTGTGGCTGTTCTCAGTCTGTAGTCCTGTTGACTAGTGGAGTGTGTGGCCTGCGCGCACTGCTGCTGCTTCTTGGAAGGCATTCTCCACTGTGGGATGAATAACAGAACAAAAACTATTGTTTACTATGGTTTTAAATATAAAAAAAGGTGCTTTCTTCTTTGAGAACTGGTGAAAGCTTTGTCTCCTGAGAAAGATGCCAACTGGCTGCTTGCATGCTATTTCAGAGGGCTCCACATGTGCCAGGCTCCAGTGACTGCCCTGTGTCCTTCTTCCTCACTTTGGGTACTTAAGACCGTCAGTAAAGTGATGAGTGGATGAATTCTGAATATAAAATGTTAACTGTTGCCCACCAAATGTCTGGATTTTCCTCCTGTAGGCTACTTAGCTTTTTCTACTTTGAAGAAGTTACAGAGTGTAGTTACAAATTTTGAAAACCTGTAGAATCATGTGCCCTCATCCTAAACCTGGAGTCCCGAATTCTGTTTTGCCACCTTTATGTCTGCACTTTTTGAACACACACACACACACACACACACACACACACACACACACACACACGCGCGCGCGCGTTTTTATTTGCTTTTGCTATGCCATTTGAAAACAGATTGTAGACATCATGTTACTTCACTCTTTAATCTTTTTAACAGCTTTCATGGTAATAAAAGGCCATGCTCGGAGTACTCAATCCAATGTATAGTCTATATTCAGATTTTCCCATTTGTCCCAGGAATATCTTTTACACACACACACACCACACCACACTTACCCAAGTTTTAACTGATCATAATCCAACATTAAATTTATCCCCTATAATCTGGGATAGTTTCCCAGTTGTGTATGCATGTGTATATTATAAGAAAGAAAAAGGCACACAGAGACTTTCAGAGATCAAGACTTTAAATTTATCTTTAAAGAATATCCTATAGTCTGAGTTAGTGCGTTTTCCCCCTTAGTTTCAGTATTAATTAAACATTTTTAGCAACATTCCATACTAAAGGTGTTTTTCTCTTGTGTTCCATTAGGAGCTACTTACATAATCGCTGCTGTTTGATTACGAAGTGGTGTCTGCCTATATCCTACCTCTTTCTGTGGGAAGAGTCTAGGAGTCATGGTACTCAGTAAGCAGGGCTGCCCCGTATCGGACCTAACTATCTAACGTATTTTTCCCACTGATAGAAATGTCCTGAGACTGGGGCAGGGTGATCGTGGAGAGAATTGAGTCCTTAGTGAGGACATGTTTCTGAATATCTTGACATGTGACACACGAACTGGCCTGGAAAGGCTTTTCTTAGTTAGACTTGACAGTGGGGTCATTAGTTAAAAAATGGCAGTGATTATACTATGTTTAATAATGTGCATTGGTATTGTCTTTTTAATTAACACATTGCTCACAAACTTGAGGACCTAAGTTTGAGCCCCAAAACCCACATAAAAAAGCCAGGTGCAGTGGCATGTACTTGTAGTTTCAACACTTTGGGCAAAGGTGGAGACAGCAGGATTTCTGGTACTTGGTGGCTAGTCATTCAAGCTTAATTAGAAAACTCAAGGTACAGGGGAGACTCTGAGTCTAAGGAAGTAGATGGAATTCCTGAAGGTGACCTCTGGCCTTCAAATACATGCACATACACGCACACACTTTAAAAGAGAGAGACAAGGAAGAGAAAAATTATTTTCAAAATGCCAACAAAGGAATAAAAAGGAAAAATAGATTGGATGCAATAGCTTGGTGATTAAAGTGCTTGACATGCAAGTGTAAGGATCTGAGTTCAATTCCCAGTGTCTAGTAAAAGTGGGAGGAGAAAGATTACTCATCAAAGTTGTCCTCTGACTTCACATGTAAACTGTGGCACATGACCTCCTCACATGTGCATGTACACACGATAATGATAATAGCAGTGATTCCCCCCAGGGAAAGCAGGGGGGAGGGGATGGGACTAGAGAAATGGCTCAGGGGTTAAGCCTCTGCCTCAACAGCAGAAGGACCTAGGTTGTATCCCAGATTCCATGTAAAAATGCCAGGTAAAATGGTACTTCTGGCTCTAGAAGATGGAATCTCGGAGCAAAGCAAAAAAGAGGTAGAAGCAATCCATGATGATTTCTGAAGTTGCCCTTAGCCTCCACAAGACCACACACACACACACACACACACACACACACACACACCTGCAAAACAATAAAAGATAAGATAAACTCTAAAAAACTTTTTTAAAAAAGTCACCAGTTTGTATCCAGTAGTTTGACAGTGATCAGGAAGCGTTCTTGAATGTGTCAGGACCCCAAGGAGCAGTATATATGATCATCTTTCTACCAACCCACAGATTTACTTAGTGTTGTAGCCCAGGCTGGCTTCAAGCTTTCAGTAATTTTTCCATCTCAGCTTTCTGACTGCTGGGATTACTGCTACATGTACTACCACACTTGTTATAATTGTGCATTTTTTTTCATGTAAGTATGTTATGTGTGTGCACTTGTGTATGTGTACATGTTCACATGTGTACGTATGCATATGGGAACCTGAGGTTGATGTCAGGTATTAGCCTCGATCACCTTATTTCTTGAGGACAGGGTCTCTCAGTCACAGAACTGATGGATAGGGCTAGTCTTCCTAGCTTTGGAGATTCTCCGTCTGTGCCTTCTACAGTGGAATGGCACACCCACCTGACATTTATAAACTCCGGTCCTCTTGCTTGGGAGGCAAGCAATTTAACAGCTTAACCATCTCTTTAACCTCAGTTGCGAAATGTTTTGGTGTGTATTTTTTTAATTTGTGGTGTAGTATAGCCTTTGTGGAAGTCAACCATCTGAGTATCCTCTAGCCAGACAATATGAGAGAAACCAGCTTTAGAATTTCACATCAGAATTTTATATATCTAGTGCTTATCTAGGCCTTGGGTTGCAGCTACAAGTGCTATTTTTTTTACTAACTTCCAAGTTGGCACTGCTCCTAAATTTGTCATCTTCTCAAGTGAACCTGTGTGTCACAGAAAGATTAATGTCTGGTAGACATATACTCACTGTCATGTGTTTGAATCAGCAGTGGCTATGTAAACAGTGAGTGGAAATTGGGAATCCTCTGTGAACAGTAGATGATTTCATGCTGTCACCGTGTCTCGGATGGCATTCTTGTCGCCTGTGGAAACAAGCTTCATGCTAGCATGCTTGCTTGACCCTCTGCGATCACAGGTCTCCTCCTTCCTTCCTGCAGGCATGCCCAGTCGCTGGCTGCTCTCCAGGCCTACTCCCACTGGCTGGCGCAGTACTGCGGTGAAGCCCACCGGCAGAACACACAGCAGTTTGTGACACTCGTCTCTACCACAATGGATGCCATCACACCTCTCATCAGTACCAAGGTCTCGACAGAGATGTTGCCCCTTGATGTCTGTCCTACTGTCTCAGTCTTGTTTATCTTGAAGCCCAAAGCTATACCATAGCCCCTAATTTCTACTGCTGTGAGACAGCCATGTTGTTTCATGGTGCCTGTAGTCATAATGCACATATGTTTAATTATGACTTTGGTGTTTTAGCTCTTGAAACGTCATTGAAGTTTCTAGATGTTTAGGTTTTGCTGTTCCTTAACTCTTCCTCTGTACTATGCTCCTTCCAAAGATGGATGCTGTTTGGAGCTGTGTGTGTGTTCCTCTAGGCTGATCCTTGTCTTTACTGAAACGTAACTGAAGGTGTGAGTGGCCAGAGACGCTGCCCTCATGGCTTCTTTCATTGAAGTATCATTCTGTTGGAGTACGCACAGCAATTTCCACTTTCATATTACTGAGTGCCACGTAGTTTTGGATGCATGTGGTTTTCTCGTTGATGGAAGTGCACAGCCTTTATGTCCATCTTTCTATGTGCATGCTAGAGGGCCTGGGTTCCCCTTTCCAGAAGCAGATTGCTAAGTAAATGATATACTTGTATAAAACTTGACAGATTCTACTGAGCCACCCAGAAAGACTGATAATTTATGTTATGAGACCATTTGGGCACTTGTTTTTCTTACTGTATTTTTCTATAGTTTCATACCATACTAGCACTTTTTATCTTTTTTTTTTTTAGCAGGTTCTTTTAATGAGAAAAGGGTATTGCTTGCCATAAGCTTACGTTATGCTTATAATTGTAATTTGTGAAAGACTTGTGATATTCCCTCTGAGGAATGTGTTCCATAATTTACCTAGTTGATGCTCCTGTTTTCAGGCTGTCTAAATTGAATATGTGGACTAGCAATGTAGCTCAGATAGTAGAGTGCTTTGCACAAAGCCCTAGGTTGGATCCCCAGCACCACATAAATAGGGTGTGATGCCACATGCCTGTAATTCCAGCACTTTGGAGGCGAGGCAGAAGGATTGGAGTTCAGTCATTGGTTACACAGTAAGCTACCTGAGACCCTGCCTCAAAAACAAAATGAGACAAAAATAATCATCTTTGAGCACTGGGGAGACAGCTCAGTGGTTGAAGTGCTTGTCATCTAAGCAAAAGGACCAGAGTTCAGATTCCCAGATTCCACAAAAAAGTTAAGTGGTCTGGTGACTCACCTGTAATTCCAGCTTCAGAAGGCAGAGTCTGGGAATTCCCAGAGCAAGCTGGCTAGCCAGGCTAGGTCTAATTGCTCTAGGTTTAATTAAAGACAGCCTCAAAAAAATAAAGTAGAAGAATGATTGAGGATGATTCCCAATATTAGCCTTGGGCCTCCATACGCATGTGCACCCACATGCAAACACACACACATTTACACATCCCGTACAAACATACATATGAAAGTGGCACAAATAAATCTTTGTCTTTTGCTAATTGAAGGTGTCAGTGATCCTCGAGCAAGTTTTTGTTGACATGTTGAGGTGAAAGACAGAGAGAGATGAGATGCATGCAGAGAGAGAGGAGCATAGCGGGACCGTGGCTTGGCGGAAGCCTACATGCTAGTGCTGTGTGACAAGACAGCTCCCAAGGAGGGGTGGAGTTAAGGGACTAGGAAGAAGGAACAGAAGTGGTGCTGGCTCCAGAGCAAGAACTGTGGACATGGTGGCAAGCCAGTGATCTTGTGGTGGGAGCCGTCACAGCAGGCATTGAGACAAGTTCCACAAGTAATATAGTTTGGCAGCCAAGAGAGATGTTTAGCTACAGCTGCCTCAGGAAGGTTTCTTCTTCAGTGCTAGCGGTGCAGGAGACGTGCAAGCCAACCGGTCCTCTTCCATTTCCAGGTCCAAGACAAGTTGTTGCTGTCTGCGTGCCACTTACTGGTCTCAGTAGCCACTACTGTGCGGCCCGTCTTCCTGCTCAGTATCCCTGCGGTGCAGAAGATATTCAACAGGATAACTGATGCGTCTGCTGAGCGCCTAGTGGATAAGGTGAGGGCTCCCGTGACCCCAGCATCCCCACAACCCCATGGACTGCTTGTGCAGGTAACAGTGTCATGATCTGGGGTCTCCTGTGCTGCCCTTCTTGAGACATATAAAGTCCCAGTTCAAGTGGCAGCTTCTTCAGAGCCCTGTTCTGAGTGACCTCCCAGGTGTCAGTTAGCAGCAGAAAGCCACGATAGATTCTGTGTCCAGCAGTTTTCTCCCTCTGGTGCGTCAGGTGCCAATTTGAGTGTAGGGTGAGCCACCAGCAAGGCTGACCTTGTGTGCGAGGCTCAGACTAGAGAATTTGACTGTTTCTCTTTCCTGCTCTGTGTCTTTTTTTTTTTTTTTGCTGTGTGTCTTAAAGGTAGATCTTGATACAGGCTGCTAAAAACTACGTTGCTATAATCCCCAGCTTTTGTTTGCACTTGGCCTCTGATGAATGCCTTTGTGTCTATTCTAGGCCCAGGTGTTGGTTTGTCGCGCACTGTCTAACATCTTGCTGCTTCCGTGGCCAAACCTCCCTGAGAGTGAGCAGCAGTGGCCCATGCGCTCCATCAACCACGCCAGCCTCATCTCTGCCCTCTCTCGGGACTACCGAAACCTGAAGCCCAGTGCTGCTGCCCCACAGAGAAAAGTGTCTCTGGATGACAGTAAGTAGCTCCACCTCTGTGGACATGTGCTCATGAGGTTCATTGATGGCTTTATGTCCACAGTTATGTGACTGCTCAGCATAAGAGTCAGGCTCAGGTGGTGAGGCCTTCTTATCTGTATAGTTGATACATGCAGCACACCAGCCGGACACATGTCCAGAACTCAGCACAGAGTGGAGCAAGCATTGAGACTTGAAGACCCCTGAAGAAGACACACAGGGGGTGCCTTCCACCAGCAAACCCATTTCAGGTGCCTATACAAGTAAACCACAGGACATGCACCTAAGAACTATCCGTGAGATTGGTTGTAACCACTTTTCAGATACAAATATTTCAGAAGTTTGGGAAAAGTTTGATTTCTTCACAGATGGCATTGAGATGTGATTATTTATATTAAAGAGGGAGAAAAGGCTGTGTCATGAGAACTCTTGTATATGTATAAAAGGTCAGATTCTTTTAGAAAAATCTTCCTGAAATAACAAATTCTGACATTTTGAAAATCTGTTATCATAGAAGGAAATAACACACTATTATGTGGTGTTGCTTCCAGAATCTCAATAGAGTATCACAAACAGGAGCAAGTATTTGCAGTGTGCTTTTTGCATTTTGTTTTGTTTTGTTTGTCTGAGAGTAGGGTCTTGTTGCAACAGCATGCTGCGTGCATGTGTGTAAGCCAAGGGACAACTTTAGGTGTTCATCAAGTACTATTCATCTTCAGTATTTATTTACTAGTTATTTGGAGACAGGGTTCTCACTGGCCTGGGATTTGCCAGTAGGTTAGGCTAACTTGTCAGTGAGCCACAGGGATCCTCCTGTCTCTGCCTCCACAGAGCTGGGATTCCGTGTGTGCATCACCTCACCTGGCTCTTTTTATTATCATTGTGGGGTGTGTGCATGTATGTGCACATATGCTGCAGAATGCATGTTGGAGGTCACAAGACAACCTTGTGAAGTCAGTTCTCTCCACCTTCCTTTACGTGGATGCCAAGGATAGAACTCAGGTAAGGGCTTGCACAGCTTTTACACACTGAGCCAAGCTTAGTAGCCCAATATCTGACATTTTACCAGCTGAGCTCTCTCCCAGCCCTCTAAGTATTCTTTTTAAAGAGATTGTTTTCATAACATGAATATTAACATATTCTTGGTTATTTTCATAAACTTAATATTAACCTACTCTTTGTATTTGCCATTTAGACCACCTTGGCCAGTTTCCCCTTGGGCAGGTGAGTTGGTCCAGTGGGTCAAGGCACTTGTTATGCAAACCGGATGGTCTAAGTAGATGGAGAGAACCGACTCCACGTAATTGTCCTTTGATCTCCATTCATGCTCCTCCATCTCTCTCTCTCTTTCTCACACTCAAACACACACACATGCACACACACACACACACACGTATGTTTTTGTTTAATTTCTTAAAAGTCTGCCATTTGCTGCAGTGTCTTTTTTGCTCGTTAGAAACTCAGACGTCATACTTGGTTGTCACCACTGTTACTCCCCTGCTCTAAGGAAAGGCTTCCAAGTTCTGTCTCTCATGACCTCGGCATTTGCAGAGGTCCAGGTGCATTACCGTCCCTGATGGTTCCCACGACCCTGCTGCAGGGTGTTCTTACGGCAGGTCACTTCCACTGTGTCATTGGGCTTCAGGCAGTTGCTGTCAGCTTGTCACTTTGAAAGTCTCTTTCCGCAGCCTGCAGTGTGAGTTATGCATGACCCAGAAAGCAGTGGAGGGACTGGTTCATGTGACGGACTAGAGGATAACTAACCTTCAGAAGTCAGTTCTGTCTACTGTGTGTGATGTGGAAGGAAGGGATTCAAACTCAGGTTAAGTTTGTACACAGGTGTCTTAATTCACTGAGCCATCGTGCCAACTCTGGATCCTCCTACCTCAGTCTCCTGAGTGCTAGGAGCACAGGCATGTGCCACCATGCCCAGCGTTCACAGTTTTCTGATGTTTTCTTACTGTGGACAGGCTGTGCTTTCAATTTTTAGGTGCTTGAGTGTGAGGTTTTTGTCTCATGACTTCAATGGCTGTTCCCAGGCTGGCCTCAAGTTCACTATGTACCCAAGGAGGATATTGAACTTTTCATCCTGCCTTCCTCTCTCCAGTGCTGGGATTACAAGCCCTTCTACAACACTCAGAGTTTAAGGAATGCTGAAGATTGACCCCAGGGCCTCGCGCCAATTGAGCTATATCCCCAGCTTGCCATCTGGTGATTTTGATTATGTCTACAACAACTATCCTTGGGGCACAGTTCATGTTTTCTAAAACTATTTTGACTTAATAGCTGGTAGGTAGAAGTAAAATAGGCATAAACCTGAGTGTGCAGACCCCTGGAGTGTTGAGAGGCGTAGGAGCTAAAGCTACACTGTGGGAACTGTTGTGTCACATTCAGTGAGGAGATTCAGTGAGGGGAGTAGGGAATCCAGGCAATTCATTTAGCAGACTTCTTTTTTTCCCGTGTATGCGTGTGGGAGGGAGGGGTAATGTGCATGTGTATATGTATGCATGCATGCTCTTCTGTGTGAACACAGGCGCAAGCATGTGGAGCCCTGAAGTTGATGTCAGGTGTACTCTTCAGCTCTTGTCTACTTTTAAGGCAGGGTCTCTCAGTTGAACCCAGAGCCCAACAGTCAGCTAGGCTAGCTAGTCAGTGTGTTCTGCATATTCCCAGTCTTCGCTTCCTCAGTGCTGGGATTGCAGGTGACTGCTCACTGCCACACTTCCCTGGCTATTACTTACGTGGATTCTGGAAATTGAACTCTAGTCCTCACGCTCCCAAAGCAAGTACCTTACCCATCGAGCCACTTTCCCAGCCGAGGCAAGATTTCTTTGTCCTCCCGACCCATCCCTTTGCAATTTTCCTCCCCTTCCTGTATGCGTGTCCACTGTGCTTCATCCTCAGGCAACACATAACCTGCAGCTTAATCTTGATTTGCAGCTAAAGTGGTTATCCACCAGACACTCAGTGTCTTGGAAGATATTGTGGAGAATATCTCTGGGGAGTCCACCAAGTCCCGACAGATCTGCTACCAGTCGCTGCAGGAATCCGTTCAGATCTCCCTGGCTCTCTTTCCAGCTTTTATCCATCAGTCAGGTAGGAGCTGGCCTGGAGGCCTTGTGGGTGGATGGTGCTCACAAGGGCTGGAGCGCCTGCCGAGATCTGTTCCTTCAGATCAGAGCAAGCAGGTCTGGCCTTTGCTGAGTAAAAGGAAGTGGCTGGACGCAGAGGGCTGAGGTGCTGCTTTGGGGAGCTGAGGAAGTGAGCAGAACCCTGGGTTCGGGTCCTGGCACTTGTCCTGTGGCACAGAGTTGCCCAGTCTTCCTTTGTAAGCCTTTGCCTTCCCCAGTGGGAGAGATGGGTGAATGAGATGGTGGGCATTGTATAAGACAGGCAAGCGGCCTTTTCAGATTAGCCCGGCATTCCCTGGTGGCAAGGCAAGTTTGGCTGATATCATTCCCTTCACTATGGTCAGTGATAAGGTTGCTCTCTGTAGCTCTGGACATAGTGTCTTTCCTGAAAGCATTTACAGGAGACTTGTCAGTGTTAGCAGAGACATCAAGGAGTTCTCAGCATAGACATACTGATCACCCCTGGCAGGCTGGTCTTGCCTAAGATGAGGCTGAGCTCTGGGTGCGGACCTCACTAACCAGGGCTAGCATTTTCTACAGTTAGTCCAGTTAGCGTCCCAGGTTGGTTGAGTGCCCTGCATTATCCAGTTCCAGCCACTTAAGCTTGACCCACTGCAGGGATGATTGGTTACAGAGAGCTGACCAAGCACTTGGGTGCTGACTGGGTTGGATAGTTTTTTGTACGCGAGTATAAAGCGGTTGCTGCATGCTGGGCGGTAAGCAGGCTTTGAGACAGATGACCTTGTCTCCTGCTGCGAGATGTCAGGCAGCACCACTGCGCATTGAAGCTGCATTCTCAGCGGCTTCCTGATCATTTTCCACTTCCCAGCACTGACTCTGGTGGCATGGACAATTTCTTCAGCAGGGAGCATTAAAGATAGAACAGTGCAGACTGCAAAAGAAAGTTGACCTGTCGGGACTTGATTGGTCCCTGTTTTGTAGCAATGACGTCTGCCTGTCCCTTTATCTAGATGTGACTGATGAGATGCTGAGCTTCTTCCTCACTCTGTTCCGCGGCCTTCGAGTACAGATGGGCGTGCCTTTCACTGAGCAGATCATACAGACTTTCCTCAATATGTTTACCAGGTAACCACATCCCTCCTGGGCCGGCTACAGAGCAGGGGACTTGCTGTTCTTTTCTTTACTTGTCACAATGTTTGTTGCCATTTTTGTCCTCATAGTTACCTGTGGCTTTTCTTGTCTGCAGAGAACAGCTGGCTGAGAGCATCCTCCATGAAGGCAGCACTGGCTGCCGGGTGGTGGAGAAGTTCCTGAAGATCCTGCAGGTGGTGGTGCAGGAGCCTGGCCAGGTGTTCAAGCCCTTCCTCCCCAGCATCATCGCCCTGTGCATGGAGCAGGTGTACCCCATCATCGCTGAGGTAGGGAGGCAGGGAGGTCCTTGTGATATTTCCCCCTCCCCCTGAGAAGTGAGGTCTCAAGGCAGAATGCTTTAAAGTGCTTTAAAATTCACTTGGGAGTTATTTTAATACTCTCACAGCATAGGGTTTAGGTTTTACCCCAAAAAGGAATGCCTTCAGTTTGGTAGGTTGGTGAAGTTATTTTAAACAAGTCTTAATGTAAGTACAGCAGGTTAGTCATCACAGGATGGGTTGGTAATTGAAGCCAGTCTGCTGTGGTAGTTTGTAACATTTGATACCAATGTGGGATTTTCTAATGTCACATCACATTGAATCATTACATAACATCATACAGTGTCACATAGCACCATCACTTAACATCCCAACATCATCACAGACACCATAACAAATGCAGAGCACTACTAAAGCAGTCATGTTCTTGAGATGGAAGACATGTTTTTAAACATCCAGACAGAGCATGGGAAGAGTTTCGTTGTTTGAGCAAGACGGGCACTCAGCATGACAAGACTAAGTCTTGGTTAGAGCGCATCACTGTCTTGACTGAGACTAAACTAAGTGCTTTGTGTCCTGAGAAACACACGTGCTTGTGCTGCAGTTTCCTATCATGGAAGCCTATAACCTTGGGTATCCACTTATATATTCAAAGATGAATGAAAGCTACCTAGGGCTAGTAATTTTGAATTTCACAGACGTCTTGGATGATGTGATTTGTGTATTTTTCTGGTGACTTGGAGATTTGGACTCATTAGGAAGTCATGCTTTCGCCTCGGTACCTGGGCAGTAGCTAGCACAGCATACTGCTTCCACTGGGAGGCCTTCAGCTGTGCTCTTAATCTCAGCCTGTGCACAGAAGCAGAGGTGCTCAAAAGCATTGTACTGCCTTTCAGAGGTTGCATGAAACTAGGGGCTTGCATGGGGTGCCATCGTCATGTTGGGACAGAGAACAAGGGCTCTGTGAGATGGGCAGGCAAACGGCCCTTTCCTGGATGGAAGCTCCTCATTGGTGCTGCTCTTTTCCTCCCAGCTTGCTAAGCTGAGGCATTTGTTAGGAAAGGGCTCTTTACACACTTGAGTTTCTTGGTGGCGGCCTGTGTCTGCCAAAGCACTGCTAGCGTGGCCGCTCCTAGGGCTTGGTGTCTCCCACACGGAGGCAGCGCAAGTGCGAGTGGGATACTGACACTGGGCTACCTGGTGTTTCTGAGCTTGTGTGGGTGTCTCCACAGCGCCCTTCGCCTGATGTGAAGGCTGAGCTGTTTGAGCTCCTCTTCCGGACGCTCCATCACAACTGGCGATATTTCTTCAAGTCCACCATCCTGGCCAGCGTGCAGAGGGGTGTTGCTGAGGAGCAGATGGAGAATGAGCCCCAGTTCAGCACCATCATGCAGGTAAAGTGCAGGGCTTGTGCTTGCAGGTGACCTGGGGGCAGATGGGCCTTGTTCCAAGTGCCACACGAACCTCTGGGTATGTGCTGTGCCTTGGGCTCTTCTCTGGCATGTGGGTCCATTTCTTCTAACATGTCACTGCAGCAAGTCACTAACTCTGAAGCCCACAGTCATGGTCTGAAGCTCAACTCTGCCTCTTAAGACCTGTAAAGTTAATTTCTTGAGGCATCTTGCTTCAACCCTGAAGGAATCTAGAGGTTTCTTTAAAAAGGTACGAGATGTAAAATACGAAGCAAAGCCTTTGGGGAACACCTCGGAAGTGCATTGAGAGATCTGCCCAGGTGGGTCAGAGGACTGAGTCCTGTGTGCCTTGCCCCAGTTGGCAGATGAGTCCACCACGAGTGTCAGATCTTATGACCTATAGGGGTTGGGCCTGAGGAAGCGTAATTCTACTCACTAAATGGTAGTTGTATTTTCCAGGCTTTTGGGCAGTCTTTTCTTCAGCCTGACATCCACCTTTTCAAACAAAATCTTTTCTACTTGGAGACTCTGAACACCAAACAGAAACTGTACCATAAGGTAAGTGTCTATCTTAGAATGGGTTCTGGGCTGAGTCTCACCCCTTTGGGTTCCTCTCTAGGGAGCACTTTGGGGAGCAGATGGCCTGGTGTGTGAGCACTGCCCACACTCCACATCTCTGCTTGCAGAAGATCTTCCGGACCACCATGCTGTTCCAGTTTGTGAATGTGCTGCTCCAGGTCCTGGTTCATAAGTCCCACGACCTTCTGCAGGAGGAGATCGGCATCGCCATTTACAACATGGCTTCTGTTGACTTTGATGGCTTCTTTGCAGCCTTCCTTCCAGAGTTCCTGACCGGCTGTGATGGTGTAGATGCCAACCAGAAAAATGTGTTGGGACGTAATTTCAAGATGGATCGGGTAAGAAGAAAAAGTCAGGCTATAGGGAGGGCAGCGAGGGTGCTTGAGCCTGCCATCTGTTCAGTGAGGGCTTACCTGGGCCACTGGCATGATTTACCCACCTGGTAGATTGGCAGCAATATCTGGGTGATTGGGTGGGAGACACATTCTTTTCCTGGCCAGGGATTCTGTAGGTCATATGCTCTGAATCTCAGCCACTGAGGTCCCAGGTCCTTTAACAGGTTACAGGTGGTCTTGGCTTCTGTGTAAGGACTCCACTCCTGTGAGACATACTCTAGTCAGACCCAGAGGCCTGTTACAGAGCCAACACTATTCGCATTCTAGAGGCCACTGTGCTGCCCCTCTGCTCAGGCTTGCAGACTGTACAGCTCCCGCTCTCTAGGTAGCCCCTGTTCTAAACTCTGCTCAGCCTGAAACTGATGTAGCTCGGCCACCCCACTCCAAGTAAGTGAAGAGATAATGCTCCCCGTGGCCCTAGGGAAGGCCACTTGTTGCACTTGGGAGCAGGGACCTGGGCATTTATGACTCTGGATGAGCATGGAGCCGTTGCTGCTGGCGTGTCCAGGCCCCCGCTCTGTTCTGTCTTGGAGCCTCCTTCCTCAGCTCACCTGCCGTCTGGATGTACCGCTCTTTGTGCAGCATGTCTTGGCATGTCTTGTGGAGCGTGGACTGTGCCTCCCACCCTCGCATAGGGAATTGGGAGCCTTTGGTCTGAGGTTTAGCTTCTGTGCTAGAGCAGCCTTTCCTGACGCAGTGCTGGTCACTCCTGCCTGTCACTTGTCACACACTCTAGGGGAGCTTCCTCAGACCCAGGTCTGAGGGCAGCTGTTTCCTGCTCTTCCCTTCATTGTTCTTCCCTCACTCCAAGTTCACTTTGGTCGCTTGGGTAGTTTTTCTTCTGTTACCTAGAGACCAGCTCCTGATATTTAATGATCAGTTTCCGTGGTATCTGTGTCAGTCAACTTTGTATTAAAGCTGTGGTTTCCCAATGTAGTTGCTTATCAGAATCCTCAGGGTATATATTAAAAATAGAGAAGCAGACTTGGTTCCACCAAGAAAATTGGGATTTAGGGTTTGGGAGCTACTGACTTAAGAGACTTTACATGTAATGCTGCTTGTTTGTTTTGTTTTGCTTTGTTGAGACCTGTTTGTTAGACAGGCTGGAACGTGTGGCCATCGCCTGCCTTTGCCTCTCCAGTGTCTCGAAATGAGTTGAATCGGTTTGCTCGTTTGTTCATTCGCTCACTGACTTGCTCGCTTGCTGTCTCTGGTGCCAGGCTCTAGCCTCTACCCAGGTTTCTGTGACAGTGAGCTGCTCAGCACTCTGGGCCATGCTGTTCCAGCACTTCTTACCCTTCCAGTCACTTTCTCAAGAGCAGTTGTTGACTCCATTGTGCAGAAGGTCAGTGGCTCGTGGGCAGTCACTGAACTTGGAGGTGGTGGAGACTAAGCAAATCGGAGCTGTGTTGTAGCAAGTGCCTGCAGCATGATCTCAGGGTATTGAGAACTCAGCAAAGGTGCCGTGGACAATCTCTTCAGAGGTAGGTAGCTTGGAGCAGAGCTCCAGAAGAGGAAGGAAGTTAGGAGATCTGGAAGAGCCATTGGCTGTTTCCTGAACTTGTGAGCTCTGGCTAGGCTTTCAGGGGTCCCCTTGGCGGTCCCCTCGCCCAGGCAGGGAGTCGTGTTTGTGACAGTGTATACTCATGTGGGCCAGCACAGCAGGCTTTCAGTTATGTTAAGTGTGGGAGGCCTTGGTGACATGGTGCTGCTCAGGGTTCAGGCTGCCAGGGGGCCTTACTTTCTGGTCTGGATGTTTTTCTAGTTGCCATTGGTCCCAACAGGGTAGGACTGGGCAGTGTGTGTTCTTTGGCCCAAGTGTCACTCCATTTGTAGGAGCTGCCTGGAGTTCACACAGGACAGACTTCCATGTGGCTTAGGTCATCTCAACTAGCCATGGGAAGACAGGGATGAAGGACAGCTGGGTTTCTGCTCTCTCCTCCTCCCCCCTCCCCCATTAGGAGGCCCTGTGTCACTGGGTATGGTGCAGGATAAAGACATGGCTAGGTGAATTGTCATGGCCCTGCCTGACCTGTGGTTTTCTCTCCACCCCAGTTATTTACCTGTGAAACTCTTTGAGTTTTGTAAAAGGCTCACATACCTCCAAAACACATTCAGGGGTCAGTATAGAGGTAACTGGTGGATCCAACAGGTGGGTGGCCCGGGGATTTGGGGGTCAGGTGGATGTGCCAAGGCTGGGCTGCAACTATACCCTTCCTTTCAGGACCTGCCCTCATTTACCCAGAATGTGCACAGGCTGGTCAACGACCTCCGTTACTACCGCCTTTGCAACGACAGCCTGCCCCCAGGCACTGTGAAGCTCTAGGAAGCCTCCTGCTGGCCTGCTCGCCACCCAAGGGACACACCTGCTGCCGCTGCCACCTACACCACCCAACAACCTGTGCCACAGAAGTGTGCCAGATAAGCCTTGGCTGCTCCTGGATGCTTGTGTCTTGAGCAGGTGGCTGCCACTGCCTCCTGCCGCTGCTGTCAGCACAGTGGGCCCTGGGTCCCCTCAGCACTGGTACCTGCCTGCTGGGGAAGGTGTTTGGAGCAGGTGGAGGGTCATGCAGCCAAGTGCCAGGAGACACCAGGAGACCCTACAGTCTGGTCTGCACAGACCCTGCATAGTTTGGTCTGTGCAGATCACATGCACATTTGTCCTGGGACAGAATCGCCAAGAACAGCTTACAACAGTGCCACCTCACCATTCCCCCGACCCCCGCCCGGCCCAGCCGGTGCCCTGGAGAGGTGCGACATGGGAACTGCTGCTGTCCAGTCTCCAGTCTCACCCTCCAATTGCCTTGAAGTCTCTGCTTGTGGTCAGAGCTTCACCAAGACTCATGTTTCTGTTCTTGTTTCTCATCATTCCATTGTGATACCAAGAAACTACGAGGCCTAGGAGAAATAAAATGCTTCAGTTGTTATATAAACATTGTAGCTTCTCTCCACTTGTGCCGACTCTACTCAAAGCCATGGGCCCGCCATGGACCATGGTGCGTGCTGGTAAAGCAGTGAGACCAGGTCTGACCAATGTGGAGTCTGGCCATGCCCCACTGCCTTCTGGGTAACCTCTCCAAGCCATGTGAAGAACAGGTGCTCAAAGGGTGGGAAGCTGGTCTCCACGTCCGCAGCCCTGTGGTGGAGGCAGGTATGTGGCCCCTCCTGTCCGACTGCCAGGTCTCATGCTGTCTCCAGCACTGACCCTCCATGAGGTAAGTCAAGGCTCAGTCTCCCTCCTTTCAGGAAGTGGTCTCACCAAGATGTTCAACCAGGAGTTGCCTCCCAGGGAAAAGCCTCAGGGGAGCAGTGATGAGAAGGGCCGCCATGATTTACAGAGGCAGGGCTGAGCACTGGGGCCTCGCCCGGCCATCCCTGGCAGAAGCAGCCCTGGGCCTCAGCTCTGCTTGTGCAGCAGTGACTGGGCTGAGTAGCACAGTACATATCTGGCCAAGGGAGATGTGCTCACCTGAGGTGGGGGGTCCTCGCGGACAGAACTGGAGAAGCATGTGGGCCATGACTTGCACGTCGGAGCCTTTATCGGAATCACTTTGCACTGTGCGTGTATTGACACGGGGGCTGCTGCAGCCCGGCATCTGCTGCTGCAGGTGCTCTTCTGTAGGGTAGGTGCACACGATGTGATCCAAAGCTGCCGGGAGGCCCAGAGCTCTGGGACTTCTCTCTGCCAGAAAATGGACAGGCTGAAGGGGGACCATCGTCGTGATGAAGTGGAAGCATAGGTCAGCTGTCAGCTGTCTGCAAGCAGTGGCTGTGACCACTGGTAAAACCTCCAAGAGCGGCCAGTGTCCACTCAGGACTCAGCCTGGAAGCATGGTGGGGGCTGTGAGTTTTGAATCGTCACACGAATCCAGAAATTGCCCTTGCATCCCGAGGATGGAGTGGGCAAGGTCAGAGGTTGACTGTAGGGAGGCTCTGTGGGTCTTGAGGGGGTCTGCCTTACTTGCTACTGGCACGTGAGGAAGTCTCCATGTT
Source organism: Typhlomys cinereus (assembly GCA_023101885.1). Lineage (NCBI taxonomy): Eukaryota > Metazoa > Chordata > Mammalia > Rodentia > Platacanthomyidae > Typhlomys > Typhlomys cinereus. Next base: position 1,144,041 of record JALPQD010000278.1, read on the forward strand.
GGGTTTCATGTGATTGCTCATTGTTCATTATTATTGAGAGAGGAAAGAGAAGACCCTGTTTCCCCCATGGCACACAGGTGGAGGTCAGAAGTTGATTTCTCTCCTTCCACGCGGGCTTGCAGGATCTATCTCTGTAGGTTCATGACCCTCTCAGCTGTCTTGCCAGCCCTACCACTATAATTTTTAGTTGTGATCGTCCCAGGACTGCCCCTGTGGCTGAAGCCTAGTGACACACTTGTGAGGCAGCTGAGACCTGCAGGCAGGAGAGGGCAGGGGCTGTGACAGAACCGTGACAGATGACTTCGTTAATTTGGCGCAGGCTGTTAGTCCGACTCATCAAGCCAGGTGCTGGGTGTGCAGCATGGACATTAGCTGGACACAGCGCACGTCCCCCAGGAACTCTCAGGCCTGTGAGGAGACAGATTGCTGCAGGCCCCTGAGGTGGGGTTGTGTGAGGGAGAGCAGGTGGGCTGAGGTCAAGGGTGTGGCTCACCACAGATGACAACCATCTAGGTGGGTCCATGGAGCAATCCACTGAGGGCAAGTGGGAGTGGGGCAGTTCTCTTGGAGAGAATGGGGTGGGGGTGGGATGACGACACTTCTATCAACTGCAGGCTGTTGGCCGACACTGCATGGCAAGGAAGCCAAGGCAGGGTGGGGAGTGGCCTGCCACCTCCCGCCCCAGCTAGGGTGGTCTGAAGGAAGTGTTCTGAGTGATGGCTCGGGACGGCAGCTCTTGTCTCCTGGCCATGGGAATGGAAGTGCTTATTTTAGTGTCCTCCAGGCTGTTAGGGCGGGGCCTGCCAGCATCCCCTTCCATGGAAGACACAGCCAGGCATCAGGCACATGGGGACAGGTGACCGGCAGCAGGGTCGGTGTGTGGGTGCCCCCTCCCCCAGACCAACAGGAGGCAAGGATGGATCCAGGTTCCTAGCATTCAGCATGGCCTTGGCCTGCATGCATGTGAGGACCCTTCAGATGTATGCAAATGGATTTTTTTCCTCCCAGGAAGCAGCTCAGAGTCACAGTGAGGTGCCTTTGACTAATTTCCAGCATAATGAAGCCACCTCTGGTGACTCAGAGGGCAGGGCCTCCCCTCCCCAGGCTCCGGCGGGAGGATGTCAAGTGCGCTCTTCACTGAAGGGTCTCGGACTCAAGGACTCCCCTTCTGCTCTTCCTGTCTGTGTCTGGGAATCATCTTTAAAAGCCTTGTTAATTACTTGCTCTGCGTCCTTGGAGTTGGTGTAGGCTTTGGGGGGTGATGAGGACTGGGAAGGCCCGAGCCCCTGAGATGCTGGTGCAGAATCAGGCCTCCGGGGACAACAAATTTCATGGGGTGAGTCAGGTAAGTGGGTAGGGGGCTAGAAAATCAGATTTAAGTGAGATACCCCGAGAGTTTGACATGGGTGGGTTAAGTAAGATTGAAAAAACAAGCTTAATTTCAGGCTGGGGAGATAGCTCAGTGGTTAAAGTACTTAAAGAACTGGGGTTCAGATTCCAGATCCTGTATAAAATGCCAGATGAGTGTCAGCCCCCCTACAACTTCAGTCTTGGAAGGTAAAAAGACTGGGAATCCCTGGAACAAGGTGGCTAGCTCAGCTACCCCAGAGGTGAGCTCTGGGTGTGATAAAGACTTTGTCTCAAAACAATAAGGTAGAAGAGTAATGGAGGATTATTTCTGACATAACCTCAAGCCTTCACATGCACATATGTGCCTCACATATTTGAACACTGTACACACAGTGCACATACATGCACTCATATGTTCTCACACTACACACCTGCACACATAGGCACCCACATACACATGCATGCAAACACTGTATATCTTCGTATCACACACACATGAAAATGGAAAAAAAGTTTGTTTTTTTTTTTGTTTTTTTTGTTTTTTTGTTTTTTTTGTCATTAGTGTGGAGATAGTACGTATTTGGAGATAAATAAAAAGAAAAATAGGACCGGCAAGACAGCTCAGTGGGTAAAGGCACTTCAAGCCCCAGAATCCTGACCTCATGCTATGTGGACCAGGCTGGCCTTGAACTCTTGATTCTCTTGCCCCAACTTCTGGAGTGCTGGAATTACACACGTGCACTGCCACACTGGCTCCCCAAGGGCTCTCCACACTGTACACACCCCATCCGCCATCCCATTCTGGCTTAAAAAAAAAAAAGAAAAGGAAGCACCTCATTGGTGGGCTTCCAGACCCACCATGTTTACACCCATCTGTACACCCCTGGCCTTTGGCAGGGAGATCCTGTCACATTTGGGCCTATGCACCCACACCAGTGGTGGGTTACAGGACCCCAGCTGCCTGCTGGTCACCCTGTGCTGTGGAATGGGTGTGACCCTGCGGGGCCATCACTGGGGCCCGGTCTCTGCACACATCAGTGTTTCCAGCTGTGCCCAGCTCAAAGGCCAGAGATAGGCCATCATCATCCTTAGCGCCCAGGGCTGCCATACTTCATGTCACCAAGGCTGTAGCCTGCCATTCTGCCACCTCTACCTGTGCCAGGCTGGGCTCGATCCCGGCACAATGATCCCTGCGCTCCGAGAGTCGAGGTGATCTTGTGTCCACCTCAGAGTGACTGTCTCCCCTGGGGTCTCTGTCAGCATCTGCACTGGGGTGCTCCCTAATGTAGCCTCCACATCCCCCACCACAGGAGACCAGCCCAGGGGTCTGCCATCCGCAGGTGCCAGGCCCCCCCTAGGAGACTGCAGAACAAGTGCTTCCGGAGGAGACTAAACTCAGAAGTGCCCTCTGGCCAAGCCAAAGCCCATCCCAAAGCCACGTTCCGTATGTGTGCCCCCACGCGTGTGCTCCTCGGCCCCACCAGAGACACCGGCGCCTTCCTCAGAGCTCAGAGGCCTGAGAAACCTCAGTTATCCCCAAGTCTTGGGTGCTGATGAAGTAAAATGGGACGAGGGGCCACGGGTCGACGGCCACACCAGTGACGCTACAGGGGTTCTCCAAAGGCTGCACAAGGAGCAGCCGAGAGCGAGGAGGCCATTTACCCTGGGTTGGCCACCCAGGTTCCATTCTGACCCCTGCTGAGCCATCCTCTGAGTCCTAGCTCCACACTAGCTGCCGCTGCTTCTCCAGGGGGCTCAGCCAAGTCCTTGCAATTCAGTGAATAACCAATGCGCTCATGTGCCCGTGCTGTTGCCTGTGTGTGGAGGTCAGAGGACACCATGTGAGGTTGGTTCTCTCCTTTGGATATGTTGGTTCCGGGGATTGAACTCAGGCTTGTTGGCAGTGCCTTTACCCACCGAGCAATTTGGGGGTCGCCTGTAGCACAGGCTGACTTCGACTTCGTTGGGCATGACCTTGAACTGGTGACCTTCCTCATGCATCACACGTTTCTATGGTGCTGGGTACGGCAGGCAGGGTCGCCAGCTAAGCAGTGTCTGCCCGATGAGCCACACCCCAGCACATCCTTGATCTGAAAGGTTGGAGTTGACCTAAGCCAGGTGTCTGATTCTGAGGCAGAGGTCAGGGGAGGACCTGAACCGTGGGCTCTGGGAATTCCACATGAGTAGCTGAGTTTTTACTTTGTATTTGTTACTTACTTTGTATTACATTGTATTCCTGGGGCTGGGGGTAAAATCCAGGGCTGAGCCTCACCTCTAACCCTGTATCTCTTTAAGAAATGAACCGGTTGAGAGGGAGCTCAGCAGGTAAGGCAGGCCTGTCTGGAAACGCATGAGGGGCATTCAAACGGGAGGGATCTCATGGATTCGAATCCTAACACCCTCCTTGCCAGTAAGTACCCCCAAACTTTCTCTGCAATTCTCACAGACTCTCTCCCTATGGTTGGAATGCATGTCCCCAAAGTTCTTGTGGTGGGCATTTAACCCAATACCATGGTGTTGAGAGGTAGGGCCTTTAAAGGGTAATCTGTTACTGAATGAAACATCGGAGGTTGTATAATGTAGAAAAAAAGAGTTTTTATCATAGTTAATGGCATCGTGGTGGAAGTGAGTCGGTAAGTGTGCTTGAGAGCAGAAGCTTAACAGCATGGCTAGCACACAAGGGGTATGTGGGGGCGGCTGTGGATAATGTTTTGTGACTAGATCTATGGATATCACCCTGATAGACTCCCCAGCTCCACAGTGTGCTCCAGGTGGGGGCTGATGGCCTGGCTCACTGAGTCACTAGGAAAGGTCCTGGCCTCCCCCTTCAGTGGTCTCGCTGGGCCTTTCACTTCTCTGCCCCCTCCAGATCAGGCAGCTTAAAAGCCCTCCTCTAGTCCCCGGTCATTCTCGGGGATCAGTGGGCAAGGTGGCACCTCCCAGGGTGTGGCGGCACTGGCTGGCCTGATGCAGGTCACACATTTTTTGCCATGTGGCTGTTGGAGACTCAGTCCTCGCGGCGGCGGAGTGCTCACCATCCTCCACAATCAAGCAGCCTCAAGGCAGAGAGCCTGTGCTTCATCAGCGGGCGGCAGATGAAGGCTCCATTTCTGTTCTGTCCACTGTTTCTTTCTGTGTTTCCACAAAGCACTGGGAGGAAGTGGTAGAGTGGGGACTTTGAGATCCCTCCGGGGTCCTCTGCACAGTGCAGACTGGGGTCCCAGCTCGGCAGCCTCCTCCTAGGTGAGCTTTCGCCTCATCAGAACGACGGGAACCTGGATATTAAAATTAGCAGAGTGTGGTGGTGCATGCCTGTAACCCCAGCCCTGGGTAAACTGAGGCAGGCGGATCACAGGCTGGAGGCCAGCCTGGGCTGCATAGCAAGACCTTGTCTCAAAACAAACAAGCTGTCCGGAATCTATGATACGACTTTATTTGGAGAGAGGACTTGAGTTTGTCCTGGCTCATCTGGTAGCCCACAAGCCCACTGGGAAACATCCCTGAAAGACACCTGGGGCCGGGCATGGGGCTCAGCTGGTAGCGTTTGCTCAGCATCCACAACTATGTTCCACACCCAGCATTGCTGAAAACTGGATGTGGTGGTTTGAGTCTGGGAGGTGTAGACAGAGGATCAGACATGTAAGAAACCTTATCTCAAAAAAAAAAAAAAAAAAAAAAAAAAGAGGGGCTGGTGGGATGGTTCAGTGGGTAAAAGGTCTTGCTGTACAAGCTGATTCCCAGAACCCACATAAAAATGGACTCCATAAAGTTATGTACCTTTGTGGTACACATGTACTTTGGCATATGTGCCAACATGTCCTGCAAGTGTGTGTGTGTGTGTGTGTGTGTGTGTGTGTGTGTATACGTGTGCACAGATGGGACACACGGGAGGTGCAGAGGCTAGGGTGTGGCAGCCACAGGATGTTCAGACCCTAGACCCTAGATGTTCAGGGAAGGGTTCCTAGTGCCTCCAGAGCAAAGGAGACCATGGTGTCTTTATAGTGGGCTCCTGGTCTCCAGAGTGACAGAGGACGCACCTCTGTTGTGAGCCACCCCGCTGTGACTTGTCCTGGCAGCTGCAGGCAGTAAAGATACCACCGAGTCACCAGCCCTGGAACAGGGCCTGGAGTGAGAGGCCCAGCTGGGGACAGCGATCGTCTTTTTTTGAAAAGGACCAAAGAGAAAAAGCTCAGGACTCCACAGGCTCTGGCTATCACGACCACTCAACTTGGCTGCCGTTGAACCAACACTGCCTGCCCCTGAGCCTTTATCCACCGACACTGACGTTAGAGTATCATGTCATTCCCACGGGACACAACATGGAATTCTTATTTTGACTTTTTCTACCATTTAACATATAAAAACTTAAAGTTTAAGCTGTGAAGATTTAATATCAAAGTGCCTTCTAAGCGTTTATCATTATATCCATAGATGAGAGGAGCGCTTGGCACTCAACCTAGAAGCTTCCTTTTGCGATGGAGGGTGTTTAATACAGAATCACAATTGGACAAAGTGCAAAATAAAGTGACAGCAAACTGCTTGGCTCTAAACAGGATTTCAAAATCACCGTCTCCCCAAAATGGCAAAACTCAGGGAACATTGTGGAAGAGGGAGTAATAAGAATATAAAAACTTGAAGGGGATCAGGGGTGCAGTCAGACAGTATCTTCTGGACATGACGGGGTTCTTGCACCCATGAACTCACAGCAGTTATGTGTATTTTCACAAGACCTGCATGTGATTTCATCTATTAACATTTCATCATGGAAGGGGAAAGATCTCAAGAGGCCCCACACCTTCCTGAGAGACTGTTGAGGGTTAGTGCTGATTGGGGGTGGAGTATCCACTGATACATGATTCATTCTCCCGCAAGTACTCAAGCACATGCCATCAAAGGCAGCCCAGATGAAACTCAGTAATCCACACATGCAAAAAGACATGGAAATAGGAGGGAGGCTGGCAGAGAAGAAGGGTTGTAATGGGAAAAGGAGGGGGGGTGGGATTGGAGATTAAGGAATTAAAATACCACTGTGTTCATGTGTGAAACTCTAAAAGAATAAAAAAAATTGAAGACTGTGAAAGCTGGGCTGGAGAGATGTCTCAGGGATTAAGCTTCTGCTTTGCAAGCAGGAGATCCTGAGTTCAGATTTGGGATCCCACATAACAATGCCAGGTGGAAATGGTGGTGGCCTGGACAACTCCAGAGGAGAGCAAATAGGGGGTAGAAGCAATGCAGGATGATTCCTGAAGTCACCCTTGGGCTTCTGTTGTGTATGCACACATACACACACGCACGCACACACACAGATGTAAAAAGTCACCCATGGCTCGTGGGTTGCACACAGCAGGTGGTAGGTAGGTTGTGGCCCCCTGGTCTGTTTGCCACTTTCTGTGGCAGGTGTCCCCGATCTGCAAACTTGCCAGGGGTGGACCCTTTGCCTGAGCTCCGCAGCCCAGAGGGCAGGGACTAGGCTCTGGGCTGGACAGTCACTTAAGCTGGGAGGCTGATCCCACATCTTCAGTGCCGATAGGTGCCATGTGCTGGCATGAGGGTGCTGCTGAATCCCACAGAGAACTGGTGCAGAACTGTAGGCTTGGCCAGGGTGCCTCCTAGGGCAGGAAGGTCAGCGGACTGGGATGACATGGGACTGGTAAGCTCCAAGAGCGTGGACTTCAGCCATGAACAGAAGCAAGCTGAGTGGGTCTGCAGTAGACAGTAAGGCGAGGTGAGGATTGCAGCTTACACAAAGAGTGAATCCCAGCATTTGATCTCCGCAATCCATCTGTTCTGGTCCAGTTCAGCCAGGCCATCCAGTAGACCCAGTGAAGCAAGGAGGACTGGGAATTCTTATGTTTTCAAGTCGCAGGGGACAGGAAGATGGTGTTCAGACTTCCAGACACACACACACACACACACACACACACACACACACACACACGAAACACAGCGGCTCAGGCTTGCTGAAGACACTGCGAGCTTGGACCTTAGGCCCAGGTGGGATCATCTGCACCTCAGTGTGCAGGGGAAGCAGGCAAGGCGGCCTTTCTGCAGACCCCGCCCTTCACCCTCCACCGTTTGCATCAGCTGCTGTGCTGTGCTGCCCAAGGATTTGCTGAGTGCATCTGCCCCTCGTTTTCTTGTGGAGTTCTAAATCCTGAAGGCAAAGACTCAGGTGTGGGACAGACCAATGCACCTACCCAGCAGCCAGAATATCAGGTCTTTTTGCTTGTGTAGCAAGCGCTTTAATGGCTGAGCCATCTCCCTAGCCAACCCCCCCCCCAAGCTTCTAAATCATGTGAACTAACAGCTACCATTGAGGTGGTTCAAGCCAGCCCTAAGCAACACTCCTCCCTCTAAAGTGGGGCACGACTTATTGCAGCACTTTATATTTGCTGCCAGGTCCCTCCACCTGCCCAGCCCAGCCCAAGCCAGCTTGCTCTCTGGATTTTTTTATTTTAAATTCTTCACTTTTTCATGGTGCTTGGGCTCAAACCCGGGTCTCAGACACACTAGGTAAATATATTGAAGCCTAGCATGGAGACCCCTTTCAGAAGAAGAGCATGATGGGTAATATTGATTCTCAACCCTGTAGATCCTAGAACCACAAGGAGACAAGCCCCCAGCACGTTAGTGGGAGTGTTTCTAGGTTTCTAGTTTCGTTTAACTTTGCCGAGAACACCCACCCTGCTTGTGGCCCACTCTGTCTCATGGGCCAGAGCCTTGGACTGAATAAAAAGGAGAAAGCCACCCAGCACCAGCGTTCATCTCTCTCTGCTTCCTGACTGCATATCTTGCACTCCTGCAGCGGTGACTCCCCGGTCAGGATGGACCGTACTTTGGACCTGTGAATCAAAGCCCACCCTCCCTTCCCCAAGTTGCATCTGTCAGGGTGTGCCACAAGCAGCTAGTAATATCAGCTCCAGATTCCCCAGGTCTCTGGGTCTGGAGTCATACATACTGGGCCAAAGTCTGGCTCTGCTACTGACCTCGAGCAGTAGATGGAACTTGGGCCTGAGCCTTCGCATCTTCGACATGGGGGGAGGAGGCAGAAGGAGCCCCCGCTTCGCAGGGCTGTTGGAAGGACAAAGGCGGCTATGCGTGTGACAGTGTGGCAGCTGTCTGTCTCTGCTGTCCTTGGGATGGTGAGGTCCTGAAACACATGCCAGGCAGGGCGAGTGTGAACGGCCGTGCCAGCTAACAGATGGTCTATATGCATAAGGGTTTCAGTGGATATGCCTGCATCCTGAACCCCAGGAAGGTAAGATTATGCTGAATGCAAGAAATAATTCACTCCCTTCCCCAAGCTCTGGGCTGCTAGGAGCAATAGACTCTGGTATCCCATAAAAGTGGGAAAAAAAACCCCTGAATATTCCAGAGTGGGGAACAACCCAAACTTCCCAGGATGGTGGGGGTGCCTGTGTCCTAGGACTGAAGCCCACCTATATTGCACCCACTTTTGATGACATCACCTGTCACAGTCATGCCGTGGTGCTAATAATGTTCTAGAACGCTTTCAGGTTGATGATACCCAGCCCACCACTTTGTGTGTGTGTGTGTGTGTGTGTGTGTGTGTGTGTGTACACAAGAGGGCACTTGAGTGTGTGTTCCTGTGCTGTGAAGGGTCAAAGTTAACACTGAGAATCACCCTGGATTGTTCTACCTCCTTATGGCTTTGCTTTGGGGTTTCTTAAACTCTATCTTCCAGTGCCTGAAGTGCAGGCCTCTGTCATATCCATCCAGCATTTTTACGTGGGATTTGGGAATCTGAACTCAGATTCTGTTGCTTGTGAGGCTTTAATACCCTGAGCCGTCTCTGCAGCCCAGCTCATATGTTTTTAGAAAGCATGGTGGAAATGGTTCCACAATCGCAAGGGTTCTCATCTCCAATGGAAACAGTTTCCATTGTTTCTTATGAAACTTCCTCAAATTTGTATGCATTAAGAACTGGAATTAAAATTCCAGGGGTGGGGAGATGGCTCAGTCAAGTAAGTGTTTGTCTTGCAAGCATAAGGACCGGAGTTTGGCCCCTAAAACCCAGGCATGGTGGCACACTCTTGGAATCTCAGCTGAGGAGGCAGACACAGGGGATCTCCTGGGCTCTCCAGCCGACCCTATTCAACCAACCAGTGAGAGACTAAAAGAAAATAAGGCGGATGACTCCTAAGGAGCAGCACACGAGGCTACCTTCTGACTGCCATATGTATGCATACATGCACACACATGCACACACGCACACACATACATATGCAGCACAGCCACCTCTTCCTGGGCTCGTCTTTGTGGGGACACCGTTTTCTGTCCAGACAGTTGCTCAAAGCAAGGCTGACATTAACCCATGCTTCTCAAGAAGTAAAGGCATACACCCCGTGACACTGATTTCACTAAAAACAAATTAAGAATTCCTGGAAGATCGCCAGTTTACCGTGAGTGGAAAGAAATCTGTGTTTGCTCCGTTTTCCCTGCTTCACCAGTCTCTGGCCTTTGTGCGTGCTTTCACTGCTGTCTGTCGTTGTGGTGCGTACGCAGACATTGCTGCTTTGTGGGAGTCCTCTGGTATCCCCGCTCTCAGCCACTAGGGGGCAGCACAGGGAAGGAAAAGACGGTTTAGAAAACCAGTGGGAACCCGGCAGAAAGACTAGGGCAAAACAAACCAGCTAAAGACCCCAGGAACTGAATGTGGGTGGGGAACAGAGAGCTGATGCAGTGCCCCCCCCTCCAGGATCATCCTTCAGCAGAGATATTTTAACCGGACCGTTCACTTAATCTGGACACATCAGGGGTGGACTTTGCAAGGCGAGAGGGACCCAGGGTGACCCTGGATGCCCATCCTTGCCTGAACCCCTTCTTGAGCCTCAATTTCCCCAGCTGAGATCTGAGAGTTCTAGGGATTTGGGAAGAATACCATGAAGCTTCAGTTATAATCCTTTGACCCTCGTGGCTCATACACAGTTAGAGCTAAACCAATATCCATCACAGACCTGACCTTGCACAAACTTGGGGGGGCAGCTGTCCTAGAGTGTGCATGGCGGTGGTGTGGAGGTTCAGGCTCTGTCCTCTCTGAAGGCTGCTCGCCTCTGATTTAGAAGTCGCTCAGAGCAGCTTTAGTACTTGTCAGGAGCCATGGGATTAACCCCCACACACACCCTTACCCAGTCCCATCTCCGAGGAGTCCCCGTCTCCGTTCACTCACACCGCATGCTCCCAGAGCCCTGAGTCTGCTCCGGAGCCATCACTGGATCCCCATTACTGGTGAGGAAAAGTCGCTGGACTTGATTTTAAGGCCCCGAGACAGTTCTTGCCCACTTCCCCTGTGTTTTGCACTTCTGCATGGGTTTGGTGTGGACACTGGATGGGATCTCTATGAGCAGCGCGCATCTCCTCATCTCTCAGATGGGCCAGTGAACCTCTTCAGGGTTCAGACAGACAGGAACGGAGTGAAGAACTGTGGGAAACTCAGCACACAGTGATGCCCCCCCCCCCAATCTACAGATGGAGAAACTAAGGAAGGCAGGGACATGAGGGCGATCAGATGTGAAGCCAGTTGTGGAGACAGGATTAAAGTCCAGCTATAATCAGGACATCTCTTACTTCACCCCAGGCTTCTGTCCCTCCTCAGTGAGGCTCCGGATGCCCCGACCCCCCTTTCCTGTCTATATCACATCAGTGATTGCGGGATTCTTAGCCACTGTCTTTTAGTTGCTGTCTCCTCTCGAAGCTGTGACTCTGGGCTGCCTTTTGCATTGAAACACGGTCTCGTTCTATAGCATTTAATTAATTAATTTTTTTCCACTCATACAAACTTAATAGGTACGCTGGTCCCCTCCTTCTCTCCACCACTCCCAGGACCCCCTTATTCCCTCCCCCTCTTTTCCCCTCCCCCCCCAGCTGGCTTCTTATGGGCGTTTCTCTCGCTTCAGCCTCCCAAGTGTTGGGATGCCAGGCGTGCGCTACCACTATCTGTGCTTGACTTCCTCTACCGCCTGGGCATAGACATGCTGGCACAGGACAGGTGCCGAGAGAAGCTTCTTGAAAAACCAGAGTGTTGCTATGTGGAGGCGCCGAGGATGGGACCTGGCGGCAGAGGAGCACTCGCCTAGCAAGCGTGGGTCTAGATTAGATCCCTCAGCATCACGAGCAAAAAACCCCAGAAGAACAGAAGTGGGGGTTCCAGCCCATCTCATCTAATGAGGCTTGTTCCTCTCTCCCTGGGAGGGAAGCTTTGGGATCACAGAGCTCCATGCCCCTCCCTCTCCTGGAAACTCACCCGCTGCATCAAATCCACGTCAGCCCAGCATCCTCACCCAGGGAGCAGAGCAGGGGGGCATCTGATTCTGAAACCTCAGGACTTTGTTTTTTAAAAAACCTCCCCAACAATTGGAAATGTGGCCTAATCTCTCGCTATAATTAGAAGGGCCTGGAGGCTTAGCTCTCTGAGCTCTGCTCTGAAGCATTGGAACAGAGGTGATTGAAGAAACCAGTAACTGGTCTTTGTAGCAGCTGACTCCAAAGAGGAGCAGGACGCAAATGTGGGGCCCACCAGGGACATGCCTTTCAAAGCATATTCATATCTCCTGAAAAGTACAACTTTCATTATTAATAGCGGTGATTTTTTTTTCTGGTAAATTTTGTTGTAAGTAAAACAAACATATAACTCCCTATTGTAAAGCGCACAAGTTATTGTGAGTCCCAGGTATCTGGGGACCAGCTGCAAAGTTCTCGCAGCCACTCCACCCCACTAGTCCTGTCTTTAGGCATTGTAGATCGGTTCTATCAAGACAGTTTGGAGGACCGGGGAGATAACTGAGTATGTGTGTATAGGGGGAGGCTTTGCAAGTACGAAGATCTGAGTTTGACCCTTAGAACCCACATAAAAGACAAAACAATACAAAGAAACAAGCAAACCTGGTTTGTGGCATGTGTGAATCATCCAAGTGCTGGAGAGGTTGAGACAGACGGATCCCCGGGGCTGGCTGACCACCAGCCTAGCCTAATCAGTCAGCCCCGGGTCCCAGTGGGAGACTGTCTGAAAAAGGATGGTACTGGAGGTGAACCTCTGGCCTGCACATACAAAGGCACCCATACAAGTCTACTTCTGTGTGTGTATGAGAGAGAGAGAGAGAGAGAGAGAGAGAGAGAGAGAGAGAGAGAGAGAGAGAGAGCATCCAGGGGCCAACCTCAGGCAGAAGGCAAAAGCCAAAGTCAGGGTCTTTTTATTAGCTACCCTGTATGCTAGGCTAGTTGACCTGGAAGCTTCTGGAGATTCTACCTTTGCCTTCCATCTCACCATAGGGGCGCTGGGACTACAGATCCACAGCATTGTGCTAGACAGCGGGCAGCGGTGGCTCTGACAACTGGTGCTGTGACCAGAGGCTCTGGGGTGTGTGTGTGTGTGTGTGTGTGTGTGTGTGTGTGTGTGTGTGTTTGGTTTTGGGGAGATGGCTCAGGGGTTAAAGCCTTTGCTTCGCATGCAAAAGGACCTGTGTTTGGATCCCAGACCCCATGTAAAAATGCCAGGCAGAGTGGCAGTGCCTGCGATTCTGGTCCCCAAAGTGGAGTCTGGGGAACTCTAGAGCAAAGCAATAAGGATGTAGAACAATCCAGGGTGATTCTTGATGTCACCCTTGGGCCCGCACAAGCACACACATTCAAGTATCCTCTGGCACGCGCACGCACACCCACACACACACACACACACACACACATGCATAAACACATGTAATTTTTGTTTTGTTTTGTTTTAATTGTGCTAGAGGTAGAACCCAGAGCCATGTCTGCCAGGCAGGTGCTACCCCCCGGGGCCCACCTAGGTAAGTTTCTAAGGTGGACCCAGCATGATCGATTCCAGGCAAATTAGAATGGGACCAACTTCATGCCCAGGCCTCACAGAACTAAGGAAAGGCACAGGGTGGAGACTGCACCCCAAAATGTCTTCAAACACACCAGCAAGCCCTTGGATAGGATAGATATTTCATCTCCGATGGTGACCTAACTGAAGCACTCTAAAGGCAGAAGCAGGAGGATTATGAGTTCAAGACCAGCATGAACTGCAATAAGCGAGACCTTGCTTCCGAAAATAGACTGTACAACTGCAGAAGTCTTGGGTTGGTGCAGCAGGTGGTGTGTGGCACTTGTTTAAGAAGCTAGACTTTGGGATTAGGGTGAAGGCTCAGTGGGTAAAGCATGCATGAGAACTTGAGTTCAGATCCCCCAAACCCACGTAAAATGAACTTTGAAGGTGGGTAGGCTCAGATGACAGCTTGATGCTGTGTATCTGGGGAAAGCTGCAGGATTCCTTGAGGCCGTTTGGCTGTGATCAACCATCTGTGTTAACTGATAACCCCCAAAACACACATAGGTTTTCCCTCTTTAAATGGGTGGAAACTTGCCTGAGGCCAGAAAAGGGTTCTGATAAACTGGGCTAAGGGCTCCAGCCATCATCCTTCATGCCAGTTTCTGCCAGGGAGATTGCCCACAATGACTTCGTCTCTCCTACCCCCAGGCAGAGCGGCGGCATCTGGCAGTGAGTGAGGCTCACCCACAGGAGTAAGGCAATTCGTAATCCGTTAACCTTGAATTCTGCCAAGCCTGCCACTCGGAGCTGGGGGTGGTTGGAGCTGTTTTCATCTTGGGCAGAATTCAAATTAGCTCTTGCAATCAATGTGCAATTAATGGTGCACTCCGTGGGTATCCAGGCGCTGTGCCCTGCACCGTGGGAGCCAGAGAAGGTAATCTGGACGGTCATCTTGGAGCAGAGGTGGGGATGGGGGCGCTCCCACATGGGCAATTCTGGTTTGCACGAGATCCTAAAAAAAAAAAAAAAAAAAAAAAAAAAAAGGTTTATCTGAGTTTCAGCAACTCTCTGGTCCAGATGTTGCCAAAAGCCTGGCATGAACTGAGGACCCACTCAGTGCCAAATGTCCTCATCCCACAATGCCAAGACCATATAGTCAGCTCTGGGCAACTTCCTCTCTTTTTCATAGAGATTGCTCAGAGACAGCAAGTGACCTGCCTAAGACTCCAAACTCGTTGAACCCCAAATATGTCTGATCCCAAAGTCTGGGCATATTTAATAGCCTCATCCAGCCAGTCTCGATGTTTCCCACCATTAGGGTCTGTGAAGCTACCACTCCGAGTCCTTGGGGTCTCGGGCACGGGCAGCCTGGATGGAGTCTTCTGTGTCACACGCATGAACCAGTTTCTGCAATCATTTTTGCTGTTCCCTGTGGTCCCAAGAAGTTCCCTGACTCCGGAAGGGTGACCTGGGGCTAGACAGGCTGTGACTAGGGGCTGGCCTTTCAACCACTTTGACCCTGCATTCCTGACCTATTCTGAGCACTCAATGGGCCGCGGGCTCCTGGGGGCGGATCTTCAGTTCACCGGCTCAGCAACTTCTGGTAAGAAAACTCCTTCCTAGGGAAGAGGGGGTCTGGTGTGGGGCTCCTTTCGGGAGAACGTCGCCACTCCATACCCCATGGACAGTCAGATGACTGCTTATCTCTCACTGTCCCGGCCGATGCCGGGTCTGGGGTGAGGTGTTCTCTCCCCGCTCCTCCCAGGGAGCCCCCTGCCTCGGTTTCTCTTCGCTCGTCCCGCCCCCCCCTCCCGTGCGGGTCTCTTACGGGGGCGTCACTGCTCTCTCTCTCTCTTTCTCTCTCTCTCTCTCGTTCCCTCTCGGTCCCCCCGCCCGCGCCCTGCGTGGGGCGCTCCCTCTCCCCGCGCGGGCGCTGAAACAGTGTCGCCGGCTGCCTGCAGGTGTCTCCCCACGGAGGGGCGCGCGTCCCTGCGCCGTGGCCGCTGCCAGGCGCCAGCGCGGCTCCTGGCCGAGGTGCATTCGCGCTCTGGTCTTCGGGCGCGCCGGGTCCGCTCCGCGGCGGTCCCCGCTGCCCCCCGCGTCCCCGCCGAGAGCCGCGTTCTCTCCTTCCAGCCCTAGGGTGTGGGGGGGCCATGTCCCCGCGCCGCGTCCCACGCCGCCGCCGCCGCCGATCGCAGGCGCCCGAGCCCCGGGGCGAGGCGGGTAGCGGCCACTGACGCCGGGCGCCGGCTGCCAACTTCGCGCGCGGAGCTCCCGGGCGGCGCGGGCGGGCGGCATGAAGACGAGCCGCCGCGGCCGAGCGCTCCTGGCAGTGGCCTTGAACCTGCTGGCGCTGCTGTTCGCCACTACCGCCTTCCTCACCACCTACTGGTGCCAGGGCACGCAACGGGTGCCCAAGCCCGGCTGCGGTCAGGGTGGGAACGCCAACTGCCCCAACTCGGGCGCCAACGCCACGGCCAACGCCACCGTCGCCCCCGCCGCCGCCAGCCCGGACGCCGCGGTCTACAGCTGGGAGACCGGCGACGAGCGCTTCCTGCTTCGGCGCTTCCACACCGGCATCTGGTACTCGTGCGAGGAGCGGCTGGGCGAGCTGGGTGAGTGCGCGGTCGCCCCCCGCGCCCCGCGTCTGGGGACGGCTCCCGCGGGGACGCGCGCCGCCACGGTCCCGGGCCGGGGAACTGCGCGTCCCGGACGCCCCTCCGTGGACGCCTTGGGGCGAGCTCCTGCCCCTGGCGATCGCCATCTCTGGGAGTTGAGGAGATGGGGGAGCGTCGCCGCGCCCCTGGGGAACCCTGTGCCTCCTTCATTTTCCGGTACCCATCCCAGCTACGGGTCCGAGGGGCGCGCGCTGAAGTCATCTAGCGACTCCCCTTCTCTTGGTGTGTTTTGCGGGCGTTGGAGACACCTCCCCCCATATCCACCCGATTAGTGCCTCTGGAGGTGGCGGTGGGTCCAGGGGAATCTTTACTGTGGACGACTCCACCGCAGCTCCGCGGAGCCTGGCGCAAGTGTGTTTGTGTGTGTGCGTGGGGGGGGGGTCTACACTCATTCCCATCTCGTTCCCGCTCGGAACCTCCAGTGCTGGGTTCAGGAAGCAGGGATTCGCCGGGAGCCCATCTGACACCCCATGGCCAGAAACCTGAGAATCCTTCCTCTGTCCCCTCCAGGAGGGGAAAGGGTGGAAAGAAAGGCCGACGTGAAAATGGGGACAGCCCAGAGAATTGTGAGGTGCGGTAGATCCAGAAGACTTAGCTTAGCACAAGACTCCGTCAGAACTGAGGAGGGGGTTGGCTTTTCCGAAGGAAGGCAGATTCCAGAACCCCGTCCTCTGCTGTTCTCCGAAGGTTGCTGGGGCTGGAGCACGTCCCAAGGCAGCAAGGCTGGGTCAGAGGTCCGGGGACCTCTCTCTGCCGGCCCAGACACACGTGTCTACAAATCTACAGAAATCTTCGTAGGTGGGGCCTCCCTGTGGGTGGGAATGGAGCAGACCCTCAGGGGACCCCACGGGCCTCCCAAGACCCACTTCATACTCTGCTTGGGAGGTGGGGTCCCCCTCCCAGGGGTCCCTCTGTAATTATTATCCTCCCGACCCTGAGTAGCCTGGAATTCCCAGGACTTATCGTCCTGTGTCTCCAGCATGAGATGTCACTCCGGCAGGACCTCGCTTCGTCCCCCATTTCCTGGGTATTGTGGGGCTCATGATAGGTTTTCCAGAGATTTTTGCAGCCATGGCATGCAAAATAAGAGTGCTGGGTGGGGCCTGGAGAAGTCAGGCTGGGGGTTCAGGGGAAGGTTGCTGCCTTGCTCTGCCTTGCTTTTGGTAGGGGGCGGTGTTGGGGGAGTTTGAACTTTCCCCTGACTTCCCGAGCATGCTGGCTGTTTGCCAGTCACAGAAAGTATCTGAACAAGGAGGCCCTGCCCAGAGCCTCTGGCTTACTTGTGGAGTATACTTGGATTTTCTGGGGCACAGAAAGGGAGGAAGTCAGGGAGAGAGGAAAGGAGGGAGGGAGGGAGGGAGGGAAGGAGGAGAGAGAGGGAGAATGCCAAAAATTAATATCGAAGTCTGCTGGCTAAACTTCCTGCCTTCCACAATACCAGCCCTCCCTCCCACCAGCTGACTTTGCAGCGACCCTCTGTTGAGCACATCTCCTGCACCCTTTGGGTCCACATTCCTGCGAACCCTCACACTTAATGTGTTTAGGATGAGGAGAGATGACCACAGAGTCTAGAAGACCCAGTCTTGGGGACATGCTACGCTCACAAACCTCAGGATGTCACCCGTCCCTGCTTCTGTGATGTCGGGGCTGCCAGTGACCAGTGGATGTGCCTACTGATTAGCCTCACCTCCCTGCTGCTGAGTGACCTCAGGACTCCGGCAGCTTAGGGCCCCCGAGGGACTTCTTCTTGGCTTGCAGTTTCTCTGGGTTGCAGCTCCTCAGCAGGGTCTGAGGATTCATACCAACCCCGGGTGCCGAGGGAACCAACCACACCACATCCACAGGAAGAACTAAGAAGGGGGCATAGTTTCCTGCTTACCACTCTGCCAGAACACTGAACCAGCTCTCTCTGTCTTATCCACCCGTCCAGGGAATGGCCCACCCACTCTAGACTGAGGCCTCTCCCATCACTTAGATCATCTCCCCTGCTTGCTCGGGGCTCGCCTTAACTAAATAATTTTTCCTAAGCATGCCAAAGCCCTCACCTGTCCAGTTGACACCGGTATCTAGCTGCCACAGCTGGTGTGGACTGTCATTGCTCTCTTGGAAGCTCCCAGAACTCTGCAGCTCATGTATTGCCCTACGCCTGACACTTACATCTGGGTGCTGTGTTTTCAAAATTATTAACAGGAAAATATTTCCAAGCAATGTCCGTTCGCGTGCATCTGAGCCCTTTCCAGGCGCAGGGTACTGACAAGGTCTTCCCTGTGGAATCTTGTTAAGTCTGCCTGGTTTCTAGGCAGCTACATTTTCTAGATGAGGAAATCGAGGCTGGGGGTCGGGAGGAGAGGCAGGTAGGTTGGGTGAAGGAGTTTGAGTCTTCTCAGAACTGGGAACTCCTTCTCAGGGAGGGAATGTTGGAAAAGGGAATGGCGCATTTGGGGGTGAGCCTAAGGCCTTCACCTCTAGCTCTCTGTTAGTCGGAAGGTGGCTGGCTAAAGGCCAGCCCACAGTTGTTCCCTCCCAGGGTTTGGAGATACCTTCAGGCTGCCGGTGCTGGCAATAGGACAACACAGTCTCCATCCTTGCTTCCACCCACTGGGCTAGAAAGGGTGTCCCAACGTCTCTGGCCTCAAACTTTAGTTACCATGGCAACCTGTCTTGTATGTCCATTTTATTTTATTTTATTTCAAGAGGGAAAACCATCCCAACAAGGCCAGAGCAAGCCCTGTCTGGCTCTTCTTACGACCACCAGGGCAGGCTAGCCTCCTTCCTCCGTGAGGTTGGGCGCCCCTCTTTGTGCACCCCAAGTGAAGCCCCAGCGTGGCTGTGGGAAGCCGCTGTTGGGGGGGGTCTCCCTGACCTTCCCCAGTTCTGGGGATCCTTGGGCTCATCCACAGCTCTATTTCCCATGCAGGGCATGACCACCTGTCCTGAATCCATTCCCTATCACCAGCCAAGGCACAAAGGATCCTCTCCTTCCCACAAGGAGATCGTGGCCCACACAGATAGGGGTCAGGGGTGTGACCCTGAGCATTGTTCCCAAGTCCTTCTTTAAAAAAAAAAAAAAAAAAACTAGTGGCTGTTTCTTTTTTATTCAATTGTGCATGTATGCATGTGTGCACGTGTGTGTATGTATGTATGTATGTATGTATGTATGTATGTGTGTGTGTAGAACCACGACCAATTCGGGAACCACCATGTACTGCCTCCACCTCCTCCTTGTTTACTCTGCCCAGGGATTCACAGGCTCTGCCCTACCAGGACCAGAAACGCAGGGTGCCCCCATCTCGGTCTAGCATCTATACGTGGGGTCTAGGATCCGAACTCAGGACCTTCCTCTGCAAGGCAGAGGCTTAACCCCTGAGCCACCTCTCCAGCCCCTCCCAAGTCCTTCTTGAAAATTGAATGCTTTCCCGGGCTGGGTGTGAGGCGAGGCAGGGTTGGTTGGGGGCGTTCCTGGGAGCAGAGTGGGATGGGGGAGTGTCATTTTTGGGGACACCGAGGCTCAGGCCTGTGGAAGGTGGAAGATCTGAGGGAGAGGGTGCCTGCCAGCTGGTGCTCGGTGATGCGTGGGCTCCGCCCTGTGCCTGTGAGCCCGGGGATGTGGGTGTCTCGAGAAGCCTTCAGTGGTGGAATTTGGCTTGTGAGGCTGCCGCGTGGCACTGGAGGGGGCGGGGCGGGACCTGGATGGTAAGGGGGTGGAGCCAGGAGCCGGCGTGCTTGCAGAATGCCCCACCAGCAGTCCCAGAGGTTTAGGGTGTGTCTGATTCTGAAGTGACCCACCCCCTATCTCATGGGATGGGGATGGGGATGGGTAGATTGGCCTCTGCCAGTGCCTGGCTTTGGTCAGAGTGTTCGCTGGCTTGCCGCTGTGCATATGGCGAGGAATGCAGACTGCCAGGGCTCCGGGCGTGAGCAGGGAGGTCTGTGCATTGCCTGGAGAGCAGGCAGCTCACTCGTCAGCCCCGTGCCACCCTGGCTAAGTCACCACAGCTGGACACGGACCAGCCACCCCGTGCCTCCCTGTGACAGAGACAGACATCCCTTCTTCATGGCCCTCGAACGCAAGGGTCTTACCAAGGCCCACTCTACTGTCCACTTTTCCCGCTGCCTCTGAGTTTTTACATTCCTGCTCCACGGGCTCCCTGGCCTTGGCACGAACTGCTCCAGTGAACTGTGGGGCTCTTCTCCCCAGATCCACCTAAGACCATTTTTTGCAACTCAAATCTGCTCAGGGCTCGGTGGCCACCTGACTAGAAGCAGCTGCTGCCCTGTGTCCACATCCTCGCCTGCCCTGCGCCTTGTCTGTTCCCTGAAGGCACGAGTGATTTTTTTTTTACCTGTGTGATCTGTCGATGGGACCCAGAGCTTGGAATGAGGGAACACAGTAGGTGCTCAATAAATGTTTGCAAAATGGGCACCGGGTGCCTTCATCACCAGCACTCTCTACCCCAGCCAGGTGGTTTCACAGAGCGGTTAAGTGATTTGCTCACACAGCTGGCAGCTGGGCAAACTGGGACACAAACCCAGGTGGGAGCCCCAGAACCCACCTCGTCCCTGCTGGCTGCCCTGTTTCCCCAGCTTCGTTGTTCAGCCTCCCTGCAACCAGCCTCTCTGGGAAGAGCACTGAGCTAAGAGTCACGGGCTCTGGGTGTGAATCCAACTACTCTGTCAGTCTGCTGAGTGTCTGGAAAAGCCACACTCCCTCTCTGTTTCCTGGGGCCTTTTCTTTCCTCAGGTGTAAAATGGGCGTGGCTTTTGCAGGTGTCGCAGGGGACAGAGACTGTCCAGCCTGCTGCTCACTTGCTGTGTGACCTTGGATGGGAGTTTGCCCTCTCTGAGCCTCAGTTTCCTCAGCCAGGGCAGGAGACCTGTTCTCTGTGGCCCGACCGAGTGCCAGAAGTCCGGGGCCAGCGGCCTGAGGTCACATCTGAACTGGCCACCTGCTTTGGAATCCCACAGGTATATACCACGTCTCAGCATTTGAAAATCAAGACTGTCCAGAGTCACGTAGATTGGGGACTTTTCCCAGAGCACAGCCAGATGCTTCAGAGCCTGTGAGGCCCAATGGGGCCCACCCACTGTCTCTCCGCCCTGCTCCCCAGTCCTGACCGGTCCCCAGACCTGTGGAGATCTTCCTACCTCAGCACTCACTGTTTCTGAGGTCGCTCACAAGGTTCCCCCTGCCAGGTGGGCTGCTGTCCAGGTGTCTCTTGTCCGTCAAGTCCTTCTACAGCAGACTCCTCTGGTGCCCACCCCCACCCCCCTACCCTCTCTACCCCCTACCCCCCTTGGCTCTGCCTCTCCCACACTGGCGGTCCCACACATGACTCCTCCCACACCTGACTCCTAGCCCTGATGCGGCTTGCCCTCCATGTTTCGCCTTTCTTTCTGGTCCCTGTCTTCTTCCACTGGGATGCCGGGATAGAATCATCTCACACGGAACCGCAACAGGGTACCAGGGTCCTCGGGACCCCTGTGTGCACCGAGGCCTGGCTGTTCTGTGCTCTCACTCCCATGAATTAACATTTCTTTCTCCCTCCTCCCTCACTTGGTCCATTTCTGAAGAGTTTAGGGGAACCCCTGAGAACATAAAGGGGCTCATGTGTCCCATTGGGACTTCTGATGTATCAGGAGCATCTTTGACTCTGGCATAAGAAACACGTTGGGTCCCAGATGATGGAGGCAGAAGGACCCCGAGTCAGCTGCACACACATGCACGCATGCATCCACGTGCACACCCAGGCATGCTCACTCTAGCACACACATGCTCCCACATACAGGCCCATGCATATGCACACATCTGCACACGTGTCCACACGTGCACACGCATGCATGCTCACACAGTTGCATACACATGTCCACAATCCACTCATATATTCATATTCACACACAAGTACATACCTGAGCACATATGTCTACACATGCAGACCCATATACATGTGTGTGTGTATACATAAACACACACACATATATATATAAAATATCTGGACACATGCCTAAGTATACATACCCATGTATGCATATATATCTGCACACATACATTCATCATGCACACACACTTGTACACACATGTCTACACATGCACACCCATGTATATTTACACACCAGCACACATGTGTCAGCACATGCATGCCAACACGTGCACACCCATGCACATCCATGCATGCTCACATACCTGCACAAACATGTCCACACATGCACAAACATGTACATGTATACACCACATGCATAGAGCAACACATACATACCCTTGCATATGCACAATGTCCACCCATGTACGGTCACACACATGGCCACCCATGCACACACATACATCACACACTTCAGAGCATGCACGCATGTAGGAAGAGAACATACTTTAGGATCCAGGAGAAAGGAGGTGAGTGACAGCCTGGACCATCCCGGCAGGTAGGAAGGACCTGGAACAGCCCTCTCCGACCTCCCCCTGCCTGGCCCTGCCTGCCTCTCTCTGTCCTGGTTGAGCTTATCCCAGGTAGGCAGGTACCTGTAGAGAGGCCCTTGGTCAGAGGGTGTGCCCACTGCCAGATCTCTGGGCCCAGTGTAGGTGGGCAACGGGGTCAGAGCAGCCAGGCAAGTCCTTCCTTCTCACCCTCCTGTTGGGGGAGCTGGGCGCTGGGGACGCGCAGCTCTCTGAACCCTCACTACTGAGGTGGCAGCAGCGTTTGCGAGTCTTGGGACAGAGTGGCAGAGGCACCCCAGAGAGGACACTGTTCTGAGTTACAGACACTGAGAGGTGTGGCAGCGACTTCCTGAGCCGAGCCCTCTAGACATGCTCAGAGCTCTGTGTGCTCCATGCCTGTCCTGTCCTGTGTCTGCCCTTCTGTTCCTAGTATAGGGAGGCGAGGTCATCAGATGCCCCACATTCCCTTCCTGCAGGCTTGGCCACTGAGAAGAGAAGGCTTCCAGTTCTTTTTTAAAAACAATTTAATTCATGTGTGTGTGTGTGTGTGTGTGTGTGTGTGTGTGTGTGTCCGTGCACATACACAAGTGTACATGTGCCATGATATTTACAGGTCAGAGGACAACATTGGGCGTGGGGGGCTCTTACTTTGCTTCAGTGTATGTCAAGCTAGCAGGTTTCTGGGAATTCTCTGCCTCTCACCTCCCCATAGGAATGCTGGAATCACCACCATGCCTGATTTGTGTCAGTTCTGGAGATTTGAACTCAGGTCCTCAAGCTTGCCTAGCAATGGCTTTAACCACTGAGTCATCTCCCCGGCTCAAAGGCTTCAAATTCTTGCTCATTCTTTCTTTGTTTTCATGAATATCTACTGTGTGCTGGGTGTGTCTGGGTGCAGGGGATATCACAAGGAGGGGGCAGGCGGCGGGGGAGGCTGCAGTCTGGAGAAGCAAGAGAATAACCAGAGATTGTTGGTTTATTTTTTAAACAATGACCCCCAAGCCCCGAGTGCTGTGTAGGGCCCCCATGGGATCAGTGGGAGGTGGACAGTCCAGCCCTGTCTGCAGGGAGCAGACATCTTGAAGGGGGGGGGGATCTGTTGGTGATTGTGGCTTATGTGGTTTCAAATTCAGATCAGCAATAACCTCTGGATCTCAGGTGTCACAGCAACTGGACACCTTCAATGCTGCTGTTAAGAACTCTTTTCTTACATTTCATGATTTTTAAATTCAGATACAAAAATGGTAAGTGTCATGATGGCATTTTCCTTTCTTTTTACATGTTCATGCACATGTGTGCATGTGAGTATGCATGTTTGTATATGTGTGCATATGTTGGAGGTGACATTAGGAATCACCCATGATCACTCTTCTATCTTATTGTTGCAATCCTGGGTCTCTAATTAAACCCGGAGCTCTATAATGGGTTTAGTCTGGCTAACAGCCATCTTGCTCTGGGGATTCCCAGGTGCTGCCTTCCTGTGCAAGAATTATAGGCAGGAGGGCTCCCATGCACTCCCGAGTGGGATCTGGGATGTGAATTCTGGTTCTTTTGCTTGCGTAGTAAACGCTTTGCCCACTAAGTCATCTCTTGGCCCCATTATGGGTTTCCATCCCTGGGTATCTCTTTGCTCACACTGACTCGTGCTAGCCCCTGTGCATTCTCTCTTCCTTCTGCGGGTCTGAACGCCACGGAGCTGACGCTAGCTTGTGCAGTCCACAGCCTGTTAGTTTTTGCTTTCCTGCTGTGTGTGTGTGTGTGTGTGTGTGTGTGTGTGTGTGTGTGTGTGTGTTCGATTTGTGAGTATATCTATCTGTGTGTGTGGTATTCATGTAATTCTAAATTCTGCGAACAAGCCACAATTCAGCTCTTTGGTCTTTCTGAGTCTGTCTTATTTCTCCAGTGCGATGTGCTCCATCCTGCAGCGACCTCTGTTCTCCATGGGTGAACAAACTTCATTGCACATGTCCACCACGTTCTTTCTCCACTCATCCGTGGACAGGTCTCTGGGCTGGTTCCAGAATTGGTGACTGTGACCAGTGCAGCCAGGCATCTCCAGGATGGGAAGGTGGGCTACCTGGATTTTCTTCAGTACGTGGGGAGCCTCGCTGCTCCTGTCCCTTTGGGGGGGTAAAGGCTAATGGGCTGCTGACTGCACAAGCCAGTGTCAGCTCCGTGGTGCTCAGGCCTGCCTCAGGGTGTCCCTGTAATGGAGACAGAGACCCTCAATCCCCTGCTGGCCAGGTCGTTCTTCTGTTCTGAGAATGTTTCCCAGGATCCCACCCTTCAACAAGACATTATTCTGAAGGATTTTCTGAATAACATAAAAGGTCTCCTTTGATATCCACCCATCCATCCATCCATCTATCTATCCATCCATTTATCCATCCAACTGTCCCTCTGTCTGTCCACTGGTCTGTCTATCCATCCATCCATCCATCCATCCATCCATCCATCCATCCATCCATCCATCCATCACATTTATGGAGCAGTTGCCCTGGGCCAGATCCTCTGTGACCTTCCAGGAATAGTTGAGAACCTGATGAGCATGTTCTTGTCCACAGGAATGTGAAGGATGGAGCTCAAATGCACCAACACAGAGCCAATTTCTGAAAACTGTCCTTTGACCTCTACATACATGTTCCTGTTCTCTCTCTCTCTCTCTCTCTCTCTCTCTCTCTCTCTCTCTTCTCTCTCTCTCTCCCTCTCTTTCTCAATAACCAATCAAAAAAATTTTAAGTCAGGTAAATCAGTATTTTCTACTCAGACTCGAGACTCCAGTTATGAAAGACTCAGCCGCACTTGCAGGAGCTTTCCTTGAACTATCGGGGCTGGTCTTTAATGGGTGATGTCTGAACTGAGACCAGAATGGCCAGAAGGGGGTGCCCTGAAGAGTCTTGGGGATCAGGGGAGGTGTACTGCCCTAGTTTCTTTTCCAGTTGCTGTGATAACATTCAGGATCCAAGCAACTTGAGGAAAGAAGTGGTTATTGGGGCTCACAGTTCAGGGGTACAGTCCATCACAGAGAAGGATGGGCAGGAGTTTGGGGGGAACGTTGGCTTTGTGTCCACAGTCAGGAGGCGGGGAGTGACGAATGGTGGGCTCAGCCCTCTTCCTCTTTTGATTTCCTGCAGGCCCCAGGAATAGTAGGGTCTTCTAGGATGGGTCTCCCCTCCCCAGTTAACCTGATCAGCCCTATCTCCAGGGTGTCCCCAGAGGCTAGCCTGTTCTAGATGAGCACTCACAGACAAATTTTTTTCCACTCAGTTTCAAATTTATTTGGAAGAAATTTAGCACAGTATTTTTTGATGCAAAATTTAAAAAAAAAAGTTTTTGATGAGTTTCTAGTCCTCTCGTTTCATTGTGTGTGTTTTTCTTTTTAAAGTATCTTATTTGAGAGAGAGGGAGGGATAAACAAGAGAGAGAGAGAGAGAGAGAGAGAGAGAGAGAGAGAGAGAGAGAGCCAGCAGGCATGGGTGTGCCACGGTGCCCATGTGGAGTCCAGAGGACGACTTTTGGAGATGGTTTCTCGCCTCTACCATGTGGGCTCCAGGTATTGAACTCCGCCTGCTGGTGCCCCTACCCACACCCCATCTCGTGCCCCTGTGTTCTCTTGTCTTTGTCCTGTTCAGGCCTGACGAGCCCTGTGTGCAGAGAGAGACGACTGCATCCCTTCGCGACTGTCCTGGGACACGCTGGCGTGTCTGCTCCTCTCTCCCTTTTTTCTAGTCCATGGGTTAGACAGCATGGCTGCTCGGTGCCTCCTACTTCCCCTCCACCCTCCTCCTCCTCCTCGTGGGCGGGGACTAAGGCTCGATCTCCACCTTCTCCTCCTCCTGGGTGGGGACTAAAGCTCGATCTCCACCCTCCTGCTCTTCCTGGGTGGGGACTAAGATCTGATCTTTCAGTCACTCACACATCTCCTGGTTGCTGCTTCTCTCTGCTGCTTCAGCTCAGACTTCTCCTCCTCTCCTCCAGCCCTCGGCGCCTACTTGCACCGCAGCCTCCCTGGTGGCTCTCAGGCTAAGTCTGTTCTTTCTCCAAAGGCTCCTTAGAGAGTTCATGCTTCCTCCAGACATGAATGATTTGAGGTTCGTGTGCTAAGTACTCAGTGGGGACCCGCTCTTTTCCCTGAGTATCTACTACAGTGATCACCAAAGCCTTATGGGGGGGGGTTCCTGCCTCACTCCCTCCTTCCTTCTCTCTTTTTCTTCCTTCCTCCCCTGTTGCTGAATCCCCACTGGGCCAGCCAAGGAAAGGAAGGGGAAATTCCGAGGGAGCCTGGGAGCTCAAGGTGAGGGGGCGAGCGGCAGCAGAGTCACCACAGACCCCAGGAGTCAGGTGAGAAGCAGGCAGAGGACGAGTTTGCTGCAGACTCGTTTTATTTAGGGAAGTGTTTGGGCTTATATAGGGTCAGGGGTCCAATCAGGTGTTGCCATCTCTCTGCTGGAGGGGCGACAGCAGCCAATCATTTATCTGTTTACTAGGTGTCCATTGCAGAGTCACGTTAGATGGCCGCTTCCCATTGGTTGTTCATCCCTCTGCCTACATAGTTCCTCTGTTGGGACATGTCTGGGGCATATCCCAATTTGTTCAGGCTTGTCATGGCTGAACCTTGGACCTTCTGGGTTCGGAAGCTGGGCTAGGGCCTCCCTGAATCGATAGTGCCACATTTTCACCCTTTTATTTATTTATAAATTTTTTCAGTGGGGACCATGATAGCTGGGGCGACCCTGAGCCTCTTCAGCTGCACGTAATATAGGTGACTGTGCCTGTTTTATGTTGGACACCACCCTCCTGTGGAGTCTTACCCATCGTTGACTACCAGTCATGAGACGCTCGCAGAGAAGGAATCATGGTCCCAAAGGGGAACTCAAGTAGTGGCAGAGAAAAGGAGGTTTTCATCAGGGCAGAAACAGGCGGAGAGGTTGTAGGCAGCACAGGCACAGAAACGATTCAGAAGAACTGGTGAGACATGAATTATAATGTAACAATGACAAATTATTAAGGCATAGCTTCAATGGAGAATAGCCAGGCTTCCAACAGGCCTTTGGTGGCCTTAGGAATGTCCAAAGCCTGAATAGATGCCTTGAGGACCTTTGTAAAGCAAGGTTTTGTTGTAAACACTGAGGATGAAGCACTGTTGCGAGATGTGCTGAAGGAGACACTTAAGCAATGAAATTAATAAAAGAACAATTCCTCCTATGATAACATAGGTTACTATCCAAGAGGGATCAAACAGCCTTTTAAAGTTGATCCAGATTCTGGTTATAAACCCAGTATCTATAGGCAAGGGAACCACATACGTCATGTTAATATGTTCTATCTGTTGGCTCAAAGTCAATGAGTAATTCAGGAAGGCCCAAGACCAAGACCCCTTGAGGTACTGAGAAAGTTGTTCACGAGCCTTGGAAATGTTGGACACCTAATAAGGTGTTAAGCATATAGAGGCATATCGAGGGTCACATGAGGCAAGAGCGAGCCTTCAAGCAGTTGCGGTCTCCTCAGCTAATAGATCTACCTGTTGCTGTAAGGTCATGATGGCAGTATACCTGGTTAAAGAGTTAATTAAGCAAAGATGTCTATTTAGGTGAGCCCGGGGTGAAATGGCTTTTCCTAAGCAAAGGGTTGGCTCACCTTGGGGCCCAACTCAGTTGATCTTGGGCCCAGATGGGGCTAGAGATCAAGCTGTTTGTTTCATATGGAGGGCTCATCTCCATAATCTCTTCATAGGGAAGTTGGCCATCTTATCTCTGGGAGGATTCAAGTCAGTTCTTCAGCAGGAGTGTTCCCTCAGGGTGATACTAGCAGTGGGGGATGACCTTAGATCTTTAAGCATTATCTTGTCTTTAGGGTAGGACCAGTCCTCTGGTCTAAAGAAAAGCCAGCATTGATTTACTAATGGAGCCATTACTCTGTTTAACATCTGGAGTTTTGCTGTTTTTCCTGGTTTAACTCCTTAAGTTTGTCATTGCATTTTCCCTCTATCAAGCACTGAATTTAACTTTAGGCAAGCTTGTAGGATGAAAGCAAAACTTTAGTAAACTTTCCACTGACGTATGTCTCTGGCTTTAACTCTACAGCACAAACTGTCTT
Organism: Typhlomys cinereus; assembly: GCA_023101885.1. Lineage (NCBI taxonomy): Eukaryota > Metazoa > Chordata > Mammalia > Rodentia > Platacanthomyidae > Typhlomys > Typhlomys cinereus. The sequence continues at coordinate 1,172,383 of JALPQD010000278.1, forward strand.
TCTTAGGGTCTTTAAACTGCAGGCTTTTGCTACATGCTATTGGATTCTGCCATTTTCTGGGATCTATGATTTCCTCTCTCTAGCATCTTTGGTGCATCTAAAACCAGAACCACATGACTTTATAACAGCACTGAAATATTATATTCTATTAAGCTAAACCTATGTATTCAGGCATGTAAACAAAGGAATGCCTAAAAAGCATCACCATTAAGCAGTTAGGGAATTTCAGTAGTTACTTTGTGAGTGACTGGCGAATCTTTCACTTCTCTGATCGTAACTATTTTAGTTAAATCAAAGGTTGACAAAAGCCTGGGAAGGAAGTTGAGCACTAAAATTTTGTGCTTCCTTGTCCATTAACATAGAAACAAAGAGGCTTCTCATTTGAAGGAAAAAGGAAACATGAACCTGAGTTGACCCAAATGCACTTAGAATTTCCTGAAAACAGACTATGCTGGGTCCGGATTATATTGATCCTGTTTTGTTTCAAGGGAATGGGGTCTGGCTAAAGTGGAGGCTTGAAATTCCTGTTCCCCCTTACTAGGTGTACACATGAGAACATGGAATTAGAAAGCAGATTTGTCCCCAAGAAAGGGAGCGCATACATACCAGGAGAAGGGAGAAAATTCCAATGAATTTTTAGAAGACAATTATATTTTCCTGGTTGCTAGATTCGATGGGATAAAATTCTATAAAAGAAGTCAGAGGAATGAGAAAGTTTAATTAATCAGTACTAGAGTGGCTTTGTTGTTTTGGAAATATATGGAAAAACTTTAAGAACACAACTGACATTTTCATTTGTAGTCCTATTAAAGATCAAAATCAAGCAAGAATCTTTCAAGAAAGAATACTTACAATTTACCAGAAAAACAATTGTGATTGATATAAAACATAAATAGTTAAGGCCTTAGATGTTATTAAAATTATTTGTTCTTATTTTTAAGTATGCATACATGCATTTAAAAATGGCATGCCAAAATTTTTATATTAGTGCGCAACAGAAATGAAAAAAAAAATTGAAGTGGCCACAGATTTTTTACGTTGAGACACAAGACACACAACATGTAAACACAGAACATATAAACATACAAGCACATGAACAACATACAATTTACTGGCAACTGTCTTAAAATTACCCTTAAAAAACTTTATCAAAGGTGGATTAACATTTAGGAAAACCTTATTTAAAACAAGATCTCATATTAGTTAAGTCTGGCAGCTTAGCTTAATTTGAAAAACATCTAGCAAGGAAAAGCACCCTCATCCATAGGTCCAGTTCCCACATATTCTCTGGGGAGATCCAAGGTGCTAAAACCGCAGCCTCATTCAAAAATTCCTCTAGGCCAGCAGTCTTAACCTTGAGGCTTCTAGTCACTAGGAGAGATTTTAAGGCATGTATTTGGGGCTCCTTACAGCGGGCTAGGGTCTCCCTGAATAGATAGTACCACATTCCCCCTCTCTTCTCTCTCTTAGTTTCTCTTGGGTTATGTTTTTTTGGAGAAGTGTTGAATATTCTGTGTGCATGTGTGTGTGCTTGTGATGTTTGTATATACAAATGTAGGCATGTGTGTGTGTGCACACCATGGCTGCCTGTGGGGGCTGGAGGCCAGCCCTCGGGTCCTGTTCCCCATGTTCTCACCTCTGGTCTATGCCCTGGTCTCTGTCGCACTGGCTGGCAGGTGCTCCAGCTGCTGGGGATTCTCCACCTCCTGTATCCTGTTGTCACACTGGGATTACAGATGTTTCCTCCTGAGTGCCAGATTCTGTTAGTGGGAGTTAAGGATCCGAACTCAGGTCATCAGGCTTGCACAGCAAGCACCTTACCCACTGGGCCATGTCCACTCCCCTCTCGCTCCTCTTCTCTTTCTTTCTTTTTTTTTTTCTTCTTCTTTTCTTTTTAACAGTGTTTTACTTTATAGCCTCTGCTGGCCTTGAATTTGAGATTCTCCTGCCTTAGCCACTTAAATTTTTTTTTAATTCTCCAGCACTTTCGTACATAAATACAATGAATCTATATGTTTTCATCCTTTACTACCGCCCCATCATCCTGTGCCACGTCATACTTTCTCCTTTCCAGCCAGTATCCCTCCTACTTTCGTGACTTTTTGCATGTTGGACTCTCTGGGTTTCATCTGGAATATCTGTATCAGCAAGTGTCTGAGTACTTGCTGGGGCATGGATGACGTATTAGTGGGTAGATTGTTGAGTAAAGAAACTCCCCTTCTCCAGTCTGGTAGTAGTTTAAAATAGTCTCTCAGGGAGCCGTAGTGTCTCTTGGGATCTTCCCTCTTCCATGGTGAAATGTTGATAGTTAGCGATTGTGCAGGTCTCCTGGAAGCAGACATCACTGCAGTGGACGCGTCTTTCATGTCCCACGTGCAGACTGCCTACCTCATTAGTGCTGGGTCTATGGACCCTTGGCTTTTTAAGTGGGTGCTGGGGGTCTGAAATGGGGTCCTCATGCTTGCTCAGCAGGCATCTACTCCACGAAGCTATCTCCCCAACCGCCTGCATTGAGCGTACCTTCTAGCAATTGTTAGGTGCCAGCCACACCCAATCATGATGTGACAACCCCAAAAACCTATAGACATAGTCAAGTGGCCTTTGGGGGCAAAATTATTCTTGGTTGGGACCCACCCAACCTAGATTCTTCACAGGCATGTTAATATCATCCCAGGAAGGTGTGGCACAAGGGACCCACATTCCCACTCTTGGTGGCTGATCTTGATTGGTCACATGACTTTCCCTTACAAACCTCTGTTACCAGCCACCAACCAGCAGCTCTGATCAATCTGTCTGTTGGGTAGAATGAGTGCACTCCCTTATTTCTAGGACCAGAGAAAGAAAAAGCACGCAGAATATTCTTTTGGGCTCACAGTGATTTGCAGACATATCCTAGATAGCAGCTTTTAGCCATCTATGCCTCAATGTCCCCAGATGGATCCCCCACCCTTCACTGCTTTCTGTGGCTTAGCTGAGTGGGATGTAGGAGAATGGATGGGTGGTCTTGGTAAATGAATTCGAGTTTTCCTAGGCTGGTAGAACCGGAAGAGGGCAGCGGGGTCATTACTCGTGACATGCTGTGAAGGGGGATTTGCAATAATTAGAAAAATGTTTATCTGCTGTAAAGGACAGGCTTTCTGGTGGGAAGACTCCCGGGAGTGAGCTCGATCGCTCCCTTGCTTGCCCGGGCGACTCTTAGGGAGGAGGAGGTGGCCGAGCTCAAGGCTAGGGGAATCTGTGTGCGGCTTTGTTCAGGTTGGCGTAACCATGGAGACAGACATCCCCCTCCTTTCTGGGGAGCTGATTCCAATTCCTGGGTGAACGTGTGTACATCATGCACATACCCTCCCACACTTCTATCCACCTTGACTGCTTCCAACAGGCCAACAGTACAAAGGCAGGGAGACCCCTTCAAGGATGTGGGTTTGAGTCCTGCCTCTTCTTGGGAACTCAGTTAAGTCTCTTAGCTTCTGGAAGCCCTAGTAAATGAAGATAAAGGTGGTTTCCTCTGCAGGATTGTTGTGGGGTGGGGGGTGCAATGCTATTAGTGGTGGCCAGAAGCCCTGCAGACTCTCAAGGGCTCTAGAATGTGACCTAACTTTCTGGAGCTGGGATGACAGAAACCTGTAGCTATGGTTTCGGGAGCAGGTTCCCCATGACTTCCTGGAAGTTTACATGTGGCTTCTCTAGGTTTTGCATGCATGGACCAGACACCCTAAAACTGTACCCTTGAATCACAGTCACAGCCGCGGAGGTGTCTGGAAGGCGCTTGTTTCCCTGTCGGGGACAACCAGAGGCTCTGGCCAAAGTCAGTTGTGCTGGTGGGTAAAGGTGGTGACCTGGTAGTACCCCAAGTCGTGTTTGTAAAGTGAGTGGATGGAAATGCAGTCCCGGGAGCTGTCCACAGTGCTGATGCGGGTCTCCATAGCTCTCCATGGTTCTCCATGGTGGGGGCTGGGCATTGAACACAGGTGCAGCTAGCAGGCAGCGTTGGGAGTCTGGGGTGCAGAGAGATGGGGAGCACTGGGGCTCTGGGTGCAGAGAGGTGGAGCATGGTGGGGTCTGGGAAGGGACTACATCTCATCAGGAGACACATCCCGTGAAAAGCACACTGGGCAGAACTCAAGACCATAGGATAAGTAAGCAGGACCTTAAGGGGTGTCAGCAGCTCACTAGAGGTGCAAAAAGGTGTGGGTGAGCTGTGAACTGGATAAGAGAATGGGGGTCAGCACAGAGAGCTTCACATGGGCTTTAGGGTATCGTGATGATTATTTCTCACGCCCTTATGGCTTTTCATCAGTAACAGTCTTTTCCAAAAGCCAGAGTGGGACCTTGGGTTACATCACTACAAACAGCGAATAGAGCAAGACAGAGGTGATGTCATAGTAAGGGAACCCCTAAGCATCTGGGGTCAGGGACTGTTTGGCAGTCTCTTCATTCACCAATGACTTGTAGCTCTCGGCATTAAGGAAGCTGCACAGACACATCCTATCGGACAGGCCGGCAAGCTGAAAAGGATGCCGGCTCTCAGCTCTTCCTGTGGTGTGGGGTGGTCAATTCCCTCAGCCCCTGCCGATGTCTCTCCGGTCATGATGATCAGTTGTGATCCAGAACCGTGAGCACCAGAAGCCTCTGGTTCCCTGAATCATTTAATCATATATTCACATTGACAGCTGAAGACGGAGAGGTAGGATGGGCAGGGAGTGACCTCAGACGTCTATGTCAAGGGCTAGGATGAGGCCTTGCCTGGTCTTTCGGGTCTAGAGTCACTGTCGGGGAGATGGCATGGAGGATGCTGGGGTGCAGGAAGGCCAGCTACACCAGATGAGGCCATGCAGGACCCTTGAAGAGGGTGTCTGGAGGCTGGAAGAGTCTGTGGAAACCCTGGGGGAGGGGCAGTGAGTGTCCCTAGAAGGTCCCCTGAGGGAATAGAGAATCTTGGGAGGATCCAGGACAGTATGAGGAACACAAATGCTTCAGAATTGTCCCTATGGGGAGGGAATGAGGATCTGCCCACCCACCCTGTGGGTCATGCAGCTGTGGACCTACATGGGAAGCTGGCTGGTGCATGCTGTGTTCAGAGAAAGCTGTGTATGCAGATGTGCGAGTGTGTGCATGCGTGTACATGGATGACTATGTGTGCAAGTATATGTGACTGTGAATTTGTGCGTATGTATATGTATACGGGTGTATGCGTGTGTGTGTGTGTGTGTGTGTGTGTGTGTGAATGTGTGTACATGTATGTATGTGTTGGGCAGGTGCATGTGCATGCCTGCATGTGAAGTTTGGAGGTCAGTATCAGATGTTTTTCTCTTTCTCTTTCTCTCAACCTTACTTTTTTTCTATTTTTACAAGCACATTGAGTATTCATCCCAGCTTTCCTCCCTCCCCCTCCTTCCTATCCCCTCCCTTCCTTTCACAATTCCCTCCTATTCCCTCTCACCCTTCCATCTGTATGCTTCTGTGGACTCCCGGGTTCACTCTGGCTTGTCTAGCTTGTAGGGGCTCAGGCCTTCATGGTATATCAGTTCCCTCTCCTCAGGCCACCCCATTGATACACATTCCCCTTCACTTATCCAGCTTTAGACTCAAACATTTCTACTGTAGGTTCCATTCTATGGGTATAATAACAGCTACCTACAGAGCACTTTGATGTACTGTCTTCCTACATATCCCAACCTTACTTTTTGTGACAGGGTCTCCCACTGAACCCAAGGCCCACTAACTTGTCTAGCAGCCAAGTCCCGGGAATCCTCTTGCCTCTGTACCCTTCCACTGGTATTATAGACTTAGGTGGTCATACCTTGTTTTTACATGGGTATTGGGAATTCAAACTCAGGTCTTCATGCTTATATGGCAGGCTTTTTACTGACTGAGCCATCTCTCCAGCCCTTGCATGACCATTTGATGGGCTTTACTATGTCTCTAGTGGTCACGAGGACTTGGAAGCCCCTCAGTGTATGCTTCCCTCCTGAGACACTGACTTTTAACTTTGTCAGCCAACGATGCTGAGGAGAGCTGCTAGTTTGGAACCCAGATGAGTCCCATGCTGATTAACACCGTTCTTCAAAACAGCATGGCCTGGTAGCACCCATGTGACCCAGTCAGACAGAGAAACATCTCAGGTCAACTTCATCCTTCCCGGCCATGACACTGCGGGCCGGCCACTGTGGCTGGTTCTCCTCGGCACACCACAGGGTTAGGCGAGCTCTCAGATTCTTGAGCTGACATTTGCAATCGTGGAAAAACTTTGAAAAAGACCAGACAGTAAAGTGATTTATACCTGGAGCAACTGTGACACGGTACCGATCTCACTGTGGAAATTGGGGCGCTCGCCGAGACTTGTAAATGACAAAGTGCTTGCTGACATCGCAGTCACCACGGCAGCCAACGAGGGTCCTGCCCACTCTGCAAAGAGACAATGTGCTGCAGGCCCAGGCTGGCACTCGTGGGCCGTCCCTGCGGGGCTGGTGAGTGAGCCCTCAGGAGACGGACACACACCTCTGTGATCGTTTAGCATCTCTTTAAAATCCACTTACAATGCACACACGTGCGACCAGATTGTGCTGTGGAGGGATAGAGCAAATCTACTGCCGACACCGCCCCTCCCCCACACGACAGACAGGTGAGGACTGGCAGCCAGAGGTACCAAGTCACTTGCTTAGCAAGCCCCCCAGTCCCTAGGAATCTAGGACAGTGTCTGGAGATTCCAGTGTTAGGACCAATGGTGGTAACCAAACATCCTATGGCAATAGCACAGAACCATCCAGAACTGATGAACAATGGGAGCAGAGAAGCCCCAGCAGGTAACATGGCCAGGACTCCCTGGTGCCATCTTGGCCTTGTGAGGAGCCCCAGGTGCCCGTCTCTGGTTGCTCAGAGTCAGGGGAGCCATGCTGAAGTGGTTCCCATCTTCTGTGTCACAGAATGTCTTGAGAGAGTGAGGGAGCCCGTGGCTCATCTCCAGCGACACTCCTGTCGGTCAGTCTTGAGATAGATAGATAGATAGATAGATAGATAGATAGATAGATAGATAGATAGATAGATAAAATACATGTATGCTGCCATGGTGCATGGGTAGAAGTCAGAGGACAACTTTCAGAAGTCAGTTCTCTCCTGCCACCAGAAATCAAACTCAGGAGCCTTTGTACTGAGCCATCTCACGCATCCTCTCCTGCATTTCTCTAGCGATCAATAATGACTTAAGGCTGCTCCATTCTGCCCTCGGAGCACTGTTCTCTGAGTCTCTGCCATGTTGCCGGACATTCATGTAAACTAATGTGTGTACGTGTGTATGCATGCACATGTGAGTGTGCGCATAGCGTGTGCATGCATGTAGGTGGGTGCAGGTGCTCACACCAGAGGAAGGATGTCAGGTGCCCTTCCCTGTCACTCTCTGTGACAGGACCTCCCCTGAGACAGGATCTACTACTGACCCTGGAGCTATGCCGACAGCCAACAAACCACATCTATCTTTTTGTCTCTCTCTCTCTCCATAGCACTGGGGTTTCAGGTATCCTGCTACGCCTGAGCTTTTCCCTGGATTCTGGGGATTTGAATTCAGGTCCTCATGGGTGTGCAGCAAGCACTGTCAGATGCTGAGCCAGCTTCCAGACCTTGTGTCTGTCAACTTACATTATGATGTTGATTTATTTTGACAGAAAGCATTTGTTGGGGGATGAATTATTTCCTTAGGAAAATCCCCAGACGTAGCTGCTGTGACATTTTTCATATGCACTGCTACTCTGGACACTCTTCTGTCCTTGGGGGGCAGATGGGAGCAGGAAGGGCAAAGCAGACCCTTCTCAGGAGGTGAACATGAGTTGCCCAAGGATGATGAGAATAGGGGTCGGGGTTTTGGAAAAGAGAAGCAGGGGAAGAAGAGCAAATGTAAAGGCTCCAGGGTGGGGCCTTCACCTAGAGATGAAGAACTCCAAGGATGTCGGTTATTTCCTGGAGTCAACATAACGTTTGGGGGCTGAGTCTTTAGGCACACCTATAAAGAACTATTTACTTAAGGCAATCCTGTGGGCGATAATCCAGATGAGGGAAGATCCAGCCTGTGGAGAGGCAGGACCATTTCCTGGGTAGGTAGATAAGAAAAAACAAGAGAGAGAGAGAGCTGGATGAAGTCTGGTAGACTACCAGGCAGAGGCTGTCGCCCTTCCCGTGGCTGTGGTGTGGCTGGTTCCCTCGGCTTCTTCTCCTGCTACATGGAGAGTGCTGGCACCAGAAAAGTGGGATGTGGCCGTGAGTCTGAGCAGAGACCACAGGAACTGTAGCAGAACCAGAGAGTCAGGGGCTTGGTGGGATTCTCCTCCAGTGTCTGGATGGCTGTGTCAGTTCTGGTTTTATTCCAAACCCGTGGGGGTACCCTCGGGGGCTCTCATGCAGGCAATGATGGAAGATGGCTGTGTTTAACAGATGTGCTTTGTGGCAGAGGAGAAACTGGAGGTGCCCCAGGGGCCATTCCTAGGGGACACCGGTAGCTTGGCCTTACTGGGAGGTAGAACTTGATGATTCAGGACTGAATTCCAAAGTAGCACCCACAGATCAGCTGAGAACCCGAGGATGGAAAGGGAAAGAGCGGGGGCGGGAGGGTTCCTGAGGACAGATCCCTTGTTTTTGGCTGAAACAGATGTTTGCACCCATTGCTGAGACTGGGTAGACTGAAGTAGGGATGAGCTTATTGTTTTGTTTCATAATGCGAAAGAAGAGGGATCTTGTGTCTGCACAGCACAGACACATCCGTTAGAGAGGAAGGACCAGAGGTGTGTGACAACCTGGAGTGACCAGCGGAGGGACCGTGGGGCTCAGGGTGGGCCAAGATGGCCAAGCAGGTGCCCGCTCTGCCTGTTCTCATTCACCTTCGCCATTAGCTTTTTAAAATTTCTACTGTCAAAAGCCAAGAGAAGTGAGTGTGAGTTGCACAGACAACTGGGAGACTGGCATTTCCCCAGGCTCTGCCTCCTCAGGAAAGTCTACAGGTGCGCGGGCTTTGGAGCCAAGCAGAAGAAAGAGGCGGAAGGCTCCGCATCACACGCGCCCTCTCCAGCCGGCCCTGCCCTGCTCGCTGGAGAGGAACCTTCCGGCAGCCTGTCTCCCTTCCATGTCTCCTGAACGCAAGGGAGAGAGATGCAGCTGTCTTTTGCTCGCTCTGATGGATGAGGTCGTTCTGTTGCGGCGGCCCTTATTTTCTCATGTCTGGGTCATGTCCCTCTCCAGAGGGGGGGTGCTGTCTTGTTGAGGCTCCCAGGAGCCCCAGGATGTGTGCATGCGTGCGCACGTGTGCCCATGCATGCATGTTCAGCTGTATGTACAGTATGCGCGTGCATGTTCAAGTGTGTGTGGCGTGTGGACTCCGGGGATTGAACTTGAGTCTCCAGGTTTGTGCACAGGTTCCTTTACCCACGGAGCCATCTCAGCACCCAGGCGACGACAGCATCTGACGCTGCCTTTGTATTTCATCACCCATCCTTCACTCACCCAATGGCCCACCCATCTTCCAGCCACCCCTTCTACATCTATCACCACGAGTCCATGGCACTCCATCCACTTCTACCCACCCACTCACAGCCCACAAGCCACCCACCCCACCCATTCCCCACCATCCATCCCTCCATGCCCCCCCCCACATCTGTTTATCTGGTCCTTCCTCATCCATCATCCCTCACATACTGAACCCTTGTGTGGTTGCCTCTGCCGCTCTGGCCCCAGGCAGCGGAATGCGGAGAGAGAGGCCCCACGGCCCGTCCTTCCGGCAGAGCCATCGATGAAGCTCACGAGGTACTTGCCCGCATGGAAAGAACATTGGCTCCCATTGGCTCGGTTCTTCTCTTTCTCTAATTACTTTTTATTCTTTGAGACTTTCATACCCCAGTACAATGGACTTGTGTGTCTTCGTCCCTTACTACCAACCCACCCCTCCTGTCTCACCCCACACGTCCTCCTTCTCCCTGCATGTGTGATCCATTGGGTCTCCATCTAGAATGTAAGCACTGCGAGTGTCTGGGCACTTGCTGGGGCACAGAGGGTCCACAACCACGGAGTGGAGAAGCTCCCCCTCTCCTGTCTGGCACTAGTCCTGACAGTCCTGGTGTTGGGAATGGACTCTGGGTCCCAGCACGTGACAGGCAGCGCAGTCCAGCCCTGCTCAGCTCTTTAATCCGTGCTGTCCGTGCCTGCCCTCACTTGCCACTCAGTGAGGTTCCGTCCTGTGGGTAATGTTGTCTCTACTTCTCGAATGGGGAAACTGAGGCGGGAGAAGCTAGGGAGCAGTCCCCTCTGGGAGGCAGTGCAGTATATTCCCAGGGATCTATGGCTCCTGCTCCCCTACAGACCACTTTCTTCGGCTCACTGCAATCCCCCCAAGACCGTGCATCTGTTTGTCAATGGGGCACGCTGTGTGACACACTGGGGTGGGGAAGTGGGAGGGGTCCTGCTGTCCACCCTCTTCTGTGTGTGCACGTGTGTGTATGTGTACCTGTGAACATGCGCGTGTGTAGGCTGTTCCACAGGAGTCCGCTATTTTGTTTGTTTCGGACAGGGTCTCTCATTGATATGGAACTCCCCAAGCAGGCTGTGGCTGGCCTCTAGCCTGGGGCATCTCCTCTCTCCACCCCCACCCCCAGGGCTGGGATCACAAGTGTGCACCCCCACACCGGGCTTTTTCATTTGGATTCTGGGGATGGAACTCAAGTCCTGGTGCTTGCAAGGAAGACGTTTCAGTGACTGAGTCATCGCCCCATTCCCTTAAACCATATCTGGGCTACGATGTAGAGGCCACACCCTCCCCGCCACACCCCTGTTTTGCAGTCCCAGGGAGTCACCGTGCTTGGTAGAGAAAAGCAAGTTCCGGCTTCAGAGATTGGGTTTAGGGCTCACCACTGGTCACCCCTACCCCAAAGGGATTAGTAAGGTGTAAGAGAGGCACCGGCACCGACCTGAGGCTTTTTCTGTGATGATAATAGATGCTTTAGAGCCACGTTGGGGAGAGCAGCGCTTTCCCTGCAAGATAAAAGCTTGCGCTCTGGAGCGAGGCTGCCTGGGACTTAAATGGCTGGGACAGACAATGAGCACTCAGTCTCACTCACGTGACTTTGACTGCCGTCACCGCTGACGGAATTTTAGCCGTGGCCACCAGCGACAACTCTGGACTCAGAGCCTGTGCGGGAGATTGACCCTCTGAGCATCTGCAGATTTGCCTGCAGAATCGCCATGAAAATAAGAAAAAACAAAAAACTCACGGGAGAGACAGTTCCTGACGTCCTGCCAAGTCTTCATAGCCTGGGGAGAAAGAGACACTCACCACACACATCGGACGGTTGGAGAAACTGAGACAGCCAGTGGGGTGCTTTTTGTAGAGACTCACTGGTCAGCAAGGGGAGCAGTGGGGCTTCCTACACTCAGAAAGACTGTGGAATGCCTCTGGGAGGGGGGCGCTCAGCCCAGGGCTGGGCACCATGGGTGAGTGCACAGAGAGGTGGCATCCATGGGAGCTATGACCCTTCCCATGATGCCAGTCCCACATGGGCAAGCAAGGGCGAGCTGTCTGCCGCTTTGATGAACTACAGAACAGAGGAGTGTCCGCTTCTGTTGGTCACAGGGCCATGGCCACGAAGGATGCTCCCTGGTTGCTCCCATCCTCGGGCAGCCACGGGCCACCAGGGCCTATCAGATTGAAATGCAAAGGGGCGAAAGTCAAATTTAAATTAACCCCCAGGTCAGCTTTTCACGTCAGTCTGCACTAGAGCCGGCCACATGGAACCAGGGTCAGTGCTGCCTGAGGCCAGCATGGGTCCCCCACCCCTTACTGTTGCCTGGGGGTCGACATGGACCCTTGGGTACTCTGTGCCCGGCATCACCTGCTTCCGGGTTTTATAGGGGGAGGGCTGCCTTCCCACAGCTCTGGTCCAGCGGCTCAAGGAAGCCCCTCATTGGCCCAGTTCACATTCTGATGCTGAGGGTGTAGGTTGCTAGATTGGGCTCCAGAAGGTTCTTCCTGCCTCTAACTCTAGTCCTGGATCTGCTTCCCGGTCTCTGCCTGCTCCTGGCACCGTGAGCGGGTCCTGCCTCCAGGCGTCTCTCTCAGGATGGAGTGCAGCCTCTCGTAAGCCCCGGCCAGCATGAACCTCCCTCCCCCTCAGGCATTCCTGCCTGGTGTTTTGGTTTCACTGACACAAAGTATCGGACACAAATGGAGTTGTTATTGATTCATAATCTCAGCTGTTCCCCAGTATCTAGGGGTGTTGGCTTCAGGGCTCCCTCACCAGGACCAAAATCTGGGGATGCTAGAGGCACTTCTGTGATGTATTTACATAGAGCTGCTCACATCCTCCCGGACCCTGGGAATCACCTGTGGACCACTTAGGACATGTATCCTTGTAAATGCTGTGTGGACATCGTTTTACACAGTGCCTATTCACACTGAAGCAAACCCCCTACCCTTTTTGTATGAGTATGTATGAATGTGTGTGTGTGTTTCCATGAACATGTGTGTGCACGTGGAGGCCCAAGGTTGGCCATTGGGGTAAATCCTTTAGTCACTCTCCACTTTCATTATTAAGGCAGAGTCTTTCAATTGAATGCAGAACTCACCAATCATTGAACCCAGAGTTCACCAATCAGTCAAGCTAGCCTATCAGCTCGCCCTGGGGCATCCCTGTCTTTGTCTCCTAATGCTGGGTGACAGGTGGATTCTCTGTGGATTGCAGGGACCCCAACTCTGGTCCTCAGGCTTGCAGGACAAGTGCACTAAGCCACCCCTGAATCTGAGGTCAGTTTAACTCATGAAGCCATTCCCTCTGCCCTTCATGGCTCCCGGACCTCCGTACCTCCCTCCGTCTGTTCACACCGGACTTGACCATGTGGCTTGACTCTTGACACATGAGCAGATAGATGTAACTTATGCTGTGTGCAGGTGTGGTGACTCTTCCCTCTGTCGCCACATCCGTACCTCTTCCTAGACCCAGAGAGAGAAGGCCCACGGAGCCCAGCGCCGCCCACACGGCTCAGCCCTGCTGGGCATCCTGTTTGCTGCCTTCCTGTAGCCAGAGGTGGAAAGAACTGTCAAAAGCAACCCAGCTCTTGGGACTGCTCGTTGCAGCAGCTGACACTGACTCTTACAACCCTCCTCCTTCAGCTTCCTGCTGCTGGTGGCCATTGGACTTCTCGGGACTAGCGTGGGGGCTATTTTCGGTAGAATCTACTCCAGGGAGGGGCAAACTCTGGAGTGGGAGGAGCCGGAACATGTTCTCTTAGCTCGTCATTGTTCGATGGGTCATACACATTGGTTGAGACTCAGTCCCTGCCCTCCTGGTGCTTGTGGGGCGTATGATGGGGGGTCGGGGACGTAGCGGAGATGCAGATCCATTGGGAGCTTGGCTTGGCTGAGTCTTAGTCGACCCAGAGCCGTGTGTTTGTCCTGCTTGTTTTTTTTTTTAAGTGACCCAAGGGTACAGATGCAGTTCCCGCGCAGGTCATGCACCGGCCAGGGGTCTGCAGGGATCCTTCCTTTTAGCAGGAAGTGCTCTTCTCAGGCTCATTATCCGCCTAGTGCTTGCTTTGGCATTTCTCTGCCTTTGACTGCAGGTCACATTGGACTCCTGTCACCGTCCCCGAGGCTGTCGGAATGACAGGCGCATCATGCCCAACTGTCAGCCCTCCTTGTCCCCAACATGCTGCTCTCTGACTTCACACCTCTGTGTCCCCAATTATAAAAGGACAGCAGGGGCCTGGGGTCTGTGCTGTGTGCTGGATCCGAGGCTGCGCCATGCTCTCAAACTCTTGGTTCATTAATGATCTGGCATAAAGCATAGTAGTACTGGGCTGGGGAGGGGTCAGGACATGGTGAAGATGTGGCCAGTCTTTCTGCCAGGTACAGGAATACAGTCCCTGGGGGCCCCGGGGAGAATGTTCTGGAGATACACACACACACACACACACACACACACACACACACACCCCACACATGCACGCACACACACACACAATGGGAACAAGATGGGGCCAGGCCTGGAGGAAGGATAATCATGGTGAGTGGACAGCAAGAAAGTCTAGCATGTAGGCTTGAACCCAAACTCAGATTTGACCTTCATGCTCTGGAGTAGATTCAGCGAGTGTTCCAGCCCTACTGTGTGCTGGTTCCTCTTGCTGCTGCGGAGCACCTATTGTGTGCTGGGTTCTCTTGTTGCTGCCAAAGCACACACAGAGAACCCCTCTACCCCCTGAACTCCTTAGTGATCCCATCTCATCTTGCCTATGCTTGGTGGCCTTGGGTCGCATCTGGTCAATAACTCATTTAACATTCACAACTGTGCAAGAGGCAGGTGGGGTGTATTTCTTGTTCCGTGTGTGTGTGTGTGTGTGTGTGTGTGTGTGTGTGTGTGTGTGTGTGTCCCTAAGAGTTTTGGGGCCGTGGTTAAGGTCACCAACACAGTAAGTGGGAGACCCTTCCACCCCAGGCATCTGTCTGCTCCCCTCAGAGTCCCAAGCCCTCAAAGCAAGTGCCTCTTCCCTCACGGGCTCTTAGCTGATTTTCCAGAGATTCTCCCTGCTGTTCCGGGCCTGTCAGCACTCGCAATTGCATCTTGCAGCTTCACAGGCTGTCTTCTCTCCGCGCTCAGCGGCTCGGTGCTTGGAGCAGCTGGGGCCCCAGTGCTCCCCTGTGCCAAATGCGGGGTGTCAGGGGCAGGTTTATCCAATTTGCCGGCAGAGGCGCGCAGAGCCTTGTCCGTTCTGTTCCAGCTAATTTCCTTGCTGGTGACCTTAAGAGGCCACGGTCTGCTGGACTCTAGGAATCTCTGCCATGCCCGCTGTCTGCCCCTCACCTGACGGTGGGCCTCAGGGGTATGGAATCACCCACAGTCTCATGACAGAGATGGTGGCCGTGACTATGTATCTCAGGGGTGCTGGTTCTTAATCATTGGCAAGAATAACACTCCTTATTCCACAAGCTGTTTGGCCCGCTGTGTGGTCTTAGGCAGATTTCATAAGTTCTCTGAACTGGTTTCATTCGTGTGCGTATGTGTGTGTGTGTGTTATAGTTAGCTGTAAGTGTCAACTTGACATTTGAAAACTCAGACTCTGGGCACATTTGTAAAGAACTGGTATTTGAGTTAACCCTTGAGCAGGCCTGCAGGAGATCATCTAATTTGTGCAAAGACCCAGCTCACCGGTGGGTGCAACTAGTCCCTGGACAGGTGAGTAAGATGGAGGGATTTGGTTAAGGAAGTTGGCATCCTTCTGTACACTTGGCCAGACAGGCCAATCTGGCAAGTATCTCTCAGCAATGGATATGGTGTGGCCTGTTCCCTTGGTCCCGGCTTTGGTGTGATTCTCTTGATAAGCTGGAGTAAGAACTACAACCAAACAATTTAAGCCCAAACCCCCTTGTTCCCATAAACCGTTTTGTTGTGAATTTATTCACAGAGTAACATCAACAATATGTGTGTGTGTTGTGTCTGTGTGAATATATGTGTGTGTGGGTGCATGTGGTGTGCATGTGTGTGGTGTGTGTATGTGTGCAGTGAGTGTGGAGGCTCAGTTGACACTGGGAATCTTCTTTGCTCGCTCTGACCTCCATTGGTTGAGGCAGGGTCTCTCGCCCAAACCCATGCTCCCTGGCTAGGCTTCGCTAGCCAGCTTCTCCCTGTCTCTGCTTTCTAGGTGCCAGGATTATAGCAGCTGCTACGTCCACCTGGCTTTTAAGTGGGTTCCAGGGATCTGAACTGCCGTCCCCCACTAAGCCATCCACCTGGAGTTCGCCAAGTAGTAGGCCAGCCCCAGGCATCTGCCTGTCTCCTCCTCTCCAGTGCTGGCTGGGATCACAGTGTGGCCCTAGGGAACAGCCTCAGACCCCGCCCCCAGGCACGTGCTCTGTGGTGAGCTCCACCCCCGGCTCAAGAGCAGTGTTGGAATGGATAGACAGGGAGATCAACTGCTGATGTGCCACAGACTGGAACTCATGAGGTGAAGGACGCCACTGCCACCACCCCCAGGGACACCGCGGCCCTGGCCAACAATCCCCTTCTCTACCTCGAGAACGACCCACTGTCAGGGACTTGGTGGTCCCTCCCGGGCTGGCTCTGTAGTTCTGTCGTGTGATCTCAACACACCGAATTATAAAATTCTCTAACCTGCTGTGTGTGTGTGCGTGTGCACGTGTGCACAGTGTGTGTGTGCATGTATGTGTGTTCCTGCGTGTCTTTACATATGTGACTGAATGTGTGTCTGCATGCCTGTGCGCATGTGTATGCGCCTGCATATCTCTGTGCATGCAGAATCTGTATATTATCTGTATATCTGTTTATTATGTATGAGCATATGGCTGCGTGTCTGCGTGCATACGTGTTTGTTTGTGCATAGCTGTGTGTTCAGATGTACATTGAGAGTGTGGCTATATGTCTCTGTGCATGTGTGCGGGGTGTGTGTGTCCGTGCGAGTGTGTTCCTGTGTGTGTACACGTGCAGATGTTTACAGTAAGGCACCCATAGTGACTGGCGTCTTGATTAGTATTGTTTCATAAGATGTAACTGTTAGGTTTCTCTGCTTTGTTGCATTTTGAGAGTTGTAGAAGGAAATGTAACAAGGTCTGCAGAGGCCGCCATGATGGGCTGGTGAGCTGGGGTGGGAGGAAGATGCAGAGATGGGGCTGTTGCCAGGGGATCAATGGTCTCATCTATTATTTGAATTTGTGTGTGTGTGCGTATGTGTGTGTACCAGAGGGGCTTGAGCATGCGTGTTTGTGGAAGCCCAAGAGTGACATAAGGAGTCATCCTGGATTGTTCTACCTCCTTATTGATCTGCTCTGGGTTTTCCAGACTCTGCCTTCCAGGGCCGGAATTACAGCCGCTGTCATTTCTACCAGGCATTTATATGCGGGATCTGGGGATCTAAATTCAGGTCCTTTTGCTCGCAAGGTAAAGGCTTTAACCCCGATCCATCTTCCCAGTCCCTATTTGAATTTTCCTGAAGGAGAAATAACTGTGTTGTGGGGCCCATTAAATTTTAGTGGAAAGCGTAAACTAGAGGAAGGGAGGCCAGTTTGCCAGAGCCATGGGAGGGCAAAGTGAATAGTGAAGGGAGGCCCGGAGCACCTGGGAGGAAGGGAGACTTAACTGGATGGGCATGGAGAGGAGCAGGATTCTACTCAGGGGACCTGGTTCGAGTCCTGCACTCTGTTCCTTGCCAGTTGGGTGATCTCAACAAGTAATCTGAGCTTGACCACGTGTATCATGAATGGCTGCCTGATAATTTGCCCCAGAACTTTGCAGCATAAATGGACAAAATGGTCCTTGCTAGTTGCCGTGTGAGTTGGGGATGTGGGAGATGTGGGAGCTGTTCCTGGTTGGAGTCTGTCATGGGATTGAACAGACATGGATTTGGGCTAGTGTGGGAATGGACAATTCCCCAGGCAGGGCTGGCTGCCGGAGTGCATAGGGCAGCTAGGGGTCTCTTCCAGGTGTCGCTGGCTCCCCCCAGGGTAAGCAGCCCACCCCAAGGCCCAGCGAGGCTCGGAAGTCCCCTAGTGACTTTGCCACAGAAGATACCTGCCATTGCTTCTAGTGTTCGCTTGGCCCAGTGAGAAGCAGCACGAAGGTTCTTGGAGAACTTCACAGGGACTTGGTAGGGGGGTGCAGGGGGGGTGGGGGGGAACAGTGGTACCTGCCCTGTGGCCTTGGGGCTAGGGGAATTCATCTGAAGGAAGTTCTCAGGACTTTGGCAGGTTTGGTTACATCTTTCCGGATTTCATTTAAGTTGCTGTTTTGCACCACCCCGGGTGGATCGGGAGAGGGTCTGAGCCGATGTGTGGGGCCGGCACCTGGGTGGGGTCACTTTGCAAGCTGTCTCGCTGGTGGACTGAGCCTCTGTCGCCTGCAGGACAGTAGGGCGACATCAGTCACTGCTGCATGGGTGCTTCAACGCATTGTGTGACACTGGAGGGTCACACTGCCATCCCCAGGGCTGTAGCCCAAGGATTTCCAAACCCAGATGCCTCCCAAGCTGGACAGGTGACCCAGATTTGGGGAGTGGCTAATGGAAAGTGAATGCAGCCTCAGCGAACTTAACCTCGGCATCAGGGGTGACAGAGCAGTCATGCTTGTGGTGGGCAGGAAGGTACCCCAGGGTCTCGAGGACTGCTGTTTTCCATGTTCACAATACCGTGGTTTCACAACTATGGGCAAGGCTGAGGGAGTGGACACCCCCGCATGGCTCGGGTGACTCGCATCAGCGCCCCCGTCATGAACATGGGGTCATGTACTGTCTGCCAGGCATGGCTGGGGCAGGCGTGACCATGGCAGATTTGCTGGTAAACTGAAGCCTGTCACCCTTTAGTGGCATGTGACTGGGGGCCTGAGATGCAAGGCAATTCAGAGCACCCCTTAAACATCTTATGGGAGAGGCAGATACTTCCCACGGGACCTGGGGGACAGTGTGGCCCCGGCTACTGTTTCTGTGTGAAGGTCCTGGATTCTTCCACATGTCTGGGGGACACTGAGAGTAGATAGGTGCTTGACTTGTGGACGCATGGGGACAGGTGTGACAGGCATGTGTTTCCTGACCAGTGGCAGGTCTCCCCCCCCGTCTGTCTTTGAGCATTCCATGTAAGGGCTGGCAGAGGTGGGGGAGGAGCCAGCCAATGGTACACACAGGAGCTGTGAGAGGAGCCATCCGGTCATGAATTTGCATGGTGGCAGAATTGGGAGAAAAGGGCAGGGGCTTGTTGAGGTAAGTGGTCGCTGGGAGTAGAACCTGGGGGTTTGTTGTCCCTGGACTCTCTCTCTCTCTCTCTTTGCTTTCGCCATACACTTCTACCTGGCATCATATCTCACCTGAGCGCACACAATCAAGCAGCCATGAGCTGAATTCTCCAAACCATGAGCCTAAATAAACCCTTCTTTCTTCCCTTTGGGGGTTCGGTGATGAGAACAAGCAACGGATGCAAGCACTTTTCCAGCATCCCTTGCAGCTATCAATGGTTAAAAGCTCCGGTTCTGGCCAATGAGATACCAGTGAGACTACTGAGGACGTTTTGGGAAATATCCCCCCCCCCAGTTGGAGAGACTTAGTCACCTGAGTCAAATGTTTTCTCCCCCATTTCTGTGCTCTCTTACTTCCTGCCTTTGCTTTGGTTGGGTGAAGGTGTGCTGTCTGGGATGGTAGCAACTTTTTTATATGTCTTAAGTTACAGAGAATTGCAGCCCTAAATCCTGAGCAGCCAGATTAGCCTTTCCCACACCTGCTTCTAGACTTCTTGTGTGAGAACACCTCTGTGATCACTGCTGGCTAGGTTGCTGTCGTGGCCCAAGGTCCATTCCCGATGTCATAGGAAGAGTTTGCGAACATGTGCCATCTGAGACATGGAACATGGAGTCACATGTCCCTCAGATGCCCACCGAGGTTTCAGTTTGACTCTGCGCTAACCCACCCCAAGGGCTTTTTGTCTTTTTAAATAATCTCTTAATTAAAAAAAAACAATGGGAAGCATACTATTTATCCTAAAGATCTTTAAAGCATACCTGTTGCATTGTGCATGTGGATTGTTCTCCATAGGCTTGTGTGTTTTCACATTGGTTCCCAGCTGGAGGTGCTGTTAAGAAGGTTGTGGAACCTTGCTGGAGGAAATACGTCACTGGGGGTGGGGCTAGAGTGTCTAAAAATATTTCATTTTTTATTTACTTATTTCTTTACTTGGAGAGAGAGAGAGAGAGGGATCGTACATGTGCCATAGCTTGTGGATGGAAGTCAGAGGACAACTTTCAGAAGTCACTTCTTTTCTTCCACCATGTGAGGTTCCGGGAACCAAACCAGGTCACCGAGTTTGTGTGCAGGCTTCCTTGCTGCTGAGCCATCTTGTGGGGTTCAGGCTTTGAGGTGTCGTAGCTCAGCCTGTCTTCCTTTGGCTTCCTGCGTGTGGAAGCACTGTGACTAGCCAGCTTCCTGCACGCCACCATGCCTTCCTGCCACGACCGATTTTCTCTCTCTACAACTGTGAGTGGGAATAAAGCTGTCCTGTCTTCAGTCGCTCTTGTCAGGGTGTTCGATCACAGCAATGGAGGGGTGACTACGACACCCACGTGGACACAGGTTGCTGGGTTGGGGTATCTGCCCCTGAGTTCTGCTCAGCTCCAAGGCCTTCCTTAGGGAATGGCAGGTCTTCCAAGGTGGCTGCCCCTCCACCCCATCACTCCTGCCAGCAGTGGTAGGATACCAGTCACCAAGGGAATGTTCTCATCACACCTGCGTGCCATGTTCCTGTCCTCACGGGCACTAGTCCTGGCTGCACTCTATTCCAGAGGGTTCCGTGTTCCAGCAGTGGTGACCTCTGACTTCTGAAGAGACCCACCCAGACTTCTTTAACTGACCACTGCGGAATCATGTGGGGTGGGGCAGGGACGGCCGGAATCAGATTGTGTCTCACTCTTGACCTTTTGCGGGCCCCTTCGATTTTAAGTTTCTAATAAGAGAGAGAAACCAATTTGATATTCTCCATCATGAAAACCGCTTCCGATTCAGTTTGCCCGCACAGGAGAGCAAGGACCTTCCTTGAAGGTCGACATTCAATTTCATTCCCTCGCTCTGTCTATGCATTTGGAATAATCACACGCTGCAGGGGTTGGGGGGGTAGCTCAGCACCCTCAGGGGTGCCCAGGGCATCATGGATGTTAGAGTGTAGGCGTGAAGATCTGGAAGGAGCTGAGGATGCTCCCTGCTGGCTGACTACGCACCCCAGACAGGTCACTTAAAATCACCATGGGCCTCGGTTTCCCTTCTGTCAAGATGTGATGGTACTTTCTGGGTGCTGCAAGAGCAGGAGTGTGGAGGAATTGAGCACAATACCAGGATACAGTAGGGACTCGATAAATGCTCGCAGCAGCTCTAATGGCAGTTCTTACATGCACGGCAGTGTGGAGAGGCTGAGGAAGGTCTGGGAGTCACCTGCAAGACTCTGACCTAGAAAACAGTGCCTAAGAGGACCAAGGCTTAGGAGGAAAATGGCAGTGGGGGGTAGAAGGCTTAGAACCAGGGAGGCTTGGAACCACACACCCAGGGAATCAAAAGCAATCCTAATAAACAGTGGGAAAAGAGGATCCCTCTGAGCATTTGCACTGACCACACAGCCAATCAAAGCCAGCCCTTTGAGATGCCTGAGATGCACCCGTTGCCCCCTTCAGCGGCAGGTCTGAGAGAACATTTGCATTCACACTGAAAACTGTGACTGGGGCGTTGGGGCTCAGAGGGTGAGGTGCTTGGCCTGCAAGCTTGAAGACCTGAGTTCAGATCCTCAGTGCCCACCCACATAAAAAGTTGGGCCCAGTTCTGTGTATCTGCCATCCCAGTGTTTCTATGGGGAGATGGGAGATGGAGGCAGGAGCCTTGGCAGCTCGCCAACTAACCAGCCTGGTGCACACGGGTGAACAAGAGACCCCTTTTTTTTTTATCCAATTGTGTGTGTGTGCGTGTGTGCGTGTGTGCATGTGTATGTATGTGTGTGTAGAACCACGGACGAATTCGGGAACCACCATGGACCACCTCCACCTCCTCCTTGTTTACTCTGCCCCAGGATTCACAGGCTCCGCCCTACCAGGACCAGAAACGCAGGCCGCCCCTGAACTCAGGACCTTCCGCCTGCATGGCAGAGGCTTAACCCCTGAGCCACCTCTCCAGCCCCCCAATTTTAGCTTCTGAGGAACCTCCATAATATTTGATTTCCATAGTGGCTGCACTGGTTCACACGCCCACCAGCAATGAGTGAATGTTCCCTTTTCTCCACATCCTCGCCAACATTCATTCCTATTTGTGTTTTTGATCTCAGCCCATCTAACTGAGGTAAGATGGTATCACAGGGTAGTTTTAATTTGCATTTCCCTGATGATCAGGGCATTTTTCAAGATATTTGTTTGATTTATGAGAAGTCCCTTTTTAGCTCCAGGACCTATTTTTCAGTTGGGTTGTTTGCTTTCTTGGTGTCCAATTTTTGAGTTCTTTGTATATTCTGGAGGTTAATCCTTCACTAGATTTGTAGCTAACGAAGATCTTCTCCCATTCTGTGGGTTTTTTTTTTTTTGCACAACTGAGAGTTTCTTTTGTAAGACACAAGCTTTTTAACTTCATGGAGTCCCACTTGCTGATTATTGGAGACCCTGTCTTAAGGTGGAAGGAAGGTGAACACAGACACCTGAGGTTGTCCAGTGACCTCCACATGTGCTGTGGCATGCATGCTCACCGCACATGTGCACATGCACGCACACACATACACACACACACACACACACACCACCACCACCACCACATGTCTTAAGGCGGAAGGTAAAGACCAATACCTGAGGCTGTCCTTTGACTTCTATAAGTGCTGAGCACACACATGCTCACACACACATTAAATACTGCACATATCACACCATGCACACACATATGCACATCACATACACATGAACATACCATGCACATACATGCACACACATATACGTATACATGCATAAGAACACATATATATGCACACATGCAAAAATGTACACACACCATATACATAAACACATGCACACATGTATGCATATAGGTTTTAAAAACCCACTTAAAGCTGGGCATGGCAGCATGTTCTGGGAGGCAAAGGTCAGAGAATGCATGTTTGAGGCCAGCCTGGGCTACATGTGTGGGGAGACCTGCCTTGTAAAGCGATTGGAAGAGTAATGAAGAAGGCCCTTGGAGCAGGTGGGAAGGACTTGGAGCTTCATGTACCCTTGAGGTTGCAGAGAGATCCCCAAAGCCACCCGACCTGCGTGGGCAGCGATTGCTTCAGCAGCCTCCGCTGGTGACTTCCTGCTGCTGCCCAGCCAGGGCCCCTTCTGTGACAGCACCTTGGCTCCCGATGATTTAAAAATATAACATGTTGGGGAGAGTCACGCGGGCATGGTTACCTGTCACGGATGTGGTGACTGACTTGCGACAGGCTTCTCAACCTCTTGTGATCAGGGGCCAAGCCCAGAGCTCTGCCTTCTGTAACTTTTAATCATGGTTAAAAAAAAATGTGTGTTGTAGAAGTGGCCAACTTTAGTTGTGTGTGCATATGTGTATGTGCTCATATAGGTGGACTTGTGTGCAGGTACGTGTGTGTGTACATGCATGTGGAGGTCAGAGGTTGACTTCAGGTGTCTTCCTCATTCTCTCTCCACCTTATATATTGAAACAGAGTCTGAGCATCATCATCATCACACCTACCTGGCATTTATGAGCTTTGTTGTTTTTATTGGTGATGATTAGTTTTTAAAAAATTTTTTATTTATTATTTATTCAATTGTGCGTGTATGCGTGTGTGCATGTGTGTATGTGTGTGTGTGTGTGTGTGTGTGTAGAACCATGGGCGAATTCGGGAACCACCATGGACCTCCTCCACCTCCTTGTTTACTCTGCCCCAGGATTCATAGGCTCCGCCCTACCAGGACCAGAAACGCAGGCTGCCCCTGCTTCTGCACGGTGTCTATACATGGGGTCTAGGATCCGAACTCAGGACCTTCCACCTGCAAGGCAGAGGCTTAACCCCTGAGCCACCTCTGCCCTGTGCTTCTCCATCCTGCCTCAGCCCTCCCCCACCCCACCCCCCAGTGCTGGGATTACAGCTGTGTCCATCACTCCTGGCCCTTGACTCCCCTTCCTGAGCCAATTGAGTCTTCAGTTTCCCATGTGTGAGTTCCCGGGCTCCAGCCCTGTGCCCACACTCAGCCAGAGCGAGGCTGTAACAAAGAGGCCCCGCCCCTTTCTCAGACCCTGTGCGAAGGCGGGGCTGGAACAGAGACTATTCAAGTCAATCCCCACTCAGTCTGCAAACTCAGCCAGCCACCACGGGTTTTGTGTATGCTCAGCACTCAGCAAATGCTGAGCTCAACGGGCCTTCCACCTTGTATGTAGCCACTTCGTAGCTGAGGAGACAACTCAGAGAGGTTGAGGATCTGCCCTCAGGTCACCCAGCATGCAAGGCTGGCTGCTGAGACCTTGGCGTCTGCATGGGGAGCCCTCGCTTGCAGTGTGTGCCACGCGCTGCCTGCCAGCAGAGGTATTAATAGGGTATGTTCTAGGGGAGGTGGGCGGGCCAGGGAGGGGTGGCTGACTCAGCCTGGGAGAGGGAGTGACTGCCTGGAGGAGGCGGTGTCCTTGGAAGGCTCAGAACCCCGGGGTCTGAGCCATGAAGACCAAGCTGGGCTCGCAGGGACACTCCCGTCCTGGGGTAAGCCGTTTGAACTTTGCTGAGCCCATGGAATCTGATGGAGTTTGGTGAGTGGGGTGATTGACAGAGCCCAGAAAGTTCCATTTAGAACAGTGTTGGACCCATGCTGTGAGTGGCCAGTTAGACTTCTTGTGGTAAGATGGAACTTGTGGTCAGCTGCTTTCTTACCAATTGAAGTCTAGCTGCTGAGTCAAATGCCTGAAATAATGGTGGGCTCAGACCCTTCTGAGGCTTCTCTTTCTTTCTCTCGAGTTGAGTGCAGCCGGTCAGGCATCTGAGTTCTAACCCTGAGTCCTGGGACCCTTCTTGGTAGTTGTCCTCTGTCCCCAAGATCCAAGATGACCACCCCCACGGGCAGATTCCAGCACCAAAGAGGAGCTGGAGGTTTGAGACCAAAGGGGTCTCTCTCAGGACAGGCCTAGGAAGTCAAGAGCTGGCTCCTCAAAGTCAGTGCTCTGCCTACGAGAAGACCTCTCGTAGCTCTGGGTCACATGGGGTGACCGCACATGACGACTCACTGCTCTCCCTTTTCCACAGTCCTCACTGCTCCCTTTTGTGTCCCCAATCCTGAGACCATGAGTTTAAGCCCCTTCTAACCCCTGAAGCAAGTGAGTTGTTCTGCCTGCTTCTTGGCTAGAGCCAGAATGGACCCCAGCCTTGGGCTGACAACGATCCCCTTCCCTCCACCCTGTTAAAGGCGGCTCCCAGGTGCTCTGCCGTCAGAGTTGTAGACAACCAGGTGACCTGATCACGTGACCATTTGGGCAGTGCACACAGCTGGACTTCATCCCTAGGATGCATTGAAGCCAGGCCACTGACTCCTGAGGATCCCCCAGAGCTCCCTTCTGATCCCAATGGCTGCGGGGTTAAGGAGGACATCAGCAGGGCTGCAGCCTGGGGGGAGAGGGTGGGCACCTTACATCTGGGAAACAGGCAGTGTGGCCAGTCTGAGTGTGGGTTGGTCGTCACAGCCCCATCTCCGTGTTGCGGGTGGCCCAGGACCAATGGGCTGGGATATTCATTGCCGACTTTGACTGTTATCCTTGCCACAGGCCTTCCATTCAGAGAGTGCCCCAGGCAGGCGTGGCGCATGGCTGATGCTCTTGGCGGTGAGCGTCAAGGAACTGAAAGGAACACGCCAGCGCTTGCACCCAGGGGCAATAGAGCCTTGTGGAGCCCAGTCTCGGGCCAAACCACAGGGTGGGAAACTTGCTTCCCCAGGCCTGGGGGTGTCTCTGGGGGATGGAAGTGGCACCAACCCTTCAAGATCGGTGACTCTAACTGGTTTGCAAGAAGCTGCCTCGTGCATCCAGTTGGTGTCCGGCGCCCCAGCATCATTGGGGTGCCTGTGCTCTGGGGCCCTGAGGGCTCCTTGCCTTATATCTTGGGTCTGGGTCGCCTCTGGCCAGTTCTCCCAAGGATGGGGTTAGCTGCCTGTTCCTTCTGGGGTTTCCATAGTGACAAATCCATCCGAAGAGCATCTGAGGACTTCCTGTGACTTTGCTGATGATCTGTGGAAGGTTCCGTCTCACAGTACAGGTTCCGTGGCATGTCTGTACCTGGCCAGCCCTGCCCCTGCTGCCTGGGCTTCCCAAGGAGCCATGATGCTTCTTCCTCTTGCAACAGAATTGTGTCCGGGTATCTCTGTTGGCGGCGGACACAGAGTCTTGCATTCATGTGCGTGTGCACTTATACAAGTGTGTGTGTGTGTGTGTGTGTGTGTGTGTGTGTGTGGACAGGTGTGTGCATCACATGCACAGACACATGCACTGAAGCATGCCCTCTGCCCTCTTCCATGGTGAATGGAGTGGGTGTGACAGCCAAGCCTGGGCTAGTGCCGGCTGTCAGCGCTCTCTACGCTCTGCGCTCTGCGAGTCCGTACCAGGGACGGGGACTCACACGGCTGATGATCCAGTAGAGAGAAGACTGTGAGCCCCATTCAGGCTCCGTTCCATGTCAGGTGTGGGAGCTGCAGAGGTCACACGGCTGGGTCAAGGGTAGGGGTACGAGAGGTCAGGGCGCTTTCTTGTAGCAAGAAGTTATCAAGGCCCCTTTGGAGAGTGAGCCCCCAAAGGTAGAGCTCTAGAACAACAGGGCAATCCAAGGTGATAGCTGAACCAGACATTGCTCAGCGTGTGGGGAGCGTCAGGAAAACCTTGGGGTAAGCGTCGCCGTGGCTGGCATGGTTTGAATGTGAATCTCCCACACACACACTCACATGTTTGCATCCTTAGCCAATGGTGTAACGGTGACTCTTAACTATTGCTGTGAGAGAGCATTCAAAGTCAATCAACTTAAGGGAGAAAGGGATGTTTATTCAGCTTACGGTTCCAGAGGGAAAGTACAGTCTCTCAAAGCAGAGGCGGCATGGCTGGCTGGCCAAAGCTGGAGGAGGCTAAGTCACCGCAGACATCTTGGAAGCTGAGAGCTGCAGGACTGCTTGCTGCAAAGAAAGGCTTCTCCTGGAGGTAGGGTGGGACTAATCCACCTCAAGGCCCACCCCTTGTGACTGCTTCCTCCAGCAAGGCTCCACCTCTCAAGGTGCCATGACCTTGCCAAACACATGAGACTGTGGGGGACATATTTCAAACCATGACAAATGGTAATGTCTGGGAAGGTTGTAGCACCTCTAGGAAGCGGATACTTGCAGGAAGAAGGCAGGTCACAGAGAGTCTTGAGATTGGGTGGCCTGGCCTCCTCGTGATAGTTCATATTTGTTCTCCATGATGGCGGCAGGGACCTGAATCACCTCCTACTTCTGTCTCCAGCCATGCCTTCTGCTATCCCATTCCCGCCAGAATGGACTTTATCCCCCTCTGGAACTGCAAATCAGATCAGTCTCCCTCTTTCTCCCTCAGTTGCATCTGAGCATTGTCTCAAAAGAAAAGTAACTACATCAGTAGCGGTCCTCCTCTTCCTTCTCCTTCTCATCTTCCCTCCTCTGTATTAGTTACTGTCTTGCTAAACTAGATGCCCAACAGAGGACTTATTCCAGCTCTGTTACGGTGACTGGGAGCTTGGGGTGGCC
Organism: Typhlomys cinereus; assembly: GCA_023101885.1. NCBI lineage: Eukaryota > Metazoa > Chordata > Mammalia > Rodentia > Platacanthomyidae > Typhlomys > Typhlomys cinereus. Next base: position 1,199,634 of record JALPQD010000278.1, read on the forward strand.
TGCTCACATCTTGACGGCCAGCTAAGAACGAGACAGATAAGCACAGGGGCCAGTTTAGCAATACCAGGCTCCACTCAGCTTGGGCTATTCACGAATCGAGTCTCTCCCACAAATTCACCTAGCAACCTAGGACCCTCACCTCTACAGAGTTTCAGGTGTATCCCACTTCAAGCAATGGACTAAGTTGCTTTTCCCCAAGAGTTACGTAAGAACTCCCCTTTTGTGGTCAGTTTCCTTCTAAAAATGTTCCAGAACATTTCTGGGAACCAATCCTGCCTGAACCAGTTTCGGGTGCATGTGCTTTAAAGCAAACCGTCCTCTGAATGAGCCTTCAGGGGTAACTTACCCTATTTACCATCTTATGCCGATGAGCAACTGAACATGCATGTGATTAAAATCAGATGCATCATGGGAAGGGGCATGGGCAATAAGAAAAGGCTTACGTAACCCAAGCCTGTCAATCAAAACAGGGACCCGCCTAACTACACCCCTTAGCAATCTCTCTTCTGTGAAAGGAATCCCCAAGCAATAACCCAGGCTCCTGGGCGCTCTGGTCCCAGCAGCCTGCTGCTCCCGTGTAATAATCCTGTCTTGTCTCTTGAGTAAACTTCTGGCTGTCTGGATATTTGTGTGCGCTTTTCCAATTCTTTGAATGAGATACAAGAACCTGGAACTGCCTGGTCCCAAGATTGTGACCTGAGGCAACAGGAAGCGGATAGGAAACTTGGGGTGGAACTGGGCAGTGCTGTGACCCATAAGGCCTGTCCCCAGCGACCTCCCTCCTTTACTGAGGTTTTGCCTCCTGTGGGTCCACAAAGTTCTCAAAAACACCGCCACCAGTTGGGGGTCAGGGACTCACACCCATGAGCTGGTGGAGGACATTCACATCATAATCAGAACCTCCTCCTCTTCCTCCTTTCTCCCCTCCTCTTCCTGCTATTTTTCTTCCTCCTCTTCCTCTTCTTCTTCCTCCTCTTTTTTCTCCTGTTCTATTAATCTTCCTCCTCTTTCTTTTCCTCTTCTGACTCCTTCTCTTTTTCTTCCTTTTCTTCCTCCTTCTCTTATTCCCCTTTCTCTTCCTCCTTCACCTTTTCCTCCTTCTGTCCCTTCTCATCCTCCTCTCCCTTTTACTTTCTTCCCTTCTCTGATCTTGGAAGATCCTTGTGAGTCCACCGGCCCTGCTGGACTGTCTAGGATAGTCCACAACTCCTGGGCCTTATTCACTCAAATCCACAAAATCTCTTTGGCCGCATAAGGTTGTTTGTCTCCCACTGTAGGTTAGGGTCGGATTCTTGGAGGGGAAGCATTTCTCAACCCGCCACTGTCAGGGTCCACTCTTGAGCAGTGGGGTGTGGGAGATGGGATCTGGAGTTCCCTAGTCTCCTTGGATCCCTCAGGTGTCTCCCTAACCAAGTCCCCTTGGATTTTCTCTCTGCTGCAAGGTTGGGGAGTGGGGGGACCTCCAAAGTCAAGGGTGTGGGCTCCAGCCTTGTTTAGAGGAGGGGCTCTCAGTGGTTGCAGAGTGGCTCGCTGCCTCTAGGGGGCACTGATGTCCACCTGGCCTCCAACTGGGGATGTGACCACCAGACCACACCTGCTTGACTTCATTTCGAGATTCAATGATGCTTCCTGTGGCCACGGTACCAGAAGACCACAAACTCAGGACCCTCCAGGACGGCTCAACAGCTGAAGCCGAGGTGTGGCTGGCTGCGTCCTTTCTAGAGGGCCGGCCCAAGGGACAGGCTTTGATTGCTGTGTGTGACAGAAATTCAGTTCCTTGGAGCCGTAGGACCCATGTCCCTGTTTTCTTGCTGGCTGAACATCGAGGCTGATCTTAGCTTCTAGAAGTGACCGAGACCCTAGGATCCCGAGACCCCTTCATCTTCAAACCCAACAATGGTGGGCTGAGTCCTGTCATGTCGGTGGCATCTCTGACCCCTCTACTCTCCTTTCTCCTCTCCTTTCCCATGACTAAAGGTGGTACAGCTACAGACCCTGAACATGCCCGATCTCATGCTATGACCAAGGCTGTTCTCTGCTGCCAAAGCACTGCCCATGTTGGGTCCTTCAGTTGCCACCCTAATCATGTCCATAAGGTTCTGTTTGTTATGTGAAGTCATGTTTAGGGGTTCTGGGGATGAAGGGCAGAGTGTTTTGGGGGGTGTTTTAGGGCGTGGGGCATTACTGAACCTGGGTAGTGATCAACATAATGTCCGCTGTCTCGCCTGAATCTTCACCAGACACCCAGGCCCGACTTTTTGTCCAGCCGCTTATGGACTCCTCGGACATGTCTATTTTACAGCCGATGAAGCCTAGGATTGGAGAGTTTCCATGACACTAGAGGCTGAATTGTGCTACACCAAAGAGATGCTGAAATTGTGACCTCTAGTCCACCCTGATGTGACCTCACTTGGAGACAGCGTCTTCACAGAGAAGAACAAGTTAAGATGATGTCATTCCCAAGGGCCTTCTAAGGAGACTTAAGAAACAGGAGGTTCTTGAGCCGAGGGTCTGGTGGCCAGGGGAACCGCAGTTTAGCCTTAAAGTGGGAACATTAGAAAGAAGACATAATTTAAGGTCAGAGAGGATGGGGGGGTCCGCTATGGACAGTGTGGAGCGGGAAACCTGAAAAGCCCACAGGACAAAGGGGGGCTTCTAACTTTCACAGCTTTCAGACATTGCTAAGGGTTGTCAAGGATGTGGGGTGTGGGGAGCAAGAAGGTGAATGCCTTCTCCCCCACAGCCCACCCAGTTGGCACCTTGTTCCTCCTGTGGTATAAGCTGGAGAACTCGGGGCCAGTCCCACTGTGGCTCTCCCATCTCCCTCATCCCTCCTCCCTGTCCTTTCCTGCTTCTCAGCCCCCCCCCCCCACTCACCATTCCTTCCAAGTCCCCTTTGCGATTAAGCCACTTACAGACTGAGGTCCAGATGGGCATTGCCTGCACCCCTGGCTCTTCAGGGGTCTCATACAGCAACTCTGCATTGGCCAATGACCAGAGGTGAGGAGGCTCCTCACGAAGGTCCCCATGGACTGCCAGGAGACCCCCGCTGAAGGAGCGCCAAGCCAGGCTTCCTCCACTCACCCCTCAGGCTCTGACTTCCCCTCGTGGAACACAGCCACAGCCACGGCTGGGGGACAGTCAGCTCGGCCATCCTAGCAGGCCTAGCTGGGCGTGGCCCTCCTTGGACGCTGCCCCGGGCACCTCATATCTGCCGTCATGATGTGGATGCCTGACACATCCCGCTCCTGGTTCCCAGGTTCAGAGTCTTGGAAGCAGTCTTCCTGTGCTAAAGACCCACTTCTCTCTTTCGACTTGACCCTCTGTTTCTGGGGGGAACCCACTGCCCCACACCCCCACTGATGCTCCCCAATTCCTAAGCTCCAAGGATCTCTGATGGTCTGTCTAGACCTTAGTCCTCCTGCTGTGGGTGGAGACAGAGATGGGAATGGGAAGGGTCAGCAGTGGCTATCAGAGGGAATTTTGGGAATCCTTGGCACTTGGGGTCTGCCCAGCCAGTCCTTGGTTTTGAGAGCAACCTGTGTCCAGCTGGGGTTCCCAACTGCAGCCATATTTTCTCAGGTGGCCATGTCCTTTCAGCCAAACCGATTGACCATGGAAGTTGGACATGTGACCTGAGCTAGGCCAATCAGCCTTTTTCTTCTGGGATGTTGAAAGACTTTGACCATTGAACGGACCCTCCCCAAGGGGCTGGAAGACTGGGGTTAGCATGTGTTCTAGAGTTGGGGGAAGAGAGGAGAGGGCTAGAAACAGGCCGCACTGGTCAGGGACAGTCCCCCTTCCCTGCGGTGGACTCTCATGGGAGAGCTAGCCTGTGCCACTGCAAGGAGTGCTTTCAAAATGCAGGCTTCTTGTTTTCCTGGCTCTGGCTGGTTCTTCCACTGCAGGATCAGTGTATTCCTCACAGCTGCTCCCCAAGTCTGAGAGACCCCTCTCCCACCCTTCCTGCCCTTCTCCTCTGCTCCCCCCAACAGGCTGCTCAGCCCTAGTTACTCTGGACTGTCCCTCCCTCACCCCAAGCTCATTCCTGCCCCAGGACCTTAAGATGTGCCAGGCTTTTTGCTTGTGATGCTGTCTGCTTGCATCTTTACCTGCCTCACTTGTCCGCATCTGGCTCCACCCAGAACATTCTCTGACTGAGGAAAAGCACCTGGTCTCAGCCTGAGAAAGCCCCATCCCCTCCATTCCAGTGCCCTGCTTGACAGATTCAAGAGCGTACCTTCGCCACCCACTCTAGAATGAAATGTCACTTCCTGTGTGTCCCCGAGTCCTCTGTGTAGTCACAGTGCCTACGCATAGTAGGTGCTCAACAAAAGGTCATTCATGGGTAGAATGCCAAAGCGAGACACAGGAAGCCAGAATGTTGACTGGCAGCTGCAGCATCCCATGGTTCCGGAGGTCCCCATGCAGCAGGGGGACCAAGGTGCAGGATCAGCTCTGCGGGGGCTTGGTTTCTTTGTGGGTCCCTGGGCTGGGCCAAGAGCGTCCCCTGGTCCCTACAGCCTCCCCAGCAATGGATCTGGTCTGGAGCCCCATCTCCGGTGAGCTGGCTGGCAGAGGCGCTTCCAGCAGCCGGAGCTGCGTTCCACCTGACTCTCCACTTCCCTTGCGTTCTTTAGGACCTGCCGTATTTATTAGATCTGTCATTAGTCAGCGGTCCCTCCGCATGCTTCACACTGTAAAGAGAGCCCCTGCCGCCAGGCCGAGCGCGGCAGCTGACAGCTCTGAGCACGGGGCCTTGGTGTCTTCCGAGTGCGGGGACATAGGCATTCATATGCACTACCGTCAAACATGCAGGTGACATGTGCAGCCCCTGACAGACACACTCAGACTAGCATGTGTCCTTCGTACTAACGGGGGAGGGGAGGAACAAGAAAGCCCAGAGACCCGCCACCCCCAGGCTAAGATGTGGGGGTTCTGAAGTATGCAGGTTCTGAACTTTCCCTGTTTCTTGCCTGCTGGGGACAGGAAGCAGAAGACCCCCAGAGAACCTGAGAGATCTGCTTGGGCATAATCTGCCGTGGGTAATTGAGCCCGTGGGCTGAGGATGTGGCTCAATGGTAGAGCATTTGCCCCACATGCGTGAACATGGGTTCAAGCCCCAGCCCAGGGCCGGGGTGTTAGGGTCTTGGACAGAAGATCTGGGATCTGGGAGGCATTTTTACTATTTTAAACTCAAGGGCAAAGGGCTGGCGTTGCTGGAGAAGAGGCCGCAGCAGGAGAAGGAGGGGCAGGAGGCAGGCAGGAAGGAGCAATATTTCTTCCCAGACAGTAAACAACTGCCAAGCAAAGCCTCGAAATGACACTCGGAAAGCGTCTGTGGGAAGCTTCGAAAGCTGCTCGTCCCAAAAGTTATTGGTTTTGTTCGAGCTTCGCCTAATGCGAGCGGAAGAAAATAGATTCGGTCCCTTCTCTCGCCAGCGTCGGCAGGGGAGACTGCGTGCATAACATCTGCTTGGTACCGTCATTTAGACGCCTCCAAAGAAGAAACTGACTCCGGTGGGCTGAGGAGAGAGTGGGCAGTGCGCCAGGCCCAGCCAACTCCTGGTTATTTCCCTGCGGATTATCCGCCGGGGGTGGGTTGTCCGGAGGAAAGGCTCTGCTGAGCTTCCTGCGAGGTCCCAGACGTTGCTCGGTGGTGGCCTAGTTCTGGAGCACAGCGTGCTGGTGTCAGCAAGCATCGGTGGCAGGGAGACAGACTCTCCCACTAGGAAGATCTTAGGTCACGCCTCTGTCCCGCTGCACCCTGGGTACATCAATCGGAAGAAGAGGAAGGTCAAGACCATTGCTTGCTGTTCCTCTCACTGGCCACACGCCCCTCAGCATACCCCAGCTTTCTTTGAATTGGGGGTGGGGAGGCTGGTCATGTGACTCATCTAAACAATATGCGCTGCTGTCTGAGGCATGCGGACCACCTCCCCAAAGCTTTCTCTCCTGAACAGTGCAGCTGCATCCTGTAGGAGCCGGGACCCCAGGTCACTGCGTGGACGGGAATCACGTTGGGCAGGAAGCCCAGAGAAGAGCCTCTAAGATAGGGAGGGGCTTGTCACTCCCACCGGGATTAACCCTGTATTAGTGACCCTGTAGGACACTGCCATCGATTCTGCGTGAGAAGCAATTTGAGGGCGAATGGGTTCATTTTGTCTCCTGTGTAAGAGGGCACAGACCATTCTGGCGCGGAAGGTGTAGTAGAGCTCAGGGCAGTGGGGGCGCGGGGCTCCACGCATCTTGGTGGACTGGGAAACAGACCTGCGCATGAAAGGAGGCTGATGCACTTCCTCCGGCCCAGGTGCCTTCTAAAGACTCTACAACCTCTCAGAACAGAGCGGCCAGCGGCGGACCTGGTGTTCAGACACATGAGCCTGAGGGGGAGATGGAAGGATAAGGGGGGCCAGAGGGAAGAGGGGGAAGGATTTCACGTCGGAACCACAGCACCGCCCAAACCTGATCCCGTTCCCTGGGAGTCACCATGTAAGCTCCCACAGGAGGACGGGCTATACAGGGGATTGCAGCGCTAGGTGTGATGTGAATCTGTTTACTAAGCAAATATGCACAGAACTTCAGCCTGATCGCCAGGCAGGCGGGCTGTGTTTTTATTGTGTTGAAGTTTCTCTTCTGTCGCTGGTACATGTCCGGAGCAACCTAGAGGAAGGAGAGGTGTCTTCTTGGCTGATGGTTTCTGGCTGCAGTTCATTGGTGGGGCAGGAGAGTTCGCGCCAACATCAGGAGTGAAGGGAACAGATCACACCATATCCGTAGGGATTGCTGTAAAACAGGCGTACTTTCTCGCTTGCCAATCTCCCTGCGCGCGGAAATACAGAACCAGTCCTCTCCATCTTATTCGCCTGCCCAGGGAGTAGCCCACCGACTGTGGTCTGGGTCTCCCCACATGGACTAGACAATCCTTCACAGGCTTGCTCAGGGCTTCCCTTACCCACGGATTCATAAGTGGGCCTAAGGGCTCATTCCTCAATTTCCAAGTTGATACCTGTTTCTAATCCGCATAGATTGCAGGATGTGTAGTGCACTCCACAGTCAAGTAGAAGGTGCCCGGCTCAGTGTTGACCAGGCTCTGTGTCAGGCACTATGATGGCTATGAGGCATGTGCAAGCAGGCAAATAATCTGAATGCCAAGGGCCAGATGCCAGCAGAGGAGTTTGTAAACTACCATTAAGTCAGCCCAGGAGAAAGAGGGAGGGCTGCATGGAGGAGGAAAAAGAAGAGACAGAGTGGAACAGGGAGAAGTTGGAAAGAGGAGGAGGTGAGGGAGGAGGAAGGGGAGGAGGAGGAAGAAGAAGGTGAAGGGATGTGTAGGGGGAGAAGGAAAAGAAGAGAAAGGAGGAGGAAGAGGAACAGATTTTTGTTTAGGGGTTCGTGCGTGTGCATATGCATGTGTGTGTGTGTGTGTGTGTGTGTGTGTGTGTGCATGTGTGTGTGTGTGTGTGTGCATGTGTGTGTGTGGGAGAGGGATCTGAGATCTGAACTCACGTCCTTCTGCTTTTGAGGCAGAGGTTGCTTAACCCCTGAGCCATCTCTTCAGGCCCAGTTGCTTGATATTTGGGACAGACTGACCTCAGACTCGCAATCCTCCTGCCTCGCCCCCCCACCCAGTGCTGGCATCACAGACCTGTCTCGGGGCCAGGAGGGTGCTTTGGCCTTGAAGGTGGGAGTGAGAACTGTGTGGGCCAGAGGGAGAGTTTCAGGTGGAGAGACAGGCACCTCATCACGAGGTCTGGGGCGATGAGTTGGTGGTCTGTATTCAGTGGCCACTGTGGCCGTGGCAGGCAGGGCAACGCCCACCTACCTTCAACGATGTCCATGTCACCAGTGCCGTCCTGCGGGAGTGCAGCTCCTCCACGGTCCTAGGGATGTATTACCAGATGGGACCATCCTGGGTTATCCTAACGGTAACCAATCCAGCTTAATCCTGGGAGTCCTCCCAGGAGAGGACACTGCGCCGCTTAGCTGGAGAGAGGAGGCCTGTGAGAGTGGGGACTCAGGCGGCTGCGCACGAGCCCGAATGGGTCAGGATGGACAGTCGTCAGGAGGGAGAGTTGTAACAGCAGCTGGAAGAGGCAGGGAGTGGCGTCCCCTGTGGCCGTGACAAAGTACCCGGCAGAACAACTGACAAGGGAAGGGTCCAGCTCAGGGCTGCAGGGACATTTCAGTCCGTCACGGGGGGAGGGAGGAGGCGTGAAGGAGCAGCTCCCTCCACGGAATGAGAGACAGTGACAGGCAAGAAGCAGAGAATGCAGCCTGGAGCCCACCCTGGCGACCACCTGCCTCCTCCAGCCAGGCAGCGCTCAGAGCAGTCACGAACCTTGTGGGGCCTTTCAGAATCAGGCGAGGATGCTCTCCCGAAGATGCTGCCAGGCCTGGGAGACCCACGGGACACTTAGAGTATTTCGTTTCTTGGACGCAGATGGGAGGGGCGACACACGCATATGCATGAGTGTGTACATATGTGTATGTGTTCATGCATGGGTGTGTGCATGCATGCATGTGTACCTGTGTGCTCGTGCGTGTGTGTGAAGATCCGAGGACAGCTTTCAGGAGTCCATTCTCCTCACCCACCCTATGGGCTCTGGGGATGAAACTCAGTTCACAGGCATCTTTACACTTGGCCTTTCGGATCTACAGAATTTCAGATGGCTGAAGCCCTTGTTATGACTATGGGCACCAGGGTCAACATTAGCCACAGGAACCAAATCCGTGACCGCCGCCTACATTAAAGCCCACTCCACTTGAGCCCAGGGGGACTCAAACCCAGAGGGAGGACTCGAGCCCCCACACGATGCTAGGGTTCCATCTAAAAACAAATGTTAACCACATTACTATTCTGTTGCTGCTCTGTGAAACTGCCTCGTTCAAGTGAGAACGTTTCATCGATGGAATGGAAATCATCAGCAGTGGCTGGACAGAGGTTGCTCCCAGCCCCCGCCCTTCTAATAATGTCGCAATGAAATCTTGACTTGGTGTTATTTTTGCCCAAGGGTAAAATACGTCCCCCCCCAAAGTGATATTCCTGATCACAAAGAGTATGTATCTTTTAGCACCCAAATTTAAATGAAAATCTGAGGACAGGGCGATATACCCTCGCCCTCTTATTTCTCTCTTTCTTGGCAAGAGCTTATGTAGCCCAAGCTGGCCTCGAATTCGTTCTTTAGCTGAGGATAGGCTTGGACTTCTCTTTTCCCTGACTCTACCTTCCAAAGACTGGGATTACAGGTGTGTGCCAGCACCAACAGTCGGGACAGTGGCCCCTAGCAGAGGTGTGTGGGCAGAGTTGCGACAGGGATTTACCCAGCATGCCCTGTGCCAAGGGAGGTAAGGAGGCCGGGGGAAGTTGGGGCTGCGTGGATGATGGAATGTGGGGAAACTCTAGTGCAGGTTGATCTTGAACGTGAGGCTGTCTTGCCAGGGCAGTGGTCTCCCGTGGTCGTCGGTGGCACGTCAGCAGGGTCCTTGCTCACCCATGTTGTTGCCGTCGGCTCCCGGGTGACTTTCATTCTTCCAGGTGAGCAGGATGTCCACACTGGCTGCCCTCTTCCAAGACTGGTACGTGGACACTGCGTTCTCCAGAGCATCTGCGTCTGAGACCTGCTGTCTTCTCTCTTGAGCGCTCGGTTCACCTCCCAGAAGCCTCTTGGGGTAATGCAGTGGGTCCCTGGAGAGCAGGTCTGAGCCTGGGCGTCCCTGCCCCTCCAGGGTACTGCTGACTGGAGGGGTGGGGATGGCCAGGTGACCTCTGGGGCTCTGGGTTGCTGCTGGCAGATCATGAATAGGAAACATCGTTTCGAGGGAGGAACTTTGCCAATCCCAGGCAGCTGGCCAGAAGATTCTCTCTCTTTTCTCTATGCTGGGATATTTGTTACTCTAAAAATATCCGTGGCCACTGTGTACATTCGCGCAGGCTGTGCATGGAGAGTCTCATGCACATAAACCGCTGTGCCAGTCGTCACTGTAGGGTGAGCGGGGCCAAAAGTGGGGTTGGGCATATAGAATCCTTTATCCCTGACCGTAGTCGCTTGAAGACCTTCGCAGCAGGGAAAAAAATCTTTGCTCTCTTATGATATTTGTGTTCTATATGCTTTGCCATTTTTCTTTGGTAAATACATCTGAAAGGAGGTTTTGCGTCACAATCAGACCTGGAGAACCAGGAGGCCTTACCTGAAATAGAAGAAGTTTATATAGGTGTGCACTGATTTATATGTGCATGTGCTCATATCTGTGTGTGCTCATTTATGTGTGTGTACTAATTTTTTTATGTATATCCTCATTTACGTGTGCACTGATTTATGTATGTGTGTCCTCATTTGTAGGTGTGTGCACTAATTTTTGTATGCATGCCCTTATTTATGTGTGTGCGCAAATTTATGTATATGTGTGACAATTTATCTACATGCTCACTAATTTAAATGTTAATTTATATACATTATTCTAATTTATGTACACATGTGCAATTTACACGTGTGTGGGCTAATTTATGTACTGTGTATACTAATTTAAATACATATGTATACTAATTTATATACGTGTTAGCATATTATGTGAACTTACATACGTGTGGGTTTTTCTGCATGTGCATGTGTTTGTGTGTAGAAGAGAGCATGTGTGTAGCTTGTGGAGGTCCAAAGATGACATCAGGAATCATCCTTGGTTACTTTACCTCCTTGTTGCTTTGCTTGGGGATTCCCAGGCTCCACCTTCCAGGGCTGGAATTACAGCCCACGATCATTTCCACGAGGTATTTTTATGTGGGATCTGGGATCTGAACTCAGGTCCTTTTGCTTGTGAGACAAAAGTTTTAACCCTGGAGCTACCCTCCCATTCCCTTTTATTTCTTTAGAGACAGGGTCGTATGTAGCCCAGGCTGGCCTTGAGCACTCAATCATTCCTCTTGCCTTGTGTTGGTAGCTCTGTGCCACCATAGGCTGCTAAGATGCCAGGGGCAAGTGAAGAAGTCTGGGTGCCATGGTTTGCCAGGCAGGGGTTCCATCTTCGGTCTGCCATCCACTTGTAGGACTGTTATCCCCAGAAAGATGACCCCCACCCCCCGGGCCTCCTGCCAAAAATCCAGGCCTGACACCATCTGTGAGCGATAAATAAATCAAAATATCATCAGCGGGTAAGTGTATGCCATCTGCTGCCCTGTGAGCTGGACCGGCAGAGGCCTCGGGAGAGCTCCGAGGAAGAGTTTGCCAAGGCTGCTGCCAGCCGGGTAAGAGAGGAGAAGCGCCCCCGAGCCGGGTGGCTCCCTCTCTCCCTGTGGCTCCCAGCGTCCAGTTCCTTGAACCCAGCATGGGAGCTTCTGCTCTTGCTTAGCAGCTAACATTGTGTCTCGCTGGCCCGTGTGTTGGGGACCAGGCGCCATTCTTCTCTGTCCCTGCCCCCAAATGTTTCCAACGAAGCACCTGCTACAAGAAAGGTCCCGATGCACCTGCCCGAGGGCGGGGCTTCCTGCCTGCTGCTGTGGAGATCAGAGTCCAGTAGCACCAGCCTGATCCCGGTCCCCACCACTAGACCACTCCTTGTTGTCTTACACGGCCGGCGTCCTCCAGGGGGGGGGGTCCCTGAGAGTTTCTTCAGGATGAATGGATTTCTCTAGAACCTGCCAATTCTGCTCAGGGCGCAATGGAAGGCACCGAGCCAAACTGTCTGTTTGTGCTCTGCCTGGGCGGCGTGAGGAGGGGGCCTCGGCTTCTTCATGTGGAAAGCGGGATGTTCACGACACCTCCCTCTCCAGGCTGGGTGACGTCGGTCAGCGGCATGTGTAAGGCACAGGGTCGGGGTTGATATCAGACCTGGATGACGTGGCACACGCCTGTCGTATCAGCACACTGGGGAGACGGAAGTCCAAGGGTGATTTTAGGAATCATCTTGGATTGCTCTACCTCTTATTGCTTTGCTCTGAGGTTCCCCAAGCTCCGCCTTCCAGGGCTGGAATTACAGGCTGCTGCCATTTCTGCCTGGTGTTTTTACGTAGGATCTGAACTTGGATCCCTTTGCTTGGGAAGTAAAGACTCCAACCTCTGAGCCATTTCCCTAACCCCTTTAGTTTCTTTTGAGATAGGATCTTGCTGTATAGCTTGGGCTGATTTTGAAGCACTCTTGCCTTAGAATGACAGCTGAATTTGAGTTCACGAGAAAATTAGAAGAGAACAAAGCAAAATGTCTGCGTGTTAGTAAATGCTTTTGTGTTGGCTGAGTTACTTCTGTCCTCCTCTGTTCCCTGCCTCCTCGGCCTCTAACCTCCCATGTTGTTCAGGACCTGCTGTCTGCTGGGGATGGATCCCCAGACCCAGGAGGTAAGGGAGACAGGTGACCCCTGCATTACAGAGATGCTGTTGGGGTGTCAGTTATAAGAGCTGGGGTGTCCTTCCTTGGTGCTGGGCTTTGTCTTTCGGTTCATGGCTATATCCTCAGCACTCCCAGAACAGTATCCAGTGCATAGTAGGTGCTCAACAAAGTCTGGTGTGATACAGCTGTGTGAATATGAGACAGACATTGGAAACTGAAGGGAAGCTTGAGAGAGGGAGAGAGCGAGAGAGAGAGGGTCGTTTCTCTCGTTCCACCACATAGGCTCAGGGAATAGAACTCAGGTCTCCTGGTCTGCACAGAGACACCTTTACCTGCTGAGCCATCTCGCCGACCCCTATACGTCTCTCCTCATGGGGCTCACTCACTGTGCAGATGATAGTTTTGCCAGGTCGTATTTCACACCCATACCTTGTAAGCTTTGATCGTCTTCCTCCCTGCCCCCACCACCCTTCCTCTTCCAGAAGCGCGACCCCACCCCCACCCCTGCTACAATCATGTATTTTATTTGGGGATATTCTTTCTCAAGAGAAAACATGTGACCCTTGTCTCTGTGACACTGACTTATGTTGCTTAGCACGATGCTCTCCAGTCCTACCCATTTTCTGGGAAAAGTGACACAATTTCATTCTCGTGTGCGGCTAAACAACGCCACAGTGTGCATGCACTGTGCTTCCTGTGTCCCTTCCTAGGTTGGGGACTGAGATGCTGGTTCAGGTACTGTTGCTGCGATAGTGTTGACGTAAGCATGGGTCTGCCCCAAGGACTGTATTTTGGGGACTCAAAATTAGACACCTCTATGTCAGTGCTGGCTGGGCTGATTTTGAACCCTAGAGAGAAAAAGATAGATAGATAGATAGATAGATAGATAGATAGATAGATAGATAGATAGATAGATAGATAGATAGATGATAGATAGATAATGATAGATAGATAGATAGATAGATAGATGATAGATAGATAATGATAGATGATAGATAGATAGATAGGTAGATAGATAGATAGACAGATAGATAATAGTCTATCTCACGTGTACACACTGACCTGTAAATGGGGGAGGCAAGGTGGCTTCTAGACATCTGGTAGAGCACAAAGGCCCCGCCCCACGCCGTGAGACCCTGGCTTCCTGAGTCCTCTGTGTGTCTATAAATAGCCGACTGTACCCCTGGGAGAGTGCCATCTGCTTCCTGCCAGGCCCTGACCATCCAGATGGCCGGCAGTCAGTTCTCATCTATCCAGACAGGACATTGTCCAGCGAGCCGTCCCCAAGGGTTCCCTTTGGACGCTGCTGGTCACCGAGTCTTGAGAGGGCATCTGGCATAGTTTGCATTTCAGGAGGGCATAGTGCCTGGCAAAGAGGCCTCCCTTTAAAACTGTAGCGGGGTACACACCCTCACTTCTAGGCACGATCGTCTGTTGCTTCTCTAGACCCAACCAGTCACAGTAGCCACTAGGCAGAGGAGCAAGCAAGTCAGTTCCCCCCATCCCCGACTCAGAGACCTCTCCCCAGCCCCCCTGGGCCACGAGAAGCTCCCAGAACTTCAGGGAGGGGTTCTCTGGTCACTCCAGGTCCTCCTTCCCGAGGTCATCCCATGAACCTCACTGGGCGCTGACCCCAATTTCCCCCTTTCCCTTTCCCAGACCAGTACTCCCTAGAGGGTCTGCCTTCTCCTCAGGGTGTTGTGGCAGTTCTGTTGCTCAAGAGACCCTGACTGCATGTCCCCTGGGATCTGCTGGCCTCCCTGAAGAATGGTCCCCAGCCCAGCCAAAGCAGGGTGACAGCCCCCCCGCCCTGGGCCTCTGCAGATGCCTCTGGGGACTGCCCCCTGCCTTCTGTTGGACTATTCTCTCCGCTTCTGTGAGACATCTCTCAAACCCAAGCAACTTAAGAGGAGAAAAGGGAGATTTATTTGGCTTATGGCTCCACAGGAGAGTCCATGACAGCAGAAGAGGCATGGCTCCCTGGCAGAAGCGGGGTGGGGGGAAGGGCGGGGGGCTCAGGTCACTGCAGACATCACGGAGGCTAAGAGAGCAAGCAGGCTGCTCGTGGAAGCAGGGTGGGGCTAACCAACCTCAAGGCCCACCCCCTGTGACACACCTTCTTCCAGCAAGACTCCACCTCCCAAAGGTGCCATGACCTTCCCAACACCAGTATTAGCTAAGGTTTCAAATATGTGTGCCCATGGGGGACAAATTACATTGTAGCCTTGGCACCTCCCTCACCAACTTGATCTTACATCTGAAAGGGTCAATTTGGAGGCGATTCTCACCCTTGGGTGCATGCTGGAAACTTCCTAGGGGGGAAGGCTTTTAATACTTTTTTCTTGTGTGTGTGTGTGTGTATGTGTGTGTGTGTGTGTGTGAGAGAGAGAGAGAGGGCACTGTGTTTCCCTGTGGAGGCCCAAGGGCAACTTCGAGGAATCACCCTGGATTGCTTTACCTCCTTATTGATTTGCTCTGGGGTTCCCCCAAGCTCTGCCTTCCAGGGCTGGATTGCAGGCTGCTGCCATAGTCACCCTGAATTTTTACGTGGGATCTGGGAATCTGAACTCTTCCTTGTGAGATAAAGGCTTTAATCCTCAAGCCGTCTCTCCAACCCCATAAAGACTTTTTGGTGTCTAGATTTCAGCTGCTGAACCTTCGGTCACCTTTTGGCCTTTCCTTATGCCATCCTCATGATTTTTCCTTAAGTGTCAATTTTGCCTGGCATGGGCAGCGCAGAGACTGAAGGGTGACAGCCGTTGATACAGCCCCAGGTGTGTCTCCCTCATCAGTGTGCCGGCCTAGTGGGGAGGGGGGTCTTCACGGGACCCAAGTGCCGGGAATGGGAAGGTCTGATGCGGCTTAAGCTGGGGGTGTTTCATCGAGCGGAGTGGGGGGCTATGGTCCTGAGTCACACCCTGCTGGTTGCTTGCCTGCCTGCTGTGGGTCCCAAGCAAGTCACAGAAAGTTCAGCTCGGTTGTTTTCTCTCCAAAATGGGAATTCTTGGAGGTTATTAAAGGGGCTAGAGAGAAGGCAAATACGTTTCCATGATAAAACCATCCCCCAAACCAGAACTTTCCAGAATGGGAAAGGACATGCATTAGAAGCCCACAACTGTGATACAAGCCAGGCACAATTCCCTATAGATTAGGGATAAAATAAGGATGCCACCTTTGCCACAGCTTTAAACATTTTTAAAATTTATTCTTTGGCAATTTTGTACATGTATACAGGGTGTTGCAATCATCTTCCCCCTACATTATCCTCTCTCAGCCCCTACACCTTTATTCTTCTAGCAAGTTCCTTCCCACTTTCATGTCTTTTCTTTATTTATTGTGGCCTCTGAGTTTAATCAGTGTTGCTTGTGTGAGCGTGGCTGTGGGGTCATATCCAGGAGCGTGGGCAACTGACAAGTGGCTACACCACCAAAGAATGACCCCTGACCCCAGGAACCACCAAACACCCATAGCTTCTCAGCTAGGGGTGAGCTCTTCCAGTCCCTCCCCTGTCCACTGTGGCAAAACAGATGAAAGAAAGAAAGAAAGAGAGAAAAAGAGAGAGAGAGAGAGAGAGAGAGAGAGAAGAGAGAAGAAAGGAAGAAAGAAAGAAAGAAAGAAAGAAGAAAGAAGAAAGAAAGAAAGAAAGAAAGAAAGAAAGAAGTGAAAGATCAAGATTGGAAAGGAAGAAGTAGAACTTCTCTATTTGAAGATCAAAGGAATTTGTACTTGGAACAACAGAACTCTGAAAATGTGGTAAAGACGATTGGGAGGTTGCTGAGTGCAGCACTGATATACAGAAATTAATTGTGCTCCTGCGCGCGGCTGGGGGATGATCTGAACAGTGAAAATAAAAAAGCAGTCGTCTTTCAAGTAGCACCGGTAAAGCATGCAGCTGCATTTAATGCAGGACATGTAAGCCCGTGCTCCAGCCTTTCTTCTGGGGCTGATACGAACACATCGGCCAGCAGTTAGGGATGAGAGGCCCGGACCACAGTTTGATTCTCAGTCACAGCTTCATCATGGTGGCAGGAACCGGAAACTGGCCACACCACATGCACGCTTTCTAGCTTTCCTGTCTAATCCAGCTCTGTCTTGTTCACCCACTAGGGGTCTTCCCTTATCAATTGGACGATCTCCTGCCCTCTAGCCCAGAGGTTCCCTTTAACTAACTACCACTGACCAGGCCCCACCTTCTGCTTTGGGCCCCACCCAACGACTCCCTCTCCTTTAGGACCCCTCAAGGGCTGATACTCTGGTGATATCAGAGTCCCAGAGACCTTCCCAGCCCCACCACAGCCCCACCACAGCTCTGTTTACAAATCTCCTGGGCGTTTCTTAGTCCATTTGACAAGTTAAGATTAAGCATCGCAGCCACGTGCTAGGTAGTGCTGGTGAGGATGCAGAAGGGGGCACGAGGTGCCCGGTGAGGGATGACATATTTACTAAGTAGAAACGGCCCCTTCCCTATGTGAAGGTGACACGCGGAGCGTCAAGCCCAGCTGTAGAAAGGGGGCAAGTGCAAAGGTCCTGTGGCAGGAGCTGAAAGACAATTCAGACAGCAGCTCCGGGCCCAGTGTGGCTGAACGGAGGCAAGCCAGAGGGGTGTAGGTAGAAGAGATAGCGAGAGGGATGGGAAGGGGGCCACACAGCATTTTGGAGACCACGTGGGGGAACTTGGGCTCTGACTCTGCACGGGCTGGGAATCCTGGGAAAGTTCTGTGGTTATCCCAGGGTTCATTGGGACTCTGGTGGGTGAGGCAGGGACAGGGTGGACTCTGGTCAGCTCTTGGATGTGCTGGGAAACCGTAGGCTCAGGACAACCACAGGGACTCTGAGGCAAGGTGAGAAAAGGGGTGATGCTCAGCTTTGGGCCTTAGCATTGGGGCACCTAAGCTTTGCTTCCTGAGCCCCAAGACACGGAAGATGCGGCTCCAGCTGCGTGAGGCCTCCAGCTTGTTGGCGGCCAATGGATTGTGACCAATACCCACGGTCATGGGACTCGATACATGACAGTGACGTGAAGCCAAGTGCTGGTAGTTATAAGGGAGAGTGTATTCCCGGGGTGTGGGGGGGATAGCATGTGCAAATTCCCTGAGGCGGGAAGAAGCAAAGGGGAGCCCCGCACCTGAGAAATGGTGGGAAGGGTGTGGATGCAGAGGCCTGTCCGAGGTCCGCAGTCAGAATGCCATCTCTCTTCTTGGCGACATGCTCCTGTTCATGTGCTCATGGCTCTGCCACATGTCAGAGGAAGAGAGCAGCATGCCTGGGAGGTGGAATTTGGGGGCTCCCCCTTTACACCAGAAGGCAATGGGGCTGCTGAGAGTCGGGGTTCCATAAAGCTGCCCCTGGGGTCGGGCGTTGCTGGCCCCGGGCTCTGGGAAGGGAACACGGAAGCCGGGGCCCTGCATTTGCCTCCTGTTCTGAAATCCTTCCTTTCTTTCCCAAGGTGAGACATGCCGAAGCTTCATTGACTTGGCGCCGGCTTCAGAAAAAGGTGAGTGTGGCCCCACCCTGCCCTCTAGGGGGGCCTGCCCTGCCCACTCAGCTTGTCCCAGTGTGTGTGTGTGGGGGGGGGGCGTCTGTCCTTCCACTTGGAAAGTGTCCTGCCAGAAGGTGGCAGTGTGCGGCAGATGGGGGGGCGTCCAGTAAGGTGACAGCCAAGACTCCCCGAGCAAACAGAGTTCCGGGGCTGCATTGATTCCTCAGGTTCCCCACAACCGAGTCCTTCTTGGGTTCCTTCTCAAAGCAGTCGCCTGGGCTGTTTGGTTGCTTTGCCAGCCGGGGGTCCTGGCTCCAGTTCATCACTAGGAAATGCCCAGGTTAACTAGTGTCCTCCACGAGGGGCTGTGACTACCTTCACGGACCTTGTGGGTGGGCTTCTCCTGCCTCGGCCTCCCGAGGGCTGGAATGACAGCTGCGTGTCAGCCAGCACGCCTGGCTCAGAGCTGAGTTTCAATCCAGGTCCTGGCCCCAGAGCTCTCCAGTGGTGTGCCCCAGTGATCCAGCCTGATTCGCTCTCTTCAGTTTTGGAGAGGCAGGACCGAGCACAAGTGTTCCTCTTGCTGAGGGGAGCACGGGAGTGTGGTAGCATGTACCATGTGTGGTACAACTGGGGGAGGAGCTAGGGGTGCATATGTGAGGGTGCAGTGGTGGCCAGTTATCCCTGCTTCTTCCAGGAGACCTCGGGTTTCTTTCCCTCCCCTCCCCTTCCTTCTCTGCTTACCCTCTCCTCCCTTCCCTTTCTCACCACTCTTCTTTCCTTCCTTCCCTTTCCTTCCCCTGCCCTCCCCTCCCTGATTCCCCCTTCTCCTCTCCTTTCCTACCTCCCCTCCCCTTCCTGTCCTCCCCTTCTTCCCTTCCCCTTCTCTTCCTTTCATCTATATTTTTTTCTCTTTCTCTCTCTGCCTCTCTGTCTCTGAATATTTTGCTTATTGATGAGAGAGAGAGAGAGAGAGAGAGGGAGACCAAGAACGAGAGCGCAGGCACGTGCTTACCTCAGCCCACAGTGTGTGGGCGGAGGTCCGAGGACAACATCATTTCTCTTTTTCCACCAGATCAGTCGGGTTTGTGCACGGATGCTGTTACCCCCGATCCATCTTGTCGGCCCTCTTTTGTTTCTTTTATGGGGACCTGGGCCCCCCCCCAAGGGCTTGTGTCTCCTGTTTTATTGGCCTTGCAGTTTGACTTTTAGGGCTTGGCGGGCGTGCAGAGAACTGTTTGGTGACACTTATAAAGATGTTTGCGAGGAGGCGGGGTGGCCGGCCGTCAGAGTGACAGAAGTGTTCCTTGTAGCCGCTGGTTCCCAAGCCCTCCAGGCCTCCCTTGGGTGGCAGGGTTGGCAACAGCTGCAGGATCCTCTCAGAAGTCCTCCCACAGAAGCAGGTGCTCCCGGACCTACCTCTTCTGCCTCCAGCCTTCTTTGTGCTGCAGAGTCTCAGCCGCAACTCACAGGGAAAGATCCTACCCAGTCTCACCACGAGCAGTGAATGAACTTGACAGTGTGTATCAATCAGTGACATCACAGTAATGCTGCGGAACGAGTCATCCCACAACCAGTTGCTCACATGCCTGGGGATTTGCCGATGTAGTCTGCCTTGGTCCCAAGGTGCAGACAGCTCTCAAGTCTGCTCATGGGACATTCTAGGCCCGGCAGAGGTAGCAGGTACCTGGCGGAGCTCCTCTGCCCAGTGCCGAAAGCACAGGACAGGGAAGGAAACTATATAAGCATGTGTTAAGGCCTCGTGTGTGCAGGACACTTGCAAACACGTCATTGGCCAAAGAAAGTCTCAGTGCCAAATCCACCAGGTACGCCATCTGAGCGGAGACTTGGGGTGCAGAGAGCAGAGGAGCCATCTGCGTGGAGACTTGGGCTGCAGAGAGCAGAGGAGCCATCTGCGTGGAAACTTGGGGTGCAGAGAGCAGACAAGCCATCTGTGTGGAGACTTGGGGTGCAGAGAGCAGAGGAGCTGTTGGACAGAGGAGCTGAGCAGGCTCCTGCCATACGCGGTACTTCACGTCCCTCCACGTCACAGCAGTGACCGCTCTGACCGCTCCGTAGCCCCAGGCTGCCTCTTGAGATTCGCTCTGCACTCGCAGAGTGTTCTAGAAGGGAGCGCCGTGCTCGAACACCACAGAATACAGCTGCTCACGCTCTGTGGGCGAGAGTTAGACGCCCACACTTGGGAACGTCACGTGTCTTCCATTCGGGAGATGCTGGAATACCCAGAATTCTCACTCGTGTCCTGTGTGCAGCCAGTCTGGGGCCACAGTCGTGTCCTTCTGGGCCAGCGAGCAGACGCTCCAGTCCCTGCTCCTAGCTGCCCACCCTCTAGAGGGGCAGAGAGCCACAGTCTGTGGACAGAGGCCCGCAGCGGGCACAGCAGGGGAGGGCGGTGCTAGAAGGTTCTGACAGGCAAAACTCCTCTAATATCAGGGCATCAGGTGAGATGATCCCATCGCACGGACAGCGCCCAACACTGTCAGGTTCTCAGTGCCCATTTGTTGAATGACTGAAGGATGGGATGGAAAGCCCAGAGAGGTTAAGTGCTTGCTCAAGGTCACACAGCAGACTGGTCAAAGTCAGATCACCTTTCAGATAGTGTCCTGTGTACCGAGTCACTTTGCCCATCCCTCCTCAGCGCCCTTCCTTCCCGGTAGACCTCAGGCCTCACGTCCACCTCCTGAATTCTCAAGTGGCCCTTCAGCCACTTTTGTTTCTGAAGTTCAGCCTTCTCTAATTACAGACTCTTACGAAGGCCCCTAAGCTCGGCGGAGGACGGCTCGGAGATCAGAACATCTAATAATTGCTTTCGTGGCTTTAATTCCAATTACTCAGGATTATCTTCCAGGCAATTAGGTATCTGGGCAGCCTCGCCCGCACTCGCTCTCGCAGAGGGTCGTATTAACCCCAGACGGTGACCGGCTTTCATATTTCATAATTGGAAACGGTTTCTCCGTGGTGAGAAGCCCGTTGAGCGTAAACAGTGGTAATTTAAGTTTCTAAGTGGCTCCGTGGGCTTATCGTCTTTTGGTGTGAGAAATCACTGTGCGGCTCCAGGGGATATGTGTCAGTGTGTGCGTGAGTGCATGCGTGTGTTAGTGCATGCGTGCGTGTGTGTATGTGCGTGTGCAAGTATGTGTGTGTATGTGTGCGTGTGTAGATGTGCATATTGTGTGTATGTCCGTGTGTGTGCATGTGCTTTTATGTGTGTGTGGGTATATGCATGTGTATGTATGCATGTGCATATGTCTGTGTGTGTGTGTGTGTGTGTGTCTCGGTGTGTCACGTGGTCTTCATGGATGGCCTAGGCTTGAGCAGGGCACATCCATGTGCTCCCAGTAAGGAGTAGAATCCATAGACTTGGTCAGAGAAGAGAGTCTCCCTGGGGACGCTTACCTTCATTCCTGGGAGGCTCTGGGAATGTCTACTGGGTTTTGTGCTTGGCTTAGCTTCCCTGACTATAGCACGTGCTTGGGATTGCTGGTGAAGAGGCAGGGTCTAGACTGGCTCACAGTTAGGGAACCCCATCCTGTCACTTCGGGCCTGTGGTGAGGCAGGGCCGCGTGGCCGGGTTACGTGGCCAAGCGCACCCATAGCAAGAACGTGAAAGAGAGACGAACAGATCAAGCTCCCTCAGTCCCCTAGAGGTGCACCCCCGGTGACCTCAATTCCTCCCACGAGGCCTCGCCTCCCGAAGATTCCACCCCCCCCCCAGGGGCACTGGAGACGAGACCAGCCTTCACATGGGGCACACTGGAGATACAGCGTGTCCCAGTTAATGCTTCTGTTTTGTGCACGTGTTCACATGTGCACACATGTATGCTGTCATGCTCTCCGTATGTGTGTTCACGTGTGTGCACCTACAATATGCTCATGTGCTCTCCTGTTCATGCATGGTCATATGTTTGTATGTGTTACTTGTGTGTATGTGTGTGTGTGTGTGTGAGTGTGCGTGTGTATGGGTCTGTGTGTGGGGGCATGTGTACGTGTGCGTGTGCAGCCCAGAAGTTAATGACGGACAGTTGTCTTCCTTTCCACCTTAGTTTCTGAGGGTCCCTTTGAACTTGGAGCTCACGGTTTGGGCTGGGCTTGCTGGCCAGTGAGCCCCCAGGGATCCCCTATCTTCCCCACGTGCTGGGTGACAGAGCCCTCCAGCAGGCTGACTTTTACACGGGTGCCAGGGGTCCCGGCATAACGTAAGCACTTGACCCGTGAGCCATCCCACTCCCAGTCCTTTGGTTGATTTGTTTCAGAAAGCTCTGCACGGTCATCCCTCTGAGTCCACAGGGGGTGAATCTGGGAGCCCCGAATGCGTACCAGAACCCACAGGGGCTCATCTTTTATATAAAGAACATTGTACTTGTACCTGACCTCTGCCATACACTTTTTTTAATTAGAGAGAGAGAGAGAGAGAGAGAGATCACATTTGCTTGTCATAGCACATGGACGGAGGACAGAGGACAGAGGACAACTTTGAGAAGTTGGTTCTCTCCTCCCACCCCATGGGCTCTGGGGGATCAAACTCAGATTACCAGGTTTGCATGCAGACACCTTTACCCACTGAGTCAGCTCATCAGCTTTGCCATGCACTTTTACACTTTCATTCTTATATGGGTCCTGTACATTCAGTGTATTCTAGATAGCTTATTATACCCAGTACTATACAAATGCCAAGTAAAAGCCTGTCATTCCGCACTGTTCAGGGAGCACCCGGAAAAGAAGCCAATACGAATTCAGTACAGATTCTCCTTTCCTTTTATTTTTAAAGACAGGGTCTTACTACGTAGCCGAGGCTAGCCTCTGACTCACGACCTTCCCCGTTTCTTGGGTGCTGGGATGCTGAGCATGCAAATCCGTATGGGGCTCAGTTCCTTGGTTGAATCTGGGCACAGACTCATGGATACGGAGCACAAAGAGGGCAGCTTTGAGGGATCACAGAACAGCACGTGGCCAAGGAACCCCTGAAACCACAGACCAGGGCCCCCTCTCCAGGGCACCAGTCCCGTGCGCCCTGCACATGCGCACCCTTGTGGCCTGATGTGGAAGCACTCAGTCTTTGGCGTCTCTCCTACTCGGGTTTGGGCCCGACATTGGTCTCTGAGCCCTAATTCAAAGCAAATCAAACCATTGTAGCCTTTTCTTCAGTTCAAGGATCAAGGGGACAGCTTACTTTCTCACAGAATGCCTTAAAATGACTTAAGGATAACAGTACCAGA
Source organism: Typhlomys cinereus (assembly GCA_023101885.1). Classification (NCBI taxonomy): domain Eukaryota; kingdom Metazoa; phylum Chordata; class Mammalia; order Rodentia; family Platacanthomyidae; genus Typhlomys; species Typhlomys cinereus. The sequence continues at coordinate 1,222,671 of JALPQD010000278.1, forward strand.
AACTTGGGGGCTAAAGAGATGGCTCGGGTGGTAAAGGGCTTGCTGCCCAAGTGTGGGCAGTTGATTTCCATCTCCAGAACCCATGTTAGGATGTCGGGTGCAGCGACATGTGCCTGTAACCCCAGCACTGGGGAGGCAGAGATGGGAGGCTCCCTGGGGCTTGCTGGCCAACCAGTCTAGCTGCCCGGGTGGGCTCCAGGTTCAGCAAGGTGGGCGGAGTCTGAGAAAGGACACCCAAGATCGGGGTACTTGTTACTCTTCTCTGCTGCTGTGAGACAGCGCTCACACTCAGGTCACTTAAGGGGACAAAGGGAGAGTTATCTGGCTTATGGTTCCAGAGGGGAGATACAGTCCTTTATGGAAAAAAAAAAAGAGGCATGGCGGGCTGGCAGAAGCCGGAGGAGGCGTAAGTCACGCCCATCATGGAGGCTGAAAGAGAACAAACCGCCAGCTGCCAGAGTGGACTTCTCATGGTTGGGCTGGGATTAGCCACCCTCAAGCCCCACCCTCCGTCACGTGCCTTCCTGTGGCAGGTTCTACCTCCTACAAGGGTCGTGACCTTCGCAAACATCAACCAAGGATTCAAACACATGAGCCAGCATGGGACAGCTCACAGTCAACCATTGCAGCTGGCCTTTGGCTTCTATGTGCATATGCACACACACCTGAATATACACATGCACATACATGCATATATATCCGTAAACATGCATTCACACATACACCTACAGACATGCATGCCTACAGATACAAACACGCATATACATTCACATGCACCCACAAGCATGCGTACATACATATACCCACAAACACACATACATGCATACATGAACACATACATATACAAACTCACACACACCCATGAGCATGCACACATGCATACACATACTCAGATGCCTATATACATGCATAAGTATACATGTGGACAGGCATGACATGCAGTGCAGGGTGCTGGGGACCCCCCAGCCTATGGCCTCCTGCGCCTCATTCTGCTTCCTTTCCGCTCTGGTCACAGCTCCAAGAAAGGGGCTGATTTGAGCTCGCAGCTCATTAGGATGGGACAGTGTGCATTTTGGATCTTACATGTCCTGCTAAGGTCACATGTAAAGGTTCAGACCCCAGCCTGAGGAGCCCACTAGACAAGGCAAGACCTTCAAGGGGCATTTTGTGGGAGGAAGTTAAGTTGTTGGAGGCATGGCTTAGGAGGAGATATTGGAACTTGAGAGCTCTCTCTCTCTGTCTCTCTCTCTCTCTGTCACACACACACACACACACACGCCCTGAGGCACTGCCAGGTGACTGGCATCTCTTGTGTACTCGCCTCCACCCTGAAACACTTGTTTAAGTTCAGAAGCAAAAGAAACTCACAAGTCTCAAGAAGCTTCTGAAACTTACAGGACCCCCAAGGGTCCCCAAGCAGTGACCAGTGAAATCTTGCAGGGAGCCCCAGGATGCAGCTTTTGGGAGGTGTCACCCATGTTGGAGGCGGGAGTCATTTTCCTTTGAGTTTTGTGTGCTCCTGTAAGTGACCCAAATCACTGTGGGGGGGTCCACCCCTCCCCCCAGGCGGGACTCACTAAACTGGACTTGGATAGAATCTCTGCTCTGTCACCTGCACCCTGTCTGGGGCGAGTCGATATTTGTTTCACGTCCCACAGCATTTCTGAAGACGTGAACCGTGACGAACCTTCCCTTTCCAAGTAGCCCCTCCCACCCTCCTCTCCCCGGGATCCCGGCCCCTGGATCAGAGCAGTTGGCTGGCACAGGGGTGCAGAGACCCAGTCTTACTTGCTCCATTTCTTCCCATGCGGAGCCAATGTTGAGGGGAAGTTGCAAGAAGGGGCGCGTTGCCCCAGGCAGGCTTCCGGGAAGCAGTTTATCTGTGGCAGCCCACGGCTCTGTGGCTCTGAACCCACAATCAGCTCCCCGAACACAGCGAAAGCCGTTGACACCCCTGGATGCTTTAGCTTCTTCGTCTCCGGTGCTTGGCAGCAGGTTTCCCAGCTCTGCTTTACAGGGTCAGACACTGGCTGTTCCCTCACCTCCGAGGGTCCTTGCCACTCATGCTGCTAGACACTGTGCTGGATTCAAATCCCGACTCCATCTCAGCATCCAGGGACCTCCGGGCAGGATCCCTCTTTTACGACTGCACTTTCTCTCTGCGACTTGGAGGCCGGAGCACACAACTGAGACGTTCAAATGAGATGATCTATGAATGGACAAAGCTTGGCCAGGAACTCTGCCTTCTTCCCCGCCCCTTCAGTCTACCCCACCAGGCATAAACTAAGGTGGGAAGGAAACCAACTTGAGTTTCTGTCTCCTCAACTGGTACCCAGCTAGCTTGCTGAGTGTGGTATAGGATTCCACACTGCCCCTGGCGCCCCTCGCTGAGTGCTTCCCATGCCTCTCTGGGGGTGGGAACTGTCAGTCCTGGTTTCTGATTCCGAGAGGTTCAGCTGGGAACCTGAGGTCACACAGTGGGTTGGCACATCTTCTGTCCCTGCAGACCCTGGGACAGTTCTTCTGGCTGCTTGCTGGGTGTTCTCACCAGTGGGAAGGCGCCGAGGCTCCCTCCACCCCCCCCAGGCAGAGGAGGCGGCAGCTGAGGGAATCCGGGGCAGCTTCAGCTCCGGCGGTGCCCACCTGCCGCTCCCACAGCCTCAGCAATCTCCATCTCAGCCATCTGCCGGACTCCCGGCGGCCTGCAGCCCTGGCATGCCACACAGATGCCCATCGTGCCTGTATGTCCTTCGAAGCAGCAGAGAGGAGGCCACCCCATGCCACAGTCCCTTGGGACCCAGGAGCTCCAGACGAGTTCTGGGGGGGACCCCATCCTAAAGGCAGGAATGGAATGGCTCCCCAGGACCAGCTTGACGCCCGTCAGGCTCCTCCCTGCTTTGTTAAACTCTGAGTGCCCCCCCCCCACCTGCTTGCCATGGATGTGACCCGTGAGGGGGGGAAGGACAGACTTGCCAGGGCAGTCTCTGCCTTGTGGCCTCTGGCACGTGCCGTGCCCTTCCTGGCCAGCCAGAGACGGTCCACGTCACTCAGCTGGGTTCTGTTGTTTATGGCGCCAGGGTCCAGGCCAGGCCGGCGCTCTGCCGTTCAGCCCACCCCCCGACCTGCACCAGCTTCTTCCGGGCAATAGTTTCCTTGGAATTTCACGGCCCCCGTTGCCCCGTGATTTGCCCACGGAAGATGTCCAGGTCAGGGGCTAGTGCTGTCACCCAGCAGCCCCGGCCCTCCCAGTGCCCCCAGACAAGCAGCGGCTCATGAGGGTCTTCTGGGCAGATCCAATGCAAGGCATCCTGGAGTGATTCGCATCCCCTTCTTTCCTTCGCTTCTGAGGATTTCAGGAGTCTTGACGTTAGAGCATTTATCGGGGCTCTGCTGTTGAAGGTTTCGTTTTGTGGGACTGAGGGAGGGGGAGGTCTGCTGAGTGGGTGTGGCTATGCTTGCATGAGGGCAGCTTTTTTTTTTTTTTTTTTTTTTTTGAGACAGGGTATTCCAGTTTCTCTTACTTCGCTGAACAACTTCAGGGCTGCTAAGCTAGCTCAGTGGGTAAGGAACCTGCTTGCAAAGCTGGAGACCAGATTTCTATCCCCAAAGGCCCCCGTGGTTTGCGTGTGCGCCTCTCTCTCCCCTCACCCTTCTTCTCTCTCCTTTACCCCCTCTCTTGCAAACAAACGAGTAAATAAATAAATAAATAAATAAATAAATAAATAAAGGAATAGAGGGTGTTAATCTTGCTTATGATTCTGGTTACCATTCTTGGTCCAACTTGGCAGGAGAGCTTCTACCAACACCAGAGGCCAAGGTGGGGGGACAAGTCTCCCTCGCCAGACTGCACGTCTGTCTCTAAGTGTGCCAAGCTACTGAACAGGTGCCCCCCATCTTAGCTATCTGCCCAGGGAAGGAACCCACATATCTTCAGTCAATTAGACACTCTCCGACACGTTTACTCAGGCCTGAACTACTAACTCCTCACAGATGCGCCCGGGGAATTAACTCTCAACTGACGCTCGATGAATCCAGAGCTTTACAGTCAGGCTGGCTGGCTGGGCAGCCAGCTCCTGAGCTTCCTTTCTCCATCTCTCCAGCACTGCGGTTCAGGCAGGCACGCCCCTGTGCCTGGCTTTTTTTTTTTTTTTTAACTTGGGTACCGGGGATCGCAGCTCAGGGTCTCCGGTTGGCAGGGCAGCACCACCTCACCGCCTGAACTGTCTCCCAGCTCCGTCTTCCATTTCCTTTCATTGCCAAAATAGGGTTTTTAAAATCGACATAATGTTTGTATTTATTTATGGGGTATTAGAATTGGATAGGTTTGTACAATGTGTAATTAACAGATCAGAACGATTCGCATATCCCGCTCATGTTTATATTTTCTGCATGTGGGGGGTCTTCAAAGTCTTCCAGTCACTTGAAATATTCAAAGAAATATTATTGTAGATGACTAGATGTCACCTTGATGATTGATGGTTTGAGCTCTGGGCTCGTTTGGAAAGAATTAGTGGTTGAGTTAAGCACCGAGTGAGCCCGCAGGAGACTGTCTGGTTCAGGGGAAGACCCAGCTCATGGTGGGTGGGACTAGGCCCCCGACGGGTGAATCAGATAGAGGGAGCGGCTAGGGAAGCCGCTGGTATACATGGTCAGACATGCTGGTCCGGCAAGCAAGGATTGTCCCCCTCGGCAGTCCTGGGGATATGGGGTGACCAGTTCCCTCGGCTCCTGGTGTTGGTATGAGCTCTCCTGTCAAACTGGACAAGGAACTATAACCGGACAGTTGTAAGTCAGAATAAAACCCCTTGCTCCCTGAAGCTGCCTGGTCATGACTTTATCAGCAGCCATGCAGATTAACAGCAATAACGACCCCGCTCCCCAGCTCGCTACTTCCAGGAGACCAGGAGACCAGCTTGCTTTTGCTTTGGGTGTGGATGCACTACATTTTGCCGCTCTGTTATTTAACATTGGGGAGAGTAACACAATTCCGAGAAGTAGGTGATATGTAAGCGCAGAGCTCAGGAAACCACCTTAAGGCCAAACCACGCTGTTACATCAAGGTTGGGGACCACTGGCTGCCCGCTCCCCTCCCGGGAAGTCCCTGTCTCTCTTCCCCACTCCACTTATCCCTCCCTAGACAGCACTTCCTAAGCTTTGGGACAGTGGCTGGCAAACTCTGGCCCACTGTGTCTTTTGTTTTCTTTCTTCACGTGTACGTGAGTCTGAGGTACGTGTGTGTGCGCGCGCTTCCTGTGAGCGGGTACACATGCATACATGGGCACACGTGCGTGTGAATGTGCGTGCACCTGGAGGCTCGAGGTGATGTCGGGAATCCTTCTCTATCGCTCGTCCACCTTCCTGTTCTGAGGCTGGGTCTCTAACTAAGCCAATATGGCTCCTCTGGTTAGCGGTTCGCTCTGGGGCCTCCCAGGCTCTGCCTTCGGGGCTGGGAATTACAGGCAGGCCCCATGCTTCTGCCCTCTTATGTTGAATTTGGGGATGACACTCTAGTCCTTTGCCTGTGTGACAAGGGCTTTTGTTAATAAAGTTTTATTGGAACACGGCCACCCTTGTATTTCTACGGTTGCCTTGGTGCTACAATGACAACACCGAGCGGTTGATGACTGTCCGACCTGCGGTCATAAAACACCCGCTCTCTAGTTCTTTGTAGAAACAATCTGTTGGCAGCGTGGTGGTTCAGTTCGCTCGAGTGCTGTAGGTTTACTTGCCTTTGAACTTTCTACATAAACGTCATTCATCTTTTTTGTGTGTCTGGTTTCTTTAACTTGATCCTGTGTTACAGTGCCCAACTATTGTGTGTTCGTTTTTGCAGGGTGTGTACTATTCACCATGCGACTCCGACCCCCTTGTGTCCTAAGGCACAGTTGGGGGTTTGAATGTGAATAATGCTGCTGGTTCTTTAGTTGTGGTCTCCAGATCAAGACCCTTGAGCTTGTTACAGATGCAAAGTCTCACACCCCGGATAGGCGATGTGAGCATGTTGTAACTGGCTCTCTGGGGATTTGATAGGCAGTTCGAATGACCAATGTCCATTACTCGGCCAGCTGTGAAATGGGAGGGCCAGCTGTGTACCTTTTTGGATTTCCTACCTGGCCCCGCCCCCAAAGTGCTCATGCCTGTGGATGCCACTGTCAGGGATCAGCCCCCGCGGCTGTTCGTGATGAGAAGCACCACCTCCTGCTTCCCTAGGAAACCTTAGCCAGCTGGGCCTGTCAATCACCTGGCCAGGAGTTCACACCCCAGGGAATTCCAGCCACCTGAAGACTGCTGAAGACAGTAACTCTCCCCTTCTGAGATCCGGGCCCCTCCACAGCTCTCAGGGAACTCTGGCGGAGGCAGGAGCCATACAGAGCATTGTAAAGAGCCATTTCCCTTTCTTTTCTCGCTGTCTCCCTCCTCCTGCCTCCTCCTCCAGGCAGCTTGCCAGTGTTGCCTATCCTTTGGGCTACTTTTCTTACCATCTCTAATAGCAAGGCCTTCGAGGCTCTTTCTGAGACCCTTAGGAATGTCTTGTATGCATAAGACCCAGAACCTGAACACAGGATTCTAATTTCCTTGATGACACTCCCACTAACCGGGTGTGAGACTCCCCGTCTCTCCGTCTCTCCCTGCTGGACACTCCTTGTCACCAGCAGATGTGACGTTGGCTAGCGGGGAGACACGTGCCCCTATGGATTCTCGGCTGGGGCTCTTCGGGTTTCTGCAGCCAGAGTCTCTCTGAATCTTACCAAGGTTCTGCTCCTGCATCTGTCTCTGCCACGCTTGTTTTTTGCATGTTACAAATCTGGCTTTCTTGTGTGTAGCGCCGATATCTTTCCCCTTCCACCTCGCCCGACTTGGATGGCTTTTTTTTTTTTTAGGAATTTTTATTTTATTTTATTTATTATTTATTCAATTGTGCATGTATGCGTGTGTGTGTGTGTGTGTGTGTGTGTGTGTGTGTGTGTGTGTGTGTGTGTGTGTGTGTGTGTAGAACCACGGACGAATTCGGGAAACACCATGGACTGCCTCCACCTCCTGCCCGGGGATTCACAGGCTCGGTGCTACCAGGACCAGAAATGCAGGTGGCCCTGGCTTCCGCCCGGCTTCTAAACATGGGGTCTAGGATCTGAACTCAGGATCTTCTGCCTGCAAGGCAGAGGCTTAACCCCTGAGCCACCTCTCCAGCCTTCGGATGGCTTTTGATGAGCAGAAGTTCTTAGTGTTTGATTGTAGTAGAATCACATACAATGAATCTCACCGGCCTGGCTGTTCTTAAAGGGCACGGCCCAGGGGTGCTGAAGGCGGTTCCTGCCTGGGCAGCAGAGTCCACAACCCTCTCTGAGTTTCATTCTCCCCATGGAAAGACGGGGTCTTTCCTGTTGCTCCTGGAAACCCCCCAGGCCCCGCTTCCTGTCTTTATGAGTTTTTCACCAGAGGAACCTTCAGTATTTGACATGTTGTTTCTGGTTTATGCCACTTAGCATGACAACCTCAAGGGTCGCTTGTGGTATAGCATGGGTCAGAATTCCGTTTCGTGTGTGTGTGTGTATGTATGTATATACATGTGTGTGCATGCGCATGTGTGTGTATGGGTATGCATGCATATGTGTGTACGGGTGTGCATGTGTATGTGTGTGGCATGTGTGTTCATGTGTATGCATGTGTGTATGTGTGCGTGTACGGGTGTGCATGTGTGTGTATGCATATGTGCGTATGGGTGTGCATGTGTGTGTGTGTATGCATGTGTGTGTACAGGTGTACAGGTGTATGCGCGTGTATGCGTGTGTGCGCACGCATGCATGGAGGGCTGACATCGCGTGTCCTCCTCCGTTTGTCTCCACCTGCTTTTTGGGACAGGGTCCCTCGCTGGACCTGAGGCTCACATGCTGGGCTAGAATGGCTGAGCAGCAAGTCCCAGGGATCCCCTGTCTGTACCTCCCCAGTGCTGGGGTACAGACCTGTGCCACTGCGGCCCGGCTTCTTAGCAGGTGCCTGTGTGGAGAGCACTTTATCAGCTGAGCCATCTCCCCAGCCCCACCCCACTCCCCATTTCTTCTTAAGGTAAGAAACACCCCATTGCCAGGACACACCTTATTTCCTGTATCCAGTTACCATGGAGGCACACCTGGCTCTGGGAACATTAATCCTGTGGTCACAGCGTGCAACTACCTGACTCTCAATTTCTTTGTGTGTGGTTAAAACCCCAGATGGGAATCTGGAGAACAGTAATATAATCGTTAATTATTTGAGAAATCACTGCATTGTTTTCTAAAGCAATGGGACCATCTTATTTTCCCACCAGTGGCCCAGTTTTCTTCATTCCTGGCCACGACTTGCCTTCCACTTTTCCCCCATGACACGTGCCAACTTGACACGTGAGCCTTTAGGTGCACCTTTGAAGAATTATTTAGGTAGGACAAACCTGGAGGAGATTGTCTAATTGCATAACTATTGTGTGAAGACTCAGCCCCGAGTGTTATGTCTATGTATGTGTGCGTGGTTAGGGGGTAAAAATCATTCCCTGGGCAAGTAGATAAGATGGAAGGAGAACTAGTTGGAATTTGGTGTGGTCAGCTCCCTGGTCTCCCGTGAACCTGGTGTGGTCAGCTCCCTGGGCTCCCGTGGACCTGGTGTGGTCAGCTCCCTGGTCTCCCGTGGACCTGGTGTGGTCAGCTCCCTGGTTTCTCGTGGACCTGGTGTGGTCAGCTCCCTGGGCTCCCGTGGACCTGGTGTGGTCAGCTTCCTGGGCTTCCCGCGGACCTGGTGTGGTCAGCTCCCTGGGCTCCCGTGGACCTGGTGTGGTCAGCTCCCTGGGCTCCTGTGGACCTGGTGTGGTCAGCTTCCTGGTTTCCCGTGGACCTGGTGTGGCCAGCTTCCTGGTTTCCGTTGGACCTGGTGTGGTTGGCTCTCTAGGCTCCTGTGGACATGCTGCGGTCAGCTCCCTAGGGTCCTGCTGATAACTCTCCTGCTGTGAAGAACTGTAACCCAAAATCAGAAGCTGGACTAAAACTTCCCTTGCTCCCCTAAATCGCTTGTATGAATTGCTTGTTTATTACAATAGAAATATGAACCAGGCTTGCCCCTCTCCTGCTGTTCCTGAGTTCCAAGCACTGCCTCCCGCCGTAACCCTGTGAGGTGGTCACGCCTCCTGCCTCTGTTTGTTGACTGACTCGTTGTAAGTCTTCTCTAGAGCATGTATCTGGGTCCTTGCCTGCTTTTGGAGGGGAGCAGCCACCCTGGCTGAGGTTCTTGGCATTCTGGCCCCGCCCACAGCTGTCTCCCTGGTGCCTGATTCGAGATCACTTCTTCCACTGCAGGGCCACGTCCTTCTCACCATTGCATTCATGTATTTATCCGTTTATTTGAGATGTGAGTGGTAGAGACAGAGAGAGAGGTGGGAGGGGAGGGGCACACACATACACACCATGATGTACAGGCGGAGGTCAGAGGACACTTTCAGAAGTCAGTTCTAGGCTTCCATCATGTGGGGTTTCCTGGGATCGACCTCAAGTTTTTGCACAGGCACCTATCCTGCCTAGCCATCTCGCAGGCCCTCCATCGGGCCCTCTGATAACCAGATATGGTAGAGCTCCTTTTCTTTCTGCTGTTGCCTGAGCTTTTGGTGACAGCCCCCGGAAAACCACCGCGGCGTCCAGCGCCATGAAGCCCTCCCTTCCTCTCTGCTCTCTCGAGAGCTTCCTCGTTTTAGCTCTTCGATCCGTTTTGAGTTAATTTTTCATGTTGCTGTAAATGAAGAATCTTTGGCTTCACGGCTGCCAAATTTATCTATCCCTTTTCTGGGGGATTAGTGCTTTTTCTGTTCTATTGGAGAACTCTTTCCCTTTGCCAAGTTCACGAACACCAGTCTTTTCCTGGTGTTTCATGTAAGTCTTTCCTGGGGGTGGTGGGGTGAGGGAGAAGGGGTGGGCTGCGTGGTTCTACCCCTCAACAGCCACTCTGGCCTCCTGCTTCCCATGGGAGGCTGTGGGACCCCAGCATTCCCTCCAGACCCCTCCCAGGACAGCTGGGTTTCTGCTCCTTATTCACTAGACACAGTGAAGGTCTGAGAACTTTCCTCAGATTTCAGGTCCCGGGCAGACAGGTCTGGGGTGAGGAATGAGGGTCACTTAGCACCAGGTCAGAGCCCCGGCGTGATGTGTGCTCAGTCAACACCAGAGTCGGCTCTGCGGCGAGTGTGCCCCAGCCTTGGGCCGCTGCCACCCTGCTCCAGCCACAAGCGCTCTCATACGTAGGCCGCCACCAAAGAGTTGTGCTTCTAGAAGGTTTGTTACTTTTAGGCGTGTATTTTGGTGGAATGCATCCAGTTGACATCTGCGCTAATGATCGTAGGCTTTGGAGGCAAAATCTCAGGGTTCAGAACCTGCTGCCTCCATTTCAGCCGAGCGACTGGATGGACATGAGCTTACTTGTCTGTAGTGGGGGGCTGGACATCTGGCTGCTGGCTGTGGAGAGGCCTAACCACAGCGATCTGAGCGAGGTGGTGGGAAGGAGGGTGGCTGCCTTGTCGCTGTTGTCTTTTCCTATTTGCAGTGTCTGAAACAGACAGATGAGGGCAGGAACACATCCACAAGCAGATCATAGCCACCATGTACCCTCCCACCCATTCACCATCCACGCGCTCATCCATCCACGCGCTCACCATCCACATGTTTCTACCCACCCATCCATTCACCCACTTACCCATCCAGCCCCTGTCTGTCCAGTCACTCATCCACCCACTCTCTATCCATTATCCACACAACCCATCACTGGTTCATCTACTGTCCACCTTCCCAACTATTTATCCACACATCCATCCACAACCTTCCATCCATCCATCCATCCATCCATCCATCCATGTATCTATCTACTACTTGTGAATTTATCCATCTATCCATCTCATAACTCATCCATCCAATCTCTCCATCCACCCATTCAACCCCTTACCAATCATCCATATAAACTCTCCACCCACTCATCCATCCACATACTAATATATCCATGTATCCACACACACTCATGTATCCATCCATCTATCTATCCATCCACTCATTCATCTACCTCTCCACACATCCATCCACTCATCCATCCATTTGTCAATCCATCCATCCACAACTCATGAATCTAACTTGTCTATCTCCACTCATCCATCTAACCTCTTCTCTATCTATCATACATCCATCTAACCTCTTCACTGTCCATCCATTCATCATCCACCATTCATCCATCTAACCTCCTCACCTTTCATCCATCCATCCATGCATCCATCCATGCATCCATGTATGCATGCATGCATGCATCCATCCATCCACAACTCATGAATCTAATTCATTTATCTCTATTCTTCTATCCATCTACTACTCATCCATCTAACCCCTTCTCTATCTATCCATCCATCCATCTAACCTCCTCACCACCCAGCCAGCCAGCCAGCCATCCACCCACCCACCCACTTACTCATACATGAACACACCCATTCATCACTCATCCATCCCCTCATCGCCCTTCCCATCAGCCAGCCCTGTTTATCTACTACCAGTCGTTAGTCACTTGGGCTATGGCTTGGGATCTATGTAGATCCTACTGGGTCCTTCTCTGTCTGACCTTAAAGCCTCGCTAACCCTGCTGATCATCTGATGGCATCCACGTCACTTATGACCCCATGATAAATGGCACAAGGCTGTCTTGGCCCATCACTGCACATCTGTCGAGGACATTCCTTTGCCGCCTTGTGCTCAGTTTGGGCTGAACCTTGACCTTATTGTCTTCTTTGTCTCTTCAAGAAAGGTACTGCATGTAGCCCGTTACTCCCTTCTAGGAGTCTAGGGTGTATGTGTGTTCGTGTTATGTGTGTGTTGGTGTGTATCTCTGTGTGTTGATGTATGATGATATTTATATGTATGTCTCTGTGTGTATATGTGTGTTAGTATGTGTCTCTGTGTGTGCTGTATGTGTGTCAGTATATATGTGTTGGTGTTTATGTGTGTGTCTCTGTGTATGTCTCTGTGTGCATGTATGTATATGTGTGTCTCTGTGTATGTGTGTGTGTTGGTGTTTATGTGTGTGTATGTTGGGGTGTGTGTGTGTGTCAGTGTATGTATGTGTGTGTGTGAGTTAGTGTGCATGTGTCTATGAGCACATTTGTGCTGGGGGACAGTGTGTGACCCACCCCAGGAGCCAGTCTTTCTTCGCTTCTTGCATCAGCACGACTGACTGCTGTAACAGCTGAGCCCTGAGTCCAGGCGCCCTGTGTGAGGAGGGAGAGTGGACAGCTTGGTGGGGCTCACTGCCCACCTCCCTATGCAGGGAAGCCCCAGCCTCCTTATCTTTGTTGGCTGTGCGGCCTGTGGACTCTGGAGTTTTCTCACTCAGCCCCTGACTAGGAAGAGGCGACAGGCACAGCCTATCCTTGTGGTCCTTGCGGTCCAGCTTAGCTCTGATTCTTCCCACCAGCGAGACTCAGTCACGTGACTATACTCAACCATGAGGGATACTGGGAAATGTAGTTCCTGAGGAAAGGAAATGGATTTTGTTGACACACAGAAATGTGTGACGTCCATGATATTCTTTCCGGTCCCACAGGCCAGAGGAGCCTGGGGAAGGGATGTAGGAGATAAGTGTCACTCTGACTCTCGTCTCTTCCTCTAGGTATGTTACAGAGTGAACACCGTGGCTTGTAGGCCAAGAGCTGCTCCTTGGGATTGAGGCCAAGTCTTTAACAAGAAGGCATGATTAGAAAGCCCAGGATTTGCATGTGACTCTGGGTGCGCACCGGTATGGGAATGTGTCAGTATTTGGTTTAGTAGAATGGAGATGTCTTTCACTCAAGTTCTGAGTTCAAATCCTTATTCTGGTTGCAAGCTGGGCAGCTTTCCCCCTCTCTGAGCCTCAGTCCTCTTATGACAGGCTATATAATCCAGCAAGGGTCCTGGGAATATCTGTGCTTTGCTTGGGCTATAGTGGGCGTGGGCTTGTGACTGCTTGAGCATCGTGGGAGGCTGAGTGAAAGTTATATGGTCCAGAAGCTTCAGTTCCCTGGGTCCTGGGGTCCGGAGGCCTGAGACAGGTATGGACTGTCATGGTAACACCTAACTGTGCTTGGGTGGTATTAATCTGGTGGGCAAGCATTTTCTGGAATTATCCCTCTGGAGCGTAGCTCGATGAGTGAGTGGACAAGGAAAGGAAAGGCATTCTGGGTGGGAGGGATGCATGATGGGGTTTTAAAAGGATGGTGCGTGCGCACACATTTTATATGTGTGTGTGTGCATGCATTTTGTGTGTGCGCACATTTTATGTGTATGTGGGGCATGTATGGGCCACAGTGCGCATGCAGAGGTCAGAGGACAGCCTTGGGTGAGAGTCCTCGTCTTCCACTTACTTGCAGTGGGGTCTCTGTCACTTGTCACTGTGCTAGCCAGCCCCTGAGCTGCTGCTGATTTTCCTGTCTCTGCCATCTGGCTTGCTGTCGGAGTCCTGGGGTGACAGATGTGCACTACAGCCTGCTTCGCGGGGTTCTCGAGATTAGAACTCAGGTTCTCACACTTGAACAGCAAACACATTATCTATGGAGCAGTCTCCTCCCTTAAGATTTTTGTGGTGTATATGAGTGTGTACGGGTTTTGCATGTGGGTGGGTATACATATGTGTGCAAGTGAGTGTTCAAGAGAGTTCTGGAGTGAGTGTGCCTGTGGAGGGACCTTAAGGGTGACATCAGGGATCATTCGGGATTGTTCTACCTCCTTATTGTTTTGTTTCGGGTTTTCCCAGGCTCTGCCTTCCAGGGCCAGAATTACAAGTCGCCGCCATATCCCATCTGGCATTTTTACGTGGCACCTGGAGATCCTAACTCAGGTCCTTCTGCTCGGAAGGCAAAGGCTTTAACCCCTCACCCACCTGCCCATAATATTTTGACTAAAGGTTACAAAAACACAGGTGGGAAGAACTTCAGGCCCTAGGGCTCAGGTGCCACACTTAGCACTGGAAGTGAAAGCCCAGCAGACTCTTCCCAGTTAATTCCACGTCGCTTCCCTCCCCACCGGCGTGTGGCCAGCGGGGGGACACGTGGGAGGGAAAGCTGTGCTCTGGCCCGTCTCAGCAGCTGCTGTGGCAGATGGGTGGGAGCCTGGCTGCTCCCCACTCGGAAGCCGGCACCTGGGAGCCGAGATGTGGTGGGACGGAAATCGGGTTTCTTCAGGGTCCGGTCCTGAGACAGTGAAGAGGGTGGTCGTCCTCTGTGACGGCCAGCGTCAACTGGATGAGATCTAGAAACATATGAGAGAGGGAATCTTGGGAACTCCTGTGGGGAGCACGATGAGGGGTTTTGCCTTGATGACATGGAAGTGGGAAAAATGTAAACCATTGAGTTACTGCTACATATGAGCTGAGATGGAATGTTACTAAGATCCCAAAGGCAGTCCAGTAAGGACATTTCAGAGAACCCCCCACCTCCTATGCCTGTGCCTGGTATTGTTAACGCCAAGGCCGTGAGTCCCCTGCAGCCAGCCCCACCCCCCCAAACACACACATTTAGTAGCCTTTGCTTCTGCTTCTGGGAAGTCCCACTTCGCTTGCTCCTTCTCTGCCCTGCTTTCGTATAAAATGAAAACACAAGCTGAGCTCTGGAGTCCTTGGAGAGCCATCTCGGCTCCAGACAACCAGTGAATTAACTTCCTCTCTTCCACCACACACACACACACACACACACACACACACACACACACACACAGTGGGCAGCACCACTCTGGGCTGGGAGCTTGGGTTGTGTCCATGGACTGAGAGAGCTGGGCAGCAGCGCCCATCCCTCCCTCTCTGCTTCCTGACTGTGGGTGCCATGTGACCCGCTGCTTCGAGCTCCTGCCTTCTGGACTTCCCCGCCGTGATGGGCTCTACCCTTACGCCTGTGAGTCGGAATAAACCCTCTCCCTCTGAAGTAACTTTCATCAGGGCTTTTAGTCACAGCAAGAGAAAAAGAGGCTGAGACACCCTCGAAGCACCACCTTGGTGGACTCAGGGACACAGAGGGCTTTCACTGGGTGGGAGAAGTGAGCAGGCAGTGGGCCGGGTCTTCTTCAACTGGACATGCATCTTCCTTTTTCCTCTTTAGCAATCAATCGCTCTTTACCTCCCAGGGTTAGATCTTGCTACTAGATAGGAGAACACATCCCTTGTCTACAAATTAAGCATGATCTTCCTTATCCTGATGTAATCTGAAAGTCCCTGGCTGTCCCAGGTTTTGCAAATCTAAAGAAAGATTAGCAGGTAACAACTTCCTTACGTAGCTCTATGCACCGCAAAGAGAGAGGCTCCCAGGGCTCCTGGGCACGTGCCAGTGCTGCCCACTGGGTGTGTCTTTGTAGCTTTGGGTCTGCCCCAGTGTTTCCCCCAGAGCTCTGTCTAGAAGAGATGCCTTCTTGCTTCACCCCGTTGTGACCGCCTGTGACTCTCCCAGGAGCCCCATGTTCTATGTGCCCTCCTGTTCTCTGTCCTGCTGTATTCCCAAGTCCTCGAACCCCACAATGGACCTGCCTGGCCTAGCTTACTCACTGCCAAAATCCTCGCCGCATGGCTTCATGGTGTGCTTGGCAGATGTCTGAGCCCCGAGTTCCA
Source organism: Typhlomys cinereus (assembly GCA_023101885.1). NCBI lineage: Eukaryota > Metazoa > Chordata > Mammalia > Rodentia > Platacanthomyidae > Typhlomys > Typhlomys cinereus. Next base: position 1,238,280 of record JALPQD010000278.1, read on the forward strand.
GAACCTCTGTTGTGAGCCTGTAGGACACATGCACCATCTTGTCCTGTACACTGCATCCTCCCAGCCAGTTCACATCAGGGTGCTACCCTGGCCCGGTCTTTGCAGCCCAGAGAGGCTGTCCCATGGCCCATGATCTCACAGCTACAAAGGGATGGGTTGGGATTCAAACCCAGAGCTGGAGTGTGCACACACCGGAGCCCATAGGGGGCGCTGTTGTTCTCTGCGTTCCTTCAAATCGTCATCCCCTCTCATCTCCTCCCCTGCTTGGGAATGAGCTTCCCGGCTCACTTTTCCAGCCTTCCCCTCTTCCTGCACCTCAACACCTTCCCTTCCTTGGAGGCTTCCTGGGATTGACCTGTGTCTGGGAGCAACCCCCGAGGTGCAAAGATGACCTCATCCCCCCTCCCCTCCCCATCCCTGGCCCCGGCTCTGCCTGCTGCCGCCTCTTCTGTTCCTCCATTTTCCGTGGAGTTGCCCATGTTCTCTTAGGACTGACGTTGACAAACTGGTCGGGTTGGAGAGGAAATTTTAATTCATCTTCCCAGGGGAGGGGAGTGTATGGGAGGCGGCAGTCTGGCTTTAGCAGACCCGGGGGCACACGCAGGGTGGCACTTGGCCGGGATGGCCTCTGCCCCTGGGCCTCTCAGACTGGGCGGTAGAGGCTCTTGTTTTCTGACAAAAGCTCCAAGCATCCTTCTAGAAGCCAGATTTTGAGCTGTCTAGAGTCAAAGGCTTCTGCTTCTTGTGCAGACACCGGCTCCTTGGTATGTACGGAGCACCAGCTGTGAATCTCTTTGCTGCTATTTTTGGGACTTGGCCTTCGAGGCCTTGTGGTGGGTGAGGTCAAACTGAGGGGAAGGAGTGGGCACATACCGCTTTATTCCTGTACCTATCCCGCCTTTCCATGCTGGCTGCATCTGACTCTGTGAGGCATTTATGTGAGTAAGTGTTCTTTGTGCATGTGCTTAATGTGGATAAATAAGTAGTGTATCGGCCAGTGATGTTTGTAATGAGACTGTGTGACAAATCAGTCCAAATTCTGTGAGTGATGTATATACCTGATCAAGACTGAGTTTTCTTGCTTGGGGGGGGAAGGGCTGCAGACTGATGGGTGGGCAGGGTCCAGGCTGTGGGTCCATTATATGGAAAGTATTCTTAGGGTGAGGCAGATATACAAGATAGGCACGTGGAAATCTGTGACTGTTTCTTAAAACTCACCCGGTGACAGAACAGTCACATCTGCCCTATGTCCCCTGACAGGGCAACGAAAGTCACAGAAACAATGTTAAAAGATGGAGATGTGTGTGTGTGTGCGCGCGCGCACAAGCATACAAAGCACATACATGTGCACATTCTCACACACACATGCACATGTGCATGCACACTTGTCTACACATACTTGTGCACATACACATACACATCTACAGGCACACATCAATGCACATGTGCACACACGCATGCACATACACCCAGATATATGCATACACAGGCATACGGGGCATATTCACGTGTGTATGTGCAGGAGCGTTCACACACACACTGGAGGAGACTCCCTCTCAGAACCTTGTGAGTTGAGCTCTGGCTAGCAGACCACTCTTGGGGGAGGGGGCACCCAAGGAGTCCTGCACTCATGGGCCACAGCTAACGTCAGAGGGGACAGACCCAGTAAGGAGTGGTGTGTTGAGGACAGCAGATAGCTGGGATCCTGACGGCCTGCCCCCCCCCCACTGCCTCCTGAAGACCCTGAGATCTGAGGCACATACCTGCCCTCAGCCTCATGTCCTCACCATGGGACAGAAACACACAACAGCAGTTTCAAGGGAGGCTTGTGAGTTAACAGAGTAACAGAGGACTGATTGGGCTCCGGGAACTGACAATCGCCCTTCAGGCATGGCTGGATCCAGGACTCAAACTCTGTCACTAGAATCAGTCTCTTTTGAACTCTTGTCTTTGGGGGTCTTCTGAGCTGGCTCCGTGTTCAGCAGGGCTGTCAACAGGAGTGCAGCTGTGGCAGCTCCTGGGTCTGGTCTCACGTCAGAAGCTCCAGCAGAGATGACCAAGAAGCCCAGGCCCTGAGCCGCTGGATAGAGCAGAGTTCCGGGTTGTGGCCTGCTGAGAAGTACCTCTGTGGGGTCTTGTGTGGGGACAGATCATATTCTCTATGTCCGTTTGCAGTGCTAGGACTGGAATCCAGACCCAAGCGCTCTGCTGCAACACCGCAGCACGTTACGATCTCAGAGCTTTGCTTGTGTGGATATGCGTAGAAGGGGGTTTGTGCCTGTGGAGGCCACGAATAAAATCGGGAATGATCCTAGCTTGCTCTACCTCCTTATTGCTTTGTGCTGGGATTTCTTAGGCCTCACCTTCCAGGGCCGGAAATATAGGCCACTGCCATTTTAGCCAGGCATTTTTCCATGGGACCTGGGATCCGAACTCAAGTCTTTTTACCTGTGAGGCCAAGGCTTTAACCTCTGAGCCCTCTCTGCAGTTCCTATGATGTCATTTTTACGAGACAGAATCTGATTGGCTAGCCAGAGGCGGGTCTGGAAATCACTGTGTGGTCCTGACTGGCTTCAGACTTGCTATGTAGCTCAGGCTTTCTCAACCCACTGTGTAGCCCAGGCTAGCCCTGATCCTTCTGCCTGAGTGCTGGGATTACAGGACTGCACCTCGTCTGGCTATGCATAATATTTTCATACTCTTTCAGGAGGGCTGCAGCCCCTCGTAGACCCCTCGCTGGTGGACGGAAGCCGACAGCCAGACCCCCTGGCTCTGCTCCATAGCAGAACTCTGATCAGGGTCTCGGCTCGGGCTTCGAGACAGAGTCTGTTCTCGGCAGACTATGGCTTCTGACCCACGTCAAGGCCACCAGGTTAAACTCTGCGCCTGCGTGGCGACACGCTGACCCACTCACCTCGCGGGGCTGGCGGCGAGATGTCAGCGGGCAGTCAGCAGCCGCTGAATGAAATCCAATTAGTGGCTCTTCCTGCGTGAGAGCACAGACAGGTGCCTCCAATGGCTTTGGGTTTCTCTAGAAACTGCTGCCTTAGGACTGGGCTGGGGGTCATCCAAGGGGTCTGACGGCTGGGGAGACTAAGGCCGACACATCAGAGTCTGTCTCTCTGTGAAGCATCTTTGTGGATGTATTTTTTTTTTCAACATATGAAATACCAATGATCTGGAAGTTGTTCTGACAGGGGGCTCCTGGATTTAGGGATGGGTTGGAGTCTGTGCTCTTAGACTCATTTCTTCTGACTGCCTTGTAAAAGATTTATTTGGGGGGGGGAGAGAGAGAGAGAGAGAGAGAGAGAGAGATGCTTGCATGCACACGGGTGGAAGTCAGGGGACAGCTTCAGAGTCCGGGCTCCCTTTTCTCCTTTACCTTGTGGACTTGCAGGATTGGGTTCAGGGCACCAGGTCTGCCAGCAGGAGCCTTGCCCACTGAGCCAACTCGCCCGCCCCTTCCTTCTGACTTCCTGGGTTTGCCCCTCCATCTGAAGGGCTAGCAGGACTCCTGTGAGGATTCACTACCTTTGTGTCTCCTCACAGGACTGCTTGAGGGAAGACAGATTTGTTTTGCCCACCGTTCAGAGAGTTTCTATCCCTCGCCCTGGGGGGAGGATAGGGCTGGGCGCATGTGGAGGAGGAGTTGGTTCACGGTGGGAGGAGCACGTGATAGCAGCCACTAGAAAGGTAGTCTCTATAGAGGTCAAGAGCGTGTCAAGATGGTTTGAGCATGTTCCTGGCCCTTCTGGGTCTCAGTTTCCTTATCTGAAACCCAGGGGAGGCACTCACCCCATTTCACAGTTGCTGTGGTAATTAACAGACTCAAGCACCCTGATCCTGCTTGGGCCAGTGTGTGCGTACAAGAGTCCTGCCCCCCCAGGCTGACTGCTCCCACCCATCAATCTGGTCATCTATCATTCAACAGGAACACATTAGGTTATATAGTACCTCTCTCTCTCTCTTTCTCTCTCTCTCACACACATAGAGGGCACTGTTTGTCCTGTGGAGGTCCAAGGGTGACTTGGGGAATCATCCTGAATTGCCCTATCTCCTTTTGGTTTTACTCTGGGGTTTCCTAGGTTCTGTCTTCCACAGCCAGAAGTACGGGCTGCCAGCATTTCCACCCAGAGTTTTTGCTTGGGATCCGGGATCTGAACTCGGGTCCTTCTGCTTGCAAGGCAAAGGCTTAGCCCTCTGAGCTCTCTCTCTCTGCAGCCTTGTAGTACTTCTTAATACGTGCAAAGCATGTGGCCAAAGGTGCTCTCGACATGCATGCTGGGAACCGTACTTATGGCCGTTTTGCTGGGAGAAGTAGAACAGATGAGGTGAGTGGATATCTTGATATCTGGGGCGTCCTGGTGATTTAATCTCTCTTTTGATCTGTTCTTACCTCCCTCCCCCAAATAATCTGGGCAAGCTTCATGTTGGGGAGGGAGGAATATAGACCAAAGGCATACCCCTGAAATAGGAACTTGAAACAGCAGCAAGAGATAACCCAACTAAAGATTTAGTTGCACCCAGGAGAGAATCCACGCCTACCCCCACCCTCAGTCAGGTCCTACTGGGACAGGAAGCCAAGTGCTATACATTGGGGCATATATGAATATGTCCAGGTGAGGAGCTCTAGGATATCCATGGTTAAGGGTCTAGGCCCAGGCCCTAGACCTGCCACTGGCACTGAGCTGGAACAACTCCTAGACGGGAGCCCACATGTGTCTGAGGCAGGTGTGATAGGGGGCTGGGAGCAGGTGCTCAGATAGAAGCACACACCTTGATGGCTCACAAAACGCCAGTATGAGAGGACAGGGCCGGGTGGATTTCTCTCCATCTGATAGACTGCTTTTCGTCATCTCTTGTCCTTCTCAGCTTGAGTCTGGCCGGAAATCACCTGCTTCCGTCCGGCGATGTCACTCACCGAGACTGCATGTCCGGCTCCCCCAAGGCAGCTGCTTAGCCACTGCAGCCGGGGCGCGACTGTCCGTGCCTGGCTGTCACTGTCTGGACAGCCTGCTGAGCCTGGCTCTTTTCTCCCCTGGCCAGCGGGAGAGCTGGCAATCTTCTGGGGTTTAATTACCGGCTCCCTGAGGGGCTTTCAGCCTATCACAGGGCTCCCGCAGGCTGCTGGCTGGGAGGGTGACAGGCGCGGCCACGATGAACAGTGACTTCCCAGCAGGGCAGCTGGACCCAGGGGCTAGGCCACGCTCCTTGGGCAGCTGGGCTTTTTTTTTTTCCCCCAGAGCAAAACATGTCTTGGTCCCATTTTGCAAGACAACCAGCAGGGGAAAACACAGCAGAGATGAGAGAGGAAGAGAAGGAGCGAGTGAGGGAACGAGAGAGAGAGAGAGAGAGAGAGAGAGAGAGAGAGAGAGAGAGAGAGAGAGAGAGAGAGAGAGAGAGAGAGAGAGAGAGATGTGCACAGTAGCCAGTGACCTGGAGGGCTGTCTCCAGAGAAACTTCCCATCATTAAATAATGACCGGGAGACTCGGCTCCTGTTAATTAACTGGGCCCAGCGTGCTGACGGCGCACATTCAGGTGGGGATTGTTTTGGCCTCAGGCAGCCACATTAGGAGGCCCCAAAAGTCAGCAGGCGGGGGTCACGTAACACCTGCGGTTTCTTACCCCTGCGTGTGGTAGATGCTGTGGAGCCGTGTAAGATGAAGGCTGGGTTTGTGTTGGGAGCGGGGGAGGGAGCGATGACTGTTGGGCTGGCTGGATCCGGGTCATCTTAGAACACAGTGAAGGATAGAAGGCAAGGTAGGGTCTCACTCAGGGCAGGGCGTCCAGACACGCCGTGACACCCCTCTCCTTGTGGCATTCCCCGACAACCCCACTCAGGCCCTGCTATATATTTTTTTTTTTTTTGCGTGCGTGCGTGCGTGTGTGTGTGTGTGTGTGTGTGTGTGTGTGTGTGTGTGTGTGCGCATGTGTACAAAAGGACTTGGACTGCTCTACCTCCTTATTGCTTTGCTCTGGGGTTTCCCGGGCTCTATCTGCCAGGCTAGATGACAGGCTGTTGCCATATCGGCCCAGCATTTTTTTTTTTTAATTTTTTTTTTTTTCAATTGTGCGTGTGCGCGCATGTGTGTGTGTATGTGTGTGTGTGTGTGTGTAGAACCACGGGTGAATTCGGGAACCACCATGGACGCCTCCACCTCCTCCTTGTTTACTCTGCCCCGGGATTCACAGGCTCCGCCCTACCAGGACCAGAAACACAGGTCGCCCCAGCTTCCGCCTGGCGTCTATATGTGGGGTCTAGGATCCGAACTCAGGACCTTCTGCCTGCAAGGCAGAGGCTTAACCTCTGAGCCACCTCTCCAGCCCCCGGCCCAGCATTTTTATGTGGGATCTGGGGTTGCGAATTCAGGTCCTTTTTGCTTGTGAGGCAAAGGCTTTAACTGCTAAGCCATCTCTCCAGTCTGATCACTTTCATTATGAAGACGGGGTCTCTCAACTGAACCCAGAACTCAATTGGTTAGCCCAGATAGCCAGGGACCCCCCTCCCCAATCCACAGAGGCCAGAATCACAGGCAGCCTCCCCCGTTCTGGGGAGATGAACTTGGGTCCTCATACCTTATCCAGCATCTCTCAGTTCGCCCTTCCTACTCCAGTGCAGTTTCTCCGTCACTGGGTCTTGGTGGCTGGGGTAAGGAGTCATTCGTCTCTAGGGAGTAGCCCAGAATCCAATCAGAGCTCCCATCCGCCTGGCTGCTGTGGTGAGTGCTGACTGCTCGGTGTTCCTTGGTGCTTACTGAGAAGGGGCACTGTCCCTCTCCTGGTTGTGCGAGCCGGGCTTGGAGGGCTGCCCGCCTGGAGTCGGAATGTGCTGCCCACACCACCCTCTGGGAGACCCTTGATGGCTTCACAGCCTGAGGGGGAGAACGGAAGCAGGTGGTCAGGCACAGGATTAACAGAGCAGGAGGAGTCAGTCAGGAACGCAGGGCCGGATGAAGGACAGCCTCGAAGACACAGTAGGGCATTGAACTTCATCCCAGTGGCAGGGGAAGCCACGCCCCTAGGGGCCTCCCTACTTTCTGGAATCTTCTTTGCTCCCCATTCATTTCTCCATGATGATATGAGCAAGTTTGTTGAGGGCTGGATAACTCGGGGTGTCTCTAGGCTCTGCCGACAGCTTGCAGATGGCCGGCAGGTCATACCTCCGCAGGGATCTGTTTAGACTCTGGCTCATGACAGAACCAGGCTAGTTTAAAAGGAGAATAAAGGGGCTGGAGAGATGGCTCAGGGGTTAAGACTCTGCCTCTCAAACAGAAGGTTCTGAGTTTAGATCCCAGGTACCTTGTTAAAGAAAAAGCCAGGCGGAACTGGCAAGGCCTGAATTTCCAACCTTGGTGGGTGGAGCCTGGGAACCCCCAGAGTGAAGCAAAAAGGAGATAGGAGGAGAAGAAGAATGCAGGATGATTCCTGAAGTCTCCCTTGGTCCTCCACATGGACATACAGTGCTCTGATACACACACACACGCGTACGCGCACGCGCACGCGCACGCGCACGCACACGCACACGCACACGCACACGCACACATACGCACGCATGCACGAACACATGCAACACACTCAAAATAAGGTTTTAGGGGGCTGGAGAGGTGGCTCAGGGGTTAAGCCTCTGCCTTGTGAGCGGAAGGTCCTGAGTTCGGATTCCAGATCCTATGTATAGACTCTGGGCAGAAGCGGGGGCGGCCTGCGCTTCTGGTTCTGGTAGGGCGAAGCCTGTGAATCCGGGGCAGAGTGAATAAGGAGGAGGTAGAGGTGGTCCATACACACATGCACACATGCACAATTGAATAAAAAAAATCCCCCCCCCCAAAAAAAAGTTTAAAAAAAAAGGTTTAAAAAAAAAAAGGAGAACAAAGGTGAAGAGTTCCAGACCTCCTCTGGCCAGCTGATAGTGCCTGCCTGCAGGGGAAGAGGGTGGTGAAGCAACTCCTGGGCTCTGCGGGAGAGAGCCATGATCGATTAGTGATGTCTGCCCTGGGTAAGGAAAAGCAGGTGGCGAATGCTTCATGTCATATCCCCAGAGGTGTCGCCTGCAATGCTGGATGGTTCTTTCAGGCTGATATATTGGCAACCAGGAGCACCGGGCCAAGAATAAAAATACCGGGCAGCCAGAGGACCCCCGCAGGGCTTCTGGCTCTGCAAGACTGTTGGGGTCCGTTTTCTCTCTGGATCTGCACGACTTCTTCATGCCATGGGACAGAGGTGACTGTAACTTGCTGATGACCTACTGGCCACTCGGCGTTCTTCTTCCTTGATACCTACCTTTTCCCGTGCTCGAACATGTACTCAGGGGTTAGAAGAAGCTGTAGCCTGGGTCTAGGCAACGAAGGCGTCACAGCCCTGCTAGGGCCTGCTCGGATGTTAGGTGTGGGCATGTTGCTTGGGGGGCTGAGGGAGGAGAATGGAGGCCGGCTTGAGCCACACAGAGGGTTCCAGACCACGCTCAATCCCTAGCAAGACCTTGGTGGAAAAAACAGCTGGAGATTGTGCCCACTGGGTTCGATGTGGGTGGGCCGTGGTCCTGGCATGTGTGGCAGTTAGCCACAGGTGTCAACTTGACAACTGAAGGCTGGCTCTCTGGGCACATTTGTAAAGCATTAGTAGTTGAGTTAAGCACTGAGCAAAGCTGCAGGAGATTGCCTCATTGATGGGGAAGGCCCAGAACATGGTGGGTGGGACTAACCCCCAGGCAGGTGGATACCATGATGGCAGCTGGTTAGGAAGGTTGGCATCCTTTGGTACAATTGGTCAGACATGCTGGTAGGTGAGTGAGGATCATCCTCCCATCTCATCTCCTATGGATGTGGCGTGGCCAGCGCCCTGCTATGATGGAAGTAACCACGGACCCATGAACATGAACCAGCCCTTTGTTTCCCTAAATTGTCTGGAAGATGACACTAAGACAGGGGTGCTTAACACTGTGACTATCTCTCTGCTGCCTTAAAGGAAGAGCAAATTCCTGCCTCGCCCCTGAGCACTCTGGCTTCATCAGCTGCCTTCCTGTGCCCAGCGACCCCTCTTGCCCCGCCTCCCTAGCTTCATGCATCCAGACCCTCCTTCTGGACCGCCCCTTTGTCTTGTCACATCTGCATTCCCTGGGGAATCAGAGCCCAATGATCGCCAACTTCCAGGAGTGGTGAACCCTCCCCCCCCTCCGGCACACACACACAGAGTACAACTAAAGGCGACTCTCTACAGAGTGGTATCCCCATGATGGCAGCCAGAGGGGGGGTCCTCTTCCCCTAGGCCCAGAATCTTCACTTAAGAACTTTGGCAGCTGCTTGGGGTGCCTACCCAGCACAGGGAATAGTCAGGTGGTGAGCTCAGCTGCTGGCTCCAGAGCTCAGGTTCTCAGCCACCCTACTGGGGTTGTGTCCCGTGGAATTGGCAGCTTGCTGATTTCCACCTCCTCGGTATTTCTCTCCTTCTAGGTTGCTGCCCTTGGGGCAACTTGGGGAGCGAGGTTAGTCCTCCTCACAGCTCAGAGTACAGGGCATCGCAGGAAAGGCACGGCTGGCTCCGTGGCATCCGCAGCAAGAGCGGAGGGCGGCAGGTCAGCCCATGTGTCTTGCTAGCTTGCTCTATCCTGATACCGTCTGCAATCCCCTGCCAGGGTGGGCGGACCTTCCCAGGTCAAATAAAGCAATTGAAAACCAGCCCTTGCAGGCGTGCTCAGAGGCCGATCTTAATCTAGGGAGTCTGTCTCAGGTGTGCGTGGGAGGCCTGCCTCTGGAGGTTTGAAGTGGGATCATTAGTACCGGCTGCCACACGTAGAGAGTGGGTCACATTTCATCCATAGCGACGCACCTAGCACTCTGAGCAGCACCCAGTGCTCTGAGCAGCACTCAGCGCTCTGAGCAGCACCCTGAACACAGTAGGTGCTTGGTTGAGTACTCACGGCGTGGACGGGCGAGGGCTGTGACCCAGGCCTCAAAAGGTAGGCTGGCTCTCTGCCCTGTATTTCTTTCCTTTGGCCTGGCACCCTGTTCTGGAGGCCTGGTCTTCCCTGTGGCCCTGCCAAGCCTTCAGCTGCTCATACATTTGCTTTTAAAGGTTTCTTTTATTACAGAAACGGAAGCTGGGAACTCTCCTAAAACACCAGCTCCCTTGGCTGTGCCGACCTGCCCAGCAACGTGGGGAAGGCTTCAAAACCAGCCTGGTGGCCGAGTGTGCCGGATGCCAGTGCGAATCCTCGGGAAGGAAGAGGGGCTCTTCTCCATCCCTTCCCTCAGGCTTGTGTCCCCTCCTCCCCGCCCCTCTTAGGGTCAGCTTGGCTTCAGGCTCTGAGCAGTACCTGAAAGGCATTTTCTGCGGCAGGGTGGGTATGGCCAGAGTCAGTATCAAAATATTTAGCAGGGGGCTTGAGAGAGCTCAGCAGGTGAGGCGTCTGTTCAAAATCCTGAAGACCCGAGTTCGATCCCTGGAAGCCCACATGGTAGAAGGAAAAAACTGACTTCTAAAAACTGTCCTTGGACCTCCACATTGTCATGGCGAGCGGGAACCTTTTCTCTCACATGCATCTCTCTTCCAAATTAAAAAAAAAAATTAAAGGAAAAAAACACAAATTTTTAGTAGCTGGTAGGAAGGAGAGCTGGCATGCCCTCTGTTTGGAAATTCTTCTCCCTTCTGTACAGGGATCACTGTCAGAAGGTAATAAGAACGGATAAGGCTACTAATATGAAAGCCGGCCTTGGGCCCCGGAGCAGCTCAAGGCAGGACGCTTGTCCTGTGAACAGTCCCCAGTGCTTCCCTAGCAAAGCTGCTGAAAGAAACCTGATGCTATCCCAGCAGGAGAGGCGACCAAAGCTCATCCTCCTCTTCTTCCTTCTCTTTCTCCTCCTCTTCCTCCTCCTCCAATTCGCCAGCTCCAGAATATCCTCTTGCTCATGGCTTTGTGAGCCCCATGTTCCCTGCTAAAAATCACTCGGTTGCCGTTCGTGGGGGACAGCCATCGTTAACACGTGGAGAAATGGCTGTGTGCCAATAAAAAAAACTTGTCTGTGTCCTGAGAAGACTTTATTTACCAAGCTCAAGGCAGTGCAAGTTCAGGTCACAGGTCCTTGCTTGCCAGCCCCGGGGTTGGTCCACTTAAATCAGTGTGCCTTCAGAAAATTGATTTTGTTAAATATGGGGGAAGAGACAAAAGAATATTTATGAAATAATTCCAAACACCACGGTATGGCTTCTAGCCCAGGTCCTGAGCACCCACCTATGTGCCTGGGCCCCTTCCTTCCAGGGCTGGAAGCGCAGGCAGCAATTTCCGTTGGGCGTTTTCATGTGGGTTGTAGGGATGCAAACTCAGGGTTTATGTTTTTGCTTGTGAGGTAACGGATTTAACCACGAACCACTTCTCCAGCCCAGTCAATCTGCTGCTTTTCAGGGCTGCATAGTAATCCACAACAAGACTGTGCAGCAATCTAGTTACCCCTTCTACCACTGATAACTTCCCTTTGTTTCAATTGTTCTGTCTCCAACTGTGCCGTTGTGATGTTTCTCCAACCCGGCTGTGTCGCATGAAGCGTTTGGTCACCGGGGCTTTGATTGTGTCATAGAAAGAGGCTGTCGGGTGCAGGCCGCTCCCTCTTGTCTCCATGACTTTCTGAGTGGCACCACATAACCGGTACGTCCTCACCCTTGAGCTTGACTTAGCTCCAAACCCAGCAGAAATGGCGCTTGTCTCTTGCTGAGCCACCCCTAGTGTCACGAGGGGAATCTGCTGCAGCAGACTGGACCAACCCCAGACGGAGGCCAGGACCAGAAGGGCGGGGCAGGCAGATAGATGGACAAGCATTTGCAGAGGCGGGGAAAGGCGGGAAGATGCATCAGCCACTCAGACATGATTGTGCTTCGTAACAACCACAGCCCCCAGAGATATGCAAACTTGTGCCTCCATTGCTCGAAAGTCTGGGAAAACTTTCTGGAAGGTTCTCTCTTGTTTAGGTGTACAGACTGAATGGTGGCTGACCTCGGTTGGTGTCAGGGGTGATGCGAGGGCACCCAGTCCTGGCCCCTGGGATTGCTCATCTTCCAGTGGGCTGGCCTGGGCTTGTCCTGGGTGGAAATAGAGCGGCCGTGGACAGCGCTGCATCAATTTTGCAGGGAGCTTCTGTCCTGTGAGTGCCCTGTGGGCTGAGCCCCCCAAATGGGGGTGCTGCTGGGATCAGTCAGAAAGGTGCAGAAATTGGAGGTGCTCAAAGTGTCAGGCACGGGGAGCTTGGAGACAGTGGAGGGCGAGGTGCAGGAAGAATGAAGTCACACGGGGTGTTCGAGGATGGGGGGCGCTGCCACTCGGAAGGGGAGGAGCCAGGGGAAGTGTGTGAGAATGCTTGGTGGGATCCTGAGGACCCAGATCTGCAGCACAGATGACGTGTCCTCCCCCCTTCCCTTCCCTGGGACATAATTGGCCTTGGCCTCTGCCAAAGGTTAATTACTGGAGATCACAGTCTGAGGCTTGGGGAACTGACAGAGCCGCTCTTCAGTGAAGGCTGGGAGCGGCTGTGCTTTTTCCGTCCTGCCTGGCCGCTGGGCCGGGGCTGGGCAGAGTGCTGACAGGCAGGAGGGCAGCAGGGAAGCCCAGGAGGGAGACTGACTAGTAAATAAACCTCCTTGGACCATGACAAACATCCTCATAGGGGCAGCGAGGGCAACAGGTTGGCCAGGCTGCGAGGGAAGATCCTCAGCCGGAGTCCACATGGGGGCGGGGTAGGGGAGGGGGGTTCACTGCTTGGAACCTGAGGGCTCAGACCCAGACTTCCTTCAGGAAGAGCTGGATCCAGGTGCTCTGACCACACACTTTGTGTTCAGCCTGCATTCCTTCCTGTGTGTGTCCTCCACGACCTGTTTCCCCCTCCCCAGTTTAGCCACAAGAAGGGGAGCTGGATGTTTAAAAAATAACCAAAAAGTTCTACGTTGGGCTCTCATTGTCTGGGTTCGAGTCATATGTGCAGCCTTGATCTAATCACCGTGGCCTCTCCATGTCCTGAGACAGTCCACTCTGGAGAAGTCCATCCTGAGCTAGTGTGGTTCTGGTAGGGGCGAGTCTCTTCCTTGAGGGGACATTGCTGGGCTGGCCCGGGTCACGGACAAGGGGTGCAATAAGTGGGGGGTGTCAGAACTCACTGGGGCCCTCAGAATTAGGAAGCATGTCTGAAGGCCCATTGTACAGATGAGGAAACCTAGGCAAAAGAAAGCTGTGAAGATGGTCCAAGAGAGGGGATCTCATGGAGCTCATAGATAGTTCAGGATCTTCCCGGAGTTTCTTAGAAGAGTCGAGATTTGAACTGAGACCCCAATGGAAGAAAGAGAAGAGTTTACTAGGTGCAAAGACTCCACCCACCCCCTTAGATGAAGCTAAGAGGGCCCCAGGCTGATGGCACATGCTCATCCTAGGTATGGTGGGCTGCATCCCAGGGCAGAGGAGGTGAGAGTAGAGAGACGCCCTGACCTGGGATCAGTCACAAGCCTCACTGGACTGGAGGCTGAAGCCCACCAGCAGGAGTGGCGTGGCCCCCAGGCCTACAGGAGAAACAAACCACTTTCCCTCCCGCCTTACAGAGCTCTTTGAAAAATCTTTGCTTAGCAGCCGGCTTCAAGATCCGCCTCGTGGGTATTTTAATCCAAATTTTATTACTAGTGAGGTCGAATCTATTTTTCTGTCCGATCTTAACTGGATCGGCTCCTTCTTCTATGAGCTGTCTGGAAACGTAACCTTTCGGGTCCTCTTTAAAAAAAAAAAAAAAAACCCAAATCTGAAGCCCCAGGCCTTGGGAGGCAGCCTCGCTCAAAGGCGGCCAGCCTGCTTATTCCCCGGGAATCTCTGATCTTTACAAACACCAAAGGAAATGCCATTTTTATTGGCAAAAGCTTTGTGGGTGCCTCCAGTGGAGCGTGCAGACCCTGAAGTCGGGGAGTCTGGCTATTTTTAGATTTCTCTGCCAGAGGGCTGGAGCTGGGAGCTTGTAGTCCTCGAGGGGGAATGGGGGAGGTGACAGATGTTGTCTGTTTCCCCAGAACAGAGACTGGACAGAATAGAGCCAGACAGACCCTGGAGGGAGGAGGCAGCCCCGTGTCCTCAGCAGGATGAGCCCATCAGTAGTGACTGTGATGGGCGTACCTGTCACCCCACTACTGGGGAGGCCGAGGCAGAAGGGGAGCCAGTTTAAGTCCAGCCTGGGCTATGAACTGAAACCCAGGTGTCAACAAACACCCTGATGTGCAGGGCCTTTTTTTTTTTTTTTTTTTCAACCTCCAGAGAGAAGGACGAGATTTCCTACACCCACTTTCTGACAAAGGTGGGGAAAGCCTGTGCAAAGGCCCTGAAGTAGGAATGAACTTGAATGTCTCTGGATAGAAAGATAACAGGGGGAGGAGGGGATCTCCTGGGGAAGAGGGTGGTATTGGAGGGTGATGTTGGGGAGGAGGAAGATTGGAGATCACAGCACTCAGGATACTGGACTTGGTTTTGAGTGGGACAGGAACCTGTGCGTCACTGGTTGGCTTGACGGGGGAGGAAGGTGCTTTACATATTAGAAAGATGCTGTCATCACTGACTGGTGATAAACGCTGGGTGTGTGAGGGGAGAGGTCAAAAGAGATCAAAGAAGACACTGCTGAGTATGACATTTAGGCACAATTACATGAACACATGAGACCCCCCACAGAGGATGGGAGATACGAATCCCATGCAAATCACTGCAGACCCCAAGGAGGGGGGCTCATGACAGGAGAAAAGCAAGGGTGTGTCCCCAGCAGGAGACGCTGTGGCTGGGGGGAGGTGAGCAAGGGTCTGGAGAGCCTGGGGGACGAGAAGTGGGGTCAGGAGGGGGATTAGGAAGGAGGGGTCAAGGAGGGGGGGTCAAGGTCATGACACAGATGGCCGCTCCCTGACAGGCAAGTGAATGTTGAGCTGTGGAAAGACTTGGTGTGACTTCACAAGGGATGCAGGGTGACCCTGGTCTGGGACTCCTAAATCTAGAGTCTTGGTGGATGGGGGATGTGGAGCCAGGATGCAGACTCCATTCCTAAGCCTGGTTCCTGGCAGGCTCTGCAGAGGCCACGCCCCTTGGTGCCCAGGGGAGGGTCACCTCAGCCTCTGGAGCCCCTCTAATGTGGTCTATAGCCATGCGTGCTGCAGGGGGGCTGCTTGTGGCTATGGGAAGAGGTTAGTGGAGTCCTTTGGGAGATCTTGGGGGGACTTGTTCTCCTGACCCCAGCAGGGATGAGACCTGGAGAGATGAGATTTCAGGGGGCACCCTTGGCCCGACTTGCCTGGGATAGCCTTGGCCTTGGCTACCTGCGCCAGGAGACTGTCTTGACAGGCAGGGACCCCCATGATGACCCTCCAGAGAGCCAGGGGGCTTTGGTCCTCCTGCTCTGTGGTGTTCCTGGCTCTACCTGACGACCAACAACTCTTATCCGCTGCGTCTGACCCTGTGGCTTTTCCGGCCACCTCTACCTTCACGGTAGCCTGGGATCTGCTGCTTCCGATTCACCCTTTCTGGAACCCCTAGTCCTTGTTGGACACAGCACCCCAAGAACTCTGACAGCCCGGGCCAGCCATTCCCTTCTCTGGCCCACAGTCCCCCCTCCTCTGTGCCTGGGCTGGACCTTGTTCCCATAGCTTTCAGGAGACGCGCTTTGCCGTGCCCCGGACCAGTGCCCCCATTAGATGCTTCCCAGGAGGCAGGTGAAGCCCATCTGCAATGGGATGCACCTGGGGCTGCTGACCCCAGTACCCGGGAGATGCTCTCCCAGAGAGGTTACCAGCCTGCCAGCCCGAAGACAGGGCCGATTGGCACCAGCCTGCCTGGTGGCTCTGCCCCCCTCCTCCAAATGGTCCTGAGGGTCAAATGGTCGACCTGGGCTGTGGTCTGCAGGCAGTGGGTCCTCGGTCTCTTTCTTGGGAAAGGGTTCTGGCCTCGCCTTGACCAGACTCGATAGGCAGTCCACATACTAGGGTCCACCAGCTGTGGGTCAAAACTATCGAAAAAAAAAAAGTCTGTGTCTATGTACAGATTTTCCCCCATCATTCCCTAAGCAGTGCGATGTGGTAACTGTTTCCGTTGTGGGGGACCTTGGAAATCACCTAGATATCATTTAAAGAGGATGCACGCAGATCCTGGGTCGTTTTTTACTGGTGGGACTTGAGCGTTGGTATGTGTGTGGGGAGTTGTTGGGTGTACTGAGCCCCTCTTGTGTCAGAGAAGCACTGGGCAAGGCCGAGGCCACCCTGCGCACATGGATCCTCCCTGCAGAGGGGGGCAGGACCCACAGTCATCATTGCAAATTACTATGAAAACAGCAGATGGGTGAAGGATGGGACGGGACTGTGTGTGTCATGGGGTGGGTGATGGCTTTAGATTTAGTGGCCAGTGGCAGCCCAGTGGGGTACTGAGGCTGTGTCATTCAAAGGTGTGTCCTAAGGAAAGGCACCTACCTGCTGACTCTGGATTACAGGTTGCCTGGCCAAGCTGGGTTCTTTGCCTGGTCTTGAGCTGGGTGTCTGACTGCTTTGGACCCCGCCTCTCATCTGTAACACAGGGCAATGGGGAGCTGTGAGTACTTCTCAGGGTGCGCCTGTTATCAAGCATGTATCCCCCCCAATCCCCGTTCAATCTGGGATCCCCGGGGAGCTGGGTCCAAGTCCTCTCCCTTTGCACCCAATGGCTCACACAGGGTCTGGGCTTGGGACGTCTAGTGCTGTGCTCATTGCTTGTGGCGGTGACAACGGATCTGACGGAGCAACTTCAAGGAGGACAGGTTGATCCGGCCCCAAGTCTCCAAGCGCCTGAGTCCGTCGTGACGGGGAAAGGCATGGCAGGGGGATGGAGTGGCAGGGGCATCGCCGAGGCATCGCCGAGGCATCGCCGACCCCCGCTGACTGAGCAGGCCTAGCTTTTCCTTCCTCTCTCCACTGCCTTCAGCTGCCCCTTGCTGCGACCCACCCACGGGGTGGGCTGCTCCCCAGAATGTGTTCAGCCTTTGTAGCAGGGCAGGTGGGGACTGTGGCCGAGGAAGAGCATCTGCCCCCCCCTGAAGGGCGTGGCTCCCGGCTCAGCCCTGGCTGACTTGCAGTGGGAACTGGCTAAAAATGGACCGTTCTGGCAGGTTCTCAGAAGGATCTCTACTCTTCTCAGTATTGGCATGACATTGAATCGCACACAACATTTTAAATGCCTCACATAACTGGAGAGGAAGAGATGGGAAAGGGAAAGATATGGAGACAGACAGAAAGGGGGCAGAAAAGGGGAGAGAGACAGAAAGAAAAGGAAGGGAAAGTCTGGGAGAGAGAAAGAAAACAAAACAGGAAATGAAGTCATGCTGTCTCAAAGGTCTGTCTCTGGTCATCTTGCAACCTGTTTATAAAACTAGTCTTCTTTATTCATTGTTCTTTTTCATTTATTCATTATTTACTATTATTCATTTATTTATTTGAGAGAAAGAACTAGAAAGAACTAGAGTGAATGTGCACATGCATACCATGCTGCACAGGCATGGGCAGGAGGTCAGGTGACAGCTTTCAGAAATCAGCTTCTCCCCCGCCCTGTGGGTTTCTGGGGATTGAACTGAGGTTGCCAGGTTAGTGAGCAGTGCTTTACCCACCGACACATCTCACGGGTCCCACCTTGCCGCTTCTATGCACCTGCTCTGCCCCCTCTGCTCAAGTGGAAGCGATAGAGCAGGGAGGCCCAGGAGATGGTCTCTTAGCCAGGATGACCTGACAGGGGTTGGCAGCCTGTGGTGGGTGGGGGTGAGGGGGAGAACTTGACCTTGGCAGTAAGTCCCTGTCCCCCCCCTACACACCCCCAGGCACCCCTAGCCTGAGCCCGTGAGGCAGCTGGGTGTTTATTCCTGGAGTCGTTGTCTGGCTCCCGAGGAGAAAGACCAATTGCTGGTGTCTGGAGCTGAGACCAAGGTCACAGTGACATGTCTTGGAGGCTCGCTGGCTGTCCCTGGATTCCAGCAGAGCATTTCTAAAGGGCACGTCTGCCAGAGACGGTTTTGAATTGACAGGACAGCGACCTGGGAGCTCGGGGTTGTGGTGGTGTACTATCAGAGCCTTCCAGCGACAAGTAGCTAGGTCATCCGGGGAAGCTGGGCGAGGGAGTACCTGGGTACATGTCTTGGTACCACCCAGGATCTTAAAACACTGTGTGTGGCTGCCATGGCGGGACACCCCAGCAGTCCCAGCACTGGGGGGGCTGGGGGTAGGAGGATGAAGTGGGAGGGCTACTGATTCCGTAGTCATCTTGGGCTAACTAGTATCAACCACCACCATTACTACCAGCCACAGTGACAAAAATACTGCTTTCCTGTAGTGTGAGGGACACAAACAGCCTTATGTATGTGGCACAGGGCTCTGAATTCAAATGCTCATGGGAGCAGGACAGGGATCTTGGAACCGGCCAGGCAGGGTCCATGCTGCCCCATAAGTGTGAGCCCCATTTAGAGGGAACCCCCCCATTCCACAGCTGCCACTCTGCAGGGACACTGGCCCTACATGCCCCACCCACCTGTTTTGCAAATGAACTCCAGAAATCTGGGGTTTTATGTGAAGTTTCCTATTTTTAAATGTGGACACTGAATTCAGATTATTTAAAAAAAAATACTGTGTAGGCTAAGCAAGATGTTTCCGTGGGCTGATTCGGTCTGCTGCTAGGCTAGTCAGTTTCCCAGAAGAGAAACTGAGGCCCACAGAGGCAGAGGAAACTCCCAAGAGCTATGCAGCCTCAAGGAAGTGCCCCTCCCTCCTGGTGCCCCTAGTCCCCAAGCATTAGCCCCTTTGTGATAGCATTGCTCCCCCCCCTGTTCCCTGCCCTGTATTCTCCAGTTGTAAGATTACCTAGCTCTGCCTTTGCTTGTTCTGTGAGATCCAAGACCATCACATTCTGCAAGAGGTGGGAGGGGAGGCTCAGTGACTCTCCCAAGTCCTCTCTTTTGCTGTTTGGTGACCTCTGACCTTTGCCTGCCAGCCCAGCTGCCTCCAGGCCTCTGAGCTCCACCCTCCCCCCAGTTGACATTTCACAAACAGCAGCTATCACTGAGTGGTCTCAGCTCCGCAGCCCTGATCGCGTCATTTACATGATTTAACATACTCACTGCTGGGGGGGGGTGTCGGAAAACTCAGCCTGTGGTCACGAGGCTGAGACTTATTGATCTGAATATTCCACTGATGGATTTTTGTTTGAGAGAGAGGATTTTTTTTGAAACGCCTCTGTATCTCAAGATTCCATTTGACTTTGTAACAATTCCCCTCTGATCCCCTCAACAGCTCTGATGACGGTCTGCTCTGGACACAGGCCTCAGGGTCTAGGGGTACCCAGGGTTACAGTAGGAACATCCAGGGCTTACAGAGTTCCCTGTATAAACATGGCCCTGGTGCCTGAGTTGCAGATGAGCTAGCCAATCCTCGAAGGAAAGGTAGTGCAGGGACTCAATTTCTAGTAAGAACACAGAGATCCATGGGGGAGGGGGATGTCAGTTGCCCAGGCTCCCTCCTGGTTAGTGGCAGAGTGAGGAACCCACATAGGCTGGCCTGGGCCCACAACCTCCCCCCCCCCCCATGTGTGCGTGTCTGCACGTGCTGACAGCTACCAGCCCTGAGATGTGGTTGCCCCTCCCCTGGGGTACCTAGGATCCATCAGTCCTGGGCCTCACTTGGCCCCATCAATCCATCAGCCTAACCAGGACACGGTTATGGGCACAAACACGGCCTTGTGGGAATGGGATTGAGCTGAAAACTCCTGTTGCTGTTGCCTCCCGCTGAACCCAACGAGCCCACCACGTGGCAGGTATGCAGAGCTGGAACACGTGCAATTACACAGTGTGTCGTCGTGGGGAGGGCTGGCCACCAGCATGCAACTGACTTATGAATCTGCTACTGTGTGTGTGTGTGTGTGTGTGTGTGTGTGTGTGTGTGTGTGTGTCCGAGTATTTGAGCGTATACATGTGGACACCCAGGATTACTTGAGGACTCATTCTGGATTGCTCTCTACTTCCTTACTGCTTTGCTCTGGGGTTTCCCAGGCTCCACCTTCTAGGGCCAGAATTACAGGCCATAGCCATTCTTTGCCTGGGATTTTTATGTGAAATCTGGGATCTGAACTCAGGTCCTTCTACTTTCAAGGCAAAGACTTTAACTACGGAATCATCTCCCCAGTCTTTATACTTTTAATTTTTAGATTAAGTGCTGGTTTTTAAGACAAGATTAGTTTCTGGTTTTTTGAGACAGGATCTTATATAGCCCAGGCTGGATTCTAACCTCCTAGTAGCTAAGGACGGCTTTTAACTCCTGATCTGTGATTTCCCCTGTGCTGGGGTGTCAGTTGTGTATCCCTCATCCACCTTTTGTGGATTATTTGGAGTGAATGCCACTTAAAAACAAATTAACTGCAAAAATATTCCCCTTGGTGGCTGCAGCCTTACAGATTTCATGTTGTGGCATCTTTTTGCATCTTTGTGAACCACCTGCATGTCTAGGTGTGTGTGGACTGTATGCTGAGGGAGTTCGATGAAGAGTTTGCTTAATGACAGCTCTCTGGGGGAGCCCGCCTTTGAACGGTGCTAGCCTGTAATTGCTAATAATTACGTTTATTCACTGATGATATTTTCCTTAGCTTTCTTTTTAAATTTTTATTTGATGGGGGGGGGGACCACAACACACATGTGGAGGTCAATGAACAAATTTTGGAAACTGATTCTCTTCTTCTACCTTGTAGGCTGTGGGGAGTGAACTCAGGTCACCAAGTTTATGAATAGGCATCTTTACCTACTGAGTCATCTTGTGTGTGTACGCGCGCACGTGTGCGTGTGCGTGTGCGTGTGCGTGTGCGTGTGTGTGTGTGTGTGTGTGTGTGTGTAACAGAGGGTATTGTGTGTCCCTGTGGAGGACCAAGGGCGACCTCAGGAATCATCCTGGATTGCTTCTACCTCCTTTTTGCTTTGCTTTAGGATTTCCCAGGCTCTACCTACCATGACCAGAAGTGCAGGCCTCCACTGTTTCCACCAGGCGTTTTTATGTGGAACCTAGGATCTGAACTTAGGACCTTCTGTTTGCAAGGCAGAGTCTTAACCCCTGAGCTATTTCTCTAGCCCTCTCCTTAACTTTCTTAAACAACCTGCGAGGTTTGAGCCTGGGTAATTCACACAGACTTAAGCAAGGTCCTATTTATTCATATGACAGGTCTCTGATCTCTGCTTTTCACATGAGCACCCCCCCCAGACCAAGGGCACTCCCCACTCCATGTCCTGCACCTGAAGTTTGCTTCCCACCCTTGTCTCTGCACTTAGCAAGGTGCCAATCCTGACCCCTCTCTCTCTTTCTCTGTCTCTCTCTCTGTCTCTCTCTCTGTCTCACTGTCTGTCTCTTCTCTCTGTCTCTCTCTGTCTGTCTGTCTGTCTCTCTCTCTCTCATGTGTGTGTGTGTGTGTGTGTGTGTGTGTGTTTGTGTGTGTGTGTGTGAAAAAGATCTGTCCTGTGAGCCAATCATTCCATCAATGGTGGGTCAGAGCCAACCTCGAAAAGCTGGGGTTTTTTGTTTTGTTTTTTAAAGGCAAAAAGTGTGCTTACAGGATCAGTTGACAGCCCCGATCCCACCTGGAGGGGGCATTACATTTCTTCTAGCCCTGAAGTGCATGCGCTCTGCTGCAGATGAGTCATTAGCAGCGAGCTTCAGGGATGGGGGATGGTTCTGTCTTTGATTCCAGGGGGATTCCTCCTTGTCATCACCAGAAGCCTCCGCTGGGGCTATGTCTTGCATGGTACGGAAAACTGCGGGGACACTACTGCAGCCTGGTGCTGCATGCCGTCGCCACGGTTCCGTGTGTCCCGTCCACCTGCCCCTGTTCTCTGGGCTCCTACACATACCATTCTGGAGCCCATGTGTGCCTATGTGTGCCTGCAAGGAAGTTGCAGACACCCCCCCATTCTAAACCTAAGGTGCATCTGCATCATCTACCAGACCCATCGAAGCCTCAGCAGACCCCACTACTGAAAGCCTTTCTTAATTTTTTTATTAGCACACAGCATTAGTAAAAAAAAATGAGTTTTATTAAGGCATTTTCACATATGTATATAATGTATTTTCATCATATTTTAATCTCCTCTTATCCATTTATCTTCCCCCCATTCTAGTACTCCTCAAAGAATTCCCCCATATATTTTTGTCGAAAAAAATCTAGATTGTGCCTATGAAAGAAAATATATGGTATCTGTCTTTCTAAGTCTGGCTTATTTCACTTAATATGTTGACCCCCACAGTTCCATCCATTTCTTTGCAAATGACATCCTTTTATTTTTCTTTGTGGCTAAACGATACTCCACCGTGCATATGCACCACATTTTTCTTATGCATCTAGGCTGGTTCTGTCTTTTGCCATTGTGAACAGAGCAGCTGAACATGAGTGTGCAGTTGTCTCTGTGGAATGCTGACTTTGATTCCTTGGACTGTACATCCAGGAGTAGTCTGGTGTGTGTGTGTGTGTGTGTGTGTGTGTGTGTGTGTGTGTGTATGTGTGTGTGTGTGTGTGTGTGTGTGTGTGTGTGGCGGGTGTGACAGGGTCTTTCTAGTTTTAGTCTCCTGAGAAGCCTCTGGTACTGGGGGGGGGGTCTGAGACCTGTTCTCTGCTCTTAGTTCCCCTGACGTGACTGGCCAGGGTGATACACACCAGGAAGACGTGAGCACAACAGAATCCTCGTCAGGCAAAGAATGCTCCAATAGTACAAAGGAAGGACTTCCTTGAGAATCTGACCTCTCCCCCCAAATGGTGACAGTAGGAAGCTGACGTGCCTCAGCCAGAAGGGAAAAAGGGTCCCCCTGGATCAACAAGAGGGAGATCTTCAAGCGGGGGACCACAGTGGGCTCCTAGAGGCTCAGCCCCCTGGGCCAGGGCAAGGTAGAGACTTAGTGGGGGGAGAGTATCTGGGTGGGTGTGGAGGGAGGAGATGGGATCACAGAGAGTTAAGGGAGAATGGCCTACGCGGGAAGTCACCATACAGAGTCCTGAGGTTTGGATTCCAGTGTAAACGTCAGCAAGTAGGGTGCTGGGGACGTAGCTCAGTTGGTAAAGTGCTTGCCTAGCGTGCACGAGGCGCTGGGTTTGCGCTTCAGCACCACATAAAATCAGTCCAGGCACCTGAGAGGTGGAAGCGGGAGGATCAGATTCAAGGTCGTGTTCGATTCTGCAGTAATTGGAGGTCAGCCCGAGATAGGTGAGTCAAGTGTTAGGAATGTTTTAAGGACATACTGGCACCAAACAAGAAGGACTCTCGAAGGCAGTAAGGATCTAAAAGATAGTGAGGCGGGGCTGTCTCCTCGCTTGCTCCATTCGAAGAAAGTCCTTGGGGTTCTAGCCACCACCTGTCCTCAGCCTTGGGGTGGCTGTAGCCCAGGCTCTCTCTTTAGCAAGGAGAACAGAGTGGGGTTCCCTTGGCTCCTGGGTTTGTCTGTTCATCCCTGACTCCCCTTCCTGTGCACCCAGCTTCCCCTGACTCAGTTGGACCTTGTGCCTCTGGCGGCTTCCTGTCATGCTTGGGTTCAGAATCCCTGGGAAGGGACAGGCTATAACCACTGGGGAATTGCTTGGGGGTGCTGAGGAGCACACAGAATGGGGCCTCACCCTAGGTAGTCACTGTCCAAGAGCGGTATGGTCAGGATACAAAGGGGTTGCTCCCCACAGCTGCACATTTAGGGTCTCAGGGTCCTGGGGTAAAATCTACCGGAGTCAGATGTACTGCACAGCAGAGGTCCCTCTCAGGGTCGTCGCCTGCATGTTTCTTGATAAATGACCATCAAACGGCTGAAGGGAACAAGGGGTTTATTTTCTTATTGATAGTCCGGTTACAGTTCATAGTCCAGCTTGATGGGAGAGCACGCACCAACACCAGGCCAAGGGAACTGGCCACACCATCATCACATAGTGGCTGACAGAGGGACGATCCTTACTTGCCAGACCAACATGTCTGACCAAGTGTATGGACTTCCTCAACCTGCTCTCAGTATTTTATTCACCTGTCCAGGGCCTAGTCCCACCCACCATAGACTGGGCCTTCCCCATCACCTAGACAATCTCCTTCAGGTTTGCTCTGGACTTAACCATTAATTCTGTACAAATGTCCCCGGAGTTCAAACCCTCAACAGTTAGATTGACACCTGTGCCTAACTATGACAAGGGGGAATGGGCTCTTGCCCCCGTCTTGGGCTGGGAGGAGAACTGGGTTGTTGACTCAAAGAAACTCAGCCAGCTTGGACCAGTTTGCCCAGAGAGGCAGAGAGCAGGAGTCTCCTAGCCCTTTATGAAAGAGATTCCCCAAGGGGACATGGTTAAGAGACCTGGGAACATGGGAAAGTGCTTAGCAAGGGGACTCCATGGAACTATTGCAATATGATCACATCTTAAAGTTGTCCCAGCCAGAGCCACGGGATACTCTTCATTGGTTGGCCCTGACTGGGGAGACCACCAAAGACAAACTCTAAATGAGATGTACATAAGGGCTCCTGGTCCCCCAAAGCCCCGGAGAGAAACAGGGAGGCTGGGAGGGTAGCATGCTGTGACTCAGGGTCTGAAAGGATTTGCCATCCCCTGAGGGGTGGGGAGGAGGGGGAGTGTGGGCAGGAGACGTGAGCTCACAGCCCCCTTTCTGCCCGTGGCCTGCAGGGGTGCTGTGGCTGTCGGTGGTCTCGGAAGTGCTCTACATCCTCCTGCTGGTGGTCGGCTTCAGCCTCATGTGTCTGGAACTCGTGCACTCCAGCAGCGTCATCGACGGGCTCAAGCTCAACGCCTTCGCAGCCGTCTTCACGGTGCTCTCGGGTAAGGCCTGTGGGCTGCGGCAGGACGGGCTGCGTGTTCACCTTCCCAGAGCCCGAGCTCAAGGGACACGGGCCCGGAGCCCCAGGCACGTCCGTCTATCCCGCTGAGCCAGAGTTCTTCAAGTCACTGCTTTTTCTTGGAGCCCCAGGTAGACCCTTGGTAATGTGGTCGCCCACCCTGTGCTTTGATGAGTTGGTTGTCTGCTGCAAAGCCTAGGATACCATGTGAGGTCCCAGCTTTACAAGAATAGCGCTCACGGGCGATGCCGGCCACGTGGAGCTTAGCATGAGTGGGTGACATGGCTGGGCCATGCGCTTGATTGGGAACAGTGGGAGGATACAGAAGGAATTGCACGAGGCTGCCGACGAGAAGCCCTGTGGTTGGAGGTGCCGCTTAGACGCAGAGCCTTCCCAAGCATGTGTGAGACTTGGGTTCCACGTTCAGCACTGGCAAATAAAAGGAAAAAAAGAAGAGAAGAGAAGAGGTATAGAGGACAGGAAGGAAGGAGGAATGAAGGAGGAGGAAGGAAGAAGGAAGGAGGAGGAAGAGGAAGGAAGAAAAGGAAGGAAGACGGGAAGGAAGAAGGAAGGACAGGAAGGAAGGAAGGAAGGAAGGAGAAGGAAAGGAAGGAAGAGGAAGGACAGGAAGAGAAGAAGACAGGAAGGAAGGAAGGAAGCAGGAGAGAGAAGGAAGGTTAGGAAGGAAGGAGGAAGGAAGCAGGAGAAGGGAAGGAAGGGAGGAGGAGTCCCACTGGGGGGAAGGAAAATCCCCCCGAACAAAAACACACGGGTAAGAAATCCCCCAAACACACACTGCAGCTTCTTTCCCCTCGAGCCCCCATATGGAGAAGGACACTATACGATCGAGCACAGTCAGAAGGGGGAGTGGCGGTGGAGACCCGGGAAGAATGGCCAACTGCACCGTGGGACTCGGGGAGACAGAGAAAGCATGCCCTTGGAAAAGACACTGGATCAGGAGACCGGGTGCATACAGTTGCACCCACAGACCCAGGTCACAGGGGTTTGAGTGGCAAACGTTCCAGAAGGGACAGAAGGTGGCCATGAGCTCTCCATCGGGAGCTGGCAGGCTGAGCGCTGACTCAAAGGCCACATGTAAATTGAATTCCACAAATCTAATAATCCCATTTTTTACGCACTGAAAGAGCTGCCCACTGAATAAAACAGGAACGAGGGGCCTTTTCATAAGGGACATAATCACCCCCTAATTGAGGTGCATATGGAGAGCAAAGGGACATCTCAGAGAACAGAGAGCTTGAACTCCACAAGCTGAGGCAACAGGACAGGACGGGCGACTTCAACTCAAAGGGGGAACATTTAGCCAAGGATGTGGACCCCCCCCAGAGAATCAGTCCGTGCAATTCCTTGTATCTCAGCTCAGAGACCCCGCTTGGCGTCAGCTGTGTCTTTCAGTCCTGCACTCAGTCAACACCCAGGTTTAGGGGAGACAAAAGGGAATAAATTTGGTCCCCACTCTTAGAAAGTCTGCTATGTGGTGGACTGTAGATGTCACGTGACCATTGTTAGGTTGGTGGGGAAGGAACGGGCGGTGCGACTCTGGCCACGTTGTGGATGCCATGTAGCAGTCCATGAATAAAGAGAAACTGTATTCATGTAAACTGTAATGAGACTAAGAAAGAGGAGTTCACTTAGAGTTGAGAACATGTGTTGTGTGGCGCTCATGATGATTGGCAGGCAGAGGTAGAAGAAGAGCATCGTTGAGAAGCTGTGGAGCTGAGCGAGGATCTTGCTGCAACACAGAGGGGCTTCTGGTTTACCCAGCAGGCACCAGGGAGCCAGGGGGGGATTCAGAGCAAGGGGTGCCGAGGTCAGGCTTGTCTTGAGGATGAACCTCGGCTTCAGGGTGGACTCGAGCAAGAAAATGAGGCAGAGAACCGCATCCCAGCTGTTTGGGAAGCGGAGTCAGGAGCATCGCAGGTACAAGGCCTGTCTGGGCTTGTGAATTCAGTGAGAATCTGTCGGATGAAAGGTAACGAGAGGGCTGGGTTCGCAGCCCAGGAGGGAGTGTTTATCTAGCACCCGGGAGGCCACAGGCTTCATCCCCAGCATCACTATGTGACAAGGACCAGAGAGGCTGCCTTGGTGATCAGGGCGGCTGACAGGTCTCAGGATGGGAGCAGAGGACCCAGGGGTGCAAGCAGACACAACCCCCACGCCCCCACGCCACCACACCCACCAGACAGGAGGCAGGGTCGTCAGGAAGATCAGGAGGGGCCGCCGATTAGGGAAAAATGGGGGGGGGGTGTTTGGAGCATTCAGAGTCCGTAGCCATCTGGGGAAATAATTTAGGTCTCTATTTCCGTGGCTCGCTGTGGCGATGGGGCAGGACTGGGATGTGTTCCCCATGGCACCCAGACCTGTCCCCACCCCACCATAGCGGTTCCAGGTGTTCGGAGACGCCCTCCTTCCCAAGCAGAGTGCTTAGGAGACGTTCACTGAAGCTGGTTGGCTAATCCATTCACAGAACAGCCGATGCGCCCACAGGGCCCATCCCAGGGATTCTTGGGCTGTTTCCCGATAGCCGGTTTCTGCTGTAATTACAGGGATTTACTTTATGTGACTGGAAATACTGATCTGAGAAGGGCCCACAGGTCCAAATAGCCAGAAAGTCCCTGGTTCAGGGGGACAGAGGTCCTGGGCTGACCTTGTCTTTGGACAGTGAGATCAGATGGAGAAGGCAGGAAGGAGCAGAAGGAAGCAATGGGGGAGCGTCTTCCTAGAGGGCTGAGGTGTGCTGTGCTCAGAGCCCTGGGCTCCTCTGTCCTTGTCAACAGTTATCTCCCTTTTCTCTTCCTCCAACAAGCGTTAAAGGGTCCCTCCCACTATCCCCCCCCCCCACACTAGCTTCCAGCCCACCTCTGTACCTTCTTCAGTCTCAAAACAAGGACAAGTCAGTCTTGGAGCAAAGCAGTCTCGACCACTCATGTGGCTTGTCAGCTTAATGGGACCGGGCATCGCCTAGGAGGCAAACCTCTTGGCAGGTCCCTGAGGGTTTGTCTAGATTGGGTTAATTAAGGTGGGAAGACCCCACCCTAAAGACGGGCCAGCCAGCATCCCAGACTGAGGAAAAAGGAGAAAGTGAGCTGAGCCGCAGTATCTGGCTCCCTTGGCTTCCTGAATGCAGAGGTCACGTGACCACCAGCCTCCAGTTCTTGCCACTGTGCCTTCCCCGTAGAGACGACCCTTCCTTCAAACAGGGAACCATCCCTTCCTGCAAGTTTATTTGCTCAGAAATTTTGTTGCAACAATAAGGAAAGTAAATAACGTGCAACCATCTGCAGTTCTGTGTGGTTACGTGTGTGTCTGTATGTGTGTGTGCATGTATTCATGTGTGTCTGTGTGTATATATGTGTATGTATACATACGTATCTGTATTGCATTCATATATGTCTGTATGTTTGCATCTCTGTGTGTGTGCTTGTATGTGTGTGTGCATGTGTGTCTGTGTATGCATACATGTTTGCATGTGTCTGTATCTGCATTGTGTGTATCTGTGTATGTGTGCTTGCCAGCATGTGTCTCTGTGTCTATATATGTGTGCAAGCATGTATGCCTGTATCTATATTGTGTGTGCTTCATAGGTGTGTATCTGTGTGTGCATATATGTCTCTATATCTGTACTGTGTGTGTGCATGTGTGTGTGCTTGTGCATACATGTGTATCTGTGTGTGTGTGTCTGTGCGTGTGTATGCATATGTGTGTCTGTATGCATGTGTTTGTATGCGTGTGTGACAAGGATTCTTCCCTCTTCCTCCAAGGGCTCATCACAGCCTCTGCTACTCGACAAAAGCCTGTTCTTCCCAGAGGGAAGACCCACTGCCTGGCCAGATAATTGAATGTCTCCATAACTCCACACAGATAAACAATCCAAACTCAGGGAAGGTAACTGGCTTGCTCTAGGTCACCCAGCTGGCCAGTCATGGGCGTGGGATTAATTCTTCTCCAGCTGACTCCAAAGCTGGGGCTGTTCCCACAGGGCCACATCAAGGAGATGGCCAGGCAGGAGGGAGAAGATGTTTGAAGTCTGAGAAAATGGGAATTGTGAAGTAAGTAGCAACCAGACAATGTGCTGAGACCCAAGTGGCAGGTGGTGGGGAGAAAGGGGGTGTTCCTGCCTCAGAAACACTCGTTTTCTCGCTAGCTAATTCTCTGGGGAGAGGGTGCCCTGCAAGGCAGAGTTGAACTCTAAGGCTATTGTAAAAAGAGCCCTGTTTTTGGATGGGAAGATGCAGGAAGCTGGCTTTTTTGGGTGGTCCCTTGAGAACCGGCTGTGGGCGGATCCTGGAAGAGGTTATCCTGGAGAAAGGGAAGAGGGACAGTTCTAGGCTGGACAGAGTCCAGCACTGAGTCCATCTGGGACTAGCTGGGCCCGTCATCTGCTGGACCAGCTAAGTCCAAGGTCACAGTGCCTTCTCAGGTAGCGGAGAAAGCAGAGCTGAGCAGCCCTTACTCAAAGCAGTTGTTAGGATTAATTAGCAATTATGAAAATTAGCCCACTGATTGTGTTTGAGCATGATGGCCGACATTGATGGATGGGCAAGACAGATTCCTGGGGTCCAGTGTGATGCAGGCATCTCTACACCCAGCTGACCATCTTCAGCCTTGGATTCTGTTAATCTAGTTTTAGCAAGAATTCAGCTGGATCAGTTGAGAAAGATCCCCTACTCTTAGCTGCTCTAGGTGGCACACATCTGGGAGACCAGCACCAGGCAAAGGCAGGAGGATTGTGAGTTAGAAGCTGGCCTGAGTCACAAAGCAAGACCCTGATTCAAAATAAGAAAGAGAGAGAAAGAAAAAAGGAGAGAGAGAGAGAGAGAGAGAGAGAGAGAGAGAGAAAGAATGAAAAAAAGAAAGAAAAAGAAAAAATAAAAAGGAAGAGAAAGGAAGGAGGGAAAGGAGGGAGGAAGGAAGGAAAGAAGGAAGGGAGGGAGGGAAAGAAAAGAATCAGAATTTGTAGTATTATCTTGGAGAAAGATTTAAAAAGATCCAAACCCGGGCTGGAGAGGTGGCTCAGGGGTTAAGCCTCCGCCTTGCAGGTGGAAGGTCCTGAGTTCGGATCCCAGATCCCACGTATAGACGCCAGGCGGAAGTGGGGGCGGCCTGCACTTCTGGTCCTGGTAGGGCGGAGCCTGTAAATCCCGGGGCAGAAGGAGGTGGAGGCGTCCATGGTGGTTCGCGAATTCGTCCGTGGTTATACACATACACAGACACACACGCGCGCGCGCACACACACATGCATATGCACACAGTTGAATAAATAATAATAATAAAAAAATTTAAAAAAAAAAATCCAAACCCAAAGTGTGTTTTTAACTAAAACATGTCCCTTTCATGCCGCTGTGACATCTGGAGAGGTAAAGTCAAGCTTTGTCATTCAGGGTTGAGCTGATCTATCTACTAAAAATCCCCACCATAGTGGCCTCCTGAATGAAGTCCCCCTTATACTTGAAGTGTCTACACACCCCATTTCCATTTCCATTTCTGCATGCATGTTTGCATGTGTGTGAGAGTAGCTGGGTATGCAGGACGTGCACCTGCACATGAAGCCTGAGGTTGAAATTGGGAGCCGTCCTCAATCACTCTTCCACCTTACTCTTTTTGAGGCAGGGTCTTTAATCAAACCCAGAGTTCCATCTAAGGCTAGTCTGTCTATCTAGCTAGTTTTGGGGATTCCCAGGTGCTGCCTTCCAAGACTAGAATTATAAGTGGGCAGCCATACCCACCTGGTATTTTACATGGGATCTGGGGATCTGAACTCTGGTCTTCTTGCTTGTGGGGTACGCTCTCTCCCCAGTCTTGCACCCTCTTCTCTAAGGGTGATGCCTAGGCCTTCTCCCCAATATTCTGCAAGGGCAGGGCTATGGCTTGCGTCCTACATGTCAGAGCTGGCTGGTCCTCAGGCACAGCTAACACCTGCCGTGTTGTACTCTGGGCAGGGCTTAGTCTGGCTGTCCTTGAATAAGCTGAGGGGCAGATGGTGATCCAGGAGATGTGTTGGTGCCCTCCGTGGAGAGAGAAGGGTGTTGGGGCCAGGCGACAATCTGTTGTCTCTGGCAGCAATGGAAGTTCAGGCAGGTGATCTTGAGAGCTGGCCCAGTGAGGTCTCTGGTAGACATAGAACTTAAAACTCCCTGTACTTCTAGGGACCCACAAAACATGCGAATTTTGACTTCTTAAAGCAGAAGAGAAAAATGAACGCATAAATAATAATAGTAATAAAACAAGTACTATTGAATGGCATAATCTCTAAGGTTTTCTTGTATAGAAGGTTAATCTGGTTGACAACAATTAATGAATTGTATATTTCAGAAGAGCCAATAGAAGCCAGAGAGAGGTGGATCATGCCAGTAATCTAATGTTAGGGAGGTTGAGGCAAGATCATAAATAATAATAAACAGATAAATGTAAAATGTAATTAGAATCCCTGTTTCTTGGTCGGACAGACTTATGAAAGAGAAGGTTACCTGGAATTTGTGAAAACCACAGCAAGACCCCACAGTGGGGTCCCAAGACTGAGCAAGACTAGCCCCACCCTGAAGTGGCACTTCCCCCATCTGTGGTTTCTACCTACTAAGAGATGCTGAAGAAAAGGGGGTTCCCTCGGCCTTCTCCCCCTCCCCCACCTTTCAGGGACTAGCATGGTTCTTCCTGGAAGGACTTTGAGGGGGAGCTGGGGGATGTCTGCTGCTCCCCAGATCCTAAGGGAAGATGCTGTCCGTCCTCTAGTAAGTAGAAAGTCCACTTGGGAAATTCCTGCACAGTCCAATTCCCTGGGATTTTGTTAGAAATCATCACATGGCCACGGAGAGACTCGTTCGTTACCTGAAAATAACCAGCAGTGTGACATCGGCAAAGTCAACGAGAGCCTCTTCCTGTATTATCACCTTAATGAAAGAAGGAACGTTTGAGATGAAATCAGAATTAATGAAGGTCATTCTTCCAAATCTGGGGTGCGAAGGCCTGCAGGGTCTTGGGGTAAGGGGGCAGGGACAAGGAGGGATACGGATACCACACTAGCGTCTCGGGAACATAGAAAGCTGGGGCTTGAAGACCCGCTGCCCTGTAGACGTCCCCATCCTGAGAAGCTAGGTTGTGAGCAGAAAGGGCAGCTGCCCTCAGCCCTCACAGGCATCTCTGCAGAGCCATCGATTGCCTCACCATTGGGTCTGTGGACCCTTTCATGATTGCTTTGCTTCTCATTCAGCCTGCCACACAGCACCTTAGGAAAAATGTTCTATGGTGTTAGCACTGCTCAGTGCCCCACCACCAAAGTCGGTGCTGAAAGAACCCATAATCTTTTCTTCCCAGTGCCCCCTTCCTGGCTCATAGGGGTCTCTGACCCACACCCCAGAGAGCAAGTTAATGTCCAGGGTGCTTGTGTGTGAATGCCTGGAATCTTAGCACTGGGGAGGCTGGGGCAAGAAGGCTGTGAGGTTGAGGCCAGACTGGATGATATAACGAGGCCCTGTGATTTGAAAAAAAAAAAAAAAAGGGTTAAGAGGACCAGGGAGATGGCTCAGAAGTTAAAGCACTTGCCACACAGCCAGAAGGACTTGAGTTTGAATCCTCACATCCCAAGCAAAAATGCTAGATGCATGTATGGCAACCCACCTGTAATTCTGGTTGTAGAAGGAACCCACAGAGCCAATTGGCTAGTCAGACTAGCTCTGTCAGTGAGCTCTGGGTTGATAAGCGAGCCTCCCTCAAAAGGAATAGAGTAGAAGAGTGGATCAAGGATGATTCTCAAAATTGACTGTGGACCTCCACACACATGTGCATGTGTACATACCTACCTGTACACACATGTGCACCCAAACTCACATAAACACACATACACACATTCCCATGAAAATTGAAAAAAAAAGATGAAGGAAAATAAGCAGAAAAGAAATGCCTGCATTAGTTAGTTCCACATCTGTGGGACAGAAGAGCTCACAGAGGAAAGACTTATGATGGTTCCATTTCAGAGGTGGAGCAGGTGTAGCAGACGAGTGTGTCCAGGGCGACAGGAGGATGTGACAGTGAATGTTCACATCACGGCAGACCAGGACGCAGAGCGGCAGGTCAAAACCCAGGTCAGAACCTTCAAAGATTTGAGGAGCACCCTCCTCTCCCCCCGCCCATGACCCAGCTCTGCCAGCTGAGCTCCATCTCCTCTCAAAACGGTGCCACAAACTGGAGACCAAGCGCCTAAAATGTGAACCCGGAAAGGACATTCTAAGTCGAAACTCTCACCAACACAGAGGGTCCGAGTGTGGCAAATGAGTGTCATTTGAATCACAGCTGGTTTTAGTTTACTTTCTAGTTGCTGTGTTAAAATACATTGAGCAAAGCTACTTCAGGGACAAATAGCTGATTTGGCTCCTTGTCCCAGGTGACAGTAGCAGAGGAGTCACAATGGTGGAAGACTGTAAAAGAACAACAATATTATTTTAAGAAAAGTTGAAGTTCAACCTCTGTGACTCAAGGAAAACTCCTAGCATGAAATAAGAATTTTAAAATTCATCAAAATAAAACATTAAAAAAATTCTCTAACTAGCTACATAATCGTGAGATTGAAGAGTGCAGAGTAAATGTTCCTATTGTGAAATTGAAGGAGTGGGGGAACAGTGTGGAAATCTGGGGTGTACAGCAAGGGACTCACACCCCCGTGCTCTCTGGGAACCCCACCAAGTCACATTCTGTGTCCACACGAGTTTATGGAAATGCTACCGAGTTTCAGAATTTCTGGGAATTGAGAAGTGTGGACAAGAAGTTATGAGCTGGCCAGATGTGATAACTCTGACCCATAATCCCAGCACGCAAGAAGCTGAGGCAGGAGGATAGTGAGTTAGGGGCCAGCCTGGGCTGTATAGTGATGATGAGTTAAAAAAAAAAAGAAAAAAATCATGAAGTCAGTAGTTCACATTTTTTTCTTCTTTTATTTTCATGTGTGTATATGAGGAGAGGTGTACTTGCATGTGTGTATATATGTGATTTTCATGTGTGTGGCTAGACTTGTGTGTGTCTGGGTGCACATGTACTATGCAAGTGCATGTGGAGGTCCAAGATTGGAGTCCAAGATTGATATTAGGAATCATCTTTTTAATATTTTGTTTATTTGTGTGTTAGGAATCATCTTTTTAAATTTATTTATTTTTATTTGAGAGAGAAAGAAAGCAAGCATAGGTGAAGGTCAGATCACATCTTTAAGAAGTCAGTTCTCTCCTCCTACCATGTGGGTGTCGAGGGATCGAACTCAGATCACCAGGTTTGCAAGCAGGTGCCTTACCCGCTGAGCTATCTCTCTGACCCAGGAATTCTCTGATTACTCTTCCACCTTATTCATTTTGAAACAGGGTCTCTAAACTCAGAGCTCATCGATAGGACCAGCCTGGTAGCCAGCTTGCTGCGGGGATTCCCAGTCTCTTGAGGCTTACGAGCTATCGTTCCCACATGGCATTTTTATGTGGGGTCTAGGGATTTGAGCTCTGATCTGCTTGCTTGCATGGCAAGCACTCTGTGACTGAGCCATCTCTTCAGCCCCTAGTTTATATTTCTCGAGCACCTACTTTATGCTGACAACCTCCCTCGATATCACCCCGGGATAGCAGGAGCAGTGCTTGTTCTGGCCGTACAGTCGAGAAACCGTAGAGGTGCACAGCTAGTCACCGTCGACGTCACAGCTTGTAGGCTTCACTGCTGACCGAGCACCCACTGGCCCATCCGAGTGGTCCCTTCTGGTCCAGGGTGCTTCACTGTTGGGGACAGACATGAGAGGGGAGAATAAAGGGCTGGCAACGTTGGTACCCACAGTCTCACTACTTCCAACTTGGGTGGGGCTGTCCAGTGCCCAGTTGACCATATGGTGACTTCAAAGATGTCCAGGTATCCTTGGCAGGCGGTGTGGGGACCAAGAGGCCACCCAGCCCATCCATACCTCATTGTTGCCATGGAGAAGATGCTTGGCATTCAACGAAAGCCAAAATGTGAGTTTTTATGGAAAACTCTCTTTCCTTTGAATTAAAAATGCTTCAAAAACAACTTTATTAAGGTGCAATTTACATATCATAATCTTTTCCCACGTAAAGCATGAATTCAGAGATTTATTTTTAGCAGGTAGTACCATCATCTACTTTGAAAATGTTTCCATACCCCCCACAAATAAACCCCATACCCACCAGCAGTGTCTCCCCATGTTCCGCCTGCTCACCCAGCCTCAGGTACCTACTCTTCCAGCCTTGGCTGACCTCTGGACCCTTTGTAGATTCAAAAATTGGCTTAGTCATATGATTTCAAACGAGTAGCTCATGCAAGAGACAGCCTTTCATGAGTGACTTCTTTCACTTAGCAGTCTTTTTTTGAGGTTTATCCACGCGGTAGTGTGCGTTAGAATCATCTTCCTTTTTAAAGCTGCACAAGAGTCTCTTGTATGGACATACCACCAGTTATCCACTCACCAGTTAAAGGGAACTGGGCTGTGTCCACCTTTTGGCTGCTGTAAATCCAGGGTTGTGAGCTCCAGTGTTTGTGTTTTTCACTTCTCTGAATTGCTTGGTGACAAGATGTCTTAAGTGTCTTTTCCGTTGCTGGGATGAAACATCTGAAGAAAGCAACTTAATGAAGAAAAGGTTTATTTTGGATCAGAGTTCAAGCGTACAGTCCATTGTGGCGGGGAAGACAAGGTGGTAGGAGGTTGAATACACAACCAGGAAGCAGAGGGGAATCAGTGCCTGTGCTCAGTTCTCGTTTTCTATTTTTTTTTTATTTATTAATGAGAAAAAGAGAGAAAGAGAGGAAGGACACAGATGCACATGCATGTCATGGTACACAGGTCAGAAGACAACCTTCAGAAGTTGGTTTTCTTCCACTATATAGGTTTTCAGGAATTGAACTCAGGTCATCAGCTCAAGGGCTGATCCTACCCACAGTGGGTGGATCTTCCCACGCCCATTAGCGGATCGAGGTAATCCTCCGCAGCCTTGGCGAGGGCTAAGTTAACCTAGATGACTTTTCACAGGCGTGCACAGAGCTTGTCTCATAGCCTTCACACAAGCTGACTCTGTGCTTCGTTTCTAATTCAGTGTCTTCAACCATTGTGCCAGTCAAAGAAACATAGGCACCCTCTGTCCAGTCTCCTGTGCAACCAAGAGGAAACCCAATTCTCTTCGACCTGAAGACAACCCAGCCCTCTTCCCACCTTTCTGGGGGTGAAGGATCCCAGCAGAATCTGCTCAGAATATGCGGGCTTTGAGAATGAAAAGCAAAGGGCTGGAGAGCTGGCTCAGGGTCAAGCCTTTGCCTCCCAAGCAGAAGGACTTAAGTTCGGATTCCAGGTCCCATGTAAAAATATCAGGTGGAAATGGCGGTGGCAGCCTGCACTTCTGGCCCTGGTGGGTGGAGCCTGGGAAATCCCAGAGCGAAGCAAAAAGGAGGTAGAGGCAATCCAGGATGATTCCTGAAATCACCCTTGGTCCTCCATAGAGACGCACAGTGCCCTCTGATTCACACACACACACACACACACACACACACGTTTAGAAAATGGAAACCAAGGCAGGAAGGACTTTAACAACAGACTCTGGTTCTCCCTTTCCCGAGAAACCTCAGCACAGAGAGAAGAAAGAGAAGACATGGCAGCGGTACCAATGGGCACGGCTCTGCTGACCAACTGAAAGTGGATGTTTTCCAAGGTCACAGGCAGCTCGGTGTGACAACCGACTTCCAGTCCCTGGAGAGACTTCACATGAATGGTCACCTGCTTTCCTGTGGCCTTGCTTGATCCCCTTAAGGCTTCGGTGGGAAGTCTGTCATTTCTAGTTTACCAAGTGTTCCATGTTAGGATAAAACCCAAGACTGTCTCTGAGACTACAAAATGCACCTCTGCAGTCCACGCTCAATGTTGCCTCCCGCCGGTGATTCGTGTTGCTGGGACTTTGCAAGCCTGCTCCTGCTGAATGAAGCTCACCTCTGCCTGTCTCTCCACTGGAGTCCTCTCCCTCCGCCGCAGCCCCCCACACCTCCCTGCTGTAGCGCACTTCCTCAGCGTGGAGACTTCCACCTCCCAAGTTTTCCCAGTGCTGGAGGTGGAATCCGGGGCCTCGCCATGCTAGACAAGTGCTCCCCACTGAGCACACTCCAGCCTTTTGAGACAGTCTCACTGTGTTGTCTAGGTGGGTCTTGAACCCGAAATCCTCCTGCCTCAGCTTCCCAAGTAGGTCTGAGATGACAGGCATGTTATCTTGACATCCACACCCCCAGCTCCCTCAGAGTCCCCCCCCCACTACCACATGCTTACTTCCCACTCCCTTCCTTTTCCTTACAGTCTCCTCAATTGGGGCTGGCACCAGAGAAATATGTAGGATGGATAAAAGAACTCGTTAAACACGGGGCTCTTTCTGAGAGCTGGCCGAGGTGACGTAGTCACTGCTGAACCTCAGCAATGTGTTTATGGGCAGGGGATTGCTGTGCGAGGGGCCTTGTGATGCCCCAAGAGACGGCAGCAGGCGTGTGAGGACCTTCCAAAATAGCAAAACAAAGTACAACCAAGGAGGGCTGGGGAGATGGCTTGGTGGTAAAGTCACTGTGCACAGGCGTTCCGGTGAGAGACCTGCCTTAATGATAAAAGTGGAGCATAATCAGAGAGGACACCCGTCAGCTTTGGGTTCCACACACGCGCGGGTCCATACGCAACACGTACACATTTGTGCTGTCACACATGCAAGCGTGCACTCGCACACACACAAGCACGCACACCAGCACAGCATAGCCGATGCCGGATGCCGCCCTGTGGTTATTTCCTGAGTCTTCAAGCGTGGCATCCTGAAGCAGAACTGTACATCATCCACTGGTGAAGCCGGGGATGGACCCCACGCTGGGGTAACGCCGTGCCCCGGAGTCGCCCCACAGTCACCCTTTGGCCTCCACTTTTGCGTGACCGTCAGCACAGCAGGCTTGACATCCACACCACAAACCCATGTACAGAGCTGACAATGAGCTCTGGGGCCAGTAAGCAATGGGGCTTTTTTTTTTTTTTTTTATTCAGTTGTGCATGTGTGTGTGTGTGTGTGTGTGTGTGTAGAACCACGGATGAATTCGGGAACCACCATGGACGCCTCCACCTCCTCCTTGTTTACTCTGCCCCGGGATTCACAGGCTCCGCCCTACCAGGACCAGAAACACAGGCTGCCCCAGCTTCTGCCCGGCGTCTATACGTGGGGTCTAGGATCCGAACTCAGGACCTTCTGCCTGCAAGGCAGAGGCTTAACCCCTGAGCCACCTCTCCAGCCCCCCCCCCTTTTTAAATACAGTCTCCGTGGAAATCTCCCTCACGACTGGTGTGCGGTCACGGGGTGTGTGATCTCGTGGACTGACGAGGTTGCCAGCTGCCCAGGACCGCCCCCTGATTTCATGACTTTGCTACACCCCTTCTCCCCGGGCCAGGGCCTCCCAACCAAGGCGTATGAATGTGTGGAGCCGACTGTCTCCGGCTGGGTTGCCTTGGCGTTGTACGTGCTCACTTGAATCCCCTTGGCCCTGACTTTCTGTGTCAACTGCAGCCTCCCACGTCAGGACAGCGTCAGTCACTCTGAATGCCAGAAAGACTGTCTAGGCAGGGAACCGTAAGGCTGTGCTGTGTTGGACAGGGAAGCAGAAAGTGTTTTAGACTGTGGCCGACCTGGGACATCAGGCAAGAACGCATGGGGAGTCCTGGGCGACACAAGGCCTGGAGGAGTTCTATAAAGATTGTTCTGGGGTCGGGAAGAGCTGGCACGGCTCTGGGAGCCCAACAAGGTGGTTCCCGTAGGTGCTGGTGGTCCGGCACAGAGGGATGTGGTGGCTGCTGGAGTGGTGGAGGGCAGAGCTGAAAACAGGAGTAGGCCCTGAGGGGACACAGGATCCAGTGGGATCCAATGGGACCCAGTGAAATCCAGTGGGTAGAGCCGTGAGAAAAGCCGGCCTGGACTGTGAGGCTGGCTGCAGGAGACCCTTTTCCCTGGGTCTCAGCAGGACTGGGTGGTCGGAGATGGCGGGGAAAACACAAAGGTCCCAGAGGGAAGAGGAGTTGAAGGCAGACGATGAAGAGCAGAATCCTGCGACAGAAACACCCTATGCAGAGGGACAGAGCGGGACAGAGAAATGAGGGAAGGAAGGAGCGAGATGGGCACAGAAAGGACACTGCCTGGGCTGGGGACGGCTCAAGGGTTGAAGCCTTTGTCTCACAACTCGAAGGGCCTGAGCCTGGAACCCCAGATCCCAGGAGAATAAAACACCAGGCAGAAACGGTGACAACCCTCCACTTCAGGCCTGGAAGCGGAGCCTGGGATGCCCAGAGCAATGCACAAGGAGGTAGAGCAATCCAGGATGACTCCTGAAGTCATCCTTGGGCCTCCACGGACACACACGGTGTCCTCTGACAGACACACACACACATGAGAGAGAGAGACAGAGACAGAGATAGATAGATAGAGAGCCACACATGTGGAACTGTCTTCCCAGATTCTAGGGATGGCTGATTATAAAGGCAGTTGCTAAGTTGGGGCCCATGATTGCAGCTACTTGGGGGGGCTGAGGAAGGAGGATCAAAAGCTCAGGATCTGCCTGGATGACCTAAGACCCTGTCCGAAGTCAAAAGTAAAAGAAAAAGGAGGAAGCCTGTCTGGTGTGTGAGGCCCTGGGGGTGGCGAGGCACTGGGAAGGGGGGAGGTCCTATAAGGGGCAAAGGTCTTGGAGGGAGATGGCCTTGGGAGGGAGGATATACTGAGAATGGGGGAGAGAGGGTCCTAGACAGAGGACTGCTGACCTCCTCCAAACCCTTCTCCACTCTTTCAATCCTAAGAGCCCACCTCATGGCCCTGGGGGCCCAAAGCTGGCCCTCACAGGCAGCGATGCCCTGAGCTCCAGGTGCTAGGAGTCTTGCCCCCTCTCCCGGAGTCCTCATTGGGAATTGGTGGTCCCCATCTTCTCCCTGCCCTGGTGTGAATACTGATCTTCCCGGGCCCAGTCCTGAGCTCACCTTCTCTTCGAAAGCACCGTGAAGCCCAGGCCCAGCAACAGGAGCTGAGCTCCCTCCTGCAGACCCCTCGGGCTCAAACTCAAATCCTGTCAGCAGCCTGGATGGCAGGGTGGGCGTGTGAGCAAGCTGTGCTGTGGCAGGACAGACGGCCAAGGAACGGGAGGCACCAGGGTGTGTCTTCCGACAGGTTCTCTGCTCTGAATCTCAGTTACAAGGCAGCTCTCCCCGCTAAAGGGGAAGGCGCTGCTTGAGGCTCCGCGGGTGCTAGAACAAAAAACCCCATGAGCCAGGTGCTAGAAACCACACATTTGTGCGGGCTGGAAGTCCAGGATCGTGCGCCTGTAGATTCAGCGTTGGCTGAGGGCTTCCTGGTTTCTAGATGGCACCTTCTAGCTGCTTCTGCGTGGCATAGAATGAGCCAGCAGCAATCTGGTGCCTCTTCTTAGAAGGGCGCAAAATCCCAGGCATGAAGCTGTGACCCTCATGACCCAATCACCTCCCAGGATCCCAGGCTAGATCATGGCACTGAGCGTTAGGCGTTGGGTATTGGCAATGGATGGGAGGGAGTCGTCCCAGTAACTGCCAAGGGGATCAAGGCACCAGCACTGCCAGCTTTCCTTGGTTTGAACAAGAGAAGCCAAAAATTTCATATTTCAATGGAAAGCCTCCAGATTTTTAAACTTGGCCCGAAACACCATCTGTTTTTATGGTTCTCGCCAACATCTGCATGTTGGACGCGGCCCCACGGGCTGCCAGTTTTCCATTGGGGCTTCTCATCTTTCTATTTCTGTATCTGTAGTCATTGATTTTATTTTGCCTTATATCCCTCTTCACTGATACCCTCAGGGAATAACCAGGCCCATTTCCCAATGCCCCCCCACCTGTGCCAGGCATGTACCGATTGTGGATGTGGGATAGTATTGGGAGCAAGTTGACAGCCCCTAGCTAAGTCCAAAGGTTCTGGAAGGGAACCCTGGTACCCGTGAGCTGGGAAGCTGGAAAGTCCTCTGGATGCTGGACTGAAAGGCCCACCAACCGTCTGGTCTGGTCATTTGTGATTTAAATTCTGTCACATCCTTCCCACACCCGACTCTCGGGCCACCAGACCTTTCATACAAATGAGCAGAGCTTCAGGCACAGGGCCAGTGAGAAACTGGTCTTCTGGGGGGATTGGAAGAGGTTAAGAATTTTAACACGTTTAATAAAAGCGGAAGTAAAATCACGCCAGTGGAACGGCTGGTTTCTATCAGTTTTAATGTGCTTAGAGGAGTGGTACAGCAAAGGATGCTGGGAGCTCAGGGGCTCAATTTAGGTGGGATATACTAGCAGGCTAGGATAGGTTTAGGAAGCCCTGGGG
This sequence comes from Typhlomys cinereus, assembly GCA_023101885.1. Taxonomy (NCBI): domain Eukaryota; kingdom Metazoa; phylum Chordata; class Mammalia; order Rodentia; family Platacanthomyidae; genus Typhlomys; species Typhlomys cinereus. The sequence continues at coordinate 1,279,491 of JALPQD010000278.1, forward strand.
CAGGTCCCAGGGGAAAGCTGGATCCTGAATGGGTGTGGTCAGTGAAAGGTAGCCCCCCCAACAGGGGGCGTGACCTTGGGGCAAATCAAATTGGTGGCAGAGGAAAGAGAAGTCCTTATTCACCCTCTACCAATGGCCAAGGCTGTCCAGCAGGGGGCAGTACAGGCATAGGCTTTGACACCCCCCACCTCCCCTAACAACCCCCCTCCCCAGAAGTGGAGTAGGGAACTAATTGGGACACGGAGGCTCCTGGAGTCCTTTAGCTACAGTGGGTAAGTCTGACACCAGTCTTTGCAGGGGAGCTGGTAGCGAGGGAATCCACTAGTTTTGACTGCCTCTGACCACACTGAGGAGGGGGCCAGCTCCCCTGAACCTCCCATAGACTCCTTCCAATTTCTCCTCAGTGCACCTGGTATTCGGCACGACACTCATTTTAGAGATGAGGAAAAGCAAGTACAGAGAAGCCTGCTACTGCATGCCTGAGATCACACAGCAGCGAGTGGGGGTCAGACCCAGAGCCATGATCTGATGTCGTTTACTCCCACCTCTCCTCGCTGGCTGTGCGACCCTGAGAACTTGGTCCATCTCTGTTGTTTCCACATCCCTCGTATTTGCAGAGGGAAGTTGTCTGAGAGAGGGGCTGGACACTCTCCCAAGTGCTCTGTTGAGGGTGGGAGCCCAAGAAGCTGCAGTTTGAGCAGGGGAAAGGTCAACCACGTGTGGCTACCAGCCCCCCATCCTTGTTCACCCCCCTGTAGGTTCTGTTTCCCAGAGCGTTGGGCATCCTTTTTCCATGACAGGATAGTTATAGCTGTCCTAGGGGACTTGTAAAGTGGTTCAGGACTTTCAGAGTGGTGACTGCACCCAGCTCTGGTCGTCCATAGGCACAATGTCAGCCACACACGACATGGTGTGTGGTTCATGAGGTGGGGGAGTGTCATAGTTAAGCACAGGTGTCAATTTGACTGTTGAGGGTTTGAGCTCTGGGCACATTTGTAGAGAGTTGATGGTTGAGTAAACCCCAGAGCAAACCTGAAGGAGATTGTCTAGCTGATGGGGAAGACCCAGTCCATGGTGGGTGGGATTAGGCCCTGGAATAAATCACGGAGAGCTGGTTGAGAGAGTCGGCATCCTTCTGTTTACTTGGCCAGATGTGCTGGTCTGGCAAGTAAGGATTGTTCATTTCTCAGCCATTATGTGGTGATGGTGTGGCCAGTTCCCTCGGCCCTGGTGTTGGTGCGTGCTCTCCCGTCAAGCTGGACTGAGAACTGTAGCCAGGAATCGTAAGAGAGAATAAACCCTTGTTGCCTTAAGCTGTTTGATGGTCATTTATCAGCAACATTGCAGCCAGACTGCAATGGGAGGGGCAGGGATCAGCCCAGTCATGGTGTGTGTGTGGGGGGGGATTCAGAGGTAGAGAGACATACAGAGGGACATAGAGGGGAAAAAAAACAGGAAAAGAAATAGAAGCAGGAAGACTAAAAGGGAGACAGAAATGGCAGTGTACCCTGCGCTTGGGGGCCTAGTGTGGCCGCTTCCGCTCCCCACCACACCATAGCTGTCAAAGCCTTTCAGAGGCTAGGAAAGCCACAGGACTGTCAGTCAAGTGGACAGAGAAGCCAGAGGTATGCTGGTCCCAGGTGAGGCTGACATAAGGGTCCCTGTCCAAGGTGGCCAGAGCCAAAGGAGTTTGTGGATAGTTCCCAGTCTCCCTAAGTCCTGTCCTGGTTTGAAGAAGACTCAGGAGCCTGGTCTCAGGGAGTCCCAAGGGAGGGGCACTGAAGTTAGGAGGAAGCAAGGTGGGCTCGGGGGACTAGAACTAGGATAGAGGGGAGCTGGGTACACATGGCTGGCATCACTTTGGTGCCCGGCACTAGGCATCACTGCTGGTCCCAGGGGGCAAAGAGTCTGAGCCGCTCACCCAGCAACCTGTGAGCCCCAAAGGAGACCATGCCAGCGTTTGCTTTGTGTCTCTAGTGCCCCACAGACTCCTGGGAGGCAGCCTCTGTGGGCGGGTCAACTGCAGGGCTTCGCGATTGTCCATGCATGTCCATGCATGTGGGTGGGTGTCGTTCCTGTTGGCCAGAGAGTAGCCAGTGGGAGGGTCGAGCCTGGCCTGTCTTACAGATAGGTTGGGGACTTTCCTGAGAGCCATGCTCAGGGGTTTGTGGCCTTCATTCCTGTTGTCACCGCCCTGTGAGTCTCGTTCTTGGCTTGGGATTGACTTGAGCGCAAGAGACTGACTTACTTGACTGGACGCAGAGTTGTATTTTTCTGAGGGCCACTGTATAATTTCATTCTCAGTGTTTTGCTTTGTAGTGGCTGTAGGAGGCAAAGGGGAGGGACAGCTGTCCTGGAGGAGATTAAGACAGGCCAATGATTTTAAGTTTGGAGGACTTTGCTGAGAATGATAGGGAAGTGGCTGTCCAGGGTGGGAGGCAGATGGGTTCTTCTCACATGGGTGTCTGACAGTTTCCAACTTGTAACTCACAGTGGGTTTTTACCTGGCTACATAGTCATGGCTGGAAACCTCTGCACTCTTGGGCTGTGCTGACTGTGCCCCATGTCTTTATCAGTCCTCATGGTCTGACTGACCAAAACGTTCCAGTTCCTTGACTACCATGAATGGCCCAGGGCTGGGGACATAAAGTCAGCTGGATGGTATGGGCAGCAACTGCTGGGTCACCGAAGGCGCTCCCTTAGGATGAACTGGAGGTCCTCCAGCTTGAGACTGAGAGTCTGGGATATGGGCTCCATCCTCATCATTCCAGCACCTCACTATGTTGGGCTGGTGTGAATGGTCCAAATTGTTCTGCTTCCCGAGTCATTGCACTTCCCCTTATTCTAATCCAGTTGAAACTATGTTGGCACCACTTGTAATTATAATGGTGATAACAGGTCTGGGAGGTGTATCAGTGTGGAGCAGATGAGAGGACCTGGACAGGAGTCTCAGGGTTCTGAGTCTCAGAACCATGATGTTCCTAGGAGCTGCCCAGGGCTCCAGCCCATGGGAGTCCAGTACTCTAGGGAGTACTATAGTTCTAGGATGTTGGTGGCCCAATCCATAAGTTCCAGAGCTATCAAGGGAAATCTGAGTATAATAAATGTAACTGGGTTAAATTCAACAACTAAGAGGCAGAGCTCTTAGACTGAACAATGCAACAGGCAGACTTTTCTGTGATATTTATTTACTTAACTTGTATTGTGTATGTGTGTAATGTGTATGTGTAGATGTATGGCGTGCGTGTACGTGTACGTGTATAGAAGTGCACATGAATATTATGTGCCCATATGTGTTACACGTGCATTGTATGTCTATGGGCAGATGTAGATGTGTGCACATGTGTACATGTGGTTTGTGTATGCGTATATTATGTGGTGTGTGCATGAGTGCATGTTTACATTATATGTACATGCATGTGTGGATGCGTGTGTGTGCATGTGTGGGTGCGTGAGCCCGTGGAGGACTTGGGGTGCAATGCCTTGATGGAAATTCTCCATTTGCCAGCTTCCTGGGAGCTGTAAACTCTCCAGTGGCTATTTTGAGATAAGGAGAGCACAGGCTAGCCCATTCTGTGTCCCTGGGAAGGTGGCACAGAGGATGTCTTGCCTACAGAGGAACATCTGTCCTTTTGTCCTCCCACATCTAGAGAGGGCCAAACTATACCACCTACATGACCTGGAAAGGCCTAAGGTTTGAACTGTCCCCTGGTATAATGCAGTAAGTGCTTGATAACCAGTGAATGAATGAATGAAGCAGCTGTGCTGGAATGTCAAAACATCTGGACTTGGGATTGAACACCTGCACTCAAGTACATTCCCCCTTTTGGTACTGTCTGGGTGGGTCATTTCACCTCTGTGAGTGTTTCTGTCGAGCAGCATGTAGTCGATGAAGGTTAAGGCAAGGACTGGGCAGAATGGTGGAGTTCTGTACAAACTGTGAAGTACCTGAACAGCAGACGAGGCTCTTCTCAGCGCTCCGGAGGCTGAGCTGTGAGCACACAGGCAGTTTCCTAGGTGGAGAAGCTAATTGGACAGCACCGGGGCATCTTGTGGGGACATGCAGAAGCTCAGAGCACTTAGATACGACTGGCCTAGGAAGGTACAGGACGCATGACTCAGCTGATGGCGCTGATGGAGGGATGGGAGGGTGATGGGGAAGGGAGACTGCGAGGCTGGGAGAGGTGGAGGGGGGCCACTGAAATGCCAGGCGCCAACCCATCAGGAGCATCTGTGGAGAGAGAGAGACAGAGAGAGAGAGAGGAAGGAGATAGAGGGAGACGGGGTAAGGTTCAGGGACACAGGCTGGGGATCCACACAGGGTGAGAAGAAAGCCCCGGAAGGAGCCTGCTCCATGTCTCCTGAGCTCACACATGGGGTTCCAGACACTGCAGAGCTGTCCCGAGCCTCCTGGACGCTCCCAGTGCTCCATTCCATTAGGTGTTTGTGGAGGCAAGGTCTCCCCATGTAGCTTGGGATGGCCCAAAACTCACTGTATCCCAGGCTGGTCTGGAAGCTCCTTCTGCCTCAGCCTTCCTGAGGACTGGGATTACATGCGTGCACTACCAGGCCTGGCTCAAGTGTTCCAGCACTTTCCCTTCCCATGGCCTGCAAAGCTAAGCTCACCCCTTCCTCTGGTGCCAATCAGTGAGGGACTGATGGCTGAAGGCTGGAGCAAAGCTGGCCTTAAACTTCCTAGTTGTACTAGTTACTCTTTGCGTTGCTGTGGGAGATGCTCAGAGTCAAGCAACTTAAGGGAGAAATGGAGATGTATTCAGCTTACTACAGTCTTTTCATGGTAGAAGCAGTATGATTGGTGGTAGAAACTGGAGACAGGCTAAGTCACATCCATCCAGGAGGCTGAGAGCTACAAGACTGCCACCCCTAAAGCAGACCCCTTCTGGAAGCAGAGTGAGATTAATCCACCTGTGACTGCTTTATTCCAGCAAGGCTCCACCTCCTAAAGGTGCCATGACCTTCCCAAACAATTGAAGTCTCAAATATATGAGCTTGTATGGGACAGCTCACAATCAAACTGTGGCACTCCACTTGGCCCCCATAAGCTTATTGCCATCTCATTATGCAAATCATATTTGGTCCAACTTTAAAAGTCCCGCAGACTACATTAGTAGTCCCAATGCAGTCCAAAAATCCAAAGTCTCCTGTAAAATCAAAAGACAAGTTATATACTCCCACTCTAAAAGGGAGGAAAGGAGGCATATCCAGGAAAGATTGGTTCATAACAGACCAAAAACCAACAGACAGATTCTAAATCCTACAGCTCCATGTCCAAGAGATGAACTTCTTGTTAAAATCATCTCAGTTCCAAAGAGCTTTGGTTCCACCCCTCCAAAGCAGCTGCCCATAGAACACATCACTTTCTTGGGTTGGCTCTTCTCATGGTATACAACTTTCCTTGGCAGATGTCTCACGTTAACTGTGGTATCTCTAACATCTTCACTTCTTGATGGCAAGCCAGGCTTTAATTCCATAGCATAAACTGCCCTTCTTGGGACTCTAAATTGCAGGCTTTCTGCCATATGTTCCCTGGGTTCCGCCATTTTTCTGAAACTTTGAAGGAGGGATCTATTTCCTCCTTTTTGTATCTTTGATTCCTCTAAAGTCAGAATTTGCCAAGTTCTATTGTAGTGTTGGGTTGGAGACTCAACTCACAGCTGGTTCAGTTTCTCTATGCTGACAAGAATCTCTATCTCTCTTGGCCAGTTGCTTCAGAGGAGAAACAATCCTGTCCTCTGCCCTTTAGCTCATTCCTTCCAAAAGGATTTGTATTCTTATGGGTAGGATTCTTCTCTGAGGATCTTGCCTTCAGGGTAGGGTCTCTCCTATAATCCAAGCGAAGTACAGGTTTTGGTTTACTAATGGAACTAAACTGATTAAAAAAAGTTGTCGTTTTGCTTTCTTCTTCTTCCTGGTTTAACTCTTTAAGTTGTATTTTTCATCATCAAACCTCACAGTTTTTACTTCCTTCTGCCTTACTTCTTGCTCTTTTTTGTAACTCTGAACAAGAGCACTAAAAAGTAGTCATGCCACACTGTCAAGACTGTCTTACCTTGAAAATTCCTGTACCAAGCAGTTTGAATTTAATTTCAGATAAGCTTTCAGGATAAGGGCAAAACCATTAAATTCTCTGCCAACACGTGGCTCCACTTGTCCAGTTCCAAACAGTCTGTGTTCTCCTCTGGACCGTCACAAGCTGGGCTTCCACTGCCTGCATCTCTCTCAGCATTGCTCTCTTCCAAGCTCTCACAAGAAAGGCTCATTTGGCCAGGATGCGAGGATGAGAAGACTTTCCCAGCACAATGTTCCAAAGTTCTCCATTGTTCCCCCATAAAAAGTTTCAAAGGCACACTAGCCACACCTCAGTATTGGCCATATTGCTGCATATCAACTTCTTTCAGCTTCACAAACGACAACTTCACTTTTTGGTACCAGATTCTCTTAGTCTTACACAGTAACATGTTGTAGAACCAGATGTTCTTAATCTCCCCATAATACCCCACTGTTGGTACCAATTTCTGTACTACTTACTCTTCGTGTTACTGTGAGAGAGCATCCAAAGTTAAGCAATTTAAAGGAGAAAGGGAGTTTTATTCAGCTTACTATTCCAGAGGGGAGATACAGTCTTTCATGGAGGAAGCGGCAGGCTAAGGAGGTTAAGAGCTACAAAACTGCCACTGATAGAGCAGACTTCGCCCAAAGTAGGCTGGGACTCCACCTCCTAAAGGTGCCATGACTTTCCCAAACAACTGAAGATTCAAACACATGAGCCTGTGTGGGGACAACTCACATTCAAACCATGACACTGGTGGGAAGGCTTGACCACACCTAAGTTTCCCAGGCTTGTCGTCCACCCATCATACTTCCAAGCACACCTCCAGAGGCTGCCACAACCTATCTCTCTGACCCTCCTTCCTCATATCCAGCTGCATGCTGGGTGCATACAGTCCTTTCCTGTGACTTTTGCCTTAGCATCTTTGTCTAAATCACTGTTTTTCTGAAACTGAGATTTATCCTGAAAGTAAACTTCAGATTGTGATGGGAAATGAACAGTCAGTTCCACTAGCAATAAAGCAAAGGCAGCAGCCCAAACCACTGTCACTGTCAAAATACTGGTGCTGCATGTGGCCCTGGAGGCTCCCTGGGAGGCAATTTTGCCCCCTCAATGCTACTCTCCGAGACTTTTGGCAATGCCCAGTGTGGGTCTGTGTGTGACCATGTGCATATATTGACATCACTGTCTCTACTGCCAAGAGCACAGGGATACCCCAAAACAGGCCTCAGTGTCTAAGATTCATCCCTCAGCCAAGGGTTATCAGTCCCAAGGGTCGGCACTCCTGAGGTTTCAAGATCCTGGTTTAGAATAAGCTTGGGGGCTGGAGAGATGGCTCAGGAGTTCAGACTCTGTCTCCCAAGCAGAAGGGCCTGGCTTGCATCCCAGGGCTCATGTAAAAAATGCCAGGTGGAAATGGCAGCAGCCTGCACTTCTGGCCTTAGTGGGCAGAGCCTGAGAAATCCCAGAGCAAAGCAAGAAGGAGGTAGAAGCAGTCCAGGATGATTCCCAAAGTCACCCTTGGCCTCCACAAGGACACAGTGCTTGCAAACATACACACACATATAAAATTAATTAATTAATTAATTAATTAATTAAAATAAGCTTGGCACCCAGTGGGTGTGCCTATACTTTGGCAGGTCTGAACTGCTTAGTACTCTGTGTCCCAGGCTTCACTGTAATACCAGTCTCAATGAAGCTTCCCTGACCCCCAGAACCAAGGACTCTTGGGTACCCCATTCCTGACATCCAGGACTCTGGGGACCTTGTCTGCCCCAGCTTGTTTCTGACCAGAGCAGAAGCTCCCAGAGAATGGTAGTCTGAAATGTTTATCTTTCTCCAGCTATAAGCATAGTAATGAGGTCAGGGTAGAAACTCATGAGTTATGGGTGAAATGAATGAATGCTGGTGAATTACATGAACGAATGAATGGATGGATGGATGAAGAAATGCTGGCCACAGTGACAAGGCCTCTGCTCTTGGATTCATGACATATGCTGGGCGTGTGCCCATCAGCATTCTGACTGTGAAATGCTCACGGTGCAGTAACACTGGCTGAGGCATGCTCTGGGCAGAGGTGTGCCCTCCCTTGTAGAGGGGAGCTAGTTCCCTTTGCATTGCTACTGCCCTGCCACCCCAACACTGGAGTGATGGTTAGCAGTGCCTCCTTTATTCTCACAATGTCCCCACTCCAGCAGTGAGTCCTTTGGTCTCCCGTCTGCCAGCCGTTCTGGTGGCATGGGACAGGCAGAGAGTCCTGATAAAGCTGTCCATTCAGTTCTGACCCTGCCCTTCACTGCGTACATGGCTTGGCCACTGGGACTCTGGGTGCTCTTAAAAGTGTGCTCAGTGGTCTGAGGGTCCCTAGGGAAGGGTGGGGCCACCCCAAGAAGATGGTCTGCTGGTCATGCCCTGGGCCAGGGGTCATCGACACAAGGGCAGCCAGAGCCCATGGAAGGACCTACGGCTGTGGCCGGGAAGTTTCCATTGAAATCCAACAGAAAGGAGGAAAGGATCAAGGATGTGGGGGCCTCTTGTTTCTGAGGGGGCTTCAAAGGGAGGGATGTAATAGAAGGATTTAAAGGCTGAGGTCCTTCAGAGACCCTGACGTGCCGCGTCCACAGCGCCCCCTTCATCGTGTCTTGGGTCCCTTGTATGCTGCTCCCTGCCCCTCCCCCCATTCTCTCTGTCCTCCTCCTCTTCCTCTCCTCCTCTGCTCCTCCTCCTCTGGTCTCTCTTTCCTGCTCTTCTTCTCCTGCCTTCTATCTTCTTTCTCTTCCTTCTTCCTTCCTCCCCCTCCTCTTCTTTTCCCGACTCCTCCTCCTCCTCCTATCTCCTTCCTCCTCTTCTCTTGCCTGTTTCTTCCTCCTCTTTCTCTCCTGACTCTTCCTCCTCATCCTCTCTTTTCTTGCTCTGTTCCCTCCTCCTTTATCTCCTCTCCTCTCTTTGCCTTCCCCCTTCTTCCTCCCCCTCTTCCCCTGCTCAGCTAGCCTGGGTGGAAGGGAACGCCCGCTTGACCATGTTTTTTCTCTGCCTTCTCTTCTCTGCTATAGGTTCTAGAAGTCCTAAAACCACAATTTCCCTCTTGTTTTCTCACCTCCAGCAGCTGCGCCTCAGGCCAGGAATGTTTTACATTAGTTGCCCAATGAGGAGGGTCTTAGTAACAGGAAAAGCTGGGGCAGGAAGTACGTGGGGATATCCATGTCCATTTGCCCTGAGTTGCCAAGACCTGGATTGGGATCTTGGGCTCTCTGCAGGCCTGTCTTCATGGTCTGAACCCTTGTCTCAGGCTGGGTGGGGTAGATGGGGGTGGAAGACTGGAGAGGTGTGTGTGTGTGGGGGAAGCCCAAGAGACCCATTCCATGACACTGGAAGGTCCCCGTGAAATGCCAGCTCTGATTTGGGCCACTTCACTTTGAAAGGCTGGAACGAGCAAGACTCGTGCTAATGACTCAAGTGGTCTTGAAAGCAGACCTTGGAAGAAGGGCAGAGAAGCTGGGATCTCTGCAGGGAGATGGGGCAGAGGGGCGCCCCGCTAATTGCCACGCTCCCAGAGCCTCCTCTGGAGAAGATGCCAACCGGCTCACCCCCCCTCCCCCTTCGTCCTCGGAGGGCAGAGCAAGAAATTAGCTTAAATTGGAGCTGGAGAGATTTAGGTTATATGGAAGGAGGGGCTTTGGAAACTCTGAAAAGCATGCTACCAAAGAGAGGCTGCGGGCTCTCGGGAGGGTGGCTAAAAATAGCTCATTCTTTAAAAATAGGTCTGGGCTGGTTTAAACATAGCAGCTTCGCAGCGGCGGGAAGGATGAGCTGCAGTGTGCCATCTCTATACCTGGCCCTGTGCCCCTGCGCCCCTTGGAAAGGCACCAGTAATGGCCAGTCTCAGCCAGCCCGGGGGGGGGGGGGTCTGCTGTGCGAGCGTTTGGGAATCTAAGATTGGTGACCAGCCTTCACCACCTGCTCCTGCTGATACCCACCAAGGACCCGCCTGGGGGGCTAGTACTGCAGGGCGGCCCCACCTGGGGGGCTAGTACTGCAGGGCGGCCTCACCTGGGGGGCTAGTACTGCAGGGCGGCCCCACCTGGGGGGCTAGTACTGCAGGGCGGCCTCACCTGGGGGGCTAGTACTGCAGGGCGGCCCCACCTGGGGGGCTAGTACTGCAGGGCGGCCTCACCTGGGGGGCTAGTACTGCAGGGCGGCCCCACCTGGGGCGCTAGTACTGCAGGGCGGCCTCTGTCTGCTTGCGTGAATTGCACTGGCCCTAACATTCCCCCCACTTCTGAGCCCTCCAGTTGTCCCATTGCTCCTCATATCCGAATCCCAGCACTGAGGGTTTGTTGGAACAGCTGTCTCATCTGTGCCAGGCAGCCCACAGTTACCTGTCCACCCACTGCCTGCCTCTCGGCGCCCCTGGGCCTGGACGCCCCCTCGCTTGCTGGTCCAGCAGCAGCTCCTCCCGGCTCCCAGCTCACTGTTTCTCTGACATCCCATAGGAGGCTTCCAAAAAAGCACATCTGTGCGGGTGCCTAATCCAGGGGTAGACTGTGGCTATGCAGAGCACACATCTGTCTGGCACGTCTCCTGTTCCTTGCTCACAGGATCAAGTCCAGACTCCCTAGGTGGCTTAGAATATTCCGTGCAGTAATTTTACACGTACCTCTGGAGTCTCTTCCCCCTGCCTCACCATTACTCCCTACCTAGTGTGCCAGACACCTAGGCCTGAGGCTGAAGGACTGCTCCGCCTTCCTCCTCCTCCCTCTGCTCTTCAGGGCTCAGCCTGGGTGGTACCTACCACCTCCCCACTGCGCAGACCCCTGGACTTCCTGTCTTGACTGTCTCTCAGAAGTGCTCTTCAGTCTTTAGCCCCTTGGTGTCCCCAGGCACAAGCCTCCTGCCTGGAGGGAAGGCCTGGTGCCCCACTCCTCCCATTGTGCCCCAGACTTAGAGCTGTTGCACCACCCACACCCCGCCCTGGACTCAGAGCTGACCTCAGGTAGAGAAATGCAAGAAATTAGAGGTGAGAAAAAGTGCCGGTCAGGGGTGCCGCTGTTTAGCCCAGTATGGCGGCTTGTGTCCCGCCAGCAGGGGCAGGCCATCCGGGCACGTGCAGTGAGTTCAGGCCAGCCTGGGCTACAGAGTGAGACCCTGTCTCAAAAAATTTGGGATGGGGAAGGGCAGACTGCTATGTTTGTCTGATGAAGGCTCATGAATTCTCACCGGGTGTATTTGGGCATGCCTGCCATCCCAACAGAGACATTCGAGGTCTGCCTTGGCTGTACAAGGGACCTTGGAGAAAGAGGTGGGTGGGAGAAGGACCGTTAGAAGGAGAGAGAGAAGGAAAGGGAGGAATTTTCTCCAACTGCCCATCCCTCCCCTTCCCTGCCCCATCCCAGCTGACCTGACACCCAGAGAGGACCCTGGGAGGACACAAAGAAGGACCCCAGTGCAGGAGAAGCTCTCTTGAATTAGCAGCATGTGACCCCCGGACCCTGCCCCACGTGGAAAAGGGACCATTTGAGGCAGAAGGAAAAAGAAATTGGTCTCATCATTAGAGAGAAAGAGCAATCAACAAGAATGACAGACCCCGGGGCGGATGAAAAAGTCATCTGGGATCTCGTTAGACAGAGTGCGAGTTAGCATCCCGAGCGCACGGAGCAGAGGGAACGAAGGTCTCGTGGACGGCCACAGCATTCCGAAACGAGCAGCCACTCGCGATACCTGCTCTGACCCCTTGGGTCTGTCTCCTGGTCATGAAGTGCAGATACAAAGGAGACCCAGACCAGTCACAGGGCAGGGGTGCACTGGCTGCAAGTGCTCCCCAGATTCCTCCACACAGAACCATGGCGGTTCTGGGGAAAAGGCTACAGCCAGACAGAATGCTGGGGAGCTCACCCTGCTGCGCTTCTCCCACGCCTTAATCTCCCCGTCTCCTCTCCTTCCTGCATTCTTCACTGAATCAAGTATGATGTGAGTATTTTAATTTGGTTTGTGGCTTCTCCGTTCTCTGATCTCCAGGTGACCCTGCCCACTCGAGACTTCTCATGAATGAAGTTAATTTCCCACTGCAAAGAAAAGAAAGAGAAGGCTGGCAGCCAGCGTGTGCTTAGCGACTGACTGAGCCTCGGACTCCTCGACAGGGCTTCCCGCTGTCCCCACAGGAACGCCGACTTCCAGTGTGTGGCGCATCCCCAGCTACACCGCCAGGTTCCCGAGTCCCTGCTGTGACGCACAGGGAATGCTGGGAACTCTGGATCAGCTCCCAGTGTAGACAAGAATATTTATTTAGACACGAAGGCTCCCCGAGTGTTCTCGTAATAACTCCGACAGCATCTTTAATAACAAACCCCATTATAAACTAATTAATCAGCTTCCCTCCATGGTCGCCCCGTTAAATGAAGCGAGTGAATTACGGAAGGTGATCAGTCTACCAAAGGGAGCTGGGCCAGGTACAGGTCCGGACCTAGAAACTGGGTCCCTGTCCCCGCTCCATGCCCTGGTCCAGTGGTATGCCCAGCCTGGACAGTGTGTCCTCAGAACGTGTCACCGGGGCCCTGGTCCCACAGATCTGAGGGATGCCCCAGGAGCGGTCCTCCAACCCCCGTGGATGGAGCAAAGCATGATTGGAAACTCCAATTGGGAAGCGCAGAATGGCCGGGCCGGATGTTCTTTCCACTTGTCGCTGCAGCCTGGCTTCCTGAGCACAGGTTTCTTCTCGCTGGTCTGGAAAGTTGATTCCCATTTTGTAACCTCTCATGACTCCTAGGGTCTCATCTGACCGCTTTACAGTCGGCTGGTGGCCTTGACTCACCCTTGGTGAGGAAAGACTTGCTTGTGGGAACCCTGTGCTCGAACCTTGCCTGTCACTGTGCTGAAACCAGAGCCACTATGATAACTTGCAGGAGACCCTCGCAGGACGAGACTATAAACATCCCATGCAGAAGGAGGTAGGCGGGAGGGCCTTCAGACCCTCACAGGAGGTTGCGGCCATTCCCTCCCTCTTGCCTCCCTTCTAGCTGCCCGTAAGCCTGGCCCAGCTAGCCGCATGGTGGCGGGGAAGGTGCTAGAGTTCCTATGTCAACAGGGGGTGGAAGGCTGACCTGAAAGGGGGCATAGCGATTCTTCACTCGGAAGGTCACAGCCCACACTGATCTTGCTATACGATAAAGAGTCATTCACATTCCTATAAGCAGAGAGTGAAGCAGTGGCCACTGGGTTCTAGAACCTTCTTCTATCTGCTCAGCTTCTCTCTGCCTTGCTTCTAGGATCTCCCTTGTGCTGCCGGGCACTGTTCAGCCCCTCTTACCAGACTGCTCTGGGTAGATGGGGAAACACTGCCTCTCCCACCTGATCTTGCCCCAAAATCTCCCCATTTCCTGCTGAATCCAGAGAGGCTGAGCTTGGGCCGTCTGTCATTCCTTTTCTTCTCTCAACTGTTGGTGAAGTGCCGGCCCCCACCTCTGCATATGAGATCCAGTCTGTCAGGCGGTCAAGGGATCTCTAGATGGAGCCTGAGGGTCACTTCCCATCTTCATCTTTGGTCCAATGACGTCGCCCCCACTGAATACCTCCTCCCCTGGACTCCTGGTCTCTCTTCATTTTCCTCCTCTGGCCTTTCTCATTCTGCTAAGCGCCAGGTGTTGCTCCTGCCCAGCTCCATCTAGGACCCTTCTGTTCTCTTCCCACCATTTCTCTGGATGTCTCTTGCGGGCCCGCGACTGGCTTCTAACGCTGATGACTCACGCGTCTGTCTCTAGCTCCCAATGGCAGGCCCGTACACTCAGCTGCTTGCTTGATATCTCTGCGGGGACAGAGAGCAAACACCGCAACCTAATACGGCCCTGGAGGAATCTGCCCGCCCAGACTTTTTCTCCCGGAACTTCTTCACCTCAGCAAATAGCAACTTCATCTGCCCCACTGCTGAGATCAAATGCCCCGAGGCCAGCCCGGACTCAGAACCGCCTCTACCACCCACCCACATCCAGCCTCCGGCAAGTTCTGAAAGCTTCACACCTCAGTCCTTCCCAGGGGGGTGATAACAAAATACCCTAGACTAGGACATGGATACAGAATAAAGGTTTACAGAATAAAGGTTTACCTCCCCCCAATGGCTCTGGAGGTGGGGAGCCCAAGGACACGGCACTGGCATCTGAAAGTACTGGGGTCTCTTGTTGCATCTTGTAACCTGGTGGAGGCTCCCCAAGCCACAGGGCAAGACAGAGTCAGGATGCCTCCTCTGCCTCCTCTGGAATAAGGCACTGATCCCCTCACCCTTGAGATGGCACCTAATCCTCCTCACCACCCCCATGCCAACCCTCCAAATGTCATCAGCATCTGGATTTAGGGTTTTTCTAACCCCAAGCTTTTTGGAGGTCACTTGGCACTTAGCATTCATCCTTGGACACTGGTCTCAGAATGACCCTTGGCTCTGGTTCGGGCAGCCATTCTACCATCTGGCATACAGTAAGTGCCTGATAGGTGCTCAGCCTCTTACCTGAGCTCTCTCTGCTGCCACCATCATTCCACTGTACCCCACAATCAGTAACCAGAATGATCTTCAAAACATCAACTGGGCTGGGGTTGAGGCTTAGTGGTAGGGCACTTGTCTCGCATACATGGGTCCAGCGGCACAAACGAGAAATCAAAACACCCACCCGGACTACACAACGCATTCCGTGCTCAGAGCTCCTACTGGCTCCCTTCATGTTTAGGATGAAAGTCAAGCTAGGTTGGGGTGGCAGCTCAGTGGTTAAAGCCTCATAAGCAAAAGGACCTGAGTTCAGATCCCCAGATCCCACTTAAAAATGCCAAGTAGAAATGGCCAAAAGCCTGTAATTCCGGTCCGGGAAGATGGAGTTTGGGAAATCCCAGGACAAAGCAATAAGGAGATAGAGCAATCCAAGATTCTCCCTCCTTCCTCCCTTCTTCCCTTCCTTCCTTCCTCCTTTCCAGAAATACTTAGGGTATCACTCAGCACATAGTAAGTCCTACATAGGGGATTTACAAAAGAAGTCACTTAGTCTATGGGGAAGCAACTCCCTCATCCCCCACTACATGTGAGAAGCACTGAAGGCAGCCTCCTCAAGGTCACACGTCATAAATGACAGAGCCGGAGACCGGACCCTCTCTGATCTTCACCGATCCCTGCCCTACGAGGGACTCCTCCCTCCCCCCTGACTCTCTTGGCTTGGCTTCTTAATTCAGACCCCCGCCAGCCCCAGCCTTGGTCTGGATCATTCTGATCTACAGGAGGACCTGAAGTCGGGGCCACCAGGTAGCTGTGCCCCACCTTGGCCACTGTCCTCCCCTCATCCCCCCACCTGTGATGTTTTACAAGTTCCCGAGGCAGGGACCCTGGTGCCATCCAGGGTCCTGGTTATTCCCAGCACAGCACCCTGGCTTTGGGAGGCACCAGCAGATTGACAGCTGTGAGCTTTCCGACTGCGGCCAGCCGGGAGCAAGGCTGGTGCGGGAGGCGCCCACCACGGAGTCTCCGCTGATTTCAGAGGCAGAGTAGCTCCCTGGACAGTCCTTTCTGATTCCAAGGAGTCGGAAACCTCCCTCTGCTGAGGAGTCTTGGGACCCATGCACCGGACGGACCTCATTTCACAGCGTCCACGCCCTTCTAGAAACATGACCGAGGGTCGGATTTGTGAAGCAGATCTTTAAAACACGATCCGAGTGCCTTGCCAAGGAGTCGTTGAGGGAAGTGTAATTTTCATTTATTGAGCTTTCTTAAAGCACAGCCTTTCTGATTTGGGGATGACTGGATTTCAGTCTAGGAAGTGACGCTTTGCTAATGTGGACTTTGGGAAATTAATTGCTCTGCCAGCAGGCTGGGTCTGGCTTTGGGTACAGCTGGGAGATTTTGCATGAAGATACGTTCCTGTTCTGCCACCCCATCCTAACTCCTACCCATTGTGCTGGCTGTGCTCACCTTTCCTCCACAAAACGAGAAGGATCTCTTTGGGCTCACAATTTCAGAGTGTCCACAACGCAGCCGCTTGGCCCGTGTGCTGGGCGGGAACATCTGGTGGTGGGAACATGTGGTAGAGGAGTTTCTTCACCTCACAGTGGACAGGAAACAGGGAAAGGGAAACAGGAAGACACCTGGCAAGCCATGCTTCCAGGGACGTTTCTTCCCTTTCCCACGAGGCTTGGGAGGCTGGGAATTCAGGAAGCAAGATCCAGCCACAGAAGGGGGCCTGGTCAGAAGTTAAGTCACTGCCTCACAAGCAGAAGGACCTGAGTTCAGATCCCAAATCCTATGTAAAAACACCTGGTAGAAATGGTGGCGGCCTGAATTTTTGGCGCTGGAAGGTAGAGCCTGGGAAACCCCAGAACAAAGCCAAAAGGAAGTAGAGTAATCCACGGTGATTCCTGCAGCAATCCTTGGTTCTCTACAGACACACATAGTACCCTTTCTCTCTCTCTCTCTCTCTCTGTCTCTCTCTCTCTCTCTCACACACACACACACACACACACACACACACACTAAAAGGGGAGAGCTGGAAGAGATTGGGGGAAGGTCCAATGCTCAGCTGGGGATGGGGGCGGGGCTTCTGAGAAGACAGTGATTCCAGAGCCAACAAACACTGAGCCTGGAGCACAGGGGAGGATCTTGTCCCTCTGGCTCACAGATATTACTGTAAAGTCCAGTGTTTAAAACAGTGTGGCATCGACATGGGGGTCATGAGTGAGTCTGGAAATAAATCCATGTGCGTCAGGGGCAGAGCACACAATTCAAGATGAATTGCTGGGACCAGAGATTTTTTTTTTTAATTTGGGAATATTTATATATGCAAAACGGATGTCTTGGGAGAAGACCAAGTTTAAACATGAAATTCATTTTCACTTCATGTACACCTCAGATGCAGCCGGAAGAGATTTTTTTTTCACGGTGTTTTTCACGCACCTGTGTTTTGACTGCAGCTTGTCACATGCCGTCAGGCGCGGAGCTTTCCACTCATCAGCACTGCAAAAGCTGGGGATGTGTGACTTCGGGGATTAGTGGTGTTCTCAACCCGAGTGAAGGAGTCGCCCCGGACTAACGAGAGAGACGGAGCCGTCCTGTCAGGAATCAAATCAGCCAGATAATCCTTCCCTAACCACATTTAAGGACTTACTCTGGGTGGATCAACATAAATACCTATAGGGATGTTAGAAAAACACAGGAGGATGTGTTAAAGATCGAAGCCAACGTGAGGAGCAGAAATCAAAAAGGGAGACACTGACAACGAATCCATAGACCATAACAATACAGCATTCTGGGGGACCTGCAAGCGACCTAGATGCTCTTCAGTGGAAGGAGGAACTGCGGTACATCCAGACCATGGACGTTTATTCAGTGATAAAGAAAGAAATGAAGGGCTGGAGAGATGGCTCAGCAGGTCAAGGTGTCTGCTCGCAAACCTGGAGACCTCAGTTCGATCCCCAGAAGTGCACATGGTAGAAAGAGAGAACTGACTTCTAAAAGTTGTCCTCTGACCTCTGCCCATGTGCACCGTGGCAGGCATGTATGCCTCTCTTGCTGTGTCTCTGTCTCTGTCTCTCTCTAATAACTAAATAAACTATATTAAAACCAATGAGCCACCAGCTGCCTGAAGACAAGGGTTCTTAAGTGTGCATCTCTTTGAGACCAGAAGCCCCTATGGAGGGAGACATGCCACCTGACCCCAGCAATATGAAATTCTAGAAAAGGCCAAACTATC
Organism: Typhlomys cinereus; assembly: GCA_023101885.1. Classification (NCBI taxonomy): domain Eukaryota; kingdom Metazoa; phylum Chordata; class Mammalia; order Rodentia; family Platacanthomyidae; genus Typhlomys; species Typhlomys cinereus. The sequence goes on from JALPQD010000278.1 coordinate 1,297,269, forward strand.
AAGCCAGGAAAGAGATCACTGGCTGCAGGGGGTTGGGAGGCAAAAAGGCAGATCGAATAGCAGAGCTGGGGCAATCTCACCTGGCTTGGAGCTGTTTCTTTCTTTTTTAAAAAAGCTATTTATTTGGGGCTGGAGAGGTGGCTCAGAGGTTAAGCCTCTGCCTTGCCGGCAGAAGGTCCTGAGTTCGGATCCTAGACCCCACGTGTAGACGCCGGGCGGAAGTGGGGAGGGGGGGCGGCCTGCGCTTCTGGTCCTGGTAGGGCAGAGCCTGTGAATCCGGGGCAGAGTAAACAAGGAGGAGGTGGAAGCGTCCATGGTGGTTCCCGAATTCGCCCGTGGTTCTACACACACGTACACATACACATACACACACACATGCATACGCGCACAATTGAATAAATAATAAAAAAATTTTAAAAACTATTTATTTATTTATTTATTTATTTATTTATTTTGTGTGTGTGTGTGTGTGTGTGTGTGTGTGTGTGTGTGTGAATCGGAGGGCACCGTGTGTCCCTTTGGAGGGCCAAGGCTGACTGCAGGAATCATCCTGGATTGCTTCTACCTTTTTTGCTTTGCTCTGGTTTTTTTCCAGGCTCTGCCCCCCAGGACCAGAAGTGCAGGCCTGTACTGTTTCCACCTGGCATTTTTATGTGAGACTTGGGATCTGAACTCAGGACCTTCTGCTTGTGAGGCAGCGGCTTGACCCCTGAGCCACTTCTCCAGCTGAATCTTGGAACTATTTCTAATTGTAGTGATTGGTGGATACATGTCGCCCAATAGTGGTCAAGCCCCCATGCGCACTCAGCACCCTCAGTGAGCTTAAGGCATACTGAGGATGTCGGCTGATGACCCATTTGTCACCTTTGGCTCAGCTATGGGACCACGTGGCCCACCATAATGGAAGATGTGAATGAGAGTACTGGAGGAGGAGGGGCTGTTTATTTTTCACCTAAGTTTATTACTTAAAAAGAAAGATGTACAGGAAGGGGAATAGGCCATACAGAAAGAATACCTATAAGCACCGACAGTGTGTGTGTGTGTGTGTGTGCACGCGTGCACACACTTGGGCCACAGGTTAGCATGAGGTGTCTTCCTCTGTTGCTCTCCATCTTATTTTTTGTGAGGGGCTCTCTCACTGAACCCTGAGCTCAGCTGAGCTGTACATGAATTACATGTTTCCATTTGGTCCTTTCCCAAGACACCCGTTATGCATATGCAATGAACTTCGAGGAATTTTCTGTCTCCTCCTCTACTCTTGCAGCATGGGGCAGGGGATGGGGAGGTAACAGACGTGCCTGGTTTTTCATATAGTTGTTGAGTATCCAGACTCAGGCCCTCAAGCTTCCATGGTGTTTTCACTCTCGTTAACATGTTGCTGCAACAAAATGCCTGACCCCAACAAGCTTAGAGGAAAAAGCTTTAATTGGCTCACAGTTCCAGGATAAAGTCCATCACAGCAGGGAAGTCACAGCAGCAGGAACTCGGAGAAGCTGGTCCCGTCACATCCACAGTCACGGCAGAGAGCAGCGAGCACGTGTGTGCTGGACTTAGTTCTCCTCATTCTTACACTGCTCTGGTCTCCCGCCCAGGGATCCAGTAATACGGAATTCCCACAGTGTCCCACAATGGGCTGGGACTCCCCCCTCAATTAAAGCAAACAAGATAATCTCTCACAGCTGTGACCAGAGGCCAAGCTTAATCTAGAGAATTCCTCCGCATGAACCAGAGACCCGCCTCCTACTGTCAAGGGTGACAATATCAACCACCCCACGTGTCCAGCCCTTTGCCCACCGAGCCACCCCTCCCAGCTCCCTAAAGAGATAGATTTTTAGGAAATTGTGCACACACAAAGACAGGACCTAGACAAGCACTTTCAAAAGAGCGAAAATTAAAATAAAAATTATACAACTGGAAGATACCAGGTTTACCAGTCTAGGAGAAAGTCCCTCGCCCCTCGCTATGGGAAAAGCATCATTTTCCTGACCTCATAGCACCAGGTCTTTGTGAAACTTGGGGTGAATACTTTACGGAGTTGTCATAGTTAGGCACAGGTGTCAACTTGACTGTTGAGGGTTTGAGCTCTGGGCACAGTTGTAGAGAGTTGATGGTTGAGTTAAGCCCAGAGCAAACCTGAAGGAGATTGTCTAGCTGCTGGGGAAGACCCAGCCCATGGTGGGTGGGATTAGGCCCTGGATAAATCACAGAGAGCTGGTTGAGAGAGTCAGCATCCTTCTGTTCACTTGGCCAGACATGCTGGTGTGGCAAGTAAGGATTGTCCATCTCTCAGTCGTTATGTGGTGATGGTATGGCCAGTTCCCTCGGCCCTGGTGTTGGTGCATGCTCTCCCGTCAAGCTGGACTGAGAACTGTAACCAGGAGTCGTAAGAGAGAAGAAACCCTTGTTCCCTTAAGCTGTTTGATGGTCATTTATCAGCAACTATGCAGATGAACTGCAACAGGAGTTCCTGACAGGACCTCAGGTTGTGACATGGGCCACAGACAGCTTGGGATGCTTTCTCTTTCTCTCTCTTCTCTCTCAGTGACTGGAGTCAAGTTTGGAAGGCACATGCCGAGCTGGGTTGGAGGCCACGGCTCAGCTGTGGGCACACTGTGTGCTTTCCTCTTCCGTTCTGCTCTTGGGGGAGTCACATGAGTAAACGGCAAACTGACCGTGGTGGAATTATTTGCGCCATGGGAACTGGCAGGCACTATGAAGTAGTGCTGCTCCTCTCTGTTCCTTTTTCCTTCTTATTAGAGTGTTTAAGTATCCACCTCCTCTACTGAGATGCAGGATGCCCGTCTCTTTCCTCCCCCTGGGATGAATCCATAACCCAGAGCTTCTGAGAGAGAGAGAGAGAGAGAGAGAGAGAGAGAGAGAGAGAGAGAGAGAGAGAGAGAAGAGAGAAGGTACATGCACACGTGGAGTTTAGAAGACGTTTGGAAATCAGTCCTCTCCCATCATGTGGGCTGGGGGATGGAGCTCAGGTCACTGGTTTGCACGCAGTCATCTTACCTGCCGAGCCATCTTGCTGGCCTATCCATTCTCTTTTGAAATACTGACTCTATTCAAAATCCGTGAACTTGACTGCATGTCAGGCTCCAACGGAGCTTTTGAAAATACTCTCAAGGCTGCTTCGGTCTAATGACCTTCTGACACAGGTGTCAGCCGCAGGTTAACTCTGACCACGGTCTGCTTTTTCATCAGTACACAGCTAGCTCCCTCTGCTCATCCACTGATAGTTAAGTGGCTTCAACAGAGGCCGCGGGATCCAGGCTCTATAATATTCACTTATTAGTCCTTCTATAGAAGAAAGGTTTCTGGGCTAGACCTGTTTGCTTAAACTTTTTCCAGGGTCTCCTTGACCCCTGGGTTCCACTTATGCTCTCCCACCTGACTTCAAAGGTCGCCCCTCTGCCTCCTGGGCTTTGTTCTTCTTTCCTGAACCCCACACTCTCTCCCGACACTAACAGGACTACTTAGGGTTGGGACAAGCTCCCTCCCTGTCTATTTTCTGACTTGGGCTTTGTTCTCTCTGTCTCTCTCTGTCTCTCTCTGTCTCTCTGTCTCTCTCCTCTCTGCCCACAGGCCTCCTGGGAATGGTTGCGCACATGATGTACACACAGGTATTCCAAGTCACCGTGAGCCTCGGCCCTGAAGACTGGAGACCCCATTCCTGGGACTATGGGTGGTCCTTCTGGTAAGTGGCTTCTGACCTTCAGACTCCAGAGCTCGAGGCATGCTGGGTCTTCAGTACGCAGCCTAGGTGCCCAGGGCAGGGGACTGGGTTACCAAGGAATGGGCCTTGAGCACCCTCCAAAGGTGCTTTGAGACCCTAGAACAGGGGTGGGCAAATCCAACTCCCTGCCTGTTCGTTGGTTGGTTCATGATACTGGGGAGGGAACCCGAGGCCTCGCACACCCCGCTACTCAGCTGCACCCCAGCACTCAAAGTTCGAGCTGGTGCTTGCATTTGTGAAATGCTTGGAAAGAATCAAAGGACTAATTCTATTCGGCATTGTGTGAAATTGATAGGAAATTCAATGTCTGGTATGCATCATGGAAGTTTTCTCAGCGCACCACCTCACTCACAGTCAGCTGTTATGGGACGGTAGCAACTCTGAGTCTATGACAGTCGCCCTTGAGCCCTCAGCCGTCCCTGGCATCGAGAGGCCAGCTCTAGAAAGTAGCAATGGAGCTGATAGTCTGTGGAAAGTTTTAGGTGGTGGGAAGTCAATGAGGTTAGATGGGTCCAGGCAGGAACCTCCAAGGCAGAGAGAGGTGGTCAGCTGCTCTGGGTTGGGGTGCACGGGGAAGAGAATGTCAGGGAAGAGAATGTCAGGCCCGTTGGGCTTGTGCGTGAACAAGATTATTGATTCCTGGTTGTATCTGGGAAGCGGGGGGGGGGTAGTCTCTGGGTTCTCCCCATCCATCTAAGTGAGGAGACTTGTTTGCTCACAGCCTTGGTGAGGAAAAGCCCCCAGAGGCCTATGCCTCCATTTTCCTCCACAGGGTGATAGGTCTCCCCATTCTCCAGCCCTGGTTATGTTCCTGAGCATTCCTCTGATGAGCACTGGTCCTTTTCTCTCTCCCAAATGGTCAGGTGAGCTTGGGGAGTAACATCTGCCTAGTGGCTCAACTTGGCCAGACCCACCTCTGGAGATAGAAACGAGTTACAAACTCTCCAGATGCCAAGAGAGCTACTCCGTGTCTGCTTCAGGCATTGCTAGATCCAGGAGACCAGATTTCCTTACAGACCCAGAAATTCTTTCCCCTTTCCAGTCTGTTTCTTTTGCGATGGCTTCATTCTCAAGCGGTTCTCCTCCGAGTGGTAAAGTTGGTTATCACGCCCCATTCCAGGCTTGTATCTTACACAAGGTATAGTCAGCAGAGAATGTATGTGTGTGTTGGGGGCGGGTGGGTGGGTTCCAACCTCTCCAGCAAAAACCTTCACTGTGGCTTTCTCAAGCTTAGTGTAAAGCATGTGACCATCTCTAAGCTAATCGTCTAAGCCCTGGGGAGATGGAAGGTTCCAATGGGTCTGACCTATATCATGTGGTTCACAGAGTCCTCGTTCTTTAGACAGGGAGAAGAGAGTTCCCCAGTGAACACCAGAGGTGGTGGAGTAGGAAGCTGTCAGCAGGCGTGTGAATGTGTGACCACAGCTGTCTGCTACCCTGCCTGTCTTCCTGGTGCCTGGGGACCCTGTGGCCAGTCAGCTCACTTCCTGGGCACAGAGACTTCAGGGCAACCATCCTTCTGGGTGCTGCGAGACAATAGAGACTGAGGGCCTGCCCAGGAGTCCTGCTGAAGTTTTCGCTATGTGTCATTGTAGTGAAATTCCTCACCCAAGCAACTTTAAGAAACAGCTAACAGGGGCGCCCTTCACTGGGGAAGTGACAGAGGCAGGAGCTGGAAGCAGCTGATTTGCCTTGTATCTTCAGCAAGACAGAAGGTGGGGGGTCAATGCAGGCATGCCTGCCTGCTCACTCTTTCCATGCTTATATAGTCCTGGACCTCCTACCTAAGGGGCGGTCCAGGCCACAGTGGGAGGGTTTTCCCACATTAGTTATGCAATCAAGACAGTCCCTCATAGGCCCTCTCAAGAGGGCAGCTTTAACCCTGGCTTTTTAATCTCAGCCTTGACCCTAGAGAGCCCCTCTCAGGTGGGCTTGGAGGGCTGCCTCCTGGGTGCCAGGTTAATCATTAATACATCACACATCCCAGCAGTGCTCCAGGATGTGTGTTTCCATCTTCCTCCATTATGTCCCCCCCCCATTTCTAGGACATTGGCTAAGTTCTTGAGCACCCTCTGATAGGATGGCCCTCAGGGAGGGAGGGAGCTCAGGAAACCTGCCCGAGGAAATCCAGCCCTGGGTGACAGAGGTGGGATCTGACTTCTGGTGGTCCAACTCTTAGTTTTGCTGAATGGTGGACAGTCAGAAGATGACCCTGCATGTGCTGGGCACAATGTTGCTCACACACAGGGAATGCTCCATGCAGTAGGTGCTCCATGCACAGCTACCTGGGGAGATTAAACACACACCGAGACCTCGTGTTGCATATGTGGAAATTGAGGTTCAGAAAAGGTGGGACGCTTGTTCTGGGCCACACAGCCTGGCAGCTTTAAATCTATCCATCTATTATCCTCAAACTCCTACCTGCCTGTCCACTGAGGTTCTTGGCGTCCCCAGTTGAGCCTGCTGATTTCAACCTTAGGTCTTTCCCTCTAGCCTGGCTCCTTTGGTTACTCTGCCTCCCACGTAGCACCACATTCCCGGGGGACTTATGAAAGCCGCCCACCATGCAGCCCCGATTAGGGCTGATCCATTCCTCCCTGTCACCGTGGCCCGCAGAACAAATCAGAATCATTTTTCATCCCTCGCCTTTGGGGGCCTCGCCAGGGCCGCACTGTGCCATCGCTCTTGCTTAATATGTGTGAGGCCATTTGTCAAAATTCTGGCCCACCCCAGACACAGTGGAGGAGGTCGGTTCTGAGAGAAGCTGCAGCCTCTGGCTTTAGACCCAGCAGGAAGAAGGAGGCTGAGAGGCCATGGGGCTTGCAGCACTCGGCATCCCTTAGAGAGACACTTGTCTGAATCCTCGGCCTGTCGTGGTTGGGGTGTGCCCCCCCTTCAAGTTTCACCCTGACCCATGGAACTGGGTCCAGCGATAATACAGAAAGTGAGGTCCGAGGACCAGATTGGGTTCATCAGAGGCAACGCTGGCCGAGCCTCCACATCTTTAGCTGCACGATGGCAATAGCAGCTTCCACCGTGGGGCACAGAACCCCACCCCCTCTGGGTAGCTAACACATCATCCCAACATCTAGTCACTTTGAGGAAGACTGTGTCCTCTCACAGGATTTGGCGGGTTGACTGTGCTTGGTGGGCATCCTTGCTTGGGGGCTTCCACAGCAGGGCATACCGTGGGTGTCAGCTGGTGACCCCGGAGACAGCTAAGCACGATCCTGGAGGTCGAAACTGGCAGTGGCTGGTGGCTGAAGTGGCCTCTCATGCATGGCAGCCAGTCCGCAGGGAAATTCTCCCCACCCCACCCCCGCCAAGCAAGTGTTTGGAGAAACCCATGTGGAAGCTGCAGGGCTGGTGTGTGTAGTCCCCAGAGTCACACTGTCAAGTCAAGAGCAGGAAAGGTGCCCTCTTCCGTGTCAGTGGCCACAGGTGGAAGTGACGTCATGCACTGGGGCCTCGGCACGCCGCACATGCTCTCTGAATGCCACCCACGCTTGGTGGGCTTGCTGTGCAGGTGGCACAAGACCAGCTGTCAAATTCCAAAAACGGTGGTGATCATGAAGGTTATTCCTGCCACTGATGCTCATTGAGTGCCCTGTGCCCCACGTGTCCCAGAATCCAGTGCACTCTAGCGACCTTTCATTCAGCTCCCTGGCTTTCCCTTAGTCTATCCTGGACAAACCAGGGCTAAGCCATGGTGGGCACCAGGCTGAGTGGAGTATTCTCCACTGGGGGGGGGGTCTTCATCCTGTTCTTTTTCCCCTGGGGAAGAACCATTGTGCCCACTTTGGGATCAGGAAGCCAATTCAGACAGGGTAGAATGTAGGCTCAGGGTTGGGTTCTGTAGTTTGCCGCTGACCGCGTGTAGTCCCGGCTGAATCAGCCTGTGAGAGGATCAGCTGAGCCTAAAGCTGTGTGGTTTGTATTTTCTAACGAACTCGGACTCTTACGTAACAGGGCTGGTGTCTGGCCTGTGCCCAACCTTGGTGAGTTCACAGCACAGCCCAGGTAGGATGGTTAGAGGCTGCGCATCTAACCTCCAGCTTGCTCCACCACTTCTTTATTACTTGCCTGACCCTGCCTGGAAGATCCACAAAGAGTGCAATGTCACCCAGGCATATAGATTTATTTTATATTTTATTATATTTTGTATTTTATCAAAATACAGAAGGATGGAAAGGGGTCCCCCCGCCTCACCATGTGTAGTGAATCCTATGTCAAGCAGTTACTTTGCAGATACCCCAGAGTTGTAGACTGCAAGCTAGAATAGCCAGATGTGGGGGTGCATGCCCATGGTCCCAGTGCGTAGGAAGTGGTAAATAGAAAGGTGTGAGTTTGCGGTCAGCCTGGGCTTCCTGTGGACCTAGAATGCCCAGAGAGGGTAAGTAGTTTGGTTCAGAGCACCTAGGAAGAGACTAGTGAGTTGAGTTGCAGAAGGTACTGTGCCCCGTCCTAGCAGTGCCTTGTGTCTGGTCCCTTGTCTCTGTGGCGTAAGGGGCCTCACTGCCAGTCCACATCCCATCCTCTTCCATCTTCATGACCCCAGTGGAAGCTGCATGGGGGGGTCTTCCCTTGCATGGGGGGGTCTTCCCTTGCATGGGGGGGTCTTCCCTTGCATGGGGACTCACATCTTGGCAAGTGGCTCTGCTGTTGTGCGCCTGGGGTTCTAAGACCCTGGGGAGGTTTCACTGGAGCGTCCGGTTGAGTGGAAAGACCGTGCGCAGTGCGGAAGCTCGCTCTTACTCCTCTCGGGGCACGTGCCCCACCCTTCCTTTCTTTAAGATCAGGGCAAGGAGAGTGGCTGCTCGTGGGTTGGTGCCCTGGTGGCAGCCCACAGGGTCTACCTGGGCCCTCAGATCTGCCATCTTTCAGCTCTTGATGCCCTTGGGCTCCGAAAGTGGTCTGAGATGGGCATTTTGTGCCTTGCCACATCCCTAACGGTGAAGAGTGCCCCCAGCCTGCGGTGGCCTGGAAGGGCCTTCCTTGCCGGTCAGTTCCAGGCTGCCACAGCCACAGTCTGGAGTCCCTGAGCAGCTGATGGCCCCGCGCCTCCACACTGCCCTTCAGCTGCAGGCCTTTGCAGTTCCCGGAGGGCAGAGGAGGTGGACAGCTGCCTCCTCTCTGGCTGCTGCCTCCCTTCTCAGCCCCAAGTGTCTACTCGGCTCTGGGCTCTGAAAACCAGGCCATCCACCCCCAAACTCTACCGAACCTGCTCGGCAGAGTTCCAACCCCCAGAGGTTTAAGGATATGGACTGTGAAGACACCTCAGGGTTCTGGAGGAGAGGGATAAAGAAATGAGGGTCCCGGACACGGCCCGAACCCCATGTTCTTCCATCTCCTCTGCTCACGCCAAGTCCATGACCGTGTGTTTGTGTCTGTCTGGTTTTGTTCCCTGTCTTCAGTGTTTCTCTTGTTTGTTCCACGACAATTTATTGAGCAGTTGCTATGTGTTAGGTACTCGTCTATGTGACTAGATAGAACAGGAACCAAACCAGCTTCTGCCACTTCCGGGAAGTGAGGGCAGACAGCTTTTTCCCGGCTTCTCCTGCTGGTGCACAGCCCAAATCCTCAGCTAGCTGCACATTCAGCGGGTGTAGGGAGAAGGCTCTGGAGGGTGGAGAGAAGACTGGATGCTGATCCAGGCGCAGCCTTCTGTTGAGAGCCTGCTGATGTCGGATCTCAGGGCAGCGTGGAAGGACATCAGCAGCAGCAGCATGACAGAGTGAAGCAACCGGCAAGAGCCGGCTTTCTCCAGCCATGATTTCAGGAGAGGACCAACCTCCCGAGACAAGAGACTGTCAGGCTTAACTGTCCCGAGCAGTCGCACATCCCAGAGGAAAGTCTTTCGAGGTCCCGATTTAGGCGACTGTGGCCTCAACCCCAGCAAGGTCCCCAGCTAGCAAGCTAGGCTAGTGTGGAGCCAGTGGAAGAAGCCCCACCCACCAAGTAATAGCAAAGTCCTGGGCTGGGGAGATGCCTCTAGGGTTAAAGCCTTTGCCTCCCAAGCAAAAGGACCTGAGTTCGGATCCCCAGATTCCATGTGAAAATGCCAGGTGGATATGGTAGTGGTCTCCAATTCCAGCCTTGGAAAGTAGAGCCGGGGAAGTCTGGAGCAAAGCAATAAGGAGGTAGATGATTCCTTGTCAACCTGATGTCACCCTTGGGTCTCCACAGGAACAGGCACGTGCACACGTGCACGCACGCACACACACACACACACACACACACACACACTATAAGCCAAGCCCCTCCCACCGAAAACAGGGGTACCCAGGGGAATGTGGACTTCTCCGGACAATAACAAGGTTCTGTGCTTTTGGCTGGGAGGTAATAAAGGATGCCAGGTGAGAGCCAGGGGCTTTGCCAGGGCATGAGAGTGATGGAGCCCCTTCTCAGGGTGTCAGGAGGCTGCTGGATAGCAGACTGAGGACTCCTGCTAATTCTGGCCACAGAGGCGTCAGTAGAGGTGTGACTGGAAGCAGCCAGAGACTTTCGCGTGCTTGAATGTCAGCAGTGCCCAGTGGGAAACTTGGCCTTCTGTCTTTACCTGGAAGATACTGAGGGCACGGGTCTCCCTCTTCCTCTGGCAGAGTGGTAGCAGAGGAAGCCAGCCTAAAGCAGAAGGTTAAGTGAGACGCAGGATCTCAGGAGGAAGATTCTGCTCCAGAACAAGCAGAATGGTTCTCATTTGTGATCCCAGCGGACTGAGGCGGAAGGAGCTATGTGAAGCTTCAGGCCAGCCTGGGCTACACAGTTTCCAGGTCTGCCCAGGTTGTAAGGTGAGACCCTGTCTCAAAATTAATTAACTAATTAATAAGTCAGACAAAAATCCTCACTAAGGTAAACTAAACAAGAATCACCCAGAATGCCAGGGTCACAGACAATATGCTTACCACTCCAAGGAGATCTTAACTTGAATGAAAAGAGAAAATTCAATAAGTTCTTCTACGGAAATGACAGTGGGGCTAAGAATTATCTGATAAGGGCTCATAGCAGTCATCATTCAACAAGTAACCAATTCAACATCCTTGAAAAAAATGTAGAGACTCAAGAAGGAATAGAAGATGTAAAGAAAAACCAAGTGGAAATGGTAGAACTGAAAACGCAATAACTGAAAGGGAAAACCCAATGCTTGGTCTCAATGATGGACGGAAGAGACATGAAATCATGAACTTTGTTAGAGGACCATAGAAATGACCTGATCCAAACAGCAGGAGACAGAACTCTGTTAAAGAGAATGTAGCCACACGGACCTGTGGGCTGTAACACAAGGTCCACAGTGGAGTTCCGGAAGGAAAAGAGAAGAGGGATGGGGCTAAAAGATACTAAAAGAAATGTCTTGAAACTTTCGAAATTTTGTAAGACAAAGCTGGGAAGTCGAGGAGCTGAATGGATTTCCATATAGTAAGATCCAAATGATTCTACACCAAGGCACAGCATAGTCAAACTTTTAAAAAGTGAAGTACAGTGGAGCTGGAGAAATGGCTCAGGAATTAAAGCCTCTGCTTCTCAAATAGAAGAACCTAAGGTCAAATCCCACTTAAAAACACCAGGTAGAAATAGTGGCAGCCTGAACTTCCTGCCCTGGAAAAGCAGAGCTTGGGAAACTCCAGAGCAAAATAAAAAAGAGGTAGAGCAATCTAGGATGATCCCCTGAAGTCATCCATGGGCCTGCATAGACACGCAGAGCGCCCTCTGTACACACAGATACAGATGTACACAGAGACATATGTCACATGTGCCAAAAATAGATAAATAAAATATGGAAATGGTTTGATGGTTCAGTCAGTAAGAATGCTGGTCACCAGACCTTGTGACTTGAGTTCGATTTTGGGAGACCACATGATAGATGGAGAGAACCGTTTTCTGCAAGCTCCTCAGACCTCTACATGCACACCATAGCATGGCATTCATGTGTGCACAATCATACACAGTCACACAAATGAAGTACATTAAGAAAAAAGCCAAGTTGATCGAAGGCAATGTTGTAGCAGTGAGGAGAGAAATAAATCTAAGGGAAAAATTCAAATGGCAGTCAGTGGGTTTTACATTGAAATTGTGGAAGTCAAAAGGTCTAGCAAAATATATTTCAAATGCTTAAAGAAACGAGGTGTCATCTAGGTTTTTTTTTTTTTTCTGAGATAGGGTCTTATGTAGCCCAGGTTGGTCTCAGACACACTGTAGCTGAGACTAGCCTTGAACTTCTCCTGCCTTTTCCTCCTGGTGCTGGGTAGAGACTGACTTTGGAAGATTAGCGCCGATCTCCCTCTAGATGCAGTGTTAAAGTCCTGTGGTGTTTGTTCCACCCCTCTTATGGGTCTTTTGACTTCACTGTACTCTCCTCCAACAAGTACTAGCAGATGCTTCGACTCCATTACCTGACTGTGGTCATGCAGGATGGGAGTCAGATTTGTCAAAGTTCAGATTTGTGCATGTCAACTAACCCCTCCCAACTCATTTATGCAAAAGAAGGGAATTTACACAAAACACATGTATAAGAACTTTTGTTGCTGGGCTACAGAGATGGCTCAGGGGTTAAGATCTGCCCCCCAAGCAGACGGACTTGAGTTCAGATCCTGGATCCCATGTAAAAATGCCATGTGGAAATGACAGCAGCCTGTACTTCTGGCTCTGAAAGGTGGAGTTTGGGAAACTCCAGAGCAAAGCAAAAAGGAGATAGAACCAATCAAGATGATGCCCGAAGTCACCCTTAGTCCTCTGCAGGGACACATAGAGCTCTCTCTCTCTCTCTCTCTCTCTCTCTCTCTCTCTCTCACACACACACATACACACAAATAAAAATAATAAAATAAATAAATTATAAAGGACTTTTGTTGCTTATTCAGAAAACTCATGCAAACTGGCTTAATGGGAAAAAATCTGAAAGAAGACACTGTGCTCCCTAACTGGCGAGCCCAGAGACAATGATTTTAACTCCCTGATGGTTCTCTTTCTCCTGGGTCAGCTTCCTTCTCAGTCCAGGTGGTCCAACAGTCCACCAGCTAAACAGTCCATCAACCAAACAGCCCAGAAGAGCAATGAACCTCAGTTTTCCATATCTCCCATGATGGGGTCTCCTCCATCAGATGTGGACCATGTGCTCATCCTGGAGCCAATAACTGAAGCTAGGCCTAATCATGTGATCACCTCAGAAGTGAGGGACAAGCCGGCTCCATCAAAATTATGTGGCCCGAGAGGAGGAAATGAATGACTCAAAGAATGGAGGTGTTCTTATCAGAATCCAGAACCAGTACCTGGCAGAACCCAGAACAAGTCCACATCTTCATTCCTTAGCTTCAAGGTCTGACTTTCCATCTCATTAGTACAAAGGGACACCCAGATTGGATGGTCATCTTTGGCCTGATTGTCCAGCCCTGGTCTAGTAATCTATGAGTGTGTGTGTGTGTGTGTGTGTGTGTGATAGAGAGAGACAGAGAGAGTGAGTGAGAGAGAGAGAGAGAGAGAGAGAGAGAGAGAGAGAGAGAGAGAGAGAGACTGGGCTCTTTGTTGAGTAGAGAAGTCCTTAGAGAGGCAAAGCTGACACTTTAAAATCATGATAGACACATGGCTTCTGGAAGATCTAAAGTAACTACTTCTCATGAAGAAACCAGAGGACTCTGTTAATGGGAAGGAAATTCTCTTTTGAAAAGGCTGTGCCCTCATATTTTTCCCTCGCTTTCCCTCTGGAGTTCTCTGGGGCTCTCATCAGAAGGATCGTCCATTCTGACCACAGGAAGCAGGGATGGTGGTATTCAGAGACATGCTGCGTAAGCTGTTGGCAGAAAGAGGCCTAGGGCTCTCAGGCAGGGTGGGATTGAAAGAGTAAAGCTGACCTCATGATAGGAGGGAGAACCAGTCAATGAGAAAGAAATGAGGAAACAGGGACCTGGAAACCAGGCCAGGTATGTTAGAACCAAGCAAGCACCCCACTCCTGGTACTAAACATGAATGCACAATTCTGGTCAGAAGAATCAGGCATAAGACAGAACTGAAGCCTTTCTGGGTGGGATCCCAGGGTCCACAGCTCCTCTCCCTTTCTTGCCAGGTATGGTTAGGACAACTCCTTTGACTTTGGGCTGGACTCAGCACATGTCAGGAAGGGCAGCCCAGGAGCCCAGCTGCACAAGGAAAGGTGTGAGGTAGACAGCCAAGTTTAATGATTGCCTCTTTTAATCCATGCAATGATTAAAGGAGAAGGGATGTTGCAGCTACCTTTCTTTCTGCTGCTGTGAGATAAAGATCAAACACAATTTAAGGAGGGAAAAGGAGATTTACTTGCCTCATGGTTCCAGAGAGAAGATACAGTCTGTTATGGTGGGATTCTATAGCAGAAGGCATGACTTGGAGATGGTTCAGGTCACAGCCATCATCACGGAGACTGAGAGATCAAGGAACAAACTAGAAGTAGGGCCCTCCTTCTCTGATTGTCTTCCTTCAGCAAAGCTCCACCTCCTAAAGTTGCCACTACCTTCCCAAACATATCAGCTAAGGATTCAAATACATGAGCCTGTAAGGACAACTCCTGATCAAAGCATGACAGCAAATGTGAGGAATGGAAGCCACAGAGGTGACATGTGTTCTCCAATGCCACATGAGAACAATGGCAACCCAACCCTCATGCATGCTCCCCCATTTTCTCCATCATCAATTTCAACTGATGTCCTCAGGCATTTCTTCAGCACCCCAATTTCCTACAGTGTGTGCACACATGCCACCCTTCTGCCTCGTGCCCCCATGGCTCTACGTGCATTCTTCCCTTCTCTTGGAATGCCCTTCCCTGGCCAAGTCCCCCTCATCCTGCCACGTGTGAGCATCACTGGCTGTATCCTTGGTAACTGTACCTAGTCTCCACTCCCTTTAGAGAGAACCTCTTCCCTTCTTGCTCTCCCCTTCTTGCCTCTTGGTCATGATGTCTGCATCATGATGTTCAAATCCATCTTTTTCTCTCAAAAATGCCAAGTGGGACAGGGACCAAGTCTCAGGGCCCACAGCTGTGCAGAGCGAACCAATGTTGGGTGGCTCGGGCTTCCTGTCCCTACCCATGCTCACCATGGCATCTCTCTCCTGGTCTCTTGGCAGCCTGGCCTGGGGCTCGTTTACCTGCTGCATGGCGGCTTCTGTCACCACGCTCAACTCCTACACCAAGACGGTCATTGAGTTCCGGCACAAGCGCAAGGTCTTTGAGCAGGGTTACCGGGAGGAGCCGACCTTCATAGACCCCGAGGCCATCAAGTACTTCCGGGAGAGGTCAGTGTACAGAGGGTCAATTCTGGCCCAGTACTGGGAATCTGAGGCTCAGGACCTGACCTCACTAGCCACAATACCCCATTGCAGGCTGAAGACAGTGGTCTAACTGAAGTGGTCCAGGGGACCGTGGAGGTGACGGGGTAGACTGGGTGAGGCAGAAATTTCTGGAATATGAAATGTTCTGTGAACAGAAAGGTGTCCAGATCCGTGACCAGGTGATGAGGAATCCAGAAGGAAACAAAATTTGAGTGTCAGCCATCTGGCCACAGGTGACCTTAACCATGATCTAGTGGCTGGGAAGGTTTCCTTCTCAGGCCTTTCTCATGCATGGGATAAAAAGATCCAGCAGTTGATTGGTGATGGACACCAGAGGAGAACTTCTCCTCAAGGCCAGGGACAACTCCTGGTTTTCGGAGACTCCAGAAACCAGCTGGGTGACTTGCTAGATACATGAGTACATGGATGGGGGATGGATGGATGGATGGATGGATGGATGGATGGATGGATGAATTAAATGGATAGATGGGTGAGCGGATGAGTGGATGAATGGAAGGATGGATGATAAACAGGTTAATAGATAGATTGACCAGTGGACTGTTGAGTGGGGGAGTAAATAGATGAGAGGGTGGATGGTTGACTGGATAGATTGAATGAGTGGGTGGGTGGATGAGTTAGATGGATGGATGGGTGAGCGGGTGTGTGGACAGGTGAGTGGATGGATAAACTGAATGGATGGATGGGTGAGTAGGTGGGTGGATAGGTGAGTGGGTGGGTAGATTGAATAGATGAATGGGTGAAAAGGTGAGTGTGTAGTAAGAAGGTGTGTTGGCTGGTCAGTAACTGGATGGACAGATAGGTAAGGGAGGGATGTATAGGTGAGTGGGTGTATATGTGGATGTATGGATGGATAGGTGAGTGGTTGGATGGGTAGATGGATAGTCATGTGACTGAATAAGTAGGTGAGTATGTGGATGGACGCCTAGTTAGGTGGGTGGATATGTAGCTAAGCAGTTAGGCAGATGGATTAGCGAGATAAGTGAAGGGAGGGATTTGTGACGGAACAGGCAGGCATATGGAAGAGTGAATGATGGGTGTCAGGATTCAAGTCCCCTAGAACAGGACTTCTCCAGACAGCTGTTTTGTGATAGACTCTCATAGCATCAGCTGTGGGAATCCTGGGGTTTCTGAGCACAACCCTTCCATAATGTCTCAGGCCAGTGGCTCTGAATATACCTGTTCTGCTCTCCTCTTGATGATGTTTCTGGACATCCTGAGCCGCTCCCATGAATAGTTGCACTGCTTTGCCCTGACTAGTGCCACCAAGCCCTGCTTTAGCTGCTGGAATGTCTTCTTGGCCATGAGGGGTTCTGCCCTCCTTCTGCATGGATGGGGTGCCCCCCAATCACAGCCAGCAGTACCCTCAGTGCTCTGTTCATCCCCAGGCCTGCCTCAGTGGATGATAGCAGAGACAGAGATGCTCTGACAGGCCCTGTCACATTACACAGCTCATCCTTCCTGAGCCCTCACACTATGGGGCACAATAACAGCAGATCTAGGACTGGGGTCTCTCTGTTCTCAGGGTTTCTTCTTGGACTGACTCTTTGAGTGCTGGGAACGGGACCCAGGCTTCATGCTTCATGCATGCTAAACACACATTCTCCCACCAAGTAGAGTAGTCCTAGGCCAGAGCCTGCCTCATGTGGAACCCAGCCGTATCCAGACATCTCACAGCATGCTTGCGATCTCCCTGTGAAGTGAGTGGCATTAGCTCCTTTGATGGTAAAGGAAACCATGGTTCAGAGATATAAAGACACTTATTTCGGGTAGCACAGTCAATGGAGGAGATGGGTCCCAGGTCTGTGCAGCTCAAAGTCTGAACGTTTTCAAAGCTGGCCACGCCTCAGTCCATCAGTTCCCTGGGACGAAAGAGGCGGAGCCAGTATCACTGGTCTTCTTGTGACCCACTGGGCATGTCCGTGCAGTTCTCTAGGATGCTGTGCAGACTGGGGCTGCTTTACTGCAAGAGCTGGGACCCTCAACGTGAGAAGGTCTCTGGTCTGACAGCAGATCTTGGTCAGTGGGTGGGGCGTGCTGGAATGTCTAGGATGGTGATGCTGTCAGCTGCCTAGGCCAAGATGGGCCACCCGAACCTGAGCTTGCTCTACACCACCCCCTAGAGGCCTCCAGTGAAACTATGTGCTTGGTCTACACTTCCCCCTGAAGGCCCCCAGTGGAACTATGTATTTGTTCTACACTGCCCCTAGAGGTTCCAAGTAGAACTGAGCACTGGGCAGGAGCCCACCCTTCATACTCCTCTCCTTTCCTCTCCTGGGACTCCTCCTAGACGAGTCCTGCACCTGAGTCCTTGAAACTCGAGGGGGGCAATGAGCAGAGGCAGTGACTCCAGGACCACACCATCAGGGTGTGAGGACCAACAGAGGGACAAGGGCTCTGGGCTGTACAGCCAGGAACTGACTTTGCCAGGAGGCCACGTGTAAGACTTGCAAGCAGAAGCCGAATGTGTATGTCGCACGGGTACTGATCCATCTGAACGCTCTACTGGTCTGACCCTGTCTTTCCCCTGCTGAATTCTTTCTGCCCCTTGGGCGCTTCCTTCTCCTCTGCCTCTGGACATTTGCTGTGCTGTGCTCTACCCAAGGTGCCTTCCAGCTGGCTTAACCTCCCCTTTCACTCGTCTAGGTCATCACCCATACAACCCAGCAGTATTTTACCTTTTCATTTGTTGCCTGTGAGTTTAGGATAGAAGGTCTTGACTTTGCGCTGGGGAGATGGCTCAGGGGTTAAAATCTTGTTCTCACCAACGAAAGGACCTAGTTCACCCCCTCCCCCCAGATTACAGGTTAAAATGCTGGGTGAATATGTACACACGCTTGCACACATATGTACATCTACCTATATGCACAACACACACACACACACATATAGACACAAGGAAGGTCTTGGCCATTTTATCTCCCACCCTATTCCAAGCCCCTGGGATTGTGCTAGCACCCTGTAAGGGCTCATCAAACTTTCCTAATGATTTGGTGACTCTTGGGAGGGCTCGGCACCACCTCCCTTTTAGCCTGATTTCACTCGAGCCCCTCCCCCCACTCCAGACAAGGCAGTTCCAGTGCTGGGTGAGGAGCTCAGTCCCAGGCATGTGGGGACTGGAAGGAGGTGACACTCAGCGCCCACACCTGCCCTCCAACAGCCTGATGCCCACAGGCGCCTGAGCACCGTAGCTGGCTATCGCCACGTCCGGATAATCCACCTGGGGAAATCTTGACCCATCCCGCCCGAGAGTACCTCAGCCCTGGTGTGCCTCACCAAAGGCAGCCGTGGCTCTCGGTGCCCCAGTTCTAATGGTCCCTGGCCGCTCGGGTACTAGATGGATGGCGCGTGGCAGCATATGTGCTGAGGGGCGCTTTGCACATTCATAAGCCGAGCATTGCGCGGAGGTTCGTCAAATTTCCTTCCCTCCACTGAGAGCATCTTGGCTTCCAAGTTCTGTTCTATTTTCTTCCTCCTTTTCCCCCCTTTCCCTGCTAGCAGCTCGCAGCTCATGAATCTTTGCAGCATAGGTTTGCAGGGCAGCTCAGCGGCAGGGCTGGGAGCCCCCGCCGTGGTCAGCATCTCTACTGCTGCGGCCAAGGACACAAGGAAGGGGAACCTGAGGGGGGGACAGAGGGCGCTGTGGGCGGTCCCTTCGCTGCTGTGTGAAGGAGCTATGAGGCACGGGGACCCCTCCAGATCTGAGTCTTCTGGTGCACGAGGGGAGCCCAGAGTTGTCGGTGTCTTGGTCTGACATTTGATCTCCCCATGGCAGGCTGGGCACAGTGCCAGACAAACAAAGGCTGTGTGTGTGTGTGTGTGTGAGAGAGAGAGAGAGAGAGAGAGAGAGAGAGAGAGAGAGAGAGGATCTTTTCTACCAATGCTTCTCCCAAAGTGGGACAGGAGTTAGACACTCAGCTTTGGATGGATTGCTAATAATTGCTTTGTCACAACTCAGCCTGGCTGACGGCTCCCAAACACCTGAAATGTGACTCCATTCATTTCCATGGCACCTCTGGGAGGTGTAGGAAAAAGCAGCGTCCTCATTTATAGACTCAAAGTCGAGGCACAGAGAGGTGAAGCAATTTGTCCCCGGTTACGCAGCTGGGCAGTGTCAGAACTGGGATCCATCCCAAATCATAGAGTCCCCATGCTGCGCAACTTGTGACTTGGTGACCAGTATGTGGCAGGCATGGAGTGACCTGGGCACACGGGGTGGTGGTGGCAGGAAGAAGCAGAGGAACCACAGAGTGAGAGGCAGGTGGGTGGATGCCGAGGGGAGGCGTGGGTGCTAGGATGATGTGGGGGGGGCTCTGCCTGTTCTGTTCCCATCAGGAGGGGAGCCTATGTCCCCTCCAGCAGCAGTAGCCGGCTGATGGACAGAAGCACTCGAGCTGTCCCTTCCCCATCCCACCCGCTGCTGCCATCCTAGGTCCTGTCGGGAATCTCCAAGAAAACCCAGGGAGTGTGTGAGGAGCAAGGAGCTGGTGGGCAGGTTCTGAATGGTTCAGGGCTTTGAAGTGTAGTATGTGTGCATGCGCATATGTGTGTCTGTGCAACCATGTATGTGTATGCATGCATGCATGTCGTCTGTGTGCATGCCCACATGCAGTGCACATGTATGCATGTGCACATGCACGCATGTTAGCACATGTTCATCCTCATGGGAAGGGGCTGGGATGTCCACAGAATGCCTTGCAAAGGAAACACCCAGTGCTCAGGCCCCCAGGAGCCTGGGTGCTCCGGGTCTGAGAAATGCCTAGAATGCTGTTGTCCCACTGTCACCCTGCCTGCCATCCCCAGGGAAGGCGTCTTAATTGGTCTCCTGAGGGGCGGGCAGAGCTGCTGAAGAAAGGTAAATATTTGCGGGTTGCCGCAGACCAGAGTCGCGGCCTCGAGACCAGGGCTCCCCAGGACCGGGCGGAGAACAGAACACACGCGGCTCCCTCTCGTCCGAGTGTATCCTGAACCCGTTTATTGAAACTTTTGTGACAACTTTTATACAGAAAATTTTGGGGTAAAGAATGTTACACCTACAACAGACATATAATTTTTTAGTCAGCAAAAATCACCTTCAGGGTGGACATTTTTTCAAGAACCTAACCCATTGCTTCAGGGCAGAGGCACTTAACAGAAACATTCTCTCAGTATTTCCAAACTTATCTAATCTATAGTGCTTCACCGGATAGCTATGGGGCTGAGCCCACATTTTAACTGCTTTTTTAAAATACAGAGGCAGAATGATCTCCTTTTGATTTTAGCAAGGAACATATTTTACAATTAACTATAGGAGTCCCCAACTCCCCATAAGTCCCAGCATGAGCTTTTGCTGTTGTCCTCTCCAGGTTGATACTCTCAGTCAGGCAGGTCGACATAGGCATCAGGCATGGCAGCAGGTTCTAACTTGGGAAGATGTATGCAGCTCATGTAGTCTCTACTATCCAAGCTTAAACCACATCTCTAAGGGGGGGCCTTGACTTGGATACTCAAGGCCCATAAGCTATAGCTGGTTCTGTCGATGGAACACTGAGGTATGCACTGAAGAAATCTTTAAGCAATATAATTATTAAAAGAATAACTTCTATAATAGCATCCTTCTATTCCTTTAATAGTAAGGTTGCTTATGTCTTCCTTTGAGGAATTCCAGAAGTGTATTGCCATCATTTAGATGACCCATCTGTGAACCATGCATACTCCAAACCTGGGGTCCAGTCAGGCCCCATATGCCGAGGGTGTCTCTTTCGAGGGTGTCTCTTTCGGGGCGGAGGCGATCATTGGTGGGAGTGCACTCAGATGGTCCATCTCTGTGATTTCTCATAAGAGTGCTGTTTGGGGTAGGAAAGACACGGCCCCCTTTGCTTCTGACATGGATTCTCCCAGTTTGGATTGCAAATACCATCTCCAGGGGCAGTCTTGGCATCTAGACTTTCTGGCATGATGGTCTCTTCCTTGGCCTTCAGCCAGGGTAAGAGGGTATCACAGTTTCTTTTAAGGTTCTGGTGGACTGAGAGCATAGTCTTGTACTTCTGGAATTTCTGAGTTAGTACGTAGGTGGGAATTTTACCCACCTATGTTTTAAGACTCTAGAAGTTATTCTCTAATTTCCTTAAAATCAGTGCACACATTCTGATTAACAAGTCTACTTATTGTAAATGACTAGACATGAAATTTCTATTTAGTATTTGACTGAAACTTAAAAAGCAGGCTTCTTCTCTAGAACAGAGAGCAGGAAGCTAGTTCCAAAAAACCCTAAGAAAGGGCACTCCTAAATTCCAGAAGGATTCTTCCTGCCAGAGGCAAAACTTGAATTATCCCAAACAAAACCTAGGTAAAAATGCTTAGCACCTGTCCCTGGACTTTATTGTGGCATATCGAGAAATTCCTAGCACTTGCCCATGGGGTTACTGTGACCTTCCCAGGGAACAGGCTTTAGGCCTGAACTGGGAAGAAACACCAAGACCTGACAATTCCCATATTTTTCCTTATTTCTCTAAAATAAAGCCATGTCCTTATCCCAAAACATGTTAGTTTGAATCCACCTTTTCCAAACTGAGACATATTCTACCAGATTAGTTGGATAGGAGCGCGGCAGCGGGTGGGAGTGTTCTGGAATGCTTAATGTTCAGATCTGGCTTAGCAGCGTGAGCAAGACCATGGAACCTGTTGGGTCGGAGCTTGGAGAGAAGCCAGCTGGGCTGAACAAGCACCCCACCTCCCTGTGGGGACCACAGCCCGTGGGGGACACAAAGCCTCAGAGCTGCTGGGGGGGCATCCATCCTCCCATGTCTCTGCAGGGGGCCTGTGTAGCTCAGGTCACTTCCCTCCACTGCAGCGAGCTTGTCTTGCTTTCCAGTCTGTCCTGGCACTTGGAGCCACAGGGGCTCAGCAGTGGAAGCATTGGCAACAGGATTGCCTTGAGGGGAAGCGGAAAGTCATCCTGGTTCCCTGCAGCAGCCCTGTGCCTGCGTGTAAACCCTGAGTCTTTGTGGAACCTGGCTTAGGGCTAGCTGTGCAAGCCAGGCTTGGAGGACAGGATGCCAAGCCAGTGACCTGGAAGGGTGAGGCTGGAAGACTGTAAAAGAGGAAGAAAGGAAGGGAGGGAGGGAGGGAAAATAAGAAGGAAGGAAGGGGGAAAGAAAGGATGGGAAGAAGAAGGAAGGAAGGAAAGAAAGAAGGAGATAGGGAGAAAGTAAGGGAGGGAGGGAGAAAGGGGGGACTGGAGGGAGGGAGGGCGGGAGGGAGGAAGGGGGGATGGACCTCTGCAGATCTCTAGGTAAGGGTCTTCCATGAGCCCCTTCGCCTCTGGCTGGCAAGGTGGTGGCTATTGCCTCACAGTTGACTGGCAGGATGCTACTGTTTTGGGGATCCCGTCTCTCTTCCGCCCCTCCTTGAGCTCTCCCTCCGGGCAGGGCGGGAGGGCTCCCTGTCTGAGAAGGCACGTGTGGCGCACTCATCTGGCAACACGGGAATTTCGTTTATTTGTTTTTATTTTTATTTTGCTCTGTGAACTGGCAGGAAGGAAGCCCTTCTGAAGAGAGCCTCGGCTAAACCCTGGTGCCGGCAGGAGGCGGTGGTGCGGAACGTGTGCACTCAAAGACCTCGTACATGGTTCTTTCCCTCCCTGGCCAAACTGCTTCACAGGCCAGGCCAGATCAGAGACTGGTGACGGGTCAGCTAGGGTCCCCCGTCCTCCAGGACTGTGTTCCTTATGCCTACTTCTGTCCTTGGTGTAAATCTAAACCCCATGTCAGCACTCCGAAGATGGGTCTGGGGGTGTCTTTAGATCTCTTTATCTTTTCCTCTTCCCCCCATAGACTGCTCTGAATACTTCCCTTTCTCTCCTTTGCGTGTGGAGTAGAAACCACCCCAAAGCTTTCTCCTTGGCTCACCGGGATCAGGGGAGCTCCCAGGCAGGATCCTGGCATGGGCTTGAGTTGTTCATGATGATGAAGGGCTATTGCCCAGGTCTCACGCAACTTGGTTGGCACAGGGAGAACCACCTCCAGCAACAGAGTCTCTCTCCTGCCCGGTGTGAGGACGTGAGGAAGGCCTGTCATCTCCCACTCTCCCTTCCACCCACTCCAACCTGGCTCCCAGCACCTCCACCCACCAAGGTGTTTGACATATGGAACACTCCCATGGGATCGCTTTAACCTCCTCCCCTCAGTGCCCCCCCTCCTCCTCCCCTCCTCCCCTCAGTGCCCCTCCTCCTCCTCCTCCCCTCCTTCCCTCAGTCCCCCTCCTCCTCCTCCCCTCCTCCCCTCAGTCCTCCTCCTCTTGCTGCCATCCTCTCTTCATTGGTCCTGCTAGGAAATATTAGTGAGCACTGAAGCCAGGAAGAGAGGCGGGGAAACCAACCTCAACAGGAAAGAGGCCTTTATTTAAAACCCGAGGAAGGATGACCCCCCCCCCATACACACACACATAATCACCCCAGAATGACCAAAGCTAATCAGAGAACACCTGGGTGAGAGTCTTGACCAAAATTTTACAGCTTAGGATTGTGGGAAGCGGGGGAAGAAACATGTCCTTGGTTGTGGCCATTTGTCGTGTCTCTGGGCCACGTGACGTGGCCGGCTGGTTACTGACTCTTGAGCTATGTGCCTTCTGGTCCAGCGTTCTGCTGCTGTAGACTTTCGGAACCATTCGCTGTCTTTATCCATGTGCCCTGTGGCCAGTCTTAGCCCTCTTCCTTCCCTGCCTCAGCAGGCCATCCAGAGCTCAGCCCACAGTGTCCCCCTGTTTTGCCTTTCTAAAGACACTGCCAATCATCGTGGCCCCAGGCTAACCTATGAGGCCGGCTCCCTGCACGCTGTCCTGGGGCCTCACTTCTCTTTGAAGGTGGCCCGACTAGTGCAAGCCAAGTTCCACAGAGACCCTGGTTCCACTGTACCCCCATTCCCAGCAAGTCTAAGACATTCCCTCTACAGCTACACTACAGTCGGATAACTGCAGTTTCAGTGAGACCCCCTGCCCCCAGACAACTGAGGTACGAAAGTATTCAGTGAGAGAGTCCAGAAATTATCTATTCATAAGTGTCAAATAGCTTTTATTTATTTTAAGTGTTTGTTAGGTTTTATATATATGTTTGCTGTGTTTTTATGTTAACTGGGCACAGTAGGAGGAACTGTATTTTCCTCTGGAGTTTGGGGCAGGGAGGTCAAGTCCAGCCAAGTGACATAGCGAGACCATGTTTCAAAAAAGAAACTGTTCACTTGTTTAATATTTTATTTTATTAGTAGAGCTTCTTGCTAATCTCTTACCATGTCTGATTTGCAGTTTAAACTTCATAGGTGTGTATACAGAGACAAACAGTCTCTGTAGGGCTTGGTGATACCTGAGTGTCAGGACCTTGGGAAGGGGGAGGGGGTCTCTGAACACCTCCTGTCGCTAGGTGGAGACAACTGTAGTTCCCGCACCAGGCTCTGCCCTGGTCACCAAGGGCAAATCACACTCCTCTAGCTGAACCCTGTGACCTCCCACTTGCTTTGGGCTCCACCATCTTTTGCCCCTGGCATTTGTTCTCCCAGCAGCCATTGCTCTGTGGCACGCTGACGTAACTAGGGTAATGGAAGCTTCCACCCAGTAGCACACGGGAGAGGCCTTCGCAGCCCAAGAAGACGCCCTGGGCACTTCCCAACCTCACCGTATACCCTGTCTGGCCCCACAGTGCCCAACCTGCGCCTTCTCCCCTCAGTTCCCGTTTCCAGCATTGCACTGTCCTCCCCAGCTCTCTGGCCGCTCATTCTGCTTCCTCTCAGACTCAGTGGGAGGGTAGGGGGGACAGAAGAACCTTTTGTGAGACCTCAAGATCATCACTCTGTCCATGTGACCCTGTGTCCAGAAGAAGGCCCTGCAGGCTTCAAGGATGGGGGACGAGGGTTTGGGGGGGTATATGTGGAACTAATGCTGGAGACACTTGTATTTTCAGGGAATGATTTTTTTACCCAAGTCATTTGCAAGGTGTTTTAAAACCTGATAGGATAGTGCAGAAATCGAGAGAAAATCGACCATCGATTAAGAACAGGGCAGGGCATGAACACTTTGGCTAACTGACTTTTTTCCTGTTATTTCCCAAATGATTCTATCACACAAAAGAACTGAAGAAGAAATACAAAGACTCTTCTTAAAAACCCGTTTCTTTGGCCGTCTTGGAATGGCCCTTTGCTGGACCATTAGAAAGTCTGAATTCACCACCTGAGGGTTGCTAGAATTCCTTCTAATTCCATTCCTCCTTCCATTGTAAATTGATTGTTCAGAAATTGATGTGTTCTTTGTCCTCTGAGACCGTTTCCTAGGTCTGCAACCTCTAAGACCCGTTCAATCCCGACTCCAGCTCATCCATCTGTCTTTGAGGGTGGAATGTGGAATGTGACTTCTCAGCAGCGCCCCCCCCATCACTGCTCTGGGCTGGTGTCCTTCGAATCACTGTGCTTTGAAGGAAGGCAGCATCCATGATTTCAGGATGGTGCCATGGAGACTGGATGGCTCGTGCACGGCTCTTGGGATGATGTCGCTCAAATTTGTGACACACACATGTTGGAGGAGAAAAAAAAAAAAAAAAAAAACCAAGCAAACAGAAAGCAGAGGACTCTGAGGTGGGAAACGGCGGAGGAACATCTGAAAGGAATGGTTGCTCTCTCCTCCTGAGACGGGATGGTGCAGGGAGAATGAAAGTTTGGGGGAGGGTCTTGTACCCTGACTTCACTCTTGCAGGCTCCTGGCACCACACACTTGCAATCACACGACACTTACAGAGAGACAGAGAAAGAGAGATTCCTCCGGGATTAGCGGATCTCCTGAGCCCTCACAGAGACCAACATGGGTCTCACCCTGAAGCAGACTCTCGGACCCACCTTCGGAGATCTACGGCTCAGAATCTACATGTGATCAGCTCTGTCCACAGCCGAGCAGAGACCCATGGCCTTCACTGCCTGCCGTTGTAAATAAAACTCACCCATGTGAACTGTGAGGAGAGAGTAGATATGTGAAAGGCTGGATCATTTCCAAAGCCTCTACAATTTATTATTAACGCTGGTGTATTTACTTACAGAGAAAGCACGGCAACCCTGCATTAGATGATAACCAACCCAGTAACTTTATTGATGACCTTTTATTTTTATTTGTGTGCGTGTGTGTGTGTGTGTGTGTGTGTGTGTGCGTGTCTGTGTGAGCATGTGTACAAGGGACACGAGTAGGTGTGCCTATGAGGAGGCCCCAGGCTGACATTGGGAATCATCCTGGATTGCTCTACCTCTTTATTGCTTTGCCCTGGGGCTTCCCAGTCTCGGCCTTCCAGGGTGGTTGGAATTGCAGATCACGGCCATCTTTTTTGTTTGGCATTTTTAACTTGGAATCTGGGGATATGAACTTAGATCCTTTTGCTTTTGAACAAAGGCTTTAACCCCTGAGCCATCTCCCAATTCCTCTTGTAGCTTTTCAAAACACAGTATTTATTTGTTAGAGATGGTCATCTGGGATTGCTCTACCTCCTTATTGCTTTGCTCTGGGGTTTTCTCAGCTCTGCCTTCCAGGGCCAGAATTATAGGCCTCTGCCATATCCACTTGCCACTTTTATATGGAATCTGGAGATCTGAACTCAGGTTCTTCTGCTTAGGATTTAACCACTGTGCTATCTCCCCAGCTCTATTGATTTTATTTTAGCTTAAGATGTAACACGTGAAGTCAGGATTCTGTACGTGTGTACCCTTGTACATACATGCAAGTATGTTATGCATCTTCGCGTGTGTGCACTTGGGTGCGTGTGTGCACATGTGTGCGTGTGCACGTGTGTGTGTGTGTGTGTGTGTGTGTGTAAAGTAAGTCTTCAGTTCTCAGGGGCAGGCCCTCCCAGGTTGGCCCCACATGGCCACATGGATGCCTCCTGACTGCTCAGTGTTATCTGAGAGGTTTGCTGTTGAGCCCGGAGCTTCGCCTGTGTTGGAGCATATAGGTTGTGGGTACACGATAATTTGCCTTTAGCTGAGGACCATCCTCAAGTGGGTACCAGGGACCTTTGCATCCCAACTGTCCCTCAGATGCCTCCGCTACCTCTTGATAAAATGGCAACAGGGGTGTCCATCCCTCAGGGTCTAGGTAAAGGAAAGGGGGGGGGGTGATGGTGAAAAGCCATTTTGCAAACATTTTCAACAAGAAGTTGGGTTGAAACTTCTTTGGGTCCTTGTCTCTCACCTCCGCTGAGTTTTCTCATTCCAATTTTTTTTTTTTTTCCTTTTCTCTCTCCAGGATCGAGAAGGACGGCATGGAGGAAGAGGACTTCCGCCTAGCCTGCCGACATGAGAGATATGCGCCCAGTAGGTGCTCCTTGCTACAGATGAGGGAGGTGCTGTGGAGGCGCAGGGACCCTGGGGACCGATCCAGCTGCCCCCTGTACTCTCCCTGGCCACATGCCACACACGGGGAACTGAGGCTTTCACAGCTCCAGGCCTGGCCTGGCTCAGCCCCTGGCTTTTGGGGGAAGTCTGGGTGGAACTGGCTAAGGTGGGGTGAGGGCAACTGGTGAGCCCCAGGGGCCGCTGGGATTGTTTCAATTCTCCCCTCATCCAGAGAAACCAGGGCAGCCACAGGAGAACCCACGCAAGTCAGCTCCTGTGGGACGGGGAAGCAGAGCTGGGGAGCTGCTGAGCACGAGAGGAAGGAGCCAGTGTTGAGATGGCAGGAGAGGGGGTCGCTCGGCAGGGAGCCAACCTGTGCTTCTCACACCTGCCTCCATGATGTGGCTCCAGTCCTGCCGAGCCTCAGCCCAAGCACAGGATTGGGGAACTGAGGCTCAGAGACCTCACGTAAACACAGCCTTGCTAGTCAGTGCCTTGTACATGCCTCGTAGATCTTTAAAATATATATATTTTTTATTATTTATACAATTGTGTGTGTGAGGTGTGTATATATGTGTGTGTGTGTGTGTGTGTGTGTGTAGAACCACGGGCGAATTCGGGAACCACCATGGACGCCTCCACCTCCTCCTTGTTTACTCTGCCCCGGGATTCACAGGCTCCGCCCTACCAGGACCAGAAACGCAGGCCGCCCCTGCTTCTGCCTGGCGTCTATACGTGGGGTCTAGGATCCGAACTCAGGACCTTCCGCCTTCAAGGCAGAGGCTTAACCCCTGAGCCACCTCTCCACCCCCCCACTTCGTAGATCTTTAAAGAAGCTCTGGTTACATCCGGGTACCTGGAGTACTGCACCTAAAGACACCTTCCTCACTTGGGTTCTTTGTGTCTGTCTTATAGCTTATATCAATCATTTATTATCAATCTATCATCTATTCATCGCTATCTGCTGTATATCTGTATTGATTAATCTCTCTCTCTCTCTCTCTCTCTCTCTCTCTCTCTCTCTCTGTCTCTGTCTCCATCTCTCTCCCTCTCATATTCTGCAATGTGGGTTCAGAGTCAGAAGCAGAGGATTTTGCTAGCAGTGGGCAGGCAGGCTTGGAAGCCAGGCTAAGCCAGAATTTTTCCTGTCCTTGTCCCTGGATGGGAAGCCTGTGAATCTGAACACATCTTGGTGCCACTCCCACAGCAAGAGAGAGAGACAGAGACAGAGACAGAGAGAAACAGAGACAACCTTTTTGCTTGGGATCATGGCAACACCAGAGGTGGAGAAGGAACTCAAAGGGACAGGCCACAGGTACTGGCAGAGAGCATCGTGGAAGCTAATAGACTCGGAGGGGCTCCCCTCCCCCGTGGTTGTGATGGGAGCTCTCTAGGTCGTTGTTGGGGGCTGCCAGGGTGCAGGGGCATAAGCCCACTGACTGGCACTCTGGGTAAGTGCAGAGAGCGTCTGTGTACATTGGGTAGCCACACACACTTGCTCTCTTGCTCAGAGCAAGGCGGGAGGGGGAGCCTGGGCTCACACAAGACCTTTGCGGAAGCCATCAGCCAGCATGCGTCAGAACGGATGGAAGGCTCCAAGAGGCACTGAAGCGTTGCAGGTGTGGAAGGGGGGTGGGGTGCCCTGGAAGCAATCAATACAGTCCTGCATCCACAGGCTGCAAGGAGCCGCTGGGGTGGAGAAGGTTTTGAGGGAAAGAAAAGAATCTCAGCTCCCACAGTGCATCAGCCAGCAGCAGCACGGGGGATGACTATGCTTTTGGGCTTCTGAGACCCACAGACATGTGGGGGACAGCCGAGGCAAAGCAAGGAAGCCACCAACCTCTCTAAAGACATGTCTGGGTGTGGGAAACCACTCACGCATGCGCTCACTTGCGGTTGATCCCTCTAGGTTCCACGAGCGACCAGGCACACCAGGCAGGCTGTGCACCCTGCCAGGTTCCTGGATGGCAGCAGGACAGTGAGACCCAAGGTACGGCTGCTCAGTGAGCTAGGAGCTGCCGCGCATTCCCCACTTGCCTTTGGGTAGCAGGTGTGGAGCCTTAGGACACAGTGAGAGGCTGGAGAGGGAGCTGCACACCTGAGATTGTATGGAAGGAGCCCCAGTCTGCAGGTGGACCCCGACGCTGGGAGTCCTTGGCGCTCACTTGCTCTCTGAGTCAATCTCACTCACAGCAAACAGGACAGGGGGCCCGTGAGGTGGTAAGGATGGTGCCTTGGCCTGGCATACCCTTGACATCCAGCACACTTGAAGCTGGTGAGTTCAAGGCCAGTCTGGACTGCTCAGCAGACCCTGTCTCTGAAAACAAAAAAATAAAAACGAAAGGCTGGGTTTACCCAACATCACACAGCCAGGCTGAGTAACAAAGCCAGAGCCCCCTCCCGGGTCGCTAGGAAGAGCTGCTTGTGTGAATCTGGGGTCCAGGCCAGAAGACTCGGAAAGCAGACCGCTCCCAGCCCAAACAAGCAGCCGGTCCCCAGTATCCAGCCTCTGAGCGGCCGTGGGGTTTCTGCCGAGAAAATATTTTGGAACTGCCTGGGCGAGTTTTGCAATATTTCTGCGTGGAGCAGATGCTCAGCTCCTGCCGGGGACGGCTTGCCGGCAGGAGGCACGGGGGAGGAGGGTGTGAGGGAGCCCACATTATTAAACACGGTGTGTGCGGTCTGTAAAGCACTTGACGGCTGCCTCTTGGATGGCTGATCTGGCAGTGAGAAGAATTACCGGGCGACTTTGCTGGGCAGGGGCTCCGGCTCGCCTGTAACCCCAGGCCCTGACCCACCTCTACCATCTGTCATACTCTTCCGGGCAGCAGCCCGCGACATGCGAAGCTCATTCCCTTCCTGGGCTCTGTGCACTTGCTGCTCTCTCTGTCCGTATGCGCTCCCTTTAAATCTTCGCACGACTCACTGTGTCTCATCCTTTAGCCTCAACTGAAAGACCCCTTACCTCCTCTGAGGAGCTTGCCGTGATCCATACCCGCTTCCCAGTTGTCTTTCTGTTCTATGTTCTTTTCTCTCTAGAGTTGGTCTCTCTCTGAGTTACCTTTGAATTGTGCAATTGGTTTTGGCTTTGTCATTTCCCTCTGTTAAATTCCAAGAGAACCAACGTCATGCCTATATTCTAAGAGACCGAGACAGTGTGTGGCACACAGTAGGTGCTTCTGAACTCCTAAATAGTTCCGGCCACCCCCCCTCCCCACCCACACCCCACCCACTTCCTATCCAGCAGCCACTTTGATATAAAGTTACATAAATTGGCTTCTCCTAACTGCTCCCAAAGTTGCTATTTTTTCCGTCCTTTGGGCTTCTGTGATATGGATTCTCTGCTACAATGTTTCTTTTAACCTGAGGAAAGACTTTGCTTTTGAAACCCACCTCTGGGGCTTCTCCGGGCCACCAGTTAGCTCTGGAGCATATCAGACATGATGGCGGTGTTGCTGCCACACCGTCTCCGTGTCTGCATCATCCTCTTAGGGCGACTGGGGGGTTACAGCTGATGACACCTGTCACGTTCAGGGTCAGAGACAAGCTTTTGGTTCGGCCAAGTGTGTCTGCAAGGCTGGGAGTCCAGGAGAGACTGTCAGTCTCCTGGCGCAGAGGTGGCTTGTGGGAGCTCCGTCTAGACGGGTCTTGGCCACTGCTGCTGCCCTCAGAACAGTAGAGGGAATTTCAAAGAAGACTTCCTTTTGGGCCCAGAGCACTTGGCATTTTGATTAGATCAAAATCAATTCCAATAGAGTGCTACCCGGGCTTCTTCCTTTATTAAAATGGAAACGGACCAGGTTTCTGAAATAAACATCAAGGCCAATTTCCTGGGCACAGGCGGGTACGCAGCTTTGGGGACAGCTGAGACCCTGGCATCCGAGGTCAAAGACCCAAGCTGCCATTATCTTCAGTGTCTCATGAGGGTCTGGGTCTGGGTGGGGGAGGATGGCTGGGCCCCCAGCCTTCAGAGTAGTCGGTTTAGCAGGTTTGGGTGGGAACTGACAGCCTGAATGTTGTTTGGAGACTAGGGTTCTCTACGCGGCCTGGCTGGTCTCAATTCAAGATCTTCTTGCTTCCCTCCACAATGTTGGATGACAGGCGCGCCTCTCCATGCTTGTAGGCTTCTGCATTTTATCGTGCATGTGTGTACGGGGGGCATGCATGCGTATGTGTGGTTTGCACGTGGGTGTACATGTGTAGTACTCAAGCGTGCGTGTGCCTACGGAGGCCCAGGGTGACATTGGGAATCATTATCCTTGCTCGCTCTTCCACCTTATTTCTGTGAGCTTGGGTCCCTACTCAAACCCGCAGCACACCATTAGAGCTAGTCTATCCGCCAGCTTGCTCTGGGGGGTCCCAGGTTCTGCCTTCCAGGCCACTCCCCCCGGCAATTTTATGTGCCATCTGAGGATCTGTTTGCTTTCGAGGCAAGAGCTTTAACCCCGAAGCCATCTCCCCAGCCCAGGCTTCTACGATTTTAACAGATTCCTGGTGATGCTGTGGCCGCCACCCACACGTAAACCAAGTTCAGAAGAGCCCCGTCCTTTGGTTGGCGTCCGTCCCTTTGAGGATCCAGCTGGCAGCCAGTCTGCTGTGGTCACTGGCTTGGGCTAGTCAGCAACTTCTAGATGGAAATTGCTGCCTCTAGGGCCAGTTCCCCTCCATCCATCTTCCTAAGACAAGAGCCCGATCCCATCTGCTCAGCGTTCCTGGAGCCAGGCATTTCCCCGGAGACATGGGGCGGCAGAGTCTCTCAGGGGTCTCTTCAGCATCTCCTCAGCATCCATCTTCCCTTCTGACTCTCATTGGCCTCCCCTGCTAACTGGCTCATTTCTACTCTCTGGCCACCAGGGTGATGTCACATCTGACCAGTAGACCACCCTGCATTTCTGGTAGTCGCTTAGCGTAGCTGGAAGCATGCCATTTTGTACTGGCTCTGAGGACCGACACTTGTTCCAGGCCACAGGCCTGTCTGATACTAAACTAAAGTTACAGCATAGTTGTTCTTTTCATCCTGCTCTTGGCCTGAGGAGGTGGATCCTCTTGGGGTAAACGCTTGGGCTTCTCGTTGAAGGGCAGACAATGAAGCTGGAGAGATTTCTCAGTGGGGAAGGGGCTTGCCACACAAGCATGAGGACCTGAGTTGAATCCCCAGCTCCCACCTAAAAGGCCGAGTGGGCATGGCAGCCCACCTGTGATCTCAGCATCTGTGAGGTGAAGACAGGGGACTCCCTGGTGCAAGGTGGCTGACTGTACTAGCCAAACTGGTGAGCTCTAGGTTCATGTGGGAGACCCTGATTCGGCATGTATCCAAGGGTACAGTTGAGGATTCAAAGTCAACCTCTGACCTCACTACACATGCATACATATGCACGCATGTGTGAACATGGTTAGCACATCACACACACACACACACACACACACACACACACACACACACACTGCGGCTCACAAGTGTCATCCCAGCACCCATGAGACTGAGGCAGGAGGATCACAAGTTTGAGGTTAGTCCGAGCCACAGACTGAAGCGTTTGTTTCAAAAAACAAACCAACATAGAACAAACTGCATTTTCCTGGAGAGCTCCATTCCTCAGTTCCGAGTACCCAAGCATCCCGTACAGAAAGTCTTAGGACGAGGGACAAAGAGCAAAGGGGAGGGATGAGCAACTGTCCACCTGGCCCACCCCTCCTCTCACCTGTCTGCTCTCACCTGTCTGTTGCTTGTCTCCCTCCAATGACATTGCCGGATTTTCACACCTCCTTAAAAGCCTGCAGGGCCTGCCAAGAATCCATTCACACCTCATTCCTTCTGCCTGAAATCACCTGCCCCATCCTCCACTCCACAGCTATCCGGATCTTTGCAACAAGCAGGACTTTTTGAGCCCTTGCAAAGTCCAGCACCGAGCTGGGGGTCTGGGAAGAGCTTCCGCCAGTGGGTGTCCTCCCCTCCAGGGCTGTGCCCCTCCCTACACATGTCGCTGTCCTGATGCTGAGAGCAGCTGTTAGGTTTCCATCACTGTGATGAGATCCTGACAGACGCAGCTGATGTTAAGGAATGAGGCTTTATTTTGGCTCATAGTTTTAGAGTGTTCACTTGGTTTCATTGCTTTAGGCCTCCGAGGGGCAGAACAGCTAATTGTAGTGGTCTAGGACAGCACAGTAGAACACAGAAGCTCAGTTCATTAAAAAAAAAATTGTGGCCAGAAAGAATCAGGAAGGGACCAGAGACAGAAAGGGGCCAATGTGCTCCAGTGACCCACCACCTTCAGCCAGGCCCATCTTCTCTGAGCACTTTCCTCTCCAAGAGTCTATTTGAATTTTGAATTGATTATTAAATCCATTAGGTTTGTGTTCTTCACCTCCTGAGCTAATCATCTCTGAAAACACCCACACAGACACCCTGATCTAAACATCTCTTTATTTCAATACACTGACCATCAAGATTAGCCACTACTGGGCCACTACAGGGGCTAAAACCTTTGCTTTGAAAGCAAAAGGCCCTGAGTTGAGATTCCTAGATCCCATGTGAAAATGCAGATATGGTGGCGACCTGTCATTCCAGCCCTGGAAGATGGAGCTTGGGAAACTCCAGTGTAAAGCAATAAGGAAGTAGAGCAATCAAGGATGCTTCCCGATGTCACCCTTGGGTCTCCACAAGTTCACATATTTATGTGCTTTCTCATATACATGTACGTACTTACACACACACACACACACACACACACACACACAACATTTACTACTGCCACTGGATGTCATGATGGGCGTTACCCTGCCACGCTGACACCTTGGATCAGTGGTTTCCCAGGGGGGTTCCCTCATCTGTGGTGGGCACAGCAGCGCTACCTGACCTGGGGTTTGCAGATTAATGCAGCAGTTCTGGGCTGCAGGGACAGGTCTGCGCTCAGCTCTCACACGTGTGCGTGCCTGCGTCCTTCCCATTGCTGCGAGCGCCCAGAGGACGAGCGGGCAGCTGCCCTGTCTGTATCTTAGCAGCCAGGATGGCGGCCGCCACCAAGCCCGTGTGTGATAAAGGAGTTGAGGAATTGGCGTCTCTGGGGAGAAGGCTTCTCTCTCCTCACATCTGTTTATGTGGGATCGGGGAGGTGGCACTGCTTGTCAGAAGCCATACAGCTTTGAAAAAAAAAAAGATAAATTTTCATCTAATTTCTGACTGATGGAGCTTGGATTTGAACCTTGGATTGTTTATACCCAAGTTTAGTTTATTTTAGTCTAAAGCAAAGGAGGAGAAGCTGAGATCTCTCTCTCTCTCTCTGGAGGTGGGGTCCTGCTGGGGGCGGGGGTGGGGTTAGACACAAGCCAATGGCTCTGAGTCCTGAATGCTCTCAGGTAAGTACGAAAAGGGAGGAGAGCTCAGCCCTGAGCCAGTCATGCGACCTCTGCACCAGGGTCAGAAAGCCTGCTGTGGCCAGAGATTCTCCCTTTAAAACACTTGTTAAGGGTCTCTGTTCTGTAAGCAACTCTGCCCATTGGCTTGGGGGGGACTATGCACACCAAAGACTCATTTAGGAAAACAATCAAACCTTTCTGAGCACCAAATATTTGCTTCTAGATTAAAACATGTGCGCGTGCGCGCGCGCGCACACACACACACACACACACACACACACACACATACACACACACATACACATTCACGCACCTTAGTCTTGGCAGCAAGCACTTCCAGAGACTACAACTGTTTCTATAACCCGGGCCAACGCAAATGTTTTTTTTCCACCCCAAGGCCAAATGACTCCAGAGCGCTTGCAAAATGTTCCCCGCTCTTAAAAATATAGTAAAATTTACAAAACGAATGTTAAAAGAAACAGATGGGGGGAAAAAAGCCAAAGGGAAGGAAAAAAAAAATCACGCGCACCGCCTCAGCGCCCCTCCCAGCCTGCGCTCTGATGCACCGTCTGCGAGCAGCCCAGGGCTCTGGAGGTGGAAGAAGGGTGAGCCAGCCTCCCCGGGGGGCGTGCAAGCAAGCCAGCGTCCTGTGTCACTAGGCCGCCTCACTCTGTGGGCATTCTGCAAGAGGGGCTTGCTTGCCTCTGCCGGATGCCGGCATCGTGCACGCTCAGAGCAGGGAACCGGCACGGAGAAGCTTGGGACCAGGAAGTGTTGCGGCGGGATGCAGCAGCTGCTGATCTGCATTGGGGCCCGCCCCTCCTCGCGGGCAGCGAGGCACCTGGGCCTGACAGGCTGGTGGGGGCAAGGAGGGGTTGCTGGGGTTGCTGAGGGAGATGACAGGGCAGCCTCCTTGCAGGGGGCCAACTGGGGTTGATCTCTGGACAGCAGGTGCCCAGACATTGAAGGCCTGTCGCAGCCAGTGACGAGGATGGCTCACCTGAGGGAGGACAGGATAAAACTGAGGATCAAGCGAGATACTGGGGAGGCAGGGGAGGAAGAGGAGAGAGAGAGAGAGAGAGAGAGAGAGAGAGAGAGAGAGAGAGTCAGTTCAGACTTACTACTACATGCACTTGCTTTTAGGGAATGGGATTCACCTATTACCATGCCCTCTGACCCGCCCTCCCAGGCTCACAGAGAGCCCGTCTGTTGGGATGAATGGGAGGAACCAAAGATGGAGGTGCTGGAGGTGGGCAGATGGATGTGTGGGTACGTGGGTGAGTGGATAGATGTGTGTGAGTGGTTGGGTAGGTGGGTGGATAGATGTGTGTGTGTGTAGATGGATGGACGGATGGACGGACGGATGGATGGAAGTGTGTTAGTGGGTGGGTGGATGGGTAGATGGATGGGTAGATGGCTGGGTAGATGGCTGGATGACAGGATAAGTGGGTGGTGGATGCACAGGCAGGTGGGCAGACACAGTGGTGGAGCATTGGTGGTCACACTGGTGAGCTTGAGAGGTGGAGTGTAGCTGTCTGGATTACGGATGATTGTGGACAGAGGAAAGGGGGTCAGGCTGTGGGCGTGGCTGTCCAAGGGGGATGAGGTGTGTGGGTTTGGGCAGTGGGTGAGTAGGCTGGTGGTGCGTAGATGAGGTGCAGGACAGCGAGCTAGCTGCTGGTGCCCCAGGGGCGGTGGTGGAGACCCCATGCACGGGCAGGTTGGCAGGAGCAGCGGCGGCCTGCTGCGGCAGGCCAGAGGCCTGAGCGGTGTGGTTGGAGGGAGGCGGCTTTCAGCCATGTCTGCTTTGTCTCTTGCAGGGCATCAGCCACACGTGGGGGACTCCTGGCCCCGGAGCTCCGCTCACGAGGCACCGGAGCTGAACCGCCAGTGCTGGGTCCTGGGACACTGGGTGTGACAAACCCCCGCCGAGCCCGGCCCTCCTGCCAACACTGGCACCACCCCTCCCACAAGACCCGGCATCCTGGCGTGTGGACTCAGCTCACCTGGCACGGAGACATCGGGCCTCTCGTGCAGCCACGGTCTGGTGTCTGAGCCCTGGAGACGGGCAGGGAGGGCCCGAGGGACTTCTCAGGCTGCACAGACTTGGGGACAGCAGCACACTCATGTGTGCAGCCCCCACTGGGCGCAGCTGGGAGGCCAGAAAGGACATGGGTGCTGGTCACCAGATACTGGACACCCACAGTCATCCAGGGAGCCAAGCAGGTGCCCAGAAGGTGGGGGCTCTGTGGGGACAGGGAGGGGGTTCTTCCTGAAGGAGAGACGGTGGCTGGCTCTGCGGGGGTCACACAGTAGGCATACAGCAGGGGCTCAATAAATGCTCGTTGAACCTGTTCTCTTGCTGTATGTGGGACGGCTGCTCCAACACCACCCTGCCCTGTCCCTCTAAGGAGTCTTAGTTTTGCGAGCCCTGTCCACTGAGGGGCAGACACCCCGGGGTGGGGTGGAAGCAGCCTGAAGCCCAGCCAGGCCTGGGACCCAGGGCAGGGCAGAGACAGGCGGGGAGGCTGTCTGAGGTCCCACACTTGGCAAGAGATGAGCCGTGGATGTGTCACGTGTCTCCTGAGAGGTCCGCACAGCGGCACCACCCTGACTTCTAGGAGCCCTTTAGCCTGTGTCCAGGGTCACCTTTGCATAAAACCCCTGGCTCAGATGCCCGAGAAAGAGGGTCCCTGCCATGAGCCTGAATCACAGGAGTGGCTTGCCTGGGGACAGAGCTGCTGGTGGAGCAGTCGCTTGGACCCAGGTCCGGCTCTCAGTTCACCGTCTCCTGAGTTCTTGTCCTCCCCAGAACTTCCAGAGCTTGCCAGAGCCAAGAAGAGCACCTTCTCCCAAACCTATTAACTTGCCACCATCCAAAATCCATCCACCTTTGCACCCATCCATTCAGTCAGCAACCTCTCCCACTTATCCATGTATCACTGCAGCTGTCCATCATTCCTGATCTACACATCTCCATTCATGAGAAATCCATCTGTACACTCATTCATTAGCCAGCATCCCACCTACCCACCCACCTACCCATCATCCATCATCCGCCTACCTCCTCATGATCCATCTATGCATCCCTGATACATCCCACCCATCATCTGCCCACCCACCCACCTGCCCATCATCCATCCACCCATTAACCCATGTACACGCCCATCCATCCACCCACCCACAAACCCATTCATCTACCTACCCATGAGCCATTTATCCACCCACGATGCGCCCACCTTCCCACTCATTTTCATGCACACACCATCCATCTGTCCATCGTCACCTGTCATTTTTCCCATCCACATCCACCCTCCATCCCTCCACACACCAGATGCCTTTGTCATTCGCTGCGCCCCTACCGTGCCACGCACAGCCTCCCGAGGGATGACAGATGGGACAGGTCAGGACAGTTCACGTGCAGTCTGCTGGGTGTGGCCCCCACTTGGGCCTGGCTGCTGGGTTCAGATCCTGCCTCCTTGGCTTAGCTGGGGCTTCAGGCGGGTACTCACTGACCAGGACTCTCTGTGACTCTTCCTCCTGCAGGTGAGCCCACCTCTGCCAGCCAGGTGGGGGAGGTGAGGCTGGCTGGCGTGGGTGGGTCCTGGGAGCTAAGCCCAGCATGTTGGTGGTTCCCATGGTGGGGAAGAGGGGTGTGAAGTGAGGTGGGCGAGTCAGGGCCGCAGGCAGCACTGGCTGGAAGTTTGGGGGGGGGGTGGTCAGAGGACATCAGGTGGAAAGAAGCAAAGCAACAGAGGACTTTGGGAGGCTTCTGATGGAGAAGGGTTGGCTGGGTGAGGAGCCCACCGCAGAGCTGGAGGTAGGCCAGGTGGGGACAGGACACAGAGCCTGGAACCTTGTGGATGGGGCTGAGGGGTTCAGTCTAAGACGGTGTCCCGGGTTCCTCGATGCCTCTGAGGCGCTCCAAGTGCGAGACCAGGATCCTGGATAGGGCCAGGTGACCAACCCAGAGGCCAGGAGGGGGGGCCGATGCGAGGGGCAGGAGGGAGCCCTGGCTTCGGGGGACACAAGGTGGAGCCTTGCTGAAGCACTCCCCCAGGCCTGCACTGCTCCCCGGGGGATGTGGGCTCATCTGCTTTTCATCCCTGCAGTTGGTACTGAGGACCTGTGTGGGGTGGAAGCTGGTCTGGGCAGACTTCTGCCCAGTTACAAAACCCCAGATGCCAAGCAGCCAGGAGTGCCAGCATAGGCTAGTGCTGGAGTCAGGAGGAGCCAGGATGAGAGGTGGTCAGGACGGAACATCGGGCTCGGGAATCCGACCAGGCACCTTGGAGTTCTGAGCTGTCACCCAGAGTCCTTGCGAAGTCGGTGACGGGTCCTGGGAGGTCCAGGAAATGATCTTAGCTGATACCTGGTCAACATATTAATCTATTTTAATAGTTGTGCTTATGTTGATGTGTATTAGAAACAAACAAACGTGTAATGGAGACTTCAGTGCTCCTGATTCAAAGACGCAATTGCTTTGGTTGAACGAAAAGTAGGCTTTTTTTTTTTGGTAAAAAGAGAGTTGGCTTAAAGAAAAATACTAAATAAATAGTCGTGCAAGTGGATTGTGGTTATGGTGTGTGGGCACTGGAGTGAGGGTCAAGAGGGAAGAGAAGAAGGAGGGATCCCAGGGTCATGGATCTCAAGTTCTCTGTCACCTCTGGAAAAGAGCTGGAAACTGTCTTCTGCTACAGCAGGAAGGCTGCTGGGTAGATAAAAGGAAGCACTTTCCAGGCAGGCCAGATGAGCAATCCGTCCCCTGGGTCATTGGAACTGATTCTTTCAGGGCTATCTTCATGCAGGAAGTGAACGCCTGTAGTTGGGTGTGGGGTACTCCTCCCCCTTCACCCCCACCACCCTGGTCTGAAAACCAGGAGTGTTGTAGACTGTGCCCCAATGCCCTCCCCTGTAAGCGGCTTCCCCGATTGCGTCCTCCTGTGCTGGGCAGACATGTCCTGCCCCCGTGGGAACGGCGGTGGGGCTTGGTGCGCACCCACACGGAGACCTGACCTTCAGTCCCGTCCTTCTGGGGTGCTGGGCTCGGCGCCTCTGCTTCACACTCCGCACGGTGCCTGACCACCTTCCGAAGGCCGGGTTTGACGTGCAGGTGACCACAGACTGACCCTTGCCAAGGGCGCAGCCCCGCAGACACACACAAGACTGGCACAGACACGCGCACCTGCCCGTCACAGACCCATGCCGCCCCCTCCAAGGCAGAGGGCCTGGGGGCCGTGGTCCATCCTGGCCGAGGCCAACGATCTGCCTTCTTCTCTGATCGGTGGCCTTGATGAGCGGCCACCCTGGGCTCCCCTGCCACCCCTGCTGCCCCCGCCACAGGACCGGGTCCCGGCCACACACTCGTCTCCTGGGTAATGGAAATGTCAGCTTGATTCATGGGCCTTCTGCAGTGCAGCCAGGCCCGAGGACAAGCCTGGCGGGGGTGCTGAACTCCTGGAAGAGGAAGCGCTGTGGTGGGAGCCATGGGGCCTCACAAAGCATTGGGCTCTGCGTGTGGGCAGGCCTGGATTTGAATCCTACCCCGTCACAGACCTGCCTGTTGTGGGGTGCCTTTTGAAGCCAGGTTAACCGAGGAACTTATATCCACGGAACTGAGTCACTGTCAGAGCTGCCATGGGAACGAGAAGGTGCCCTCCCCTCACAGAAGCACCTGCTACTGCAGGAATTGGAAGGACCCTCATAACCCTTAAGTATCAAAAAGCTACCTCAGCCTGAGGGGTGTCAGGGAGGAGACCAGTACAGGGCGGGGGAAGGAGGGTCATCCACTGCAGCCCTGGCTGGAGGATGAGGTAAGAGACAGCAAGGTCAAGTGTGTAGCAAGTATAGTTCGTGAAAAGGCCCTGGAGTTGAGAGCTACCCCCAGTGTGGACTGCAATGCATGGTGGCAAGGACTGGTGGGAGCTGCTGATCACGGTGGGTTTTAAGGCAGACGAGATGGAGCTGTTGCTGAGCTGCGTGGGGATGTCTTCTAGCTGCTTGGGCGTTGGGTCAGAAAGAGCAGAAGAGACCACAGCAGTGAGGGCAGGGTTGAAGGGGGGGAGTGGCAGGGACTTGGCACTGGGGGCAGAACAAGGGTCAGAGGAGAGGCCGGGAGGGAGGAGCCTGCTTGGAGATGTGTTGCTGGGCATGTGGAGACACCAGCAGCCACAGAGTCTTTAGGGTGCTCAAGAAAAGGCGCCCCAAGTGGAGGGATAGAGGGTGTTCTCTACCCCACGCAAGTCAGGCCTGGATGGGGGCGGGAGCCAGCTCTAACCTCCTCGTGGTGGGTGGGGGGCTCACTCAGGAAGCGTTGACACCTTGTGCTGCTGGGTGGCTTCGCCCAGGGTGCCGCATGAGGGACTCGGGACAAGGGCCCAGCCGGCGTCAAGAGGAAAAGCCAGCCTCCTCCCTGGGACACACACACACACACACACACACATACACACACACACACACACACACCCAGTGTAGGGCCCTGCTGGTCCCTAGAGCTGCCTGGATGGTGACCGCCTGGCCCAGGCCATCCCTTCTTGGACCACAATTGCTCTCTCTTCTTACAGTCACCTCTGCTTTGCTTGAGAATGGCGCTGACAGCTGTGGACATAGCTGGGCATGAGAAAGAAGGGGGTCCTGGAACCCCATGGAGGGTAGAGGGGCCTGGAAAAGGAGGACCACCTGATACACCTCCCTTCCTGCCCTTTTGCCTGGCGGGGAGCTGACGGGGTGAAGGGTACTTAAATCATCAGATGGGGAATCTCCTGTAACAGGCCAGTGGTCCCCAGGAGCATGTGCGTGGTCTCTGCTTTCCTGCCCTCAAGGGTAGTATGAAGTGAGAGTCTAAGGGAGGCTCTTTCTCTGGGGAGCGTCACATAGGACGCCGGAGCTCAGGGCGCTGTGGGAACCCCACCAGGCAGGTGCTGCACCATCTTGGTTGGGAAACCAGGGTCAAGGCCTCGTCCTCACTGAGTGATGTTACAGCCAAAAAGTGGCATCATCGAGACTCCACCCTGGGCCTGCTGACCTCAGGACCATTGCATGGCATTGCCAACGTGCCTGTTGCATCTAAAGACTTGACCTATCACCCGTGGATCTGTCAATGACTGGCACAGGGAGTGTATCAAGGGGAAGGCATGGGTGGGCTGGCTGGCATCGTTTCTGCTGCCTTTACTATACAAGGCCACAGAGAACTGCCCTAGGGCAGGGGGCTGAGTGGACGGGACACGGAGCCTGGGGTTGGAATGCCGCTGTGTAGCTGGAGATCTGTGACACACAGCTGGTGTAAAGTCCCTGACCCCGAGCTGGCCACCGGTGCCCAGTGTGGCCACTGTTCTCATGCGCCCGGACGCGTGTCTCCCACCTGGATCCCAGAACTGTGGAGGTCACAGAGGTCAGGGGAGCTGGCTGAGGGTAGGACATATGGTCTGGGACCTCCGAGAGCACTGTCGGTCAGTGGCCCTGTGTCCGGGGGCCAGCGTGATTTTCTAGAGAAGAAAGAAGCGAAGACAGCTGTAGATAAACCTCAAACACTCGCCTGCCTTGCTGTGTGGGCGGGGCCTCCTGATCCATGTTCTGACGCTGGTGCCGGGGCAGGCTGCTGAGGAAGACTTGGGTCACCTGGGCACCAGTGCTAGCTGAGACCTCCACCCTGTGCACTGCCTGGTGCACCCACCCCTAGTGTAGCAAGATCACACCCTGGGTAGGTGTGGGTCCCCCCCAGAGCGGATGCATGGCCCACCACTCTGGGTTCTTAGACCCAGAGCGCTGCAGCATTTCCCACATGCCCCCAGGGACAGAATGGGGCTCATGGCCTCTGTATACACAAGATGGTGAGGGTGTCAGTGTCCCCAGGGTGACCACGGTGGGGACCTGCCACCCCCTGGACACACAGGGCCCCTAGCTGACCGATGTTCTGTGTCTGGGCTGAGGCAGGGGTTGGCTGGAACCAGGTGCTTTCCTGCCTCCCAGGGCTTGGACGATGGGTCTTGGCACAGGGGGCTCGAGACTGGCCAGGAAGGGAGGGTACATGGATGTCCACAAGACAACTTTGGAGCCCAGACAAAGCTCACAGGTGCATGCTTGTGTTAAAACAACGCGAAATTAGAGTTTGCGTTTAAAACTGGTGGATTGGGGACGTGTTCAGTGGCAGAGCACTTACCCAGCATGTGAGGCCCGGGTACGTGCACACGCACGCACCCGCATGCGACCCATGCGCACACCTGTGTGAGGCACTTAAACATGCCCGTGTGTGACAGGGACACCCATGGGCGAGGCGGGGCCGAGCTCCGCCCCATGTGTAGGGAGAGGTTGGAAGCAGCAGGCCTCGGATGGAGTTTGGCTGGGGGCTAGAGGTAGCAGGGGCTCCCTCTGGGTGACCCTGTCCAACACGCCATGCTCTATTCTTAATAACATCTTTTATTGATTTTTACAAGAGAAAAAAATAGACATTTATTTCAGAGTTAATGCCTGTCCTGCTGCCCTCCCCCTCCGTTGCATGGAATTTACGATTATTACAAACACCAGCCCGAGTGAGTGTGTGCCCTGGTCACCGGCAAGGCTCTCCCAGACAGAGTTACCTGTGCCCACCCGAGGCCGGGCAGGAAGCTAGCTTCCGGGTAAAGCGCGGGGCTCCAGTTCCCACCCTAAGAGCTGGTCTGGCAGCTCTGGGTCCCCTGCACAGCTGGGACTCCCCTGGGAATCCAGGCCCCAGAGGGGCTTGGGCCCATCTGGAAGCGAGCTCAGGAGGAGGGAGGGGCATGTGGAAGTTCCCCGGACAGATCTTCACCCAGGGACGTCATCTTCATCTGCGCGGCCCTCCTCCAGAGAAGTATTTGCATAGCTGGGCTGCACAGCCCCAAACGTTCTCTCGGTTGCACAAGAACATCCCGAGTTCCGTGCTGTGGCGCCGCGCCGGCCCCGCGCCAGGAAAACAACAGATTAATATTTGGAACAAGAAATTACCCACCACTGGGAAACGGATTAGGTCTCCGATCTGAGCTTGTTACATAGATGGAACAGAGGCTCTCCTCACCGCTGCACTGCGAGGAAGAGGGGCCCGACTGACTCGGGGGCTGGAGGTGGTCAGATGGGGGCAGGCAGAATGCGGGCAGCTTCCGAGCCTGCTCAATTTCTCTTCTCAGCAAGACACACACCCTTGGTCCACCCTCAATTAAGGCACAGCCAGGACGGCCAATTCAAGAGGCTCCTTTTCTCCACTGGGTCTTGAGGGTCCTGGATGATGAGGGGCCGTGCCATGGTTGGCCTTCAGCAGCTCTGTTGCCCCCAGTGAGCAGGGTTGTGCATCGAGGGTCCCGTGTTGCTTGGGGATGGAGTCTGGCTGGCCCTGCTCTGGGCCTGACTCAGGCCCCCCAAGCCGACCGGTCTTACTCTGCTGGGTCTCAGCATAGGCACAGAGAGGACAGGGGTGTCCCTGGGCCCACCCTGACCCCGTGACCCCATGCTCAGGAGGCTGCTCCTCGGCCTCTCCGGCTCTCCTCCCTGCATTCCGAGGTTCTCCTACAGTCCCTGGCTCCCTGCCGGCAGACACTGGGGCTCGCAGGTCACGAGTGTCACCACACAGGGCTGGTGGCAGAGCCCAGCTGCCCAGGGGCGCTCTCCTCTCTCCAGTCAGCAGCGCCAGCGCCTCGCAGGCTCCTTCTCACTTATGCAAGTTTTGGGGCGTAAGGCTGTGGAGTGGGCACAGGGGGGTGAGCTACATGTGACCATAGGGGAAGCCCACACCCTGGGGATCTCCCAGCTTCTGATTTGGCATTCAGGTCTGGCCACCACCTGCAGTACCCCCCTCCCCAAGTTCTAGGCACACACCCCCTGGGGAAGCAGATGCACAGCAGGCCCTACTGTGCCCGTCTTGAGGCCCTGCCCATGTTGATAGGCACGAGTGGCATTCTTTCCTGGTTCCCAGGGCCCCTCTGCACAAGGCTCCTGCCCCTCTGCCCTCAACCTCCTCGCTGCACAGCTCAGGTGGCTTGTGGGTGGATTCTGCAGTAGGCAGGGCTGGGACAGACCCTGTTACCCCAGCATCCCCTTCGCCCCATCACGCTTCTGGCGGTGGGGATAAGGACTCGCCTGG
This sequence comes from Typhlomys cinereus, assembly GCA_023101885.1. Lineage (NCBI taxonomy): Eukaryota > Metazoa > Chordata > Mammalia > Rodentia > Platacanthomyidae > Typhlomys > Typhlomys cinereus. The sequence goes on from JALPQD010000278.1 coordinate 1,342,099, forward strand.
GTCAGCGGCGCCCGGCTTCTTCCTGGCGGTGGTGATGACCTGGTTCTCGTTCGTCATTTGCACATCCTGGTCTTCCACGGGCTGACTGTGGGAAGCGGAGCCCCAAGGCCATCAGCGCCCCCCCCCACTGGGTCCCCACCATCTGTCCTCATGAGGGCTGGACAAGGACCCACCTGACGATAGTGTGTTTCTCCTGGTGACCGAGGTCGGTGTCCTCGGCGAAGAGGATGGTGTGGTGAGGCACAGTGGGCTCGCATGTGGGCAGGATGCCCCCGACCAGGTGGCTCACCATGGCGAGAATGCCGTTGTATACCAGCAGGTCGTCCACCAGCAGCTGGCAGACACGGTAGGGGCTGTGTATCCACCCGCCACCCAACTCGCCTGACCCCAGGCACCCGAGAGACACCTGGGGACAGCGGGTCCTACTATGTGCTGATACGGATGGCCCAGGCTGCAGTATCAGAAGTTGAGGCTCCAGGAGCTCAGGAGTCTCAGAGCCCAAGTCGGGGCGATGGATGATGGATCCATGTAGACTTGGTCTCTGGGTCATAGGGGTGCTCCCTCCACCCCACCCCCATCACCTAGCAACCCCCCCAGGCTGAATGATTCTGAGGGAGCTCCTCAAACTCAGGGTAGGCTCTGGATCCCTCCAGGGCAGTTCTAAATTCATGGCTGGATGGAAGATTGCCCTGCCTCTGAGGACCAGCCATTTCCACGGCTGCACCAAGTGCTGAGGGAAGCGGGGAGGGGAATGTGGGGTGGTGATGTAGAACCCAAACTGCAGCAAACCATAATTGCCAGAGGCCTAATTACCAATGAGCATAATCATCTCATACGCCCCGCTAATGAGGACTTACGCCAAACTCCTTCACCCCTCGGTGGGGTGTTTTCGCATAATTCCACAGTTTGATCATTGACACCGTGGTGGGCAGATCGAAGATGACATACACCCGGTTCACCTGTTGGAGGGCAGAGCCAAGTAAGGCAGCTGTTTGGAAACAGAGGCACTGAGCTGGGCTCAGCATCCCAGGCGGAAGTGGGGGTCCAGGCCATGTTGCCCGCGCAGCAGCCCAGAGTCCTGGGCCTTTCATCTCCTCCTGGCCCATCTGGAGTCAGGTCACGTGTGGCTGCGTTCGCAACAAACTGCTGAGCTGGCGCTGAGAAGCCTGGTTCCTCCCGCGGCTGTGGCCCTCATTTGAATACCGGCTGACAACCGGGAACACCCTTGTTTTCTACTCCTCAGATGAGGCCCAGGCAGTGTGGGCCCCACAAGAAGCATGTCTTCCAGGCGGTGTGCACGGCCCGGCCCAGAGTCAGACAGCGAAGCCCTCCCAACCCTCACGCAGCCAGGGTCTGCTGGCAGAGGCTGGTCAGCGCCAGACCAGAGCAGCTTCAAGCCAGGGCAGGGAGCCCAGCATCCCACAGAACCATCCACAGGCCCCTCCCCCAACATGGGGGGGCGCCTGAATAAGGAACTAAGTGTCAGGCATCGGCTGGCCTATTGCAGCCTGCGGCATGCGGCTACCGTGGAAACGCTGAAAGCCAGCTGGTCTTGCAGCTCAGACTAGTAACGGTGAGAGTGACAATGGAGAGACCCTTGGAGAGAATGACAGTTGCTGGCCATCCACTCATGGCCAGGATCTCAGCACCATACAGCTGGGGTTCCCCTTTGTACTAGGGGGCTGGGCTGAGGGACTGCCCGCAGCTCAGTGGGCCCCAACTGGGCAGGAGGCTGCTGCTCCTGCTTCCTTCCTGCTCCTTCCTTCCCTTGGCCCCCTAGGTGGGAAGAGACAGGGCGGCCTCGGAATCTTCATGTACTGCTGTGCGGCCCTGCAGTGCCCCTGGCCCTCCCTGGCCCTCTGGGATGGGCAGGCCCCAGAGCTGGCTTGAGAGCTGGGAAGGGGGGTGGGAAGGTTGACCAGGATGAGTGGGGCAAGCAGAGTGGCCACGCTGCCACCAAAGGTGGTGACATCAGGCAGGTCACCTGCAGAAACAGTCATAGGAGAGAAGGTGGGGCTGGGGTAGGGCAGAGGGTCTCGACGGAAAGAGGCAGTGACATGTGACAGTGGATCTGGGTCCTCCAGCAGCTACAGGGGGACTCCTGGGTATCAGGTCTCCAAGACACCTCACTGCCCCTCAGAGCAAGAGAGAAAAATGTGGCCTGGAAGGGTACTCCCAGGCTGTCAGTCAAGGCCACCATCTCTGTCCCCCAGGGTCAGACACCTACCAGGCCGGGCAGGATGGGAGCCAGCCACATGTGCCTGCCGTCACTGGTGTCATTGACTTGGTCGATGAGCTTGTCGGGGGTCCGCACGTCCCCGCATACACCCTCCAGCGCGTTCACACTGTCTGGGAAGGCAGCGATATCTGAATTGCAGGTCAAGCTGCCATACTACTGATGGCATGGTGACTCGGGGCTGCGGGGCTGCGTGGTCCTGAACTTAAGAGCTGGGCTGTGTAGACCTTAGTCACCCACTCAACCTGTCCATGTCAACGTCCTGGGGTTCAAAAGGACCAAAATCCTCAGTTCCCAATGCTGTGAAGGTACACGGGATGCCCTGTGGCAATCCCTGGCATGGTGCCCGGCCACAGAAGGAGCCCTCAGAGGAGCAAGTAGGCAGAAGAGGAGGAGTGGGCGCTGAGGTGCAAGGTCATGATGGGAGAAAAGGAGAAGGGACTCAGGCTCAGTCATGCCCGTTGTGTTTGACCACAGGCCTTCTGCTCTCAAGAGAAGCCTGAGGTGGGGGTTTCATAAAGTGTCAGCCGCTGACTTGGAACACTTCAGAACTCATCGGGCTGATGGCCTACAAAATCATGAGCTAAGAGTCCCCCCCTATAACACCCCTGGCTCTTACCACAGACTTTGTCAGAGCCTCTAGGACTCTATCTTAAGAGGGCTGCTGTGTGGTGGCACCGTGTGCTCTGGACTTGGGGGACTCCAGTCTGAGGAGAACCCGCTACCACAAGTTCAGTGAGTGTGGCTGGGAGCTGTTCCAAGGGCCCAGGGGGCTCCCTCCCATTCTCGTTCCTAACAAGGCCTCACCGGGCTGAGGAGGTAACTCAGGGGTAAGGTTCCAGCTCGCAAACCTGTCGACCGAGTTCGACCCTCAGGTCCACATGGTGGAAGCAGAAGACTAACCTAAAGGTTCTATGACTTCCACGCATGGCACCACGGCGTGCATGTCATGCCTTGAGTCTTTTCCGGTCTCTTGTTTCTCTTCCTCCCTCCCTCAAGTAAAACTCCTTAAAAAAAGAACTAAGGCCCATGTCACTCAGGCTTGCTCTTGACGTCGCGCAAAGCCCAGGCTGGTCGCGGACTCACAGCGACCCTTACGCGTGCTGGAATGGCTTCCAGTAGCAAGTCCCACTGGCTGTGCCCCCACCATGTCTCTGCAGCTCCAGGTTCCCAGCCACCCCGGAAGGATACTGTTTTGAGTTAACGGGATCCTCTCCCCATGCTGGTCATACAGCTCCAGCCCCGTGAGGCCGATGTAGTAGGGGTCACCCCAGCTGGACAGCAACTGGAGCTGGAAGATGACTGTTGTTGAGGTTAAGGAAGATGCAAAGCTAGGGTAAGGTGACAGGATTGCTTGTCCGGTTTGCTCCTGTGGATGAGAGAGAAAGACCTGCCTCTCACCAAGATGCAAATACAGGAGTATCACACATGAATTTACACAGTGTGTCTTGTAGGAATTCACAACCTTCCTCCAGGCCCTGGGAGGGGGCAGTCATGGGTGGCAGAGAACAGCCCACAGTGCTGAATGGGTTACTCCTGGATTGTGCCTCAGTTTCCTTGGTGGTAAAATGACTAAACAGGGCACCTCTTCCCTCTCTGTCCTTTCAGTACTTGGGACATTAATGGGGAGTAGGCGGCAACTTCAGGTGGCTTGGTCGAGGCAGGGTGACGTCTACTGCCCGGGGCACATTCAACTCTTCCTCAGCCTACTGGATCCAGGAGTAGGAGGTCGGGAGACCTGAGAGGGACAGGAAGACACTCGGTACTCCCCAAACTAGCTGCCTGGTGACGGGCTGCAGCACCTGCCCTGTGGCCTGCGGCAAGTTACTCCTGGGATTTGCTTTTTGTTTTATTTTATTTTAAAAGACAAGGCGATGTCATAGAGGTCAGGCTAGACTAGGCCCTATAATCCTCTTGCCTCTGCTGCTGGAGTCCTGGGGCCACAGGCATGCCACCATGTCTAGCCCCTGCGTCTCAGTTTCCTCACTGGGAAGTAGGGCTTCTGCCACAGTCTGTTTCCAGCTGATGCTGTGGCAATGCTAATGACCTGTGTTCACACCAGGAAGTGGGGCTCCTGTCCCCCACCTCCTCCCTGCTGGACCCTGGGTCATCTGCCTCTTTTCCAACCCTTCCCAGCTAGACCCTTAGGTCATTTCTGTTAACTTCAGCCTGATGGGAGGTCCCAGCACGAGCTCTCTCTCTCTGCCTCGGTTCCCTGCATGGCACTCAGGCTTAGCTAAGGCTGACCCGACCGTGCGGTGAGGAGGATACAGCCGCAGGGCATCAGCGGGGCCTCGTAGTCCATGCTGGCGCACTCGAGGCTTTTCGCTTCAAGTCTGTGGAGAGACAAAACAGTACCCTGAAGACCCTGGAGCCAGGGGCACAACAGTTAGCCCAGGCCACAGACTATCAAATATGGGCAGCTTAGTGTCTACCATGAGGAGACCCAGTGACCTGGCAGAAGTCACTTCTGGCTAGGAGCTGGAAAGGTTTTAGGACCTTCTCTGATATTGACTCTTGTGTGCTTCAAAGCAGCCTGAAGGCACGGATGCTCTTTTTTAGATTTGGATGAGGGTACTGGTACAGAGGAGTGAAGTCCCACGTGTGAGGCCACCTGGCTGGCAGATGGTGGGCATGGGATGTGGCCACTCGCGTAGGCATACGCTTGCCTCCTCTGGACAAGCAGTGTGCACAACATGCTGCCAACTGCAGGTAGGTATCCTGGTGAGGCAGTGACCTCCACAGAGATGGCATCTGAAAGCCTCTCCCAGCATGACCCTACATCTTGACTCAGGAGCAGAGGGCGCAGGCAGAAAGGCTGGGAGGTGGGTGGGAAGGAGAAGAGGAAGGGGAAGCAAGGGAAGCCCTCGCCTCAGTTCCCACCTCTGTCCCACAAAGTGCTCTCCTTACCTCATTCAAAGCACAAAGCCTGAGCGCTTGTGGCCCTGGGAAGACAGGTCTCTGTGCTCCATCACCCTCCCCACTGGCTTCTCTCGAGCCCACCTTGGTCTCCACTGTCAACATGGGGCCCTGAAGAGGAAGCTCCTGGGGCTTGGACACAGGAGGCTATAGATGGCACCCTAAGATGGACTTAGAGGTGCTATGAGCTAATGTGCTGTCATGGCCCGGAAATCCCAGGGGACAATGGAGAAGCTGTCATTTTTTTTTCTGGGCTCTGGCTCCACGTGAGGAGGAAGGGCCCCCGGCCTAAAGCAGCCAGCAGCCTCTCTGGAAGGCAGGAGGTGGGCTGAAGCCTCTTTCCCAGCAGGAAGCAATCAAAAGCTTAAGCCCTTCCTACTGACTGATCAACCCAACAGCCCCGCCAAGGCGGGCCTATCCCAGGCTGGAAAGCTCTCGGCTTAGGAAAAGACACGAGGAAAGTGACCTTCCCCTCCTCCCATCTTCCATTTTCATGTATGGGGGGTTATGCGTGTGTGTATATATGTGTGGATACCCAAGGCTGACATAGGGAATAAGCCTCAATAATAATCCACAGGGAATAATCTCCAACTTAGTCTTTCTGAGATAGGCTCTCTAATCAAAGCCAGAGCTGGCCGATAGAGTTTGTCTGGCCAACCAGCTTTTTCTGAGATTCCCAGTCTCTGCCTTCAGTGGCTGGGATTACAGGTGGACCACCACACCCACCCAGGCACTGGGGATCACCCTGTGCCAGTGCTCTGACCACTGAGCCATCTTCTCAGTCCCGCAGCACGGGGGAGAGCCTGGGCCAGCTCTCCAAGGACACTAGCGGGACAGCTGCCCCTTACCTTCTGGCTGGAGCAGATGGCAGCCGGGTCTGCAGGTAGTCCCCGAAGAGGATTTCTTGAGCAAAATCAAAGTGGCAGTTGCCAGGTCCCTTCCGGATGAGGAAGCCTTCAGCAGGGGACACGCACAGGCCGTCCAGGGACACGTGGGCGATTTTGGCCTAACACACAAGACAGGCTGCCTGAGACCAGTGACAGCGGCCGTGGACGACCAGTGACAGCAGCCATGGACGGTCAGTGACAGCAGCCGTGGACGACCAGTGACAGTGGCTGTGGACGGCTGCTGGCAGAGAGCAGGCAGGAGGTGCCATTTCCACCTTGTCAGGGGGTCCTGGTATCCCAGTGCCAGTCCTGTTCCATGCCAGACAAGATGTTGAGCCTTGAGCAGGGGAGCCCATGGGCGTGGCGTCGCCACAGTGGGTCCCTCTCACTGGGTCCCTTTCATGTTCCCTGTCCCATGCATTTCAGGAGCATGCAGGACCTGGCTGGGAGCGAGGCAGCAGCTGGTGAGATAGTCAAGGATGGGTTTAGGAGCAGGCCCTCTGCCAAGTATGCAAGCTGCTGACCATAGCTCCACGCCCCCTCCGCACCATGGAGTGGGCACAGCAGTCAGTGCCGATGTCGAAATGCCCACGACTTGCCCCATCTTCCCTCCCTCAGTACCTAGCGAGTTCCTGCTGGACAGGGACTCTGGGGGTCTCTCAATGGCAGGACACAGTGATGCTCACTGATGACAGCTGCCAGCTCACACTCCCTTGGCCTAGCTCCGCATCCTCCCAGCTGTGCGGCTGGGATTTGCAAGTAAAACCATAGACTTCTCTTAGCCCGAGAGCCTAGCCACCTCTGGGCACAGCGGGTGGGACACCACAGACCTCTCTTAGCCCGAGGGGCCTAGCCACCTCTGGGCACAGCAGGTGGGACAGAGGACAAGCCAGCACCGCTCCTGACCACAGTTTTGCAATCGGGTTTTTGCCCCTATTCTTAACGTACCTCTCAAGTCAAGTCACGTGTAAGCTATGAACCACATGTTACAAGTTCCTTTCGGGAACCCTGAGGAAGAACACCTGGGTCCAGGGAAAACACAGATTTGGCCCTGTGCTTTTCTTTCAATGGAGACAGAGGTCTTAATACTGCTCTATAGCCACAGATTTCAGAGGGGAGAGGGACAGGAAGGAGTGGAATAGGCGGTCAGCTACTCTCCCTCCCACGTCCTCTCCTCGTCAGTGTCAGCCGCTCAAGGCACACGATGGCCCGCTTCAGGCTCTGCTGTCCTGGGGCCTCATGTCCGTCTCTTCCGCTCTGAGGGAACAGTTTCTAGCATGGCTGGCTCAAGGGCCTGGTGTCCTCCACTGTTCTGGGCTGACTGCTTCAGGCACAGCTGGCTCGGGGGATCTGGCTTCTGTCTCTCCGCATTCTATGGGAGAAACAGTACCCAGGGATACCTGATTAGCAGCCCTGTGGCCAGAAGCTGAATCCTGGCCCCTCTGACTGCGTGTTCTGGGGATGTCTAATCTGCAGCAGTGGCCTGTCTTCGGAAATGACTGCAGAGAGGAGTGTGACAGTGCTGGTCGTGGAACCGTCTGGCTGTCTGCAGGGATGGTGTCTGCTCCTAGTCCCCAAGTCCCCACAGACCACGGGCTCCTCTGCTGCACGACAGCATCTCCAAGCCCTGCTTTTCCTAGGCGAGCACAGCGTGGACTCCGCGCCTGTCAGCCGCGAGCTGACCTCAGCTGTAGCACTGGGCGGAGGGCTGAACCTTTCTCAAGCTCACCACGTAACACTGGGAGGTAGACGGTACTCCCCCACCTCTGCAAGCTGGAGAAAACTCTTGAAGGAATCAAGGCCTGCCTCAGATCTCCCTTCCAGGCTCGGAGAGACCCCCAACCCCAGGAGAAGCTGGCTTTGTAGTCCCCAGGCTGCCCTGGGCCGTGTGCAGAGCAGCAGCTGGCTCTCCCTGGGCCTCGGCTCCACGTAGAGGGTGCTGTAGGATTTATGCTCCCGTCCCTCGGCCATGCCAGCCATTCGTCAGGCTTCCCTGACAGGGTGCGGCGCGGTTCTCCCCGGCTTACCCCGCGGTAGGTGTCCTCAGGAGATTTATTGTAGTTCCAGAAGCGCAGGCCAGCGATGCTCTGGGCTCTGTCGAAGCGGATCGCTACCACGTGGTCTAGGCCTGGCGAGAAGGGGACGAGCCACATGTGCTCATCCTCCGTGGTGATGTTGACACCATCGATTAACCTGTGGGCAGGTCAAAGGGGCCTTCAGGGACATGCCTTCTGTGTTGGGGGCAATGCTCTCCCACCATCCACGTGGCCACCCCCCAATGTCCATAGGCCATGCCCTGCCCACATGGCTACACCCCATTCCTACAGCCATGCCCTCTCCATCTTCATGGTTGTACTTCCATGCCCCGCTCCCAGAGGCTACATCCCTTCTGCCCACAAAGCCACTCCCTATCTCAGAGTCTGTGCCTTCTGGCCCATGTGACCATGTCCTAGCTTTGAGACCATGCCCTTCCCCACGGGCCGCCAGATGCATCCAAGGCCACAGCCACACAGCACATGCCATATCTCCCCTCCCATGACCTTCCCTACCCACAGGGCCATGCTACTGCCTCTGAGGCTACGCTCTCCCTACACACCACACAACGCCCTGGGCCGACATGCCTCAAGAGGCCGTGATGGCCTGGCCTGAGGACTGAGATGAGACCAGCTGGGGAAGATGCAGAGCTGCTCATCAGGTTGACATAAGGGAGCATGTGCCACTTTCCAGGGTCCCTCAGTGGAGTGACCATGAGGCTGGGATTTTTCTCCTAGGATGGGAAGAAATTTGCACAGGTGGGGTGGGCTAGCTGTGCAACAGTGACTCGCAGAGCCACGTGTGTCTGTGTGCTCTGAACTCTCCTGCACAGGGCACAGGTGGGCCATTTCCATGGTGGTGAAAGGGTAGGTGTCGATCATATATGCTCTGGCGACTGACCATGCAGGCCACAGGCGGCAGTCACACAGACTGTGACGTAGAGAATGACGTCAAAAGCAGGCAAGAGATGAGACGGAGAAAAGCCCACATGGGTTAGAGGGGAGGGAGGTGGACACATTTTTCTAAGTCTTCCCGATGTTTTGCAGCTGAGGTGGCAGGAGGCATGGCTTGAGAAGTGTGTCTTCCTTCTTGGGCAGACAGAGTCTAAAGCTCTGGGGACCTGGCAGCTCCCCACCAAGGTCAAGTGTCAGAAGCAGGTATGGGTGGGTGAGCCCTGCTTATATTCACAAATCTGCATTCTCAGGGAAGCCACGGCCAGTGGAAGGGAGACCACCCACATCACGTAGCACCCCATCTCCACCAGGTCCGGGTTCCTCTGTGGGCTGCCCGCTTCGTCCTTCTCAGCAGTGTCGTGATCGACAGCCCAGATTTAGCCCTTGTCCTTGTCATGTGCCCATTGTGTGTGGCACTGCGGATCAGATTTTGGACCCAGACCACAGCAGCCTTCTCAACCTCACGGCTGATTCCTGATGACCATGGGGCCATGGGACTGAGGCACCCGGGTTGAAAAGCAACTTTTCTTTTCTCTTGGAAAGTTCGGAGTTTGGAATAATCTTACCATCTAAGTGTTCTTCCATGGAGGTAACACTTCCTCTCTTTCTCCTTCTAAAAGGTTGTTATGAAGTTGATGGATGATGTGTCTGACAATTGCTGGCATGTTAAACCCAGGGGACTTAGCAGCCTGACCCCAGTGTGTATGAGCAAATCTGGTTGCAGAAGGTTGTTTCTTCCCAAAGCAATGGCCTCTGTGCCAGGAACAGGTCACCCCCAGCAAGGGGCTGCCAGAGGCTCCTGGAAAGGGAATGCTGGGGGCAGAGGGCAGGGGTCTAGCTGTGCAGGCCTTGCAGTCACCTGCTAACTCTGTCCTTGGCCTACCGAGGAACAATGAGTCTCCCTCCTGTTAGGATTCCAACTCTGCAGGGAACCAGCTGAGGCTGGGGCAAGAAAGAGCTTGGGCTGCCTGGGGGTGGATGTAGCTCAGTGGTACAGCAATTTGCCCCTGCCTTACCCCATGCCAGAGCCTTGGGTTCCGTCCTCAGCACAGAAGAAAAACACACCCCAAACACACACGTCAATAAGGAGACTCATCAGAGAGGACGAAAAAGCAAAAGGACAGGTCCGCTATGATGCTGGCCTACCCCACCATCCTAGCTCAGGGGGCTCAAGCAGGAGACTCTCAAGCTCGATGTCAGTCTCAGACACAAAGACACTGACTGAAAAAACAAGAACCATGAAGAAGGGGAGGAGGGGGAAGCAGAAGAAATCACCAGGACAAAAAGTCAGCTTACAGAATGGGAAGAAAAAAATCTTTGCCAACCACACATTGAATGGGACTATAATGGGGATAGTTATGCCCAGGATATACAAAGAACTACAAAACGACATGCCGGGACAACATGCTGGATTTAGAGCCAGGGTGCCCCTGGGCAGGTAGTAACAGTAGGGGGCAAGGACCACAGGGGGCAAGCACAGCCCAGGCAGAGCAAGGGCTGCAATGTGACCATCCTCCAACCTGTAGCCATGGGCTGCTGCTCCTGTTCTACCACAGAGGCAAAGGACTCGCCTCAGTCATTGGGTTAAGTTTCTGGATGGTCTATCACCTAGGCCTGTGTTCAAGTCATGCCTCTGCTATTCACCCAATCTCGGGACCTCTAGCCACTTTCTAACCTCAGTTTTCTCATCACTAAAATAGCGGTGATGCTAATATTCATTATTCTAAGCTTGTGATTTAGATGGCCATCTGTGACTTGCTCGTCATAACCCAGTGCCTGGTACTCGGCATTCAAAACATGGCCATTTGCACTTCTTTTGTGGTATTGGCAAGCTAAGAAACCTACTTAAGGCAGAGGCAGGATTTGAACTACCATCCTCCAAATTCTCCTTTGGACGTTTGTCCCAAGCCACGGCTATGCAGCATTCCCTGGACCCCAGCTGTCACAGGACCACGCTTCTGACAGACACTTACTTGTCCAGGGTCCGAGAGTCATCTGTGTACTCTGGCAGGTCATTTAAATCCCTGGGGGAGGCAGAGAGCTGGTGCAGGTGGATGGGCAGGGCCTGGCCATCCTTGCCCACCACTTCCAGGCCTGTGAGCCCTAGGTAGTGAAGGTCCCCCCAGGAGGCTGTGAAGTTTAGCTGAAGACCTGGGAGGAGAAGAAACACGACCCATTGTCACCAGAGACTCCAGAGCAGGAGCCAGAGATTGAGACGGAGGAGAAACACCCTTCAGCCTCCACTTCTTGCATACACACCCACACGCAGGCACTTCCTTCCTCCAGGCCCTCGGGCCCAGGCCCCTGGCGCAGCTCTGGACTGCGGCTGGCTGAATGGTAAACCCGCAGGCAGCCAGGAGAGGCTTTCCTTGCCCATCTCTTCACAGATCAAGGTCCTTTTGTTCCACCCAGATGGTTTTCTGGTTGTTCATTTCTTTAGGCCTTTCATCTACCACAAGGCCTTCACACATACTGTTTCCTCCTTCACAAGGTGTGGTTAACTTGTGCTTCTGATCCCTGTTTCCCACCCACTTGACTTCGGTAGTCAGGTCAGAACTCCACCCAGCCTGCCTTGCTACAGAACACTTCTTCCTCAAAGCTCTGGCACTCACCATTTGACAAATACCCTGCCAGATGACTGGCTTCTGAGGTGGGCCCCATCTGTTTCTCTAGACTACTGTGTATCCAGGTGCAGGTGCAAAGGCCATTTCCAGAAAATTTCATGCAAATAGTCTCCTATTTCCACTGTAAAGTGGCTATTAGTGACACCCCACTCTATCTGAGTCCACTAGAGGTTACCTTCCTGGACTTTGGAGCACACGGGCATATGACTCACTGCGTTGCCCAGAAAGCTCCCCCAGGAGGGGTCTCCTGGTCACGCCCCACCGCGCTGGCGTACTGCTGGCAGTGACTCCTCACTCCTTCCCAACAGTGCAGGCTAGAGCCTGGATGCGTCCTCCCTTGAAGACCTTGGTTGATTTTAGTGCTTGTTGGTGGCGAGTACAGAAGCTCAAGTCTTTGGGCTTTTAGGGAACACAAGCGCTGAGGTGCTGGAATGAAGTCCGGGTCATGAGGTGCTGAACAATTTTCTTAGAGAAGGTTTACATCTAGTGAACTGTTAGATATCCTGGGGGTCAGATCACACCCCTCACCTTCCCAAGCTTGACATCTGTCCTAAGATCTATAGTTTCCGAGCATCAGTTTTCCTCAGCTCTCTCCACAATGCAGAGATCACTCTGAGCATCTTGGAGGCTGGGAGGAAACGCATGCTAGTATGGCCCTGAGCAACCCGCCTGTCATGTGCATGTCCCCTCCCAGGAGCTGGTGACCAGCGACACAGTCCCATGGCCCACAGACAGTAGCCACGCTCCTCGCGATGTGGCTGTGCCCCTGCTGCTCACCCCGGCCTCTGGGTTATGTGACTGGCTTTGACTGGCAGAGTAGGACAGGAATGGACATTAAGCAAAAGTGTGCATGGGGGCTCATCCTCTTCTGCCCTGTGCTGGAACAAGGCCGACCCAGTGACTGTCATTCTGGCCAGCAGCCGGACATGTGGGTGGAGACATCTAAAGCTACTCATGACCAAGTGGGCTGTGGGATACTTCATTATGGGCTGGTCTGTTCCGCAGCAGGAGCTGACTTGATACATTCCTTCTCTGGTCATGTTCAAATGTCTCTTGGAGATGTGCCCTAGTGACACGAGCTCAGACAGTGCCCCATTCTCTATACTTTCCCCAGGCTTACACTCTCATCCACCTGACACAGTATGCGACACTAATTTGCTTACGTCTACTAGCCTCCCTAACTAAAATGGAGGCCCCCTGAAACTTGCTGCTAGACCCCTGGAGTCTTAAGACTGGTGCCTGGCCAACATATGCTCAGCCGAGTTTTGCTGTTAGACCCATGACTGGGAGAAAAGGAGGCAGGTGGCCAGAATCTCCTCAGTTCAGAATGTGTAGTAATGCACTGAGCATGTGCCAACTGTGGGCTTAGCATTGGAGATGGGGGCTAGCGTCTGAGTGGGGGCCAGGTGCTGAGAAGAGGCCAACAACACTCCCATGTGCTCTAGGTTGAAAGAATTAACTGGAGCCATATCTGGAAGCAGCTGGCCTATAGAGACTAAGTTGAGGCCTGTGAGCCTCAGGGAGTGGGGCAGAGCAGGCTTAACCCCAAGGGGCCACCAAACTTGGGATCCTCCTGCCTCGACCCTCCGAGTGCTGGGACTGCAGGTGTGTGTGTGTGTGTGTGTGTGCGCGCGCAGCATGGGCGTGCCATGTGCCACCATGCCAGCTATGGCAGGTTATGTCTGTCAGCAGGCGAGTGGTACAGACTGACCCATGTCTTGGAATATGCCCTTCAGAAGGGCTATGCAGGGCATGGGGTGGGGAGAAGACGCCGAGGGTGGGCTCAGCAAGGGCAGGTGGGGAGGATCTCTTTGGAAGTCTGTGTGGTACCTGTGTGGTGTCTCTCAATGCCCTGAACACAGAAGGTGGAGAAGAGGTGGATCCAGGTGACCAAGTGGAGCAGGGTGTGGCCTGAAGGCAGAAGAGGGCGTGGTCTGGGATGAGAAGGGACAGGGTAGAGTAAAGATGCCACCCGTATCTAATAGCAGCAGGCCTTCCCCAGGGCTGCAGTCTTTGGCGACATGGGCCCAGATTCCATCCAATCGGGCACTTGGCGAGTGACTGCTCTCTTTGTGGAGCTGATACCCACACTCTACATTCATTTCCTGGGGTGGATCAATTAGTATTTATACAAATGGAAATTAATTTTGTTATTTCTCTCCCATGTTTCAGCCCTTGCAGCTCCTTTCCTATTCATCACGGCTTGGTATTTGCAAAACTCCCAAAATTAGTGTCATCTGCGAATTAGCAAGTCATATATTCCCTTTTGGAGTGTGAATAGAATTGGCCGTGTTTACCCATCCAGCATCCCCAGGGTCCCTCTAGTAAAGCTCTCTCTGCTCTTGCACTTGCTGGAGCAGGTGGAGGGCTCGAATGGGGGGGTGTTGAAGGATCAGAGAGGAGAGACGCAGGCCCCCAGGCCTCTAAGCTCAGTTAGGGACATGGCTGAGGGACCCAAAACTTTCCCAGCAGGCGCAAAGATCAAAGGTCTCAGCATTTACTTGGGTTAAAACTTCCAAGCCATTGCAATGTCACTTCTGAGAAAGGTCGGATTGGCTCAGTGGGAAGGTCACTTACAAACAGCATCATGGAAGAAATCATCAATCAGAGGTGACAGTGACTGTCTTGGCTTGGGCCAGTGACCCCACTACTGGGGACTGGAAAAGCCCCAGCTCTTGTCTCCCTGGTGGTACCAGAGTGGAGTCCTGGTTCTGGGATGCCATCTCCTGTGGGCTCCTCCCTTAAGTTGATTCAGCTTGGCCTGTCAATCACCCTGCCAGGAAGCCGGCCTCCAGGGCATCCGATCATCTGGATGCTGAAGAGATGGGAGAGGCCTGTGCTTTTTTCTCCCAGAAGCCCCTTCCTGAGTCTCTGTCACAGGAGAAATTGGACACATGTCTCCACCCTAAGCTTTAAACTCAGAGAGCAAGTTTCCTTTTCTTTTTTCTTTTCTTTCTTTCTTTCTTTCTTTCTTTCTTTCTTTCTTTCTTTCTTTCTTTCTTTCTTTCTTTCTTTCTTTCCTTCTTTCTTTCCTTCTTTCCTTCTTTCTTTCTCTTTTCTTTCTCTCTCTCTCTTATTATTTTGAGTGTGGGTATGTATATGTATCAGAGGGCATGGTGTGTTCCTGTGGAAGACCAAAGGTGACTTTGGGAATCATCCTAATTGCTTTTATGTCCTTTTTGCTTTGCTCTGGAATTTCCCAGGCCCTGCCCACCAGACCCTATGTGGAACTGCCACTATTTCGCCTGGTGTTTTATATGTGGGACCTGGGATCAGAACAGGACCTTCTGCTTGCAAGGCAGAGTCCTCTCTCCAGCCATCTCTCCAGCCCCTCTTCTCTCTTTCTAGGACTTGGACATATGCTTCCCTGCTTCTCTCCCTCCTCCCGGGCAGCTGCCAGGAGTCCCAGCTGCACTCCCAGAGCTCCTATGAGTCTTGATATTTTCTGTTTTAAAATAAACACTCAATTCTTTCTCGTCTTATAATCTGTCATCGGGTGGAGAAAATAAACTTGTACCCGAGGTGGCATCCCTTCTGTGGCCTTCTCCTGCCCCGGGGAGGGGTCCTGGCTCAGCCATGCTGGCTGCACAGCTGACCCCTTTAGAGTGCAGACGGATGATCCAGGTCTAGTCAGCCATGACTTTCACCCTTTCCTCACAGTGAGCCATGCGGTTGGCTTAAGGGCAGGCTGGAGACCAACAGGAGCCAGAGACTTAATTCTGGGGCAGCTGTGGGATCCACTGGGCCACAGATGTGTTGTCTGAGCTGATGACTCAAAGTGGAGGGAGAGGGGGAGGCAGCTCAGCATTCCCAGGAACCTCCTGAGTGGAAAGGGGCTGGAGACAACCAGGCGGAGGGAGGGAGGGAGGGAGGGAGGGAGGGGGGAGGGGGAGAGAGAGAGAGAGAGAAAGAATCTTCCAGCCACCAGAGAAACTAGTGACCCCTAACTTTTTAGGTGCATAAGCCAATATGCTCTCTATTTCTTGTTGAATTCAGCTTGCATTCAATTTCCATTGTTCATTAAGAGGAAAAAACCCAGGAACACCACTGGGGCAAGCAAACTCAATAAGAAATGATTGCTGACAACGGGACCCTCTAAGCATCAAGGGGACTGATGAGCCCTGAACTTCTAGAAGCCTCTGTCGCCCCCTAAGGCGTGTGGCTGTGGTATCGGACATTCATGCTTCCTCTCAGCTTTAGGGCTCAGTATGTAACCTTGGGGGTTACTCGGCCTCTCTGAGCCCAGCTGCTTGATCTAATGTGGGAAACAGGAAAGGCGGGTAAGCGTGAGAGGGCTCAGTGACGTAAGCAAGGGTGGCCTCGCTGTGACCCTCAAGGAGGGATGAACCTACTGAAAGCCAAGCTCATGCCGTTAAGTTGGCTACTGATTTAAGCAGTGTGTGCTTATGTGTATGCCTGCGTGCAACCCTGAGTGTCTACTTTGTGTTTTTGAAACGTGGTCTCCTACTGGGACTTGGGATTCACTGGTTATAATAAACCAGCTGTCCAGGAAGCCCCAAGGAATCACCTGTCTGTCTTCCCAGTGCTGGGGAGCACAGGCATGTGCTACCATGCCCAGCTTTTTATGTGGGTACTTGTAATTGAAGTTGAGTCTGCTTGCTTATGTGGCAAGCATTTTACCAACTGAGCCAAGTCCACAGTTCTCTTATTTATTTGCTTATGTATTTATTTTTTGAGACAGGACCTTCCTGTCAAGCACAGGGTGGCCTTGAACTCAGGTCCTCCTGAAGTGCTGGGATTGTGACCCTTTGTTCTGTCATTCTAAAGCAACTGAGAGTGGCTTGGAATATAAAGGACCATAGAAGAGTTTAAGATAAGTCACTTTGCTCCTAGAGACCATTTGTCCTTTTGGATGGGCAGGCCAGATGGAGTTATCACTGGGACAATGGGAAGGAGGCTTCCAGAGGCCGGCAGGAAGGGGATCACGCTGGGCTCTACTCAGACCTCCTCCTCTAGTTGGGGGTGTAGACTGACACTGACACACCCTGCTCGGATCCCCCTCCCACTCCCCCCATCTAAGAAGGCTGTGCCCCTTGCAGGTGGCAGGGTGTCCAGTGACACGGGGCACAGACGTACGCAGACCTGAGCTGCAGTGGCTGCTCGGCTCCTGCGCTAACTGAGGTGTGTCTGTGTGGCTGCCTGAAGACCATGTTCGCCCACCTCCCCAAAGCGGGTCCCAGGAAGCCCCAGCCATCACTTCATGGAGCCTGCTTCTGGGTGTATGTGGGGGTCTCCCTCAGGGCCTGGCAAGATGCACACAGGGTGGCAGACGGGACACTTGGAACCAGGAGGGACCCCACGGTACAAGACGTGGGGAGAGGACGGGCTGGGCCAAGCTGGAATTGGAGGTGCTCAGCGGCTTCTGGAAAGGATGGGGGACATCACAGCTCTTGCTTCCAGGAGATAACTAGAAGCAGGTGACATGCACAGGGTCCAAGAAAGAGGAGGAAGCAAAGCAGCTTGGCTAAGGCATTGGACAGAGCCTGTTAATGAGACCTGGAGGAAGAGACCATGGGCAGTCATGACCTGAACCAACAGCCCGCAGTGAGGGGCTGACAGACATGTGTGCACCAAAGAACAGGAACCCGGATGGGATCTACTCGAAGTCACAAGTGTCTTATATCAGCCAGCACTTAGGAATCCGAAACATTCACATAAAAACCTGGGCTTGGGATAGTCAGAGCCCCTGGGCCCTGCTCCTGTTTCCCCTGAGCCTGCTTGGCACACATGTCTGTGCTGCACTGAGTTCCAGCAGCACCTCCACCACAGCATCTACATGGTGCCCTAAGCACACCTGGCTCCTGTCCCCTCTCCCCAAGTCTTCCACTTCCTGGGCCACAGACATCCTCTGGTTCAGACCCAGGCGAGCATACAGCTGCTGATGGAAAACACCACAGTGCCCCTCTGACAATGCAAACAGACCTGCAGAGGACAGGCTCCTTCCCCCCAGCGCCCGCATGCCCGGGAGGTACTTACAGAGCCCATGGAAGACACCTGGCTCTGGTGTGGTAACTTCACAAACAGGGGAACTGGGTGGCAGCTCTAGACCTGGCACCTGCACGAAGGGGAAGTTTTAGTTAAAACCACACAGCCGATCACTTGCTAGAGTCGGTGCCCACCTGTCCCCGTGGGCCTTGTCCTGCATGTCCCATTTCCTGTGATGCGTGGATGAATGAGAAGCTGGAGCCTGGGTGATGGTGGCTGGCGGCTCTTCCTGGCAGCCAAGGGTGCTACACCAGGAACGGACTCACAACCTTTATCAGTGAAAGAAGGGAGGATGGGAGGGAGGAAGGAAGGAGGGAGAATGGGGAGGTTGGGAGGAAGAAAAAGGGAGGAAGGGGGATAGAGGAGGGACAGGAAGGGTTCAAGCTGCAGAGAACAGTTTACTTAGGCTGCTCAGAGCTGATCTCTGAGGGGCTAGGGAGATGCCTGCCTTGCTGGAGGTCTAGATGACCCTGCGGGCAGCTAGCTAAACAGCCCCCTACCCATGGGTCATAGTGGGCTGCTACCACCCCGCTTGGTGTCTCCTGAGGAAGCTCTGCTCACTATTCATTTCTAAGCTTCAGGCCTGGGCAAAGGGGCCTCGGGACAAGTAGGGACGCCAAGCAGAAGAAGGCGAGCGACGGCTTATGCGCAGGCAGCGAGCCCTCCTGCTCTCAAGGTCAGGCTGGGCCTTGACATCTGCAAAGTGCTGCGCAGAGGATGGAGCGTGTGGCCAAGTCCATAGAGACAGGCAGAGTGCGGGCGCTTTGTGGCTGGGAAGGCTCGAGGCTTTCCACTAGTTGCCACTGATAATGCAGAGTTTAAAACTCAGATTTCTGGCTTCTCTCAAAAAGACCAAAGCAGGCAGATATGATCAGCTGTCACCTGGCAGCCATGTCCACAGCCACCCTGCCACCACTTCCTGACTCCCAGCCCATGTCTCTCCCCTGCCATCTTGCTCCACACCTGCCTGGTCCTGCTGCTGGTCAACCTGCCACCTGCTGCCCCTAGTGGCTTTCCTATGGCCCAGCCCATCTCTTGGCGGAGTGGGGGGGGAGGGGTGTGGGGGTGGGGGGCTGGCTGTCCCCAGCCGCCACTCCTTATGTGAGTGAGACCGTCCCCTGTAACTCCGCAGCCCTTCCACTTTCATGGCTGGCTCTTGGACTTGCCATGGCTCTGAAAGTTGATCTTCCATTTTCAGAGAAACCTATTTATGGATAAAGTGCAGGGTCTCACTTTGAAGCCCTCCTGGGGGACCCTGTGGCGAGCAGGGTGGGGCCCATGTCCACATCAGCAAGACCAGCAGTCCCTCCTCGGCTTCCGTGGGGTGGGCCTGCCCCCCTGCACACAGCCCGTGCTCACAATGCAGCTCAAGCAGCTGTGGCTGCGTTCACACCTTGCCTTTTACAACAGCAGAGATTGGAACCCAGTATCTTGCACATGCTGGGCAAGCATTTTTCCACTAAACTACATCTCCTTTCATTTGGAGAGAGAGTCTCACTAAGTCACCCAGATCCTGGACCCTTGATTCTGCCCTTGATTCTGTGGCTCTTGGACCTCAGTCTCCCAAGTGCCTGGACTTCCAGGCCTATGGCCTGCCCAACTCTGATCACTGTTTTAATTGCCAAGTTACCTGCTACCAACATTTCAAGGTCCATTTGCAATAAACAACTGTGAGTGATCAAAGCGCAAAGCAAAGCAAAAATTCCCCCCAAGACCGCCAATCTCTAAATTACACACATGACACCAAGATGTGTTTCCTGGCTTTGATTAAAATTTGAGTACTTTGCTTCATTTAAAAAAAATAATAAATAATTACAGAATGAAAGATGAGGCATAGAATAAAAAATAAAGAAGAAAAATGGAGACTGTCAAGACAGTAGCCCTGGCAGCTTAAAGGGTATCTATCTTAATTCTTCCCGCTCTGTAGTGCGCTGGGAGCAGGAACCTACTTGTCAGTGAGGTGACACAGCACATGTTCACCCCACTGTTTGGAAGGCTGAGGCAGGAGGATGGCAGGCTTGAAGTCAGTCTGGGCTACACAGTGAAGGCCGTCTCAAGAAAGAATTGGACTAAGGAAGGAAGGAGAGAGAGAGGAAAGGAAGGAAGGAAGGAAGAAGGAAGGAAGGAAGGAAGGAAGGAAGGAAGGAAGGAAGGAAGGAAGGAAACAATGGAGGGAGGGAGGGAGAAAGGAAAAAGGAAAGAAGAAGGAAAGAATAAAGAGAAAGGGAGGAAAGGAGGAAGGAAGGGAGGGAGGGAGGGAGGGAGGAAGGGAGGGAGAAAAGAAGGAAAGAGGTTCAAGGAAGGAAGGAAGAAGGAAAGAAGGAAGGAAGGAAAGAGTAAAGAGAAAGGGAGGAAGGGAGGAAGGAAGGGAGAGAGAGAGGAGGGAGGGAGGAAAGAAAGGGAGGGAGGGAGGAAAGAAAGGGAGGGAGGGATGGAGGGAGGGAAGAAGGAAAGGAAGGGAGGGAGGGAGGGAGAGAAGGAGGGAGGGAAGGAGGGAAGGAAGAAGGGAAGAAGGAGGGAAGAAGGGAAGGAAGAAGGGAGGAAGGAGGGAAGAAGGGAGGAAGGGAGGGAGGAAGGGAGGAAGGGAGGGAGGTTAGCCAGCTCTGGGCTTCTCCAGTCCTACCTGGTCCCCGGTGCTCAGGCCAGCCTGTGTGAAGGGCCGCTCATCCTGGCCCTCGCTGTCAGCCGTGCTGGGCCTCCTCGGCGCCTCCTCGGGCTGCAGGCCACACAGGCTGTCCACATCCATGTCAAAGGTCTCATCTGAGCAGAATACGGCCTCCAGGATATCCTCATCCGTGGTGAACAGGATGGTGTCTCCAAAGTGCTCTGGGGCTGGGCGTGGCACCGAGGACATAGAAGGCTCGGCTCATGCCCAGATCTAGACATGCCCTGTCTCCGTGCATGCGACCCCAAGCAGCTGTCCACTCCCCTTGCTGTTCCCCACGTTCCAACAGGGGTTGTTCGAGGAGTGGAGAGCCACACCGATTTGACCTCATGGAACCAGAGCTCTTGCCATCTGTCACCAAACCAGTGGCACGTCCTAGATAAGGGGGAGAGAGCCAGCCCTGGCCTGAGTGCTTGCACGTGTGTGGTACATGCAGCATGCATATGCATGTGCATGAATGCAGTGTGCATGTGGGATGTGGCTTGTGTGTTTGCACACATGCACACACAGTCCCAGGCAAGCCTCAAAAACAGTCACAGAACCTCATCTCCCTGTGAATTTTGAGACAGGGTTTCCCTGAGTTGCCCAAATTGGCCCTGTACTCACTAGCCCAGGTTAGCCTGGTCGTGATCCTCCTGCTGGGCCTCCTGAGTAGTGAGGCAAAGGCCCACCAGGCCCCTCATGCTCGTTTCTATAACACGGACCTCGCTGTGAAGCCTAGGCTGGCCCCCCAACTCACCACTTCCCACCTCAGTCTCCCGAGTGCTGTGATGCCAGGTGTGTGCCAACCAGTGACCCTTGTGTAGGACCTGGGGTGGGGGTGAGGCTGTGTTCACCTGGAACTACACTCCTACTCTTGGCTGCATGGGTGTCCCAAGCACCTCCCTACAAGCCACATGCAGAACTCCTTTCTCAGATTCAGGAGCCAGGACCCCGAGATAGGTTTAGTGGGGGTGCTCACACTGGAGGTGGTGGTGGGGAGATGGGTCTACAGAAGAGTAGGCCCTGTATGTCCTGGGCTGTCTCTTGGGGCCTCCCCTCAGGGCCCCAACAGGTACAGCAAACAAAGGCTTCCAGAATGTTCTATACTATACCTCCCATCAGGGTTCCTGAGGCCTTGGCGATTTCTCCTTCGAAGATGCACTGTGTGTCTAGAAGCATGGTGATGTCCCTCACACCTCGGAAGGAATGGATCCGGGATTTATTGTAATTCCAAATCCTGATCAGAGCGACTTGGCAAGGGTGTGTGAATTCAATAGAGATGGAGTGGGCCATGCCCGGGGTGAAAGGGGCCAGCCAGACGTGCATGTCATCCTGGGTTCTGTTCACCCCATCGATGAGGTTGGAAACCACACGGGGATCTTTCCCATAAGCTGGTAAAATGTTGATGTCAGGGGGGTCGGCTTGAATGCTCGAAATCGGCACTGGCTCCCCCTTGGAACTGAATATCTCTATGCCGTTAAGGCCGACATAGTGCCTGTCCCCCCAGGTGGACTTGATGTCGATGACCAAGTGCTGTCCGTAAGGCAGGACGGGGATTTTAAACTCATTGCTGCTGTCTGTCTCCACGGAAGCCCCTCCCTGCCCTTGTGAGGGCTCCACGGCTTCCTCCCTCCAGGGGCTTGGGGGGTCCTCATGCCGGCCAGCCTTCTGCTGCCTCAGGAACTCGTCCAGTATGTCCCCCTGTGGCTCCAGGGTGGAGATGCGGCCCCGGTGGGAGCGGTCGAAAGCGCTGAGCGAGACCCAGGACTCGTGTAGCGTGTGCTCCTGCTCGCTGCCCCCCGGAGGCCAGGGTGGCAGCCTGGGGGCCGGGGTGTCTTCTGGAAGAGGGGAACACCTTGTTAGCATTGCATGTGAAGTGGGGGCCCTTGGAAACTGCCTCGTGCGATTCTCTCGGCTGCCTCGGCTGTACCATGGCCTGAGAGGGACACCGAGTCTCGCAGAACCCTCAGTGTGTTTATCATCACCCAAATCTAGAACCTCATTCAATGAAAGAAAATGTAAAGGATGCTGAATAGACTGAACTTTCTAGGAACACGCCTGTCCTTAGATCACTGAGGAGCTATGGTTTGACTCGTTAGTCTCTCAAAGGCCACAGTGTTGAAGCCTTGGCCTCCAGTTTCCAGCACTCCCGGGAGGGGAGTGGAATTTTTTTTTTAACTTTTTTTTATTATTATTTATTCAATTGTGCGTGTATGTGTGTGTGCATGTGTGTGCGTGTCTGTGTGTAGAACCACGGACAAATTCGGGAACCACCATGGACGCCTCCACCTCCTCCTTGTTTACTCTGCCCTGGGATTCACAGGCTCCGCCCTACCAGGACCAGACACGCAGGCCGCCGCTGCTTCCGCCTGGCGTCTATACGAGGGGTCTAGGATCCAAACTCAGGATCTTCTGCGCAGGCGGAGGCTTAACCCCGGAGCCACCTCTCCAGCTGGAATCTTTAGGAGGTGGGGACTTGTGGGCGTGTCCTCCCAGGGGATGGGGAACTTGGCTGTTGTTCCTCCCCTCTTTACTTCTCAGCCTCTGTGAGGTGAGGTGCGCAGCTTCCTCCACCCATCACAGGTCCAAAGCAACAGGCTAGTGCCCACCGCCTGGGACCCCCGAGCCATCAGCCACGATCAGGTGGTTAGCATGATCAAGAAAGCAGGCCCGGGAGCTTGACCAGAAGTCGCTCCACGGCCACACTGCCGTCCACAGGGCTCGTGGCCACACGAGGGAACCCAGTCACATGAGTCTAACAGACTTCTCAAGACTGCTTAGCAGCAGGAGATCACACGACTCTAATGGAATTCCCACAGACGACTTGGTGCCAGGAGGAACGCACATGAAGAATGTTCAGGAAGCTGAACATGGTCCATGCGCGGAAGCCCAGCACTGAGAAGGTCGAGACAGGAAGACCACAGGGTCAACATCGGCCTGGGCAACCTTGCCAGGGATATTAGAGTAGGACAGCTGTGTCCTGAGCACGGGGAGGAGGGCACATATCACGCTCCCAGCACAGGAGGCCCTTCCTTCTCGTGGACTCTCAGCCCAGTGAGAGCCCCAGGCAGTGGCTGGTCCAGAAGTGTCACCCTGTGAAAACCACAGCCGGTGGTGCTGACATGTTTTTCTCTGTTCATATTGAGTAGCGCCTGCACTCCATTTCTTGCCTGTCTCCTAGGGGGCTCAGCACCATCAATTATCTTCTCTCTCCAGAATCTTCCATCACTGCCTCCCCTGGCACTTCCCAGCGCTCTGCTTGCAGACAGGCATAAATCTCTCCTGCCTACAAGAGCTGAAGGGAGGCCATCTGATCCTGCGGCTCCCTCCCACCCACATCCCGTCTTCCCCTTCCCCATGCACACATCCCTACTTCCTGCCCTACCACACCTTCCACTCATCCCGACTCAGCCTCCCCTTATGTTGGGAACAAATCTCTGCTTTCTCTCCACCCCATCTTTGGGCCACCTACACTCGGTAATGGCTGACAGTTCTGACTTCCCACCCGTGAGCTTGGTTGAGGGGTACAGGGAATTGCTGTGGCCCACTTGACACATCATGGAGAACGTCTGCCTTAAAATGATGTCAACAAGGAAAACAAGAGCCAAGACAGTGAAGAAGCCTTGGAGGAAGCCTTGGAGGAAGCTAACGAGCTCCTGGTTCCGGCCATGCCTAAAAGCTAACCCTGGTGACTTTCTGTCCCTTGCATGCCTACCAGAACTCTCCACTGTCACAACTCTCTGACTTTCTGAAAGTGACAATGACTCCCCAGTCTTCTGTCAGTCTTCATTTTGTGCTTGGAACCTCAGACAAGCCTCTTGACTTGATCTTGATATTCCCTCCCCAGTACCTGAGGAGACTCGCATCACCACCTTCCTGGGAGTCAACTAACTACCTACCTTCCTTCCTTCCTTCCTTCCTTCCTTCCTTCCTTCCTTCCTTCCTCTTCCTTCCTTCCTCCTTCCTCCCTCCCTCCCTCCCTCCCCCCCTCCCCCCCCCCCCCCCCTCCCCCCCCATCCCCCTCCCCCTCCCCCCCAATGGTACTCCTGCCCTATGTGCCTTCGAGCCGGCAGCAGGACTGCCACCCACGGCTTTGCTGGCATCTTTTCATGTGCTTTGATTGTGAGCAGGTGTACCATATGTGCGCAGGCATGTGCACAAGAGGGCACTGTAGTTGCCTGTGGAGGTCCAAGGGTGACTTCAGAAATCATCCTGGATTGCTCTACCTCTTTATTGCTTTACTTGGGAGTTTTCCAGACTCCACCTTCCAGGGCTGTAATTGCTGCTGCCATTTTGCCTGATGTTTTCACATGGGATCTGGGGATCTAAACTCCGGTCCTTTTGTTTGTGACAAAAGGCTTTATTTCGCCTCTGAGCCTTCTCCCTTGCCCTTCACTGGCACGCTTATGCCACGAGTCATAACTGTTGCTAGCTGTGCCCATGGGGTCTTGATGTGGCTCCACCCGTTCCACTACCTTACCCTGCTTCTGCCATAGCCACTCTGCTCGGCCCTTGCATCCAAGGTCGCAGCTCTCCTTGCTGTGAGGCACGTGTCCTCACTATGCCTCAGCTGGGCTACTCCTCTGCTGGTGCCCAGCCCTTCCACAGGCTATGCCACCTCCCCCTGCTCCAGGTTCCCAGGAACACCCAGCAAGTGCTTGCTGTTGGCAGCAGGCTTCTGTCCCCCTTCCCCTGGGATCAGACCTGAGACTGAAGGATGCTTCTCCCGGCTGTAGTCCTCTGCGCCTGCCCTGACCCTTCTCCCCACCCACCACAGCACAGAAGTTCCCTCAGCCCTCCTCCCTGGTGCCGGTATGCCACGCGGCAGAAGGAGCTCCCACATGGCTGTCTTCACATGTGATCTGACTTCTACTACTGAAAGGAAAGGTGGGTTGGCCTGCAAATGCCCAGGAGATATCAAGTGTCCCTGTGCTTGGGATTCAGCCTGCGTATCTCCTGCTGGGGGAGCCATGGGTTGCACCCCTCTTGCACTCGTGAGGCAGACTCTTCTCCTCAGACTGTACCCTGGGGTCAAAAAGCAGAGATGTGGATATTCTCCTGGCCTGCCTGGCTGTGACCGTACAGGCTCCATGTGACTCTCTGAGCTGCTAAGACCACTGCGGGCCTGACACTGCGGGCCATCACATCCTAAATCTGACAGATGACAAGCCTCCTCCTCCTGCTTTTCCTCCTCCTTCTCCTCTTCCTCCTGTGGTTTCTATGCTAGGTGTGGAACTGTGGCATTTAGTTACAGATACCAACTTGAAATTGAGTATAAGCACATCTGTAAAGAGTTATTTAATCAAGGCAAGTCCTAAGCAAGCCATGTGGGAAGACAGTCTGTGGCGGGTGGGATGGTTCCCTGGGCAGGTAGATAAGATGAAAAAAGCTGGTTAAGCATTTTGGCAGACTGGGATGAGAGCAAGCGTGTCCTCTGCTCTTTCTGTGGATACGGTACAGCCAGGTCTCTTGGCTCCTGATGCTGGTATAAATTTTCCTGTCATGCTGATTAACTGCAGCCAGAAACTATCAGCCAAGAAAAAACCCTTTTTTCCCTCCTATATTGTTTAGTCATGTATTCACATCAGCAACAGAAGAGCCGCTTGTGCATGCTAGGCAAGTGTTCTTGTGCTGAGACACACCCCAGCCCCATCCTAAGCGCAGACCGGTGGCAGGAAGCTAAGGCTAACCTGCAGGCAATGCAGTAGGAAGGCCCCACTGCTGATGTCACAGCAGGGTCTAAGATGCTAAGAGACCCTAGGTGAAGACAGGTGAGCACAAACCCTCACGTGTGTGTCAAGTGCTGCTGAAACAGGCAATGAGGATGGATGGGAGCGAGTGGGGACAAAGCCTCCTTCTCCCCGTGAACCACGCTCAGCCTCCACTGACTGGCAAGGTGTGGACCCTTGATCCACGGTGACCCATCAGCTTCCCTGAGACCTGAAAATGTCTGCTGGACCCACAGTGGGGACCTGTCACTCAGGGAAGGGTGGTCAAGCGGAGGCCCTGGCAGGCGCTGCAGACCCAGAAGAGAGGGAAATGATGCCACTGGCCTGATTCCACGTCCCCATGCCCTGCACAACACAGTTGCTCTGAGGGGCTGAGCAGCTCTCCACCCACCTCCCCTTCTGCCACAGCAAAGGCTGTAAGACCTTGCCCGCCTATGGCTTTCAGACCTGATGGTGGGTTGACAAGACCACTGAACCCGAGTGCAGACCCAAGTGCAGACCTGGCAATGTGGATTCCACTCCTGGAACGACACGGTGGTCTCTTAACAGTGAGGGCAGGACTCAATGGCCAGTGTGAATTCGCTCATCCCACCAGCATATTGGTAGCTCGTTGACACATTTCTTGGTGGCCCTGGCCCTGGGGTTTGGCTCTAGCTGATGGGGAGTGCACAATTTCTCTCTCTCTCTCTCTCTCTCTCTCTCTCTCTCTCTCTCTCTCAAGCAAGACTGGCCTAGTAAGCATGAAGCACCAAGGGCTTGGTTCTCAACGTGTCAATGAGCCAAGCAGGAGAATACCTGGTGAGAGATGACTGAGTGAGGCTAGGGGCTGGACTTCGCTGTCTCTAAGAACTCCCAGCAGCTCCACAGCTGTTTAAAGTACCTGGAGCTAACAGGCCTCACAGGAGCAGGGGCTCACTAGGGTCAGGAATATTACTTAAACCTCACATCTTCCCTACAGAATGCTGTGAGAGTTCAGGGTGATTTAGGCAAGCTGGACCAGAGGCTGGCTATGAGTGAGCAGATGCCAATCCAGCCATGGGCATCTTGTCACCACTGTCCCTTTCCCATTGCATGTCAACCTAAGCCAGGCTCTCACCTGTGTGTGTGTGTGTGTGTGTGTGTGTGTGTGTGTGTATGTGTGTTTGTGTGTGTATGTATATGTATATGTGTGTATGTGTTATGTGTATGTTTGTGTGTTTTTGTGTATGTGTATGTGTTTGTGTGTGTGTATGCGTATATGTGTGTGTATGTGTGTGTTTGTGTGTGCATGTGTATGTGTATGTATATGTGTGTATGTGTATGTATGTGTGTGTATATGTGTGTGTGTGTGTATTTGTGTATGTGCATGTATGTATGTGTTTGTGTGTGTTTGTATGTGTATGTATGTTGTGTGTGTGTATGTGTGTGTGTATACAGGTACACATGGGGTGCACATACATATGTGCAAGCATGCATGCAGAGGCTGGAGAACAACCCCATGTGCCATCCTCAGGAATACCATTCACTTCCTCTGAGATGCGTCTCTGATTGGCCTGGAATTCATCCAGACACCCCACGCTGTGCACTCTCCCTGTGGCAGGTTCCGAGTCACTGTGGCAAAGCCACTGTCTCATTTGCTCCTCAACACCTGAAAGATGAGGAAGGACGCCACTTGCCGCTTCCTCATGATGAGGACATCGAGGCTCAGGGAGCACAGTGCCCGAGCTGGGAAAACAGATGTGCAGGAAGCAAGCTGGATTCAAAGGGGCTTGCTCCCAGCTGCTCTGCTGAACTCCTTTCCAGGAGCCGAGTCCGAGTGCTGACACTGTACCCCAGCCCTGGCGCTCACTCGCTCGGGCACCCCGTCCTGGCACTCACTCACCCAGCACGGTCGTCCACAGGACCCACTGCAAAAGCCTCAAAAGCTCTTCCTGGAGACCTGCTGACACACACGGGCAAGTGCCGCACACCCAGTTCATGCCAATTTGGAAACAGGGTCTCACCAAGTTGACCAGGCTCGGCCTTGAATTCAGTAGGAGCCCAGACAGGCCTTGGACTTGCACCTCCCCTGCTGGGATCACAGGTTTGACAACCGTGATGCCTGGCCCTTTTTGTTTTTCAATTTTGACGTATACAATGCCAAAAACTACATAATTAAAAAGCCATCCTTCGGCTGGGAGATGGCTCAGTAGACAAGGTTATTTTCTCACAAGAGAGCTGGAATTCAGATCCCCAGAACCCACATAAAAGCCAGGCAGGCGTGGGATCCGCAATCCCAGCACTCAGAAAGTAAAACAGGGGATCCCCGGGGCTAGCTGGTGACCATCTGTGTTCAAGTGAGAGACTTTACCTTAATAATAAAAGTGGGGAGAGATGGAAGAAGACATCCAACATCAACTTCAGGCATCCACATGCACGTGCGCATATGTGAACACACATACACACAACCCACATACACATGCAAATAATAATAGTCCTCACCATCAGATGCCAACATTGGAAAGCAAGACTGCCACATTCTGACTGAAGGAGAGAGTTGGGGCTCTGGACGCACGTTCCTGGACCCCAGTGGCAAGGCCACAGCCCCTGGGCTGGCCTCTTGTCCTGGAGTTGGCCACTTCCCCACTACACACCTCCCACCTGTGGCCTTTCTCACACCCAGGAGAGTTGTGTTGATCACATGTGTGTAACAAAGGTGGGACAGTACAGTTCTGGACTGAAAATCCATGCACTGCAGGACCAACGGGCTGGTGACACCACATCTTGAGTCGAGCAGGCAGAGTGCCCTGCCATTCTGCTTGCTTATACTGCCTCTCTGGCTGACACAGTGGCTTGTGACTCCCCAGCTTAAAACAACCCCTTCATTTTGCAGAAGGAAATGGAGGTCCAGGGATCCAAACGGCTTTGTGACCACTGGAGGTGCAGTGACTACAAACACTCAAGCTAGTTTGGCTTTTCAGAGCTTACCTCGGTTGGCTGGCTGGTCGTCACCATGACTACTGCTGACCACATCCTTCTTCAGGCCCCTCCTTCCACTAACAGGCCGTTCCCTGTTGGGGGGCTGGCTAAAGATGTCTAAGTCGTCGCCACAGACTTTGGAGGGTGCCTTCTGGGGTCTCTCCGCAGCGATAACATTCCAGCTGGTAGTCTTCCCTTGCTCAGGCAGAGGCCCTTTATCCTCTGCCTCCATCTCTCTAGAAGCCTCGACATCGTCAGCCGGGAGCCTGTCCTCATCCAGAGCCTTCTCTGGGCTGAGCCACAGGGGTTTGGCTTTCCTGCTGACTTGCTTCCTGCCTGTCCCCCCAGGACAGGGCTGTAGCCAGCAGGGGGTTTTCCCCTGCAGCTCAAGGATTCTCCTGCCTGTGAGAGTTTCCAGCTGTTGGACAGAAGAGGGCTCCTGATCCAGAGGTGGGCATTTCCCGGCGGGGGAGAAGGAAGGGACACTAGGCCCGTCACCCATGGAGGCGGGGCCTGCCAACAACCTCACATCTTCCTCTGGCCTGGAGACACTGTCCTTCGGGCACTTAGAACTCACCCTTCCAGCGAGGAAGTCTCCTTGTGAGGAAATGGTCAGGTCCTCCACGGCGCTGGCTGACGGTGCGCAGCTGAGCCCAAGCCCCTTGTCCCCTTTGGTGCCAGCCTTCCCAGGGGTATTTGTGCCTTCTCCCCAGGCAGCACTGGGGGTCTTCACTGGACTCCCATTCTTCTGGATGTGCAGCTTCACCGGGATGGTGCAATTGGCCGGTGCCCCATCACCTCCTTTGTCTAACACGCCATCGAAGATGAGGCTTTTGTTGACATACACCTTCACATCTTTGGCGCAGATGTCGAGATCCTGAAAACACAAAATGTTAACAAAATGAATGTGTGAGGCATCAGATGGATGCGTCTACTCTGGGGAGGAGGAGGAGATGTCCCAGGTAAAGTTCTACAAAGCTGTCTGAAGCCAGAGTCTGTGGAGGTGGAAGAAGGTTCCATCTCTGCAAAGTGTAACATACGCTGCAAATCAAAGAGCTTTTTCAAAGGCAGCCTCAGCAGCTGCCCTGGTCCTGTCACCTCCTGTCGGGACACTGGTAATGGCCCACTAATTGGTCTCACTGCATCCTGTGTCTGGCTGCTTTGGCCTCCACTACCGGCTGCCACCAAAGTTAATTTCCTTCCTGCGGGAGCTACTCCCTATGCCGCCTCTGTGGGTTTCAAAGTCCACTTCTGGCTGGGCCTGGTGGCGCATGCCTGTAATCCCAGCACTGGGGAGGTGACAGGAGGCAGATCAGGAGTTCAAGACCAGCCTTGAGGACATAGAATTTGAGGCCAACCTGGGCTTTGGGTGAGATTTGTTACAAAACCCAAGGCAAAAAAATCTTTAAGTAAAATCCAAGCGTGACTTCTGAGTATCTAGGCTGGGAAGGGCTCTGGCACATCGAGTGCATGCTCCAAGTGTCCTTCATCCATTCAAGAGACACAGCGAGGGTGAGAGGCAGGAGAGGGAGCAGATGCAAGGTGCCACAGCATCCACAGGGGAGTCAGAGGACAACTTCTGGAAGCTGGTTCTCTCCTTACATCATTTGGGCTCTGGGAACTGAACTTAGGTTACCAGGTTTGCACTCAGGCACCTTGACCTGCTGGGCCATCTGACTGGCCCCTATTTTGACTCTCTTGAAAGCAGAGCTTAGGAAAAGGACTTGGTGCAGGTAGCTGATTCCCAGGAGAGTAGAAGAGAGCATGACAGGGCGGGAGGCCCCTTTCTACCCCCAGTGTGCCTGAGCTGAGCTGTGTGCATCTGGACTCCCCCCGCCCCCGTTGTAGCTCTCCTACGAACCCACAGCACGTACCTCAGAATATCCCTCAAGAGGCTGCGGTGTGTATCCACTGCCTGCCGAAAGTGGCCTCCACCAGCGTTGGTGCCACACGTGCAGAAGCTGGTGTCACCAGCAAGCAGTGAGACAGCACTTGTCACCCAGCTTCAGCTGCAGTCGAGGGCGAGCCCAGGGCATGCAAAGGACAGGCCAGAGCTACCACCTCCCTGGCAGCTTACAGGGAGCCCCAACCCTCTACCAAGCTTTCTAGATGATTCCTTTGCATACAGAGGGGAATGCAGACCAATGACTTCAAACACTGAGCATGACCTTCACAAAGGGTGGTCCCTGTCCAGTTTTCCTACCTGTTTCCCCCAAACACATTCCTCTGTTTCGAGAAGGATTTCTCTTGTCTACGCCTAAAATAAGATCACCTTCCTCTTCTATCTGGCTATGTCCTTCTTTCTCTCGACAGTAGGACCCCCCCAGAACCTCCACCCCCTGCCCCAATCTGGTTCCCACACACTGGGATGATTGCTGCTCCCTGATGCCCTTGAGCCTCAGGAACTGTATACTTGCCTGGAATATTCCACCCTCTACGTGTGTACACACACACACACACACACACACACACACACACACACACACATACACATACACACAGAGCCTTCAGAGACTCCCTGATGACAGGCAGTAAGTACCTCACTGTTACCTACACACCTCACTGCTGTTGTGTTTTCCTTGTCCTCTCCTTGTTTTTAAGACAAGGCCTAGAACTGGCAATGCTGGGGTTTCAAGCTGGCACCTTCATTCCCGGCTCAGCTGCCTAACTGTCTCTCCCATTTAAAGCCAAGCTCTGAACTTGTCCAAGGCTGCGGGGCACAGACGGCCCTCAGCAGTCAGACGGGATCAGACATGAGATGGTCTTGTACAGCCTTCTCCAAGGCAGCTCCGGGCTCTCACTGTATCCCTGGTTCAAAGCCACAGAAAGATGGTGGCTCTGTGGTTTTTGCCCCCCACACCATTTTCACCTTGCTTTTTAGCTCTTGGCTAAGTGTGGGATCTGAAGCCCCAGAGCTGTCCGACTCGGCTCATCCCTCACTCCTCAAGCTCCCCGCGAGCTAGGTGAGTAAGCCCTAACTCAGCTCCTCATCCCTGCCTGACAGCCGTGTGCAGAGCAATTCAGAATGTGAACCACCAAGCCCGCGTCCCACCACGGGAACTCCGCTTCAATCATCCAATTGCGGGCTGGCAGGCTACTATTTGCCGGCTGTCAGAAAAGTCGATGTTCGAAGTGCGCTTTTACATGTTTATGTGGACGTGTGCTGTGTTTAGCGGAGGCACAGAGCAGACGCGTGCTGTGAATTCATCAGGACCTGACTAGAGGGGAAGGATGGCGCGGGCAGCTTTCACCAGCCAGGGCTGCAAAATTACTGGCATGGAAACATCTGGAGAGAAGGAAACACTCATTTAAAGAGCTGGTGAGACAGATAGGTAGGCTCCTTATCTAGCAGTCATGGGGTGGACAACCTAGCTTTCCTCATGGAATGCTTGGCCTCCAAATCCTGTCTGGCCCCCCAGTCCATCAACAGCTGAGAACCCCATTCACATAACTGAGGCCCAGTGCCTCAGCAAAGTGTGACTGTGGGGTCCACAGACCCAACATGGGGATCTAGTAAGGGTGGAGTGAGTTCTGAGGACTGTGAGTGTTTGGGGCATGGGGACAAGGAAGCAGCTGCCCAGCCTGGCACACCTATACTGTATGTGCTGTTTCCGGCACATACCGTGACAGGTCTGGAGAGGGATCACTGGCAGGGAGCAGATACCCGTCACTCTTCTGGATGTCACCAGTTCAGAAAATAAAGCCCTGTAATGTCTGTGGTCCTTGGAGCAGTGCTGCAAGGAGACTTGAGGCTCCGGTGCTATGAATGAAAACCCTGAGGCTCAGGCCTTTCTAGGTAGTCAGTGGGCCACTCTGGCACAGCGGGCTCAGGTCTAAGAGCCATTTCTCTGTGGATCTAGTTAAGAGCTCAATCCTAGCAGTATAGCTATCTGCACTTGTGGAACTCTGAGGGTCTGGCTTCCCCTGCACTTTCTCCTGTCATCCCCGGCCCCTTCCTCCCCAGGGGTAACAGTTGTGGGCACTTGCCATGGGCATGTGTGTGCACGTGAATCTCTGCAGATCTTTACTGGCCACAGTCAACCTCAGCATCCGCATCCCATGCTAGCATCATGTAGTGCAAGTCCCATGTATGGTGTATTTGCATATAACCTGTGTCCAGTCTCCCTAGTCCCTCCTGTGGATGTTAGCACTGTGCTATGCAAATCCTGTGTATGATATATTTGCATATAACCTGTGTCCAATCTCCTACCTGGTTTAAATCATCTATGTCACTGCTAATAAAACCTAAGTGCTAGGGAAACAGTTGTTAGTTTTCACTGTTTAGGGAATCCTAACAACAAAATGCCCATAGAGGTGGCATTTACTTTTCTGAATGCTTCCCATCTGCAGCTGGCTGAACTCTAGGCAGGAACCTGCAGGTAGGAAAGGCCGCTGTCGTGTTGATGGCTATGTGAGCATCGTGGTGCCTCGAGGGCTGTGCTGGGAAACTGCAGAGTCCATGTGTGCACCACCAGAAACGAGTCAGGTGGGCTGGCAGGTGAGCATCTCTCCTCAAAGGGTGTCCATGACTGTCAGATCTGGGGGGAACCTCTTGCATTAAGCCTCAGCTACCTCCCACTGTCAGTCAAAGCTCCTCCCTTTTTGCCCCATCAATCTGCCTGATACTTCACCTGTAGAACCTGTAGTTCTACAGCAGACCAGTAGAATCAGTGTATATGTGAGTGCGAATGTGCGCGTGTGTGTGGAGTGTTTAAAGGCATGTATGTGCATCTGTGCGAAGTGAGTGTGATCATGTGTGTAGTGTGTATGTGTGAATGCTCATGAGCATGTGTGTATCTGTACACATTGTGTTTATGTATGTGGTGTGTATGTATGTATGAAGGTATAAATGTGTGATCTGTAAATGTGTGATCATATTAGCACGTGTGGTGTTTTGTGTGTGTATATGGCATGTGTATGTGTATAGTGTGTGAGTCTGAGTGTGTGAGCATATGTGTGAGCATGTGAACATGTGCAACTGTATGTGTGTGGTACGAATGTAAGCATGTGGTATGTGCATGCCTGCATGCGTGCACAGATGTGTCTTTGCATGAACACCTGTATTATTCTGCTCTCCTTCCTCACTTAGAGATACTACATTCGTGCTAACACTGCCCCAAGTCTCTTTGCAATGGATGTTTCAACAGGACGCTCTGACGCTCCATGGCCAGCATCTGGTCCATGAAGCCCCATTCTCAGTCCCCACTTCCCTGCATGTACCCCTGTGATAGTTAAGCCTGGTGTCAATTTGACACACCCGGTATTAACTAAGCTAGGCTGAGACCACCTCTGGAAAGGACCAACTGAGACTACATGAAAGGATTATACACGCCCCAGATCCTATCAGAACTCCAAAGCTCTCAAAGGATTCTCCCAATACTACATCATATAAAAAGGAGCCACCAAGGAGAACGGATGCCTTCTTGCAGCTGTGCTAAGAATCGTTCTTCCTTCCGAACGCCTGGTTTCTTCGACTTTCTAGCCTTCGACTAGACTAAGACTCTAGGAGTTCTCCAGTCTTCAGCCATCACCCACCTGACTACCGAACTGAGCAGCTAGCTATTGGGAGCCATCGTTGGAACTACCTTGGTTACTGACAGCCATCATTGGACTACCTCGGCCATATCTGTAAGCCAACTCAATAAATTTCCTATATATATTTTATATACATACATACACACACACACACACACACACACACACACACACACACACACACACATATATTCATTCTGTGAATTCCGTGACTCTAGAGAACCCTAACTTACAACCCCCTACAGTTCTCTTGAGCCTACTGTGCTGAGACTGTAATACATTTTTAATACAACAATATAAATATTAGTCTAGCCTAGGTAATTTCATGAACTTGGCAAAGCTGTTTTCTTCCTTTGCCCGGGGTGGACGACTAGTCTCTTTCAATGAACACACCCACAGCTCAGCAGGCTTCCCTGTGGCAGAATAGCAGAGCTCAGTATTGAAGCCACGTCCCCAGAGAAAACACCCTTTTTAGCTCAGTCAATCCAACTTGAAGCAAAGCACCTGGACCAGATGCTGGTTGTGCCTTAACCCTGAATGTAGGCACCGGATGTGAAGGCAGATGGTACCTTGGGTGGGTACCAGAGGGCACACCATTTGGTTGGCTCGCCAACTGGCTTTCTGCCCCTCCCTGCCACCATCATGACGTGAGGCCTTTAGGGTCAGAGTGGGTCCCATACCTCTCTGCCCTGGGGTTTAACCTGCTCCTTTCTTCAATGTGAGGCACACAGAAGGCTCTGGGTCCACCAGGGAGGGGACCTCAAGGGTCTTCCCCATATCCCTTTCTTTGTAAGGTGGACACTTAAGTTTTCTCGAAAGAGAAGGAAGTGCTGGCGCAGCACACGCTGGGAGGGAGGAAGACTCTGGAGACAGACATGGGAAGATCACAGCCAAGAAGACTATGGGAAGGGCAAAACGATGGGGAGGATGCCCAGATGTTGCGCAGGCGCGGGGGATGCTGAGGGGGAAACCTTGGTTGGTAGGCGCCAGGGCTGGGGTAGGCGGAGCTGGACAAAGAGTTCAGGGAGAAAAGCGTGGGAAGGCGGCTGGACAAGACTGAAGCCTGGAGCAGGTGAAAGCTCTCATGCACATCACGTCATGCTGTGGAACAGTGAGGACCCTGCATGGGTCGCCTTTCTGGAACCCCTGTGCTGGTGTGTCCCCTCAGTGTCTTCTGCCCCACCTCATACGGATAGTGTGGCCCTGGCTCAGGGCCACTGACCTGGCCAGCAGCCGGGCCTGGGCTTTCCTGAGGACTAGGGCCCTGAACCTCAGAGTTCCTGCCTGGGACCTGCAGGGGCAGAGGAGAACCCGCAAGAGGCTGGGCCATATGGTCTGGAACTCTCGACAATGAGCTCCTGCATTGTGCTAACTCTGCAGCCAGCGTTCAGACTTTCTGTAGCATAAGCCAAGGGTTCTCTTCTGCATTTGACCCAGTTTGGTGATGCTTTTAAGTTGAGGGTCTCTCTACACAGCCCGGGCTGGCCTTGAACCCCTAACTCTCCTTCCTCAGCCTCCCAAGTGCTGTGTTAACAGATGTGTCACCACACCTGGTTATGATCCAATTTTAATGGAGTTTTCTGTCCTCTGCTACCTGGATGGTCCTGCCTCACAACATAGCCCTAGAGAACTTGCACCCATGGACTCAGCTACAGCTAAGTGCTCCTGGCAGTGGCCCGGCCAGCAGGTGTGCATTTACAGCTGCCTGTGGGAAGTTCTGACCCAGGCCAAGCCTCAGAGGCTAACAGTGCCATGCTACCAGTCTGCACACCGTCCCCCCTTTTCTGATCCACCAGGGCACCTCACAAAGGTTCGCCTCTGACTTTCACGTCACTGCTATGCTTGCTCTGATCATGATCCAAACCAAGTGCAAAAAACAATTTTGAGGCAATTGGGACTGTTTAAAACGAGTAGTTATTGGAGAAAAATGATAATTACCACCAGGCCTCACCATGGTGGGCAATGGGGTCAAAGGAGACAAACATGAGCTTGGATGTGAGTGAGCAGGCTGAAGTTCTCACAGCTACAGCTTGTGACATCTAGGCAGGCAGACAGGAACAAAACAGCAGGATGGGGTGCTTAGCAATAGGCATGTGAGGTGGCATTCATTTGAAAACCTAGAGAGGCTCTGCGGCCAGCGGATCACTCCTGCGGATGTGTAGCTCTGACTCTTGCTGCCAGCATGGCCGCCCCCACCCAAGCCAGGTTCACGATGGCTCCGCTGAGCCTGGTACCGCCCTCCTCCTGCCTCCCCGCTCAGTTTCCTCCCCCTAAGTCACCTGCCCAGAACCTTCCAGAGACAGTTCCGATGCTGGTACCCACAGAGAGGCTGGAAGAGCAGGGATGATGTGCGTGCATCCTGTGTCCAACACTTGGAGCTAAGGAATGGGACATCAAGCAGTGTGACAAAGGCCGTGGACCAGCCCAGCTGGGCAGGTTCTGACAAAGGCTCCCACATTGGCCACCCCTTTGTTTTGCCTCTCACCAAAAAAGACCCGATCCTTCAGGGCCCATACAATCCCATTCTGCCTCCCACTGGGGCTTCTTCACTTTCTGTGTTCACTAGGCTCTGGCTGCTGATGCTGCTAAGCATGCTTCTGCCTCAGGGCCTTTGCTCCTACTACCCCTTATCTTCCTCTTGAGTCCAAGGCAGACATCACCAATCAACCACAATGAACGAGACCAAAGGTCTTAAATTCTTCCTGAGACAGCCACTTCTAACCTGTTGCCTAAAGAGAACCAATCCTCTGCCACAAGGGGCCTTGCTGTTCTAAACCCAGTAGCTTCTTCAACTATGAGCTGAAGTGCTGTCACCCTCATGGGATTGTTGGGGGTCAAATGTGATGCTGCCTTCATTCAGCAACCCATTCTCATTCTGGGGCCAGCCTGGGCATGCTAGGTGTCTCGGGTGGACTGATGCCTGGAGTGGTGCCAAAGGACAGTCACAGCAGATGGGTGGCTGCACTCTACAAGTCATGTGGGCATGGGGCCTCCCGACCCTCTTCCTCACACAGAGGGGGTCACATTCACAGAGTCACCCAACAGGGGAAGGAATCCATCAGTGTTAACCCAGAATCTAACAGGCGGCACCGTTTCTAATCAAAACCACTTCCATTTTTCTAGTCCTTTCCTTCCTCTGTTTTAAATAGGCCTTGCTTGGATTAGCTCCCCCCCATTTAACTTTCCTTCCCAGATTCCCATACACAAAACACCGTATTAACAAGCCGTGTCTGCCGGGCCAAGCCATATTTCCTATAAACTCTCATTTTATCTCCTCCAAAACACACAGCAATTGCATTCTCTGGAGAATATTAAATCAACCAACCCGCAGCTGCATTCATTTCTGCTTTTCTGCCCCCGGTAAGTTCTGGCAACAGATGGCTGTGCGTTGCATAAGCAGTGCCCCAGCAGCGCTGTGGTCCTCCATACTCCTCTCAGGGCGTCAGAATCCACACTCCCCATGCCCCCCATGCCTGGTGGCAGGACCCTGGTGCTCCCCTGAGTCTCAGAAGGTGCTGAGCCTTTTCTGAATTCTGTCTGTCCCAGGAAGGTAAGCCCGGGACAATGAAAGGTTTGTCTCAGTCCAGGCACAGAGCGCAGCAAGGTGATCCAGCACGCAAGACCTGCTGGGTTTGGCCTGAGATGTGCTCAGTAACTGCATTGAGCTCAGGCCCAGGACAGCTGCCATCAGCTTGTTTTCCATCTAGGACGCCGCGTGCTGAGCACCTGCCGGGAAGTCCAGCCGGCCTGGGAGCCAAGCACCTGGCCCTGGATGCCTGCAGCTACGGGCTTGGACTGCAGCCAGGGTCCGGGAGTGCTCCAGGACCCACGCTGGCCCCAGAGGGTGGGGGAGCCTTAGAAACTCCTCACTGTTCCAGAAACTTGTTCTCCTTAAGTTTATTTTTAAGAAACAACGCCATGGGCCAGCAAGATGGCTCCGTGGGTAAAGGTGCCTAAGGTGCTTGCTGTCAAGTCTGGGGACTGAGTTTGACTGCTAGAGCCCACATAGCGGAAGGAAAGAACCAGCTCTCAAAAGCTGTCCTTTGACGTGCACATATGAGCCATGGCACATGCACACACGCAAATACACACGCACGCACGCACACACACACGCACACGCACACGCACACGTGCACACACACACACACACACACACACACACACAACGTAAAAAAATGTAAAGGTCATTTGAAAAGCAGAAAGCAGAGAAAGTTTTCTGCTGCCCCTCTGAGCGGGGCACATGAGCAGAGCTGTGGGCCCACCTGCCTCGCAGGTATCTAGGACTGCAGTGCCCAGTTGTTTGTATTGCTGGGACACACTTGCTAGCAGTGGATGGCAGCTGGTGGGAGAGAAGCAGGAGAGAAGGAAGGAAGAAGGATAAAGAGGAGAGAGCAGCAGGGCTGGGAGGCATCTCTTTGGGAAGACTTCGAGCTCTGTCTCTCAAATCTGATCCTCAAGTCCTCACCAGACTATCAGGAAGGACAACATACCTGTTCATGGGCTATGGAAACCTGAATCCATCTATCTACCTATCTATCTACCCACCCACCCATCCACCACCCATGCACCTACCCATCCACTCACTCACTCACCCACCCACCCACCCATCCACCCACTCACCCACCAATCCTATCTCTTTGGTTAGCGCAGCAGTGGAGACCCTGTCCTACTGTCACAGTGCCTATCCCATAGCATGGGACAGATTTAGGAGGCCCAGAAGTGGCTTGGGGAGCAGGGTTAGATCCCTCAGAAAGTGCTGTCTGGGTTTT
The DNA here is from genome assembly GCA_023101885.1 of Typhlomys cinereus. NCBI lineage: Eukaryota > Metazoa > Chordata > Mammalia > Rodentia > Platacanthomyidae > Typhlomys > Typhlomys cinereus. Next base: position 1,381,375 of record JALPQD010000278.1, read on the forward strand.
GCAGGACTCTGACACAGAGACAAGCATGTGTAGTTGAGTGAGATGGGAGAGAGGGAAGGGACTATGGGTGTGATCATCAGGGGCTGACAGAGAACCCTGGAGGTTGGCGGGAATGAGGGGTAGTACTGGGTGGAGGCAGGGCAGGGGTCCCTAGGAGGCTTGGGTGTCACACCAGGGACTTGACCTTGATTCTCCAAGTCAAGAAGAGACTGCGGGTTTGAAGCAGCAGGAAGGTATGCTGGAACCTTGCTGGGGCCACTAGAGACAAGCTGGGGGGTTGATGGGGTGGACACTGAATGGACCCTTCCACATAACCACGCTCTGAATACACAGTGCCTTTGGCCCTGTCCAGCTGCCCCTGTCTGCGCCATCTATGGCGTCTCTTCACATCCTGCTTGGGTACGTGCCTTTGAGAAACTGCCTGGCCTCCCTGGCTTGAGGATTCTCCCGCCTCTGGGGGTCATCTGAGACAGCCCAGTTTCGGCCCAAAGATGGGTTTTATTTGAACTACATATTAGTTTTGGAACAGTTTAACTACAGACATTTATAAACCAGGAAGGCTCACACTCCAAAACAGATTTCCACTCAGACATTGTGGTGCACACCTGCGATTCCAGAACTCAGGAGGCCTAAGCAGGAAGATCAAGGGTTTAAGGGCAAGTTCCAGGTCCACTAGACTAAAGCAAGCCCATTTTGATAAGCAAGCAAACAAATGAATAAACAATATGGCCACTAAAGCAGCTTCCCAGGCTTGCGGATCTGGTCAGAAGACCCAGCAACACCAGCTGAGCTGACACGAGCCTATGCTGCCGGCTGATGCTCAGTGTCTTCTGCTGCCTGGCCTGAGCTTCAGGCAGCCCCACTCTTCCCTAGCATCTTTCTAGCAGGACAGAGGTGGGGATCAGCCCTTCTGAACACCTGCCTGAGCAATTGCTTGGTAATGCAAGGCGACTCCTGCCCCGTGCCTCTGCGTCCTTGTCCTTCCTTGGTGACTTTGTCCCCGCAAGGTGCCAGGGCACCTCAGTGTGAGACCCTGGGTGCCTGGTTCATCTTGATCAGGCCATGCCACATGGCAGCAGATGTCTGCAAGTCCTTGTCTGCCAGGACCCCGCAGGGCATGCCTCCAGGGTGCCATCACTGTCTTTCTCATCAGCATCCTCGGATGCATCATGATGCTTGCAGGTCCCTGGTGTCAGACATATGCAGTGAGGAAGTAAATGAAAATAACTTCACGGAGAACAACCCAGAGAAGGACAGGGACAGGAAGGACGGTGGGCTCTGAGACCAGAGGCCCAGCGGCCACAGGAAGTGCTGGCTATTCGGAGCGAGGTCTAGGCCCCAGGAAGGCTGGTGCGCCCAGGGACTGGTCAGTCATGCAGAATCTAGACCGAGACCTACCTGACAAATCAGAATCCATCTCTAGGAAGCTCTCCAAGAGAGACAATGCAGATCAATGTTCTGGAAACCACGTCGGCAGGAACAAGCAAGCATTCATCACAGTCTAATATTGACTGACTGTGCGACCTTGGGAAGTTTCCTAGCCTTTCTGTGACTGTTTTCAATTTTGTAAAATAGAGTCTTTACTCATATTTTCTCCAGTTCTCCTGGATGAGATGGAAGTGTCCTTAGGAGCCAAAAGCTCTGCTCCCAGTGACCCCGAGGAAGGCTCCTGAGGACCACGGGACAGCAGGGCCTCCTTGTGTCCATTTAAAATGAATGCTGGCAAACGGAGTGTGTATTGATGAGGAAGCGACAGGGCACCAGTCTGCTACTTACCCCATCGGCTGTCCAGTAATTCTGAACCTTGATCTTGGCCAAGCCGAAGTCTTGCAGGTGCCGTGGGTTATGGATCACAAAACAGAGCTGGAGAGGAGGGTGGAAGGGGCAGGTCCACACAGGGGGGTCCTTCTTGCTCTGAAAGGCCAGTAAGAGAGGGACCTGTTAGACTCCGGTCTGTCTCCGAGCAAAAGGGCAGCAATTGTGGCTAAAGAAGGCCAGCAGAGGGCCACGGTCGGGGGCAAGGCCACCTTCTCCCAATCTCAAAGGAGGAGGGAAGGTCTTGGCTCTCATCCTTGGACCCAGCACCCTGCACAAAGCTGCCCAGCAGGGCCCTGTGAACTGCCAGCCAGATGGAACTCAAAATGCAGGAGGCTTTATTTTAATCCGCTTAATGGGCTTTGAGGAGAGCACTGGGGGCAGAGGAAAGGTGCCAGGAGGGCTAAGAGAGCTGCTGCTCATGCCATCTGATGAACCTGGCAAGCAGGACCCCAGATTTTTCTTTTGTCAAGCCCTTGTGGAATGTTTCAGATTTGAGGAGAGAGAAGAAAGGAAGTGACTGGCTGGTTGCTGGGAGAAGCCGTGGCTTGGAGCCGGGGCATGGAGCCGGGGATGGCTTCTGCTCTCTTTCAGGGATTCCAAGCACAGGAGGCTTCCACACGCAGCTCCTGCGGTGTCGCCAGGATGTCCCAAGCTTTGCAATTCCACCAGGACAGCTTTGTGTAGGGGTCAAAGCCAAATCAGGGGACTGTCTGCTCTGGTCGCCTCCTCTCTCCTCTGCTAGGATCTGCATGAACAAAGGCCACAGTTGTCTCCAAACACATCCCTGCTGTTGGACTCCATGCCTGGGCACGGCGGACCTCTGCTCCTTTACACCACGCTTTTGCCTTCCTCCCTAGGAAGCTCGGCTAGATGAGATGTGGCCCCTCTTGACACTCTTCTGGGCACCTTGGGTGTCCCGTACGACCTGTCCACATGTCCTCTTGAACACAGACCACTCTGCTGAGGTCCACGAGGAAGTCCCTGGTGCCATTCATCCCCCAGCACTCAGTAACCGAGATGCTCTGCTGCATAGTGACTGAAGGCGTGGCATCTGCCCTCAGGTCGCAGCTTTGCAGAAAAGGCTGCAAGCTGTATCTGGTGTGAGATACAGGGGTATTTTGTTTGGCTCATGAAATATCAGAAAACAGAGAGAGAGAGAGGAGAGAGAATTACTACACTATGTTTCTGGCTTCCCTGTAGACTTGGAATGTGTGACACACAGTAGGGCTTGGAGCTCAGTACGCTGTCCAAAGCCAGGGCGGCTCCTATCACTATCTCCACAGGCCCCACTACTCCCTATTGTCTCCCCCTGGCTTCTGTTCTCCCAAGTCTCACTGCCATCTGGCTTGGAGGCTTGGGGGAATCCTTCCTCACCTGAGCATGGCCCTGTGTTTGAGCCCATCTTAAGGACGCTCAACACCAGGACATGTCCGTGGCTGGACAGCAAGGAGGAGTGAAGGGTGACTGGGGTTTTGAGGCTCCGGCTCCAGCTGCCAGGGGGAAGACAGAGAGGGCTTGTTTCCCAACAACAGTGTCTTTCAGCAGAGGGAGATGTGGGTTCGAGGGGTTCTGACTTATTCTGGCACGTTTCTCAGGCTGTGATAGAACTTTCAGTGCTCCTGGCAGCTGCGAGGGGTCAGGAAGCCACATCTGAAACTCCAGTGGATACGTCTCGCTCCTTCCCAGTGCCAGGGCCTGAAAGGGGTCACTGTGGCGCCTGACGAAGGCTGACCTTCCTGCTTCTGCCTGCAGAAAGACCGACAGGAGGGCTAAGCGGCGCTGTGGCATCCGAGACCAGAGCACATCAACTGTGGTCACTCGGGCTCATTAGCAGCCAGCCTTCAGATGTTTTCTGTTCACGGACAGAATCTCGGCAAGGGCCTGGTGAGAAGTCAGTGGCTAACCCGCTGCATGCTGGGCAGACTTCAGTGCCGGGTTAGCATCACGGTGCCCTCCTGCCAGCAAGGGAGAAACAAGGATGAGAATCACAGCGACCTCCCACTGCCACCATCCCTGGTGGTCAGATTGCTAGAGTCCTGGGAGCAACGGAATTCTGGGCCACCATGTGGGTGATGACTGAGCTGTACTTCTGGCTCCAGTCAGCCCAGGTGGAGCGAGTTTGAACATCAGTGCTTAACAGGGGAATTCCTTATGTTTTGACTTGAACCCTCCCAGAAAGCAGCTCTTCAGGCAAGGAGCCCAGTGAGAGACAGCTACGGATCCCCAGGCTTATAGAGACAGTGACGGAAGCTGGGATGTGTGTGTGTGGGGAGGGGGGGAGAGACACCAAATGGCGAGGGCTGATGTAGGGTGAGTGACTAAGTCATATGCTTCTGTGGGAACCTAGGGTGCAAAACCACCAGGGATCACAGCTCAGCAGGACTTCAACTGCTGGACTAGGAAGTGGGTATTTATACCCTGGCCCCCACCAGCGAGGCCTAAGGGTTGCTCTTGGTCGGGGAATGGAAGCCTCCATATCCCTCTCTCACTTGAACCTGCCGCATGGAATGCCCAGGAGGTCAGGAAAAAAATCTATCACAGGGGAAATATCAGTGGTGGCAAGCAAATACAATTTCCAGGAAAACCAAAAACCAAAAAAAAAAAAGAAGGGATAAACCCAAATAAATAAGAAAGTTATTAATGGTTACTGGAATGGACCAAGTGGTAGCTAATTCCAAAACCAAAGATGGTTTTCTGTTCCAGCATTGACCTAACACAGATCCATCCACTAGCAGGAAGATATCAACTGTCTCATAACTAATTCCATGTTAACCAACTAGTGTATTTTTTTAAACACTTATTTATGGCCTGTGTGCACATATGTATACCAACACGTGGAGTCAGAGAACAACTTTCCTGCCACCATGTGAGTTCCTAGGATGGAACTCAGCACGACAGGCTTGTGGCAAGCCCCCTTACTCACGGGCCCTCTCACAGGTTCCCCGTGCATGATACTCTGTGCGCCATCTCCTGGGTGTGTATCCAGCAGTACCACTTGGCCACAGGGTGACTCTGCCTTTCACTTTCTGAGGCACTGCTGTTGCTTCCCCCAGCGGCTACATTCTTGTGGTGGTCATTTCTCCATGAGCTCGGGGTTACTTACTACTTCCTGTCTGCACCTTGAGTTTCATCCCAGCCACCCAGTGTGGGTGGTATTTCTGTGCTCGTGGCTGGCACGCAGCCTTCTGTGTCTATAAGTCTATGCTTAGTTTCAGTACTGTGGCCATAACATTCCCTCACACCCCTTCCTATTTCCCTTTTAGCATATTCTATTCATCTGGATTTTTCCTTTTCCTTTATTAGTTGAGCTAAGGGTTTTCTATTTTGTTAAGCCTTTTAAAGAATGAACAAAGGTTCCATCGAGTTTTTTCCTTTTTATTGTTCTTTTGTCTGTACTATATTTTACAAGTTCTGGTGATTCTTTAATTATTTACCAAATAAAAAGTAATGGATGGTGAGATGGCTCAGGAGGTAAAACACTTGATGCATATACCTGTCGACATGAGTTAGAGCCCCAAAATCCATGTTAAAAGATGACCAACAAGAACCAACTCTTGAAAGTTGTCCTTGACTCCACTTGAATGCCACGGCATACATGCACTATCTCCCTTCTCTTTCCTCCCCTTTCTTCCTCTCCCTTCTCTTCCCTCTCCTCCCCTTTCTTCTCTCTTTTCTCTCCCTCTCCTCCTCTGTTTTGTTTCAATAAGTAAATGAATAAATGACTTCTTATAAAGAGTTCACATTACATATGTGTATGGGGATGCAGTATGGCCAGGCCAGACAAGAACTCACGAGTTCAGCGGGGAAGGCAAACAGAACCAGACCATGTGCTACACTAAGAGGGGCTCTAAGCAGGAGAAACGACAGGGCAGCGCTGGCAGCCGTGGCCTGGGAAGTCCTTGCTGAGAGAGGATAGTTGGGTTGAAATCTGAATGCTGAGATTTGGAGGATCTGGGTGCTGAGACTGAGACCGCTGATGCACTCAGCCTCATGGCTGAGCAGCGAGTGGGCTCGCAGTCTGTTGGGCACGCAGACGGCCATGGCTGGATCCAGCCCCTATCCTGCAAGCCCATCTAATGCATTCATTCACAATAGATTCTGCCCCTCGAGAGAACCCAGAGTGATAACAGAATGAAGTGAATGGAAAGAATGAAAGAAAGTCTGCAGCCAGGCCCTGTGTGGAGGCGGAGGCAGCCAAGAGAGTGGTCACACTGCACCCCAGGACGTAAAACTGCACATTATTACTTAGCAGTGTGGAAATCGTCACCAGAGAAGTTTTGACTTTAGAGGCTCTCAGCAGTGGGCATGGGCAGCTGGGCAGATGGTGATGCTATCTGCTCAGCAAAGGAATCTTGGAGGACAAGATATAGGGACGGAATGGACACCAGACACAGGCTCTTATCTCTGAGGTCGGCGTCAGCTCAGTGCTATCTAGAAAAGATCCAAGCGCCCACAGAGCTGGGTGGGAATATGAAGGCCCCCCAAACTCCCCCATACCATGGGTCAGGAACAGATGCGTGAGCACAGAAAGGAGCTCTTATTTCTGTTTTTGGTGCTTTGAGACAGAGTCTTCCTATGTAGCCCAGGCTGGCTCCAGCTCCCAGTACTGCTGCCTCTGAGCGCTGGGATGACTGTGTGCACCCCCGACACCTGTCCTAGGAAGGGGTTCTGCATGGAGCCTGGGCACTCCTTGTCTGCAGGTACAACCCCAACCCACCTCTCGAGGCAGGCAGGCACAGGAGACAGCTTAGCAACCTGGGACCCTGAGCTGACTTGGGTTATCGACGCAACCTTTCTATCAATGTGCTTGACAGGTCAAGTTCTCTACCTGCATGTACTATGCACACACTTCTCCAAAACCATGGACCAGGCTTCTCCTCCCCAGACAACCACCAGACTTAGACAGATCTTACTTATCCTTCATCACCTTGTGTCTAGGGACAAAAAGCCCAATCTGTCCCGATCTGGTTTGGGGAGCATGCATAAACCATCCTCAAAGTCAACTTTTGTGCAGAGTCTCCTACTGGTAATGCCTACGTATAACTAAGAGTGTACATGACTTAAGCTATCAATCAAAACAGAGAGCAGCAAAATTATACCCCTTAGTAACTAGCCTCCCTTCCCTTAAAGCCCATCCCACTATGCTCCTCAGTAACTAGCCCCTTCTTCCCTTAGACCCCAAGAAAAGAAGCCCAGCAGTAATAGGGGTCCTTGAAGACCTCTACTCTGGTGACCCACTGTCAACTTGACCTTTCTATCGTCTTGATTCAGATGAACTTTCCTTGCTACCTTATGATCTGTGAGCCTGTATTTCACTCCAAGGATGTGAAGATACCTGGCCCAGAGCTGCGCTGATAACATGCAGACGCATCTCCTTTACAGCCAGCTTTTCTGAGGCATGTCTGCTCAGCTGAGGGTGAGGCTCTGCCGGTCAATGCCGTGTGACCTGGACAGACCACTCATTCCCTGACCCCTTCCCTGGAGGCCTTGTTTTCTCATTGATGAACGGAGGAGTGTCACAGTAGGGTCGCGTGAAGGTTAAGTGAGATGGAACACAGGCTGTGGCCTGCACACACCAATGCAATGAGATCCGTCTGAAGCAGCCTGTCCTGGCTGCCCCGAGTTGGGGGGGGGCATCCTGTCTGTGGTTACTGCACTCCCTTCCTTCCCTCCATCCCTCCTTCCTTCCTTCTTTCTTCCCTCCCTTCCTTTTCTCCATCCCTTCTTCTTTTTCTCCCTCCTTCCTTTCTACTTCCCTTTCTTACAGTTCTAGGGAAGGCATCCAAGGGCTATTCAAAGACATCAATCTTTCTTCTTCCCTCCCTTCTCTCTCCTCTCTGTCCCTTTCCTTCCCCTTCTTCCTAGGATGAACCCAGAGCTTTGAGCACACTAAACTAGTAGTAAGCTACCGCTAAGCTATACCTCAGTTTCCCCCTTTTTGAGACAAGATCTGGTTGTGTAGCCCAAGACGAATGTGCTAGAGACAGTCAGACTGTTTCCGTCGCTGGCCATTTAAGTGTTCCAACAGATGACTTATGCCTCCTACTTTGCAGGGGGCAGAAAAGCAAACTGTCAGAGAGGGCGGGGAAGTGACCCAAGGCCACTCACAAGATCAGGAGCCAGGATGCCAGAGGCCTTTCGTGTTTCCTCGTCTTTAAAGGAGGTCTTGGCAGTATTCATCAGGACCGCCAGTGAGGCAATAACCATGGAACCCCTGGAGCTGTGGGGAGCTGGTCAGTGCTATAAGCTCCTCCTGTTTGCACCTGACTCAGCCCTGTTTCAGATACAAGCTACCGCAATCCCACTGTGCAGATGGAAAGCCAGAGGGTCCCAGTGGTCAGCTCTTCTTCTCCAGCCCATGCGCTGATGGATAAACAAATCTTCTGTACAAAGCACCATAAGAGCCGAGTAGGAAATGGCTATTTTCATTTTCAGTACTTATTAACAAAATAGTAATTCTGAGTGGACATACAGTGTATGTACAAGGCCGGAGTTGAAAGGGGTAGAAAGGGCCAGGCAAGCTGCTTGGTGGGTAAGTACCTCAGCGCAAACCTGGAGACCTGAGTTGATCCCCAGAGGTCGCATAATGGAAGGCAAGAACTGACTTCTGCAGTTGTCTTCTGACCTCTACGCGTACACCACAGTCCACCTGTGCTGCTCAGGCTCCTTTCTTTCCCTCCCCCTTCTCCATCTCTCTCCCTCAAATATGTAAACAGAATGATTAAGGGGTAGAAGAACACGTGCTCTCCTGTCTGCCCCTTGCCCATTAGCCCCAGACCTCGGGCCAGTTCTTGTTCCCAGTTTCTCAGACTCCTGTGGGAAGCTAGAAGGTGGTGCACAGAAAGGCTGGCAGGTGGCTTTTCTGTCTTGGGGGCTAATATCACATGGGTGTACCTGTAATCCCAGCACTAGGAGGGTACAGTAGAAGGATTGGGCTTGTTAATGAGATCATGTCTCTAAATAAAAAAATAAATAAGAAAATACTAGTGTTCAAAAATCAAACATCCATTAGTTTCATCAAGGACAAAACGTCAATGTTTGTTGGTAACGTAGCCTATGGCCTCAGGGAACAGAGCCCTGGAGGAGGAGAGGGAGGGGAGACAGACCCTGTGCCAGGCTGGAAGACATGAATTCAGTTCCATTCTTTTCCCGTGACCACAGCCATACGCCTGACTGACATCCAGCCTTAGTTTCTTTATCTGAATGAGAAGACTGTGATCCTAGCAACCTCATGATGAATGTCAAGGTGGGTCACGGAGATGTCTGAACACGTGACAAATACTCAGGTCAGTGAGATGACTCAGCAGGTAAGAGTGCTTGTGCACACCCGTGTCCTTGAGTTTGATCCCTAGAGCCCACAAGGTGGAAGGCTTTACTCTTGACTGCCACACACACATCGTAGCACATTCTCTCTTCTGTTTTCCCTCCTTCATTCTCTCTCTCTCAAATAAAACAGACAAATTTTAAAAAGTACACAGCAGGCAGAAACAGAAGCCAAGCGCCCTCCACTCACCGATAGTTCCCTGTTGACGAGGCAGCCCAGCTGGCCTGGCGGTGTGGCGGCATTCCTGATGTCCACGTCATGTGGGGATACATAAAGCATTGTGTGGCTCAGGTCAAAGAACTGGACTTCTGTGAGCCCCACCCACAAGGCATTGCCCCAGTTGGACAGGATCTCCATGGTCACGTAGATGGCATCTTTGTTCTCATCTGTCCTGAGGCTCCGCTTGTCCTTAAGAGAAACACACCAGTGAAGGGTAGACCAGCTGCATCCTGCCAGAGGGGACTGCAGCCAACGGCGCAGCCTCTGGGTGCTTCAGGTCCCCATCTGTACCATGGGGACAGGAACAGCACTGTCTGTGGCTAGCACGAGCTTCTATCTGTAAGGCAAGGGCCATAGTGTGGAGGAATGCTTGCCTGGTATGTGTGGAGTGCTGGTGTCACAGTTGACTTGACAGTTGAGGGTCTGAGCTCTGGGCACATTTGTAGAGAGTCAGTTGTTAAGCCCAGAGCAAACCTGCAGAAAACTGTCTAGCTGATGAGGAAGGACCAGCCCATGGTGGGTGGGACTAGGCCCTGGAATAAAATATAGAGAGTTGATTGAAAAAGTTGGCATCCTTGTGTACACTTGGCCAGACATGCTGATTTGGCAAGTAAGGATCGTCCCTCACTCAGCGGTTATGTACGTGTTATATTTAAGGGCTTGCCAGTAAATAAAAACATTTTATGGTTTAGTGGATAAAAGTATATGCCATTGCAAGCATGAGGATCCGAGTTTGAACCCTCAGAACCCACAAACAAACTGGATGCCTAGCTTAAGCATCTGTAACCCCAGTGCTCCTCCAGGGAGATAGGGAGCAGACAACACGGAAGAATCTCTAGGAACTTTCGGGCTAGAGAGTCTGCAAGTTGTCTTGTGTGGATAACAACAAAGACACTCTGCTTCAACCAGGTGGAAGGTGATAACTGACACTTGAGGTTGTGCTACTGATATGGCACATATATGCCCACATTGACACACACACGCATATCATATTAATAATCAAGCCATTTGAAAAGATCAGATTTTTCTCAACCATGTCCTTCTCCTCCCAGTGTGGTGTGTTCATGCCCCACAGGCAGTCAAGGTATCTAAAGTGAGTAGGTGCCAAGGACTGCATTGGAATCCCTGCCATCCCCACCCCCCAGACCCCACAAACTCATCTGTTGGAGCCCTAACCCCCAGTGTCCCAGGATGTGACTGTGTTTGCAGGCAGCGCTATTAAGAGACGATTAGCCACTGAAGAGGGCCCCCGTCCAATCTGATTGGAGGCTCATGAAAGGAACTTGAAGTCACCGGGAGCCAGCAGCACTAGGGACTCAAGCCCACAGGAGACATCTGAGTTCTCAGCGAGGAAGCAGCCATCTGCGAGACAAGGACTAGTGCCTCTGAAGAGACCAGGTTGCTATCTTGACCTTGGACTTCCCATCTCTGCAACTGTGAGAGAGATCCGTGTGCTGTTTAAGCCACCAGTGCGCACTACAGTTTATACCAAAATCCCCACTGCCCTGGCCAGTGACTTGACATCCTCAGCTTGTTGGAGGGAGGAAAAGGGAGATGCCACCTTCTCTGTGAAAATCCCAATCCAGAGGTTAAGTAAGCTGCCGACACCCCCATGTGCATTGTGTGCACAGGGCCGGTGGCTCCCTCCGTCTGCTCTGCTGGGCTGATCTTAAAGCCTGCTCTTCCTGGGGAGGCTGTCTGGACCGGGAGAGTACGTGAGTGCCATCAACAAACAGCAACTCTGCGCCATGGCTTCCTGGAGGCCCTCCGGGCACCAACTGCAGCGCTGGTCACCACGGATCAACCACTCGTGAAACGGTGCATTCCCAGCGTGCACGTGCCCTCTGTTAATTAGCGCTGGGATCTGCAATGGTTCTGTGAGCAGGGAGCCGAGCAAATGAACGGCGACTGTTCCCCACTTATTTTTTTAATTAATAGTCAGAGAGCTGTGCTATGGCTCCCAGCGCGTGTGTGACCAGCTGATTGCTGGGCTACAGGAAGGAGAGTGGAGCTGGGGAGGTGAGCAGGTCAGCTCAGAGCTCCCGGAAGGAAGGTAGTGTTGCTTTGGATTAGCTGGGCTGTCAGAACGCACAGCTTCCTCGCCCTTCTCCTCCAGCATGTGGCTCCTGGCCTGGTCCCCCGCTGCCCTGGGCCCTGATCTGAATGATTCTGGAGCGCTCGGAGACGAGTGGCGCTGTTCGACTCGTTTGCTGGTGCGTGGGGAGGAGGGCAAGTGCAGGAGCTGGATGGGAGGAAGGCGCCTACAGAGGGAGGGAGCCTGCTGTCCAAGTCCTGACGGGCTCCTAATGCAGAGGCCGACTGAAGACAGAATGTGTCAGACCGGCCATTGTCGCCACTGGACAGCTCGTCCTGTGTTCCCTGTGGCCTGACTCAGGACCTCCCTTGCCAAGCTGAGGGAGCACCGATGAAGACTCTGGTCCCTGCGACTCCTCTCTCACGAAGAGGGTTTTTCACGAAGGTTTTCCTTCCTCGGTCATGTGGTCATGGGAGGAACTGGTGCATTCCTAAGCAGTCCACGTGTGTTGCCCCCTGGACCACCAGGAAGGAGGGCTTGCTGACGTAGTTCAAACCAGGGCAGGCGGGCCCTGCACGGGCGGCACACTCTTCTCTCTGACAGCAGGTAGAGGAGCTGCTGCAGCTCTTAGGGACTCAGGAGAAAGCAGAGTTGGGGCCTGTACCAGGATAAGACTGAGTGGAGAGATGCAGCTTAGTGGCTGGACCCCCACCAGGCTCCTCCATGGGGATCTCTAGCCACAAGAGCCTGCAATGTACCTCTTTCTGCTGTGTAAGTCAGTTCGCTCTGGATAATGGTGGAGAAACTTCGTCATTCCAGGCTCTTTTTAATGTGGTCCAAACCACAGTACGTGGAGAATCTGCCCAGCACACCTCTCCTGTGTGATGTTGGTAGGCAAAGCTTTGACTTTTCTCAAAGACGAACCTTCCACTGGCGGATGCCAGACACAGAGTGGCACAGACTCACAAGTTCTTTCTGCTCCATCCTCATGGTGCTCTTGGAGGCCTGAATGACCGACCCTATGTGACTGCTCTGGACCCTCAGCACCAGAGTCCAAGAAAGAGTCCTGCACACAGCCGCAGGGCTGCAGCCCAGGGTTGGACATGGTTCTGGAAGGACCTTGGGGCTGCTAATCAGAAATGGTAGCCACTACTCCTGTTCATCACAGTGAGCTTGAAGCAAAAGAAGGGGCTGGAAACATGTGCTGGACACATGCCCTTTGGCCAGACAATAAAGGAGCCATCTTGATTCTGTTGTTCTTTTTTTTTTTTTTTTAAATTATTATTATTTATTCAATTGTGTGTGTATGTGTGCATGTATGCGTGTATGTGTGTGTGTGTAGAACCACGGACGAATTCGCGAACCACCATGGACGCCTCCACCTCCTTCTGCCCCGGGATTCACAGGCTCTGCCCTACCAGGACCAGAAGCACAGGCCGCCACCGCTTCCGCCTGGCGTCTATACGTGGGGTCTGGGATCCGAACTCAGGACCTTCTGCCTGCAAGGCAGAGGCTTAACCCCTGAGCCACCTCTCCAGCCCCGATTCTGTTGTTCTGAAGCCAGTTTCCTTATGTAGTTCAGGCCATAGCTCTGTCCACGCGTTCACATAGTTGCCATAAGCACACCGGGCTCAGTGAACAGTGAGACCGCATTCCTAGTTAGTTGCAAATATTCTTTTCCTCCTTCCCTCTTTTCTTGCCTGTATTTTGTTTTGTTTGAGACAGGGTCTTACTATGTAGTCAACCTTCCTGCCTCAGTCTCCTGTGTGCTAAAATTATAGGGATGTGCCACCATCTCAGCTGCTACCTTGTGTTTTCTGCCTAATTCTGTGCTATGCAGCTGTGTGTGCTTTGTGTGCCTGACTAACTCCACTCTGCAAGCCACTGGACTGTTCCGTTTCCACAGATGCTTCCCTGCATCTTCCAGCAGTTCCGCAGCAGACATCTCTGTCCAGTGGTTTTATACTTCTGTTCAGATTTCCTTAGAGAGTGGGCGTGCTGGGCTGGAAGCCCTGGGTATCTCTACGGCTCTTCCTGGGGCCAGTGCATGTGTGTGTGTGTGTGTGTGTGTGTGTGTGTGCATGCGTGTGCGAGTGTATGTGTGTGTGTGTATGTGCATGTGTGTGGGGGGGGCAGTGCATGTGTGTATGTGTGTGTGTGTGTGTGTGTGTGTGTGTGTGTGTGTGTGTGTGTGCGTGTGTATGTGCATGTGTGTGTGGGGGCCAGTGCATGTGTGTGTGGGGGGGGCAGTGCATGTGTGTGTGTATGTGTGTGTGTGTGTGTGTGTGCGCGCGTGTGTACATGTGTATGCACACAGGCATGTGGCAGCCAAGAGTTGACATTAGGTATCTTCTTCTACTATGTTCACTTTACCTTTTGAGACAGGGTCTCTCACTGAATCCAGTGGTTATCAATTAATAGGCTGTTAGCCAGCGAGTTCTGGGGATCCACCTTCACCTCCTGATGCTGGGTTACAGATATGTGCTGCCACACCTGACCTCTATGTGGGAGCTGAACTCACGTCTTTGTGCTTATGTGCAGCCACTTTACAAACTGAACCATTTCCCAAACCTCAAAATCTTCCTCCTCCTTTTTCCACTTTCATGTGCGTGTGTGTGTGCATGTGTGTGTGTGTGGTTTGCACAAGTATGCATGCATGTTGATACAAATAGGCACATGTGTGCATGGGGGTGGAGGCTCAATGCTGAAGGTGAGAAGCATCTTCCATCACTCTCGCCTTATTTTTTTTTGAGACAGGGTTTTTAATCAAGCTCCGAGTTTGTTGATAGGGCTAGTCTGGCTAGTCAGCTTGCACTGGGGATCTCAGACCCTGTCTTTTGAGACTGGAATTATAAGCAGGCTGCCACACCCACCAGGCTTTTTTTTAATGTAGGACCTGGAGATCTGAACTCAGGTCCTTGTGCTTGTTCAGCAAGTGCTTTAACCACCGAGTCATCTCCCCAGTTCCCCACTCTGATTTCTGAGAGCACATCATCCATGCAGAGTGCTGCCAGACAGCAAGATGTGCTGCCACTTCGCTGTGGCCATGGAGGTGCTGAAGGTCATTGTCAAGACAATCTGTTAGCACAGATGTCAAAGGGGATTAAGGTGACTCTAATTGGCATTTCTCTGATTTTGTTTTATTTTGTTACTTTGATAGCGCCCCACTCAGTCGTTCACATTGCCCTCCCCAGTCTACACTGTCCCGCCTTATCCCTCCATCCCCAGTTACAGGTGTGAGTCACCACAGGCCACCTGCCTGGCTAGATTTTCCAATCTGGACTATGGACAACACTGGACACTGTCCTGTTAGTTTACAGGTTATTTAAATTTTTCCTTGCCAGAAGTTTCCAATGCTCCATCATGTGCAGGCCTGAGTCTCAGAAAGGAGGGGAGACACACTTGGGCAAAAAGGTGCTAGGATGACCAGTGTGGGAGCGAGCCCACAACCACAACTGACTGTTTCCTGGACTCCTCCCCTCAGACTTCAGGGTGACACCCCTGCACTTCATAGTGCGACCAGTCTTGGTTCTCACCTCTGGGTCTACTGCTGGTTTCTCTGCTGGAGCAGTCATCCTGCTGAAGGGGGCAGTCTCACTCTCCATGGTCTGCAGGGCATCCAGAAGCTTCTGCTGTTGTCTGAAATGGTACTTGTGTTTTGGCAAAGAGACAGTAACAAATGCTACACACAAAAAAAGAACATTTCCATCAAAGGGACCTCAGTGTCTTTTGTTCTCCTGGGAGAAGTACCAATTCCAGAGGTGCTTCACACCAACAGCCCCAAGGCCACGACTGGCCCCTTTCTCCTTTTATAAACAGCTGGACAATTAGCAGGGAAGTCAGAGCTCAGGTGCAGAGAAACAGCAGCACAGGGGAAGAGGTCAGCGGCACTAAGGTCCCTGAGTCATACGCAGACCGTATGACCTGCCAGCTCAGAGTGGCTTTTATGTACCTGAAGCACTTTCAAGACCAACAACAAGCAACAACAGCTCCAACAACCTCCCAGTCCGCAGGATTTCCCAGCAGACCCTTTAGAGCAAGTGGGACTGAGGGGCGAGCCCGCCAACCCCAATCCCATTGCTACTACTGACAAATGCCCCAAATCCACAAGGGTGCTTCTTGGCACCCCACGTGTGTGGCTGTAAGCCTCAAGTGTGGAGCATGCAGAGGTCGAGGCACCCTTGGGGTGAGTGCCACCTCCTGCGGCAGAGCCGTCAGGTGCAAGCAGCCATGATGCCGAGAGCTACGAGCTCTGACTTACAGCCAGTGACTGGGTTCTCCACCCGGGGTCCACAGATGAGTCTGGGGCTGGGCTGTTTATCTTGTGACAGACTGGAGGGTCACATTATTGGGAGGTGGTGAAAGGTGGGAGGAGGAGCCTTTGGAGAAAGCAGGTCACTGGGATATCTCTTGTTGGGTTCCCTTCCTGAAATTCTCTGATTGCTGGCAGCCATGATGGGAGCTACTTTGCTCGGCTTCACCCTCCCTGCCATGATGGGCTGACGCCCCTACCACCAGCCAACCAGAAGTAACTAGCACAAGGGAAGGACCTAGTCAAAGCCACACCACTGTGGCTTTTCAGGCTTAGACTCTGTCCCCGTCTCTGCCAAGTACCTGCTTCCAAAAAGACCTGTTCTGTCCGTGGCTTGGCTGATGGCTTTGGCTGCCTCGGATGTCCTGGATGGCTCAGAAGCGGTGGTCACTGGGGTAATGGCAAGCAGCTGAGGACAAAAAAAGGCTCTGAAACACATGTCCAGAAGAACCTCCAACCTGACATCCATGGGGCAACACTTCCCAGAGCCCTGTGCTATCGTGGGAGCCAGGTCCAGAGGCGCGAAGATGGTGGTGTTGGTCTGGGGCTACCAGCTCTTAGGTGCCCTGCATAGGTGGTCTGGGAGTCCTGGGCAGGGATCCTTCCATGAGCTACTGAAAACTTCTGCTATCTAACCACTCACCATCTCAGCGAGTTCAGTTTTCTGCACAGAAGCCAGGCCCACTGGGGAAATCTGCAGTACTGCTGAAACCTTTGGGGCTGAGTGTCCCTGAACATTCTTGGCTCGTTCTCATTTACCATCCAACTAGAATAGGTTCTCGTGCCTGTCTGCAGGTGACAGGTAGTCGATGGAAACTTGCAGGTTGCCAGGAGCTCTCAACCATGGGGTGGCAGTACTCGGCCCCATTAGAAATGCTGGTTGGCTGAAGCTCAAGGTACTACTATGTAACAGAAGAAGGGGAGCCCCTCCCCTGTTCCAGGATACCCTCTCCCCCAGCCTGACATGCTAGGCTTCCTCCTGGTCCCTGAAGCAGTTGATTCATGGCCACCTCAAAATCTGATCTTTTCCTGCCGGATGATGCTCCCTGCTGTAGCTCCCCTCCTACAGGCGGGGCTCAGTTCAAGCTGGACATGGGGCAGGCCTTCCACGTGGCCTCCTGGGATGACCAGTCAGGGCAGCCATGCCTACTCCTACTCCGAGGTGTTCTCTCTCTCTCTCTCTCTCTCTCTCTCTCTCCCTCTCTCTCTCTTTCTCTCCTGTCTCTCTCTCTCTCTGTGTCTCTCCTCTGTCTCTCTCCTTTGTCTCATTCCCTGCTTATTTACATCTCTATGAGTCTACAAGCTCCTGCAACCAGAGGCCTGTGTGCCTGGGACATGTGAACTCCAGCACCCGGGGACGCGGGGACACAGGAAGACATTCTTAGGTACTTTGTTAGTTCATATTTGTCATGAGAAAGCCTGACTGCTAGATGGATGCAGATATATTGTAATCATTCTTGACGTGAAGATCTATTTCAGTGTTGTCTCACTGGAAAATGAAGTCAAAGGAACGGAGCCAGCAGGCCTGGTCCAGCTCTGACTTCACCTCAGATACTCGGTCAGGCCACTTGAGGCCTGGGTCTTCCCTTCTGTGACATGGACAGAAGGCTTGGTGGCTGAGCTGCCAAGAGGAGCTGCATGCAAGGCTGTCACACATGTGCACATGTACGGGGCTGTGCCCACATGTGGGGTTGTGTTTTTGCATGCCTGTGGGAATGTGCACATGTTCAGGGTTGTGTATACGAGCATATATGGGGATGTGGTGCTGGGGGATGGGCTGTGAGCATGCCCAGAGCTGCACAGATGTGTGGGACCACGTGTGCCAGGCTTGGCTGGGCTCAGCTGTGCACTGACCTCTGGGCTGTCCTCCTTGGTCTTCGGCACACTGAGCCATGATCACTGTATGCTCTTTCTGCCCCTTCTCTGCACCTCTCAGACATAGGCTGGGCAAAGGACAGCATTCTGGGAGGACATTCGCCAGGTTCTGCTCAAAGGCCACAAGGGCAGCTCTGAGACAGCACTTGGCAGTGGGGACAGGGATGGGGGCTGGTGGCTGGGCTGACTTGGCAAAGATAGGACTTAAGACTGCCACATCTACAAACCAGGCAGAGGTTCATCTTGGGGTTGATTATGAGCCTCAAGTGAAACAGGCTAAGGAAATGGGTCTCAGAAGCTCAGCCAGAGACCACACCACACACCAAGAAACATCCCAGGTTCAACTTGTGGTTCCTGCTCTACCCATAGCTGCCCCTCCAGTTTACGGTGCAATTCAGTCATCTGTGGACCTGGGGGTTGCGTGAGCGAAGGAAGAAGGCCACGGGACTAGGAGCCTGTAGGAGAGCCAAGGTCTGCTGTGCCCCCCATCTTGCCTGGTGGCTTGTAAGGAAGGCCTCAGTTTCCCAGGAGGATGGAGGCAGGGTAACTTGGCCACAACTATCAGAAGCAAATAAAATGCTGCAAGACAGTGGCTGGGGATCCTGGCAGGTAGGAATGGCTTTTGGACACAGTCCGTGGTCAAGGAGGGCTACATGCTACCTGCTTCTTAGACCCTGCCTATGCCTGTGTGGCCCAGCCCTTCCTCCGTCTCCCTCCACACCTTGCCTGGCACCTGCAGTGGGCTGGTAGTTGGCTCAGCCTTCTGGCCAAGGAACACCCGTTGTAAGGCGGCATTCTCCACCTGGATGGCTCGCACTACAGCCGAAGCATCTTCCTCTCGGTCCTCAGCTGTGCACACAGCTTTGCGGGTTGCAGACAGAGGCCTTTCTCGCCGGCTGCCAGGTCCTGCAGAAAGAAAAGATGAGGTGTCCTTCAAAGGGTCTCTGCAGAGAGCAGCTCCAAATCCATCAGATGCGAAGAGGGAATGTTCTGTCGGACCTTCATGGCCATGAGGGATGCAGGAAGCCTGGATAGTGCTTGAGGTCAGAAGAGGCCCAGACAGCACAGCAAATGGGTGCAGTGGACAACTGGGACCAGAATTTTCTATAAAGAACATTATCATGGCAAGGGGAGAAACCTGAGCTTAGGTATTGGCTTAGACAACAGTATTTACTACAATGCCGACTACCTGAACTTCGCAAGTGGACTGTGGTATTGTGCAATGGATGCCCTGGTTCTTGGTGAAACGTGGTGTTCCTGTACAAAGAGGAGTGATGTTTACAAGATAATTCACAACTAGTTAAGACACACACAGAGACACACGCAGAGTCACCCTCAGCATCAGCTGGGGCCTGATATTGAACGAAATCTGTGAATAATTGAGTTCTTCATAAAAAAGGGCCTACAATTTCCATATAGGAAGTTACATAAAGTAATCTCTGACTACTTTAAGACACTTGTAGAAAACTGATAACACCTACCACAGACAGATACTATGTGAATAGCTGTTCTGGTAAGTGGTGGGGAAACTTGCAACCAGCTCTCCACAGATACTCAGGATAGCTCTGCCCGTGTAACTAGAGTCAGCCGTCCATGGACACCTAGGATGCTCCGCCTGTGTGACCTGAAGCCAGGCTCACTGAGATGTTGTCCTCCTGCTATGCCTGAGCCCTCAGCACTCCTGTCATGTTCTTGTGAGAAGGCTGCACCGAATGAGAAAGAATGGCACTGGGTGCTCATGGGCTGAAGAACTGGTGCTGGCAGAAGGTCCACGCTGACTCCAGTGGTCTTCAGATTCCATGTCATGCTCATCAAAGTACCAAAGACATTCTTTTCCAGAAAGAAAAAAAACCCACAAGATTTACACAGAACCACAAAAGGTCCCGAAGAGTCAAAGCAACCCTGGTCCTAAAGATCAAGCTGGGAGCTTCGCATTTCCTACAAAGTCACAGTATCGACAGCATGGTACTGGCCTACAGTCTGACACATGGGCCGACGGAGCAGCAGAGAAAATCCAGCAGTAAATCCACACACGTGCAGCTTCTCGCCATCTGGCAAAGGTGCCAAGAAAATACGTTGGAGAGATGTCTCTTCACAAATGATGCCAGGGAAACTGGACACACATACACAATGAAACTAGGTCCCTCTTGCAGACCATGTTAACCCCCCCCCACACACGGCACACACAAAAACCAACACTAAATAGACAAAGGACCTCGATATGAACATATTAGAAGAAAACGGGATATACTCCAAGACACTGGCCTAGACAAATCGTTTTGGATAAGACACCAAACACACAGACAATAAAGGAAACCTACAGAAATGGATTGCAGCAAACTAAGATGCCTTTCTTCACAGCAAAGGAGACAAAGAGAAGAGATGGCCCGCAGGACATGAGAAAGTATCCATACAGTACACATCTGACAAGGAGTCAAGATCCAGAATGTATAAAGAACAGCATGAGCAAACAAGAAAGAGCCAGAACTGAAGAGAGAGCTCATACAGTGAAATGCTTTCCTGAAAGATGAGAATCCCAAGTTTGGTCCCCAGAATCCATGTAAGAAAGCCAGGCATTGTGGCACATGACTGTGATCCCAGCACTGGGGAAGGGGAGACAGGTGGACCCCTGGGGCTCCCTGGCCTGGCAAGCCTAGTGTTCTTGGTGAGTTCCAGACAGGGAGACCCCATCTCCAACAAGATGGATAGCTTCTGAAGAATGATACCTAAGGTTCTCCTTTGACCACTACATACGTGCATACACACCTGTATACATACGCATACGCACATGAATCTCCCCCCCCCCCAAAAAAATCTAATAACCTAGGTATGGTGGGGCCCTGCTCCAGACCCACCCACTCAGAAGGCTTGAGTAGGAGACTACGTGAGCCTGAAAGATCCAGGCCAGCCTGGATCGCCTAGGAGACCCTATCTCAAACAAACAAGTAATAACAACAGCAACAACATAAATGGCAAAAGGTCTGAATAATCATTTTCTAAAAGACAGACAAATGGTCAGCAAGTGTGTGACAAGCTCAGAAATGCCAAGAAAGTATGTTCAAAGCGCCATGAGACATGATGTCACTCCAGTCAGAATGGCTGTGCAGACATACACAGAACAAAGGTTGACATGGGCATAGAGGATGCATACTCAGCGTGGGTACGAAAGCAAGTGTCTGCATCCATATAGAATACCCTTGCCTTCTCAGGCTCACTGTAGTGCTACTCAGAAGGCCAAGAGAGGGAATCAAGCTGGGCATCTCCCACAGATGATGATGATTAGAAAGGGATGGGGGAGTGCGGAGAACACTAGCAGGCACATGAAATGGCGTGCACGCAAAGGACATTTGGAAGTCAGATCCTTCTAACGTGGGCTCCAGGGTTTGAACTCAGATTGCAAGGTTTGAGCACAGACACCTCTATGTAATGACCCTGAATGATTTGTTTTAATGAAATACGTATGTGCAGTTGAGCATTATTCTGCAATAAAAAGGTGGTGTCTCTGTCATTTACAGCAACACTGGCAGAACTAGAAGGGGCTATGTTAAGTGATATAATTATGCCAGGCACAGTGCTGGCAGAAAGTGAGGTTGGTCACATGACAGAGGTTGCTAGAGGCTGGCAGGGGACAGGAGGGACCACAGAGGACATCAGAGCTTGGATAGCAAGGACTGACATACGGTGACATGGGGAGATGGTTCTGAGATTACAGAGTATGATAGGGGGACTGTGCTCCATGGTAGTTGGTTATGTGTCCATACAGACATGGAGAAGATTGGACAGTCCCTAACTCATGGGGATGGCGATGTTTGGGAAGATGGAACCATTCGCTGCTCTGTGTTGACCCTTATCACAATATTCATTCACACCAGTTTGCCAGACTGTGCCCCACAAACAAGAACAAATACTGAAAACACCTGAGCGGCCTTGCAGCTCCCATGTGGTCCCAGGCCATAGCCATATTCCCCTCGACCGCTGATGTGATTATGCTGAGACGCATCTAAAAGAATGGGCTTCGCTTCTGTGTGTCTGTGAGGATGTCCCCAGAAGTGATGAGAACATAAGGTCTCTCCAAAGAGTAGGGTAGTCCCTAACAGATTCAAACTTTGAATAGACTCTTGGGAGATCCACTATGGAAGGTAGGGACTGGTTGGAGTAGGCAAGCCACCAGAGGTAAGCCTTTGAAGACTATCAAATCCCTGGCCCTTTCTTTCTACTTTCTTTTCTCTTCTTTCTTCTCTTTGCTTTTTCTTTTGCTCTTTTTTCCTTCCTTCCTTCTTTGCTTTTCTTCTCTTCCTTCTCACTTTTTTTCTGCTTTTTTTCTTTACACAGAAGGTCTCACTATGTAGCCCAGGCTGGCTCGGAACTCATGGCACTCCTCAGCATCCCAAGGGGTCACCACTATGTGCCCCTCTCTGTCTCTCCTGCTTGGCCACTGTGCTCCACTGACTCTACACAGACCTGCTGGGTGAGGCCAAGGACACAGACCGCGCCCTCTGAAGCTGAGTCTTCCTTTAGACTTCTGCCCAGGTATTTGCACAGTAACAAAAACTGACCAACATAACAGGGTGCTGGCTTGCTGGGGATGGCGGCTCTTTGGGATGCTGAGCTAAGGTGGGGGTGGGGAGTGCCTATTTCTCCCAGACATCCAGAGACAGGACAGATGCAGATACCTACACCCAGGGCCACGTGCTGGGACCAGCGGCACCTCTCAATACCAGCCGATGCTTCTCATATGCTGTTCACCTTCCGGGAAGAATGCCTTCCTTTTCTTTTCTTTTTCTGTCAAAAAAGAGCTAGAATCTGGCTTTCATGCGCTATGCTTTTTGTTTATGTGTTATGCTTCTTATCGTTCTGGAAATACAGGTGGTACAAAGGGTGGTGAGGACCACACTGGGATCGTCTTCTCTCTCTCTGCTGTGAGAGCAGGCAGTGGGGGGAGGCAGCTCTGCGGCTCCAGGACCAGTGCTATCCCAGGTGCTGCTTTCCCAGGTCTTCCAAATCCCACTCCACCCATGCTCAGCTTCCTGGGCGTCCTCTTGCCGCGCATGTGCACACCCTAACCACCTTTTAATTCTTTTTGACGCCCTCATCACTCACTTGCCCACACTAGCCTGAGCTCAGTGTGATGGTGGATTTATTCTCTTCTCAGATGAAGAGAATGGTGGATTTATTCGCCCAGTAAATTTGAGCCACTGGCAAAAGCCAAACTGCACATTTAAATTTATCCCAAACTACTCTTTACGGGTGGAAAGCCATCTCTCTTCCGGTTACTCTGCTTTTTCTTTGCTTCCCTGGTGTTTGGCTTTTTTCTCACTTACAGAGAAACAAAAAAGCACATCAATTCGGAAGATTAACCATGAATGCGACACATGTCACGAAGCAGCTGCAAGGCCACAGACTTTCCACCTCTCTAGCCGCTGTGCCTCAGAGAGTTCCAGTTCAGAGGTGCAGCACCTCTGCCCCTGGCTGTGTGCATCACCAGGGGCAAATATGAGGTGAGTGGGGTTCACCTGGTGATCATAAGCCAACAGCTCACTGAAGAAACCTGCCTTCCGTAGGTGTGGTCCAACTCTCACTTCCTTCTAAAGAACTGGAAACAGACGTGGCATTAGTTAGCTTTCTGGTCATCCTGGCAAAATACCTTACAGAGAGGGGGCTCTGAGAGGCAGCCTCCTGTCCTTGGCTCTGTGGAGGTGGAACACCGTGGCCGTGGGAAGGTATGGAGGAGGTTGCCCACCTTGTGGCAAGCAAGAAGCAGAGAGAAAGGAAGAAGCCAGGACCAGATGTTTATCAAAGACATGTTCCAGGCCCCCAGGGATCCATAGCCTTCAGATGAACCCCACCTTCCAGTTTCTGCCTAAAAGAGCAGTGGCAGCCAGGGACCAAGGATGCAACAGATGAGCCCAAAGGCAATACTGCACATTTGGACCATTTCAAGTGGTGAGCTGTCCTAAGAGGGAGGGGTCTGAAAGCTCGGATTCCTGGCATCTCCTGAAAAGTCCTCTGACTGAACAAACTTGGATTGGTAGCCCAATTTGGAGGTCAGCATCTGGAACTGGGAGATGGTGCCCCCTGTGGGCTAGGCAGAGGTGCTACAGCTTCCAGTCTCACTATGTGTCTGTCCTCTTGCGCCTGACTGGCCCGGACACCCCCTAGGCTGTGCAGCCAGAGGTCCATGAAAATAGCTTTGGGAAATATCCACACTGGCTTCCAACCTCCATGTGGACCATGGGGAAGGAACGCAATGGGGCAATGACCTGCAGCTGCATGCCACGTGTACTGCAAGAGGTTCTGTGTCCCAAGGCTGCATGCCTCCCACACCAGAGGAACTGGGAACAAGCTGTGGATTCCTTTCCATCATGTATGCAGGCCAAACCACAGCAATTCCCATCAAACGACATCATCTCAGGCTGGAGGAATGGCTTAGTAGTTAAAGCACTTGGTGCACAGACAACCCTTGGTTACTTTGGTCAGTTTGATGGGGTTGAGACAGGGTCTCATAGAGCCAGGCCTATCCTCCTGCCTACCCTTCCCAAGGGCTGGGATTTGGGGTGTGCACCGCCACGCCCAGTCAGTTTGAATTTTTGTCACTTGCTGTTAACGAACACTGACTGCAATGGTATGAGAGTCTGGACTTTGACATATGCTGCTTCCGCTGCAGGTGTTTGGATGAGAACACTGACTGCAGGGCTGTCGGATCCTAATTCACTCACGCTCGGGGGTGACTGCACTTCCATGGCTGGCAGCTTATCTGGGCAAAGTGGTTCAGATACATCACTTCCCTAGGCCGGGCTGACAACAGAGACAGTAAACTTTCTGAATTAAAGACGAATGTTCTTGTATCTTCTAGAAGACAACAGGTCTCTGTGAGGAGGTTCTATTAGTTTCAGAAGGTTTATGGACAGAGGCTGCAGCAATACCGGCTGAGTATGACAGCTAGAGATCGTCACATTGAGTGAGCACAGCAGGCAACATGGAGTGTCACGTACATGTTTAATTGGCACAGGTTAATGATATGGGCTTGGGCAAAGAAAGGGGGAGAAGGGTGAAATAACATTTTAGAGCGCACAAGCAGTGGGTTACACTTTCAGAATGGTAGACTAGCTAGTGCCACAACCTCTCCCCGAAAACCCTTTATTTCTAGATGCCAGAAGTAAGTTTGAAAATGGAAATCTGATGAAGACATGAGGATGAACAGGACTGTGAAATATTACTGCCAGAAGGAGACTATCATCTGGGTGCCTGCTCCTTGGGGGGTACACAGTGCTGCTAAGAGTTGTCAGGATGAGGAGGCTGAGCAGGGTCTGTGACAAACTCAGGGTGATAGTGTGAGAGTGGGGGTAACTCAGAAATAGGCAGGAGCAGAGGGAGTGGAAAAGTTGACAGTACGGGCAACTCGAAATGACTACGACTGTACAAACAACAACAAGAACAATAATAATAATGATGTCTAATGGGGTTTAAAATTACAGTGAGTTAAAAATGCACAGCAATCACATTAAACTTGGGAGGGGACCCAACCGAGCTAGAGCTGCAAGGTCTCTCCATTAAGTGGAAAGCAATAAGCATGCTAATTTAAAGTAGCTAATAAGTCAAGAATGCATGCTGTAATCTCTAGTAATGACAAGAAGAATAATCAAAGGATGTATACCTAACAAGGTAACAGGGAGAAATAAGAGAAGTATAACACCAGGCAGTCGGTTCAAAAGAAGGCAAGGAGGAGAATACAAGTACGAAGGGTGTGAAACAGGCGGAACAAATGAAAAAGCAACAATCATAGATTTCAACTCAAATATCTCAGCAATTACATTAAATGTAAAAGGACTAAGTGCTCTCATTCAAAGACAAAGATTATTGGAGGATAAAAATAAAAACCAATTACATTCTACTTATAAGAAACAAACCTTAATGTAGAGATGCAGGAAGTATGAAGGCAAAAGGAAGCAAGATCCACTCCATATATGGCGGTGGGAAGAAAATCGAAAGCTCCGTGCCATGAGACAGCCTTGAAGGCCGAGCACATGCGGAACGTGAAGAGAGGCAATGTGTCCAGAATATAGGTTGTATAGAAGACATTAAAAGTCTCAGTATGTGTACACCTAGGCCAAGGTTACCACTCCAGTGCAAAGCAGCAGGTGCCTGAGCAGCCCGTTCTTCGACTCTGCAGGGGCTCTGCTGTCGTTGAAGAGGGTCTCTGGCTCTCTGTGCCCCCACGGTAAGAACAATCTGGTGCTTTATGCCATGGTTGCTGTAACCTACATCCTAAACAAAGCCATGTGTTGCATCTGGGCTGTCAAGAAGCCAGTCTGGGGAAGTGTAACTCCTCTGGGTCCACTGGGAGACTCCGTCCTGCCATCTGCACTGGCCTGGCCATCAATCAGTCTGTAGTTCCAACTTTGGCTACTGGCATCCCGTCACAGCTGAGACTTCACAGTGACAGTGGATTCTTCAAATTCTAGCTGGGGGAGGAAGCAAGTGAACTTGCCCACAAGTAATAACCATAACCAACACCAGGCTGGTGTTCTTTGGTCTCTATTCTCAGACAGGTACTTACTGGGGAAGAGAGGTAGATCGCTGACCTACTGAGATCTTACTTGTGCCTGAAAGCCACCTGGCTTTTGGACTTCTGCTTCCAGGATGAACATGTTTTTTCTGCATAATTGCTATGGAAAATATCTCTTCTGTATTTTTTAAAACCAGTATGTATGCACGTATGTTTGTATTTGTATATGTACATGTGTGCAGGTGTGCACATGGGTGTAATGTGCACATGTGGACATGCAAGTGGAGGGCAGACCCTGACGTCAAGTCTTCCATTGCTCTCCACCTTGTTTGCTGAGCCCAGGCCTCCACGAATAGCCTGGAGCTCCCTGATCTGGCTAGACTGGGTGACCACTGAGCCCCAGGGATCCTCTTGTCTCTGTCTCCCCAAACACTAGGGTTGCACATAGTTTAGATTTTGATGTGAATGCTGGGGATCAGAACTCGGGTCACCTGCTTGTACCACAAGCACTTCACCCGCTCAGCCACCTTCTCAACCCTCCTGTCTTGTGGTTGTGCAATCTTTCCAGCTGCTGGATTTGATAGATGTGAACCAGATCAGACTTTTCCCAGACCAGCAGCCTCCACCCTACCAGCAGACGGGACTCTGTAGAAGTGAATTCCTCACCGCACCTCTTTCTCTGCATATGGAAACTCTGCCTTTGGTTTAGCTCCAGGTGAGCTCGGCCCTCCAAGGATGTGCCTGTCACTAAAGCACTCCCCTTGGAGTATCCATCCCAGCCCAGGTCCCCAACCTGCTGAGAGCTCCCCAACTCTTACTAGAGCAGGCCCTCTCCTGGTCTGGGAACACTGTGGGTGGCAGCGGTGGATTCAGGTTCGGCTCCAGTTTGCTGGGGATGAAGACCTCGGCATTGTCCTTCCGCTTGGCAGACAAAATCCTTTCCTTTTTACTACCTGGGGGAAGCAAGTGTTTGTTCGCATGAGCATCCAGTACAGGCAGAGCAGGCAATTTTGGCAGACATATGTTTACCGTTTGTTTCCTTATTCACTCAACAAATACTGACAGAACCCCTCTGCTCCAGGCCCCTTACTGGTGTGGGACTATGAGAACAATGGCAACACCACGGGCGAGCAAATGGAAGGCCAGGGCACACTCAGGTTTTCAATGCTTGGCATCTCTGGATAGCGACCAGAGCACCAGCAAAAGCACGTGCGGACAGAACGCGACTGTGGTGGGGAACCTGCTCCTGAAATTGTGGAGGCTGGAAAGTCTGGGGGGCCCTGGGCTTGTTGGCAGCCCTGTCTGAGCGCGGCTCACCCGAGGATATCTTGGATTGGAAGGGGTGTGGCAAAAACCACCTGCCATCTTCAAGGGCTCACAGCTAGACAGGAAAAGAAGGGCTAGGCACAGGAGGGAGTGCCAGCAGAAGTCACGGAGCATCCTGGAAGATGAAGCTGGCAGGAGTGCAAGAGGTAACCACCGAGAGGGTCTTTGTGGATAATCAGTCAGAGGCACTGAGGTGGGGCCATTCAGACACAAGCACAGCCTTGCAAAGGCTTGAAGAAAGCTTGGAGGCTGGAACTACCCCAGATAGAGGTCTCCTGGGTGGTAAGATTTCCAAAGCATTTCCTCTGGTGGTAGTAGTAGTAGTAGTAGAGTGTGTGTGTGTGTGTATCTGTCTGTGTGTGTATGTATGACTGGGGATTGAATCTGGAACCCAGGTCATCAGGATGCTGGCAAGCCTCCGACCCTTTCTGTTTCAGTCAGCAGCACCCTTGCCACTCCTTGGGATATACCTTGGTTGCACCATCTGACCTCATGGGTGGGCGGAGGGACCCCCATCCCTCAGTCCTCTTCACTGGCCCTGGCCCGTCAGCCCCGCAGTGGTTAGTTCTGACATGGTGTGTGACCTGTGGTGGGCTTGATGTGGCTGTGAGAGCCACAGTGGGACTCTCAGGAAGGAGAAAGGACTTCTGGTGAGGCTGCAGGGCCATGTCTCCTGTGAAGGCAGCAGCTGCCTGAGAATGGAGTACTGTGAGGGAGGGAGACATAGGAGGAGCAAGGACAAGAGTAAGAAAGGAAAGAGGGAGGGAAGGGAAGAAAAGGAAGGAGAGAAGAGTAGAGGGAAGAAGGGGGAAGGAAGGAAGAATGAATTGGAGAGGAAAGGAATAAAGGGGGAGAAATGGGGATTGGGGGTAAGGAGGAGAAAGGAAACGTAGAGGAAATGGGAAGAGGTGGAGAAAGGGAGATGAGGGAGAGGAAAGAAAGAAGAAGGGAAGAGGAAGGGAAGGAAAGGAAGAAGGGGAGGGAGAGGAGAGGGAAGGGACACAGTTCCTGGGGGGTGGCCCAGGGTCATTCAGAAGCCTTGGAAGGCTGGGCCCTGTGCACCTCATAGGAATGGAGAGTTCCACGTGCAGCTGAAGTTAAGTCCTATAGCTAACCGGCTAGACATAGAGACACACAAAGCCACATCAGGGGGGAAAGGCGGGGCTCACTTTTGGGGTTAAACTCCATCACCACCAAGGTGTTCCCGCCCTGGGGAGGCTGTCCTTGTGGCGCCAGCTCCTGGTCTGCAAGGCCATCCTTCTGCCCTGTGGCTTCACTGGAAAGAGGCAGCTCATCCCTGGGCTGGTAGGGCGATGTGAGGTCCTCAGGCTCAGAAAGAACGTCTTCCTCAATGGAGTCGCATTCCTCGCTGGAGCCATCTGTCTGCTTCCTTGGGAGCGTTACGCTGAGCTCCAGGCTTTTTCTCAGCTCCTGTCAAAGGCAAGAGGAGAGATGGAATGGAAGAGAGGGTTGCTTTGTGAGGAACTCATTGGAAGATAGATCATCCGAACAGAAGAACCATTCTGGCATCTGATAATAGCATCCTTGGCCCTGCACTGCCGCTTCCCTGAAGATGAGAAAACAAAGGTCAGGGAAGAGGGGGCGCGGGAGGGAGAGCGCGGCGTTGAAGATGCTAGTCATGATGTCCGTGTCCAGCAAGACGGAAGGTGTGCGTGTGTGTGCATCTGCATGCCACACCCCCAGATTCTGAGGCTGCAACAACTAAATCTGAAACCTCAAAGGGCCCTAGATGCCCCAGGGTCTCCAGCAAAGCTCCCAGGGCCTGGCACACTTAGCAGCAAGTGTCATAAGACTGGCAGTGACCCTAACTGCTGGGTGGGCATCCCCTCTCTTTGTTTCCTCTCCCTAAGAAGGCAGGCAGCTGCTAAGCTCTATGCGGTAGTACTTAACTACAGCTTCCAGAGGAGGTCTCCAGGCTTCCTTTGTCCCTGCAAACATTAAGATCTATATTTAGAAGAACCAGAAACCTCTCGCCCAATTAGGACACTTCTGAAAGGGACAGAGTATGCTGACATGTAACCCGGGATCAAAAGCATGACCACGGGACTGTCTAGGTCAAGCAGCGCGTGGAGCCAGCCCAGCATTCTTCCCACCGTACACCCCATAAGCAGCCGACAGAGTTCTCAGGACGTGAAGGGACATCAGGGAAAGCTCGATGACAGGCCAGCAACCCAGAGCAGGGGCAGGCTGAGCGATGGCTCCCAAGGATGCCTTTGCCTTACTCCCAGGTCCTTTTCAGCACAAGGGCTCAGGAAGAAGTGGGGAAGCTTCTACCATTTTAACTAAAACTCTCACTCTTTGGG
The DNA here is from genome assembly GCA_023101885.1 of Typhlomys cinereus. Taxonomy (NCBI): domain Eukaryota; kingdom Metazoa; phylum Chordata; class Mammalia; order Rodentia; family Platacanthomyidae; genus Typhlomys; species Typhlomys cinereus. The sequence continues at coordinate 1,411,114 of JALPQD010000278.1, forward strand.
AAGATGGCTCAGTGGTTAAAACCTTTGCTGTGCAGACAAAGGGACTAGGGTTTGCATCCCCAGAATCCATATAAATGCCAGGTGGGCATTTATACCTAATTCCAGACTTGGAAGTCAAAGAGTGGGGATCCTTAGAATGAGCTAGCCAGACTTAGTCCATGGGCAAGCTCTGGGTTTGACTAGAGAGTTTGCCTAAAAAGGAAGAAGATGGAAAAGTGTTTGAGAATGATTCCTGATCTCAATCTCTGGCCTCCACATGCATGTCTGTGCACTTCCACCCAGCACACACATGCAAACATACACGTACATATGCATGCTTCCCACCCACAGAGGCACGTAAGGAATGAAAAAGGAACCCATCATAAGCGGATCATGACAGAGGTCTGGATATTAAAGCTGCTGCTGACAGGTCTCAAATGTGAGGAGCACAGAACTCGTGGGGAGGGATCCCCTCATGGAGAAGGGTCTGAGCTGATTTGTGTCTTAGTCACATGATACTCAGTACTTGTCAAAACTAAACTTGGATATTTAGCTAGAGGTGGGGGTTGGGGGTGGTTCTAAGTAATGTGTTGAAGCTGTGATTTGTTGTTACCTTCTGGCTGCTTTAGAGAAAATATCAGGAGACCAGAGAGAGACCTGAGGGAAGAGCTGGAGGGAAAAGGAGCGAGAAGTTCATGGGGGCATTTTGCAATCTGGGCAATCCTGAGATGGCTCAGTGGAAACAGCACTTGCCACACAAGCATAAGGACCTGAGTTTGAATCCCCAGAGCCCGTGGAAAAGCTGATCATGCCAGGAAATACAGCATCCTAATCTGTGACAGCAAGATGGAGGAAGGAGAAGCGACCAGCTTCAGCTAGCTTATTGCACAAAGCGCACAAACAACAAAGCAACCCTGTCTCCACACTACAAGTATGTCGTAGCCTGTGTGTACCTGCACTCACACCTCATACATACATACATACATACATTACATACACATGCAAAGATCTGAAGAAAAAAAGAAAAAAGATGAAGAAAAAAAGAGGAGACTGTCAGGAAAGTGGGACCTGGAGAGAAAGCCAAGGATGTGACAAGATCTCCTCTGGGGCTCCTGAATTCCCTGGGACATCTCTGCAGAGGAGGGCTACCCAAGCAAAGTTTTCAAAGAGAACTATTAGTTTCCTGGAGTGAAGCCTGGAGACATACAGGGGCCCCATGCATTTGGTCAGACTTGCAGTAACACTTCGACTTCGTGACAATGGGGACTAAAAGGACAGAAGGAAAAGGGCTGTCAAATAGGCCCATGTGTCTGGGCAGGAGGGAGCCGTGGCCACTCCTCTGCAAGCATGTGCTGTCCTTTCTCAGAAAGGGAGCTCCAGGGACGGCGCCAGCTGAACCTGAGCCAGAGAACAACTCCAGGTTTTGACATCGGTGAGGTCTGACCAACTAGGCTTTAAATTGCTTGGATTTGGGGTCCCCTTTCTTTCTTCCATCTGCTCCCCATCTGTCCTTTTGTAAGGAGTGTCTACACCTGTCACCCCACTTGTCCTTGGGGCAGATGTCCTGTTTTCTTGGTCATGGTCGACAGATGGTGAGTTCTTCCCATCACAGATCACACTTGGAATCTTGCCGTCTGATTCCCATGGCGAGGTTTGTGAGTTTGCACTGAAGAGACTTGGCTGTTGCTGGGAACTTGGGTGTACTCTGTAACACACTATGACCGCTGGGACTCTTAGAATGGGAAAAAGAAATTTGCAGAAGGTAGAAGCTCACCAAATGTTCCCATCATAACCACCAGGACCTGTGAAGGTGTGCCACCTGTGGCAAAGGGCCTTCCCAGGAAAGAAATGCCTACAGGAAGCAGGCAAGTCCACCAGTAGCCCGAATTTAGACCCATGCAATTGATTTCAGATTTCTAACCTGCATTGTAAGGTAGGCCACTAAGTTCATGGAAAACTGTTACAGCAGTAGGAAACCCCACACATGTGCATCTTTGGGCTGATGAGATGGCTCTGTTGGCCAAGTGCTTGCTAGGCAAGCATAAGAACCTGTTTAATCCCTAGTGTCACACTAAAAAAATAAGTGCTGGGGTTGGTAGAGACAGATGGATCCCTAGGACTCTGTACTTGATAAAATTCAGGCCAGTGAGAGATTCCCTTTCAAAGAACAAGGCAAACAGTGCCTGAGGAATGACATCCAAGGCTGACCAATGCACCAAATGCACACGCATGTGGACCCACATATACACATGCATCCTTACACACATGCACGCGTACATCATCACGCACACAGAAAATATGCATTTTCCTCCCACTATCCCCACACCAAGCATCAGGGATGGTTACCAAGCAACTGGACTACTGTGTGGAATAGTCTGGTGCTTCATGAATATGTGCTGGATGAGTCAGTGGCGTGGATGCTTGGGTGGTGACTGTGAACACAGGGGTGAAACCCACCTACACACCTCAGACAAGCGGACATTAGTGACAGTACTCTTCTTGAGTTACCTGATTCCTCTGAGGTGCACTTTGACCTCCATCAACTGGATTACCTTCTAGATCACTCACTGTGTTCACAGAACTAGAGATGTTTTTCCCTAATGAGGGATTTGGTAAAGACATTTTTTTTTAAATCACAACTCAGGGAAGACATCCTACTGATATCGAGTAGGTGAAGGCCAGGGATGCCGCTAGGCTTTCTAGAATGTTTCTACAACAAAGAAAGGTCTGGTCACAGTGCTGCCCCCACTGAGGTCAAGAAACCCTGTCTTAGAGCAAGCACGCATTCACTGCTGACACCAGTAACACCAGGTCTCCTAAACAGACATGCTAAGATGGTCTGGATGACTCTCGTGTTATCAGTGTCAGGTTGTGGTGGGCAGTTGGAGGTCAATGGATGACTCTTTCTCTCCAGGGAAACACAACTCCAAGGTGTCCTGTGTTGAAGAGCAACTCCAATATCTTCCACATCCTTCCTAGCAGAACAATGTGGTGTGCTCTACCTCCCCTCTCAGCCATCTCTGAACTTCTGAGTCCCAAACAGAAGGGCAGAGGGGGGCTCCCCTGAAGGACAAGAACTCTGGGCTCCTACTCTTGGCCTCTCCCCATTCTCAATGTGGCCAGTACACTTTCTTAGGATCTATACAGGTCAGGCGAACTCCTCTTTGTGCACCCGAGCATTCCTGTCTACCACTTGAATTAGACACACTGGGTGTTGGCCAACAGAGAGACATAAGCTGAACTGCTGTCTCCGTCCTGAAAACCCCACTGGATCCCTGGAACCATCCCTGCTGTATGGGGACACTGTGCCCCTTGGGCCCAGGGCCAAAGAGCAGAAGTCCTTTGGTTACTTCACCACCTTTACAGGGCTGTACCTCAAGTTTAAATGCATTTTGGGGATCTCTGGAGACTGGAGCCTCTTAGCCAGTGAAACTTCTCAGAGTGACGAGGGAACTTCTGTCAGCAGCCACCAGCCCTTGTTCCTCAACAGCCCATGTACAAGGCCAGCTCCTCGCGTTCCACCAATGGGGGTGTGACCAAAGGGCTCCCCTTCATTCAAGGGAATAAGAGGGCAAAACCTTCGTCTTCACTGAGGTGTATTGTGGGGAAGAGGAGATAAAGAAAAGCAAATAGGGGATTCCTACCTCCATGATATTTCCTAATTTGTAAGTTGGTAGAGCTTTTAAGAAATAATATTCCTGAGGCCAAGGAGATATAGCTCAGTTAAAAGGTACCTGTGTGGGAAGCCCTGAAGCCCACATGATGGAAGGAGAGAATCAACTTAGGAAAGTTGTCCTGTGACCTCCACATGCATGTCATGACTTACATGCTTTGGCATATGTATATTTTCACTCGTAAGCAAAACAAATTAAAATAATATTCCTCATGATAAAGTAAGTTTCAAGAATTCCATTTCAATTTGCTTTCTTTCTCTTTCACGTCAATGCAAATTTAAAAGACCACAACTGCACTTCCATATATATACATATGTATGTGCATATATTACTATTTGCTTGCATTTGCTCATGGAGATGAAGAACCTGAGGAACGTGGGCCCTGGTGACACTCACGTGACCTGAAACCGTCTGTTCCAAGGGCAAAGGGGGCTGAGCTAGAAGCAACACTCCTCTGGAGAGAAGGCCGCTCAGCCAGCATCTTTCCATCTGTGAGACCAGGACCTTGGCTTGGTGACTCTGAAAGCCATTCCGCCCCAACTTCAAAGTGACACCATGCTATGGGGTCCCCTGGGGAGCTTTGAAGTTGTCACCTAGAATTTTCTCTGGGAAAATTTAATTTACAACTTTGCTTTAAAATCCTGTTGGGCTCAATTCTGGCATTTGATGTTTTAAATGCTAAGTTCAGACACTCTTCACAAAAAGCCCTCTGCATGCTGTACAGGGCTGCCAATTGCAGGGGAGCTGAGCGGGTGACTGGGCTGGCACAAGTCGCAAAGCCAGAAGGAGGCCAAAGGGACAGATGCAGAAGACACGAAGGTATTACTAGGGACACTACTGCAAAAGATGCAGCCAGAGTTTGCTGGCCAGTGGTCCACCCCTTACCAGCCCTATTTTCTTTCTGCTGGGCTACGAAAATAGCAATATTGGGCTTAGTTTCATTATGTGTTGCTACAACAAAATATTTGACTCAAGTAACTTAGGGGAAAAAGGTCTAATTGGCTCAAAATTCCAGGCCACAGTCCATCGTGGCAGGGAGCTCATGGCAGCAGGAGCTCATGACAGCAGGAACTCACAGCAGCTGGTCAACACACAACCGCATTAGGAGCAGAGAGGAAGGAATCAATGCATGTGTGCTTAGTAGCGCATGCTCTCCATCTTTATACAGCCTAGGACCCCTAAACTCAGGGAACAGTCCCACTCACAATAGTCTGGGTCTTCCTACATCAGTTAATGCAATCTAGACAATCCCTCATAGGTATATTGAGGGGTCAATGCTGACCTAAAGAACCTCATTCCTCAGTAGGCCTGGGGGCCTGGTTCCTCCATATCAGGTTGACAATACTAACTGCCACAGTGACCACCGCTGTCATGGCAACAGGCATGCCATCAATAATTGCAAAAGCAGGGCTGGAGAGATGGGTCATGAGTCAAGCTTCTACACTGCAAGCAGAAGGCCCTGAGTTTGGATCTCAGATCCCACATAAAAGCACCAGGGGGACTGACATTGGCCTGCACTTCCAGCCATGTAAAAAGCAAAGTCTGGGAAACCCCAGAACAAAACAAAAAGGAGAAAGAGCAATCCAGAATGACTCTTGAAGTCATTCTTGGGCTTCCACAGTACACAGAGGCCCTCTGATACACAGAGACACAGACACACATGGCAGGGGGTAGAGGGATAATAGGATGGAGGATTCAGATCTTAATAGTTTCAGGTCTGGGCATGGCTCTGGTTACCTTGTGTCACCTGGTAAACTGCTAAGCCTCAAGTCCCCACTTCTAGTGTGGTCAAGTGTACCTAACTCCCTAACAAGCTTAGGTACAGGAGCTATGAATGGCTGTGTCGAATGTTTTTGGAGTCTATTATAATCTTCATGGAAACTTTCAAGGGTGATGACTCCCGTGCTCTCCTGAACATGTCTGCAGGAAGCCTGGCTATTGTGACATGAAGCCACAGTGCACACTGTAAGGCAGCTCCAAGAGAAAGCAGCCGAAACTCCCCGACACCTCCATTTCCATTATGCTCCTCCCCCAGACAGCAGGTAGGAGACGCGACCCGGCATGCACTGTCAGCCGCAGCCCCCTCCTGTCCTCACACTCGCTCCGCTGTTCTGAAAAGGTCTTTTCTACTCCTCCTGCCCCTCCTGGGCCAGAAAGGCATCCTGTCCGATACTGAAAGGTCATCTGACCAATTCGTTCCTTTTATTTATTCATTTATTTAAGTTTTTTTCCATTTCCATATGTATGTGGCATGGGAGTGGACATGCATGTATATGCATGTACACATGTGTGTGAGCATGTATATGTATTGGTAAGGTTAATATCGAGAATCATTACAATCATTCTTCCACCTTATTATCTTTTTTTTTTTTGAGACAGACTCTCTGATAAAACTTATTGCTAGGGCTAGTCTGGCTTTCAGTTTGCTCTGGGATTCTGTCTCCACTTTCAGAGGTTAGAATTTCAAGCAGGCCACCACACCTACCTAGCATTTTACATGGGATCGAGGGATCTGAACTCCAGACCTTTTGCTTGCACAGATAACACTTTAACCACAGAGCCAATTCTCCATCCCAAGTTATACCATCCAGCACAGGCAGAGGCAATAAGAAAAACCAAGAAGGAACAAACATTTTGGAGAAATAAGCACTGTGAGAGAGAGGCACCAAATTTAATTAATTAAAAAAAAAAGCTAATGCCCAATGAAAGAGTTTAGCAGGATAAATAAATAGAAGATAAATTTAGAATCGGAAATTTAACATCCCTGGGAGTCTTGTTGGGGGAGGAGGGGGGCTCATTCATGAAAGAAAAAAGCTAGCAATCCGAAACTTCTAATTTCATCATTAACATTTTTGGAAGATAAATTATGTAGCAGAGAGCACCAAAGGGTGGCTAATTAAGTATGCTAGGAAATCATGCCAAGTGATTTCATGGAGCACAGTGCGCAAAAGACAAAAAGAAGCAGATGAAGGAGAAGTGAAGCGAAGTGAGGGTGTGTCTAAAGTAGGGTTTGTCCAACAGAAGCTCCAGAGAAAAGGACACAGACCACGACAAAGAAAAACGAACTATCAATTAAAAAATAAAAAATGTCCAATGTTAGGGATTACGAGATACCTCAGTAGGTAAAGCGCTTGCTGCACAATTGTGAGGACTGGAGTTCAGATCCCAATGATTAGATAAATCATCTTAACATTACCATATAACTGACAGATTTGAAATACATAATGTGAAACTAGAGCTTATCGAGGAATAGAAAGGTCCACAGAAAATAGAGACAAAAAAGCAGTAGAACAATCCAGGATGATTTCTAAAATCACTCTTGGGCTTCCATAGCCACATACAGACACATACATACATACATACATACAGACAGATAGACAGACACACACACAGACACACATATATGTACACCAACCCCCCCCAAATCACATGATAATACCTATAAAATCCCAAGCTGGCTAAACACGAGGCACAGAGCAGGTTCTTAGTGCCAATATTTATCCGAAGGTCCTTTCTCTCCTTGATAAGGTGCAAATCCTGCTTTCACGGCCATATCCCATCTGGCGTCTTCATTCGTACAATCATCTCTGGGGCTAAGGGCTGCCATACGTCCCTATCGAGATTTGCACTTCATGGGCATTTCTTCCTTGCTCGACATCTCTGCCCATGAATCATTCATGCCTGGACAGCATTAGCCCTGGCCTGCTGGCCTCCCTGCTGATTGTCCCACCCACCCAGGCCTTGATTAATGCCAACCAGATTGCTCTACTATCTTTGCAGTCTAGCTGGCACTCCAGTCTGCCCCGATGGTTCCAGGTAGCAGAGAAGCCAACTCAAGTGCCACTGTGAAGAAGAAGTCTTCTTCCTCATCTCTTGAGGAAAATGGACAAAACTTTGACTTTAAATCAGATGTTGCAAGTTGGTGTTGTAAGGGCCCAATGTAGCCTGTGGGTGTATCTCGTTCTTGACACAGGACATGGAGAATTAACACCAAGATTTAAAAAAAAAAAAAAAAAAAAAAGGAGAAATCAAATGTGCAAAATCCTTCTGATACCTGGCTTCTCTTAAAACCAGAAGGTCTGACCTCATGGGATTTGGATTCATACAGTGACTCTTGTCTGTGACTCATTCATGTGACTTAGAACACACTTGTAAATTAGGACATGTGTCAAGACTCTGGGTATCTTGGGATCCGAACTGTCTATTCTGCCCCAAATGTAGAAAAAATTCCTTTTTAAAAAAATTATTTGAAGTATTTTGGGGGGACGTACATGTTTGCCATGGCATATGGGTAGAGGCCAGAGGACAACTTCCAGAAGTTAGCATCTTATCTGCTGAGCTATCTCACTCAGCTTGTGTGAGCTGAAAAGATGGCTCAGGGATTAAGCTCCTACCTTGCAAGCATAAGGTCTTGAGTTCACATCCTGGATCCCATGTAAGAACACCAGGTAGAAATGGTAGTGGCTTTGACTTCTGGCCCTGGAAGGTGGAGCCCGGGAAACTCCAGAACAAAGCAAAGAGGAGGTAGAGCAATCCAAGGTGATTCCCAAATTCACCCTTGGGCCTCTACAGGCACACACAGTGCTTCTGACATACACACACACACACACACACACACACACACACACACACACACACACACACACACAGAGGACTTTTGTGTCCAGAGTCACAGTTTAGAAAATACTGTCACTGCAATACGCCTCGGTGTGGGAGGTAGCAGTGTGCCTCAATCACACCTGTCCCACACCCTCTTTTCCCCTTCACTGACTCGGTCCCCCAATTAATCAATTTCCTTGCTTAACAGAGATTCATTTGCAGACCACTCTATGCCAGGTACTTCTCTAATGACCACAAACATAAAAGGAAAGGAGAGGGAGACTGGGTCCGGGCAGGGAGTGTGCTCCCAGCCCTCTGTGTCTAGCTTATCAGTGCCACATTCCATCACAAGCCTGTTAGCTTAAGAATTAAGTCACAACATGAATTTTAAACAAGCATCACCATGATTCTCACACATACCAAGCTCTCATTTTCTTGTAACTTGTGGTTCTCAAGAACTGCTGCAAGTTATAATCACGCAGCGTTCAGGGAGGGGGATGTGACAAAAAGGAATAAGGATTGATCCCAAACCCAGGATCAGAATCATCCCCTCGGTGGGAAGGACTGGGCTGAATGTGCCTCTGCTCATTGTTTGCTCTTTGTTTGATGCTAATTGCAGACTGGCATGCTGTTAGTGAGGAACAATGCAGGTCCCACGGTCCCTTCCCTCCCTGGAGCTTGCCTCCTGCCACATCTTGCAGAACAATAAGCCAGCACCACGGTGGGAAAATCCACTCACTGTGAACCACCATGCTTTCTCACCACGCCTCTCTAGGCCTTTTGGATTCCTTCCCTCACTGACACTTGCTTCTACTGAAGAAGCGCACCGCCTCCTTATTTATCTACCTTTTATTTCCTTGAAAAGCATGTGTGTGCTGTCTGTGTGTATGTGCACAAGTGTGTATGTATGGGCATGTGCGTGCACACATGTGTGTTGGGCACATGCGTGCTACTGAGCTTGTGTGGAGGTCAGCGTGTCCTGAGTGTTAGTCCTTACCTTTGACCTCCTGTGAGATAGGCTCTCTCTTTGCTGCTCACTGCTGAGGACGCCCGGCTGGCTCATGAACTTCTGGGAATTCACCCACATCCCATCCCACTGCAGGAGCACTGGGGTTACAGGTCCACAGTATTGAGTTTAACCAGCTTTAAATTAAGTGCTGAGTGTGACAGTTAGCTACAGGTGTCAACCTGACAATGGAGGACAGAGCCTCGGGTGACATCTGTGAAGAATTAAAGACCAACCCCTGCCCAAGCCCTGCCTAAGCCTGTGGGCAGAACCCAACACATTGCAGGTGGGACCATTCTCTGGGCAGCTAGTTCTGGGCGTGCTGGTTCAGACGGGCAAGCAAGCAAGCATGTCCTCCTCTCAGCAGTTCCTGAGGGTGATGTGCCAGTTCCCTCGACTCCTGCTGATATGAACCTCCTGCCACGCTGACGACTGGAACCGAGGACGGAGCAAGAATAACTCTCTTGTTCCTTAGTTATCTGGACATGTACTCATCAGCGCCAGGAAGAGAAACTGATCACTGGGGCTCAACCTTGAGTCCTCACTCTTGTGTGGTAAGCGCTTTACCCACAGAGCCATCTCTCAGCTTCTCTTTGAAGTGCTAGGATTTTTTAAAAGTTTTTATTCTGAAAAATATAAAACTCAGAGAAAACTGATTAAATTAGTATGATGGACACCCAGATAGCCTCCACTTTTGCCCACCAACTGTTAGCATTTTGCCACCCACGTACAAGTGTTCTTAATTTTGTTCCATCTATGACATCATGACCTTGGTTCTCTACACTTTGCATGTGACGAAAACATTAACCTTGGGAGACAACATTGATGAAGTAATATAACGCATCTAATAAATTCATCTTAAAATCTGCCTGCCTCCCAAATCCAGTAACTCCTAAACCTCCCCTAACTGTAGCCATCCCTCTTGGGTTCTTGGATCACACAGTGCGCAGCTCCACACCCCTTTACCACCCTTCACTCAGGAACATTTCCTATCTTTCCCTGTCCCTCATGCCATTGACAGTTTTGAAGACTCTAGGCCAGCGCTTGGTAGACTGTCCCTCCATTTGGGTTTGTCTGGCTGGTTCCACTTTCCATTTGGTTTTGGGAAAGAGGGCTCCCCAGGGAGAGAGGGAGAGAGGGAGAGAGGGAGAGATTCAGCTAGGAGAACTTCTCTCTGTCACAATAGAAAATGTCTCAATGCAGCACGGATGGTGGCCAGTACCCTGCTCCTGGGCATCAGTACCAGCCACCTGCACGCTGCACACCTTCTGGAGCAAACCCAGCCCAACTTGGTTCCCAATCTCAGCCTGTCAACGCCACAGGGACAGAGCTGTGGCCCAGTGCCCTGCTCTGAGACCTGTAGGAATGTTGTCATCTCTCTGTTCTTCAGTCCCTGAGAGAGTCTTTAGACAAGGTTGGCTTCTGAGCATGCCCATGAGGGTTTGTCCTGCTGGTTGAAGTAGGGTGAGAAGCCCCTCCCACTGTGAGTGTGCCCATCCCTGGGGAAGATGGAGAGGGCTAGCCAAGCACCAGCAAGCAAGCATGCGTCGGCTCTCAGCCTCTGCTCCTGCTGTGGATGCGACTGACCAGCTCGCTCAAGTTCCTGCTGCTGTTGCTGTCCTGTCAGGATGGACCGTCACCTGGAATTGTGAGCTCAATAAAACCCTCTCCTCTAAGTGACTTGGGTTCGGCACTTTGCTGCGGCAATGTGAAATGAAACTCATTAAGAATGAAATCCCTAGCAACTGACTCACAGTGGACTGATGTGGTGACATGGAAGCACTTGATTGGTGCCTAGCTTAGTTGTACTCATGCAATGTGATCTTACTATGGCTTGAAAAGCACCAGCAGGTAGACATGTGTTATTAGAGAACTTTGGTAGGTAAGTCAAAGGCGGAATTGCATGTGTGCACATGCCTGTGTGTAGGTGCACATGCATGTGTGTGTGTAGAGGTGAACACATTATGTGTACTATAGAAACCAGAAGTAGACATCAGGTCTTCCTCACTCATTCTCCATCTAATTTTTTTTTTTTTGAGCCAGGGCTTCTCTCTCTCTCTCTCTCTCTCTCTCTCTCTCTCTCTCTCTCTCTCTCTCTCTCTGTTTCTTTTTTTTTTTTCTTTCTCTCTCTCTGTCTCTCTCACTAGACCTGACACTTGCCAATTCAACTACATCGACTGGTCAGCAGGACTCGGGGTTCCTCCTGTCTCTGCCTCCTCAGTGCTGGGGTTACAGATGCTTGTCGCCACATCTGGCTTTTTATGTGGCTCTGGGGATCTGAACTCACATCCTCATGCCTGCATGGCAAGCGCTTTATCGACAGAGTCATCTCCCTGGCCCACAAAGGCCTGTATACTCCAGCAAAGTCCTACTATCCACCCGTGTTGCCTTCCCAGAACCACTCAGGGCCTCCTCTAGGATGGAGTCCATCTTACCATGACATCCTGGATGGCTAGGAGGATTCTGTCCTTGTCTGTGCTGCCCGGAGCATCGGGACATCCCTGTGTGTTCAGAAGGGAGAAATGGAAGTCACAGGTTGTGTTGCTAGAGACCTGGCATTCCAGGGATAGGAACTGAGGCCCAGTGTGGGAAAAGCATCTCACTGTCCTGAAGACGTGTCGGGGCCTTGCTCCACTGTTCTCTCCTCTGCTGCCCCTGCTGGATCTCAGTGACCATGTGTACCTCACTGACCACACCACTGCAGACACAAGCCAACACATGGGCTGGGCCATTATTTCTCAGGGGCAATGGGGAGGCTACTTATAGTCTGGATAGTGACACACCCACCGACCACTTCTATCTGGGACAGTGGGGTCATGAAGGGACTTTTAATTTTATTATTTCTAATTCTGTGCATGTGTGTGATGTGAATATGGGCATGCATCCCCTAGTCTGTGTGTAGTGATCATTGACAATTTTGTAGGTCCATTTTTCCCATCCACCTACTACAACCATGGCATGGTGGAGAGAGTCGCCAATGTGGAAAGATAGCCATGCTGTTCTGTGGAATTAAAAAGGGGGGGCTACGGAATATGACAGATAGCATAATCCCATTTACACTAAGGTAGCCATGAAAAAGGAGGCCAGGCTTATGCTCAGGCTGAAATCCCAGCTACTCAGGAGACTGAGGCAGGAGGTTTGCAAGTTCAAGGTCTGTCTGGGCTACAGAATGAGCTGAATAGGCTCTGAATTCTGAATGGGCTACAGAATAGTCTGGATAACCTATCCAGACACTATGTCAAAACTGAAAAAGGAAGGAAGGAAGAAAAAGAAAGAAGGGCTAGGGGTACAGCTCAGTGGAGTGCCTGCTTAGCACGGGCAAGGCCTATGTATTACAAAAACCAACCAACCAACCAACCAACCAACAAACAAGTGTTGAGGAGGTGACTCAGTAGGTAAATTACTTGCCACATAAGTATGGGACTTGATCCCTAGAGAGAGGGCTGGGCACAGTGGTGTGATCCTAATCTCAGTGCTAGGAAAGTGGAGAAATGGAGCTAGGCAGATCCCTGGAGTTTGATTGGCAGCCACAAGCTCCAAGCAAATGAGAGACCCTATCTCAAAGAACAAGATGGCTCCTGAGGAATGACATTTAAGTCTGATCTCTGACCTCCACATGTGTGTGCATACATGTACATACACATCTCCCAACCACAAATACAAGCACATGCATGCACAAGAAAAAAATAAATCAAGAAAACGAGACACTCATCAAAGGTCATTTATCTGGAGCCCCCAAAAGAAGCACTTAAGCAACAGACCCACCCTAAAAGCACCCTTCATTCTGAAGTCTCTCTGTGAAGGGGCCATAGAAACCGCTGTGGCAGGGCAGGGACACACCCCTGGAGACGCTTGGCCAAGGACAGTTTGCGTGTGCTCATAATAAAGATGGCTTTAAAACATGGCTGTAATGATGGGACTCACCCGATCCACCCCACTGTAGAACACACACGATGGGGAAAAAAAAAGCTACAAAGGCCTTCTGGGAGGAGTCGGGGTGTCTTCCTGTGGCTCTCCCACTGAGGGATAACCACTGTGTGGGAAAACGTCACTCATGGGAACTGGATAGGATCGGGACATTCCAGATCAATTCCCTCCTCAGGGGCAATGGATGGATTACTGAAGTCTGGATGGAGACATCTACCTGCCATCTCTAGGGCAGTGTAGGCTTATGAAAGGACTTTTATTTGATTACTTCTAATGCAGTTTATTTCATTTATTTGGAGGGAGACATGCATGCCCTGGTTTACATGTAGAGGTCAGAGGACAACTTTGTAGGTCTACTTTCTTCTTCCACCTTTCCATGAGTTCTGGGGACTGAACCAAGTTAACACTTTTAACTCACTGAGCCTTTTACTCACTGAGCCATCTTGCTGGCCTAAGGTTTTTACTTTGCTGCTTATAATTAGACTTTCTGGTATCGTTCCTGATACCCCAAATGGAAATGGTACCAGGCACCACAGCACAGAGTGTCCTAAGCACAGCAAGCATTTGGGTGGAATGCTTTGGAAAGAGATACGTTCTTCGTAGACTTGCAAAAGTGCTCAGAACCCTTCGAAGGCTTCCTGCCTGTGCCACAGCCCCTGGGTCCAGCAACCAGACTCACAGCTGCTTCTCTGACCTCCCTCCTGCCAAGGTTACCTGTGATGACACCCTGCAGTGGGAAAGTGACCTTCAAACCCACAGAAGACTTTGTGACAGAGAGCATGGCGGGGTCCTGAAGGGAGGAAGTCTGAAAGGTCCTTTGGTCCCCAGAATAAAGGGAATTATTGGCTTTTATAGTTTTCAGAGGTGGAAAGAGGCATTCCACCCCTGTGGCCTAGCTGTACGTCAAGAGGCACAGGCAGGAAGGCAGTAGATAAAAGCAGTTATAATTTCCAGGCTGTCTTGATGTGGGTATTGAGGAGAGGGATGAGTTTGTGGCTTGTAGCAGACTTGCTAACCAAACAGTGACTGCAAGACTGTGATTTGGGATAGTAAGAAGCAACTGGAAGATCCTGCTCCCTCCCCATTCACCACAGGACCTTTGTACTTGCTATTCCCTATGTCTGGTTCACTCCTTGGAGGGCTGCACTTTAATTATTGCTAGTCGTGGGAAGCCACACCCCAATATTAAACCACAGCCTCCACTCCACTTTGCTTCCTCACAATTCCCATCATCTTCTGTGCTATATGCTCACTTAACATGTGCATGTGTATGTGGTATGTGCAGTGTGTATACATATGGATAACTACATGTGGGTCCATATGAAGACCCAAGGTTGATACTGGGATTAACCTCAATCTCTCTTCCACGTTACTGTTTTGAGTCTGGGTCTCTGAACCCAGAGCTTACCATTAGCATTAGTCTGGCTAACCAGTTTGCTCTGGAGAGTCCCAGACTCTGCCTTCCCAGGCTGAAATTTTAGATGAGCCACCATGCTCACCCCTTATTTTATGGGGGATCTGGGGATCTGAACTCTGGTCCTTTTGTTGGTCATACAGCAAATACTTTAACCATTGAGCCATTTCCCCAGCCATCGTCTAATCATTTGCTATCATCAACTTTATCTTTAGCACCTAGGATTATGTGGTGTAGACTCATTGGGCATACTCTGCCTACAACAGCCAGCCTGGCCATCTCTGTCACATACATAGCACTAGACATGGTGGCACACACCTGAAACTGCAGCAGGAAGATCACGAGTTTGTGGTCAACCTGGGCTACACAGTGACTTCTATGTCAGCCTGGGTTACAAAGTAAACTCTAATAATCTGATCTTTTAAAGCAGACACTCCCAATTTTGTGATCATATGAAACCTACTGGCTTATAAATGTCAGTTGGTAATTCATATCTTCCTGCAGCCCCAAGCAAGGAAGGGGATGGAGGTTGACAGAACATGCCTGCAGTCTGCGGTCTGTGAACTCAGAGCAGTCAAGAAACTGAAGTTCCCAGGAGTGTGAGGGAAGGCAAAAGACTCGTGTGCTCCAGCAGCACAGGTCGGATGGAAAGCACATATGTAAACCTTCCTCTTGCTCTGTTCCACTTGCAGTGTGCCGTGCTGAGTATATTTAGCCAGGTGCTGAATTTCTTCTATCTGAGTTCAGATGGCATCTCTTAATGCCTCTGTCTTGGCAGGCGAGTGGCACTGCCATTTCAATGGCTCCTTCGCGGGAAAATAACTCCTAGGGGAAATTGACTGTGAAGCCTTAAGGAGGCCCCTCAAGATGGAGAGAGAAAGGCAGGAAATAGCCATGCCTCCCGCGGAGCATGTGCAGGGAGGAATACTGATGGGCCAGCACAGCTCGGGCGGGACCTCACTGTGCAGCATGGAAGGGGTCCCAGAGCAACTTGTGAAGGAGGCACATGTAATGGGAGGTGCCCAGCGCTTGGTCATGGGCAAACATCCACAGTATCCTGCAACAGGGTGTGGGGCTGGGGTAAGAACAGGCTGAATTTGGATGAGAACCAGCAAGAAAAACTGAAGGCTTGTTCTGCATGGGCTGCTGTAAAACAGGCGACTGTTGATAGAGTCAAAAGCAAATTGTGACCAGGTGTGGTGGCGCAGGGCCTGCGTTCCAGCACTTGGGCCGCATGATAGGAGGATGTCAAATTCTAGACCAGCCTGGGCATAGTGAGAACTTTTTTTAAGAGGAGGGAAAAGAAGAGAAAGAGAGGGGAACAAACAGAGAGAGAGAAAGACAGACAGACAGACAGACAGAGAGACAGAGAGAGAGAGAGACAGAGACAGAGAGACAGAGAGACAGACAGACAGAGAGAGACAGAGAGCATTCACAAAGGCCAACTGAATGTGCACAGATAGGTGCATTTCAAAGTCTGGTTTTGCCCACTCTCTTACATCACTTTTATAGACACGGTACAGTCACCAACTGGATAACAAGTAGAAAAGGACTTTCGTTCCCAGGAAGACTGGCATTTCTGGTTCCCTCTGGGGAACTAGGATAGAGGTAGAGTGGTCCCCTGCTCCTTCCTCACCCCTCCCCTCTGAGCAAGGAAGAACTTCAAACTCAAAACAGAGATCAAGAGGTCAGCAGGTATGTCTTGGACAACATCCCCTGGCTCCTTCTGTCGTTTGCATTTCAAAACAGCAGAAGGCAACAGAAGCCACCACAGAAGTCAGGCTCTGCCCCTGGGTGAGGCTACGAATCTTCCTGGCAGGACTCTCAGCCTCCTGCTCAGACTGGGGCGGTGCAGGCTTGGCAAGTTGACGTTCACCTGCCACTCTCCAGAATTATTGATTCTATGTGACCCGGGGGTGTTTTACTCACTTCCATTATAAAACCAATGCCCTTGGAATAAATTCCAATTACTAATCCCCACCTCCACTCCCCAGCCCAGGCTCTTATGCACCTCCTTGTCCAATGCTGCAGGCTAGTCTTAACTGGCCCAGGCTAGCCTCGAACCCAGGATTCTCCTGCTCTGCCTCTGAGTGCTGGGACCACAGGTGTGTCACTACCGTGTCTGGACCCCTCTTCCGTTTTCTGCAGAGAACACAATGATACTGGCAACGGCCTTCTGTCTGCTTGTCTCCTTGTTGCCTGACTCCCTCCGGAGCATGAACTGCTTAATGAGAGGCAGCACATGTGCTGGGCAGATTGCCGTGTCTCTGGAGCCGAGGACGGCATCTGAAGCTAGAAATGCATCCTCCACAATGCTTGTGGAGGAGAGAGCGACAAAGGGACATGACAAACAACCCAGAACTGGTGTGGCTGTTTGAGGAAGGGAAGCAAGAACCTCGTTGCCCCCTCATCAGCCACACCACCAACATGGCCACTGAGCTGCACCTACCATGCCTCTGGCTGTTTCAAGGTGCCCGGGGGCAAGGTGACATCCAGGATGTTTTGCATGTCGAGGTACATCGGTGTGGGCAGACTGGGTGCCCCTCCCTGTTCTCCCTCAGCCTCCACCACTCAGACTCTTCCCACAGCTTTTATGGCCCAGGACCTAGATCCCAACTTCTAGGAAACCTTCAGGCTACGATCCTCCTGTCCCTGCCAGGCCAGGCCTCTTCTTTCAACTCTTCGCCTCTCTCTGGCTGGAGAAGGGACGGATGCTGAGTGACCTCACGGTGTGCCTCATCGTACATGAGACGGGAAGAGAGTGAAGGACAGAACAAATTGGTGTTGGAAAGCACCCGAGCAGGACACCTCCCAGCAGAACCTCCAAGTGCAGGCCGAGGCCTGTCCCTACCTGTGTATAGTCCCCAGCAGCGCCCTTGGCCTGGCCTGCTACATCCTCATGTGGCTCAAACTCTTCCGAATAGTCCAGAGGAGGTTGGATGTGGAGCCGTGGGCCGGCTTCGGTTCTGATCTGCACGGATTTCTGTACACAGAAAGTCAAGAGTGTTCAGGCATGGCAGAAGAGACATCTTTCTTCTGACGGGCGAGCCTCGCTGGAGGGACTCTTTGCAGGAACTCAATACAAAGGGTGGCAGGCCTGTGACAGTGTTTGGGGGTTTGGGGGACTTGTTACATAGCCCAGACTGGCCTCAAATGAGTGATCCTCCTGCCTCAGCCTCCCAGAGGCTGAGACTACAAGCACGTTTGAGATTTTTTTTTTTTTTTTTTTTTTGCTAGAGTTTCTACAGTGTTAAGCTTCCCAGAAGGGCTCTATGATCTCACTGGATCTCCGACCCACATAAGGACACCCCGTGGACATGCTACAGGGCACAATGTGAAGCACTGGCCAAACTTTCTGGACTACACTTGCTCATCCTCTTGGAACTCCTTCCATCACTGTTGGGGAAACAAACTCCTTGGCTTGGCATGGTGGGCTGTGGGCCATTCCCTGATGTCCATTTCCCCTTCTATGCCCACTCTCTGGGAATACCCAGGTTCTGAGTCTCTAGGAAGGCTTATATGAACACACATCAGCAAAAGGCAGGGGCCCAAGGAAGACTGGGCCGGCAAGAGACAGGCCAGGTCTGTCTTGCCCTCCTCTGCCGCTGGAATGTGGGGGTGGTGGGAACTGCCTGGGAGAGCACAGAGGAAGGGAACATTAGGGGGACACCCTGAGGAGATGTGTCAGAAGCTGAGCCCCACAGAGGAAGCCACTACAACACCCAAGAAAATGCTGATGAGAATATCAATTCAGAGAATCAGGTTCTGTGTGTGAATCTTGACTCTTCGGTCTACCTGAATTCATCCTCTGATCAAACAGGCACATGATGAATAAAAAAATATAGGTAAGTATTAATAAAAAGAATAGTTTCCTACTGAGATTTCTTTTGTTTTTTAAAGTTTTTTTTTAAATTATTTTTTATTATTATTTATTCAATTGTGCGTGTGTGTGTATGTATGTGCGCGCGTATGTGTGTATGTGTGTGCGTAGAACCACGGACGAATCGGGAACCACCATGGACACCTCCACCTCCTTCTGCCCCGGGATTCACAGGCTCCGCCCTACCAGGACCAGAAGTGCAGGCTGCCCCCGCTTCCGCCTGGCGTCTATACGTGGGATCTGGGATCCAAACTCAGGACCTTCTGCCTGCAAGGCAGAGGCTAACCCCTGAGCTACCTCTCCAGTCCCTCCTACTGAGATTTCTTTAAGTCTTTCTCAGACGCTCTCTACATTTGTATTCTACGAAGAGGTAAAAGCATCAGGAGGAGTCACTTAGGGCTTTGAATGGCTGTGGACAGACCCGTTCTGCCTGGCACCCCAGAGCAGGAAGCTGCCGACCGAGCAGCACCTTCCCTGTGCACCGACAGGACTACCCTCACAGCAGCCCGGGACACGTACAATCCCTCGTAGGACACTCCAGCTCTGAGGACCCTCCCCCTCCAGCCTCGCTCCAGGTGGCCTGCAATAGAGGTGCTAGACCTCTTGCAGGGTGTGGACTCTGTATGATTCTGCAGCTACTGTCACTCAGGATGGGGGAGCACCTCAGCCCCTCAGAAAGGGGGAGCACCTCAGTCCCTCAGGATGTGGGAGCACCTCAATCATTCAGGATGGATGAGTGCCTCCTCAGCCCCTCAGGAAGAGGGAGCACCTCCTCAGGCACTCAGCGTGATGCCAGTAATTGGCCCATCTGGAGGCTTGGAGGTGACTGGTTGCAAATACAATCCTTCAGTTGCATGCCATGCCCAGATCACGCCTGCTTCCAGATGCATAACTGGCTGCCTGGTTCAATTTTTCTAGAAGACACCCTCCAGTTGCAACAAAGACCCAACGAAAGGCTTCTTCTGGAAGGTGTTCTCTTGCTCACGTGGGGTTTTATCACAAGTAGAGTGGAAGGCAGCTATAGCCAGTGGAAAAAGAGGCAGGTAAGGAATTCAAAGAATGGGTAGGGGCGGAAACAATGGGGCCTGACCAAGGACAGCTGCAGTGTGAGTCACTACAGAAGATGGAAGGTGGTGAGTTACTGCAGGCGCCACTCGCTGCAAGAGTTCCTGTGAACTGCCAAGTCTTGAAGTCTCAGGGTCCTGACCCTGGGGCTTGAGAGCTACAATACCAGTCACCGTAGAGACCGAAGACTCAAGAACTAGCTAGTGTTGACTCTGCTGCTTCCAGCTCCGGTTTTGCCCCCTGCTGATTGCTGGTAACTATCAAGTGGAACCCAGATAGGAGGCCTCTAACCTAAGCACTAGAGCTAAAAGTCTTTGGCTTCTAGGGGCTGGATTCTGTAGGCTTAGAGCACTGAACCTCTAGCTCAGCCCCGTCCACGAGCCTGTGGTATTCAAGGGCCAGGACTACCAACGCAGAAAAACTAGGCCTCATATAATTTCAACCCCAATAGAGAAAAAGGACCTGGCCCAGCTGACAGGTGATATCAGCTTTTACATCATTCAAGCCATTTGTTTGTCTAAAAAGCCAATCAAACCCTAGCCTCACCCGGGCCCTCGCCTCCTCCTTTCTGCCTTTGCTTATACTGTTGCTCACATTTCAACACAACCCTCTCAGATCTTCCTGGCGACACTGGAGACAATCCCACCTGCCTACCCCATACCTGCCCACTTCTTATTCCGTTGAGGCAGCAACATGTGCTGTCCAGAGGGCCACATCCCTGAAGCCCCTGCAGCTAGAGACACCGTGTGTCCCAGGGGTCACAATGCCAGTGCTCAGAAGACCAGAGCTTCTGAGAAGACGGTTTTCCTTGGAATCAAAACATATGCCCCTCTCCTCCATGCTTCTCTCTGTTCAGAACATGGGAGAGATGTCTGGGGGCAGGCGGCCATCTTATATGAGCAAGGCAGATAGTCCAATGGAAAAACAGGACAGGCCTGGGTTCCTAGTGACACCACTACCTGTCTCACCAGCTGTCTGCCTCCAAATACCTTGCTTATGGGATGCATAACTAAAGCCATCTACCAGCTCTAGCAGCCCAGCTTAGGTTACATACAGCTGAACTCAATCTCAGCTGATAAAGCCTCCTTTGGGTGTATTGTTTTGGGGGCTACCCGTGGAAGAGTCTGGCTTCTAAATCTGTACAGACTGACAGACTTCTGGAACTCTAGTGCTTTCTCTGTGTGACCTTGAACGAGTCACCCACTCTCTCTGAATACCAACCCTTCAGGTGTAAAAGGACACTCACAACCCAAAGCTCCGAAGCTTCCGTGATAACCACACATGGCACTATAACTGTGTCCTCAGTGTGGGGCGCTGGCATGTGGCAGGGAGCTGCATCTGCTCACACAGCATCTACTCTAGCTGGTGGCCACGCGTCTCTTTGTGTGCTTCGTTCAGTGTCAACCATGTCATCTGGTAGTCACTGAAAGAAACTCCCTGTTCCAAGGCTTTAGGCCACGTTGACTGTGGGCTCAGGAAACGGGGTCAGCTGGGTAGGCAAGTGAGGTGCCTGTGTGTGTGTCTGAGGACTCTCACTGTTGGGTAGCATGCCACGGAGCACAAATCCTCTGAACACAGTCTACTCTTGGGGCCTTGCTCATCTTGCCATGAACTTGACTTCATAACCTGGCTAAACGCTATTCAGAGGCAATGAGGCCTGCAATGAAGCCATGCACTACCTTAAACCTTCCACCCTGTGAGGTTACACTTCCTCCCCACGCACTCAGGAAAGACAGGTGAAGGACAGGCTTATAGCTCGGCTTATAGCTCTGCAGCCTGAGTTTAGACCCAGACTGGGCCCCACAGACAAGCAACTGGAAAGCACTCTGGGTCTCTCAGGTGTCAGGACAGATTCCCTTTCTGATTTCCAGTTACAGCGTCCTGTGCACACACACCTATGCATGCAGAGGCGTGTGCACACACACACATGCACATATACAAACACACAAATGAACAGATAAAAATATGCATATGTGCACAAATAAATACACATGCCCCTCACATGCATGCACACACATGAACACATGTGCGTACAAGCATTCACACAAAAACATGCACACATATAAATGTATACACATGTACACACGTGCACACATACTTATACATAAACACACACCATGCACACATGCACACACACCAAACATGAGCGTACCATCACTTTTCCACAGTAGCATCACATCACTGGATCATGAATGGAGCTGGTGCTACCCCAGATTGAGGTGCATTTTCTCATTTACACTCACAGCACCTCGGGGTGAACTGAAGCATAAAAACGTAAGCTTCTTGCCAAAAACATACACCTAAGAGGTTAGGAAACCTGAATTTAAGTCAGCAGGGCAGTTTAGTGGGTGACCTTGTGGCTAGCATGTTGCCTAACCTGATCAGCTGAGCTCGATCTCCAAAACCCTCATGGTAGAAAGAGAGAACTGACTTCCGCAAATTGTCCTGTGACCCCTAAACAAACACTGTGGAATATACACACACACGCACGCACGCATGCACACACGATACATAAATAAATATACTTTAAAGTTTTTAACTGCAGCAACATGGTTGCAGGGCCTGGCTCCAGGCTCGGCATGACTAGTGCCCCCTGCCAAGGGCCAGGGAGTAAGCACTTCTGGGGCCAAGGTGCAGCTCAGGGGCAGAGTGGATGGTTATGACGCACAAGAGGCACCCCCTCCCGAGGTTTTTGACTTGGCCAGTTTCGTGGTCTGTGACTTAATTTTCAACTGTCCACTGAAGACAGGGACAGTGTCCACACACCTGGGCTGGCTGTGCTCCAGAAGCAATGACAACAGGCTGAGGCTGGATGTGGGCCAGGGGCTGCAGTTGGCCAGTCAAGCCTGGAACTTCAGTACCACGGCTGCACAGACGTGCGAAGAATCAGCGCATCCCTGTGGGGTGCCACGATCTTTGAGGAGAATGGAGGGATTTGAAGACTTCCAGAGAACAGCTACTACACAAAAGGAGGCGGACCTGGCTATACGCCTCTGCAGAAAGGACCTTGGAAAGCGTGTGGGGGCTGATAGAGGCAACTAAGGGTCCCCGTAGAGATCAGGAGCAGAAAGAGGACAGATAAAAGGTACCCTGGGCCTCTAAGGATATTTAGTCGCTTCGTAGTACCTTGTGACGGATGGTTCTAGAACCCTCCTTCACTGTCCTGTCATGCTTCCCTCTTCAGGGAGGCCACTCCAGATGTGGTGAGTCTTCCTAGAGACGTTGCCATCATGTTGACCTCTTTGAGCGTGTGGGAATGTCAACAGTGAGAGCCAGGGAGGGAAAACACGCTGTGAGACCCGCAATCCCTGGAGCCTCTAGGCCAGAAGGCCTGGCAGCTTCCCTGCCTCAGTCGAGATGGAGCTAAGAGGACGCTGGTGCCACCCTGGTGTGGACTCTCCATGATGTCTGGGGACAGCATGCTCCCCTTCTCCACTGAGCCACTGGGGCCAGGTAGGGGATTTATGAGAAGGAGGTAGTTGGCCACAGGCCCGGGCCTGGGCCTAAAGCAGCCTGGTTCACTGGCCACAAGGCCTCTGCCTTTCTTTAGAAGGAGCCTGGACCAGGACCTTGCTGTTTCCAAGTGTAGCCCCCTTCCCCCCACCCCGGCCTACAATTCTGACTTCCCACAGAATTCCGGCCCCATCCTACCCAGGAACTGGACTCTGTACTTTTAACAAGCCTAGAGTCATCTTTCTGCCCGTCTGGTATGCCGTCCTCTGCCTTCTGGAAAAGCAGAGAATATCTTGGTTCTTTCTCGGGAAACCCTCCCAGCCTCTGATCCTGGTGGCTCATGCGGAACTGAGTCCCTTAGCAGGGACAGACTTTACCCTGAGAGCCCTGTACCTGTTACTGGGATTGCGTGCTTGCTCCTGGGCGCATCAACGGGCAGCTGAGTAGCCTCAGCACCCCAGGACACGGGAAAAGCCAAACTGAATGGAAATGAAGACCTGTTACAGGTCTGAGCTCCGGGACCACACACTGTGCTTGAACATTAGTTGGCACAGCTTGGCAAGTCTCTGGGTGTCACCCACACCCATGAGAAGAGGCTCCACATCCACTGGAGAACCAGGGGTGGAACCTTCCCATCCTCCTTCCCCAGCACAAGACTTCCCTAAAATGACCAAGACACAAACTTGTCTTTGCTCTAAGTTAGCAGGTCTCACGGAGTCGACTGTACGCGGATTCCCAGCACAAGGGAGACACGGTGCCCGCCCCCAGGCCCACACGGCACGGGCTGTGGAGCGATGGAGCAACACGTGACAAAATGAACTCTGTGGTCCAGAAGGCGTTGGTAACGCTGAGTGGGCGCACAGAGGGGCATAAAATAGCCTGCCATCTGGCCTGCTCCCCCACAGAAGCCCCAGGAGCCGCCTCTGCCCCTCTCCCCATGGGGGAGGCCCCACCCACACCAAGACTGGCAGGTTGCAGCCCAGCCTCAGTCACCAGGCCTGATCCCTGCCTCCCAGCCCCCACCTTGCATGGGAGGAGGATGACTCGGTGGGCTGGCTCTGCACTTGGCATGCGGCTGTACCAGGAGTGGGCGTTCCCAGGCGGCTGCTCTTTCCTGCCTTCTTGCAAACCCAGACCTTGGTAGACCTTTGCAGTACCTATTCCGGAGGAGGATTCTTCTAAGCCTCAACATGCAAACCTCCCAAAGCTGTTCATTTCACCCTCAGCCCACACTCCACTCAGTTCAGGCCCAGAGTTATTCGTGTGTCTCCTGCACCTCTTTGCAAAGTGCTCTGAGAGGTGTGCATTGTCAAACGCCAAAAAGAGCAAAGCGCAGGGGCTGCCCAGCCTGGCAGTGCAGGTTGTGTGACATATCGATGGCGCCCTCTAGGGGTGGAAGAGCTCTGCCGAGCCCCACGACGGCAGGCTAGGGCAGGGAGGTCCACCGTCTGTCTCTGATCGGCTCTTCCCAGGTTTGTTCACTCTGGTCACTTCAGAAATCAGCAGGAAAACATCAAAGGAAGGGTCCAGCTTCACATTCCCATGGGTGAGCACACCTCAGATGCTACAATGGCCTCAGCCACCCAGGAAACAGACATGGCAGTGAGGGGTGACCAAGGTCCCCACTTTCACCCTACCACAAACCTGCCGTGGAGACCTTTCTAGAGAGCTTGGCCCATAGTAAATCGCTGGAAGGCCAATCCCTTCACCACCAATTTAATGCTGAGAGCCGATGACGTTCATCAAAGCTGACAGCATTTTGGTAAACGGCGGCTCTGTTGATCAGGCCGCTGTCCACCCAAGTATTACAAGGCTGGGGAAGCCATAAATCTCAATCCGCTGATGGCGGCAGAGAGATCTAAGGCCCAGAAGCGGTGGGGGAAAGGACGGTAAGGACAGGTGCCCGTATATCACTGTTTCACAGTGAACGTGGTAGCTTAGGAGCCCACCGCTGCATCTCACTGGCCTCCAGAGTACCCAGACCCGAGGGGTTCAGTAAGGGCTCATGGTCGGGGGCTCAGTGGCCATGACCAGCATGCATGGCTCTCGGACTCCTGGTATATATGCCTGGGCAGTTCCTGGCATTGGGGTGGCTGTGCCCCAGACTTTCTCAACTGCCCACTGAGATCAGAAGGAAGGATCCGGACCTCCCTCTCATGAAAAGGCTAGTGTTGGGCTGGATCAGTGGACATGGGGTGTGTGGGAAGCTGGCAGACAGAAGAGCCATGAGGCCCCCTGAACTCCGCAGGGGAGGGCCACTCCTGAGCTCTGTGCAAGGCGGGGGTGACGGGGGTGGGGAGGTGTCCAGCCTCTGCAGCCCCCCCTTCTGAGCACTGAGGAAGTCTCCAGCAGCAGCCTCCCCTGGCTCGTCCTTCCAGGGAACCCTCCTGCTCAGTTGGTGGTCCAGCTTCTAGAACTATGTGATCTGTCCTGCACCTGAGACCCCGCCCTCGGCCCTTCTTCTGCATCACCAGGCCCTGGTTTCCTGCGCTGCCTTTCCACTACTGCCCAGCCATGTCTTTCAGGAAGGACACCTCCCCCATCCCCTCCCTTACCACCCCCCCAAGATCATCTGCCATTTGCTGGCTAGTACTGTCCGGTCTCCACCGCTCTGTCCTGTTTCCACTCCCCTGACGCGAACTAGGGCAGTACGGCCTGGCCCTCCTCACTTCCTGCTCCAGCAAGGGCCTAGAGAGCTTCGAGGTGCTCCACTGACTGACCAGAAGACACGGAGGGAAGAGAGGACCATGCAAGGCTCTAGGGCTGAGCTGCCCCTCCGACCCTCCCTCCGTGGATTCCGGCAGTGTCTGCCACCTCTGCACAAGCATGACCACAGCTTCCAGAGTCTGGTCCAGCCAGCCTCCTCCGCAGCCTCAGAGGCAGGCACAACTACCAACTCCCTTACAGATGAGAGGGGAGGCACCAGGAGCTGGACTCCTAATCACTTGTCACCTGACACCAGGGACTCCCAGCTGAAGAAGACCACGTGCACACAAACTTTCCCAACAGCTGATGGAAGCAGACCAGAGAGGTTCATTACCAGCTCCAGGACACACAGCTAGGAAGCAGCCTCAAGCCCATTCCCTTCCACTCTCCAGTCAGAGGACGCCTGTAACTTCTACTCGTCTATGGCCCTGTGCCCTGTGCACCGTGGTTCCTACCCTGTGACTATAATGCCCCGTGGCTTCCGTGTCTGTGCAATGAAGATTCAGCCAATCATATGGCCTCAGCCAAACAGGGAGAGCAGGATGAGGAGGGACCAGAGAGATGGAGGACCACTATTTCTGGAGTCCCACATTGGCCAGTCCACAGGGCAGGATCCATCATGACATCCCTGAAACTGCACCCCGCTTTCGTGGTTGTCTGGGGTAGGCAGGCTCCCCTGGCAGGTCAGCGCTGTCAGTTGTGCTCTCTGGCCTGAGGCCAGGTTTGCAGCTCTCCAGCCCCCGGACTGTGTACACTCCCTCCCAGCCTAGCAGTCCACTCTCTCAAACAGCCTGAACTGTCTCTATCGTCAGGCGCCGAGTGACCCCCCGACTGATAACAGTGCAGAAGGACAATTACAGCCGTGTGGCTTCGGGAAGCCTGGAAATTAGCCGTGATTAGGCCTTGTGAAGTGGGGAGCCACAGGAGACACGGGAGGGATGCTAATTAATCTTAGGCCAAGTCTTTTAAATTGCACAGACTCTGGGGCCAGCTATTAAGTCACAGCCTAAGAAGCAAATATGGCTCCTGATACTAGCAGGCACTCAAGACAAGCTGAAGAATCGTCTGGAGTGCGGTGTGGAGAAAGATCTCATTAGTGAGAAATTAGCATTCATTGCTAGGGACAGAAGCCAGCCCCTGGGCTGAGGCCCTGTGGGCCCACTCCTCTGGCCAGCTAAGGCAGGAGCAGGTCTTCCCACTGAGCTGGGTTAGTGGGAGACGGGGTCACACCCCAGCTCCACTCCTTGCTGAGCAGCTACAGCAAGTGCTCTTCGCTCTCTGGGCCTCTCTTTCTGCAGCAGCATTGCGAGGACAGTCTGCCCTGATTGACAAGGCTGCAGAAGACAGGCTGGGCCATTCCACATGCTAAAACCTTTCCTTAAGGGCTGAGCATGTAAAACACAATTCCCAGTCTCCGTGTACACAAGAGATGATGACAGCAACCTCCTGCCTAAGTCTCCATGATCAGCACTGCTGGGTGGAGGACAGCCCTGTTTTAAAACCCCAGGGGTTAAAGCTTTTATCTCACAACCAAAGGACCTGAGTTCAGATCCTCAGGTGGGTATGGGTGCAATCTGCACTTCCAGCACTGGAAGGTAGAGCAATAAGAATGCAGAGTAATCCGGGATGTCATCCTTGGGTATCCAAAGATACATACTCAAGTGTTTTCTTGTACACACACACACACACACACACACACACACACACACACACACAGAGAGAGACTAAATTAATTAATAAATAAAACTTCTTGAGGCCATTTGAATGTACAGAAGATGAGGTGTGAACTGAGACCCACCCTTCCCAGGTAAACAGACTGAATCGGGCAATTACAGACACTCTTCTAAGGCTACACAGGACCATCTCCAAGGGAAGCTATCAAGGACCACAGCAAGATCTGCTTGGGAGGAACTTGAACGCAGAACCAAATATATGACTCGAGTCTGGAGTCAGCACTTCTTAGGTGTGACCTCAGGGAGCTCCCTGAACCTTTCTGAACATTCATCTGTCTAAGCTCCCGAGCAAGAGGAGTGACACAGAGACCGACCCTCTAGATTCACTGTGAGGCCTGCAGGGAGCCGGGACACGAGTGACACCCAGCTGGGGACCTCAGCTCCACGCGACAGGATTCTGTCCTTACCGCTGTGGCTCTGCCATCCTAGATGAGCCCAAGTAGCTGTAAGAGGCAAAAAACCCAAGTCCTTGGGAGGGAGCCTGCTCTTCCTGCGTACTGCAGAGAGTCTGGAGCCCCAGTCAGAGAGGGACTGTGCAGCAAGGCACACCCTAGAAGCTGTGCTAACGGCGAGGCGTCCTGCAGCGCCAGGCACAACAGGCCTGGTGTGCACCCTAGAAGCTGTGCTACGCGGCGAGGGCATCCTGCAGCGCCGGGCACAACAGGCCTGTCCATCAGGTTGAATACTACCTGATGCTCTGCTCACCCAACAGTCCCGCTCCCCATTTTAACCGCGCAGCACCATCCTCACTCTCTTGCCCTGGGCCACACCTGGTGCCATCCTCGGCGCTGGACCTTGCCGGGCGCTGTCCTTGAGCTGCGTCTTAAGGCTTCTTCGGCTTCTCGGAAGAGGGCTCTGCGTCCATAATCTGCAGCAGAGATGGGACTGGTGAGGCACCGAGGATGGACTGTAGTCAGTGGCTCCGAAACCTCCATGTGAAACACAGACCCCACCTTCCCCAAGACCTGACAAAGCCAGAAACCTGGGCAGGAAAGAGGCGGGCAAGAGACCGAATCGCATCCATGTTGAGGAGCGACGTGTACGAAGGACGGCCACACCACGCAGCTCCGTCTGCGCCAAGATCCATCTCCGAGACAGACAAGGTGCGGGCAAGGAGGGCACATAGGTGCCCAGTGAACGAACCCACTACTGGAGTCTCAAGTTCCAACAGCACTGCTATCTGCTCCTTCTAATTCTCCCAGTCAGCAGCAAGGCTGCCATGGGAGCTTGGGAGCTCATGGTAAACCATGTGCAACTACAGTGGCTCTCAGAGGGGCCACTTTGCGATCTTGCTTGTACTTTTTGTCCCCTTGGGAACTTCCCCTGCCTGTGAGACAATGCAAGGTAGGCATTATTATTTCACATTAAAGAAGTGTTAGGAGAGTGAACAGAGGCACAGAGAGGCAAAGCAACTTTCCCAGAATAACACAGCCAACTAGGAGCTTGACTCTCCAATCCTATCCATGGTATCCATGCAATGACATTTTCCCAGCCTCCACTGGGGCAGACTGGGTGGGGAACTTCTCTAGCACACTCACAGGCTTCCTGAGCCCTGAGCCTCCAGAATCCAAGGTATGCAGAGGATGGCTTAGTTACAGGCAGAAGGACTACACAAGGACCAGGTACTAAAGTTAAATATACCAGTGAATATTAGGCATTATCAAACTCACCCTTAAATCACAGCCCCCTGAGCCCTGAGCAATGCGAGAAGTAGGAATGGACTGCTCTTCCTAGCTGTGGTTTGGGGGCTGGAGGCCTAGACTAGTTCAGAAGGAATAATAAAGGATTTCTTAAGCTGGGGGTGTAGCTCAAAGGTGGAGTGCTGCTTAGCATACAGAAGGCCCTGGGTTCCACCCCCAGCATTTTTAAAAGAAGGGGGCGGGAGTGGGAAGAGGGGGTGTTAATAAGCTCAGTAAGAAAGGCGCCTACACACAAGCCTGATGACCCCAGTTTGATCCCTACAGTCCACATGGTAGAAAGTAAGAACCAATTTTCAAGGGTCTCTGACCTCCACACATGCTCTGAGCATGGATGTACTGCTCTACTCTTCTCTCGCTTGCTCGCTTTCTCTCTCAGTAAATAAAATACTTTCTTTAAAAAGGTTTCTCGTCTTGCTCTGACGGTCTCTCTCTGACTGGGTGGGTCTAGCTTTTGTCATGATGAGGATTTGAACCTAAAGTCTTATGCATGCCAGGTAAGCCCTTGACCTGTGAGCCACAACTCAGTCTTTTCATTTCTGACTACCAGAGCAAGTTGTCACCTACTGAAGGGACTGTGCTCACCCTGTGTTGTCTCAGCCTGGGAAGCACTTCTGGAGAAGTCTGCATGCACAGCTTTCCGTGGGGATGCCCTCAGCTCCGAATTGGCCCCATTGACATAGACGGAGAAACCTTGTTCCAAATGCTCCAGCCTCAATTGCATGGGATCCTTGGCCTTCAAATGTTTTAATATCCTGGAAGAAAAATGATCATCTGCTCAGATCACAGGAGCATCTGAGCTGCCATGGTTCCCAATCCAGCGGCAAACTGCTTTGGCAAAGGGATGGCGAAGTGTTTCTCATCAGAGACTGGGGGGCGAGTGCCCAGTTGTTTGTCTTCAAACGCGCTGAGAGGCCCATTACCTTCACAGAGAAGCTGCAAGGGGAGGAGATTGGGGGCCCTGTAGGGACTTTTCTAATATCATTTGAGGCTCAAGCGACAGTTAGCAGAAATGAATGCATGCAATCCCTGCCTGGCAGTGCCCAAGGGGGAGGGGGTTCATTGTCCTACTACCTAGATTTCTGAGATAATCTCAGCTTTCTGCAATGT
This sequence comes from Typhlomys cinereus, assembly GCA_023101885.1. NCBI lineage: Eukaryota > Metazoa > Chordata > Mammalia > Rodentia > Platacanthomyidae > Typhlomys > Typhlomys cinereus. The sequence goes on from JALPQD010000278.1 coordinate 1,441,357, forward strand.
TCCACTTGTGTGGAAAGCTGTTTTGACATGTTTAAAAAAAAAAAAAAAAAGCGGGCTAGGGTCTGCAGCTTTTTTGGAGAGATCTTGCATTACCTGTCTACAAAGTGAGAAATGCCCTTCCTCAGACTGGGTGGACCCACTTTTTTCACCTCAATGAACAATTGTGTTTCTAAACACCCATCCCTGGGATCTTACATTCATATCATATTAAAATATATCAGTGCAGGGAGGTGTGCAAGATTGAAAACAGGACCACCACACCCTTTGGCACCGAGTATGGCCAGCTGTCTACAGTAGCTTTGGCTAAATCCTATCCTCATGTGGTCCCCGACCTATTCCTGATGTCACTTTGCCACAAGCAATAAATAATGCCAACTCTGTCACATGGAACAGCATGTTCTTAAGGACTTCACATATCTTGATGCACCCCATTAACTAGATGGGACAAGTGGGCTTCTGGTTCAGTAATGAAGTACCAAGCAAGTCCTCGCACTCACATTTTCTAGAATAGTACTCAACACATAAAGGCCAGCACCATGGGCCAAGCTCCATTCTGAGAATCCACAGCTGATGCCCATTCTTCAATGACCTGTTCCCTAAAGTCACTGTGGGCACCAAACTGGCCTGAACTGCACCCTGGCTCCTGGGGTCACGGCCTTGCTTGGGCTGGTCACTCCAAGTTCCTATGTTTCTATTTAAATACCCTTACTGCTAGGCATGGTGGGAGGCTGAAGGTAGAAGACTTAAAATGAGTCTGAGGCCAGCCTGGGCTGATGAGTTAGACCCTGTCTCAAAAGCAAACAAACAATGAAAAAAAAAGTCAAGACACATCTTTGGGGAGATGACTGCACTGGTCAAGCGCTTGCCTTGCAAGCATACGGACCTGAGTTAAATTCCCAGAACACAAGTTTGTTAGTTTTGTTTTGTCTTTTAAAGCCCGGTGTGGTAGTACATGCTTTTAACCCCAATTCTTGGGAGGCAGAGATGGAAGGATCCTTGCGGCCTATTGGCCAGCAGCTTAGCCTACTTGGCAAGTACACCAATGAGATCCTTTCTCAGAAAGTAAAGTAGGTGGTACCTGATGAACCAAGATTGAGGTTTTCCTCTGGGCTTCCACATGCACAGGTACATGGCTGCACCCACCTACCTACCCACCCACATCTCCATGTACACAGGCACACATGTGTACCCACTCACCCATCCCTCTCTGCACAGTACATGGGTGCACCTGTCCACCCACCCGTCCCCCCCAGGCACAAGTACACATGTGAATCCACCCACCCAACCCCCTCCCACAAAAGCACTAGAGAAACCTGTGGCACCGAGTGTCCCGCAGCAAGGGCACTTGTCCCACAGAAGAAGGAAGGAGAAGGCTAAGCGCTGCCTGGTGCTGTCTCTGCTGAAATGTGTGTGTCACACACAAGCTTTTACAGCTGCGAACATGTCCGTGAGCCACGGTTAAGGGCATCAGTACTGGCTGTGAGGTCACAAGCTTGAGTGAGTGGCCAAAGAAAGTCACACAGACCCCAAGAATGAGGATCCAATGAAGACATTACTCTCCACAATTACTCCTCTATCACCCCATTTAACAGGTGTCTGTTAAATGGAATGGAAGCACAGAGAGGGTAAGATATTTCCAAAGGTCACCCAGCTGGGGACGGGAAGAGCTAAGATGCAAAATGGGTACTTCCAGAGTAGATTCAAACACAGACTCTGTTACTCCTAGAGTTAGTGGCAACTGGGCAACTCAGACACTGCTAACCCTCTCAGAAGAAACAAAGCATACTGCCAACGTCGGGAAAGGGCATTCCAGGAAATTATTCCCAAGCATAATCTCTGGGCAGGTGGTCAATGTTCAGGTCACTGCAAAAGTGATCGGAAAGATGCAGGAACAATCCATGGTCTCTTCAGATGAGGTGTGAGGAAAACAAAACATGCAGTCCATGGGCTGGGGAGGAGCAGGGAGGAGGAAAGAGAAAAAAGAAGGAAAGGGGAGGAGGAGAGGAGGAAAGAAGGAAAGAGAAGGAAAGGGGAGGAGGAGAGGAGGAGAAAGCCCTGTAGATAAGGCACCTGTCCTGTAAGCATGAGGACAAGAGTCCAGATACCCAGAACCCACATAAACACTGGGGAGGCGTGGCAGCTGCCTGCAATCCAGCACTCAGGAGGCAAAGACAGGGAATCCCAGGGCTGCCAAACTCTGGGTTCACATGAGAGAGTCTACTTGTGATAGAAGAGAAGAGCTATTGAAGACCCCCAATGTCAGCTTCAGGTCTCCTCGAGAACGCATGCACATACTTGTACATAACTTCACCCATGTGAATACAAATATGTGAATATGGACATACACATACACAAAGCCAGGCATACCTGTGTAATCCCAGCAGTGGTGAAGCGGAGACAGAAGGATTCCTGGAGCTTGCATGATGACTGACCAATGCAGCCTAATCAGGGAGCTTCAAGTCCCTATGAGAAACCCTGTCTCAAACAATAAGGTAGATAGCTCCTGAGGAATGACACCCAAGATGGACCTGTAGCCGACGCACACACACACACACGTACACGCACACGCACACAAAACCAGTACGCCATGAGGAAGGGGTGAGGGAACTAGTGGCATGTGTGTGAAATGCTATGATCTAACCCATTACTTTGCAAACTAACTTTAAAATCAATTTTAAAAAAACAGCACATATGTGGTCAGTGCAAAGCTGGAGAGAAAAAAGTGTTTGCGGGCCCAGAGTGGAGGAGATAAGTAGAAGAAAAAAGACTCTGGTTGTAGAGGAAGGTGCTGACATCATGGGCGATTTCTTTGTTTAGACTTTCGGCGTTCCTTCGGCAACTGAGGCATCCGTCTTCTCAGCAATCGTGGCAGGAACGTTTATTACAGCCTGCTTATCTCTTGCCAGCCTAGGAAGCCTTCGAGATGTCTGATTGTTGGGCAACAACACAGAACAGAAGCAAAACACGAGTCACTAAGAGACGACTTCCAAACACGGCCAGCTGAGCCCCTGGGGACGGCAGCAGTCCTCTCGGGGAAGGTGAGGCAGGAGCTGGTAGGGCGGGGAGCTTGCCTCAACTTCCCTTCCATGTCTGCCCGCGTCTGCATGTCATGGTTCCAGTGTGCTCCATGGTCCGGAATCGGGGGTTGGCACTGCACGTGGGCCTCTACTTAGGCAGGATGATTTATGAAAATGTAGATTAATGAAACTGATAAATTAGGAGATAATTATGCAGACTGTGAAAGGAATGGCTAAAGAAACTCCCTTGCTGCCGCTGAGCACAGTGACATTCAGGAGGCACCGGAGGAAAATGCTTTCCTGAAAATGGACAGCTGTTTTGCATAAAGCGGTTCAGGCTGGAGAGGTTCAGATAAACTTTATTCGATTCCTGCCCTGCCCATCATTCCCCTGCCCAGCTGCCCTCACACATGTTTGTCTAGTCGTGGGGCATGGATCACAGGAATAGTGCACTAGGATTTCTCTGTGGGTTTGCTCTGCTTCCTCCCACCGGGATCTGTGGTTGGCAGAGGTGTGGCTCTGCTGATCACAGGCTATGGAGCGTTGGACCATCACAGGGTATCCTCATACTTGTGCCCAGCACAATCTGCCCCAAGGGGCTCAAGGGCAAGCAAGGACAAAGTAAGTCCCCAATGCTCAAAGAGTCGTCCACCCTGTGCAGATCATACCCTGATTCCATCTCTTCTCACACTGACCTCTAGAGCTTTTACCCACAGAGAGACAAGTAGAGGCCAGGCGAGTTAAGGGCACTGGAGGACAAGCAAGCATGCCTGGAGACCTGGCATGACTAGGCTGGGGAGATGGGGAGGCACACTCATGGGCCATCAAAAGCAGGGTCCAGTGACAAGGAGGACTGAGAGCTCGAATGGCAACCTGCTGGTTGCTCTTGGGACACAGGCATTGGGATGACAGTACACACCTGAGCCTTCCCAGTGTCTGAGCCCCAGCTTCCCCCGGCCCTTAATTTTCTCTGAGCTAACTGAGGGTTCTCTGAAGGTCACCATGCCTGGTCTCTGGGTGCCACTGGACAGGAGTGTCTGGTATTAAGGAAGGGTGGTTACATTGGCATGAGTGGGCTGACTTCATACTTCGAGAACCTGCTTTCCATTGATGGATTCGGGGGTCTAGGATCATCCTATAGCCTGTTTTCATGAACAAGCTTGCCAACTACCAGAGAGCCCACCCGACTGGGTTTAGCACTGTAGCCCCAGGCATTCCTGCACAGGGATACTGAGCAAGACTTCAGAGTGGGCAGTGGGTCCCCACTGAGACCTGTAGCCCAGCTGGAGGGTAAAGCAGGAGGGTGGGGCAAACAAGCTGTCCCTCTACCCCAGTCCCTGGGTGATGTGACCTGCAGCGTCCGCGTGTCTGTCCTCTGGTGTCACCATGGAAGGGCCTCTGCTTAGGCGGAGGATGAGCTGAGATGGCTAAATCTGCCAGATCTGAGGGACTGGGACAAGGTCAGAGGCTGTCCCCTCTTCTGCGAAAGCAGACTAGTGGCATGGGCTATTGAGAGGACCAAATGGGTCACCAGGTGAAAACTGGTGCCAAGAATGACCCAGGGGTGAGCCCCAAAGCTGGCTCTCTGCTTCCTTCTTTCTGCTTGAATCTCTTGGTACAGCACATCCGATTCTGTTGGGAGCTTGTCGCCCTGTCCCTTTCCTTTGACGATCTTTCTGAAGGGCTAGAATCTTGGATGTGGTGAAACCTGTGGCCCCCTCCTCGCTCCTCTACTGCCCCCTCTGCAGTCAGCTCTCCAGATAATCTTCTCAGTCAGTCCTCATCGCTCGGCCCTTTGATCACACTGCTTGCTCTTGTTCGGATCCAGTCGGGCCTGATTACATCTCACATAAGAGGAGAGGCCAGGACTGCTAGAATGTGCTGAGACCAAGTACCACTGCCGTGTCTCCTGAGCCTCCTCCGGGGCCCTCCCGCCTGCAGCACCCAAGAGCTTCCTACATGGGGCCTCGCGCTCGCCCCTCCAGGGAGAGGCTGGGCAGTGGATACCCGTCCCCCCTCTGTGTCCAGTGGCTCTCCCCACCTTCCAGACACAGCTCCTCAGAGTGCTGTCAGGATCAGCACCTTTCCCACTCTCGCTTCATGTGGCTAGGTAGAGACCATCTCTGCTGTCCAATGGAGAGGGTGACCAAGGGCTGAGCAGGTCGACACAGGTCTGCCTGGTTGGGATGGGGATGGAGTCCAAGCTAGGCCGAGGGCACCATCCTCAGTGCTTGTTCTGAAGCATTAGAAGAGAAAGGCAGGACGACAGGGCTCAGCTGGCCTCTCTGAGAATGACTCACTCATGGGAAAACAAGAGGAGAGATAACGACTGATTTTGATGATGCAAGTTAAGCAGCTGGATCCAGCTATACCTGAACCATGATTTTCACAGTAGCTGGGATGGAAACAAGGTCCGTGCAGGCTCGGCAGATACTCTTGTGCACAGCCACATCTCAGTCTACATGTCTGATCTCTTAACATCATGAGCCAATAGCTTCCTTGTTGTTCCAGCCTATTTAACCACTGGTTTCTGACCTTATGATCAAACTAGCTGGCACTAATTAATGCAGCCTGGGTCTCCCTCAAGGTAATAATTCCTTTCCCTATAGGAATGCCAGGTAAATGGGAGGTACTGAGATATTCTGAACAAAGACAAGAAGGATGCCACTCAGCACCTTAGGGGCAGGCCACAATGTCCCAGGCAGAGCTCAGATGAGAGCATCCTCTGGTGGTTTCATGCCTCCTCCTCAGGGTCCTGGCATTGAGCCAATCCAGCTTGGGCTTGGCGTCCTTAGATTCTGAGTGTCTGCTCAGTCCCACAGCAGGCTTCACACCACAGAGTCCTTCTGGGGTGCACACAGAGCACTGGCAGTTCTGTGTGGGGTGACACAGGTTTCTCTCCTTTGGACCATTTATGGCTGCGTCAAATAAGATGAGACCAGCCCAGGGCCACCATCTCCTGGCCCATGGTGCTGGGTGCCTGCCCACTTCTTAATCAGTGGAATGTGAGCCACTGACCTACCTGCCTAGGGGGTGGGCTGTGGCCCCCATGAATGGCTGGCATTCTACAGAGCCTCTGAGGTTGACCTAGCTGCAGCCAGGGACATCGACAGTCTGGTCCCCTAAGGCAGGCTCCTCTCCAGCGCTGACTTCTAATCTCTTGCCATCAGAATTGTTCCCTCTCAGTGACAGCTACCCTCCCACCCCGGTTTTACAGCAACTCAATTTTGATATATTTTTAATTGCTTTTGTGCTGCAACCTTGTCTATGGAATCCTCATATAAGCTATCAGTCGGCACCTCTGTGATCGCATGTATTGATCCCTCGATTAATGAGAAACAATTTGCTTATAGGAGCTATGACACTCTCTCCCCCAACGAGCCGCTTAGAGATGATTAAACCATCACCCAGGTGTTCAGTGGCACATTCAGCCTGCCAGGAACTGAATAAAAACATCTAGCTCTCTGGCATCCATGAGGATAAACACCCACAGCGAGCCAATCAACCGGTGCTATCTGCTCTGCGTGCTATCTGCTCTGCTCCTTTGAGTCTTGGGCCCCTGGGGCAGGAAGCAAGCGCTGGGTGACAGGGCACTTCTGGATAGTCCTGAAGAGTTTACCTGGAATTTCCCCACCCAGAGTGGCACTGCCACCTCACTGGACATAGCTGGAAGTGTAGGTGGGCCTTGTCATAGATACCAGGATCCTAATAAACTCTATAATGGGGCCAGTGAGCAGCTATGCTAAAGCGCAAAGCATGGGTCTATCCTAATCACACCCCAACATGTCACCATGGTTACCGCTGACAAACTGGCAGGTGTCCAAACAGTCAGACAAGGTCTAATGACATGCAGAGTGATGTCATCTGCAAGACTTCAAGTCAACTCTCATTGCACGAAGAAGTCCAATGGGCAAATGGATGTCCCTGTTGCCTCCTCCCCTCCCAGGCAGAGCTGCCTAATGGGCCTGAAGAATTCATCTGTGTGCGTGTGGGAGTGTGCACACGTGCGCGTGTGTGCATATGCGTGTGTGTGTGTGCACGCGCGCACTAATGCACCACTGCACATGTGGAGTTCAGAGGACAACCTCAGATTCAGTCCTCACCTTCCATGTGGTTTGTGACAGGGCCTCTCTTGTTCGTCGCTGAATATGCACAGCTAGCAGGGCCCCCAACTCCCATTCTCCTGTCTCTACCTCTCATCCTTTTGTAGGGAGCGCTGAAATTACAGATGGCTCCCTGCCCTATCAGATTTTACATGAGTTCTGGAGATTCAAACTCAGTTCCTCATGCTTGCATGGAAGTATTTTACCCACCGAGCCATCTCCTACAGAATTCTCTTCAGCTTGCACTTTAATTTGAACTTGTTACCAACGCTGTAAAACCAGGAGATCTCATACGACAAATCCAGATTCCAGCTTCACTGCTAAGGTAGAGGAGGACTGCACCCCATCAATCCCCATTCTATCCCACATTTCTACAACCATGGCAGAGCCCAGCAGTGCAGATCGGAGCCCCCACCCTGGCGAGCCAGCTTTTTCCCATTGCCTGTCCCCTTTGAGGCTTTGGTTTGGAAGCTTAGCTTACTGGAAGTGTCAGCTGGAAAGGAAACCACAATGTCTGGAAATGAACTTGCGTAGCCTTCAGGCCGCCTTCTGATCACACTCAGATGCTTAGACCTCAACCACTAAATACACTTTGAACTTTTACAAGACCAGCACTCAAAGTCAGAACCAACCTCATCCCAACTTGAAATGATCTTCCAAAGAAGCACCACCTTCAAACACAATGTCAACCAACTCCGCCTTCCACCATGTAGACGCTAATGAGATGAATGGGCTGAGCTTCCCAGGGACCATGGAGCCTACAGAGGGGTAATCTGACCACTGGCCTCTTGCACAACTTCCACCCCCCAAAAAGCTTGAGGCAGGAGGCAGAACTTGCAAGTCAGCTATGGCATAGTCAAAAGATGCAAACAAAGCAGCAGATGTGGAAAGGAAAGTTGTGATGGCAGGTAAGATTCCCAGCCTCTGCATGAAGGGTCTCTGTGCCCCATTCCTACATGACGCAGGGCCTGCGTGCTGTTAATAACTCGGAATCGATCTTTATTTGGCTAATAACAAGGGCTGCCGGTGGGCAGCGGCATCTTACCGGTTCCTCTGCTGAAGCAATATTAAGTACTCATCATGTTTCTCATCAAAGTCTGTCACCATGTCCTTAGTGTAACCCTGGAAGGAAGAACAGAGCAGTGTGATAGCAGAATGTTAGGTCACTCTCACTGAAGCTGTGTGCTGCAAGGGGACGCCTGGCACAGTCCTGGAGGCCCGCCCAGTGGGGAGGCCAACCTTGCCCCAGCCCGGGCTCCCAGGGCGCATCACTCTGGTGACCCGGAGCCCCAGGGATTGTGTGGTAGTGCTTGCAAGTTTACTAATCTATGAAAAGAAGTCACGTCCCCAGCCTGGAAACCGACGCTTGCCTCCTTCACCTTGTGAGGTCCGGGGCTCTGATAAGACTTAGGACTCTAAGATCTGTTTCTTCAATACACACTAGTCAGTAATCTTAGCCCTTACCAGATCATCCCAAAATGGCTGCTGAGAAGGGAATCTCCCATTGCAAGAGGTACCCATGCTCCTAGCAACACAGTATTATGGAAATATAGAACTCAAGAGCAAAGGTCTCCTGGGGTGGTGTTGCAGTTCGCCTCTATGGTTGTTGATAAATGACCATCAAAAGACTTAAGGGAATGAGGGGCTTACTGTCTCTTATGATTACCTGGTTACAGTTCTCAGTCCAGCTTGATAAGAGAGCTCACACCAACATCAAGGCTGAGGGAGCTGGCCATACCATCTCTACGTAATGGCTGAGAGAGGGATGGATGATCCTTATTGGCCAGACATGCTGGTCTGGCCAAGTATACAGAAGGATGCCAACTTCCTCAACCGGCTCTCAGTATTTTATTCATCTGTTCAGGGCTTAGTCCCGCCCACCAAAGGCTGGGCCGTCCCCATCAGCTAGACAATCTCCTGCAGGTTTGCTCTGGGCCTAACTCAATCACTAATTCTCTACAAATGTGCCCAGAGCTCAAATCCTCAACTGTCAAGTTGACACCTGTGCCTAACAGTGACAGGTGGACATGGTGGTCCTGCACCCTCTCTGACAACAGGCCTTGCATTTTCTTTGGGGAACCTCTAGGCAGCATCTTTCAGTTCACTGGATCCTGTGATCCCAGGGATTCTGCTGGACTCCCTCCTATAAATGCCCCAGGGAGTTCTGCTGGGTTCCCTCTTGGAGGCACAGTCTTGGCTTCCCCCAGTGGGAGAGGCTTGGGGTGAACAAGATTGGAGCTCAGCCTTAGAACTTGGCTGCCACTCTAGGGAAAGAAGATGCTCTTTCTTCCAGGGCTGGGGAGCAGGGGATCCAGAAGATAGCACCCAGGCCTGGAACAGACAGCAGAAACAAGACTTGGGGAGAGATGGACCACTACTGGTCTCTCTGCAATCCCTGGATTCACCATGCCCAAAAAAGTCTCCAAATAAACTCCTCTGCTGCTTTACAAGTTTCAGTCAAGGCTCTGTCCTCTGCAGCCCAGCCACGGGCACATGAGCCGCTCCACAGGCCGTTCCCGCACTGCCCTCCGCCTGGGCCTTCCCTGCCAGCCCTCCTTTGTCCTTAGCTATGGATCCTCAGCCTGTCTTTCTCCTCCTCCATCTTTCCTTCTCCCTCCAGTTACCAGGCAGTGGGTCCCTGGGGACGGGGAGCACAGATAGTCGATCTCACACCAGCACTGACAGTCCCTACAGACCCTTAGCTGCTGCCACGTGCTTACCTCTTCCCCTGTCACGCTGACTTTTTGTCCAGATAGATGTTCTTCCCCCAGTCCCTGCTTCTCAAATGTTTGTGATACACAGACCACCTCAAGCCTGTGACACACAGAGACTCTTGTTCAGGAGGACTGGAAACCTGGACATGCCTCCAGCTCCATCCCTGCCCGAGGGGCCCACTTGGACAAGCAAGGCACTAACTACACAATTGCTGGAGCACAGAGACACATCCTCATCCCGACACCTCCATGTGCTGCTGGGACATTGTGCTGGCAGACCTGGCCAGACAGACAGTGAGCAATCGCCAAGGATGGCGTAGATAAAAATATGAGAGATTTAAAAACAAACTGGCCATAGCTTTCTGGCTTCCTGGGCTCCCCAGTGGGCCCCTCTGTGGTGGCTGGGACTGAGCCTGGCCCACAGGCAGCCTCAGCCCTGGGAGAGCAGCTTTACAGGATCCTGGCTCTGGGGAGGCTCTTGTTCCTCCCCGAGTAACCACGCGTATGTGTGAATGGCTCATGAAGCATTTCTGCACATATTTTTCTCTTTTGATCTCCACAGCAGCTCTCAGAGTGGTTATTATTACCCCATTTAAGATACATGGAAACCCATCCCAGGCATCTCTCCGAACACTATCGACTGCATAGCAATTTGCATAGCCATTTTGAAATATTAAAGTGACCATTGCCACATGACGGTGTGGAATGAAACATGCCATGGCACTTCTAGAGGAAGCATAGACTTCAAAGGGATTTAAGTAAAGGAGCCAGGCTGCTGCAGGCTCTTTACCTTGGACCTTCCCGGGAACAGATCTGTTTTCTTCCACCAGGATGCGATGTCACCAAAAGACTTAGAAGAAGGTTATCCAGCCAGCCTCCCATCTCCCAGCCCCCCACTTCTCAAACCCTGTTGTGCACACTTGAGCGGCCTGTGGATTGTGACGCGGTGAGGGTTCTGATTCAGGACTGGGCCCCGTGGCCATCTGTAACCAGATCCCAGCTAAAACTTGGACCACCAAGGGTGGACCACCCTCAGACAAACAGGGACACACTGACACTAGTCTGTCTTAGTCCCCACTGTTCAGCATACTATGACCCCACTGTCTGTCTCTGAATTTGAGCTTTGGAGTATGGGCCTGACTCTGCATCATGACTTTGCCAACGAGTCTCATTATCTGTAAAAGAAGACAGTGAAGAAGCTGTCTGGATGGCTGGAATTACTATAGTTCACATGTGGTCTGTCCCCTCCAAAACTTAGGCTGGACTCTCTCTTCCAAGTGTACGGCCTCAAGAGTGGATAGGCCCTTGTGAGGTGCTGTAGACTACAGGTTCCACCTTCAAGAAGGGATTAACGTCAGCACTTGCGGAGTGACTGAGTTCCTGTGAGCCTGGATCTCTACCCTGAGAGTGGACCACACAAAGCGAGGTCTCCACTTGGCTATGCTTTGCCCCTCCATACCTTCCTTTCTACTGCCACATTTTGATATTCCTTGCCTGGAACTACTGCCCTACCCTGGGCTCCAGAACTAGGAGCCACATGAACTTCTTTTCTTTATAACCTATCCAGCCTCAGGCACACTTTTGTAGCAACAGAAGAAAAAGTTCAAGACACCATGGAGGAAGGTTCAGCAGAGTACCAAAGAGACTTGCACACATTTGCTGAATTCCGTTACTGTGAAAGAGCAGTATCCAAGCCCCACTCATGCTCACTCCAGACCTACTCCTTTAACCATCCCATTTTCTTTTTTAGAAATCGAGGCATTCCCCCCCTCCTGCCCTGTTCGGTTCCTGAGTCTCCATGAACCCTTCCCCAGCTTGCCCCTGCTCCACGCAGTTCATGCTGAAACCCTACGATTAGTGTTAAATTATACGCAAGCCACTGGGAAATAACATATTATTAAGGGCTAAGTTATTAGCCATTAACTTTACGACTGCTGTTATAATTACCTGGGATTTGAAAAATGAAGGTCGGGTGAGCCCTGAGCTCTACCTCCTGTGAGCCTCAGTTTCCCTTCTTCTGGATTCTCCAGCCAGACCCAGTCCTGGGAGTAGAGCTGGGCCCTAGGAAGGAGAAGGGCTGCACACAGCCTGGTGTCCCAGCTCCTCTACAGCCACACTGCCAGGGCTGATCAAGCAGGCCAGGGCTACCCCACAGGCCCTTTCTATACCTGATTCAGTCACCCGTCACCATGCCCTGGTCATGCTTTCTCCCTGGTTCCATTTACTTCATTTAGCAGAAGCTACAAACACTTTGTTAGAGAGAGTCAGGGACAAAGAGAGAAGCACATCTAATCATGCTGTGGTGCACAGGAAGAGATCACAGAATTTTTGGAAGTCAGTTCTCTCCTTCCACCATGCAAGATTCCAGGGACTGAACTCAGGCTGCCAGGTTTGCATGCAGGTGCTTACCAGTTGAGCCATTTCAACCGCCCTTAAGTTCTTGATGTTTTATTAATGAAAATAATAAGACCTCCAACATAATATTTGTGGATAATGTTTAGTATTTTCTCAAGAATGTATTCCCTGTGGATAGAGGGAAATTGTAGGTCATTGTTTTTACCTAAAGCTGATGGATTCAAGAAGTTAGAGAACGAGTGAGGATTTGAAGCCTTCCCCCCGACCCCCAGGCCCAGGCCCATAACAATCTCTGTACTTTATCATAGCTATTTCTCTCCCTCTGGGGTCCTAGGTGTCTTTGAGAGCCAGGGAAAGTTGGAAACTCTCTCACCTGAAACAAGATCTCTTAGGCATTCACCTGGGGGATATCCTGAAGGCCCCCAGAGATCTGGCCGTGTGGAGCTGCTGACTGGCTGCAGTGCAGAGCCACTGAGGCACAGCGACAAGAGCGCCTTTCCCACTGTGCTGTTCATGTGTGTGTGTTAAACAGACTATGTGGTAGGCCCTGCTGCATGTGAGCTGGTGTGGGCATACTCATGGGGTTGAACTTTGTTAGGCCTCTGTCCTATGTGTAACCGAGTAGCCACCTAGCAATTACCTAACAAGTGCTGATGGGACTCGGGGAGGATGAACTGGGCTCCTCCCTGGTTTTCACTTCATTGCTAATGGCCTAACATTCATCCTTTTATCTTAGACAGGAGGAAAAAGGACCGGCCAAGGAACACGTAAGGTGTCTGTGCTCAAACCTGGAAACCTGAGTTTCATCCCTGGAAGCCCATAGGGTAGAAGGAGAGAACTGATTTACAAAAGTTGTCCCCTGACCTCCACATCTATATTATCCCCCCCATAAATAATAAAATATTAAACAAGCAAGCACTGGAGGCCCATTACTAACCATGACTCCTGGGCTCCCAATGGGCAGGTAGTGCTCAGAGTATGGACAGAGCATGCATATACCAGACAAGGAAGGTTCACCCTACACAGGAGTATGGGAGATTGCATTGTGTTACTTAGAATAGTGTGCAAAGTTGAAAACTATTTCTGGAATTTTCCATTTAATATTTTCAGACATAGGGGGCTGCAAATAACTGAAATTGCAGAAAGCAAACCCTCAGACAATGGTGGGAGGGGCGACTGTATCCAAATCTGACTCTGTTCCCACCTGACCTTACTTTAGAATGCAAAGGTAGAAAGCGCTTTCTCTTTCTCACTGTCTACCGAAAGCCCCCAGAACACTGTCTGGCAACCAACCAAATAGAGCGAACGAAGGCCTAAGTGTGATGTCACAGCAGTGCCAGGGCAACAGACAGACAGGGGCAGTCAGAGTAGCAGCACTGGCATGTGCCAGGCTTGGAGCCTGGGCACACAGGCAACAGCCACAGCTGGCCAGATGCTGGGTGGTGAGGGCGGCATGGGCTGAGGGTGTGGGGAGTTTACACGGGACCCAGAGGAGACTGCCGACTGTACCCCAGTGCTCGCCCCAGCAAAAGTGTAGAATTCTTTCAGTGGCCGTATTATTAATTCTCCCTGGGGGAACCAGGAACGAGAGCTGGCAAGAAACATGGAGAATCAGTTATACTTACAGATGCCCCACTGTGTCTATATTTCAGGATCCTGTACGCCTCCAAAGAGAACATTAGAATTCTCCTAAACGTGGCTGAGCCAGTGAGTACTGCAGCCAGAGGTGCGGAACAAGCAGCTAGAGCCCAGCCTGCTGCCTGCCCTGAGGACCGCAGCTCCCTCTGCCCCTCATAGCAAGGGACAGTAAATAGGATGGATCTACCACCAGCTGGTGGGGTCAGGGAGATGGCTCAGCGGGGTAAATGACCTGAGTTTGACCCCCAGGACTCACGAAAAAAGTCAAATGTGGGCAGTTCCAGCACGCCCATGCCAAGATAAGAAGCAGAGACAGAAGAATCACCCCAAAACTGGAGGGCCAGCTGACCAAAAACAACAGGGACTGTGGCTCAACAAGATGGAGATAAGAAACAACTTCCCAAAGCTGTCCTCTACCTCCACATGGATGCCACAGCACGCATATGTGTGTTCTTTCACACACACACACACACACACACACACACACACACACACACACACACAGACACCCCAATAAAATAAAATAAAATGTTTTTGGGTGTTGCTAGGCCCAGAAGCCAGAAGCCTGCTCTCTGGATGATACATTAGCAACCGAAGGGGCTGTTGAGTGACTCCTCCCTTGTGCAGTTGAGTTTGCCTCTTGTCTACAAGACAATGGCAGGCCGAATTTCCCCCTTTGGGAAAAGAGAATTTTCAGGTCGTTTGGGTGGCTTTTGTTTCTCGAGAAACTGGCTGGGCTGTTCCTCCCCCAACAGTTTTTTCCTGCCTTTCTAAAAGGATGTTAATGCACGGACCAGGTAACTGTTTTGAGGCATACATTCCTTTCTCTTTTAGCAACGAGCTGCCACGCCTGTTTAGCATACCTGGCAACACCCGCCCCATGGCAATTGGGTGTCACTCCTGACTTTTCTTTGTTAACCAAAATGTATGCATGCGCTTCACATAATTCTGTAAAGAATTTGGCCCTGCTTCTTGATTATAAAATCTTTGTACGTTACAATAAAGTTGGCTTAGATGATAAGGGACATCCAAGGCCCCCTCTGACCTTTCAAAGCCTGAAACTTTTAATTCCTACTGCTCCCACTTCAGATTCCTGCGTTTGTAGATCCAGGTTGGCGCTGGTTAGTGGGCCCGGACAATGTTAGTTAAAAAAAAAAAAAAAAAAAATAGCCATCCTGTGAAGACACCATATTGATAGAAACCACATATCAGAGTCTCTCTTCTCCCCACCCCCGTTCCACACTGCTCCCCAGCCCCACATGTAACTGTGACAATTTATGAGTGACACAGAACTGCTTTAGGTTGCTGGGGACCAGCTCTTTAGGCCCCTTAACTGCTCTTATTGTACTATCTGTGGGTGTCCATTTTTCTTAACAATCCTGGCTATTAGTCACACCCCGTCTCACACACAAGGAAACCGATGCTTAGCCGGCTGAAGCAAATGCTTTAGAGCCACAAAGTCTGTATGTAAGTGGAGACAGCGAACTGTAGGGGTTACTTCTGTGGAGCTGTGGACAAAAGAGAGAACTCAAGGGAGAATCATTTACTTGGACTCACAGCTTCTGAGGGTTCAGCCCATGGTTACTTGGCTCCATATCCTTGGGCAGAGCATCATGATGGTGGCCCTAAGCCACTTTCCAAAACACCACCACTTACTGGGGGCAAGATGACCCCCACAAGTCTGTGAGGGGCATCCCCTCAGCATCTATGCCATCTCTTCTGGTGTCACCATGATTTTCCTTTGAGAAACCATCTCCACCTGATGTGGGAGCAATATCCTACACCACAAGGGCAGCACGCAGTTATTTAGCCCATCCTCTGGCCTGGTGAAGTGTAAAGCTGAGTGGGTCCCAAGTTCCACCAACAAACAAAATTCAAGGTTCATTCTCCCAAAAAAAGCCCCTGCCTCTCACCCTTGGGAACTATATAAGCTGATATGAACCCAAAGTTACTAGGAAAGAAAACAAGATGTTGTGTTTTCACACGCAATGATACTTTAATACATGCTTCTTGTTGTTTGGGTTCTTGTTTGGTACTAGTCATCAGCCCCAGGGCCTCACACAGGCTAGGCAGGCACTCATTTACCACTGAGCTTTACCCTTAGCTCCATTCTACACATTCTGACCGTCCCCATGCCCACAATAAAGGCCACCTACATGATCTTAGAGTACAAAACTGCTCTTCCTTCAAACCCACATAGGTCCTCTGATTCCCCAGTGATTCTGTCATGTCCTAGGGCTGGGTGCTAAGTCCTTCGTGCCCAGTAGTTAAATACAAAAGAACAGTTCTGAACCTGTGTTTTACTGCAGTTACTAACATATCACACAGGCTCCCATCCCCAGAAAGAAAGGAACAAGCCTCTAGACCCAACCTGCCTGTGCTGCAAACAGAAGCCAAGCTACAGAGGCTTAAAGCAGCAGCTGAGACTGCCCCCTAGAGGTGGTAAGAAGCAAAACAACAAAGCACTGCAGCAAACAGACCCTTGGGCAGGTACGCTAAAGAAATGAGGAATGCAGGCCCTGGGGCTGAGCAAAGGGAGTGCCTGGGGCATTGTCTTGGACTTTGCTCATTACCTCCCTGCCTGGGATGCACCATGCACCACTACCAACCAGACCTTGAGGCCTTCCTCTTGGTTTCAGAGCATTCCAGAACCCACATTTTCTTCCTCGACTCCAGGCCTTTGCAGTCACCTAACAGGTCATTTTCAATCCATATTTGATAGAATTCACATCTATTTCTTTTTATTCTCAGGGAAGTTTTCTCCTAAAATTGCCATAAGTGTTATAAATTATCTTATAGAATATTAAAAAACAGTAAGTTCACTTTAAAAAGAAAATTCCATCAGTGCTCCACGTGAAAACAGAAAGTAACAGCAGACTAGAAACAGACATGTTCAGCAGAGGGCGGGGCTTCCCCATTCCCACCCACCCTCTGTGCTGTGAGTGGTGTGTGACAGCCATTCACAAATCCATACATGCTCAGAATCAAGACGCCACTCTGGCCTGATGCTAGCCTTCGGGGTTAGGAACATGGTGGAGCTCACGTTCCTTTGGTGAAGTAACCTACAAGCCAAGCAGGATGACCTTTGAGGGCCCTGGCATCCAGGTGGTGGGACTCAAATGCTGTGAGATGGGAAGGTGTCAGAAGCCAGTAAGGAAGGAAGTAGAGGGGGGAACAACAGGTTGCTTCTGGCCTCCTGCAAATCACCAGGAGACCCTGAGGCTGGCGGAGAGCTTAGCCCTCCTGAGAGCCTCACACCCAGGTCCTGAGCCAGCTGGGAAGGCCAGGGAGGTTCTGAACCATCCAGGAGGGCCTGTGATGGAAGACCAAGGCTGTGTGACTCCCAGCAGTAATGTGGAGGGAGGGGGCTTAGGTCTGTACTATACAGTTTCTGTTGCTATGTTTGCAACCCCGAACATGTTATTAGTAAGAGGATGGACTAGGTTTTGCTTTTACAGTTCAGCTATTGGCCTCTGAGTCCTGTTGGACTGACCCGTGGGCCAAGTGGGTGCAGGGAATATACAGCCAGGATGGCAGGTCCTCTCTTCAGGCTCCCATCTCCCTCTCCACTGGTCTGATTTGCACCCAAGCCCCTTCCCAGCGAAGGGCATCCATCACCAAGTCATGTAGGTTCCCATCAGCCCAGCAAACAGAGCTGCCCGAACTGATGTCGCCCCACACACAAAGAGGAGAAAAATGAGGGGCTACTCCGATTTATGATATGGCTGTTCCTTGTGCTCCGCCTGCAGCCGGGCACTGGGCTATAGGCCGGAGACAGAGATGAATGTCTGTCACGTGCCGCCACTGCCCTCGCTGGCCTCATTTCCATCTCCCACCGCATCCCGGGCCACGTGTCCTCCCGGCTGCTTCTCTGGGAAGCTGGGGCCTCCCTCCTCCAGGCTGCTGCACTTGCTGACTCCCTTGCCTGGCATGTCCTCCTCAGACAAGGTGAGCTTATTGGCTCCCTTCTGGGCTGCCCTCTGCGGCCCTGTTCTTCCCGACTCCTCACCCAGTGCGTCTCTGTTCTGGGTCTCCCTCAACAGGATGCCAGGCTGAGGGCAGAGGCAGCGTCCGCCTTGCTCTATCTCCCAGTGCTGGCTGGGTCTTGTCACATACAAGGAGCTGGCAAGACTGTTGTGGAAGGAAAGGAAGTGGAAAAGGAGAAAAGAAAGGAACAAAGATTAAAAAAAAAAAACCCTAACCTAAAGAGCTCAGAGAGGTGGAAACTGGAAAGCAACTGCTCTGATGCAATGTGGTGTGTGCTAGAGGAGGAGCAGCTGCTTGTGCCATGCTGCTGTGGGCAGACTGCAGAGCATGGCAGTGCCCTGCTGGGCTGAGCAGGCTTACATGGTACTAAGCCATGAGGGTGCTCACTGAGAGGATGGGCAGTCAAGAAGGAACAATGTATGTAAAATACAATGCGGAAACACAGTGGAGCTCCAGACATGACTCCTCTTGTAAAGTCCTTGCCACACAAGCATGAGGACCAGAGTTCAAATGGCACTTGTACAAAATGCCAGGCACTGTGGAGTGTGTTTGTAATCCCAGCACCCTGTCTCAGAAAATGAAATACAGAGTGATTCAAGATACTTCATGACCCCCTCCTCCATATGCATACACACACACACACACACACACACACACACACACACACACACACACACACACAACTTGAGGCAAGGGGGGAATGGCCAGAGCATGCTCCTTAACTGTGGGGAGAGTAGGAACCCCAGTTTCTGACAGGTAGAACTGCTTGAAGTCTGGTAAGGGCAAGACTTGTTGGTCCAATGATAGGTGCCGAGAGAGGAACCTAGTCAAATACATGGTCAAAACCCAGTCATAATCAGGCGTTCTGGTACACACCTGTTATCTCAGTACTGTGATCTCAGGAGCATCATGTGTTAGAGGCTAGCCTGGGCAATACAGGAAGACCCTGTTTCAAACTAAGAAAGCCTGGGATTGTGGCTCAGTGGTAGAACTAGCCTGGCATGAGTAAGGTCCTAGGTTTGATTTGCAGCACTGCAAAACTACTCAAAAAACAACAAAACGATAGCATGGCTTTCAGTGAGGTAATATTGATCTAGAAATATAAAGGCAGGGCCACAGAGATGGCTTAGGGATTAAGCCTCTGTCTAGCAAGCAGAAGACCCTGAGTTTGGATCCCAGATCCCATGTAAAAATGCCATGTAGAAATGGCAGTGGTCTGTACTTCTATGCAGGAAGGCAGAGTCTGGGAAACTCCAAAGCAAAAGCAAATAGGAGGTAGAAGCAATCCAGGGTGATTGCTGAAGTCACTCTTGGGCTTCCATAGGTTCTCTCTCTCTCTCTCTCTCTCTCTCTCTCTCTCTCTCACACACACACACATACACACACACACACACACACCCTTGGGCTTCTATAGGTTCTCTCTCTCTCTCTCTCTCACACACACACACTCAACCTTGGGCTTCTATAAGTTCTCTCTCTCTCTCTTTCTCTCTCTCTCTCACACACACAACCTTGGGCTTCTATAAGTTCTCTCTCTCTCTCTCTCTCTCACACACACACACACACACACACACACATACACACACACCCTTGGGATTCTATAGGTTCTCTCTTTCTCTCTCGCTCTCACACATACACACACACACATACATACATATAAAGGCCACAGAACCCTGACCACCTAGAATTTCGTTCCTTCCCTCTTGTCCTTCACCTTCTCACAGAGTTACCGGACACCTCCTGCCTGTGCTATGACACGCTCCCACCCTATGGAGCCGGCAGATCTTACACAAGTTAAATGTGTACCATCAGTGCTCATGGATGGGGCCAAGGGCAGCTGAATCCGAGGATGGGCTGGTTAGCTGGCGTGTGGGGGTGTGTTTAACCAATTGGATGGCATGGGCCGAGGTGGGAGGGAAGCAAGAGCACTGAGAGCAGAAGGGATGCCCATGGGGCTGCCTCCAGGAGACAGAGGATACAGGAATGGCACGGGTCTGAGGGGCCAAGTCACAGGAACCATGTGGCCACAGCTAGGAGAAGAACCCTTAATGCCAGCCCAGCGGGAAGCCATATGGCGTCACTGGAGCAGAGGGTGGGAGAGGAAAGAAGCACTGGAGTGGCAGCGGCTGCCGGGGGCAGGGTCTGGGCTATGTACAGCTCTGACGGTGTCAGCCGCCAGTGGGGCTGGGGACGGGTGGAGAAGGGGAGTTGTTCTGGCTAAGGCTCGGAAAGGAGAGTGGGGATCTGCCTGACTCTGGCGGGGGGCTGCAGGAGGAAGGGCAGGGCTCATCTGCTCTGGAGCATGTTGTGCGGGGAGGGTCTTCAAGGCACCCAGAGAAGCAGTTCTTTTTTTTTTTAATTTTTAAAAATTTATTTATTTATTCAATTGTGTGTGTGTGTGTGCACGTGTGTGTATGTGTATGTGTGTGTATGTAGAACCACAGACGAATTCGGGGACCACCATGGACCGCCTCCACCTCCTCGTTTACTCTGCTCCGGGATTCTGTCCTACCAGGACCAGAAACACAGGCCGCCCCAGCTTCCCGCCCCCCTTCCTCCCCCCCCCCGCGTCTATACATGGGGTCTAGGATCCGAACTCAGGATCTTTCACCTGCAAGGCAGAGGCTTAACCTCTGAGTCACCTCTCCAGCCCCCAGAGAAGCAGTTCTTAAACTGGGCTCTGGATTTTGATGCCACCTCCTCTTTGTGGACCCCTTTTCCAGGCTGGTTCCACCTTGCTTCAGTTGTCCCCCTGAAGCACTTCTGGAAAGCAATGTTCGTAGGTGGGCTTGTCCACAGCACACAGAGATGGTCTTAAGAGTGTGGCCAAGGGCTCATTCACAACCCAGCATCCAAGAGTACTGGGATTGGGTACTTGTAGCTATGGCCCTTTCCAGGAAGGTACCTGGCTTGCTGGGCTATGCCCACTCTCTGGTAGCAAATGATGGAAGAGTACAAAGACCCTGTCTCTTTGCCTTGATTGGAAACATTCTGAAGGGCCACTCTCCTCCGCCTAGGATCCGTGGCATGACTGAGGCATGGATCATGGCAGATTATCTTTCCCCTCCACACATCCTGCTGCTGATACCCCTCATGGTGATATCCCCAAGATGCCTCCCACAGCTCTGCATCAAATCTTGCCCCATTTCCTGGGAGCCCAAGACAGCTTCTCTTTTTCCTCTTGCCCTTGAGCTCCTTGTTATAGCCAAGGCCGGAGGCAACACGCAGATAATTCCAACTCAGGAAGGAGTCCCTACAATGACCCTGATTCAGAGTCCAGATCCAACTCCCCAAACACAATTCATTCCTCAGGTCACAGGCCCCAATTTTTTTTTTATTTGAAATTCGGTTACCATGGAGGTGTATGTCATAAGGCCCTCAACTGCCAGGTGAGGGGCTGGCGGCGGAGGTCAGGGCGCTGGGCCGTGGAGCTTGGTTGGACTGACAGTGGGCTGACAGGAAGAATCCAGGCCTGTAGCTGGAGGATAGACGGTTGGCGGTTTGTGCTGCTCTGCTTTCAGGGAGGAAGGAAGAGACTGGGAACTTTCTCAAACCCAAGAGTCTTTCCAAGAGCATAATCCTAAAAGTGGAGGTGCGGCCCATAAACACCACAAGCTGAAATCTCTGGCCTAAAAGTCCCTGCCTCGGTGGGAGCAGGCAATGGTGGCTATGCCATCAAAGCTGGGATGATGGAAGCTAGAGAGATGGCTCAAGGATTAAGACTCTGCCTCCCAAGCAAAAAGGTCCTAAGTTCAGATCCCAGGTCCCACATAAAAACACTAGCTGGAAATGGTGATGGCCCTAGTGAACAGAGCCTGGGAAATCCCAGAGCTAAACAAGAAAGAGGTAGAAGCAATCCAGGATGATTCCTGAAGTCACCTTTGGTCCTCCACAGGAACACACAGTGCCCTCTGATACACACACACATATCTAAAAACAAATAATAAACAAAATTTAAAACAAAATATTTTTAAGAAACTGGGATGATAGCTGAAAGACAGCTCAGGGGTTAAGACTCTGCCTCCCAAGCAGAAGGTCCTGCTTGTTCAGATCCTAGGTCCTACACAAAAATGCCAGGAGGAAATAGCTATTGCCTGCACTTTTGGCCCTGATGGGTGGGCCCTGGGAAATCTCAGAGCGAAGCAAAAAGGAGGTAGAAGCAATCCAGACTGATTCCCGAAGTCACCTTTGGTCTGCTACAGGGACACACAATTTCCTCTGATAAACACACATACAAACTGGAATGATGTCACTGAAGCATTATGTATAACTAGCCATACAGAGGATTATAGCCATGGGTTACTGTCTTGATCCATTTTATGTTGCTATAACAAAATAACTGAGGTTGAGTCATTTATAAAGAGAAGAGATAATCATGCCAGTAGTTGTTCAGCCTCTGATGAGGGCCTCATGGTGGAAAGTGAAAAAGAACTAAGCTGGCATAGAAGAGAGATAACATGAAGCTGGTAGAGACTTGCCTAGCGTGCAGTGAGCTTGAATTCTAGGACCTCATGAACTGGGTGGGGGTGGTACAAGCCAGGACTTAGGAGGCAGGAACAGAAGGACTGGAACTTCAAGGTTATCTATAGTATTGGGGTGGAGAGAGAGAGAGAGAGAAAGAGACAGAGAGCGAGCGAGAGAGAGAATGCGTGCGCCAAGACTAAGTCTGATTTCTTTTTTTTTATTTAATTGTGCATGTGCGCGTGTGTGCGTACGTGTGTATGTGTGTATGTGTGTGTAGAACCATGGGCGAATTCGGGAACCACCATGGACCGTCTCCACCTCCTCCTTGTTTTTACTCTGCCCCAGGATTCACAGGCTCCGCCCTACCAGGACGAGAAACGCAGGCTGCCCCAGCTTCCGCCTGGCGTCTATACGTGGGGTCTAGGATCCGAACTCAGGACCTTCCACCTGCAAGGCAGAGGCTTAACCCCTGAGCCACCTCTCCAGCTCAGCTAAGTCTGAATTCTAAGAACTCATTCTGGAGGGAATGCTGCCACTCTCACGTGAACACCACATCACTCCCTTCCTGAGGGTGGATCCCTCATAATCCAAATGCCTCTTGCCCCACTTCTTGGTGGGCCAGTCACTTCCAAACTATGGCGGCCACAGAAAGGAAACACCATGGCATCCACAAACATCCACTAAAAGATAAGGACTCTAAAACCTTTAAAATGATCATTTCTCAGCATCTTTGAATATTCGGGCTGCACTGCATTGTCTCATAACTTTCATGATTCTCCTCATGTTTGGACATGTCTCATAACTTTCATGATTCTCCTCATGTTTGGACATAACTGAGATTCAAACACCTAAGCTGAGTCTGGCACAGGTGTATAAATGGCACCTATTCAGGAGGCCAGGCAGAAGGATCAAAAGTTCAAGGCCTGACATCGCTACAGAGTGAGCTCAACACTAGCCTGAGCAAGTTGGTGTGACCTGTCTCAAATGTAAAAGGTAAAAAAAGGGTTGGGGTTACAGTTTGGAATAGAGCACTTGGCTAGCAGTGCAAGGCCCTAGGTTCAACTCTTAGTTAACACACACATGTACACATATATCACAAAACAAAGAACTCAAATACAGTGAAATCTACACTATAGACTGATGCTTTTAGGTATCTTTTGATCAATATATAATCCCTCCATCTCTCAAAAATTTCTAGAAAAAAATGCAATGATTGAAAATCCCTGCTACATACGTGCGAGATGCAAGCACTGACCCCCCAGCATATACACTTGATAATGTGTGTGCCCAAGATGGTATCAACCTCAATATTTAACCATTCCAGAATCTGAACTCGTGGTTGACCCCTAGCTCCCAGCACTAAGCTGGAAAACACTCAACAGCACCAGTAGCACCCATGCAAAGAACAGAGGACAGCACTCTGACACTGAGTTACCGGCAAAGGCAGCCAGAACCCCACACAGCCAGGTCAGGGCACCACCACTGGGTCTTATCCCAACCCAAGGAAACCTTTCTTTCCAAAATACTGACTTTCCTTCTTGTGTAGAAAGTGGTTGAAACAGCCTGCTTTGGGGAGAGCAGTTGGGGAGCATTGGGTCTGATTCCGGAAAAGGGCTGCCACCCGCACCTCCAAATACTAACAGCTGGGAGCAACAGTCCCAGCCCAGAATGCACAACCCCCACCCCCACCCCACCCTGTCGCCAAGTGTTTGTGTCTGTGTGTGTCTGTGTATAACAGAGGACACAGCTGTGTGTGCCTGTGGAGTTCCAAGGGTGACTTGGGGAATCACCTTGGGTTACTTCTACCTCCTATTTGTTTTGCTCTAGAGTTTCCCTGGTTCTGCCTTCCAGGACCAGAAGTATAGGCCAGCGCCATTTCCATCTGGCATTTTTGGATGGATCTGGGATCCAAACTCAGGATCTTTTGCTTGTGAAGCAGAGGCTTAACCCCTGAGCCGTCTCTCCAGTCCCACCTTTATGTTTTTAGAACAATGTTACATCACTGGAAGCCATTCTAAACACACACACACACACACACACACACACACACACACACACACACACACACACAGTCCTTGAAAGTACTCTTAGAGTAGCAGGCAAAATATGGCACCAGGTTGGTGAAACATCAATGGGGAAGGGAACTAGGGACAGAGAGGCTGGTGGCTCTGATCAGTGGAACTGTTACAGTGTCACTCCTAGTGTGCTGTCACTGGCAAGGCTGTCTAGGAATGGCAGCGATGGACAGGCAAGAAGCCAGGTGTGCAGATGGAGGCATGAGGCGGGGCCTCGGTGTGGCTCTACTGTTAGGGGAGAAGGAACAGTAGGGAGCTTGTTTAGCCCCCAAGGTAGCTAGCACCTGTGCTCTCCAGAAGTGTGTTCTGAAGGATGGGCGTGGCAGCTACCGCCACAGCCTCTGACCCCTGCTCACCCCTGGCCTACAGCCTGCTGCAGGACCTCGCCCCAGGTCAAGGATCTCTGTGGTTCCCCTGGCTACAACCATGCCAGGGCTGGATGAGGAAGCTCACAGAAGCCTTTTGAGGAACGGCTGAGGTAGAATCCACCAAAATAAGGAACTGTGCACCGAGGAGAAAGGACAAAATATTGGGTGACAACTGGGGGGGGTTAAACCATCTCCCACCCATCAGTTTCTGTTCTACCACAGTCAGCATTCTGCTTGCTATTTCACTTATTTGGAGAGAGAGAAAAATAGAGAGAGAGAGAGAGAGAGAACAGGTGCCTGGACCTCGGTGTACGTTAGAAGTCAGCTTTCTCTTTCCGTATAGGTTCCAAGAATCACACTCAGGTCACCAAAATGTTTGTACCCACGCTTCATCCACTGAGCAGTCCTGCCAGCCTTATTTTTGTTTTGTTTTGTTTTTTATAAATTTTTTATTATTATTATTATTTATTCAACTGTGCACATGTGCGTTTGTATGTGCCCGCGCGCGCGTGTGTGTCTGTGTGTGTGTGTGTCTGTGTTTGTGTAGAACCACGGACGAATTCGCGAACCACCATGGACGCCTCCACCTCCTTCTGCCCCGGGATTCACAAGCTCCGCCCTACCAGGACCAGAAGCGCAGGCCGCCCCCGCTTCCGCCTGGCGTCTATACATGGGATCCGGGATCGGAACTCAGGACCTTCCGCCTGCAAGGCGGAGGCTTAACCCTTGAGCCACCTCTCCAGCCCCCTATTTTTGTTTTTTGAGGTAAGCTCTCACTCTGTGGCCCAGGCCAGCCTAGAACTCACTATGTAGCCCAGGTTAGCCTTGAACTGACAATCCTACCTCTGCTTCTTAAAAGGTGGAATATAGTTGTTAGCCACCACACCCAGCTTATTTTTTCTTTCCAGGATGAGGACTGCCTCTGGGTTTTTTCTTTTTTAAACTAACATACATTTAATTATAACTTCTGTAACAGATTTAAAAAAAAAAAAAAAAAGATGGGTCAGAAAACAGCCAGCATAGATCTGAAGCAGAGTCAGAGAGTCCAGGCAAGGCATAAATCACAAGCAAACTGCAAGACCACCATTCCCGTGGTGCTCTCTGTGGTAAATACAAACGCTATACCACCAGGAATGCCACGTGTATCTCATGGACCACTCCCATGCATGCGCACACAGAAAGGTCTGGAAGGATGAGTGTCAAGCTTCAGTAGCAACAGCTGCTCTTGAGCAGATGGCTAGAGCAAAAGGGATTTCAGCCTGGTCTAGAAGGGTAGGGACAGCTTTTTATTTGTAAGGAAGTAATTTGCATATGCTACTTGCATAACAAATCACACCCCCACATACACACACCACACCTCCAGGTGGGGGGGAGAAGAAACAGTCAATGACTGCCTGTTTTAAGCACCCTGCTGGTCCTCCATAAAGTTCAGATGGAGCTTTTCGGAGCCTAAAGATGCCATCCTACCTTCCTGTACTCCTGGAATTGCTCACCCCTTTCCCACCTATAGCTGATTACTGACCCCAAAACTTTGAGACCTCCAGTCCTGCTCATTCCCAATGGAACAACCAAGCCCCTGGCTCTTCTTCACAATGCCAGGGCCCTGCTCCTCACTGTCTCCACTGCCCCCATAAACCAGCCGATTCCTTAGTGGCCCACCTGGACCCACTGCTTCAGCTCCGGCTTTTTCCTCTGCACTCGTTTCCAGAGAGCCATGTGACTTCTTGTTACTTCCCCTCCATGCAATTATGAGTTTTGAGACCCCAGCAAAGGACAAGGTGACAAGCCAGCTGCCAGAGAAATAAGAAACCAGCCAACCGGAAAGACGGCTCAGTGGCTAAAGGGGTTTGTCCAGCAAGTCAGACAACCTGAGTTTGATCCCCCAGAATCCATATAAAGATAGAAGGAGAGAATAGACTCCACAGAGGCGTCATCTGACCTCTACATGTCTCTCTCTCTCTCTTTCTCTCGTACACACACGAACACACAAAACCCATCAATGATCCCAGTAAGGACCAGCCTGTGCTGATGCCACAGGGCAGACCATCTCACATCCGCACGCAGTCCCAGTGTGAGAGGGAGCGTTGATTGGAGATCAGCAGCAGGGACCCCGGTCCTCATCTGTGGTGTCATCTCTGCCTTCCTTTCATTTGTAAAGCACTAAAACAAGGGACCCCCCCCACACACACACAGATTACAGCCTGAGATTCCTAGAAGCCAGGTCAAGAATGCATTGCATAGTCCAGGAGTAGAATGTGGGCCAGTAAACCTGGACTCTAATATCTCTCTCTCTGTCTTTGTGTGTGTGTGTGTGTGTGTGTGTGTGTGTGTGTGTGTGTGTGTGTGTCTGTCTGTCTGTCTGTCTGTCTGTCTGTCTGTCTATCGCCCAGGCCTTGAACTTGTGACCCTCCTGCCTTTCATTCCTGAGTGGTGGGATACAGCCTAGCTACTCTCCATTCTCCTGGGAGGAGGTAAATGAATTTAGGAGTCACTGAAGTTCCTGCCAGGTGAACTAAGAGAGTGGGAGACACAAGCCAGCTTGTGGTGGACTCAGGACACCGGGGCTGGGGATTTGCTATGAATCTGAAGCCATCTTGCCTACAGAGTGAGTGCCCGGCAGCCAGGACTATATAGTAAGACTGCCAAGAAAAAATAAAGGAAGAAAAGAAGTTTGGTTAACAATAAGCAAATGAAATGCAACAGAAAAATCAAGATCAAAACAAACCCTACAGACACAGATCTCCCTGGGAGCTTAGAAGGCGCCAATTGTTCTTGACCCCAGGCGCACCCTTGCCCTTGGTATCTGTGCCGCCTCTCCTCAGAACTTTGCTGTGCAGTCTTACAGTCTCCTTTGCTGCCTATGCAATGCATTTCTTCTTATCCCTACGTCCCATGTAATGACGTATTTTGTAGAGAAGCCACAAGAAATAAAAGCACTGCAAGGAACACACTTCCCTCTGTTCCTGATCCACAGTAAATAACACCCAACAGGCGACCGCTAACGTCATTATCACAATCAGCCACAAGGACGTACTATTACAGGAATCGGACAAATCAATCATCTTACCAGCCACCTGCATGACTCTTCCTGGGAAGGATGTGTGTGGTATCCATGGGGTTTTGTCCTTGGTCCCATCCCAGACCGTGATTTTATCAATGGCTATTTATAAAATCTGGATGGCATTCACATGGAAGACACAGAAGGAAAAAAACAAGTGGATGACGGAATCTAGGTTCAGGACAATTCTGACAGGCTCAAGATGGCCCAAGGAGGGCTTTATAAACTACATGGGGAAGGGGCAGGTCCCAGACAAGGAGAAGCAGTGAGAGGTCAGCACTGCTGTGGACAAGCTTAGGAAGAAAGAGAGGGCTGAGAAGCCAAAGGAGGCAGGAGATGACTCTGACGATAACGTCAGGCGAGCATGGGATCTGAATTCAGATCCTCAACATCCTTGAAAAACCAAGGCACCACTGTGCATGGCTGCAACCCTAGGAGTGGGGGAGGGGATGGGGACACAGGAACAGGCACATTCCTCGAATTCACTAGCTAACAAGGCTGAATTCCCAGAAGCTCACTGGCCAGTGTTGTAGTTACTCTGCATGTTGCCAATAAATTCACAACCAAAAGGCTTAAGGGAATAGGGGTTTTATTTTCTCTTATGATTGTCGGTTACAGTTCTTACTCCAACTTGGTAGGAGAGTCCATACCAACAACATACTATATCCATACAGGACTGTCAAGAGGGGGACTACTCTTATTGCCAGTCTAGCATGTTTAGCCAAGTATACAGAAGGAAGCCAACTTCCTAACCAGTTCCCTTCATCTTATCTACCTGCCCAGGGACTAACCCCATGTATCATGGGCTAGGCCTCCCCATTAACTAGACAATCTCCTGCAGGCTCCTTTTAGGCCTAACTCAATTGCTGATTCTTTACAACTGTGCATAGAACTCAAACCCTCAACCATTAAATTGACACTTTGTATCTAACTATACAGCCCGCAAGTCTGGTTGAATGTGTGAGCTCTAATTCAATTACTGTCTCAAAAAAGTGGGTGTGATTGAGGAATATACCTGACATTGACCTCTGGTCTCTACATGTAACTGTATGCACACATATACATATGCATTCAAATTTGTACTCAACCCCTGCCCCCTACACACATACACACACCCAATAGCATGTTATGTCTGCAAACAAAAATAACCATGAGCCAAAACAAAAACTACCACAGAACACACACAGTGAGTATATTAAAAATACTTGCTCAGAGCTAGGCATGGTGGTACAATATGTGTAATCCCTGCGCTTGGAAGCCAGAGGCAGGAAGCTGTAAGGCTCATAAAAGGAAAGGGGACCTCGAGGCAGCTCAATGGATTAAAGGCGCCAGCACACAAGTCTGATTTTGATCTTTCTTGCCCACGTGGCAGAAGAAGAACTGACCTCCAAAAGTGACTTCTGATCTCCATGTGCATATCTGGACTTCCCCTGCTCCCCTCTCTCCATCCTTCTCCCTCTCTCTTAAATATTTTTGCAAAAAGGAGGGAAGGGAGACAAATGGATTGCTCAGCACAAATAAGTAGAAGAGTACTCACTTCCCTCCTGTGCCCACCATGCACCAGGCCCACGCCACACACTGACATCCATACTTCAGTGGATACTGTCTATAGCCTATGAAGTGGTTACTGTTATTCTGTCCATTTGACAAGTGAGGAAGATGAGGCTTAACTAGGCAAAAAGGCTTGGCCAAGAAGGACAGAGCAGATTACGTCTGAACCCAGTTACTACTAGAAATACACCATTATAGTCCACGCTGATTGGTCTACGGCTAATATTGCTTGGCTTCAAGACAGTCTGGTTTAGAAAAACATGAAATTGTCCAAATGAAGTTAACCAAAAAGGTGGAAACCTACAAGACGTCACCTTGAGAACAGACCGGTGTCATCTGCGTGGGCAGACAAGAAGAAACCCACACATCAGCCTCTCCTGGCAGCCATGAAAGTGACACCATTTCAAACTCATGACAGTCTGGCAAAGAAGGAGGGACTCACAGGCAGATTTGAAATGTTGAGAAATCCTGAGAAGTGGATGGCAGACAGAATTGGATGAACACAAAGAAAGCCAGGCCAACACAGAAGCTAGGAAGGCGCTGTGCTGGGGAGAGATGTTTCTAGCCTGCTCCAAATGCTGAACGAGGCAGCCAGGTCTGCAGAGGGAAGAGAGGCCAGCTGACATCAGAGGCTAGCAGAAAGAACACAAGAAGAGGCCAGAAGAAAAGGAGGAGGAGGAGGAAGAGGAGGAAGAAGAGGAGGAAGAGGAGGAAGAGGAAAAGGAAGAAGAAGAGTAGGAGGAGGAGGAGAAGGAAGAAGAGGAGGAGGAGAAAGAGGAGGAAGAGGAGGAAGAAGAGGAGGAGCAGGAGGAAGAGGAGGAGGCAGAGGAGGAAGAAGGGGAGGAGGAGGAAGAAGGGGAAGAGAAGGAAGAGGAGGAGGAGGAGAAGAAATGTAGTTGAAGCAATTGCTTATTTCTGGGGAAATGAGTAAGATTGAGGTAAATTTGATGGGGTATTTTTATGCAATTTAAGTTTTCTAAGAAAAACTGAAGGTCTATATGCTAATAAAGAATGAACTTCTAGTACATTAAAAAGTGCAGTTGAGGGCCAAAGACAACTCAGCAATAAAACGACTGTTCACAAACCTGGCAAATGGGGTTTGATCCCCTGAAGTCCACTTATGAAAAGTTCAAATTCAGGTAAAATCTATACTGTTACAAGTCTGGGCAGTGGTAATCTTTGGGAGCGTTAATTGGGAGGGGGCATTCTCCGGGCACTAGCAAAGTTCTCTATTTTGATGTGCACAATGCCAACGTGAGTATATTCACATAAAAATTCATAAAGTTATGCTCTTAAGATTGCCTACTTCATTATATGTAAGTTATGCCTCAATCAATAAAAAAGGAATAATAGAAGCTAACTATTTTTTGAATTTTCCCTAATTGAATGATGATTCCCAATTCTGAAACACAAGGGGAAAAGGTTAGATAAAACCATAAAAACCAGTAAGATTGGTTGGGTGGTAGAACAAGGAGTCTTTTCTTATCTTTCTGGATGTTCAAATTTCTCTACAATCAGCAATCATTAATTTAAGAATCAGAAAGAGACTGAAAATCCCTGGCTTGGACCCTGTTGGTACAGGACCCTGCAAGTGAGAGCCGCAGTTCCCCATCCCGATCCCAACAACACCTGTCCGCGGAGCACAGAGCAGGCAGGGCCCAGTGGAGAGACAGGAAGAACCAGGTGTGTGGCACATGGTGCCTGCGGTGAGGCTCTGGCACTCCACATGTGGTGCTCTCTAGATTCCTTCTACCCCACCACAAGGAGGCTGTCTACAGCTCCGTTACAGAAGGGAAATTGAGGCACAAGGACTGCATCACTATGAAGTGGTACAGTCTGCAAACCTAGGCAGTAAGACCCAGCCCCTGACCCTAGACCACTCTGCTGCTCTGCTTCTCTGAGCCAAGCTTGCTGTCCACCAACCAAACATGAGTGGCCAGGGAATATCCTTTAAGAGTTTAGGTTTCTGAATGGTTGTTTTTATTCCATTCCTGTGTATGTGTGGGTTATATGCATGTGTATTCACACGTGTGTGCATATGCATGTAGATACCCAAGGTTTCTATCTGGAATCATCCTCAATAGTTCTTCCACCTTATTCTTTTTGATATAGGAACCTAATCAAACACAGAGCTCGTAGACGAGGCTACTCTAGCTAGCTAACTTGCTCTGGGGATTTCTAAAATAAACTTCAGAGGGAGAAATTACAAGCAGTGGGTCATTACATGAGATCTGGAGATCTCCAGCTCCTCTTGGTTATGCGGCAGGCTCTTTAACTACTGAGCCATTTCCCCAGCTTGTTGTACATTTCTTTTTATTACTTATTATTATTATTTGAGTGTTAAAGCAAGGATTTTATTGAAAATGAGAGAAGTAAGAAACTCTGGAACACTCAGTCCAAGGAAGACGAGGAGGTCACTACCTTAAAGTGGGAGAGCATTAGAGGAGATAGCTTAGAAACAGAGAACAGGGAGAGCCGCCATAAACAAGTGGCTAGGAGAAGACAGAGCCACACAGTGCGACCACATGGTAGAAGAGCAGGAAGGAGAGGTGATAGTGGAGCCACAATCTTCTATAGTCTGGCATTGCTGTTAGAGGACCACAGAGCAAACGGCAGCTCAGAGAGGAAAAAGGAAACATCCTTGTGGTTAGTGGTAAATGGCAAAGGCTACAAGGCTGTTGCCTTGTCCCTCTAGAGGCACCCCAAGCTGGGGGACAGTGCTCCTGGGGATGCATTTACCCTGGATCCATCTTCCATGAGACGCTTGCAGGCACCGCCTTTGCTAGGATACTACCCGTTCTCTTTTCTAATCACCATATTCTGCTCAGCGCTCTTTCCCAGCGGAGGGAGGAGGCAAGCGTTAAAGGCAATTTCATGCCTCAGATCTGAGGATAGAAGAGACTTTGAGATGCTCTGTGGAAGGGCACATTGCTTATCCAAAACAGACTCTTACTGGTCACAAATTGCAGCTCTCTGATTTTTTTTTTTCCTAGAGTTTAATCTTGTGCTGGAAGCTAAGCTGATGCCAGGAAGGTTTTAGACATGTCAATCTCTTTCTGGCATTTTATCAGAAATTGATTCTCTTTGCTGTGCGACACACAGTCTCAGCCTTGCCCTTGTTAAAATGGGGTTTCCGGGCCTAGGTTTGCAAGCGGGGCTTCTGAAATTCCCAGGGTCCTGGGCAGGCTGAGGATTCAGAGACAAAGGAGAGGATTATGTTTTACTCCTTGATGGTGCCATGCGGGTAAGAACACTGGCCCCGTCTGTGTTCAGTTTTCTCGGCAAGTACTCTCCTCTGCCTCTTGGCTTCTCCAACATACTACTTTGCCCCTGCTAGCCCTGAATTAAAATTCTCAGCATCTCTCGGGCTCCTAGGATGTTCGAGGTATCATTCGAAGCACCTGACCCATAGGAACCTACAGACTTCTTGCCACAACTCTACGGCTAGTCGTAGATGATTCCTACCCTACAGCAGGAGAGGCCACGTCACAGAGAGGCTGAGCCACTTGAGTGATGGAGCCAACCTGGAAATCCAGGCTTCCAACCTGGCGGGGTGACTTATTTGCCCTGTGTAACTATTGTTAATGCTAAAAACCCTGAGACCAAGGTCCCACAATCAGCAAGACTGACAATGATAATTTCACATTAGGAATGCATTTGGTTGTTAGATCAAAAATGGATTTCTATCTTCTCTGCCCTGAAATAAGAGCTAAAAGGTTTCATGACAGTAACAGAACAGATTCAGAACATCAGCTGTTGCAGCAGACTCCCGTAAGACGGCATCGTCAGCTTGTGCCTGCTTACTTTTTCTTTGCCTTTCCAAGTATTTCTTTTTGGCGTGTGTATGTGTACATGGATGTTCAATGTTTATGTACCAGGCTACATGTGTATATATGGTTGTGTGGTGGCCTCAAGTTGATGTTGGGTATTTTTTTCTGTCACTCTCCACTTTCAATATTAAGTCAGAATCTCTCTCCACTCGACTAGGATAGCTCGCAGGCCTGCCCTGGGATCCACCGTCTTTGCCTCCTGAGTGCAAGAATTACCAGCACTCACCATGCCTGTCTGCTTTTCATGTGAGCTCTGAGGATCTGAACTCCGGCCCTCATCCTTGCAAGGCAAGCACTTTATCCACTGAGCTATCATCACAGTTCCTTTTTAAGTACTTAAAAAAACTGGGTTCCAGGGTTCAAACCTGGAGTCCTCACACAATAGGCAAGTACTCTACCACAGCTGTTCCCATGCATAACTGATTTTTTTCCAGAAGGCAAGGTCCTGTACATGGGGTGGGGGTGGCCCTTAGTTGCTGGAAAGGCTGAAGCTGTAAAGAAGCAGAGGTGGAGAGAAGGAAGGAAGCAAGTGCTTGCTGGCTGCCGGTGGCCTCTCCCACCCACAGAAGGCTCTAAGAGATGGCTTCCAGGACTCAGGCAAGGCTACGGTCCCAAGTCCTTCTCAAGTAAACTGCCCTACTGCCAACTGCAAGAAGACAGGTGGCCTCGGGAACCTCAGAGGTGGCCCCTGAATGACACACAGTGGCTTTGCTGAAAGGGACAGCTTCGCTTAAGTCTGGCCCATCTTTGCAAGGTGGTCAGAAACCCGAGCTCTGACCTACTTTGGTACCACTAGGAGATGAGGCAGAAGCATCAATTTAAATAAAACATATACCCTTTGATCCACTAAATATAACCTTTGGCTGTTCTTGCCTAAGTGTACAAGAATGTCTACTCTAGGAGATTCCTTAAAATATTCTTATTGTACTCAGAGACCATTAATAGTCTAGACCTTCATTAGAAAGAACTAGTAGTACACTCATGCAATTAATTAGTACCAAAATCCAATCTGAGCTGACATGAAATGTACAGCCTTTATTTATCCCACTTAGTATGAATATTCATGCTTTGCTATGCATATTTTAATTTACTGGATCATAGGGCATTTCTCCAGGACCTACTAGGATGGTATTATTTTCAAAAAAAAAAAACCACATTTAGCC
The DNA here is from genome assembly GCA_023101885.1 of Typhlomys cinereus. NCBI lineage: Eukaryota > Metazoa > Chordata > Mammalia > Rodentia > Platacanthomyidae > Typhlomys > Typhlomys cinereus. The sequence continues at coordinate 1,475,680 of JALPQD010000278.1, forward strand.
CCAAAGTTTCCAAATAAAAGATTATGATTTGGTACCTCCACAGTGGAGTTGTAAAAATGCCAGCAAAGGAACAAGGGCAGCCCATGTGCCTGCTACGGAATGCTTGCCAAGATGTGTTAAGTATCAGGGAGGGAGGGAAAGAGAGGGGGAGGGGAAGGAAAGAAAAGAGAGAAAGGGAAGGAGGAGAAAGCAGAGGAGAGGGAAGGGGAATGAAAGGAGGATAAGGGAAGGAAGAAGAGATGAGAGGAGAGGAGCAAAACAAAGTCTACAGGAAGTGTTGCTCAATGGTATGTTCTAGGTCCTAGAATTTATGCCCAATGCCACAATTAAAAAAAAAAAGACAAAAAATAAAAACACAAGAAAAACTGGGGAGAGAGTCTAGTTAGTACTGTGCTATCCCCAAAAACTCAGGTATGTGGGGGGCGGAGGGGTCAGCATGATGGCACTTGTAATCCTGCTCTGGGGAGGCAGAGATGGGAAGCTCCCTGTTGGAGTTCTCTGGCCTGGTGAAGTCCAGGCCAGGGAGACCCTCATCTCACAAAAGGAAGGAAAGAAGAAAGGGAAGGAGGAAGGGAAGAGAAGGCACCTGAAGAATTACATACAGGGTTGCCTTTCTGGTCTCTACACATGTATGTACCTTCACACACACACACACAAGGAATGGATAGATAAGAATAGGAGATGTATGCCCCCCTTAGTTGAACAGGTGTGGAAACTATCTTTAATAGGGAACCAAGGGCAGGCTCCGGCAGCAATGTAACCTTCAAATATCCCTTGTTTTTTAACACTGTGCTGGAGGTCAAGCTGCACATGCTAGGCAAGTGCTCTGCACCAAATCAGCCCCAGCCCCTCCCACAAACACCTTGATAAAAGGAGCCACTCCCACTCTCCCTTTGGTCTCTCAGTGCTCCCAGACAAGAACAGTGATTGGGATGTGCATTTCAGACAGCATCAAGAGGGAGTTCAGACCTGCTCTTGGTGACAAACTCAAGTGACAGAAGGGGTCATCCAGATAACCTTGTCTTGGGTTATGCTGTCCCCTTCATTGTGTTTTTGAGATCCCTGTTGCTTACTTTGCCTGGGAAAAATGAAGGAGCCTTTAGTCTTGTGCCAAGTCTCTGCTAATAACAGGAAGTGGCATGTGCGCACGCATGCACGCGTGTATATGTGGGCAGGCTTGAAGCTTTTTAGGTGGGTGAGTTAAACGGCCTACGCAGGTCTTTACAGAGTGAGCTCTGTGGATGGGTGGTTTTGAGAATCTCCAATCAACTGCAAAAGATGACAGTCCATTTCCACAAGAGACTCACGAAATGATTAAGAGTGGGTTCTGCTCATCCGAGAAGTGGGCAGGCTGCAGTCCACCTCAAGTCTGGCTGGACTCAGGAAGGGCTCTCTGTAGGAACACACACAACTGCGTGCGCTACTGGAAGATCGGCTGACACTGAACGGGATGCTAACTATGGGTCGAGCCCTGCTCTGGTTATTCCGTGTACCCAGTCCATGGAGGACATCATCCAACAAGGTGACACGGCTCAGGGGACTGGAGGTCACACAATTGGGTTCTGAGATGTGATCTGGGACCTGCACCATGGCCCTTCAAGACACACTGAGATGCTAATTCACAGAACCGAGCTTTGATGGCTCTGCACAGTGGACAGGACCCACACCATGGGCCCTGGTCACCAGTAGGGGATTTGCTTTTTTTCTTAAGTACTGTATGATAAATTTGCTTCCTAATGATTTTTGAGTAAACTACAAAGGCCACAATTTCACAATCATTAATAATTCATGACTGGAGGCTATAAACACTCCATAATCTCTGCGGGCAGGCGCCATGAATACTTGTTAGAGGCAAGCCTAGGAGTATTTTTACCAGCTGAACTGAATTTACTGACTGCAAGTCAACCAGCAAAGCCATGGTTTTCAGAGCCGACTGTAACCTTCTGGCACTCGACTCAGTCGACCTCTTCCAAAGGCCTTTTCCTCCACTAGCCCCCGAGGGTTTTATGTGGACACTGTCCCTCATTTTTGGATCTGTGTCTGTGGGCATCTGGAATAATAAGTGGAGACCGAGGGGCGCCAGGGACCGGGTGGGCTGGTGCAGTATGTATTTGAGCTTTGGAAGCCCACCTTCTCATCCCTGGCTTCACTCGGGTACGGCTGGGGGATTAACGAACTCCGGTGCTGAAGTCCTATGGCACCCAGAACTGATTTACTCGACAACGAAAGCTTCTAGGTGGCAGGTTGTGATAGTACAATCCTGTAATCAACTGAGGCAGGAAGATCATAAGTTCAAGGCCAGCCTGCCTGGGATGCAAGGGAAAACTGTCTTACAAATCAAAAAGCTCAGACCAATTCTACCAAAAGCAGTCTGAGAGCCCCTGATGCAAGGTGCAAGGCACCATGTGATGCTGTAGACCTGCTTACTACCAAACAGCTGCAGGTAGGAATGGCACCTGGGTGCCCATCTAAAAGGGACAGCCACGCTAATAATGATGCCTCAAAGATGTGAGGCTTGTGCTGTCTGCCTTCAGCTTTCCAGGCTGTCTGCTCATTTGACACAGGTCCTGCTATGTACCAGGAAGCCTCAACCTCTGTATAGCTCCAGATGCCCTTGAACTCACAGTCCTCCCACCTCAGCCTCCCAGGGCTGGGATTACAGGTGGGAACCACCACACCAGCTCTGCTACTTTCCAAAGAAGCCAGAAGCCTGCATTTTTTAAGGAAAACCCTCCATGTTAAAATGTAGTCCTTTAATTTTAAATACTGTAATGGGGCATTGCCTAAACACAGCATTGTTTTGGGCGGAACTCGGCCTGGCAAGCTTACTGGGTGAAGACGTGCCTGTCCACGATGCAGTACTGTCTGTCCCCTGTCTGACCCAGGATGGAAACTGCATTTTCACCTGCTGGGGGGCGTGCAGTCCACACAACTTCACCACAGGAAGGAACATGACACATGTTCCCAGTCGCCTGTTCCAAACAGCTCTGAGGAAGAGCCAGGCTGTCTTTGCCTTGCCTTTCACGGTGACATAGCTTGATCTATGGCTGGCACTCTGCATACCGCATACAGTGCACAAATTTCCAGGGTGAGAGGAGCCATGTGGAGAGGCAGAGGAAGGAAGGGCGCACACGCCCCATGGATGAGAGTCCCAGCAGTGGCTGTGAGCTACTGTGAGAAACCTGCTTGGTTCCTCTGTTGTGCGAGCCAGACGGAAGCCTGTGTGGAGAGCAGGCATATTCTTTTTGTTTCCAAAGGGCCTGAAGCCATCTTAAACATCTTTCAGGATTGAACCTGGGTGGTGAGATAAACAGACTGTTTCCTCACTTGAAGCACTGTTTAGAAGAAGAATGATCTGAAATGGTCTTCTGCACTCGGCATAATGGGAGAGTCTGGGAAAACAGCAATTACAGGCTTCTGTTGCTAAGAAGAGGTGGGGAGGGAATAAATTTCAATATATTCTCTACCTTCCTACTTTGTCTTCTCTCTCTCTCTCTCTCTCTCTCTCTCTCTCTCTCACACACACACACACACACACACACATACACACACCCATGTGGCAACCTACAGTCCTCGCCACACCTTCCCACCATACCCGAGGTTTAAAGGTCTGACAGTGTTTCTCTGGGCAAATCTGTCTGATTTCGACCATGTTCTTTCCTTGGGCTGGAACACACCACCACCACCACCACCACCACCACCACCACCACCACCACCACCACCACAACCACCACCACCACCACCACCACCACCACAACCAGCTCCCCGTCCTTCAGGAGGCGACCTACTGCTAAGTCTTCCCCCTTTTTCTTCTTCCTTGACAGGTTCTTATGACACATGTCAGCATGACCTTCAACTTCAGATCCTCCTGCCTTAGCCTTGCAAGCACCGAGAATGCAGGCCTACACCACCACTTGGGGCTTGTCCTGATACTGCTGGCCAAGGGAAGTGACCTGGGGCACTCTGTCCTCCTGCTGCAGAGAGGTGGCCCTGGGGCACTTCCCTCCCAACTGCACAGTACACACGCTAATCCCCTAGAGCCTAGTCTAGGGGACTGTCATGCCATCTCCCCGTCCTAGTCCCTGGAGCCTGGGGTCATAGCAAATAGGCCCAGCGGGCCAGCTTTCAAGGATGGTCATAGCACTGTGTAGCTCTTCCTTCCCAACAAGCAGTGACGCCTGGTCCTGGGGATTGTGGCACATACTTGTCATGCTAGCACTCAGCAAACTGTCTGGTTCAAGGCCAGCCTGGGCTACACTGCAAGCTCAGACTCGCCTGTTTCATGAGATCCTGTTTCAAATAATAAAAGAACCCAAGTGTGGTAGAGTAGTATACACACACACCGGCACACATGCCAGCACATGTGTAGGCTGTGCTGAAGAGATGGATCATAACTTGAGACCTTTGGCCAGAGGAATGGTTTGCTTGCCATCAAGTTTGACAATCCAAGTTCCATTCCTAGAAACCTCATGGTGAAAGAAGAGAACAGACCCCTAAAAGTTGTCCCCCGGCCTCCATATATATATGCCATAGTACATATGTACATACACTTAACACACAAATATTTTTTAAGTTAAAAAAGGAAGTGAAGCCTATCTCCTCACTTCTTTTTATTTTTTTTTACTTTGTTTTTCATTCTTACCTCTTAAATCTTTGAAGCCCCTAGATCTGCTGCACCTGACAAATGTCCTCTGACTCTAGGAAGTGGCAGGAGAGACTGTGTGCCCATTGTGAGCGCAAGGGTTAGAAGGTCCTACAGCTGGCACTCATACATATCCTCTTGGATGCCAAAGACACAGCATGGGCGAACCTGGCTGGCTTCTTGGAGAACACATGGAAAAGAAAAAGGGACCCCTCCCCCCCACAACTGGAACTCAGTCAGCCCAGATAACACAGAAGTCACCTACAGATGCTGAGCGGAGGAGCCTGGCCCATTGGTAGGGACCCCAGGGAAGTCCAGGTCATCTCCGCCATAGACTTGCGAACTAGACGCATGGCTGTTGCTGTATACAAGGAAGTCTGGAGAGATTTGTTACACAAGTCTAACCTAGGCAGTCAAGTGAGATCATTATTACAAGTGACAAGCAGCCATCTCTCATTTGGCCCAGGATTTGGGCTTGGAAAGCTTTCTTCAGTAAAGAAAAGAGAGGGTCACAAAATACCCCCTAATCCTCCAGTCCTTTCAAATGGCCTGGCCTCCCCGAGTCCTCACAGGGACATGTTTACCTCCTGTTTCTCCCGAGAGCAGGACCGGCTTCTCTCCGCCTTCCGCAGGGCCTGACCTGTAGCAGTTCAAAAGCAGAAGCAGAGATTAAGGCTCTTCTGCAAACAGCAAGTTTATCACTGCAAAAGCTTTTTATTTGCAAACTGAAAAGACAGGACCAATCATAATCAAATGATTTTAAGAAAATGTAGCCTATTATTATAATGGGGAAATGGCATGCTTTTGAAATAGACCGATGGCAAGAAAAACTGTAATTCACACACTGTCGTTAAGACTGAAATGAACAAAGCGCCAGCCCTTTAATCTGGGCCATTATCTGCACTCCGAAAGGGCCAGCGGACTGTAGTTTTCCCTGGCGAATTACATTTCTATTAAACTGTTTGGAATTACACGAAATGTCTGCCACAAAAATGCCTTCTGCTGTGCGCATACCCATAAACTTGGGTGGGTGTGTGTCCCACGCACTGCGCCAAACCCCAGACTCACAGCACAGGTGATGGTGCAGATGTGAATTAGCAGTAATCACCCGTGCTTCACATAATGGGCAATTTCAGAGAGAATTGTTGCTTTTCTTGGACAACTTGAAGACTAGCATTTGAAGGTATGCATAAAACTCAAGCAAGGCACCGTCCTACTTAAATTCTCCCAAAGGCAGCTTTCACAACTTCTGGGGAAGCGTCCACTATAAAAGGTTCTAACGGATGGCCTTCGTTTTAAAATAGCAAAGCAGAGTTCACTGCATAGCTCTTAAAAAAAACTTCACTCCCAGGCGGCTGTGGCAGCGGGTGCTGGCCCCAGTCATGTGTCGTGTCTTATTACGTAACAGTCCTCAGAAGGCAGAACCAGAAAGGTTCGTGACAGCTCAGAAGAAAGACGTTTGGTTTTGGATGCGGTCACCCACAGTGGTCTACACCTGTGTGATGGGTGGAGGAAGTCACCACGGACCTGAGACATGCTCAAAGCCCGAGAGGAGATGCTTTTTCCAAGGGAGTAAGGACAAAATAATCCCAAGCCCAGAATTTAGGCATGAGGGCAGCTGAAGAATTTGGACACCATCATGGTTCAACAAACATCTTCTGGGTACCTGCTGTAACCCTTTGGGTCTTGAATGCCCTCCCAAGTTCTACGCGTCTTGCTTTGATTCTAAAATGTCCCCACAGGCTCATGTGTGGCACCTTTAGAAGGCGGGGCCTGACTGAAGTAGGTCATGAGGGACAGGCCTTTGAAGGCACCATGAGCCCTGGGTTCTGGCCTATGCTTTCTGCCTCTCGGTACATGCCAGGTGAACAGCCACTGCCTCCTCCACTCCCACCACCACATCGTCCCTGCCACAAGGGACTGAAACTTAAGTTGTTTCTGCCATTTTTTTCCCCTGAGCCATATCTCTAGCCCCACCAGGTTTTTTGAAACAGAAATGAGAAAAATGACTGTTAGGAGTTTGATTACACATTACTTCAACAAAATACCTGACCCAACCAACTTAGGGGAGAAAGAAATTTAGTTGGTCTACAATTCAAGACTACAGTCCCTCACAGCAGGAAAGCTACAGCGTGAGGACCACGAGGCCACACTGTATCCCATCAAGAGCAAGAACCGATGAACAATGAGTGCTCAGCTCCTCCCCAGCCCAGGACCCTAATCCCAGATAATGGTGCCCTCCACAACAGGTGTGTCTTCCCAGCACAAAGCAGCCAAGACAACCCCTCACAGATGTGCCCAGAGATCGACATTAAACTAGAGAATTCCTCTCAGGTGTGCCCAGAAGCCTGACCTCATAATGACTGACAATGCACCGTGTGTTGAAAAGTTTGGCCCCCAGCTGGATTTGGCTGGATGTGGCAGACTTTGTGGGGTTAGGGCTCAGTGAAAGTTAGCAAGGGCATACTGAGAACCAAGCCCTCTTTCCTCTTGGCTTCCTGGCAGCCATGAAGTGAGCAGCATCTGCCACGTGCTCTTACCATGATTCACTGCTTTGCCACAGGACCCAAAGCAGTGGGCCAACAGACCACGGGCTGAAATTTCCCAAACTGTGAGACACATAAATATCTCCTCTCTACAAGGAGACAGCCTCAGACATCTGTTACAATAATAGACATCTGACAACCCATTTGTTCTGCTCATAATGACCCCTTCAACTATCTTTTTCTCTTTTCCTCTCCCCTCTGTCTGGGACAGACATGACTTTATGCGACCAAGTCCCAGTTTGTTGTACCAGGGATGGACCCCTGACCCAGCCCATTAGAACTCCAGCCCCAGGAATCTGGAGACAGAGAGGAGAGAGGGGCAAAGCAGGCTAATCCCATGTGAGTTTCAATGCTGAGTGGCCATGGGACACCTACTTTGGAACAAAGACCTCAGGACAGGGGAAGTGATGGGGAACTCCTAGCCCACCTACTTTTATGTTCCATGGACACCCCTTGTTAACTGTTTTCTCCAGACAGTGTATGTTTTCTTTTCTACTTTAAGACAGACGAAACTACTCAGGATTCGAGGATTAAAAAGAGACCAGGTTAATGAGTCTCTGTGATGACGGTGAGGATAGTGGGGAAGGCTGGAGATGAAGCCTGATGATAAGAAGCCTAGCATTCACGAGGCTCTGGACTACACGCACACGCGCGCGCGCACTGCGCGCGCGCACACACACACACACACACACACACAATGTTGAGGGAGTTTTTAAGTGGAGATGGAGGGTACATGGAAACTACTTTTTGCTTAATTTTGCTGAGAATCTAAAACTGTTCTAAAAGAATAAAGTGCATTAATTTAAACCCACATACAAATCAAATCAACCAAAAAGAAACTAGGGTTAAGAGAACAGGCAATCGGTTGTTGGACCATTTGGAGTATGGCTTCGTGGAACCCAGCATTCTGGGGCCAGAGCAAGAATGGACACTCCCAGAAACCCTGGGCCCATCTGCTCTGCTGGCTGTCAGGCCTGGGGTTCTGAGCAGAGGATGACATGCCAGGTAGCCCGCCCATATAAAAACAGCCAGGAGATGGGCCTGAGCCGGAAGGGACTGTGTAGGCTGGAAGCCAGGGATGCTGACAGACCAGCGGGCCACGCTGACGTTTCCACAGTGGGAACTATGAAAGCCATACGCAGGCAGGCAGCAACACAGCCGCAGCCTGGGGCTCACAGGGCCCCTCCTTCAACAGTCACACTAATCCTGGAGAGTAATTGTGGGGCTTGCATTAGTTCCAGGCTCTTTCCCAAACATAGTTGCTTCCTGGTTTTTGTGGTAAAGAAGCATTAGTCTGAATAACCTCTGGGTTTGCTTGTCATCTCTTAAAATTCCATTATGGAGTCTGGGGAGATGGGTCAATGGGTCCTGAGTTTGGATGCCCACTTCCCACGTAAAAATGCTAAGTAGGTGTGGCAACCTGCCTATAATTCTGACTTGCAAAGTGGAGACTGGGGATTCCCGGAGCAAGTTGGCTAACCAAACTCGCCCTAATTGCATACTTTGGATTTAATTAGGGACCTAGGCTCACAACAGTAAGGTAGAAGATCAATCAAGGATCCTGATATCATCTTTGGGCTTCAACAGACATATACTCAGTGCACTTGTGTACATACACCTGCGCACACACTTATACCCAAACACACGCACGCACACACGAATCCCCCATACACACATATAGGAATGAAAAAATAATTCCATCACGAGCTGGGGCAGGGATCAGTGGTAGAGAACTTACTTGCCTAACATATTAGGCATCATCAGCATCACCAAAAATAAAATAAATAAATAAAATTTCATCACATGGTTAAAGCAAAGCAAAAAAGAACATTAAATTAAGCCCATAAACACAAACCTTAACTGCTAAAATTTGAAATCAAATCTCTCTACTCGAGTTAATTAGAAGTGTCTTTATTCATTAAATTCGAAAATAATTTGCTTAGCTTCCGACAAAGATAATGTGCTGTAATTACAAGCATTTGTATCTAACCTCCCTAGAAGATGGGCTGGCCGGGTCCTCATACCCTGGAGACGCTCCTGCAGGTAGCTAGCTTCATACTGAGACAGCTGCTTCCTGCCAGGACAGAAGGGCTGTGCTTAGAGTCCACTGCGCCTGCCTGCTGTACTTGGCATCTCAGGATACCCTCTTGACTGTATCTCATTTATTTTCCCAACGACTGAGGGGAAGAAGTGGAAGGTGACACGACTATCGATACATGCCACCTGCAAAATTAAAGGGGTGTTGCTCTGCATCTTGCAAGGTGACCTGCCTGCATCCATCTACTCCGAATGCAATAAATAAGGCCAGATGCAAATGTTCCGTGGGTACTTTGTTTTGTAGAACCAATGCGTGTCTGGGGAAATGAAGAGAGAAGCAAATGTGGCAGACTTCTGCAGATGCAACACTGTCCTTCTGCTGGTTGGAAAGACTGCGTCTCTACAGTCATTTCTTTCTTTATTTTACTTGGGATTTACTTTCAGTGAAGGATTGGACAGGTCAGCTTTCCTCTGCTCTAGTTGTATATAACAGTCAGCATGGCCAGGTAGAGGCAACAGCCTTTTCCTTGGATATCAGGTTCTGATGTCATCAGACGAGGGAAAAAAAATCAATGTCAAAATTCCCCTTGAGAAAGAGCTTCAGGTCCCTCATCAAGTACTGCCAAGAACATGACTTTTTTATGTTGCTATAGACTATTATGTACATGCAAAATCTAGTACAAATGGAAACCTGAGTTTAACCCCTGGAGTTTATTTACATCGAGGAAGGAGAGAACCAATGACTGAAAGCAGTCCTCTGACTTTCACAGACACCTTGTTAAGTATCTTCCTGCTCTCTCTTTCTCCTACTGAATAATAATAAAATAATAAAAAAATTTTAAATGCAGATATAAAATACAGCTTTATGGTAGTCTTCATAAAACTATTTTTACTGTAGCTCCTGCCTCTATTTTTTCTCCAATTAGACAGGAGAAAAGCAGGGGTGCAGAACCTGAGGAGATGGCTCTAGGATTAGTCTTTGCCAAGCAAGCCAAAGGACCTGAGTTCAGATCCCAGATCCCACATAAAACACCAGGCAGAAATAGTAGTGACCTATAATTCCAGCTCCAGAAGGCAGAACCAGGAAAACTCCAGAGCAATGCAATAAGGAAGTAGAGCAACCAGGGTGATTCCAGAAGTCGCCCTTACACCTTCACAGGCATGTATACTCAAGTGCCCTCATGTACACACACACACACACACACACACACACACACACACACACACACATATACACACACACACACACAAAGCAGGGGTACAGGCAAGAACCTGGGCTGACAAATCTCCACTGTATCGGACATCTACATGCAGCCAGCTACTATGTAGTCTGATCCACCCACACACAACCATACTATTGGCCAGAGATCAGCAAACTTCTAGAAAGAGCCAGACAGTAAATATTTCTGACTGGGTAGGTAACAAAAGGTCACGAAGGAGGTTTCTGATGTACCTACCTAACTCTTCCATTATGGAGCAAAAGTACTGACAATATGCAACTGATTAACAAAACAAACAAAAAAGATAATATGCAATTGAACAAGTATGACTATGTTCCAATAAAGCTTTATTGACAAAAGCAAGTATCAGGCCTGGCTTAGTTCATAGACTACAATATACTACTTTTTTTTCTATTTTGGTACTAGGGATTAAAATACTTTTTAAAATGTTTGTTTATCTATTTATATGAGAAAGGGCACATACATGCATTGTGTATGTGTAGAGATCAAAGGACAACTTTTGGAATTGGACTATCCTCCCACCCTATGGGCTCTGGGGAAGCAAACTCAAGCTGTCAGTCTTTCACAAGTCACATTTTACCCACTGAGCCATCTCACCTACCCAAGTCTGAATAACTATTTGTTTTAGATGAACACTATCATTATCATTGGTATAAACTAGTGAAGTAACAAGACATAAACTGAGAGTTGATGATTGATCATCAGGTCCGGGGTGCACCTGACCATCATCCTCATCCATGTTACTATCACCACCATCATCCCTCACCCTTGTCATGTGTCTCACATGCCAGGCACCGGACTCTAGGCTAAGAACATACCTCAACTCACTAGACACTCCCAGCCTATCATTATTCTACAGGTCATGTAAAGGCACTGCAACACGAAGAGGCTGGGGAGCTTGCCTGACCTCACACAGCTGGTGATCAGAGCAGTTCTGGCGGGAACTTGCACAATGTGGCCCCAGAGGTGGACACCCCAAGCTACGAAGTATCACTGCCTCTCAGCCCAGTCATGCTGCCCAGTCTAAAAACAAGGTAGCAAACAAAGTTCTGGGGAAGGATGTGCATGAAGGAACTCTTCAGAGTGATGCGGCTTTGAATCCACCTAGGCCGCCCACAGCAATTAATAAGGAGATTGGAAGCAAATGATTCCCCAGAGAAGATGGAGCCCCTTCCAGCCAGATGGCTTGCTGAGGAGATCTGGAACAAATGCCAAACGGGGAGGTGCAGGCTCCGTGGAGACACTCTCTGATGCATTCTGCAGAATAAAGGAGCCTGGGCAAATCTAACAGGCACAGGAGGCCTGGGCACAGGCCCCTGTCCCAAGGGATTAGAGCAAAGGACTTGTTGGTCCCAAAGGCTGGATGGTACTTCTACCTCCTGACAAGCAACAGCAACCTATATCATTTTTAGATTCCTTTTCCATTTTCATGGGGTGATGGGTGCATGAATGTGTGTGTGTGCACATGCGCATGTATGTGAGTGTGCATGTGAAAGTTCGAGATTGTTATCAAGAATCATTTTCAATCGCTTTTCCACTTTATTCTTTTTGAAACAGGGTCTCTACTTAAACCCAGATCGCACAAGGCTAATCTGGCTAACCAGCTTGCAGTGCAGATTCTGTTTTCCAAGGATTACAGAGATGTGACCACAAACCTCCCAGCATTTTGTGTGGGATCTGATGACCTGAATGTTGGTCCTTTTCAGCAGGGCAGGTGCTTTAACCACCGAGCCATCTTCTCAGCTTTCTGTGTTTCTTTTGTTACAAATACTGAGGGTGGCGCTGCACTCATTCTGAGCCTCCAAGGGATGCAGTTTCCAATGAAAAGCATCCTTCTCTGAAAACGCCCTGCTCACCCGAGAGACGGAGGTATGCGGTTTCCTGCTGGCAGGATCTGGGCGGAGCACAAGACGGCACAGCTCCTTTGGGGAGCACGCTGGCACCTTCTCAGGAGCACAAAGGCACTTTCCCTGGAGCTGGCAACAAACATCCCCCCCAGGACTTCGTTGTGAAGAAACCACTCCAAGAACAGGAAATAAAACAGTCATAAAAGGTATCCGTGGTATCTTAATCTGAGAGAACAGATATTGGATGAGACCCAAGTGCTCATCAGCGGGAAGCCAACAAGACTACAAGAGAGTAACACAAACACTGGAATAGGACCTGCGGAACGACTTGGTGTTTAAAGTGGCTTGCAGTGCAGGCCTGACAATCTGAATTTGATCCCTAGAATCCATATAAAGGTGAAAGGAAAGAACTATGTCCATAAATTGCTCTCTGACCTCCATATATGTACCCACAAACAAGCAATAACTTTTTTAAAAAGCTAGGAGAAAGTAGAGGCACCTGATAGTCTATTCCCTTCCTACTCTTACAAGACAACCACTTTAAATTAGGAAAAAAAAGAAAAAGAAAATCCAAACAAAACAAGTGGCAGGAATTGTATGTAAGTGAAACCTTGTGTCATCTGTATAAGAAACCACCAACAGGGATCATGTGAGTGACACTTCAAGTTACGCACTTTTTAAATATTGTTTGTATTTTTATTTTATTTGTTCTTGTTGTCATTGAACAATTTGTTTGGATCTAGTCTATTCAAAAGCAAAACTAAACAAAACTCAGCATAGTGGTGTAGATCTGTAATCCCAGTACTGAGGCAGGGGAATTGCTGGGAGCCTGACGCCACCCTGAATCATATGGCAAAACAAAACAAAACAAAACAAAACAAAACAAACAAACAAACAAACAAAACCTCATCAAAATGAATTCAGAGCATAAAGTGTCCAAAAGCTGTTTTACTATTTGAGAAGACATAAATCCTATGAGAACAGTTGTGGGACCTAAAGGAAGAGCAGCCTCCCCAGCCCCGGGTGTGGACACCCTAACAGAGTCAGCTGAGGGTGGTTCTGAATGTGTTACTTTCTCTGCATGCTCTTCAGTTTGTTTCAATCCTTTCCTAGCTTCTGGGACAGAGGTATGTAGACAGGGAATCCTGGGGTGGAGCTGAGTTGAGTTTCAGCTACTGTACCTGCTCAAGAATTTTGGGGGGGGGGGGCTGGAGAGGTGGCTCAGGGGTTAAGCCTCTGCCTTGCAGGCGGAAGGTCCTGAGTTCGGATCCTAGACCCCACATATAGACGCCAGGGAAGCGGGGGCGGCCTGCGTTTCTGTCCTGGTAGGGCGGAGCCTGTGAATCCTGGGGCAGAGTAAACAAGGAGGAGGTGGAAGTGGTCCATGGTGGTTTCCGAATTTGTCCATGGTTCTACACACACACACATACATACACACACGCGCGCACATGCATACATGCACAATTGAATAAAAAAAAAAGTTTGTCTTAAAAAAAAAAAGAAAAATTTTTTAAAAAAGTAGCAAAAACTATGACGAAAATAAAAATAAATAAAGGAAGATGCCCCCAAGCCCTCTTGTGTTCACACCCCTTCCCCACCCCCCCAGCCCTGCTGCCGGCCTGGACTGCAGAAGAAACACAGCATTTCAGAAAAAGGAATCTGGAATGCAGGAAGATAAGGAAGAAATGACAAACACAGTTTGGAAATTGAGACAAGTTTCCCAGCTAAGCCTATGAGTGAGGGAGTGGGGGGCCAGGGTTTCCTGGGATGGCTGGAGAAGATAAGGAAAGGGGAGAGATTAAAGGCGCTGCAGATGCTCTGGCTGGCGCTGACTCAGCACCTGCCACCCTCAGGATCTTCCCTCACTGCTGATCTTGGGATTTCCTACTTCAACCACAAAGCAAAGCAACTTGCTCAAGTTCAAGGCACAGGGAAAGGCATCTAATCACTGCAGTTCCTAACCCAGTGCTTGGGGACTTAGTGTCATGGTTAGGCACAGGTGTCAACTTGACAGTTGAGGGTTTGAGCTCTGGGCACATTTGTGGAGAATTAGTAGTTGAGTTAAGCCCAGGGAGAACCTGCAGGAGATTGTCTAGCTGATGGGGAAGGCCCAGCCCATGGTGGGTGGAATTAGGCCCAGGAATAAAATACAGAGAGCTGACTGAGAAAGTTGGCATCCTTTTGTACACTTGGCCAGACATACTGGTCTGGCAAGTAAGGATCGTCCGTCTCTCAGCCATTATGCAGAGATGGTGTTGTCAGTTCCCTCAGCTTTGATGTTGGCGTGAGCTCTCCTGTCAAGCTGGACTGAGAACCATAACCAGATAATCATAAGAGACAATAAACCCCTTGTTCCCTTAAGCCATTTGATGGTCATTTATCAGCAACCATGCAGGCGAATTGCAACACCTAAGCACACAACCCTCTTCAAGTCCAGGAATGGGAATACCCCCAGATCCAGTGTCCTTCTTCCTTGCCCCATGCACCCTCAGTCAAATCCAATGTTCCTGCATGCCTCGCTGCAAGCAGAGCTGTGCCAGACAGATGGAGTAGCACAGAAGGACGGCCAGGCAGGTGAACATGGGCAGTCTGGACACAGCTGCCCAGTCTAACAGGGCAACTAGCTCAGTTCCAATTGCTGCTGTCTCTCTAGCTACTTTTGCTAGTTTTGTTTGGTTTGGGATTTTCTGTTTGTTTTGAGAAGGATCTGAGACAGAATCATCCAGGCTGACCCTGAACTCTCGGCAACCCTCCTGCCTCAGCCTCCCAAGTATGGGGGTTAGTTTGTTTCACTAGTTTTGATCTCTCTGTCTCGCTTTCTTTCTTTCTCTTTTGAAAAAATAGGTTCTTTAAAAAATAATTTTTTTTATGGAATGTTTCGTGAATCTGTGTGTCATTCTTGCTCAGAGGCCACGCAAATCCTCTCTATATGGTTCCAATTTTAGTATATGTGTTACTAAATTTTAAATTTAGTATATGTGCGAGCACTTAAAAATATCTTATTTGAGAAAAAGAGAAAGACTCAAAGGTCAGAGAGAGAGAGAGTACATGTATGCAGAGGACAACTGTTCTCTCCTTCCCTCATGTGCGCTTTCACAGTTTGAACTCAGGTCGCCAGATTTATGGGTAGATGTCTTACACTGACTTACCTTGCTAGCCTGAGCTTTGGCTTTTCTAGAGAAGTTATAAATCAAATCCTGTAAGAAAGCTTCTAATTTTTAAATGTCAATACATGATTTTTTTTTTCTTTTCATTGCAAAGACAACAAAACAGGCCTCTGGTTTTCAACCTAACAAATATCTAGGTAGACTAGAAAAATCTTGTGTTTTCCCACAACAGCAGCTTCTGCTAGTGTGGACCTGGGTTCAGTGAACTGCAGATGGAAAGATCTGGGGAGAAAAATGCACCTCTATGGAACATGCTGACATCTTTTTTCTTGCCATATTTTATAACAATATAGTACCACATCTTTTCGCATAGCACTTGTATCATTTGAAATATTGTGAGTAAACTACAGGTGACATACAAGAAAAAAAGGAGGAAAAAAGGGAGAGGCGATGAGATGGTTTAGTGGTAAGGCACACACTTAGCAAAGCAAATTCAGTCTCTGGAGACCACATGATGGAAGAAAAGAGCCGACATCCAAAAGTTGTCAGTTGGCTTCCATGTGTATCTTTCGAAAGAGTAGAGTTTAGAAAAGGTGGGGTGCTGGGAGACATCTCAGTGGGCAAAAGTGCTTCCTATTGCAAGCATTAAGACCTAAGTTCAAATCCTCAGAACTCACATAAAAGCAGGATATGCAGTTCAAGCCTCTGTAGTATTATGGGGAGATAAGAGGTAAAGATTGAAGATTCTACAGAAGCTTCAGCTGGTTTGACAAATGTAGCAAAAAGGGAGGGGAATGATGAAGAGATAGCTCAGGGGTTAAGCGGCTGCATCACAAGTAGAAGGACCTGAGTTCAGATCTTCACGTAAAAACACCAGACAGAAATGTAGTGGCCTGTACTTCTGACCTTAAAGGCACAGCCTGAGAAACCCCAGAGCAAAGCAATAAGGAGGTAGAGCAATTCAGGTTGATTCCTGAAGTCACCATTAGGCCTCCACGGGCTCACACAGTGCTCTTTGATATACACATACATACACACACACACAAACACACACACACACACACACACACACACACACACACACAAATTAACAAAGAGATCCTGTCTCAAAGGAGGAGGAAAGTGAGAGCTGCTCCCCAAGCCTGCCTGGCTGCTATATCTCCATATGAATACAGTGGCATGCTCATGCCTGCATCCACCTCTTCTCTCAACTTTTTTTCTTAAGGAGCAAAAAGATATTCAGGTATATGCAAATCTAATGCTATCTTCTGTAAAGACTTGGTCATCCTTGGACTTTATAGGATCCTGGAACCAAACTCCTGTGGATACAAGGGACAATTTTGGTTTCCATGAAACCCTTAAGAGGGGCCTTAAAAGGTGCTGTCAGAATCATAGACATCATAGACATGAGCAGGAGGGAGCCAGGTGATGGCGGGTTCACAGCCTCTTCCTTTATTCCCTGCCTCCAGGAGGGCGGGCCTGGCCCATCCATGCCACCTGCTGGGAGCCTGAAACAAAAGCCCTGTCACTCAGCTGCTGTGTTTTCCTTGCAACCAGAACTCCCAGGGCCCAGTTTACTGCCAAATTACCTGAGATAAACAAGTCATGCTAAGATCCTCTTCCCCTTCCCAAACCCAACCACAGGCTGGCAGCTCGAAATGCTCATTTATAACCTCCGCCATGCTCTAGCTCTCTCTTGGAAATGCTTATCCAGGCGTTTGCAGACTTAAATGGGAGCATGCTGGGCAGTGGCTGGGATTCCAGGCCAGGGGCTTAGCTGCTGTCCCTGACACTTGGTGCCTGGCCAGGGTCCCATTAGTCCAAATTCCGCTTAAGTCTATTATCAGGGACAGGAAAGTGCATGCAGGGGCTGGGGAGGTGGCTCCATCAGTGCTTGTCATTCAACCACAAGGACACAAGTTCCATCTCCAGTGCAATGCAAAAGTCAAGCGCATGCACGCACACATACACACATACACGCGAACACCTACAGAGAGAATAAAAATATAAAAATATAATATGCAAAGCACTTCGTACTTGTAGGAACCACTGATTTGAGGAGCTGGCCAAGTGCTAATGATCCTAGCTTCCAGATTTGTCAGTCTCCACCATCTCCTTCCAAGTTTCCTGGTTCTTTCTTCTGGCTACCTATCTCTACTCTTTTTTCCAAACTTTTTAATTATACTTATCGTGTATCCCACAGCACATGCTCTTGTGTTTGCAGATCAGAGCTCAACCTGATGGAATTGGTTCTCTCCTTCTACCACTTGGGTTCCAGGAAATCAAACTCAGGTCATCAAGCTTAGCAGCAATTGCCTTTAACCTGCTGAGCCATCTTTCTGGCACCCTTGCCTCTACTCTTAAATTTTTTGACCCAGGCTAGCCTCAAACTCAGTCTTCCTGGGCTCCCTGAATGCCAGTATTTGTGGACAGCTCTGGCCTCCACTCCTGCCCAGATTTCCCAGGAGTAGCCAATAAAAGCCTGGACTATCAGTCGGTGGTGGCGCACATGCCTGATGTGCTCATGGTCCTTGGATAAACCTTCAGCACAAGGGCCAAAAAACAGTGGTTACACATGAAAACAAACATGGATCCTTGCCAGACTGACCCTGTAACATTTCCTGTGTCGAGATCCAAGCCCTGCCCTAGCTGACTGGGCTCTGCCAGGCTGGGGCCGGGGACATCTCGGATCTGCCCCAGCTCACACACTTGCCACCTCCCCCATGTTGTTCCTGTTTCCTAGGGTCCCCATCTCTCTATTGGGGCCACCCATAATCTGGTTCTCCTCCAGGTTCCTGATGGATTAGTCTTTAGCTTAAGGAGCCCTCCTTCTGTCCGCTCATGCACTCCTACTCAGAGCACTTATCTGACCCTTTGCCTTGTAAAATGTGCCAGGGCTGGGTCTCTCCGCCACAGCTGCCTCCTGGCTTTGTGAGCACTCAGTTTCCCAACACGTCTCTTGGGCTGGAGTGAGCATCAGCAGACTGCGTTTCTAGGACACTGGGAAGGGGCATGATCATCTTTCATTAAGGTGCACTTTCCCGGCCCTTCCCTTGATCTTTCTGGGATGGGGAGAAGAAAATAAACCTGATTGCATCTGACACTCCCTTGGAGATCATTGGAAACTATTGATTTCTCTGCATCTGAAACAGCAGAGAGAAGTAAATGCCACACTCGTGGAAGCTTCTGTTGACAGCTGGCTTCGAAGGCTGAAAGGGACTTTGTCTAGTCTGTGTCTAGTCACACAAGGCCCTAAATCTACCCTCAGTTCACATCCCGCCCCGCCCCTGCTATAGCACAGCTTGCCACGGGAGACAAGTGAGAACTCTGCATTTGTGAAAATGTGGCTGTGTCAAAAGTGAAGTGAGTAGCAGTACCCCCAGAGGATCTGCCAGTCGCCTTGAAAACCATGGAAGAGTTGAGCTCCAATGGAATCCTAAGGGGAAAGAGACCGACGGGGTCTTCTGATGTAGCCCTGCTAGCCTAGAAATCACAATCCTGCTCAGCCTTCCAAACTGCTGAGATTACACGTGTGTGCCACCATGCCCATCTCAGATAGCTGACTGACTTTACCCAGCTCTTGTTGAGTGTCATGTGCCCCATGAGGGGCTTTAGATGAATTCATGGGATTTTCAAACCCCAGCAGAATGGGCCCTGTGTCAATCTCTGCAGCTCAGAGGGTGGGCAAAGCAGGGTGGAGGAGCTGATTTAAAGTCAGAACTTGCACGTGCCCCCACCAGTCCTACTTCCTCCTCTGTGGAATTAGTAGGTGGGACGGGGAAGGGCTTTCAAGACTTCCTTCCTCAGGCTTAAAACGAAGCCTCTGTCTCGAAGGAGGCAAGAGGTGCAGTTTCATGCTTCAGGAAACGTGAGGACAGCAGGGGAGGGAGCTGCAGGGGAGGGGCTGGAACAGAAGTGAGGACTGTGTCTCCATCATGGGCTGCCCATCAGCAGACACTCAGCTCCGAGTCTTACACTTCCAAATCACTCAGAGTGGATGGAATTCAGCCCATAGATGTTTGTCTAGTCTCCATAATGTTTTTTCCAAGTTTTTTTTTCCTCAACTAACACTTAAGCTTGGGAGATTTCACATCTTAAATCCCCAAGCTCTGGATTCTTGTGAAAAAATGGAGAGTTCTATACTCCTTCCTGGCAGTGCTGTCAGGAACAGAGGACAGCAACAGATGGCACTGCCCCCTTGCTCCCTCCCCCACCTTTCTCAGTTGTCTCCTGGCTGACCGCTGAGATCAAGTCCAAAGTCTGGGAGGTGGGTCTCTACAGCAGAGTAAAGCAATGGCTCTTGTATCCACAAGTGAGAATCATCATCCTCCTCAACAAGGCCATCACAGAAGCTCTCGCTGTGTGCCAGGCCCTGATCCTCCAATATTAGCCCTCCCCCAATTCCTACAACTGCCCTAGGAGATACAATATTTCTTTTCCTTGCTGGAGGGGGGGAGCGGTGTGCTACTGCTTTGGGTTTTTTTGTTTGTTTTTAGACAGGATCTCACGCAGCCCAGTCTGGCCTTGAACTTCTAATCCTCCTGAATCTACAACCTAAGCGATAGAATTACAGATGTGCACAGCAGGCCAGACTTGTTTTTGTTTGCTTGTTTGTCCCTTTGCTGAGACAGATCTGTCTTGCTCAGGCCTCAGGCTGGGATTATTGTATTTATAGATGCGGGAGGTCACTTGCATTGAGAAATTAGGAGACAACAGGTTTCTTTCGGAAAACAAAGCCGACCTGAGTACTCAAAGCACACTGGTGTCCTAAGGCTCTGAGGCAGCTTAGTGTGGCTGAGGCCACAAGCTGTATTATCTGGCCCTACAGACCTCAACATGTGGGATCTCTACATAGGTTCTTCAGAGTGCTGGGACAGTCTAAGATACTCAAAACAGAATGCTAGAGTAGATTCCTCAAGGCCCTTCCTTCTAACCTTCTGTGACCTTCAATGGCTTCATAAACTGTATCTAGTTTGTGACTTTTGTTTTCTGTGGTAAGAAAATAAGCAGGTACACTGCAATGTCCGTCATTCAGGGGTGGTCAAGGTGACAGTGGGCTCCAAGCAAGACATGAGCTAGAACGTCCCTAGGTTGGGAAATGTGGAAACAGGGAGGCTAAGTGATGAGCAGGGCAGAGGCTATGGACTAACATCAAGGGAGCCTGATCGGGGTACAGCATCAGGTCTGCTCTGAATTTATCCCCAGGCCAGTGTCCAGAGAAACCAAACCTGACCATTTCAGGAAAAGAAGTGGCCAAGGTCCACAGAGGCTCCGTCTGGCTCTGTTTGCTTCATGAAGATTGGCCAGAAATTCTCCAGGAGAAAAACAAGCTAATCTCTTCCTGGTTACAATGTCAACTCAGCAAACTGTGCGTGCCAGGCCCTGGGCAGGCAAAGGTGGGTCTCCACCTCCACAAAGAGAAAAGCCCAGCCTTGCCTTGGACCTGTGTGCCAGCTCCTGCCACAGGAGGAGGCAATTCTGCAGGCCAGGGCCTGTCACAGTGGCGGCCAGGTTACGTGACTTGACAAAGAGCTGGAAAGGAGCATGGTATGTCCATGGGAGGACAGCTGCTGCCGGTGGTTTGGGCAGGGTGGTTCTTGTAAACTGGGGCTGCGAGCCAGCAGAGCTGACACCATCAAGCCACCAGCATGTGACTAGGGTCAAGGGGTGGCTGGTGCTCAGAGGATCGGGCCTGGGTGACAAGACAGGTCCAGAGCAGCCAAAGGCCCTTGTTTATCAAGGCACTGAGAAGTTCTGATGTTTATGTGAAATCACAACTCTGTATATAGGCAAACACATCTTATGAACCCAACAGACCCAATGTAAATCTTATGAACCCAAAAGACGCAGTGTAAAACCCCTGAACAGGATAGCAGATGAGCGAGAGTGTCAACATGAAGGTGAGGGCTAAGGGGCTGCTTCCCCAAGAAATTCTCTAACAAAAGGTGGTGATACATCCTTGGGGAGCCGTCACCGCTCCAAGGGGCAGGCTTTCCTAGCTTTGACTTCTGAGAGAGGAGCTCATCATGTAGCCCAGGCTGGCCTGGAACTTCAGACTCTCCTACTTCAGTCCTGCATGTGCTGTGGCTTGGAGTCATAGTTTCTTATTTTTGAATACTCAGGAAAACCCCAATCCCCTCCTTCTAAGCAACAGTACCATGCTTCATGGGCTCTCTTACTTAGAACTTGCCAGATTGTGACCCCAGAAGGTAGTTGAGCCTGATTTGGAGCATGTTCTCCTTTGAACGGGTCTTTGAAGGAGCTCCTCTTGTCCAGCCTAGCGGGCAGGTTGAGATGGCCTGTGGGGGCTCTCCACAGTCTGTGGCCCACCTGGCTGAGCCAGCTCTTCTGTTAAAATGAGAGCAATTCCAGCAGTGTATTGAGTTATCTCGGGAACAAAACCTGATCTTCGGTGGCAGCAGTTGGTACAATGACTCTAAACTGGCCCAGACCATAAGTATTTTTGGCCTTGTGTGCCACATGCTGTCTGCCACAACCAGTTGACTCTGCTACTGCAGTGTGAAAGCAACTGTCTGCAATATGGGTGGGTATGGGCACAGCTATGTTTCAATTAAACTATTTACAAAAGCAGATGAGGATCCAGAATGCTTTGGAGAAGGGGAAGCCACAGAGCGACTCCCAGGCTAGACTGTGGTTACCTGGCTGGCTAGCTTGTCATGAGTCTATGAGACTATCTTCCCTTTCTCTGTATAGTGCGTACCACACAGTATGGCCTCCAACACAGTACACAGGGATCTTCAAAATGCCTGAGTTAATGGTGTCCAGGGCTCAGATGGGACAGAGACATGAGAAGGGCATAAGGAAATCCTAGAAAGGACATCCCCTCTAAGCTGTGGCTGCAGGGTGACAGAGCTGCCCCATACAGACTTCTAAGCCCCTGTTAATAGTCTTTCTTGAGGTTTTCAAGGAAACAACCCCATCAGGTATTCGTGAAAATTGTCAACTTTGCCATGTCACCACCTTTAAAACACCATGGGCCAAGTGAATGTCCAGGTGGTCTCCCTCCACTAGGCAGTTATTGCCTCTGGAATGAAGTGTTCATCTTTTACATCCTCTGCGACATCTCATGTGTGTATGTGCATGCATGTACATACATGTGTACATGCATACATATTCATGTTGAAGCCAGAAGACAACCTTGGATGTCTTTCTTCGGATGCCATCCATTTTTTTTGACTACCAGTTCTTTCGCTGGCCAGCAAGCCCCAGGGATTCCTCTGCCTTTGTCTCCTCTGGGATGACAGACCTGCCACCCCATGCCTGGCTTTCACCATGGGTTCTGGGGATCAGATTCTGGTCCTCATACTTGCAAGGTGAACACTTTACCAACAGAGCCATCTTCTCAGTCCTGCTACATCTCCTTTTGATTTTAAATTTTAAAACGAAATCTTTTTCAATTGCCTTTACAGAAAAGGTTTTTATTTCTTTACTTACTGTTGTGCTAGGATGGAATTCTGAGTCCAGCACATTCTAAGCAAGTGTTCTATCAATAAAAAGTATCCACTGACCCAGAAAGAAAAAAAAAATGATGGAAGGAACAGTGAAGCCAGGAGTCAGTGGAGCACTCCTATAATCACTCTCCCAGCACTTAGGGAATGGAGAAGGGTCAGGAGTCCAAGACTATCCTCAGCTACATAGCAAGTTCAAGGCCAGTCTGGGCTATATGAGACACTACCTCAAAAAAAAAATTAGAGGGGCTGGAGAGGTGGCTCAGGGGTTAAGCCTCTGTCTTGCAGGCAGAAAGTCCTGAGTTCGGATCCTAGACCCCACGTATAGACCTGGGCGGAAGTGGGGGTGGCCTGCGTTTCTGGTCCTCGTAGGGCGGAGCCTGTGAATCCTGGGGCAGAGTAAATAAGGAGGAGGTGGAGGCGTCCATGGTGGTTCCCGAATTCGCCCGTGGTTCTACACACACACACACACACACACACACACACAATTGAATAAATAATAAAAAAATATTTAAAAAATTAGAAAATTGTATAGTGGTTTTCACATATCCCCTGGAGTTTGATTTTATTTATTTTGCCATCTCTGGATCCCAATGCACAAACACACTGACATGCTGCTGACTCACTGCCTCATGCCACAGGGAAAAACAAGCAGCACGCTGGAGTGGGGGCAGAGGGGGGAGATGGATGATGAGGTCGGGAAAGGACAAGCTCAGTGAAAAGAGGAAGCAAAGAAGACGGCAGACACATGGTGTGTGCACACATCTGCTCTGCAGCTGAATACTTCTTTTCCTGTTTCTTCATCTGTCATGTGTGTACATGCGTGGAGACTGTGTATGTGTGTGTGTGTTCTCACGTGTATATGGCAGGGACAGGTGGAAGGCTAAGGTCCAGGTCAGCAATCTTCCTTAACTGTTCTTCTGCCTTATTCTTTCTGAGACGATCAAACCCCGAGCTCACCCATAGGACTAGTCTGACTGTCAGCTTTATCTGGAGATTCCCAGTTTCTGTCCTCTAAGACTGAAATTATAGGCAGGTCACCACACCCACCTGGCATTTTATGTGAGATCTAGGGAACTGAACTCTGGTCCTTCGCTTTCACAGCAAGCACTTCAACTGCTGAGTTGAAGCCTGAATGCTTCTTTTCTTGCGATGTTTTCAATTTCCTTCCAGCTCACTTGGAGCCAAGGTGGTCACCACACAAGGCAGAACCCAGTAGCCCATGGTGGTGACAGCAGGGCGCTGTACAGAACCACAGCTTCGGCCACCACCTGCTTCTCAGTTTGGGATCATTGGGACGAGCCCAGCTACGTTTCATCCTGGCATTATTAATTCTATGAGAAACTTTGCTGAACAAACGATCAGTAGAAACAGGGGAGATGTTGAATGTTTGCTCCGGGGCAGTGAAAGCAAATGAACTGCTCTAAATCCCTTCTAACAACTGGGATGGGCTGAACTTTTCTCTAATTACTATGTCCCTGAAAGACTGAGCAGGATTTTCCCCCATCACATCTCACTAGAGAAAATTTGACTTTAACATAAAGGTGAACAACTTTAGAGGCAGAGGATGCTCACACGGCCAACCCCCTTGGTGGATGCAGAAAGTGTCAAACACTGGGTTTTCTTCTAAACAAACAGTGAGCTAATTACAAAGATTATCATCCACTCAATATCGTCATCAGATGTGGCTTCCAGGGGGCTAGGGAAATGGCACAGAGGGCAAAGAGCTTGCTTGTGCATATGCCTGTATCCCCAGTGCACGGGGATCAGAATAGAGGCAGGCGGATTCCTGGAACTTGCTGGTCAACCCATCTAGTCAAACTGAGATCCAGGTTCAGTAAGAGAGCCTGTCTCGACTATAAAATAGAAAGCACAGAAAAGGGGGAGGGAAGAGAAAGGGGGAGAAGAGGGGAGGGGAGTAGGGTGGAGGATAGGATAGAACTTTCATCTTGCAGGAGCAGTTTGGAAGAAGTCTGTCGGTGTACACCACTAATGCTAGAAATAGTTTTTTCTTCCTTTCTTTTCAAGACAGGGCTGGCTTCAAAATCACAATCCTGTCTCAGCCTCCCCAGTGTTAGGATTCCAGCATGTACCACCAAGCCTGACCTAGAAATATTTTGTGTGTTGTTGTCTCACTGAACCGAGAAATCAAGGCAGGCTTCACCCTCACCCCTGTTTTACTAACAGGAGAATAGAGGTTCAGAGAGGACAAGTATGTGGATTACATTCAAGTCCAGGACTATTTGGCCTCAGAAATATAGACGCGTTACATACACATCCTGCATCACACACATGTGGGACCCACCACAAAAGAGCAGACATGCTGATGTGCAGAATAAATCCAACTACTTACTGTCCAGAATGGAGAACTGCATTAAGCATTTAAACTTACGAGCGTTTAGGAAACAAATATCTTTGAAATAAGACCAGGAATGGTTTCTTCAGTTGGCTAGAGTCATGGTATAATAAAATGTAGCGTACTTCAACCAATAGACGCATACCTACAAAAGCCGGGTATAAATCAGGGGACCAGGAGATGGCACTGCTAGTCAAGTGTTTGCCTCAGAAGCAGAAGGACCTGAGTTTGAATCTTCAGATCTCATTGAAATGCTGGGCCGATATGCGGGAGGCTGCAATTGCAGCATTTCAAGATGGAGCCTGGGAAACCCCAGAGCAAAGCAATAGGAAGGCTGAGCAATCCAGGCACACTCAAGTACTCTCTTGTACACACACACACACACACACACACACACACACACACACACACAAATAATAATAAAGAGGCAGCAATTAAGGTATATATCCAACATCGACCTCTGGCCTCTACACATAAGTGTACACATACAAATATGTACACACATATACCATGCACATGAATTACTATAAATTAGTTTTTAAAACTAGAATAGAAAATAGGATTCTTTGAAGACTGAAATCTAATCTCAGGGCAAATACTTTCTTGGAATAAATGATTCCTTTTACAGGCAATCTGAAAATGAACAGATTCCTTCCTGGGGCTAGGACAACACTGTAAGTGTAAGGATGGTAAATACCTAGGATTTGCCAAACCAGCTTCTTTTTTTTAAATTTTTTTATTATTATTTATTCAATTGTGCATGTATGGTGTGTGCGTGTGTGCATGTATGTGTGTGTGTGTAGAACCACTGACAAATTCAGGAACCGCTAGGGACCGCCTCTACCTCCTCCTTGTTTACTCTTACTCTGCCCGGGGATTCACAGGCTCCGCCCTACCAGGACCAGAAACGCAGGCTTCTGCCTAGTATCTATACGTGGGGTCTAGGATCTGAACTCAGGATCTTCCGCACAAGGCAGAGGCTTAACCCCTGAGCCACCTCTCCAGCCCCCAAACCAGCTTCTTAAAAGTGACCTGTAGCAATGTTTCTCAAAATGTGTTCCACAAATCCTGGAGCGAGGAGGGCCTACAAGTTAAAACTCTTCTCACTATAATTCTAAGACTCAGACTGTAGTGACTTGTTCAATGATGAGGGGAAACAGACAGACAATACTGCTCTAAGCCTGAATCAGGGTCATGGTGTCATATTCTTGACTATCATACCCTCAAAAGAAAACAAGCAAACACACACAAAGTCATTTTCACTTAAGAATGTCCTGATATGGCTGGAGATATGACTCAGCAATTAAGGAGTTGCCAGAAAGCAAAAAGAGTAGAGTTCAGATTCCACATCAAATATTGAATGTGAGTGGCAACCTCTAAAATTCCACCTCAGAAGGTGGAGACTGGGAATCTCCAGAGCCAGCTGGCTAACCAGACAAGCTCTGTCTGTGGGTTTTGGATTTGGAGACCCAGTCTCAAAAGAATAAAGTAGAAGAATGATGGAGGATGATTTCCGCGATTAATGGACCTCCACATGTATGCACCTGCACATAGTGTATACTTACACACAAGCAAGCATACATACACACATCACACATATATGCAAATGGAGGAAAAAGAATGTTGTGAAAGAACTGAGGAGGTATCTCAGCAGGTAGTACTTGCTGTGCAAGCAAAAGGACTGGAGTTCCAATCTTCCATGTCAAAGTTAGGAATAGCTGCACGTGTGTCTACAACCCCAGTCCTCGGGGTTGGAGACAGAAGGGTCTCTGGGGCTTGTTGGCTAGCCAGTCCTGTCAAAACAATAAGCTCCAGATTAAGTTGGAGACCCTGTTTGAAAAAATAGGGTGGAGTGTGATAGAAGATACCTAAAGTCAACCTTGGGTCTACACACACACACACACACACACACACACACACACAAAACATTAAAAAATTAAAAACATTAAAAAAATGCCCTGGTTAAAACATCAATATTATTTTTTAAAAAAATCTCAACCCACAAGAATGTATCATTTTAATATTTTATGTGGGGAAAAAATACAAAGTGTAGATCAAGTACTTCTGCTATGAGCCAAGAACAATGGTTAAGCTCAGAAAGCACTGGTGAAGGGTATTTTGCTGGAAAGATCATTTTCACTCGAATGAACAACAGATAAATTACGGTTCTTCCAACTTGTGTATCTGGCAGATACTTTTTTTCAAATATAAATGAAGTGAGCCTGTCGCTTCAGGGAGACAACTGACAGTATCTGTTGCCAATGACAAAAATTCAAGCTTTCACATAAAAACAAGTGTAAAACGTGTCTTCATTGCTTTGAGCTTAACAGCTTCCCAATATTTAATATCTGTTTTTCAAATCAGGAGAACATGCTCATAGTTTGTTTCTGACTTTTTTTTTAACCTTTCCTACTCTCTGAGACAGCATCTTCCTCTGTAGCTCATGCTGTTGTGGAACTCACTATGCAGCCAGAACTGGTCTCAAACCAGTAATTCTCCTGCCTCAGTTGCCTGAGTACAGGAACTACAGGCATGAACACCACATGCAGTTCAAAATTCAGTTGCGTTGACTAGGTCATTTCCAATATCAACATTTAGAGGATTTGTATAAGTTTTTGAACCACTGCCTTTTAAATGACCATTAGCTGATGTTAGATCATATGGTGAAAGTAGTCAAAGGGCAAAAAGAACCAATGGAGTAGAGTTCAAAGATCACTAATTAGTTTCAGATACTGCAATGTGAGTGATCTTTAGAAACTCACTTGCTGAGTTTGGATGGACTATCAGAGTATCTACAGTTACCTGAAAAGATAACTAAAATATTCATTTTCCAATCCAATTATATACCTGTGTGAAGTTGGGTACTCCATCAGCCCAAATACCATTACTGTGATTATTAAAGAGTTTGGAAGCTGTTGTAGAACAACAGCTTGTAGCTTGTAGCTCTTTGAGACAAGGTCTCACTATGTAGCTTAGGTTGGCCCTCAACTTGCTGTGAAACTCAAGCTGTCATAATCCTACCTCAGCGGCTCCAGCGCTAGGATAACAGACAGGAACCCTCCAGCACAATTGGTTTAGCTGTCTTCTATTAAGCCAGACGTGGAGGAGATTTGAGAAGAAGGAAAATAGTGCTTCTCGGAAGAATGAAGTAGGAGGACCACCAAATTCAAGACTTGCTTCAGCTACAGAGGTTATGGCCTGTCTGAGCAAGTTAGTGAGACTTTGTCTCAAGACAAAAAAAAAAAAAAAAAACCAAAACAGAATACAGTTCAGTGGTCAAGCACTTGCCCAGCATGAGTTAGGTCCTGACTGAGTTCAATTCATAACACTGGAAAAGTAGAGGAAGGAGGAAGAAAAGGAGGGGATGACGGGGGAAAAAAAGAGAAAATCACGCCCTTCCTACTAATTTTGGGGGGAAGATGGAAATTTTCAAAAATATTTATGTTCAGAAGTAGGGGTTTACTGATATTTTTAAGTGAATCAATGTTTTAAATTGTTATGGTTCTTACACGGTAATTACCACTAATGACACATAAGGCAAGCTCTTTTAAGGAAAGAACATAAAGGTGTCCAAGGTCTGCAAAGTCTTGCTCTATAGCTATACCACACGGACCATGGTAAGGTGGTAAGACTTTCTGGTACCTTTGAAGTGCAACAGACAAAGATATCTTTCAAGCATGCAGATGCTCACTGCAAACATTTTTCATGGCATCCAATGGATATCAAAAGAATGCAAATTCCCGAGAAAGAAAAGGACAATAGTGTAATCAGACAACAAGATCTGGATGCTGGCACAGACCTCAGCAGCTTTTCTAGACATCAGGCTTCCTATCTAAAAAGCAAGTTGCTTCCCAATACCTTGATTCTAATCAGGCTGCCTTTGGCTTTGAGGCTGATTGGGGGCTCTGATATTTTGAGAAGAGCCGCCATGGATATAATTGGCTAGAGGTGAGCCCGCAGCTTCCCTTTCAGATAGGAAAACCCGGTTTTCAATCCCAGTACACACATGCATGGGCACGCTCTGGAATGAAAAGCCTCTGGCAACTTTCTCAAACTCCCAGGATACAGCTCTAAGCGACAGTAACAGTGCCAGCTCCGCTATGTGACGCCGGGCAAGCAAGTTGCTTCCCTTCTCTCAACCTCAGTTTCCCCATCTGTCTGATGAACAACACCACCTGGTCTGACAATGCTTGCAAGAAGTCCTGGTACCGAACAAGGCTGTGAACGTACGCTACCGCCACCGACGCCGAAGTAACTCTAAAGTGAACCCCAAGTGATCTCCCTGCGCTCCCCAAGCCTACCCGCTTTTCCCAGGGGCACGCTTGCCTCCAGCCAAGCCCTGGTCCCCAGTGCCACAAGCTAGAACACCCACGATCATCCCGCAGACCACCGTGCACCCCCTTCCTAGGTCTCGGCCAGGACCGGGGTCTTCTGGGAACCCCCAGCCTCTCAGTGGCCAAGGCTCCCGGCACCCCCGGCCTCTCCTCGCTTCCCCAGGCCCACTACCCTCACACTGCAGGCTGTCTTGGGTCAGCGGCCCGGCACCGAGCCCCGAGGCAGACTCCGAGAGACGGGAGATCCGCCGCCCGCCCTCCCGGCAGGGCCCACCGACACTAACCGTCCATCCCTACAGGCGGTGGTTCCGGGTGCTCCAGCCGGAAGTGGCCCTCACACTGTTTGCAGTTCCCCTGGTTACTGCGAGGCTCCGGACCAATGGCGGTGGAGCTCCGCGGCCTGGGCCCGCCCCCGACGGCCGTGACGCCATGATTGCGCGCTGGAACTCCTCCTCCGCTCGCTGTGTTCGCCCCGCCCTCCCCGGGGCCGCGGGTCTCCCTGCGCAGGCGCACTGGGCCGAAGCGCTTGGCGGCGGGGTTGCGCAGGCGCCCGGGGCGCTGCTCCTCGGCGAAGCAGCCATGGACGCGCTCGAGTCGTTGTTGGACGAGGTGGCCCTGGAGGGGCTGGATGGCTTGTGTCTGCCCGCGCTGTGGAGCCGCCTGGAGTCGCGGTCGCCTCCCTTCCCGCTGCCGCTGGACCCCTTCACGCAGGAGTTCCTGTGGCGGGCCCTGGCCACACACCCGGGCATCAGCTTCTACGAGGAGCCTCGCGAGCGACCCGACCTCCAGCTCCAGGACCGGTCAGCCTCCGGGCCGCGGGCGGGGGGCGCCGGGGAGGGGGAGTAGAGCGCAGGTCCTCCCGGGGCTGCGGGGCGCTGGGGAGCGCTGCGGCGCGCAGGCCATCGCGGGGTCCTCCGCGGTCGGGCCGGGCCCGGGAGGGATGCCGTGGGGGAGGGTCATGGGCAGGAGCCCCATTGTGTCCCGGCGTAGCGAGGGCTTCGGTCCCTGAAGCTGGACGTCAGCAGAAAGGTGGCTCGAGACCGGACGCAGGCGAGGTCCACGAACCTTGACAGAGCGTTTATTTAGTTCAAGCAAGAAAGTTACGGCAACTGGAGACCCACACGGCTCCTAACCTAGCAATAAACCAACAACTGAGGTGTGTTGAGCGGTTCTCACCAGCTTTATTCCTAAAACCCTGTTCTGGGAACCAGTGGGTTCACTTGATCTTCACAGCGACCCTGTGAGCTTAGGTGCTGTTATCTTCCCGTTTCACAGGGAAAGCAACTGAGCCACAGAAAAAGGTTGAGTAACTTGTCCAGGGTCCTGGGAGTACCAAGTGCCTTTCTCTGTCCTCTTATCGTGTTCTTTCCCATCTCTTCTTTCCCTCCCTCTGGCCTTTCTTGTCGTGTTTCCATTCTTTCTTTCTCTTTGTCTTTCCGTCGAGTGTCACGTACTGTAGACAAGAGCCAACCACTGAAAACATCCCTACATCCCCACCACACACACTCTCTCCCCCCCAGGTTTTAAGAAAGGTTAGGCTGTGCAACACCCCCCCCCCACTCCCACCTCTGGGTCTGGCCTCAGATTCTATTTGTGCATCCTTAGCACTTGAATCTTAGGTGTAGCTCCACCACGCCCAGCAAGTCTGTATTCTTAGGCCATATTGTGAAGGTCAACTGATGTTAATGACACACCAAAGACTTAAGGTAGAGTTTGGGTGGCCAGTTGGCAAAGAGTGCTCTGAACAAACCATAGCAAGTGTGAGACTGTAATGAAAGTCAGCTAAGTTTGTCTGAAGGAGAAGGAAGAATAATAGTCACCATTTACATGTACTGTGAGCTGGGACTGTGCTCGGATGCTTACATCCTGCAAGATGCTGTCTTTTCACAAATCTTGAGGAAGTGGGCATGATTGCACCCTGTTTTTCTGAAAAGGAAATCAAAAGCTGTTGCAGTTATCCTGCATGTTGCCGATCAAGTCATGACAAAACAGCTTAAGGGAACAAGGGACTTTATTTTGGTTTACAATTCCTGGTGATAGTTCCTCAATCAGCATGGCAGGAAAGTCCATGCCAACATCAGGGATCGTATCCATACATTTACAGAACTGCTGAGAGAGGGACAATCCCTACTTGCCAAGTATATCAAAGGATGCCAACTTCTCCATCTAGCTCCTTCTATTTTCTTCACTTGCCCAGGGACTAAACCCACCTACTGTCTTTCCTATTATTAAACAATTTTCTGCAGGTCCTGTAGGGGCGTATCTGCTTTCAGTTTTTTACAAATGTGCCCAGAGCTTGAACCCTCAACTGTCTAGTTGACACTTCTGTCTAATTATGACAAAAGCACAGAGGGGTTTAAGCAACTTGCCTAAGGTTATCAATAACAAGATTAGATTTCAGAACTTGAATCCAAGAAACCTGGATCCAGAATCCACTCTGCATTTATGCGTGAGAGACTCCTGACTTTTTAATCCACTTCAAAAGTCTGCCTTTGATGACAGAGAAGTCATTGAAGGGAGAATCAGACTAGGGCCAGAGCAAAATATTTGTAGTGGTTTTGGCCTTAACCAGGAGGAACCAGTTTATCATGATGGGGATGGGAATGAAGAGAAGATGGGATCCAGACATATTAGGTAGACAGGCGTGGTGGCATACAACTGGAAGTCCCAGCACCTGGAGGCTGAGGTAGACGGGGTCTCACGCTGAGAACCCATGCAAACAAGTAACAGACGTATGAGGCAGGACCGTAAAAGGACTTGGTGACTGACCTGTAGAGTGAGGGGAGAGATAGGAATCTAGTTGGCCTCTTGTTGAGCACCTGAAGGGACACTAAAGACCAGTGTGTGGGGGTGAGCCGGGGGGGGGGGGGGGAGGTGTTAGAAGTACTTTTGAGATTCCTTTGGGGAGAAAAGGTTCTATTTAGCAAATCCCTGGCATCTTAAGAGGGAAAGCAGCCGGAGGGAGGGGGACTGGGCTATTCCCCTGTGAGTCATCAGATGCACTTGGTAATTAAGGCTGTTGGCCTGCATCATCCGAAGGAGAGAGTTGTGTGGTGGTTGGAGTCCTTCAGAAGCCACCCCAAGCTGCACTGACATTCCTGGACTGGATGGAAGGGGAAGTGTTTTTAAGAAAGTGTAGCTGGAGAGGGAAGGGACCATCAGGCCACAGTGTCTTGGAAGTGGGGGAACCACTAGCAGAGAACAGGGAGTTACGTAGCAAGGTCACAGCAAGGATAAGGGAGAAAAACTCTAAAAACCTTTATTAACCTCCACCAGAGGAGAGCAGGGAGGTAAGCCAGGTTCCAAAGGCAAAGAATCCCTTAGCCGGCATAAAGAAAAGCTCAGCAGAGGTTGCCTGCTGATAAGGAGCAGCTGGGAGAGGGTGCTGCCAGGAACACCTGATCTCAGAATTTGAGGTGTTTGGATAGACAACTGAAGATGGTGAATTGGCAGAGGAAAACAACATGGACTGGGGCACCAGTGGTTGTGGCTTGCCCAGCACGGGCAAGGCCTTAGATTCCATCCCAGTACCATAAAACAGAAACACCAGACAACACAGAGATGAGAACTGTGCACTCACATGCACAGTAATCAAAACCATAGAGACGATGTGGCGGCCAGATGACTAGAGGAGCGCCAGGTGCCCAGGGGACAGCTTTGACTCACTCAGGCCAAGCTGGTGGTCCGACACTATTCTGCATTCGCAAGGAAACAAAGGTCTCTAGCAGTAAGGTGGGTTGACAAGCCTAGGAGGGATCTAGGAAAGCTAGAACCTGGGCGGGGGATATATCTCCGTTGGCAGAGTGCTTGCCTAGCACACATGAAATTATGTTTTGATCCCCAGGATCCCATAAAGTGGGGGTGATGGTGCTAGCTGCTCTGTAGTCCACTGTGCTCTGGAGGTAGGAGGATCAGGAACTCAAGGTCATTCTTGGCTACATATCAAGTTCAAGCTTGCCTGAGATACATGAGACCCTGTCTCAAAACAAAACAAAACAAAAAACAAGAACCTGCTTGTCGAGACTGACTGCAGTCCGTCCAGGGCTGGTGGTGCCAGCCTGTAATCCCAGCCCTCAGGAAGCCGGAGCGGAAGGATAAGAAACTCAAGGCCGGCCCAGTCTGCAAAATGAGACTGTCCCACTGTCTTGAAAACCAAACCAAACCAAAAAAAAAAAAAAAAAAAAAACATAAACAGAATGACTGTCTGCATTTGTGGGGCAGGAAGGCCAGGCAACCTCGCACCTTCCCTCTAGTCTTTGCTGGGGTTTGGCACAGCATAGGAGATGGACACTATTCCTGAGGCTGAGTAGGGGTTTTATATATGTGCTTTTCTCCTCCCTCCTCCCTGCACTCCCCAGATATGAAGAAATTGATTTGGAAACTGGAATTTTGGAGTCCCGGAGGGACCCGGTAACCTTGGAAGATGTCTACCCCATTCATATGATCTTGGAGAATAAAGACGGCATCCAGGGCTCGTGCCGGTACTTTAAGGAGAGGAAGGACATCACCAGTAGCATCCGGACCAAGAGTTTGCAGCCTCTCTGTACGATGGTGGAAGCCTTCAACAGGTAACTGACCAGCACCCTCAAAAGCTCCCCAGAATCTCAGGTGTTGCAGTGCCAGAGGTTCGGCTCAAGTGCTGGCTGTGGTCTGCTGCCTCGGCTTTTCAGAGGTCCTAAGCCTGTACCGTGAGCATCACTCCTCCGCAGGCTGGCTGAATTCAGGGGGCAGGCGGACAGCCCGCGTTGACATGGTACCTTCTGCTCCCTGTTCTAGCTGGGCCCTTCTCTTTGAGTTTTCTGGCAGTGTCCCATTCTCCTCCGGTGACCAGTGCAAACGCATCACGCCTCCCTTCCCGCCTTGCAGGGCAAGGAGAAGCTTTCAGTGCGAATTCTCCACCCCCTGCTTTCTCCATGTGGATATTCATCCATAGGCCCTTCCCTCTTCCTCTGAGATGGTGATTTGATAGCCCTGCCTGAGACTGTTCTGGATGCTTTTTTCTCCTTCTCCCTTGATCCCATCTCTACGTGATCATCTTTCTCTGGGGTTTTCGTTTTTTGCCTGTGTGCTGGGGCTTTTGCAGCCACTGACATGGCGCACCCACCTGACAGCGGACTCTTCTCTCATGTCCTCTGTCCTGTGGCAGGCACGCTTCTTGAGAGCGAAGAGTTGTGTTCTCTGCTTCTGCCTTTCCCCTCCCTTTCACTCCACTATCTGACTTTATTCCTTCACTGTTTCTGTGTCCCCAGGATCTTGACTAACAAACCCTAACCTTCTAACTAGATGCTTCTCTCCCAGTGCCACGGGGCATATCACTAACCTACTGACGTCACCCAAATCTGCTTCTCTTCCTTTTCTCTTCCCTCTTGTCCCTGTGTTCTGGTCAGAGGCATCTCGGTTCACCAGGCCACGAGCCATCGACCTCAGCCTATTCAGTTGTCTACCATGTTACTGACTTGGCCTTTGAAGTTTGTCTCTGATGAACTCAACAGTCTCCTTCTTCCCTTTTGGTGTGGCCAGTCCTGGCCTCCTTTGGAAGTTACGACTAACGTGGACGGACATGTGAGGAGTGGATGGTACCCCTGTCACATCCAGGTTTTAAAGCTGGCTGCATTCACCCCCAGACAAGCTTTACTTGCCTGGATTGTTTTACATTTTCTTTCATTACTAACTTTTAGAAACATGCATTTCCAGCTTCCCCTGAAAAATCCAAGATTCAGTCTCACAGAGGCCGAGTCCCTTAAGGCACTGCAGTCCCCTCCAGGGGGCCAAGTACACTCTGCCCAGCTCTGCATGCCTGAATTTTCTCTCATGCTTGCCACCTATCCTGTGGCTGTGGCCCAGAGGCTCCTGGCGACCCTGCCTCTGCCCACCCAGCTCTTACCTCGCTGTTGTCAGCTTCCCATGTTCCTGAGCTGCAGGAACCTGCCAGGCGCCTTTGTTTCTGAGGGAAATGCATTTGCTGTGCTTTCTGCTCAACGTTCTACCCACAGCCGCCCTCCATACCAGTCCCTCCTCACTTCAGCCTGATTCCTCGTCAAGTCTTCTGGGCATCATCGTATTCCTCTGCCATGTCCCGGAGAGGGCAGAGTGGCACAGTGAACACATAGACCACTTAGGTACCAGCGACTCAGTCACCCGCGTGAAGACCATTGTTGTTAAAGCTGGCAGGAGCTGCTGCTGAATGATGCTGACGTAGTTTGGAGTGTTCATCAATGGCAGTCTTTTCTGTAGGGAGGAGCTCTGTTCATTGAGCTTACTGCTGTGTCCCCAGGGGCTTGAACGTGCCGGGTGCACTTGGTGCCATGCTGACTGCTGGGTTTGAAGTCAGAAATCTGTCAGAACTTCCCACCAGGCATTGAGACCATGTCAACCTCAGGACAAGTATCTTCCTTTGGCTGTGCAGCTGCTGTCCAGCCATGCTTTTCTTGTTACCTCCTTGCTGGCTGCTGGGCAGCATCAAGCCATGGTCATGATGCTCATCACTGCTTCCTTACTAGGGGCTAAGCGGGCCACACCAAGTATGGCATCTTTGCAGTTGTTCCTCCCCCAGGAGTGAAGACTCCCCACATCTTCTCAGTGTCTTGGCTCTCTGCGTGGCCCCACACATAGTGCTTAGCACCTGGTCATCTGACTGATGACCACTGTGTACAGATGAACATACAGAAGGAGTCATGAGCCAGGCACTTAACAGAATGCTGAATTAGGGCAAGGCTCATAAGCTGGAGTGAATGGTGTCACTCTTAGTCAGCAGCCAGCCGGTTTCTGTTTGCACACTTTCCCCAGCTGGCCTCTTTCAGTTTCTCCTGATGAGCCTGCTTTAAGGAAAGAAGCTTGGGCCCCGGGTCTGACGCTGAGAAACATCAAATGGATTCTCTTGTGTGTCTTCACAACCTCACATGCTTTTTGAAGTACCCAGCTTGTCTTTTTAAAAAACGTGTGTGTGTGTATGTATGTATGTCTGTATGTCTGTATCAAAGGGCACTATGTGTGCCTGGGGAGACCCAAGTATGACTTTGGGAATCACCCTGGATTGTACTACCTCCTCTTTGCTTTTCTCTGGAGTTATCCAGGCTCCGCCTTCCAGAACTGGAAGTATAAGCCACTACCATTTCTGCCTGTCATTTTTACATGGGATCTGAACTCAGGACCTTCTACTTGTGAAGCAGGCTTAACCACTGAGCCATCTCGCTTCTGTGGCTTTTGCAGGAAAGACATTAAGGTCACAGGCAGTCCTAAGCAAGTCTCACAGAGACCCCTTTTCCTTTTTGCTTACTTGGAGTAGAAACGAGACCATGTGTGTATGCAGGGAGTGGGAAAAGTGTGTGACCAAGCCTTGCAAATGGAGAGACCTTAGGACTGTGTCTCACCAACAGGGGCTCCCTATGTAGACCCTTAGTATCCCATTGATCTGGGAGGGCCTCATCCAGCGAGTTACTTGGAGCCAAGCAGTCAGTGAGGGGTGGGTCTCTGCCAGCGATTTCCTTTGGGATTTCTGAACAACTGAGACAAAGAGCAACTCATCAGTTCAAAGTGATGGGCAAGGCAGTGATGGGGTTCAATCATAAAAATGTGGGGATTCGGTTGTTTTACTCACTGCTGTGACAGGGCTTGTCAGAAAGCAACTTCAGGAGGGATGGGTTTATTTTGGCTTCCAATTTTCAGTTTGGTATTCCATCATGGAGGGAAGGCATGGGGGTACGAGCATGAGGCTGCTCCCAGACAGCCTTCAGCTAGTTTTCTTTGCTGAGTGGGGATGCCCGTGTGGGGGGGTGTGGCTAACGGTCAGGACAGGTCCGCACCTTGACATTTGTTGTCAGGCCAGCTCACGACTTGATCCCTCCCTTTAACTGATGCCCTTGGAGTCTTACTATGTACCCATTGGGAACAGAATATGTTACTTCCGTCCAGGTAAGCATGGGCCTAATACTACTGCTGAAGACATCACAACTGAAGGAGGGAGATGAGCAAGAATGCCAGAAAGACAGGTCGCAAGAGCTGTATGTGCTAGAATAATCTTGAGCATGGTTGGAGTGAAGCTCTTGCTAGTATTTTCTGAAAGGCCTAAAGAGTTGACAGCTGAACTGTGACCTGAACGATGGGTCAGTCATCTAAGGTCCAGGAGAACCACAGCTGAGCAGAAGCCTTGGGATTTCTTACAGGAAGAAGAAGGCCTTGTGGGCAAAGGGCAGATCTTGGAAGATGTGGGGAGTGAGTCAGGCAGAAGCACGGCTGGGAGGAGGATGTGGTTGTGCCTTAGCAAGCCCTGGGAGTACATTGGGCCGGGAACCAAGATCAGCCTCGTCTATTCAGTTCATTCAGTGAAAGCTTGCAAAGCCAAGCATGGGGAATTGCGGACTTCTCAGACAAAGGCATGTTGATCCTGGAAGGTTCTGCCCTTTTTGTGTACTTGGACTTCTTGGAAACAGGTACACTGACTCCTGCGTGTGTTTACTTCTGACTTACAGGTGGGGCAAGAAGCTGATCATTGTGGCCTCCCAGGACATGCGCTACAGGGCCTTGATAGGCTTTGAGGGGGACCCCGACCTGAAGCTTCCTGACTTCTCCTACTGCATCTTGGAGCGATTAGGCCGGTCCAGATGGCAAGGGGAGCTGCAGCGAGACCTTCACACCACTGCTTTCAAGTAAGTGGAGGACTGGCCCTCCACTTTAAATTGCAAGGTCCCTGGTCATTGTATCCTGCACCCCAATGCGGAGGCCTGCTGGCATGTTTCTCCAAGGTGTGGCGTTTTGTTCCAGGCCACTGTCCCACTGTCTTTCTCTTAAGCTAATAGGATAGGCAATGGAGCCTGGGGGCGGTATTTATGTTCGGTGTTAAAGTGAAAGTCCCCAGTAATACACTAGCACAACCACCCTTTTCTCCCACAGGGTGGACGCTGGGAAGCTCCATTATCACCGGAAGATTCTGAACAAGAACGGGCTCATCACGATGCAGTCACATGTGATCCGATTACCCACTGGAGCCCAGCAACACTCGATCCTCCTCCTCCTCAACCGGTTTCATGTGGACAGGTGCAGTTTCAGAAAACAAGACATTTGGTTACATTCATTCTGTGTGTGTGTGTGTGTGTGTGTGTGTGTGTGTGTGTGTGTGTTAGGGTCTTAAAGACCAAGTCAGAATACAACTAGAGCTATTCAGAAAGATTTTTTTATCTGCTCTTTTACAAAAAACTGGAAATTAATTAAACAAAAAAAGAAGAAGAAGGGAGGTGGAAATGCCTTCAACCCAACAACAGGAACTATTAGTTAACATTTGTTTAATTCATTGTTGGCGAATGTGCCTATGTGATCTGTGTGTGAACGCGTGTGTGGGAGGCCAGGGGAGGACACTGGGCATCCACCATCATGCTCCACTCACTCCCTCGAGGCATGGTCTCTCACTGGACCCAGAGCTTCTGCTTCAGCTGGGCCGGCCAGCAGTCCCCATGGATTTTCCTGCTCCCTACCTTCACAGCATTGGAGTTACAGGCATGTAGGCATATGTGTGGCCATACCCAGCTTTTCCATGGGCACTAAAGATCTAGACTCTGGTCTCATGCTTGCTCAGCTAGACCAGCTTTTACTGAACCCTCTCCCTCCCACTTGACCCAGTTTTCTGGTTCTTCTTTAAACTAGTTTCCTCTGTGTGAAATGACCACGTTATTTCACATGCATACCGCAGTTGACATACAATACTGTTTGTCCCTCACTGGGACACCATCAGATCGACAGGTGTGTACACATGTTTTCTCTTGCACTCAGACCAGGAGTCCTGTCCTTGTCCAGCCAGCTGGCAGCCAGCCCTCTCCCTCCCTCCCCAGCCTCCCCTGGACCTGCCATGCATGAGCACTCAGCTCCCTTTGGTGGCCAATAGTTCCTGACACTGGCTTCACAGTGCAGAGAGATAGGCAGCCGTCAGTGTCACCAGGAGAGTCAGGTAGGTTTCCAGATCTGAAGGGTCTCGATGGAATGAAGAGAGTGGGATGCACAGGAAGAACTAACTTCCCGTCTTGGGGCTGGTTTCTAGAAAAGCCTGTGATCGTCTTCATGAAGTAATTCCCACCCTCCTCTAAGTGACTTCTGAAGATCTATCAGGAAGACTTCAAACCTCTAGAGCGTTAACAAAGCATAGCGCTTTAGAGAATCATTCCATTGATGTTCTAGCCCCAGAATCTAGTCCGCAATCACTAGCTAGGTTACCATGGATGTAAGACTCCCATCACTGGCTCTCCCTACAAAATGTGGGAGGAGGCCAGGTGGTGGTTGAGACCCAGGACTTGGGTTCTCTGGTTTGCTGTATTGAAGCCTCGCTTTGCTGTCCCTGCATACCAGTGGTCTGAGCCCTGACTTGAAGAGTTTACCTGGCCCCGTGTCTCTTTCAGGCGAAGCAAGTACGACATCCTCATGGAGAAGCTGTCGATGATGCTGAGCACGCGCAGCAGCCAGATGGAGACACTAGGCAAGCTGAGGCAGGAACTGGTGAGCTGTTGAGGGCTGGGCCGACTGGGGGCCTCATGCAACTTGGGCTCTGTCAGGGCTGCAACACTTGCAACACACCCCAACTCCAGGCTGGAAGCAAACAGCTGTTGTTGTGTTTTTGTTTTTGTTTTTATGTTGCACAGTTCTGGGAATTGAACCTAGGACCTCACGAATGCTCGTCAAGCACTTCACTACTGAGCTGTATCTTAGCCCTGGCCCCATTCCCCTTCTTCTGCTTAGTTCTCCATTGATGTTCTTGCCCCTAGATGGCTCCCAATTCCTGTGGGGTTTGCTCACGAGCTGCTCTCAGAGCTCACATGGGGCAGTAAAGCTTGCTATTTCGATTTCTTTTGTGATTTTTGACCTGGCTCAAGCTCAGGAGCACAGGCCATGGTGAAGCAAGTGTGAAAGGAAATATCTGCGCTTTTGTGCCTTCACTTCCTTCTCCCATCTGCATATGCTAGAGCTTGGGACCCTCTGCTACCCATTCTTCAGGGTCCGGGAGCCAACTGGCCTGGTCTGGATCGGCTCTACAATGCGGTCTTGCTGCTTCAGGATGTTTTCGATTTATTATTCAGCATGTGTTTCAGCGAGTGCTTGGAATCAGTGCCCTGTTGCACACCAAGGTGACAGACATGGACGAGGATTGCAGGTGATATTGTCACCGCTGTCCGATGGGAAGACCAGCAGGAGAATGTCTGATGGTGCAGCTCAGGCTATTGGCTGGAGTGGAGGATGCTCACTGGGATAGACTGGTGTGACGGCAGGCCATGGGGTGAAGTCCATGTGCTCATGCTAGACCCACTGTGTGTCCAGTGGGCAGGTGCACAGAGGAACAGGTTTAGATGAGATGCAATCTACAAATCGGAGGCTGAGGTTTATCAAACATGAAATCCTCCCAGAGTGTTTCCTGAATGTCTAATGGCTGGCTAAGTAGCCCGAAGATGAGGGGTGCTGTCCTTGGCAGGACTCCTGCGGGTTCTTTCCTGGTTGGGCAGATTGTGCAAGTCCCCTGAAGGCAGGTCCATATTGTCCTCCTTGCTCACAACAGTTCAGGGCTCAGCACCATATGCTGAGTCAAGGGTTTGATGGATGAGTTTCCAAGGGGTTTTCCAGCTGCTGCAGGCATGGCTAGATTAACAATAGGCACCATTTATAAGCCATTGTGTTGGAAGGAGCCAGATGGGACTCTTGTGTAGTTTCTGGGTAACCATATGTTCTGCCACCCAGTGGCTAGAACACTCATCCGAGCGGTTCACGGATGTGTGGCGAAAACCATACTTATCTGCCTCATCTGTCCCAGTGTGCACAACAGCCCTGAGACACACCGACTCCCTATTGCCTCCTTTTGGCCAGAGTAGCACAGCGGCAGCTGACTTTGCTTGTCCAGTGTAGCACACAAGTAGCACCCAGGTAGAGGGAGTGTTTATACGGTGTGAGTTTAAGAGCTTCACTTTGCTTTCAGCAGCTGTTGGGGGGGGGGAAGACATGTAAATACTATCAATGGTTGTACTTTGCAAGAGCCAATAGAATGTGTGAGGTTAGCCCACTGGGGACCCAGAACCCTGCAGATGGTTAGGACTTTGAGTGGCTATATTCTAGTACTGTTAGTCTTCCCTTTGGAGAGCCAGAATCTCGCCTGGGTTTTTTTTTTAATTATTATTTTGTTCAATTGTGTGTGTGTGTGTGTGCGCGTGTGTGTGTGTGTGTGTGGAACCACGGGCGAATTCGGGAACCACCATGGACGCCTCCACCTCCTCCTCATTTACTCTGTCCCGAGATTCACAGGCTCCACCCTACAGGACCAGAAACGCAGGCCGCCCCCGCTTCCGCCCATGGTCTAGGAACCAAGCTCAGGACCTTCCGCCTGCAAGGCAGAGAGGCTTAACCCCTGAGCCACCTCTCCAGCCCCCTCGCTTGAGTTTTTAATCAAAGTTGTCTCTCTCTCTCTCTCTCTCTCTCTCTCTCTCTCTCTCTCTCTCTCCACCCCATCCCCCCATGTGTACATGTATTTCTATTTATGCGCTCTTGCTTGTGTGTGCGTGTGTATATGGAGGCCCAGAGTTGACATCAAGTGTCTTCTTTGATCACATGCTACTTCTATTATTAAGACAGGGTCTCATTTGAACTCAGAGCTCACCAAACACGCTAGCTAGCCAGTTTGCCCTGGGGAATCCCTGTCTGCCTCCAAGGCGCCGGGATTACAGGAAGCCGCCATTCCTGCCTGACTTTCATATGAGTTCTAAGGACCAAACTCTGATCCTCATTTTTTCAAGGCAAGCGTCTTATCCACTGAGCCATCCACACAGCCCAAAGTTGATACTTAACTATATTGGCAAGCTAATCACTTAAGAAAATGAGAGCAGAAGGGGTGGTCTTCTGGGAGTCCCTACCCCAAAGACATTCTTAGCATGGTATATCAGCTTCTGATGTACAGTGAGAAGATGACTGCTCCTTTCACAGAGGACATTTTAAGCCATTGTGCAAGAAGCATGTTGTAGACCCCCGTCTACAGTCTCCCAGGCTGGCTGGGTACTCCCCTTGGAGTCGGCTACCTCAAGCTCGTAATTGTGCTTTACACTGCCAAGTGCCAGGATTCTGGACAGGTTCCACTGCCTTGAATAAGTGGTAAACAACTTTTTCTATTTCCTTACTTCTGTTGGGAGGGTATATTTGTGTGTGTAAAGAATTGATGTTTTCACTGAGGCTGGAGAGGTGGTTCAGGGGTTAAGCCTCTGCCTTGCAGGCGGGAGGTCCTGAGTTCGGATCCTAGATCCCACGTATAGACGTGGAGCGGAAAGTGGGGGCGGCCTGCATTTCTAGTCCTGGTAGAGCAGAGCCTGTGAATCCCCGGGGCAGAGTAAACAAGGAGGAGATGGAGGCGGTCCATTGGCGGTTCCCGAATTTGTCCGTGGTTCTACACACACACATACATACCCACACGCGCACACATGCATACACACACAATTGAATAAATAATAAATAAATAAAAAGAATTGATGTGTTCACATGGTTAAAAAATCATTGAGCAACATGAGAAGGTGGCAGGTTGGCTGGGTCCTCTTCCTTGGCTCTGTTCCCACCTGCTTCTCCACCCACCCTCTGGAGCCTCTGTCGGCAGAACCCTTTCCCCTCTTGTCACCCAGCGGCAGGATCATTCATGCCCTGCTCTGGACCTTGTTTTCTTCCCTCTCCTCGTTAGTACCCACAGGGCTCCTCATTGAATATCAGCTGTTAATCAACACCCTTCACACCTTGCCTGCTGACAGTTGCTGTTGGCTTGTGTTTTTGCAGGGACTGTGTGAAAGGACATTCAAGCGTCTGTACCAGTACATGCTGAATGCTGGGCTGGCCAAGGTGGTGTCCCTGCCCTTGCATGAGATCCACCCCGAGTGTGGACCGTGCAAGACCAAGAAAGGTAAAGGTAGAGCCTCAGCTGCGGTAGCCAGGTGGCTTTTCCTGAAGTC
This sequence comes from Typhlomys cinereus, assembly GCA_023101885.1. NCBI lineage: Eukaryota > Metazoa > Chordata > Mammalia > Rodentia > Platacanthomyidae > Typhlomys > Typhlomys cinereus. The sequence continues at coordinate 1,519,205 of JALPQD010000278.1, forward strand.
ATCTCCTCTGGTCACCTTGAATCATGATGTTGTTTGTCACTCTTTCCTGCTCAATGCCTTCCAAAGGCTCTGGGGGCTGGCAAGATGACTTAGTGGATAATGGCGCTTGCCACTAAGTCTGATAACCTGAGTTTGATCCCCAAAACCTAGATGGTAGAAGGAGAGAATCAACTTCCACAAGTGTGAACGGGGCTGAGATTGACTTGTTGAAGTTTGTGAGAAGCCTCACACCTGCTCGCCCTCCGTTCCTACACGATAGGGGCCTGGAGTTATCTCAGAAGAGTGTGCTCAGAGACTTTCCAGATGCATGGGCAGAACAGGCTGAAGTGGGGATAGGAGACTTTCTGTAGTGCCTGGCCCCTTGGGCTATCTTCTGTTCATTTCATCTTTTGATGATGTTCTTCCTGCAGTAGCTTCCTGAGTTTATTTCTGCCCAGCCAGATGTAATCAAGGACAAGGAGGAGGCCATGGGGCACAAGTTCTTACATGAGCTGGTTTAACCAAGACCCAGGTTTCTCAGTGATGTCCTCAAGCAGCAGAGGTGCGTGCAGGACCAGCTGTCTGCTACTGAATCACACTCACAGCCCTTTGTACTAGTTACTTTTTATGCTGCTGTGAGACACTGCTCGAAGCCCAGCAATTTAAGGGAGAAGGGAGATTTATTCAGCTTATAGTTCCAGAGGGGAGATACAGTCCATTATGGGGGAAAAGGCATGGCTGCTATAAATTTGAATTGACCTGAATCACGTCCATGGAGGCTGAGAGCTGCAAAACTGCAAGTTCAAGAGAACTCAAGCAGGGTGGGGGTCACTAACCTCAAGGTCCACCCCCTGTGACTGCCTTCTTCCAGCAAGGTTCCACCTCCTAAAAGTATCATGACCTTTCCAAATACTAGAAGCGGCTAAGGATTCAAATACATGAGCCTGTGGGAGAGGGAGGGAGGGCTCACATACCAAACCATGACATCCTTCCAGTACTTTCCCAGAAGCGAGCCTGGATTCCTAGAATATTTTAGGTTCTAGAACACTGACAGTCAACCCTACAGTTCTCCAGGCTGGGGATTGGAAGCTTCTGTTCTGGAGAGGGCAACAGTTCAAAAACAGCTTCTTCCACGTTCGGAAATGCTGGGGTTTGCCAACAAAGTAGCTAACCCTGCCAGCTTACCCTTCATTAGAACCCAAACATGGAGTCATACCTCGTCCCCTAATGCACAGGGCTGTGATGGCACCCTAGTGCTTCATGTTGGAGAAAAATTAAGATTAATAGGAATAGAAAACAAATTGATAAAAAGAAAACTTAAAAAAGAAATAGGAGGGGCTGGAGAGGTGGCTCGGGGTTAAGCCTCAGCCTTGCAGGTGGAAGGTCCTGAGTTCGGATCCTAGACCCCACGTATAGACGTCAGGTGGAGGTGGGGGCAGCCTGCGTTTCTGGTCCTGGTAGGGCGGAGCCGGTGAATCCCGGAGTAGAGTAAAGGAGGAGGTGGAGGCATCCATGGTGGTTCCTGAATTCGCTGTGGTTCTACACACACATACACACACACACACACACACACACACACACGCACACACAGGCACACACATACACGCACAATTGAATTAAAAAAAATAGGAGAATGTGCTGTGTTCATGAAAGCAGAGCAAGGGACTGTGAAAAAGAAACATGATGGAAATAAAAGAACAGTTTGAAGCAGAAGAATAAATGTGACTGCCAACCATTTAATAGAAGAGGAGACAACGAGATAAAATTCCCCAGAAAGAACAGAAATTCAAGGGGTGGAAAATAGAGCCAAGTTGAAAGTAGAGAGACAAGCATACGCTTCCTATATCCCAACAACAGAGGCCCAGTACGTAAGCTTTCTACTACGATAAAATACCCAAGCTAATCAGCTTAAAGAGAGGAAAAACTGACAGTGGATCATAGATGTCAATTCCTTGACACATAGACTTTGTTCCTATGGCAAGATGAAAACTGGTGTGATTATACACATAGGGACTTCTCACTTCATACAGCCAGCAAGCAGCACAAAAGACACAGGAAGAGACTGGGGCCCAAGTCCCCTTAAAGGCACTCTGGTGGCCAGTTTCTTCTCTCTAGGTCCCGCCTCCTGCAGTTCCATCACTTCCTAATAGCATCACAGGCACCATGGCAAGCAAACTAGCAAACAGGCCTTTGAGGGATGCTTTTCCAAACTGTAGTATAGAGAAAATGAAGGTCAGGAAGAGAGAGAGAAGGTGATGAGAAGTGAAAGAAGCAGTCCTCTGAGACATGAGGACAGGTTTCCGGATCAGAAGCGCTAGTGTGTCTTGTCCAGTGCCCTCTAAATCAACATCTAGAGACTTCATTGGGGGGGGGGTCTCAGGCTTCCTGTGGGTGGAGGCAGAATGGCATTAGACAGGCCCAATTGAGCTCTGGGAGCTGGCTGTGTGCTGTGTATCTGTAGGGAGAATGGAAAGTTCAAGGTCAGTCTCCATGAGACCTTATTAAAAAAAAAATACCCCATTCTGAAGGAAGTAAGCTTTCAGCCCAGACTCCCTTCTGTAGCTCTGCTATCAGTTAGAACTGGGTAACAGCCCTGCACATCCATAAACCAACACACCACTGTCTAGGGACATAGGGAAGCCCTGCAGTCTAGGAAGCCAGTGAAGGTGGCGAAGGCGCAGATGGGAGGACGGTGCGTTTTGTTGACTGGACTGTTGTTTCAGTAAGAGCCACAGAGGAACCCAGTTCCTTAAGAAACTCTTGTACAGGCAGCTGTGGCAAAGCGCCTCTCTCAGGCCAAGGTTCCTACAAGTTCAAAGTTCTTGAGACAGTCATCTCAGTGGACTTTGGCGTGAGGCAGTCCTGGGTAAGAGCTGTCACTCCTCACTTCCTGGTGGGCGCCTGCAGCATGTTTCCTCCCGTCCAGGGTGTGGTGCTCATAGGGATGGCACAGGCCGGCAGGGGACCAGTTCTCCATGTATAGTTTGTTCTGTTTTTAATATTCCTTATTTTGAGAAAGAGGAGGTACATAGGCGCCCGCTGAGGTGCATGGGTAGAAATTGGAAGTCAGTTCTCTCCTTCCACTATGTGGGCCTCCAGGGATCAAACTCCATTTGCCATGTTTGCAGGCAGGTACCTTACCTGCCACTCTGTCTCACCGGTCCCCTTGGTGTGTTATTTTGTCTGGCTCACAATGTTTGTAAATTAACTGCTGGAGTCAAAATCAAGTTTGCCCCCTGAGAAGTCTGACTTTGAACTTTTGCCCAATGATGAAGGAAGGCAGCCATCCATCTCCCTGGTGGTGAGTGGCAGGGGCCCCGTCTGCTGCTGTCCTGCAGCACATGGCCTGCGGCCCTCTCTGGTCTGTCATCCCTCTGGCCCTTCAAGGTGTGTCTGCTCCGCCTTGGCCTGCCTACAGGGCAGGACCTCCTGGAGTGCCAAAGTACAAGTAGTGGCAGCTTTGTCTAGTGTGGCTGAGGGGGCAGTGCCACCGGGCGGGTAGGACAGTCCTACACACGAGAAGCTGGAGCCTGTCTGTGCTGGTGCCCTGTGCCACACTCACCTGTCTCCCTGCTGCTTGGGCTGGAGGCCCATGGCCGGCCCTCCTCCAGCTTCCTGTGGCCCATTGAAGCTGTTTATCAGTGTGACCTTGTGCTAGATCCCGAGCACTCAGAGGAACTGTGGCATCCTTACCATGCTGTGTGTGTTGCGTGTCTGGGCCTAGCCATCGCGGGGTCAGCCTAGGTAGATGCTAGGTGAATTGGGGTTAATCAAGAGCCACTTGGGCTGCGTCTTTTGCACCACCACGGCGGCAACAGCCCCCCACCCTGATGGACACTCGCAGTCCAGGTCTGATCATCGCTGTGCTTGGAGGTTGTCTGTAGCAATCACAAAGAGCTCAGAAAGCCAATACAGTCCTGGACAAAGAAAATAAAAGTCAAACCCTGCTATGCAATCAATGCCCAGCATTGAATGAGTGCTTCTGAGGGAGTCCTACCTGGAGTTAGGTTTGCTTCTGTTTAGGACATTGCCGTAAGGGTTTTCCTGTGAGGCATTATGCAACAGAGAAAGCTTGAATAGCAAATAAGGATGATGTGTGGCTTCATATAAATGTACAGATGTGCCTGGTGTACTTAAACTGCTTCTGAAGTCCTTAGATTTTAGATTTGGGCTACTGCCCTATGCCATACACTGCAGGGCTGTTCCGCACAGGTAAAATGGCTTTGGCTGGGAGAACAAACACCTCAACTGCTCTCATTGACAAATTCCCAGTATTTCAAGTGTTTACTAGCCATCCTGCATATATTAAGTTATACTGAGATACAAGAGGAGAAGAGGGAAATACACGCTCCAGGATCACAGTAGGGTGTGGCACCCCAGGCTGGTGGCCAAGGTGGTCAGCTCCATGGAACTTATGGACTCTGGGTCAGGGTATGTCCAGCACTGAAAGGAACAAGGGGTTCAGTGTCTCTCCCCAGGTGAAGCCCTTCTGACTGTTAAGGAAGAATCAGTTTCAGCAGCATGACAGATATGAAATCAGCCCCTCCCATTTCTCTCTCCTGTACTGAACAAAATGAAATCAAATTGACAAAGCAGTTCTGCTTGCCATAACTGGAATAAACCTCACAGAAGAAGTGCAAGACATTTGCTGTGAAAAGTGTCAAACGTTGCTGAGAGAGATGGCAGTGCTGAGGAATGCACCCCATGTCCATGGAGAGAATCAGCACCACCACGGCGGCCACAGCCCCCACCCTGATGGACGCGCGCAGTCCAGGTCTGATCATCGCTGTGCTTGGAGGTTGTCTGTAGCAATCACAAGGAGCCCAGAAAGCCAATACAGTCCTGGACAAAGAAAGTAAAAGTCAAACCCTGCTGTGCAAATCAAGTCGGTGTGGTCCTGGCTTGGGTAGCACCGAGCGAGGACCCGTAAGACCCCATGCAGCTGCACTTGGTTGGCTTTCCTCAGGGCACCAAAAACCACGGAGAGCGGCCAGTCACAGTGGCCATTTCCGTGTGGCTCCACATCTAGGATGGTCCACTGAGGGGCTCTGAGCAGTGGGTGCTAGAGCAGCAGGAACACCTGCAGGGCTAGAGGTGAGAGCCTGCTCAGGTGTTGCCTGCTACCAGGTGCTCAGCCTGCAGACACATCAGAAGCCACTGACTTACACACCAAAGGGTCAATTGTGTGTGACTCAAGTCTCAGCAAAGCTGCGACTTTTAAGTAAATAAGTTGAAAGCAAGACACATAGGAGAGCTAAGTCATGAACACTCAGATGGTGAGGCAGTGGACACCGAAAAGGTTGCAGGATTGAAGTGTATAGTCAAGAGAGAAATGAGCCATAAGGCAGAAACGCTGGGAAATAGATACCCAGGTTTTCTCAAACTGTCCCTCCAAGCATCTGTCCCTTGTTTTGGGGCGAGTGGGGTGGTGTGGACTGCACCTTAAATTTTCATCACATGTCCCCCGCTCCCTCTTAACATTCCACCTTTTCTCAAAGAGGACACGTTTGCCCCTGTCACTTAAAGCGATTGTGAGCTTGGGCAAGTGACCTTAGCTTCCTCACCTGTAAGGCACCTCCTTAGACTCGCAGACTCCTATGTGCTGGCATGAGACTAGTGCCAGGCATCTTTATGGTGCCCAGTGTGCATCATCCTCATCCACAGGCACAAGTTTGCGTATCCACTGTGATGCTCTGTCTGAGACTGATTTGCCCAGGGTGTGGCTTGTGCTGTAGTTAGGTCGCCTAGCTGTGTCTTGTCACTATGTCTTGTCAAGGGGGGCGAAGCAGACCTGTTAGCCCCAGCAGCCTTGGTTTCTGTTTTTTGAGTTATTTTTGGAACTAAATTCCTGCGCTTGGTTTCCATACAGGCCTCTCACGTGCTCAGTGAGGGTTGTAGAACTTAGTTACCGGCCCTGGTGGTAGCCAGTCGTTTTCACCGGGATTTCACTCAGGGAATCCCATGCGGTCCTGCTCAGTGCTGGAAGAGGGTGGGGAGGGACAGGCCTCACGAGTCCTTGTCCTGAGCTGCTCTGTGTGGCAAGAGCCATGTGATCACATGCACTAGGAGCACCTGCTCCTTCCTTGTCTTCTAGCTGTGCTGACAGCTTGCTAGCAAAGGCTTTAACATGATGAGTTGGGCCAAGACATCCCTGAGTCCAGCAGCTTCACACTGCCAACATGCCACTGGGATGGCCTCATCTGCTGTCCCCAGTCAGCCATAATTTTCAGGACATACACTAGCACCCCATTAAACTTCACCCTGTGCTAATGCATGCTTGTGCTTCTAGGGACTGACGTCATGGTTCGGTGCCTGAAGCTGCTGAAGGAGTTTAAGCGGAAGATGGAAGATGACCATGACGATGATGACGATGAAGAGGTCATCTCCAAGGGTGTCCCGCCGGTAGACATCGTGTTCGAGCGGGACATGCTCACCCAGACCTATGAGCTCAGTGAGTCCTGGACTCCAGGTGGACACGGGGCTTTGCTGAGGCGCGTGAAACTTCAGGAGGCCAAGGGCCTTACTAGGGACTTAGGCTTTGGGTCAGTCAGAGTTAAACCCCAGTTTCTCAGCCTGCTTTCCCCTCTGAAACAGACATATCAACATGGTTCTCCAGGGGTGAACCAGTGGGCGCCAGGAGCAGCGTCTGCGAGGAACACGTTAGGGGCATTGTCTCATGTCGTGCAAGGCTGAGGCCAACTCAGCTGGCACAAGCAGGGGTCAGGAGAGCCGCTGGATAGCTGGTATGTTCTGATCCCCAGCACAGGAAGAAGAGATGCTGCAGCTCCAGGATGGGAGAGGGCAGCAGCATCTTTCCTTTGCCCTTTCCTTCTCACTGGGCTCTTGGCTGATGAGATGCGCCCACCTGGATCTTCCTTGCATTGCCTCTTACACATAACTCATAGGCCCAGCTCCTCCCAGACACAGCAGTGATGGCGATCATTCCTCTAGAACTCCTTTAATCCAGCCAAGCTGACACCTAAAGTTAGCATCATGCTTCAGCAGTACCCACCCAGGCACACTGAGGTCAGTGACGTGGGACTCAAGTCTCTAAACAAATGTCCAGCCATTTTTCTTGGTCTATATTTTGGTGCTATAGCAAAGCACCCAAGAGTGAGCAATTTATAAAGACAGAGAGTCCATTTTGACTTGTCCTCTGGAAACTCATTTTCTGGTGGGACCCATGCTACTGTATGGGTGCAAGGAAAGCAGGAGGGGAGGCAGGTGCATGGAGGGAACCACACACCTTGCTTTAGGATAGCCTAATCCAGAGTAAGTGGAGTGGGTGACTCCACCAATTCCAAGCCCTTCCTGACTCCGCAGAATTGAGGACACACCTCAGTGGGAGTTCTGGTAGAGACAACCACAGTATAGTTCTAATTGTATGCAGAGATTCGAAAGCCACTGCTGCCTTCCGAGATTGGTTCGGAATCACCACATGCTGGGATAGTGAGAACCAAGACATCTATGCCTTCCTCCCCTTTCCCCTAGATCCCCAGTCTGCAGGACAGCCTAGCCCTCTGCCATGGTGGCACACAGCGTGCCTGAGTTCCCTTGGGGAGGAAAGCCGACAGAGCCCTACAGAAGCCGCTCTGGGTCCCATGTGACTTTGCAGAGGCTCTCCTGGATCTCAGGGCTCCTCAGAACATGGTTCCGGAGAGCTGTCCGTCACCCTCTCATGCCACAGAGGGACCCGGTCCATCCTCCCCATCTCGTTCCGATGGTCATTTTGATATGTGTCCAGCATAGGAAGCCTTCTGCATCCTGATGGATGCTTTCCAACAGCCATGTAGCTGCATCAGGAAATGAAGGGAAAAGTGTCCTGAACAGAGATCCACCTTGAACAGAGATCCACCTTACGGCTCACACCCCTGCCTTGGATTCCTTGATGGCATGCCTTCCAATTGCACGAGTCCATTTAGAAGGGCGTCTTAAAAGTAGATGTAGCACCAATTCTGAGAAACAAGTTGTCAGATCACATAGCAAGTAACAGGGAGGTGGGTCCTCTGCTGAGGATTAGTACCAGCATTTCCTCCTATGGCCCCTTGTGGGTGGGCATGGCAGGGCAGAAGCTGGTGTTGATAGTGCCTCTGTCCACAGAGAAAGCCACAAACATGGGAAACACACATTCAATGAAAGTCGTCAGGGGCCAGCATTATGGGCACATTTGTATAACCCTAACACTTGGAGGCTGAGACAGGAGGATCACGTATTCAAGGCAGTATGGCTATATGGCAAGATTTTGCCCCCTAAATAAATAAATAACAAAAGGTTTGTTTAAAATTACTTAGTGTTTTTAAAAAGGGTTAATTTCATTCATCTGAAGTTCAAAATTTACAAGAAAGGGCTCAATTTCCTGTTGCTGTTGCTGCTTAAAACTTGTGTCCCTGCATCTGGGGAAATGGCTCTAGGGTTAAATGGTGGTTTGCAATTCCAGCCCTAGTAGGTAGAGTCTGGGAACCTGAGACAAGGATAGAGCAATCCGGGGTAATTGCCAATGACACCCTTGGGCCACTGTAGGCACATATCTGTGCACTTTCATTCACACGCACCGAAAAAAATAAAATGTTCCTGGATCTTAATAGGCTAAAGACCTTCATTGCTCATTCACCTCATCTAGCCAGCCCTAGGCTTCACCTTTAGTGTCATTTAGTGTGGAGAAGCAGACACAAAGATGAACTGCCAGTGTTCTTGAGACCAGATGTTACTACTCAGTCTCAGCGAGGAAAGGAAGAGTCGGGCTTGTTTTCTGCTCTGCGGTTTCACCGTGCTTAGATGGGGTGGGGAGGTGACCGTGGGCTGTGGCCCCTGTGCGGAAGCGAGGTTGTTCAAGTGCATTCTTTCTCATAGTCGAGCGCAGAGGCACGAAAGGAATTTCGCAAGCTGAGATCCGAGTGGCGATGAACGTGGGCAAGCTGGAGGCAAGAATGCTGTGTCGTCTCCTGCAGAGGTTCAAGGTCGTCAAGGTAACAGCCTGTTGGTCTCACAAGTGCCTCTTATGTGCATGCATAGTGCGGTCACACAGCAGAGACTCCTGCGCCTGCCGTCTATCCGGAAGGCAAGTGGCTGTTTGGGCTGCACACGGCCCACGGTTGTGGCAGCTGCCCCCATGGTTTTCTCTCAGGTGAGGACAGTCAGCTGAGCTGGCTGGAGTCTGTCACAAGACCTGCTGGCTCTCTATCTCATTCGTGGTTTCTGGAGATGTCAAAGCTGTTGGCTGCATGGCTAGTACCCCCCTTTTTAATTTCAGAGCTGCCATCTTGGCCCAATGAGCTGATATTAAATCTACGTGCTAACTATAATGTAATACCCAAGACAATCGCCTCATAAAGAGAGAAGGGTTATTTTGGCTCATTGTTCTGGAGATTCTAGTCTAACATCCAGTAGTTCCAACTGCTATAGACCTCTAATGAGGTAACTTATGACAGAAGCCCATGGCAGAGCATACTGCCTATTGTGAGACAGAAGAAAGGGGTAGAGAGACAGGGTCACATACTCCTCTTTGAGTGCGTGCCCCAGTGACCTCAGGCCTCCCTGTAGACCTGTCCTGAAGGTTCTACCCACTCCAGTAGTGCCACCCTGGGGAATAGCCCTTGGACTCTAAACCCTCATGCAGCCCAGCTGTAGATATTTTGCTGGGAGGTGGGGCTTCAGTTGAGCTGGCAACACAGTGCTTGGCACTGTACCTGGCAAATGATGGCTATACAGATCTCACTCTGTCTCCCACTAAGTGGCCTGGGGGGGCACCCCCCACCCCCGTTCCAGAGAGCAAGGTGAGCTTGGATTGATGGTGATGACGAGCCATAGGCCACCAGTACCAGGCCACCAATACCACGACTCCACGTGCTATTGACCCTCGCTCATCAGCACGTGAAGCCCTAAGTGAGCCATAGGTTCTGTGTGGCCAAATGCACTGCTTCCTTGGCATATTTGTAAATCAAGCCCAGTGCCAGGCAAAGCTCCATGAGAGACTTAAGTCTAGGACCATCTCGAAGAGCTACCAGCCTCAGCAGACACCCCAGGTAGCATATCCCACAGGCCTGCAGGACAGAATCGGAGCCACGATGGAACTAGGAAGGTACTTCGAGATAGGGAGGGGCTAGAAAAAGCAAGAGTCGGATGGTACCCCAAACTCAGGTCACTGCCCACCTAGGTGTTCACCCCATCCCCTGAGTGTGCTAAGCCTCTGTAATCCTCCTAGGGGTTCATGGAAGATGAAGGCCGTCAGCGAACCACCAAGTACATCTCCTGCGTGTTTGCAGAGGAGAGCGACCTGAGCCGGCAGTATGCGCGGGAAAAGGCCCGAGGTGAGCTGCTGACCACTGTGAGCCTGGCGTCAGTGCAGGACGAGTCGCTTCTGCCTGAGGGTGAAGAGGCCTTCCTGTCTGACTCGGACAGTGAGGAGGAGGGCAACTGCAGTGGCAAGCGCAGGGGCCGCCGGGCCCGAGGGCACGCCAAGGCTTCTGGTGACTTTGGATCTGGTTCTCAGCCTCATCACTCCACCCCAACCAAAGGTGAGGGGCGCTCAGAGCACACATGTACGGGGGGGGGGGCGGTGCCCATGGCACTGGTAGGCATCATCACAAGGCAGTCATCTAGCTGTGCAGATACCCAGGATCCTTTGGCTTGATAAAGGCCTCATAGTATCACTTGCATCCTACAATCACAAGTTTCAAGGAGACAGTGAGCAACATCCCCTGGCTGCTTGTAAGGTGGTCTTCCTGTTAAAAGAGTAGAATTCCATAACCTTCCTTTCCTCTGAATTCATTCAAGGATTCCTCAGGGCTGTAGTTTATAGAATGGAGGAGATTTTTGGGGGGCAGGGGGTAGAGAGCAGATATTTCATTTTGTTCTTTTAACTTAATTTAGTGTATGTGTCTGTCTGAGTCTCAGGGGACACTGTGTGTCCCTCTTGAGGTTTAAGAGTGACTTTGGGAATCATCTGGGATTGCATTACCTTTTTTTTTTTTTTTTTTTTTGCCTTACCCTGGGATTAGGCTCTGCCCACCAAGGCCAGAAGTGCAGGGCTCCGCCATTTCGGCCTGTTGTTTATATGTGGAATTTGAGGTCCAAACTCGAGACCTGCTTGTGAGGCAGAGTCTTAACCCAGACCATCTCTCCAGTCCTCATTTTGTTCTTTTGAGGCAGGGTCTCATTATGTGGCCCAAGTTAGCTTTGAACTTGTCATCCTCCTATCTTAGCCTCCCAAGTGCTGAGCTCACAGATGTGTGTGTTTCTTTTTTTTTTTTTTTAAAGCTTTATTATTATTATTATTATTATTTATTCAACTGTGTGCATATGCGTGTGTATGTGCGCACGTGTGTCTGTGTGTGTGTGTGTGTCTGTGTATGTGTAGAACCACGGACAAATTCGCGAAACACCATGGACGCCTCCACCTCCTTCTGCCCCGGGATTCACAGGCTCCGCCCTACCAGGACCAGAAGCACAGGCCGCCCCCGCTTCCTCCTGGCGTCTATACGTGGGATCTGGGATCCGAACTCAGGACCTTCCGCCTGCAAGGCGGAGGCTTAACCCCTGAGCCACCTCTCCAGCCCAGATGTGTGTATTTCTGTATCTGGTTTGGAATCTTGTTTGAAAACACAGTTAGAGGGTGGGACTGGTGAATGATCTGGTATCCAGCTCGGCAAACCATCTGCAGTGCCTCCGAGTAGGGCCTGTGGTCTAGGGCCCTGCCCCGACTGCTGGGCAAAAACACCTTCACCCTTCTTTGCCTCTGACTTGTCGTGTCCTGCCTTGGTCACAGGTGGGTGGAAAGTCCTAAACCTGCACCCGCTGAAGAAGCAGTCAGCCGCTTCCTCGGGCACTGCTGAGGAAAGAGCCCGCCGAAGTTCCAGGCGGCAGGGAAGGCCTGGATACCAGTGGCTCCTCGGAGCTCAACATGTCCTTTGATCCCAACTTCGTGGAGAGCCACAGCGGTGACATCGCAGTGATTGAGGAGGTCCGGCTCGATAATCCCAAGGTCAGTGACTACAGGGTAGAGGGAGCTTATGGTTCTGTGGGAGAACTTCTGTCTAGTGTCTGTGCTGCTGGGGCCTGGGGACAGGGTCTGACAGTGGTGTAAGAGTGCTGCCTGCCAAGCGTGGGCTCCACGTGGAGAGGTGACACAGTACTTCCTTACTGCCACTGTCCCATGCCCCACTCCAGAATTTCCCAAAGCCCTTAATGACTTGGTCTTTTCACTTAAATTCATTCAGAGAGAAAGTTTGGCTAATATAGATCACTGTTATTACCCCTGGAGACCTTTTAGATGGTCACACTTGGGAAGAGGGCCTCTAGTGGGCTTCGCTGGTTGGTATTTGTGTAGGTGGGCCTCACCATGCTACCCGCTGGCTCTAACTCCTAGGCCCAGGCACTCTTCCCATCTCAGCCTCCTGAGAGCTGGAACACAGATGTGTACCTGGCCACACAATACATACACAACACATAAAACAACAGTATTTTGTTTCTGTGTCTGTGTTGGAACTGGAGACAGAGCAGAGCTCCTGAGCCACATCCTAGCACCCTGGATGCAGAGCTGTTCAACTTCCAGCAGTCATGCAGCTCCGACCAGCCAGGTTGAGACGCTACTTTCTATGAAAGGCCTGTATCATTTGCCATAAAGCAGGTTTAAAAAAAAAAAGCTGTACTGGAACATTCTAGCCCAGCACTGCCACCTGTCGAGGCACTGAAGACGCCACCAATCAAACCCACACTTGACCCAGTAGGTTGAAACAAGGTAGGCCCCCCTGTCTCATGTGATTTCGTCGCCTTACACCATGTCCCTTGTCACCTGAAAGTGCCTTGGATCTTCCAGTGCTTTTGGAGCACACGCCCCGCGTGGCTTGGAGCCAGTCTGACCCTGGGCAGCTCTTGCTGCTTTGCTTGGCTTTATAGCTCTAGAGTGATTGACACTGCACAGATACCTCTAGACCTTTTCTGCCTTTGGCTGTTTGCCAGGTGCCCCTGTTCTCTGAGCAGTCATGACTGCTGTCTACTGCTGGGAATCTGAGCTGGTGACACTCAGGGAGCCAAGGGTTCACCCACTTTCCTCCCATCACACACCTTCTGCCTCCCTGACCCTGACAAGGCAGGTGTTCTCTCAGGCCAGAGTTTCTGTGCTCTCCCTTTAGACTAACTCTTCCGATAAAATTCATTTGTGTGTGTGTGTGTGTGTGTGTGTGTGTGTGAGTTTCTGTGCTCTCCCTTTAGACTAACTCTTCCGATAAAATTCATTTGTGTGTGTGTGGGGGGGGGGGTGTTGTTTCGCCTCTGAGGCCCCCTGGATGCTCTTGGCAGAGCACGGTCCCACCTCTGCAGCAGCCAAGTTACTCATCCGGAATGTCCTCTACTCTTAGTGACCTTTCTGAAATCCTAGAATCTTCCTTCTCTGTCCCTTGCCTTTTTGTAACTGAATCATGCCTGGCCCAGAGCATCCATGGCGGGCAGGAGACTGAACCAGCATCTTCCTAAGGTACAGGCTTGTTTCCTAAAAGCCCATTGTCAAGCAAGCGTGCCTGCACTGCCCCGTGGCATCATGGGCTTTTCTTTCTGTCCTGGACTCACTCTTGGGCTTCATCATACTTTGATGTAAAGTCCAAGTTCTTGTCAACCTCCTGGAAGCCAAGGGGACCTTCAAGGCACAGTGGGTTTTTGAGAGTCCCTCCTCAGCCTTCCTCTGCATCCTACTGTACCCTAAGAGGTTTGGACTCCTGGTCTCTTCCACCTTGCCCATCTACCCAGTGTCTCCCAGAGACTTCCTGGGTTGGAGCCAGAAATCCCAGCTGTTAGTTTTCATCATCTTGTTGCTTAATGAATGCAGGGCCAAAACAATTTAAGGGAACAAGGAGTTTTTCCCAGCTTACACTTCTCCCAAGTTCATCAGCATGGCAGGAAAGTCACACCAGCATCAGGAGCCGAGGGAACTGGCCAACCACATCCACAGGAAAAGCTGAGAGAGAAGCATTCTTTTCTTTTTTCCTGTTGGCAATATGTCCAAACACTGAGCCAGCGCTCTCCATCTTACCCACGGCCTGGGGAACGGCTCCACCCACACGGACTGCTCTTCCCACATCCGTCAGATGCTCTCCCACATTCTTGCTCAGGACTTGCCTTAACTAAACAACTCAGAAATGTGTCCAAAGGCTCCTCTTCGAGTCTTCAAGTTGGCCTCTGCAATTCCCTGCCACACCCCATCCTAGCACTCCCATCGTGCCTGCGCGTGGACAGCGCCTGCCTCCTGAGCCTGTTTCCTAGTCCTGGTGATAGGATCAGTGGTGAAGAGCTGTGAGATTCCGGTAGAGCAGCACCAAGGAGGGAAGGAGCCTCGCTTCATATGGGCCACCGACAGCTTCTCTGGCTCATCAGGCAATACCCTTGTATCCTGTTCTGAAAACAGAGAGGGACCCTAAAGCCTCCCAGGATCCTCAGCCAGCAGGTGCCCTTGCTGCCCCCAAACCCTTGGATTCTCCTTGAATGACTGAGCGATGCACATGTGCCTGGGGGCGTGGTGTCAGCCTTTGCCAAGCCCCTGGCCTTGTCTCCCATCCTGTAGGAGAGCGGTGGTTCCCAGAAGGCCGGGAAGCACGGCGCTGGCCAGGACAAGCCCCACAAAACCTACCGTCTGCTGAAGCGCAGGAACCTGATCATAGAAGCCGTCACCAACCTCCGCCTGATCGAGAGCCTGTTCACGTAAGCGTGTTAGCATCTGGCCCTGAGTACCCCAGCTACTCGCTGACACCCAGGCCCAGAAACCACCGAGAAGCCTTGGAATCCCTTGCCCCTCTGTTTGAACTCTCAAAGGGTCCCCTTGTGGTCAGTTAGTAGAATGTAGAGTTGGTTCTTGTCATTGGGCAAAGTGGCCCTTGAAAATAGAGGACAGAGGAGATCGACTGAGCCAAAGCTAACAGTCACCGGGGCGTGTGTTGATTTTTGTTGTTGTTGTTGTTTTACCTGGCATGTGCCTGTTGTGTAGCTGTGGCAAGATGCCTGAGGAGGAGAGCTTGAGGAAGGGTTATTTTGGTTCGTAGTTACAGGGGATTCCATTCATGATTGCTTAGCCCTTAGCACTTGGATTAAAACATTATCCTGGCAGGAGCATGTGATGTAAGAGCCTCTTTACCACATGGCAAAGAGGGAACCAGGTCTGTCTTTTGAAGGTTCACCTCCAGTCTCCTACTTTCTCCAGCTAGGCCCCACCTTATGAAGTTTCTAGAACCTTCCAAAGCACTAGCAGGAGCTGGAGCACTGAGTCCATGGATGTGCAGGGAATGTTTCGAATGCAAACTTGTAACACAGGAATTGTTGCAAGAGAAGGGGACAGAGAAACAGGCGGACAGTGGCACAAGCAGCCATGTCAATGCTCTGACTTCAGAACTGCCGATCTCTAGGGCGGCACCTCAAGTACCACTGTGCTAGCCCCTGGGAAGAAGGGGCCTTGCTCTGCAGTCAAGAATGTAGCCGCCTACCCGTGTGTCATCATGGTTCACTCTGGCCCCTGAAGGGTTTGGCTCAGTGGTTTTGAAGTCTCTCAGCCTTGCCCTTTATTGATTAGTCATCCATAAATACATACGTATATGTAGAGAGAGACAGAGACAGAAAGATTCAAAGAACTGACAAGAGCTGGCAGATGATGCAAAGGTAAAGGTTCTTGCTACTGCAGCCTGACGACCTGCGCTCGAGTCCCAGAACCCATATAAAATAGAGAACTGACTCTGTGTTCTCTGACCCCTGCACATACCCACACGTCATGCATGCATGTATGTTCACACATGCTAACTAAAAACACCCTTACTAAAAGAGTTTCAAATGATGGCACAGCAGCCGGCTAGAACATTCCCTTAGGATGTTCCATTAGCGTGTGGGCCTGGTGAAAGCAGGTTTCTACCCTGGCACTCTGTTCCCTTTCCATCCTAATCAGATCATGCTATAGTTTGTAAGAGGCACAGCCTATGGCCTGGCTTCAGTCAACTCACTGGGCTAGCCTGTTACCAGTGTGGAGACTCCTGCAGCGTGACCTGCATGTTGAGATAGGGAACATGACCTTGTGTTTTGTGTTCAGAATTCAGAAGATGATCATGGACCAAGAGAAGCAAGAGGGCGTGTCTACCAAATGCTGTAAGAAGTCCATCATCCGCCTTGTGCGCAATCTGTCTGAAGAAGGTCTCTTGAGACTGTATCGAACCACAGTCATTCAAGATGGCATCAAGAAGAAGGTTGGAGTCAACCCCAGGCTATGGGCTGTTTTCATTTGTCCTCTCTTTGTCTTCAGTGATTCAGGACAACCTGTTGGGCTCCTAATCTGGGGGGCATGTTAAAAGCAGCCACTTGTTTGAGTCTTGGAGCAGTGAGTTGGCTCAGGGTGGACATTCAGGACAGTGTTGGGGAACTTCTAGAACCTTCTCTACAGAGAGAGTTGGTATCTCCAGTATATCCTAGAGAAAGATCTATGAGGAGGGTCCATATGTCTTTTTCTGTGTAGTGTCAAAATAGGGCCATCTCCATAGTAACTGTAGCTCAGCAGGTTTGCACACTTTTATGGCATCCATTTTTCAGGGTCGGTAATTGGTGACAGCACAGCATGGTGCAAGTGTTGAAGATGAAGAGGAGGATGTGGGGAAAGCCACTTAATTCCTGACTCCATCTGGGCCCTAAGAGCGCTCTGCTTCCATACTTTGTTTCCTTAATAAGTGCGCAAGGTCATTTCTGCTTTCATGGAACTTCATACTTTTTGAGAAATTTAAAAAACACAAATTGAAAAAAAAATGTGTCTACTGCCACATATTGTTAGGGCTCATGGGCTTTTATACCTGCTGTGGGCCTTAGTAGCACAGCCACCGAGTCCTCTTGGCCCAATTCCTCCTCTCCAACCACCTGCCATTCTTTGTCCTTGAGTAGGGCAGTCCGACACTGTTCTTCTCTGGCTCCTTGGTGAGGCAGTTGGGGGCAAGGACTCCTCCCCTAGATTGGGCCTGGGGAGAAGTCATCTGGCCCCCTGATCAGCCCCCTTGTACTGGTCAACAGGCTGGTGAGAATCAGGAGCTGGGGAAAGGATGAGAGCAGCAGGCCAATATTGGAAGGTCACTTGGCCTACCACCTATACTCTTCTGTCCTGAGGGGTCGAACTGGGTCTCATTTGAGTCTCATAAAACCACAAAGATGTCAGCAGTACAGGAGTGGGAAGAGATGGGTCAAATGTGCTGCTACCCAGTTCCATCCCCACACCCTCCAGCACAGGGGTGCTAGCCATCCCTTCTCCCATCAATGACAGAAATGAGGTTGCTCTTAAGATGGTTCCCAATCCTTTATGCTTTGTCACCCTTGGCCTTTTCTCTCCCACCCCAGCCCCCTATACCACTGCACCATGGTGGAAGTTAGCTCACCTGCCTCCCTCTTCCTGGTTGCTTGCCTCAATCCCAAGAAGAGATAAGAACAGAGGAGACCTCAGATATGCTGGTAGGGTCCCAACATACATGGCCAGGGAGATTGATACCCCACTTGCCCTTCCAGATGGGAGCCTCTGCTTCATGGGCAGCCAAGAAACTCAAATAGCAGATGAGGTGAGGGGAGCTACAGCTAGAGGGGATTCAGCAGGTTGTAACGGCCCCACCAGGGAACTTCAGGACCAACTGCCTGGACCCAGTGTTCAGGACTCTGTGGCATAGTCACCTGAAGGTCTTTGATACTAGCTACCGTATCAGCAATCTGTTCACGATAGATTCACATCTCTGAATTGTGCATTGGAAATGTCAGGGAGAGCAAAGTAGATGGTCCACCTGCTGTGGAGCTGTGCCCCTCTCAGCTCTGCCTGGCCCTTGGGACACTTTGACCTTTGTCTACAGGTGGACCTGGTTGTGCACCCATCCATGGACCAGAACGACCCTCTGGTAAGAAGTGCCATCGAGCAGGTTCGCTTCCGGATCTCCAACTCCAGCACAGCAAACAGGCAAGTGTGCAAACCCGCAGCAAGTCCTTCCTGCCCCATGTCTCTGCCTGAAGCCATTGGAGCCACCAGCTTAGCCCTTGGTGTGTCTCCATGCGATCCGTAGATTCACCAAGCTACATGGTGTGGTCTTGATCACCCTGACCACACAGAGATCACCCTCTGCACTTCCTCGTGTTCTAGTTGATTCTTTTCTCCTTTTTCTTTCGGCCATGCTAGAGGTGGAACCCAGGGCTCTGTGCATGCCAAGCAAGTACTTGTCCATTGAACCACACCATCAGTCCCAATTCTAGTCTGTCTGGTCAGCAAGACCTCTGGTATTTGAAGCACAGCGTCATCATGACTCGGTGATTCTTCCGGACTTCTTAAAGCCATAGTGTCTCATGAATGTCCTGATAACCTGAGAGAAAGCTCGAGAAGGAGTCAGTGCCTAGGTGGATGGGCTCATGGTGGGCTGAGGGCTACCATGGCTGCACGTGCTGCTCCATTGGTCTGTGTTGCTCACATCAGTGGAACCAAATGCCAGCTAGTTTCTCTTGTATTCCTGGTTGTTGGCGTCTATGAAATGTCCAGAGACTAACACACCGACTCCTTTGTCTTCTCCGGGAGGAAATGGATTCCAAAGTTCCCCCCCTTCTCCCATTTCTACCCGTGTTGGAGACTTATGTAAACTGTATCATCCTCTTAAGCCCATGGTCAGTTGAGTTTGAAACTCTAGGCAAGCCCCTTTGCCCAGCCCAGGTTGATAGACCCTGTCTTTTCTTAGGAGATAGCACCTTGTGTTTGGTCTGCAGGGTTAAAATTCCACAGACCCCAATGCCCCAAGATGAGACGGAAGAGGAAAACCAAGAGCCAGCCATCCCGAGTGGATCGGGAAACACCGACCTAAGCACCTCTAAGCCAGACAGTGGACGGGTGAAAAAGACTGACGAGAAAATGGGCATCACCCCACTCAAAAATTATAAACCTGTCATAGGTAAGAGTGGATTCTTTCCGCACTCACTTGGTTTGTTGTGTGTATAGCGGCATGTCAGTCATCTGCTGTGCTATGGCAGAACAAGTCCAGGCCGAATTGCTGCCAGGTTGTGTTGTGCTGGTCATGCAGTTTCTAGCAGTCTGTTTCCCTATCTAGGCTTTGGGGATGATATTTTTGTCCAGCATCCATCAGAAGGCTACTAATAATAGACTTAGATGAAGCAGTTCTAAGTGAGGAATTAGTTACAACAGTGAATTTCCTCTGCTGAGCAGCACTGGGCCAGAACATTCTTGAAGCCACAGAAAATGTCCCCATGCCCTTATAGTACAAACCCTTTGTCATCAAGTGTTTATGTGGTGTCTCTAGATGCAAGTCTTCAGTGGACGTCTCTCCAGCGCACCAGGATGCTGGGCACTGGGTGTGTGCTTGTGGAGAGCAAAGGCAGACCTGACAGCCCTAGGTGGCACTAGCAAACTGCATGTGGCACAGGGCGGGACAGGGCCAGGAGGGATTGCAAGCCAGAGGGGTAGTTTGTGTGACTTCTCAGGCTGCCAATCACAGAATGGACTTGCTTCTCAGCCCCCACCCCCAAGCAAGCTCAGGTTAGAAACAAATTGGATAACCTCACAGCACATACTTGAGCGAGCCAGGAGCAGCGAGTGCATTAGATTTCTCTGTGTCCCCCTCACCTGTCACTTGTCACCTGCCACTAGTGAAAGTCTGGGAACAAAGAAATAAAGGCCTTTAAAGAACTGAGTGCTTGTCATAGTCCCTTTCTGGCAGCCTTCCATCTGCGGTAGCTCCCTTCTATCCTATTCTTTCTTCATCTTCCATCTGTGCCTTCACCCTGTTGATCCATTCTCCTGTTCCACCTTCAGCTGTGACAAGCACTCACCTAGCCCAGGCACCTTGAGTTTTGTCCTAGGTGCAAAAGTGTCTGAACAGCTTGCTCTGATGCTAGTTAGAAGCTCTCCTTCCCTGGCCCTCCACAGGGAGTTCCTTCCCAACCCTGGGGTCTCAAGCCTTCGTCATAGCCTTCCCTTATTTTCTGCACCAGGAATTTGTGTCGTGTGCTGGGTTAGATACATTCTTGTTTTTGTCCTCCCTCTGAAGGAGGAAGAACATTGGTCACTTCCCTGGTACCCTGGTTGCACATGCCCTTTGGTGACTTTGGGATGCCCTGGACTTTGGTCATCTCAAATACTGCCCACGCCTTTCTCTCCACAGTCCCTGGACTGGGGCGGTCCCTTGGGTTCTTGCCCAAAATGCCCCGCCTGCGGGTGATGCACACGTTTCTGTGGTACCTGATCTATGGGCACCCTGCTGGCCACATGGGCGAGAAGGTGAGCTTCAGCAGTGAGAGAAAAGCAGGCAGGCTGGAGCCCAGCAGGCCCAGATCCCAGCCCTCTACCTCTGGCAATGACTGGGACACCTCGGAAGCCAGAGACAACCCAGAAGGTCCCTCCTGGGAGCCAGACGTGGACGCCTCCTCAGAGACAGGTGAGAGCCACAATCCTGCACTTGGCGAGTCAGGGAGAGTCACAGTGCTTTCATTACCCTAAGGCAGCACCCCACTCTGTCCCCCATCATGACCTCCGCTCCTAGTCTTCTCCAATTTGTCTTATCCAAGTGGGTGGTGACAGAACAAAGGCTTTCTGGAGGTGAGTGGTCCTGGCTGGGAGTAACTCTGACTTCTTTCCTAGTGTATGTGGATGAGATTTCGTGGATGCGCTATGTCCCTCCCATCCCAATCCACAGGGACTTTGGCTTCGGCTGGGCTCTGGTCAGTGACATTCTCCTTTGCCTGCCCCTCTCCATCTTCATCCAGGTTGTGCAAGTCAGCTACAAGGTATGCATCATTTCGGAGAGCAGGAGGCCTGTGCTAACATGATTAAGGGAAACTACTTGGAGTTTGCCCAGATGAACGGATGGGTGGGTGGAGAGATGGTCAGTCACAGGAAACGTAAATATTTGCCCTGGACAGGTTAGATTAGAATTGATAGGAGATAGACTAGATAGATAGATGGTGGTTAGTGGTATTCAGAAACTCGCTCTTCCTTTTTCTTGTTTAATTTTCATGTGTGTTGGGTGTGTGTGTGCATATGCATATTTTATGTGTATTTGTATGGGGACACGCAGGTGTACACGCATTATCCTAGTTTATTCTTTTGAAGTTATCAGAGCTCTTCACTAGGGCAAGTCTGTCTAGTCAACTTGTTCTGGGGATTCCCAGTCTCTGCCTTCTGAGACTAGAATTATAAATGGGCCACCACCACACCCACCCAACATTTTGCATGGGATCTGAAATTACAAACTCCAGTCCTTTTATTTGGATCACTAGCTTTGACCCCTGAACCTCTCCCCAGCCCTAAAGATGTGTTCTTTGGATAGATCTACTACTAGAAAGGCAGGCAGGTAGATAGACAGATAAATGTGTAACAAAACATTTTTAGAAATTTGGTAAGTACAGGGAAGGAGCAAACAAAGTACCCCTAAACGTCAGAGTTAACACTAGTGAGATTTTTGGTGTTCTTTTTTTCTAGTCTTTTATTATTCTGTGTGTATGTATGTGTGTGTGTGTGTGATCTTTTCTAAACACCTGAATTGAGATTATGAACGTGTGTGTGTGTTTTATCTTTTCTAAACACCCTGAATTGAGATTATGAATTTTCATTATCTGTCCTCCCCACTGAACCACATATCATACTTTCCACACCATTAAGTCTTTACCTTGATGTTAAACAGATTCACAAAATTCCTCCTTATGCAGGAACTCTGTTCAGCCATAATATTTTCTTTTGGGGGGGTGGACAGATTCCATTCCTGGTTCTTGCAAATCATGAATTCCTTTTGCCTTGTGGTGGGCGTGTGAGTGGGCCGCTCCAGGAGTCTTCATTAGGCAGAGTCACTGACTTCAAGGAGACCCAACATGCGTCCTTCTCTTGTGATCAGCGCACTCCTCTCACTGCTGGGGGGAGGGGGGATTTAGCACTCTTGTGCTTCCCCACAGGTCCTAAGGGTGTCGTTGCCCTCTGCAGGTGGTAGGTGGGCTGGGAGGGCAGGTGTGGGGTCGTTGCCCTCTGCAGGTGGTAGGTGGGCTGGGAGGGCAGGTGTGGGGTCGTTGCCCTCTGCAGGTGGTAGGTGGGCTGGGAGGGCAGGTGTGGGGACCCAGGACATCTTGTGACAGCTGGACCTACAATCCCGGTAGGTGGACAATCTGGAGGACTTCCTGAATGACCCTCTGAAGAAACACACGCTGATCCGCTTCCTTCCCAGGCCCATCCGGCAGCAGCTCCTGTACAAGAGGTGAGGGCCTTGAACCCGACCCAGGCAAGGGGCCTTAGGCCAAACCAGCCTAAATAGGTAGGGCGCCGAATACTTACTCTTTGGGAAGAGGAAGAGGCGCCACCTCACGGGCTATAAGACAGCCTCATGGTTCTCAATAATTTGTCCACCAAAGTGAGATAAACTTGCTGCTAAGCACAAGATTACTGGTGTATTTAGTCCCAAGGTGGCCCTGTGTCTCAGCGCTCTGGGGATTAGGCCATAGCCCAGGCAGAAAGAAAAGCAGCCGCAGCCCTCTCCCTGGTCCCTGCATGCTCTGCCCACCATGCCCTAGTCCCTGCATGCTCTGCCCACCTTGCCCTAGTCCCTGCATGCTCTGCCCACCTTGCCCTAGTCCCTGCATGCTCTGCCCACCTTGCCCTAGTCCCTGCATGCTCTGCCCACCTTGCCCTGGTCCCTGCATGCTCTGCCCACCATGCCCTAGTCCCTGCATGCTCTGCCCACCGTGCCCTAGTCCCTGCATGTGGTGGACCAGTGCCCTTTGTTCCAGGCGGTACATTTTCTCAGTGGTGGAGAACCTGCAGAGGCTGTGCTACATGGGACTGCTGCAATTCGGGCCCACAGAGAAGTTCCAGGATAAAGACCAGGTAGCATCTCCCAGCCCGGCGAGGGTCCCTGATTATTAGTTGCTGGCCCTGGGCAGAGAGCCCTAAGGCTTGTCTCCACATGCCCCTTTCCATGCTGCCCTATCTGGTGTCTTCCACAGGTCTTCGTTTTCCTGAAGAAGAACGCAGTCATCGTGGACACTACCATCTGCGACCCACATTACAACCTGGCACACAGCAGCAGGCCCTTCGAGAGGCGCCTCTACGTGCTGGACTCCATGCAGGATGTGGAGAGCTACTGGTTTGACCTGCAGTGTATCTGCCTCAACACCCCATTAGGTACATGATCTTCCCACCTGCCCCCTCGGTTCCTTGGGACACTCTAGGGTAAGGCCCTGAGATGGAGTCTCATTGAGTCCCAGCATCTCTTTCAGGTCTTTTCCTGTCATTGTTCTGCCTTGGTGGCACTTGTGTTTTAGGTAGTAGGAAGCAGAGCTCACAAAAGCCCCAGAGCTTGATGGAAGATAGCGGGACACACAGGGCATTGTGACGGGGCTTAGAGATACCCAAGGAGACCACCGTTGAGCTAGGTTGAGCTAAGGCCACCAAGGCAGTGGAAGTAGCTCTCGCCAAGTGCCTGAGGGGAGTGGGAGGAGGAGTGGTGGCTGAGAGTGGAAAAGTCGGAAGCAGACTTGGGGGCCTTGCAGGACACAGCCAAGAGCTGAGAGTTATTTGAAGAAGGGTGGGAAGCCACGGATGTTTGTGAGCAAGTAGTGCAAATGACCCATGTTTAAAAACTCACCTCCACTACTATGCAAATGGACTGAGGTGGCTCAGGAGCAGAAGCAAGACGGTCAGGAAGGGACTATCTTGCCTGCTGGTGGCAGTGGTGGGGTTTTGGTCCCATCACCAAATGGCTGTCCTCTATGCTGGCTTCACAGTGACCAATCCTGCTTCATGTAGCAGCCGCAGCCTGCCCAGCATCTCATATCTCTCTTATTTCCTCCTGTGTATTCCTCCAGCACATCCCCCATGGTATCCTTGAGCCCAGTCTAGGGTCTCAACCTGTAGCAAGCACAGGGATAGCGGCGGATAAGTCCCCAGTTCCTCCTCCCCCATCCAGCATTTTTGCCACCTCCACGGGAGATAACGATATTTCAGAGGGCCTCACCTGAAGAGGTGTCCTCCGTCAGCACTTTTGGAGTCAGTGTGTGGAGGGTACACGCTGATGCCCACTGTGGCGTGAATCCATGTTTAAACCCTCTTGAGGTCCAGACATCTCTTTCTAGGGTTTGTGAGTGACGAGGCTCTTCCCATTTCTGATCCTAATTTAGCCCCACGTTTTTAATATGTAGATAAAAATTTCTGAATCAGCCTGTAATTTCATCAAAGATTTTAAGACCTAACAGTCAGTGCATTTCCATCACCTCAGTCAGTGCTCCTGAGCAGAGATGTCACGAGCTTATCATGTCCATTAATCAGACGCCCATTGTCCCTTCATTCAGCAAGCATTTGAGAAGGCATGGGGAGATGTGCTGCATTGTAAGTGCTGTAAAGCAGAGGCAGCCGGAACACAGAGGGCTGGAGCACCAACTCTGCCTGGCCCCACCTAGAGACGGCCTTTTTAACAAAGACCATGGCGGGCAGCTTTAAGCTGTGTGCCACAAGCATTTCCTAAGGACTCCTCACTGTCACCTGACCACTCAATGGATAGTGGCCTTGTGGAAGGCCTTCGTAGCCTCCCTGAATCTGTTGCTTAATTTCTAAGGCACAAGTACCACCACCTCTCAGAGCAAATGAAGCCAAGCCTAGTGCCTTACATGCAGTTCCAGCTGAGAACAGTGTGAACTTCCTGCTCCCCCTCCCCTGCGCCAGCAATGGGTTTCATGTCTTAATTATCTTGCAAGAAGTATTCTGTCCTATGGAATGGACTGATGCCAGTTGTAGAGCTGAGAGTAGCCCGCTGCATCCGCCCCTGTGCAGGGCAATTCCATAGGGTGCCTCTTCTCCTGCGACCCGCCTCCCTTGCACCAGGGCAGGAAGCTGACTTTCCTGGTGCCACTTGTCTCCCCATCCTTGGCAAACTTCCGGTAACAATAGAGACCCTCCTCTTGGACGCCCGCTGCATCCTAACCTTCCTTCCCACTCCCTTGGGTGCCCTCTTAGCGTACTGTAAAGTGGGTTCTCCAAATACCTGAGCCTTGAGGTTAGGAGGGCACCCTCAGACCAGAGGTCCACTCTTCTCTCCTGCCAGCACCCAGCAGGACTCTGGGCTTATTGAACCTGGCCTTGGTTTTCCAGGTGTGGTGCGCTGCCCATACTCCCAGAAGATCTCCCCGGATAAGGATGGAAACCAGGAGGGCAACCTGCGGAAGGAGCAGGAGAGTGCCATTGACAAGCACAATCTGGAGCGCAAGTGTGCCATGCTGGAATATACCACGTGCGTCCATTCCCGTCCCTGGGCTGTGGCGGACTTGCTTTATTTAGAAGTTGGTGATTTTATACGAAAAAAGTATATAGGTGTTTTTTTTTTCTTTAATTTCTAAAAAAGTAGTAACCTGCCAACATTAGGACTCAGATTTTTCCTTCCTCTTGTTGGGCATCATTAGTAGTATTGCGTGTGTGGTGTATGTGTGTGAGCACATGTGAAGCCAGAGGACAATCTTATGGTGTCAGTTCTTTCCTTTCACCTTGACATTGTTCTGGGGATTGAACTTCCATCAGGCTTGTGGGACAAGTCCCTTTATCTGCTGAGTTACCTGACTGGATCCCCTGCTGAAAATTCTTCTGGGAGGTGGGCGCTGTTACAAGGAAGTCCCACTCTGTACTGCAGCATCACACTTACTGAGAAGGGCTCTTTTTCTGTTTGCTTCGTCTCAGAGGGAGCCGCGAGGTCGTGGATGAAGGTCTGGTCCCTGGAGATGGGCTGGGAGCTGCCGGGCTGGACTCCAGCTTCTATGCACACTTAAAGCGCAACTGGATCTGGACCAGCTACATCATCAACAAAGCCAGAAAGGTGGGCTTCTAGGAGCATCCCCTCCAGCAGCACCTGGGGTCACCATCACTACTTTCTGCCTTTTTGGCTCACAGTTTCGAGTAAGGGGAGCCAAGGCTTATGATAAACACTAGCGTGCCCTTGTTTTGTGTGAGCCCTTAAGTATCTCCCTGGCTCACGTGGCTTGGGTTGTTTTGTTTTCTGCTGATTGTATCTGACTCATTCTGTTACATGGGCAGGTAATCTTGTTTGGAGACAAGCAGAAAGATTGGGTGACACAAATCCTCCAGAAGGGAGGGTACATGTGGGGCCAAGGGATTCCTGGGGGACCCGGGTATGCTCACCCCTCACCCCATTTCTGTGTTTGCCTTTTAGAACATCACTGTAGAAAATGGGCTCACAGGAAGACTCCAGACGTTCCTGTCTAAACGCCCCATGCCACTTGGGGCCGGAGGTAGGTATGCCAGGCATCCACCCAGGAAATATTCCCCTGTGGTGTCAGTTGAGACTGCTAACACCACCAGGCATTCCACCGGTCCATGTGGCCTCTGTCCAACCATCCTGATTCATCTGACCTCTGCTTATGTCTAGGCAGTGGCCAGCTACCACTGTGGACAGAGTCCAGGACCGACACTGAGTCCTGTGACGCCGAGTTCTCTGCTGACAAAGAGGAGCAGGTTGAGATGGACCGGGAACCCACAACAGGCAGGAACCGCAAAGTGCGCGGTGGGAAGGGCCAGAAGCGGAAGCGACTGAAGAAGGAGCCCTGCCGGAAAATCAAGAGGAGGAGAAAAGGTGGCCTGGGGGACGTTTGTGATCTGGACCTTGTCCTTGGATGTATGCCAGTCTCCCTTCTGAGGGCCTTGTCTCAGCCTGTAGCCCAGATTGCTGGTGACCTTGGCTCCCTCATCCATTCAGAGACATAATCTGTTTTCCCAGCTTTCTGGCTCTGTGCTTTTTCCTTTAGCAGTCACTCACTTAGGATTTCTGATTTCATCTAAGATCATCTTGCCAAGATCTCAGTCCCTAAAGTCCCATTTTTGCTCTTGAGTTCTGTACCTGTGCTCATCAGGTCAAAGCTCGGCCTTGCTGATCTTTAGAGAAACCTGGGGAGGGGATTCATTTGAATCTGCAACCTCTCTTCAGAACCAGTTTTGCCTTCTTGGGCACCTTTTAGTTTGGGGTTCTTTGTTAGAACTGGATTTCGCCTGTGTGGTCCATGTGTTCTAACAACAGTTGTGATGGTGGGTGCTTTGGAGGAAAGTGCTTCAGTGGGAGCCTACTAGAGTGATCCGTGGCTGGAGTTGATAATATAGCATTCCAGCACTGAAGTGGCCCCTCTGTTTAGCCTGTTACACAGACATGGGAGGCCAGATTAGCTCATAAAGATCACAAAGGCAAATGCAGTGGGCGGCCTTGTGTGTGTGTAGGAAGCTGAGGGAAAGCCTGCCACATGGAGAGTCTTCTGTAAGTGTACAGTTGCACTAATTTTCCTTGTTACCTGAACAACATGCCTGACCCAGTGACCCAAGGGAAGGAGGACATATTTTGAGATTGTTTCTGAATTAGGGTAAGACCGAGCCTCACAGTGGTGGATAGGGGCTCACCTCAGGAATGGGAGGCAGAATGCCTGTGCTGATGCCTGCTCCTCCTTCCCTTTGGCCATCGGGCCCCCAGCTTGTGGGGGACAGCCAGGCTTCCCTTAGCTCATCTTCTATGAATGCCCAGAAGCACCCAGAGAGGTGCTTTCCCCATCAGTCTCGGGTGTCTCTCCACCCAGTCAAGGCGACGGACAAGATGGGCTCTGCCAGAGGTGTTCTCGTACTTGTGGGTTCTTCAGAGAGTGTTCATGCATCTTGAGGTCCCAGGCACATGAAATGGTCGGGGCTGTAATGGCTGCAAGCCAGCGGTCCCACATACTCTGTAAACGTCCTGTGTGTGTGCTAGAAGCTTCCATGTAGGGCACCTGTGAAGGACTTGGTATCCCTGTGGGAATGATCAGAGATTGGCAGATAACTAAGAGCTGTGTTTAGACCACCCGACCTGTCCTTGAGGCATTCAACCAATAGGAAATGGGAAAGGGGGTGAGAAGTTGTCAGGTGATAAGGAATCCTGTGTGGTGTGCTGTTAGCTTGTAGTTCACTTACTGTATTTGCATATGTACCTGTGGGGGTCAAAAGGTACTTTCATGTCAGTTCTGTCTAACCATGTGGTCTCCAAGGATCAAACTCAAAGCAACAGGTTTGCGTTCCGGCCCTACTACCTGCTAAGCCATCTTGCTGGCCCTCGGCTTGATCTTACAAGCATTATGAGGGCTCTTCAACTCCAACAAGATGCTAAAGGCTACTCCTCCTCCCTTGGTGTTTTTAGCAGAGTCACCAGACTCCAAAAACAAAAGGCTGCGCTACCAAGACGAGGCCGACCAGAATGCCCTGCGGCGGATGACCCGGCTACGAGTCTCCTGGTCCATGCAGGAGGACGGGCTGCTCATGCTCTGCCGAATCGCCAGTAACGTCCTCAACACCAAGGTACCTGCTCTCGCCTCTTCCTGTCCACTTCCTCAGCTGTGGGCAGAGCACTTCCCACAGCAGGCGCACTCACACTGTCCCCTTGGATGCCCCCTCCAGCCTGCAGGGCGCCTAGACGCGGGCAGAACATCTCTTTAGCATATTCCCCTTTCTCTTCCTCTCATGTTGTCCACTGGTGCTTCTCATGTGCCTCCCACCTCAGCCCTGTTCCTTCTGGTCCCCTGTCCCTAAGATAGAGATCCTGGCCACAGCTCTGAGCGTAATGCCACTGACCAGTCTCCTGGGGTTGGTGACAGCGGCAGCAGCCTGACCCACTAGGCATCCCTCACTCCCACCTTGCAGACTCACACACACACCCTCCTGCCTCTTTTCTGGCAGCAAACCTTTTCTCACTTCTCATGGATTCCTTAGCCAGAGCTCCTGCATCCCATATTCCCACGGTGTCTTTGTCCTGTGCCTCCTGCGTGGCCTGTCCTCACCAGCGCGGCGTGCACTCACCTGAGCCGCTTCACACAACCCAGCAGGACACGAGCTCTGCCAACCCAGAGCCCCACAGACAGAGACGCCACCAGGCAGGACAGCTCCTAAGGACTGGCACGTGTCCTGGTTGCCAGTGTGCCCACCAGGAGAAGCCAGTTAGAGTTCATGGACTTTGGTACTTTCCTATCTCTGCCCTGTGCTGTTTTTGTCCCTAATCCTCTGACCCTGCTGCCTCCTAAAATCTTCCCAAGGAAGAGCTGGAGAAAGGCCTATTGCCACCCCGAACTCTGCTCCAGTCTTCGGCAGGGTCATGGCTGGCATCTTGTCCCCTTTACCATACTCAAAGTTGGTGCGACCGCAGGACCAGGACCTGTGGGCACCCATGGTTGTCCACTCCACTCATCGGATTTTGCCGACATCTCGTTCTTGGGATCGTTATGGTCACCTGACATTGGGCCCCTCCTGTGTTATTTTTCGGCATGTTCCAAGTCCCTTCTTAGTGCATTCTGTCTTTACCCCTGTGGCATAAAGCATATGATACAGAAGGGCTTGGAGCCTGTGAACGTGTGTTTCGGCCTTTAAAACCCTCTGTCTGCCCAGCATGGTGGTGGGCACCAATGATCCCAGTACTCGAGACAGAGGCAGGACGATCAGGAGTTCCAGGCCAGCCATGACTCCTAGAGAGGCTCTGTTTCAGAATACCAGCGATAGAGAAACCCTGTACAGTGTTCCCTGGTACTCTGCCCTTCTGTCGGTTCCACCATCTGCCTCAGAGTGCCTTCATCTCAACGTTTGCCAGAAAGCACACTTCGGTGCCTAGGCCTACTCAGTGCCTGGCATGTGGTTGGGACAAGCTGATGTATGTAGGCAATCATGAGATGACAGCTTCAATCCTCTTGGGGAAACAGCCTCCACGCAACACATTGATCCCCTTCACTTTCCATTAGCAGCCTAGAGCGTGGGCTCTGTGGCTAAGAAACACCTCATTCTGCATTTGTCCAGGTGAAAGGACCATTCGTCACCTGGCAGGTTGTGCGGGACATCTTGCACGCTACCTTTGAAGAGTCTTTGGATAAGACCTCTCACTCAGTTGGGCGAAGAGCTCGGTACATAGTGAAGAACCCTCAGGCCTTTCTGAACTACAAGTAAGCCATGTCCCTAACTCGGTCACCCCAGGTTGTATTCCAGCACCTCTAGCTCCTTCTCTTTTCCCCCACTGGCTATTGGAGCTATGAGTAGGAAAGCATTTACTTTTCCAGGGTTGGGCGTGAGTCCATGTGTTTTCACATGCATGGTCATACGTGGAGACGAGAACACCCCTGGCTCTCACGACTGAGCATCCCTCCTAGGAGCCTTGTGCAGGGGGCCAATGACTGACAGCCGTGGGCGCTCAGCTGCCCTAGGGGTTCCCCACATAGCTCATATCTGGAAGAAGGTGGGTGGACTCAGAATTGTACCCTCCACCCGAAGCAGAGCTGGCTGTGCCTGTACTTCCAGCCCTGGACTGTGTGGTGATACTCGGTGCCTGGCAGGCACAAAGCCACCTTCCTGTGGCCCAGATGTTGTAGGGGCAGGCGGCTGCTTCACAGGCCGAGACCCTGGAGCCCTGCCAGCCCACTAGCCCCTCCCACAGCTCCTTTCAAGGGCACCAAGAGGGTGGGCAAAGAACTTCAGCAAAATTGGGAGGTTCTCACATGTGCCACCAGGAGTCAGGTAGATTGGGAGGCAGGCACAGGAGAGTCTCCACAGCTGTCCCTGCTCCAGACTGGCCAGAGAACTTGGTACAGGCCGCCTTGCACACAGCAAGACTGTTGGAGCAAGATGGCCCCAGGCTCTGGCCCGGTCTCCATCTTTACACAGTAGCCTGTGGGCTGGCTCATTCTCTGCCCAACCAGGCCTTAGCTTCCACACACGATGCCAGTGGCGCCTCTCAGTCTCATCCTGATTCCAGGATCTCCAGACAGTGTAGCCCTGTGAGGAGAACGTGGCCAGGGCCTTTCATGTGTGAACCTTCTTCCTTTGCGTAGAATGTAGGATAGGAATTGTGCCTACCTATTCTTGACTCTTCAAAAGAGGAACATTCGGAGGGTGTGTTGGGGTGGCAGGGAGTTGGTGGGAGTAAGCTCTCGGCCTTGGGCTCCCTGGCCCTTCTCCAGCACAGCCAGGCATATGGAAAGCAGGGATGCTCTGTGGTCAGCAGACCTGGGGCTCATCTCCCTGGAGGTCCCAGTCTATGATCCTAAGGATGAGACCATTTGGTCACCTGTAAGGGGGCGGGTGATGGTTCCAAGAATGCCATCCCCCGCCCTGCCTGGCTGCCCTTTGTGTGTGTGGTCTCAGCTCTTCTTGGCAGCAGTGGGTGGGTGGCAATTTCTAGCTAGGGGCCCTTTGATGCTGGTCGTTTCTCCTTCACGTCCACGGGGCCAACCAGAGGGACAGACGGACAGGTGGGCAGCAGTGCCATGGAGCCGGGAGCTCTGATAATCAATCCTGCAGTTCATGGTCTGTACCAGCTGGCCCAATCCCTGTGGGGTGGGGTTTGAAGAGGGTGTCACTGTCCACAGTTTCCTCATGGAGGATGGAAGCTCAAGATGGAGGTGTGAACCTCAGCCAACCTCCATGGTCCTCATTGCCTTAAGTTTCAGGTGTCCAACAGGATTAGCTCCCGGGGAGGTAAGACTTTAACTGCAATGCTTGTGGGCTTCTGGTATTGAGAAGGGACATGGGGTGCAACCCCTGATCCTCTGGGTTTCTCCTCCTCAGGGTGTGTCTGGCCGAGGTGTACCAGGATAAAGCTCTCGTCGGAGACTTCATGAGTCGCAAGTGTAATTACGAAGACCCCAAGGTAGACCCTTGGCAGCAGGGCCCTGCATGCTCTGAAAGCCACACTTCCTTTACTGCTAGCACGGTCTCACTGGTGCCAAGCTGGAAGGAGGGAGGAAGGGAAGGAGAGAGACCAGGTGGAGGTGACAGTGGTCATGTGAAGTGGCTGCCCCTTGGTGTATAGGAGGGGCTGGCCTTGGGCCTAGGTGAGTGAGGGGCTAGAGGAGTTGAAGAAACCAGCTGACACAGTGAACCCAACTGTGAGATTAGAGATGGTGGAACGTCTGGGATCTGGCAGCTAGGGTATGGTGGGCATGCTGGGGACCATACAGGACAAAGGAGGCAGCAGCAGGCATAGAATCTGGCAGTGTGTCACTTAACCCCAGGAACTCCAGATGCCTGACACAGGAGTGAGTATCCATTGTTTAAGTGACAGATGCACTTGGAGAGCAGGACGGCTAGGCAGCATGACTGATGTCTGTGGAGCACGGGCCTGAGCAGTTCATCCCATGGTGTCCCTTGGTGCATCTCCAAAGCCTCCCTCCGGACTCTTGTGTCACAGGTTTGTGCCGAGGAGTTTAAAGAGTTCGTGGAGAAGCTGAAAGAGAAATTTAGCTCTGGTCTGAGGAATCCCAACCTGGAGATCCCCAATACACTGCAGGAGCTGTTTTCCAGGTAGGTTCCCTGTGTTTGACAAGCAACCCATCAGCCCTGGCTGCCTGTAGTTGACCTTGCAATTGGTCTCCAGGGACCAGCTGATCTCAGGCGACCTGAGATTGGGAAAACACTTCCCATCTCCCCGGTGCCTGCATTCCTCAGCTACCGACTAAATTAATCTAACCCTGTCAGACGGGTGCACGTCTAGTTAACTACTCAGTTTGCATATGGGGAGACTACAAGATGAAAGGAAGGAAGCAGAAGGGTGCTCTGTTCCATGCTCTCAGAATCAGGGCCTTATTTGTTCCCTACAGCTTTGGTTCCCAGGAGAGATACAGGCTTCAGATTCAGCTATTCAGGGTCTGGAATGTACTTGGTATTAGATAGAGTCTTGGGAATTTTTAAAATCTGAGATCAGTAAACCAGGTCTATTTTTACCAGCAGTATTCAAATGTGCATCCCTCCCCCATCCTCATGGGGGAAGTCCTCCTCCCCATCCTCATGGGGGAAGGAAGCCCTCCTGCCCCTATTGTGTATCTGAATTCTTCGTGGGCAGGGGTGATATGCACTGTCAGCCACTGGTTGAGAACTGTTCTCAGTGTTTCGATTGGAGATCACACCCTTTCATAATATTAAAGATGATTCCGTGGCTTCCACTCTATGCCAGATCTCCACAGTCACGTCTGGAGTTGTGTTTGCTTTGCTTGGTAAGGCTTCTCTGGCTGCATGTAGCCCTGACTACTCGTACATGTGTGCCAGTCCTGCCTTGTCTCCCTGGTGCTGGGATCATAAACAGCATGGGCCACCGTGCCCTGCTTTCCCAGGAGTCTTGGGATTAGCACCCTTTAGCATTTTCTGGGTTTTATTCTTTCTTGACAGTAAACATTCCTAGGAATTCTAGACTTCATAGATGTGTTCTTCACTGTTGATCTTACAGGGGTATCAGTGGTATTTATCTATAATTTATGTTCCCATATGGCCACAGGAAAATTAAGAGACAGTGTCTGGTCCTAACAGAAAACAATTAAATACTGAGGAAAGAGCTCCCAAGCCACTTCTAGCCTCAGCCTCCCCGGTGCTGGATTACAAGGCTTGTTACCATGTCCAATATATTTATTTTTCAACTGACAAAGGATCGTGATATGTATTTGTCTTTTTTTTTTTTTTTTTTTTTTTTTTTCGGTGCTGGAGACCGAACCCAGGGCCTCTCGCTTGCTAGGCAAGCGCTCTACCACTGAGCTAAATCCCTAACCCCGTGATATGTATTTGTGACAGTATGTGTGACATGCTAGTAACTGACCTCTAGGCACAGCAGATACAGAAACTCAAGACACTCTAGCTGAGATTCTGTCACTTTTGACCAATCCTCCCTCTGCCCAACCCTCTTCCTACCTTTAGCGTCACAAACACGTTCCTACTCAGTTCCTAAGACGGATCAGGTGGGCATGGTGGCCTGTCTATAATTTCATCAGGCAATCAGGAGGCTGAGAGAGGGGCTCCCTCCACCAAGCTGATGCGCTAGACTAGCTGAGTCAGCAAACTCTAGGTTCACGTAAAGACCCTGTCTCTATGTATAAGGCTGAGAGTGTTCATGGAAAGACCCTGCCGCTATTATAAGGCCGAGAGTGTTCATGGAATATACTTAACATCAACCTCTACCGTATAAACACATGATACAAGTGCATATGCATTTAAACATGCATACAGAAGCCCACACATGCCAACACACACATGTGACCTTGGATGCTTTATTGCACAAATCTGTCGTGTCTTTTACTCACAGTGTGCCTGCAACTTACTTCCTGTTCTCTTAGTTAGGAACAGTAGATCCCTGGAGAAGTGCATGTTCTCCTCATTCTGCCCGATTGTAATTGGACACAGACTTTCCCAATCCTCATCTGTGAGTAGAACATAGAGTAACCTCGCTTGGTGTGACCTTGACATGTGTGCAGCATCTGACTTGTGAATCTTGTGTTCTCAGCACTTCAGCAACGACACCGCATCTTGAGCGAGCATCAGCTCTGAGAAGCTGCCATGTTCTCCAGCACGCCTTTCTGTTTCCTATGTAGGTACCGAGTTTTGGCCATTGGAGATGAAAAAGATCACGTCAGGAAAGAGGATGAACTCAACAGGTAAGCTGCAGCCTACACAGGGGTGATCTAGGGCCATGTCTAACCTGGCATCTGTTTGTGTAAATAAAGTTTTATTGGAACATGCCTGGTTCAGTGTGGTGCCTGCACTACCTCCATGGAACCTGTGGAGCCACCAAAGGCTGTATATTGAATCTCGCCCTTTTCAGAGGAAGCCGCCAAGCCCTAACCCCGGCTGGCACTGGACCAATCTTACGGTGGCCAGGAATGGTGTGGGCAGCACAACAGCTTGACGTATTGGTTTGGTTTTCTCCCATCTTGTGTTTTCAGTATTCTGTTTGAAATGATCTTTAGAGAAAAGCTAAGCTAGAATTAGAGAGAGAGAAAATGCACTCACTCAATACCTTTGTTCGTTGTCCTGGAAGCTGGTTCCACATCACGTCACCCATCCCACTGTGGGCTTTGTCAAGACTCCCTCCTTAATCCACAGTCTCCTGGAACTTTGTCTGTACCTAGACTGGCCTCAGCCTCCCAGGCAAGCTTCTGGGTGGATTTTTTTTTTTTTTTTTTTCCTATGAAACTTGACCAGTTAGAGAAAAACAGCAAGGGTATCTGGCAGTCAGAGAACAGCTTTCTCTGCTGTCACCATGTGGGCTCCTGGAAGTTGAACTCAGGTCTCCAGCTTTGCCACTTACCTGCTGGCTGAGCTTTCCTGCGAGCCCCTTAACTCAGGATTTACCAATCACCTGAGAGGGGTGTTGCCCAGGCCGGCAGCCTCACGTCTCCCGCGTGCCTTGTGTTCCAGCGTAGAGGACATCCACTTCCTGGTCCTGCAGAACCTCATCCAGAGCACGCTGTCCCAATCCAGCAGCCAGGCGAACCCTTGCCAGTCCTTCCAGGTGGGTGCTCGCCCCTGTTCTCTCAGCTGTGCATTCTCGGGAGTCCTGAGTGTCCTCAGATCGGGTTCCAGCTGTCTTTATCCATACTTAGCTGTTGGAATGGTGGGTGGGTGAGTGGGCAGGTGGGTGGTTTAGGTGGCCATCAAGCCCAAGACCACCTACACAGTAGGCAAGTACTCTCCCCGGTGTGCCGACCTCAAGCCATCCCCAGGGATGCAGCAGAAAGGTGAAACCCCGTCAAGCCTGGGCCTCCTGATGCAGAAGTCCTGCGTCACTGTCCGCGTTACCCCGACCAAAGCAACGCAAGGGAGAAAGGTTTTTTTCCCTGGCTCACTGTTCAAGGACACAGCCCATCCTGGTGAGGAAGTCAAGGCAGCAGGAGCTCGAAGCAGCTGGTGACGTCCCATCCAGTCAGAGCAGAGAGCGATGAATGTTTGCTGCTGTTCCATTTGTCCTTTCTCCATTTGGATAGTCCAGGCTCCCCGCCAGGGAATGGTGCCAGCCACCGTGGGCAGCCTCATTTAAGCTGCTTGAGATAATCCTCCAGATGATTCCAGATTCTGTGGAGTGACGGCACGAAGCATTGAAGCCATCCTTAAGGACACACCAATGCGTACCCAGCTCTGGCCGCGATACCTCCCAGACCTGTGCTTGACACTTGGACCGCAGGGCTCACAAGACCAGAGCGTGTGGGACTGGTGAAGAGCATGCTTGCCCCAGAGCAACCACCCTGGCCCTGGCCTCTGTGCAGCAGAGAGCAGACTGGGCAGACCCCAGGTGCATGTCCTCCCCAGCTCGGGTTGAATCGCCTCCCACAGGACACCAAGGACCCATCTTCCAGGAGCCCGGCTCACATTCTCTACCCAGTTGTCACTATGCAGCACGCACTGCAAGGATCTAGTCACTGGTGCCGCACACTTCTCAGTCTCACCATCTTTCTGCAGCACGGGAGGGTGAAGGCTCAAGTGATCCTGAATGCAGGGAGTGCTAGACAGTAAGGAAGACGTTCCAGATGCATAGTCACAGTCACCCCACTTCTTTGTTGGGCTCGTATTTGCTTAAACAGAAGAACCAAAATCAAATCCTACTTCAAGAACTGACCTGCCCTCTAGGGTCCTGCCTGCCTCCTCTGCCCAGAGAAAAGTAGGCAACCACCAAGTAACCCGAGCCAGGCCCAGGTGGGGTTGCCCTACAATAGCCTCCCTTGCCCAGAGCAGGCAGGACCCTCCTGTGCTATCCAGGACCTGGCAATGAGGACAGAAGGTTCCCCGCAAGCATC
This sequence comes from Typhlomys cinereus, assembly GCA_023101885.1. Taxonomy (NCBI): domain Eukaryota; kingdom Metazoa; phylum Chordata; class Mammalia; order Rodentia; family Platacanthomyidae; genus Typhlomys; species Typhlomys cinereus. The sequence continues at coordinate 1,555,739 of JALPQD010000278.1, forward strand.
AAGCAGCTGTGGTCACTCCCAGAGCCTCTGGTCTCTCGCCTTCAAGCTGCTGGGCCCTGCTACCATGGTCAGCAGGTGTCTAGAGGATGTGTCCTGTATGTGGCCACAAGTACAGAACAGGCGCATCCACTTGGCGTCCTGTGCAGAGCAGGTCTGTAGGACGGACCATCTGGAAAACTCCAGGACTGTGTAGTCTTCAGGCCTCTCCAAGAGACCCTTCCATGCAGCCTCAACACAAATCAACCCTTCAGTAGTGAGGCCACTCCTCCCTGGTTGTACTTCCACAGTGTGGCCCTGAAGTGTCACTTGGTAGTCATGGCTCAATGATCTGTTACTAAGAGATCTAGGACAGTGCTATCCAGGAGCTTTAGGGCCCCTGGAAGACATTCAGAGACAGGTCAGCTAGCCAGCCTTACTAGGAGCAGCCCCCTGTGGCTGTCCCCCCACAACTTGCTTCACCCCAGTGGCTGTGTGCCTTACCTTGTCTCTCGCTGTGTTACAGACCTTCCGCCTCTACCGGGAGTTCCGCGAGCCCGTGCTGGTGCGGGCCTTCATGGAGTGCCAGAAGAGAAGCCTGGTCAACCGGCGTCGCGTCAACCACTTGCAGGGCCCTAAGAAGAACCGCTCCCTGCCCTTCGTGCCCATGTCCTACCAGCTGTCCCAGTCCTACTACAAGTGAGTGTGCAGGGCTGGGGCCCTCTGGGAAGGCATCCCTGAACTTGCCCACATCTCCAGAGCGAGATGCCGACCTTGCAAGAAGGGCCTCTCGCTCCTCCTGGCCTTCCCCACATGGAAGCGAGGCCAGCGCCTATATGTTTCCTGTGAGGGGCGTAGACGTGAAGCAGGTGGTACGTGGCCCTTGGGGAAAGTCAGTTTTCAGTTTCACAAGCAATCTAGTGTCGGCCTACCCTCCCAGTGGGCTGGCTTTGTCCCTTCCCTGTGTGGCTGAGAGACCCAGAAGACCCCACCAGGAGTCCTTTTCTGACTTTCTGTCTGTACCCAGGCACTGTTTCCCACGCCTCATTCTGATGACCTTGAGCTCCTGAAGGCAGAAGGCATGGGTGGGTGTGGTCAGCAGGTGGGGAACACCTCTTGCTCCCTATTCTCTGGCCTCCAGAAGAGAAAACTGGCCCCAGTGAGATTGGACACATGAATGTCCTCAGCCCCCTACATCAAGTACTGTGTCAGCTGTCTGCAGTGCTGCCGCAAGCTGCCACATAGGCCTGTGGTTGGGGTAGATGGAAAGGCTGACCCCACCTGGGAGGAGCTGAGCCTGTGGGAACAGACCGCACCGGGCTGTAGCATGCATTGGGCAGTTTGGAGCAGGATTTCTGCAGGCTGTGGCCCACCACACCCCTCCACAGCCGCTCCTCAGCGGGCCCCTCCTGTGTCTCTGCAGGCTGTTCACGTGGCGATTCCCCAGCACCATCTGCACAGAATCTTTCCAGTTCTTCAATACGCTCCGGGCTGCCGGCAAGCTGGATCTGCCGGATCATTTTTCCTTCAAAGACCAGGATAGCAGTGACCCTCCAAGTGACCTGGTGGCATTTTCTTTGGACAACCCTGGAGGACACTGCGTGACAGCCCTGACCCTCTTTTCCCTGGGCCTTCTCTCTGTGGATGTCAGAATCCCGGAGCAGATCGTGGTTGTGGACAGCTCCATGGTAGAGAGCGACGTCATGAAGAGGTTAGAGCCAAGAGCCCGCGAGTCGAGCATGCCCTCTGCTCAGCTGGGAGCGGTGGATTCTTGGGGCACCATTCTTATTGCTGTGGCATTGGCAGTTTTACTGCTTGACCAGTTGGTCCATGCATGTGTGTGAATGTGTGAGTGGATGTGCATAGCTGCACAGGGATATGTGTGCACACGTGTGGAAACGGAGGTCGATGTAGGATGTCTTCCTCAATCACTTATATCTGTACCTTGTAATCTGAGACATGTTCTCGTTGATCTGGAGCTGATTTTTCTAGGCAAGTAGCCAGCGAGCTATAGGGATCCATCTGTCTCCTCCTGCCAGCACTGGGATCACAGATAAGTGCTACCATGCCCAGCCTTTGACATGAGTTCTAGGGATGTGAATTCAGGTCCCATGCTCACATGGCAAGCATGTTAATATTAGCTATGCCACCTCCCTCCCTCCCATTTGTTCTTTTTTCATTCAACAAAAATGCTGAGTTCCACTGCTTTGCATCTGCCACTGTGTAAGACATCTGCCAGGCATAGCCAAGTAGAGAGTAGCCAGGGCTCCCAGGTACCTGCTGGGATAGCACCTCTCAGGTCTGTCTCCGGGAGTGGCAGGATGGGGTCCAGGGTGTCTAGTGTCTCCCCAGGTGGAAAGAAGCCTGACAGGGAGCCCAGGGCCCTTGTGGTAGCAGAGCTGAGCTGGGACTTGATGGGGACGTAGGGGTTTTGGACGGGAACATTGGAAGGAGTTCCTGGCAGAGACAGAAGTGTGGGAAGGGTCAGGATGGTGCAGGGGAAGTGGTACTCATGCTGCCGCTGGGGTCGACTCCTGCTGGAGGGGGGAATGACTGAGTAACAGACACACTGGGCCTGAGTCCAGTTACCTGATCTTCTTTCCTGAAGCCTGGGGAAGGACGGGGGCCTAGATGATGACGAGGAGGAGGAAGACCTGGAGGAAGGCTCAGGTGCTAAGCGCCAGAACATGGAGGTGAAGGCCCACCAGGCCTCACACACAAAGTACCTGCTAATGAGGGGCTACTACACATCTGGTATCGTCAGTGCACGCAACCTGCACCCCAACGACAGCATTGTGGTCAACTCCTGCCAGGTGAAGTTCCGGTTGCGCAGCACACCTGTGCCCACCCAGCTTGGGCCCCCTGGTGAGTGTCCTGCCATGGCTGGGGCATGGGAGCCACCCTGACACCCCAGCCCCATGGAGGTGGCACTGCTGGCCGTGACTGCTTTGTGGGCCCTCCTCTATCTCCTACTTCTTTCCTCCCTGACAACACTTCTGCCGCACTGTGAAGTGCTGTCCTCTGTGCTTCAGAAGACAAAAATTCAGTTCCCGCTCCTGCTCCTGGCGTCTCATCCTCAAGGCTGATGTGACACCTAGTTTCACTCCTGCTGTGGATCACCCTAGATGTTTCTAAATACGTCCAATCTCCTCCCTGCCTGTCTCCTCCTCCCTTCTTCTCCTGTGTGGCTCTGGGCTCCTCCCCTCCCCTATGGCCAGGGGACTTTGTACTGCTGTGATCAGGGTGATGGTGTGTGCTGTAGCTTTCAAGAGGAGGCGCACGTGCTTGCCATGACACGGGGCGGGTGGGGGCGGAGGACAGCTTTCCAAGTCAGTTCTCGTCTATCTTTTGGGCTTCTGGGGACTGAACTTGGGTTACGTGCTGAACCATCTTAGCAGCCCTGCTGTCACTTCATTCTCTTAATCACAATTCTGCTTTGTCTGGAGTTTGAAGCTCAAGTAAAAATGCAGTGTTGACCTACAATTTGGGGTCTTGGCATGAGTCTTCTAGAGAAGGCAGAAACAGCCCTCCTGGCTAGTGGTCAAAAGCTTGATGTATTGGAAGGGTTGGCGTGAGCGGTAAAGAAGAGGCAGGTGTGGTGTAGTAGCTGTGCAGTCTGGGAGCAGCAAGAATGGAGTGTGCTCAGTGCAGCTGCAGCGTGTCCTGCCCTGGACACACAGGCACTAGACGTTGTCCTTCACTTGCCCCGGCTTGCGTGGGCTTCCTGCACTGGCAGGGGCTGGAGGGGTCTAGTGCTAGAGCTGCGGTCAAGACTCTGGTCATACCTCAAAAGCCAGGGTATTTGGTCCCAGTATGTCCACAGAAGGTGACTAGTGGCCACTTGGGGAGTTGGCACTAGAGGCGATCCCTGTCCCATCTCAGTATCCATGTGCATTGGTCCTGAGGGACTTCCATCCACTGAGTTCGTGCTTCCTCCTGGTCTTAGGGTTCACAATCACACCTTTGGAGGAGCTCCAAGCAGGGCCTGCTTGCCTCCCTGCCTCCTTCACCAGTCTGGTGGACCCGCAGCTGCACACTTGCAGCCCTGAAGAGTTTGCCCACCAGGTAGCGCTCTACGGATACAGCCTGGAGGATGTATCTGCTGCCCTGGAGATCCTGCAAGTTGTGGCTGATGCTGGCTGCTTTGGAGTTGACCGGGAGAGGCTGAGCAGACAGTTTGCAGCCTTGGAGAAGACAGCAGGCGAGCGCACCAGGACATTCCTGGACTATGTCCAGGTGAGCCAAGCTCCAGCTGGCCTGAGGTCAGGAAGCCTGACTGGGTGCGATGGCAGATGGGCCCAGCTTGGGTGTGAGGTAGCATGTTTTTACCTGTAATGAGTTGCTAGAATGTAAACCTAGGATGTGTCTTCTAAACTCCAGCATCTCCTGATGTTGGAATGACTGAGCCCACAATGGCTGCCCCTCGAGGTGGGCTCCCTGGCTCTTCTGTCCCCATCACAGGCCTCCTGAACCTCTTGGATTCGTCCCATCACCCTACTGATCCTTTGGACTCAGTGTCACCTGATCCCAAATAATGCCATAACAGCAAGTCCTCCTATGTGCTCGGCAGCTGAGGTGAACATACTGCAGGTTATGATGGGCGTGGAGGCCTTCACCTGGGGTCTTCATGTGGGACAAGAGGCTGGCTGGTGACTTGTAGCCTGTGAGGATTGGAGACCTGGAGAACCCAGGACAGCTCAGGAGTGGAGGCGATGTGTGGCTGTCCGAGCCCCTTCAAGCTCAGGGATATCATTCATGTTTTGGTCAAGTGTCAGTCCTGCTTGCATACCCCTGGAAGGTAGGGAAGAATCTTCCCAGTCGTGGAAGAAGAGCCCACTGACCATAAGAGAGCAGCAGGCTAGCCAGCCAGTGCCCAGGGCACCTGCCCCTGGCATCAGCTGCCAGGGTGTGAAACCTGGACTCCAGCAGTCAAGGACAAATGGGGTTTACACAGAAGTAGAAGTTGTGGTGACTCCTGGGGCACTTCCTAGATAGGAGCAAGTGTAGTAAGAGGTGGTCAGTAGAATAGTGACCCCCTTTGTAGAAAAGCGTGGTAGAATCGAGTGCTGGGTCTCCGGGCATGCAGCCTACTGGAAGCCAGTGCATGTGGCTGCCTTGGGAGCCGCACAGAGCAGGTGCGTCAGGAATCCACGCAGAGCTGTTCAGCTTGCAGGCTAGGAAGCCAGACCCGGGCTTGCTGCCTTCTCAGGACGCCTGACCTACGGCCAGGGTTGCTGCCCACTCAACCCACCTCACGAACTCCAAGCTCCCTTCGCAGGCAGACCCACGCTTCTCCCTCTTCTAGGACCTCTTGGAGCTGCAGCAAGTGCTGGAAGTCGGAGGCAACACCGTGCGCCTGGTGTCCTTGGCCTCTGCCCGGCCGTGGCTGCTGCACTCCATGCGTTTGAAAGACACGGAGGAAGACACCAAGGCCAGACCCCCTAAGGGCCCTGCCATCAACGACAGCCCCTCCCAGGGGTCAGCAGGGCCTCCACACAGCTCGCACAGCACCAAAAAGCGTGCCCACTCCACCAGTCAAAGCCCGGAGGCCGAGACCGAGGGGGCCCCAGGACATTCCGCCAAGAGGCCTGCACTCCAGGACCTTCGAGCAGCCGCCAGCTGTTCTGGGGCGGAAGAACAATCCGAGGCCCAGGCCTTAGCTTCTCTCACAACTCCTGAAGACACAGGGGTGGCAGGCACTGAGCAGAGGGACCAAGAGAACGTCCGTGTCTCAGGCCTAGAACAGCTGAGCTGTGATTTCCAGCTTCCAGAAGGCTGTGAAGACCCCAGAGGTACCAGCCTTAACACCTTCCATTTTCTGTCCCCACATAATGGGCTCAGCCCTGCCCCTGGGACCAGGAGCCTCCCCTGTCACCTAGGGGTGACAGCTGTCCTCAAATATATGTCCACTAGAGGACAGGGATTGTGATCACTGGGCCTGGAGAACTGGGTGGGTCTGAGTGATGGGCTTGCTGTGGGGACAGCAGGGAGGTCTCTAGAGAGAGCAGCCTCTGGCCTGGGCACTCGCCAGAACTTTCCTCTGACTCAATTCGGGGCCTTTTGGAGTGTTTCTTGACTGAGCTTACATACTTTGTCCTGTGGCCAGGGCTCCTGGGTGGGAAGTAGACCCTGGATCCCCAGTGCCTGGCTCCCCAGATCAGCTCTGCCACCTGTGCTAGCATTCAGCACTGTGCAAGCCTGGGGGTGCCCTGCCCCCCACCAGCAGCAATGTCCTTCGGGCCATCCCAGCAGAGTGAGAGACAGGCAACACGGCCTCCCACATTGCCGTCTGAGCCCCACTGCCTTTTCCTGTCTTGCAGGGCTCGCTGAGAACAGCGTGGCCAGTAGCTTGGCCCAGGCTGCTTGGGAGAGGTGAGTGGAGGGCTGGGTGGGGGTGGTCAGCTTCCAGCCACTCGCGTGAGGCTCCTTCACGGGAATTCAGGCCCGAATGGTTTGCCTCAAACGGTGCTTACCGGCTAGGAGCCCTGAGAGGTGCATGGGCTAGAAGTGGCAGTGCCCATGATGCCCTCCAGATGCCCGCCACACGCCCACTGGCATAACACAGGAGCTTCTCATGGTCCAGATAGGTGCTGCTCTCATCAAGCTCACTCAGCTCCCATTGTCCAGATGTACAAGAACTCCGAGCAGCCTCCTCCCCTCTGCGTCAGGAGGGCGGCATCCCTCAGGCCTCCCACCCTGGGGCCCACAGAAACCTTCCTGGGTGCTTCTGTCCATCATACTTGGCCTCAGCTCCACAAGAACCTGTGCTCTATGTCTGGCCCCGGAATGAGATTGTCCCCTCCCAGGGGTCACTGTGGCTTCTAGGGCCACCTGTCCCACACGTGGATTCATGTAATCCATCAAGCCTGGGTCAGGAGAAGTCTCTGTCTCGGCCCAAGGCCCAGAGGCAGAGATCCTGCATCAGGACAACTGCAAGGCTGGAGAGAGGAGGCTACCCAGGTGACAGCCACACTCAGTCATCCTGCCAGGGGGAAGAGGAGCCAGGGAGCATCAGGCATGGCACATGATCAAGTGACTGGTCAGTGATCAAGCCCTGATAGCAAATGCTTGTCCCGCAGGGGCTGCAAGAACGTGTGCTTCATTGGCCGTCCCTGGCGTGGCGTGGACGGGCGCCTGAACATACCGGTGTGCAAGGGCATGATGGAGGCCGTGCTGTACCACATCATGAGCAAGCCCGGCATCCCCGAGAGCTGCCTGCTGCAGTACTACCAGGGCGTCCTGCAGCCTGTCGCTGTCCTCGAGCTGCTCCAGGTAGGCCCGGGCCTCCAGGAACTGCCTCTGGCCGGTACCAGGTCTGCTCACCCTGTGTCCCTGGTGGCTGTAGCAGAGGGTCTGCTGCAGTCGCGGCGCCCTGCTCCACTGCTGCCTGGACTGCATAACTCTCGCCTTTCAGGGCTCTGGACCCTGACACATTCTCTGCCAGGATCTCACACTCACCAACCCTGGGAGTCCTGCTGGTTGCAGGGAGCTAGGGACCTGCAACCATTGCCTCTCACAGGCAACTGGACCCCAGCTTCCTGAGAGGCCGGGAGCTTGATATTCCGTGTGGCATTTCCCTGCGCTGCCTAGCACATCCTGTCATACATAGCCAGACTGAGTGTCTGTGGGGCTGTCGGGCAGGCAGGAAGCCACTGCAACCCTTGTTGGAAAAGGTCCCCCACGCTGGCTCCTCGCCGTCCCTGCACCTGCTCCCCTGGGCTTAAGTCTTTTTGCTAGGATGTGATTGCCCCACAAGGCCACTTGTAGTGTCCTCTGCCCAGTAGAGTGCATTTCACAAGGGTGAGAAGATCGGCCTCCCAAGCCAGCAAAGACAACATCCTTGTAACCTGACTGTGTGTGTCCACAGGGCCTGGAGTCCCTCGGCTGCATCCAGAAGCGCTTGCTGAGGAAGCCACCGGCGGCCTCCCTCTTCTCCAGGCCTGCGGTGGAGGCAGTCGGCGAGGCCGAAGCCTCCTCGGGGCCTGAGAGCTTCATCGCCTTCTATGAGCCCACCTTGGACTGCACCATCCGCCTGGGCCGAGTCTTTCCCCACCATGCCAACTGGAACAAATGGATCCACATATAGTCCTGTTCGCCAGGCCAGAAGGGCCTCCGTCTTGGACGGCCCATGACCTGTGTTCCGTCATGCTGGGTGTTGTGCTTCCCCCCAGCCTGGGTAGAGCAGCTGCCAGGTGACTTCAGTCCTCTCTGCTCCCCTCCTGCTGAGCCCAGGCTCCATGTCCAGGACATCTGGAGTGAGGGGCACTGTTTGGGGGTTCCCACCTGAGGCCATCATATCGCTCAGAATCTGAAAGGAAGGACTTTCTGGGGATATGCCATGCGGGGACCTCTGCAGAGCCTTAGGCTCTTCTCCAGGTAGTTGGGCCCCCAGAAGCGCCTCCTTGGCTGGCAATAAGGCCTCGCAGGTTTTGCTTTGTTTTTGTTGTCTTGCTCTTATGTAGAAACAGCCCCTATTGTATTTATTTAATTTTTAATTAAAGTCAAATGCATTTAGTTTTGTGTAGTTTCCTAACAGTTCCCCAAGGGACTCAACTGCTTTCAGTCAAGCAAAATCCTCCTGCCTCAGTTTCTCAGGCATTGGGACCTCAGGTCAACACCACCCTGCCCAGCAGGGTGTTATGTTAAGTCTTTCATTTCTGAGACTCTTTTGGTCTCTTCAGTGGACTAATTGCTGAGAGAGACCTGTGGTTTAGGTCAGGGCTCTTAAGAAACAGGAAGAGACCGTATTAAGGAACTGGCTCATGTGATGGCGGCATGTCTGAAGCCTGCCATGCAGGTTGGCAGGCGGGAAATGCCGTCCAAAGTGAAGGCTGCTGCCTTGTTCAAAGGTGTCTGCATTGAATGAGATCCACACACAGTACGAAGGCTAATTTCTTTTATTCGAAGTCTGTTGGTTTAAATGTTAGTCCTGTCTTAAAAAAAAAAAAAAACACCTTCACAGTGACAGGTGTTTCAAACCACTAGACTCCTAACCATATTGATGCATATGATTTTATCCATCAGAGCTGGGAATGTAGCTCAGCTGATAGAGCACTTGCCTAGTATTCAGGAAGTCCTGGGTTCAATCCCCAGTTCTGTAGAAACCAGGCATAAAGGTGCATACCTGTGACCCCAACACTCAGAAGAAGGTAGAGGTAGAATCATAAATTCATGATTATTTGAGGCTAGTGAGGGTTTTGTGAGTCACTGTCTCAAAAGAAAAAGTTACCATTATCCACTTCTGGTCAACCTGTGACTCATGCACAATTCCTCATACCAACCTTAGTTTCCAAATAATGTGACAAGACCATGTTTCTGCCTTAGGTCATCTCCCTGGTGTCTGTAATGTGAATACCGTAAGATGTGAGAAAAGGGAGAGGAAGCAGCTTTGCGTGACACAAGGTGGCCCTTCAGAGTGAACGCCCGCAGAAGATTGAGCCTTGTGACCATGGGTTCTGCGATAAGTAGAGAACATGCTGCGGCATACGTCAGGGGTCAGGCTGTTGAAGTTGGATCTTTGCCATCTTCCACCCTTTCACCATTTGGGCTCCAGAATCAAACTTAAGTAGCCAGGTTTGCAAGCAGGCACCTTTATCTTCTGAGCCAACCCAAAAGTTGAAGACTTATTTAAATCCTTTTTATTTTTACATCGACCATAAGCACAAGGTCATTGGAAAGAATGAGAGACACTCAGGTGCAAGGGCGTCTCAAGGGAGAGAAGTAGATCTGCAGTTAGATCTCTTTGCAATGGACATTTGTAGGATTTAGGAGGCCCCAAGTTACAGCTAGAGGTTGGTAACTCTTTTCTCTTTAACATTGTTTAGAGGCTGAGTTTATAATAAGGTTGACAATTAAATTTCTTTTGTAAACATTGTTGTGTGGTTCATTTATGAGGAATATTGTTTACTGAACTTAAAGTGAACCTGGAGCTTGCTGATTGCAGCAAGTCCCAGGCATCCTCCTGCCTCTGCCGTCCAGCACAGATGACGGGTATGTGTATACCTAGCTTTTACATGACCTGGGGATTGGACCCAGGTGTTGTGCTGACCAAGCACATGTCCAGACCTTGGCAATTTTAAAGATTTTGTGGGTTTATGACCATCTCAGTCAGATGGTAGTAAAGTTGAGACAAGAAAACTTGTGACTTTTACAGGAAAGTAAAAGCTAGCGGTGACCAGCAAACTTGAATGGTGTGAGGTAAGTGGGGTCATTAGTAATGAACAAAGTCGACTTTGCTATTTCCTCTGCTCACTCATCTTTGCCCTGTGAGGGTGGGGTGTTTGTTGAATCGCTTTAAAAACACTTGTGTGGCAAAAAAGAACACGTACTGCCAATTGTGAATGACCTACACTGTATTTTTACCAAAAATAGAAATTTCATATTTTCACATCTGTCAGTCTCTAGGCTATCAGAACGACAGTAAAATTTTGTGCACACAAGCAAAAGGAAAGGAGGAAGAAGAAGAAAAAAAGGTAGCTCAATTGGCGAAGTGCCTGACAGCATGCACAGAGCCGTGGGTATGTCCCCCAGTGTTGTGGTGCACTTCTGTCATCCCAGCTCCCAGGAAGTGGGAGTGTCTGCAGCACACCAATGACTGGATCCCATTCTAGAGGGCCTGTCCGTGTGTGTGTGTATGTGTGTACGCGCACATAGCCTTCCTTATCCTGTTTTCTACACAAGCTACTTTTGCACAAGCCCTTCCCTAGCTCCCACCCTGTTCCTGTGCCGCACCTTCCCCGATGCACTAGCTCAGACCATATGAAACTGACAATGTTTACACATTTTTTTTACCAGAAAGTTTAATTTTATATGTTTCACAGTAATACACCTATACAAGAACAAAGGTATCAAAACGAAGGCCATTTAATAGAAACTTCTATTTTTACATACTCGTTGGCTTAAAGCAAGACTTCAAGGAGACCAACCAGTCACCTGGTGTATCTGCAGCCTAACTTTGACATATGAACAAATAAGATAGAGGATATTACACACCCGAGTTTGTGTTAGTAATAGTCGGTTTGTACATTTTGACAGTTAATGGCCCTGTCATCTTTCCAGGGGTATAGTAGCATGAAAGGATCTGAACACAGGACCCATCAAATTCTGACAAGAATACATGTTCTTGTTTCCTCGTTGAGCTATCTGCACCTTATGATCACTGTGACTTTATAACAGCAAGGAAATGGAACTGTTCCCAATGTCCATCACTTGAATGGATAATGAAAATGTATATTTACACAAGGCAATATTATTCAGCTATTAAAGATGAAATCAAGAAAATGACATAAATGAATGCAACTGAAAAAAAAAACAGATGAGACAACTCAGACCAAGAAGGACAAATGCTGCATATACTCTGATATACGCAGGCACCAGCATTAACCTTCATCCAGATTTGTGTATATTTCTGATCTCCAGCCCGGAAGACACTGAAACAATACAAAGGGCTCCTCGGAGGTGAAATCTAGAGACCGTCACAAGTAACTAAGCCGGACCATCTATCTAAGGAACTGCATGTATATTGTATATTCTCCTACACCAAATGAAAAGTTATTATAGTAATACTTTACAATGTTTAGAAACTACAGTAGGCAGTGGATTTATTATATCTCCCATGAATAAACAGAAAAACTGCTTTATTATTTTTATAGCTACATGCTAGTTAGGTATCAGATTCACTAAACCTATATAGTATGACAGTTAAGTTTAAAATAAGCAGATCATCTTATTCAATAAATGATCATAGGCATTCTTATTCAATGAATGATAAGGAATAATTTACTCTTCATTCCTCTGTTTGTACTGACATACTATGGACACTAGATGTCAGCAGAGCCAAAGTGCGTGGGTCACCCAGTCTTGCTCTGATCCTCAAGGTCAGCCTGGGGTAGGTAGCTCTTGGATTGCTTTGACACGTGCATGTAGCCTAGGTTGGCCTGGAACTAATGAGTCTCCTGCCCTCAGCCTCCCCACCTAGACTCACACCTGACACTGAGTTGATACTTTTTTCTTTTCATATAACGTCTACGATGCTTTTTCTTTTTGAAGGTGTTTTAAGTTCTCAATGTTGTTCACATAACAAAATACTGGAAATAGAAGAACATGGGGAAATACTGTAGTAAAGATGTGACACTTAACATTACTGCTCTGGTCAAATGATACAGAAGAAACAGTCACTTGAACACAGAACCAAGGAGTTTCACAAACTCTGTATGTTGTGTGTATGTGTGACTGTATAACTGAGAAAGAACGAACCCAACTATTTCTTCCACCCCTTGAAAGGCAAGGGAAAGCGAAGTGTGGAACGTTCGATCCTTTTCCTGGAGCAGCCTAGGGACGGGAGCAGCTGCTGCTGGCAGAACGCTGTCAGCAGCTAAGAGCCTCTACGGAACTGCGTTATCGGAGGACTAGATGCACAGATACAAAGCAGGGTGTTAGAGACGGACCTGCTAGACAAGCATTCGTGTAGCACGTCAATGTCTCTCTGTGAGAGTATAAAGGAGCAGCTTGGGCTTCTCTTGTCCCTGGAACCCCAATTTGCTCACCAGGGGCACTGCTGACTTTGACAGCATCTCCAGAAGCTGGGAGCCCCAATGTTGTCTACTCAGCGCATGTGCTCCCTAACTTCAACGGCTGTGGTCCTGGAGGGCTCCAGAGATCACTGGGACCAGCAGAACAAAGGCCAAGGCAAGCGCTGAGACCTGCCTGGAAAAGGTCGCGGCAAAGACAAAATGACCGAACTCATTAGGAAAGCAACAGGAGGACTGGAAACGTTTTAAATCTTGTTCTTTGACGATTTCATACACATACATAATGCATTCTAACCACTCTCGGGCCCACCTGTCAGCCCCCCTTCTCCCTACACTTCTCTTTCCAATATTCATGACTTCTGTGTGGTTTGTGTCCCTCTGAGTGTAATCAGGGTCCTTTGTGGGGCTTTGGAAGTTCCCGCTGGAGCCTAGGGCAGGCTCTCCAGGGTGAACACAGCTGCCCCTTCCCGCTCTCCCAGAATCCAACGGAAGATTTTAGCAATGCTTCCTTATCAAGTCAGAATGAAGGGAGAGAGACAGAGTGGGCACATGCGTGAAGGTACCTGGATGGAGGTCAGAGGACAACTTTTGGAAGTCAGTTCTTTCCTTCCACCACGTGGGATTCCGGGACCAAAGTCAGGTCTCCGGGTTTGTGAGCAGGCGCCTTACCCGTTGAGCTAGCTTGCTGGCTCCTTTCAGTATTTCCTGTAAGTGCCAGCTGGATCTAGCTGGTTGAGGTTTTGTTGGGTTCTCCCATATCTTCCTTGATTATCTAATAACTCAGTCTATAGATTACTGAGAGAAGAAATATTCAACATTGTTGATTGGTCCGTTTTTCCTTTTAGTTGTATTAAAAAAAAAACTGCAGTATGTTCCACAGTCTATAATGCAGTTGTAGGAAGTTATTAAGGCAACTTTCAGAAAGCAGAATATAACTCTTGGAGGCTAGCAAGATGGGTCAGAAGATGAAGACACTTGCTGTGTACACATGATGACCTGAGTTCCATCCACAGACCCACTTAAAGGTGGACAGAAAGAACTGGTGCCACAAAGTTGTACTTTCACCTCCACACACTCACCGCAGCCTCTGGACACCTGCACTCACACACATCATGGATACACACTCGTGCTAAGTTAAAAATTTAATACTAAAACATTTCACATTGATTTATTGCTTACAGGTTCTTGCAGGCTAACCTAGAATTTTCTGTGCAGCAGAAGCTGGCCTCAATCCCAGCCCTGAGAGTGTATTTTTTGTTTTGTTTTTGCTTTGTTTTATTTTAGTACTAGGAAGACAACCCAGGGTCTCACAGGAGCTGGACAAACTTTCTTCCTTGGCTGATCGCCAGTCTTTGCCAGCACTGTGCGGTTTGGGTTTTTGGTTTGTTTGTTTATTTGTTCGTTCATCTAATTTCCCCTGGAACTTCTCACAAGAGCCAAGAATTGGTTCAACATTCTTCCTCATTGTTATTTGAAGGACTGTCCATTTTTCTAGTTTTTGTTTCAACTAATTTAAGGATCTGGAGGAGAAAAAGCAGACAGACTAGGAGGCATATTTTTACTTTTGCCTAAAGCATTAGTTTGGCTTGACAAGGTGCCATGAGATCTTGTTTTTTATTTAACTTGCCAATTGTGTTGCTTAATGGTTTTCTTGTGCTATTACTAATTTTCATAAGCAAAATATCATTCATCTTGATTACCAAGCATTTTGGTACTCCTTAATTCTGCCTCTAGGTCAAAAGCCTCATCCATCAGTACAAAAGAAGGCAGAAAGAGAGAGAAGACATGCCAGGGTTACTAGAGAACGCAAGCTAAAGTAGTAGAGCAGCTGGCTGAGGGGCTGCTGGCTGGGATGGGATCCATCGAGACTGGAGCAGAGACAGTTCCGACAGAGCAGTGTAAGGCAAAAAGTCATAGAAGAAATGCCTACACAGCAAGACTGTGTGTGAGTGAGTGTGTGGTGAATGAAATAAACAAGTTAGTAAATAATTGATAAATCTGCTCTCCTCCTCCTCTCCTCTCTCTGTCTCTCTGTCTCTGTCTCTCTCTCTCTCTCTCCCTGACACTATCTCATCGAATAGCTCGGGCTGACCTTGAACTCGCAGCAGTCCCCCAACCTGTCCCCCCGGGCTGGGAATCCAAGTGTGCGCCACCACACTTGCCCAGTCCTGTTCTAATGGACACACAGAGTTCCTCGTGCCTAAATTAGAAACTGTTGGCCTCTTTAGAGACATGGCTAAGACAATCTCCACCCTGGGCAGTGACGCAGCTCTCAACACGTGTTACTCACTTGCGACCGTTCAGACCCGTCCTCTCCTCCGACTCCATGAAGGTAGAAGCCAATAACGAAAGAAAACAGAACTGGGCCAGTGACACTCCCCTAGTCCCAGCTCCTCAGATGCTGAGGCCAGGGCCACCCAGGGATCTGAGATCAACCTGGCAGCACAGCGAGGCTGCACATCAAAGAACCAACAATGAATCCCAGCATCTCTTCATTTGCCTCCCTCTAGGTTGCTTGTATCATTATCATCATCACCTCATCACATGCATAAACTGACCTCCCAGTAACCAGCTCTAACAAGTAAGAATATCTCTTGTCCCACCTGCAGCGTAAATTCCCTCCTCTATCCCAAGTAGAAAAACAAGACGGCGAAGAGCAGCTGGAAGCCGCACCCCCACCCAACTGAACCTAACCCAGTAGCTGCAGAGAAAGAATGGGTGGGAGACTAGCAAAAACACCCAGTGTTCTCTGCAACTCTCACACCTTGTCTTGCTTTGACCCCAAGGCCAGGATCAAGGAATCTGAAACAGTCCTATTGGGTAGTCGGAACACCCCCACTTCTAAGCCAGTGTGAGCTGCAGAGGTCAGGAATGATTGAGGTAGAGGGGCTCTTGAGAGGCCTGGGGTGCTGCCGTGGAGCAATGGGGGACACAGGTCTCCATGTGATCATGCTCCATTGACGTGGGCTCCTGACAGTCTCCAGGGTCCTGGGGGCCTTGTCAGGCATCACCAGAGACATCCAGGGCTGGGAAGTCTTGCGGCTGATATCTGGGGGCAGCGGGTGGTACCTCAGAGGGAAACAACATGCAGTGTGTCTCCAGAAGCTCAGCTGCATCTGGGAACTCCCTAGGTGGCGATACAGTGAAACTAGTTCCCCAATTCCCTCGGGGATTGTGTCCACTGGAAGAGACTTTTCTGTCCTCCAAGCTCTAAGGGACCTTCCTACAACTTGTCTGGTGAAGTTGGACCCAGTCACACGGATCAGCTAGCCTCCAGGACCAATGCCAGTTCTAGCGACGTCAGAGGAAAGCAAGAACAACTACAGAGCTCTCGGGACTTAAGGCATCTTTGTGGGCGGCCTTCAGGAAAGGGCTGTGGGACTGAGTTCCAGCCTACAGCCTGTGGGACACACACCAATGTGCCATGTTAGAGTGAGAAATCATCCCAGGCTACATGCTGCACCTTCTGACACTTTCTTCTTTTCTTGCCAATGTTCAGTAACACAAGAAATCAACTTCAGTGGTGTATAAGTTGCCCAAGCCCTGGCATTTTGTGGGAGGGAGGGAAGAGACCAGGACTGTCGAATGTGGCTGTGCTATGAGGTCACTTTATACTGCACAGGGTTCTAGGCTGAACGTCTTTCTTGGTGAGTTTGCCGACAGTAACCCACTGTCTTTGGGATGGCAAGTGTCTAGGGAGAAACCTGACGAGGGCTGCAGGAAGCGGATGTTGTGAAGCCCTTCGTCCCAGTCCCAAAGGTGCAAAGTGCATGCTCTTGGGGAGTCCGGGGAACGTCAGTGAGCGGCTGTCACCATGCTGCTTCCTGACACTGGTTTTACTTTATAAGAATCTATCCTCTCAATTTCTCTCACTGACCTGTTTAAATTTTTTTCTTATATCTGGCATCATACGATGGTATCATTCTTCAGATGCTAAAACGGCGTCAATGGGGTAGAGTATCACATCCAGCCCATCAATAAGGAGAACATGCTCAGAAGTGATTTTGATATTTATGACTCTTAGACAAGTCATCTTTTCTTCAAAGGCTATGAAGATCATCAGCAAGATTAAGGGTAGCATCTCCAACACCCCCTCTTACTAATACTTCAGTAGCTGCGAAGCTCATCAGCAAGAGCAAGGACACTTCTAACATCTACACTGAAGCACACCTCACGAAACCCATGGACCATCCAAATATAGTACAACTTTTATACTCATTGACACACCAGACAGAAGGAAGTGCCTCCAGCAGAAGGTGGCCTTGTATGAACTTTGAGCAGCCATTTCTTGGCCAAATACAGGCTACCTGAAGTCCCATGAGCCCCAAATAATATATAACTTTCCTCATAGCCTAGAAACCCAAGGCTTTATGTCTAAGAAACTCCTAAGTCTGGACTCATATCCTGATCCCACCACTTTCTCTTTAGTCCCTGCCTGGCTGAACATTCAGTCTATTCTAGTACTGTCCAGTGTGGACATAAAGCTCACTGTTTTGGATTTAGTCGCCGAGATCATATGGAAGTACTGAGGGCAAAGGGACCAGATGCCCCCACCAGCCAGGCACAATGCTCCCAGCAAAAGACAACACTTGGTGGCAAAAAGGAACCGAGGGAGAAGGGAGACAGAATGCAGTATATCCAGCAGAAGAGGGCCTTACCCCAGCACCCCAGCACCCCAGCACCCCAGCAATGTGCTTCAAGGGCTGGCGGCTGCAGCAGCCTGTAATAGCTTACATGTAAATCCCTTGTCCCAAGGCTGTGGCACCCACAGGAAGAAATCAAAGTGCTGGGAGCGCCTTTCCCAGGAAACCTACATCATTATGGAGCGTGTGGCAGGGAGCGACCAGGAGAGGCACACGCAGAACGTGTGCTGTCGCCAGGTGGTGGTGGCAAGGAACATCTCTAGGCAGGTGGTTTGGGCAGTTAACTACTTCCATGAAAACCAGATCACACGCAAGGACCTCAGACCATAGAACATCTTGGTAGATGGGAAAGGCTGACCTTATAAACTCAGCCATGTCCTAAAAGTCACTCCAAGGCAGAGGCTGAAGAAGGCAGTTGAACCCTTCCATTTAGCCCCTCAGATCTTAGAAGGGATCATTAATATATCAAGAAGAATCTGCTGTGGTCAGGGCACCTCAAAGAAAAAGCCAGCGATACTTCAAGTAAGGTTACATGGAGAAAGACTGCAATGGAACTGCTGCAGACATCTGGATTCTTGCTAGTGTCTGCTATGCAGGACGGCACAAAGGCACTCCGCACTTCTGGCATGCAACCATTGTACAAGATTCCACCAAAGCCCTCAAAAATATCATGAGGTACCTACTCCCTGTCAACTTCGACCACAGGCTGATTACCATGGAGAGCATTATGGGTCACCCAAGGCTCTTTCCTAATGTAGGACATGAACTGTCTTCTAGCTCCCCAGTACCTTGATCCCCAGCATTGTGAAGGTCATGACCACACAGGATATCAAAGGCCTGAAATAATGGATTCTATCACAAAAAAATAGTGATGTCACTGCTACCTGTCATATTTGGAAATGTCCTTCAAGCCGGGCAAACTGCTGCCACCAGAAAGCAAAGCTCATGCAGCCTCTCTGACCCAGCGTCCCCCTTCGCCAAAGAGCGATGTGAATGAACCTGCCTCCCAGCCTTCGCCCTGCCCCTGAAGAATGCACAATGACACAAAACTATGGGAGCAGGGAAACAGAAAGCAGTGCATCCAGCAGAAGAGGGCCTTGCCCTCCTGCTCCCCAACATTCCGGCACCCCAACATGATGCTGTGAGGACTGGCAGCAGCAGCCTGTAATATCTTACACGAAAATCCCCTTTTCCAGGAAATACCCAAAGGTGTGGCACCCACAGGAAGAAATCAAAGTGCTGCGAGCTCCTTTCCCAGGAAACCTACATCATTATGGAGCGTGTGACAGGGAGCGACCAGGAGAGGCAGGTGCAGAACGTGTGCTGTCTCCAGGTGGCGGCGGCAAGGAACATCTCTAGGCAAGTGGTTTGGGCAGTTAACTACTTCCATGAAAACCAGATCACACACAGACATCAGACAGAACATCTTAGTAGATGCAAAAGGCAACCTAAGACTTTGTAACTTCAGTCACGCCTTAAAAGTCACCCCGAGGCAGAGGCAGGAGGAGACATTTGGACCCTTCCATATTAAGTCCCTGAAATCTTAAATGGTATCTTTGCTACATTAAGAACAGTTTTCCGCTGCCAGGGCACCCCAAGGAGAAGCCGGGGATTCCCGAGGTAAGGTCAGATGATGAAAGCTCTGATGAAATTGCTGCAGACATCTGGATCCTCGCTGGTGTCCTGCTATTCAGGACGGCACAAAGGCATTTGCCACATTCAGCGTCAACCTGAGCTGATATGCAACCGTTGTACAAGATTCCACAAAATCCTCAAAAATGGCATCGGTTACCTGCTCAGGTTCATCTTCGACCACAGATTGGTTATCATGGAGAACATTATGGGTCACCCAATGCTCTTTCCCGACAGAGAACATAAACTGACTTCTAGCTCAGAGATGCTCCCCAGTACCTTGATCCCCAGCATTGTATCATGATCAGCATGAGATATGAACTTCCTGAAGCTATGAACTCTGTAAGAAACCAGAGTCAATTATGTCATTGCCACATGTGCCATTTGGAAATGCCACTAGGCCGGGCAAACTGCTGCCATCGGAAAGCAAAGCTCATGCAGCCCTCTCTGACCCCAACCTTCCCCTTCTCCAAAGAGCAATGTGAGTGGACCTGCCTTCCAGCCTTCGCCCTGCCCTTAATAGCTATCTGCACAATGATATAAAGAAACTACGGAGAAGGGAGACAGAAAGCAGTGCTTCCAGCAGGAGAGGGTCTGGCCCCCAGGAGCCTAGCGCGCTAGCGTGATGCTATGAAGTCTAGAAGCAGCTTCCCGCAATGATTTACATGTAAATCCCTTGTCCTAAAAAACACTTAAGGGTGTGACACCCACAGGAAGAAATCAAAGTACTGGAAGCTCCTCTCCCAGGAAACCTACATCATTATGGAGCATATGGCAGGGAATGATCTGGAAAGGCATATGCAGAAGGTGTGTTATCTAGTGCTACCAGGGAATATTTTCAGGCAGGTAGTTTAGGGATTGATTAAGTGTTTTGCAAACCAAATAACACCCAAGGACCTCAGAAAAGCAACATGACACTTTGTAACTTCAGCCATGCTCTAAAAGGGCCCAAAGGAGGCATTTGGACCCTTTCTTATTTAGCCCCCCTAGGGTCTTGGCAGGCAAAGGCTACGATGGACTTGCTACAGACATCTTGAGTCTCGATGTCCTTCTCTATAAGACGGTACCAGGGCACTTGCCACGCTTGGTGGCAACCAGTGCCAATAGGCATTGATTGGATGATCAGGGTCACAAACGACGCTGTTCCCCCATATCATGAGACATTTGCTGAGTGTCATCTTTGACTGGGGATTGACTATTGTGGAGGATAATGTGGGCCACCTGTGGCTGTTTTCCGGTGAAGAAAGTAAACCATCATCTTGCCCAGCGATGCTCCCAAGTACCTTGATCCCCAGCAGCATGAGCGCCATGATCTGAGATATCAGACCACAGAATATCTTGGATTTGAAATATGAAAGGCAACCTAAGACTTTGTTACTTCAGCCATGTCATAACGGTGCTCCTTAAATTATGAAATCTGTAAAAAACAAAATATTTGATAATGTCACTTCCCCTATCATATTTAGAAATGCCACCGAAACTAGGCAGACTGCTCTCATCAGAAAGTGAGGCCCACGTACCCCTCTCTGATCACAACTTTTCCCCTTCCCCCCAAGGAGCAGGAGTGACCCTGCCCTTCCAGCCTTCTCCCCACCCCTGTCTGCATGATGGTATAAAGGGAGAAGACAGACGATGCCACATATGCTAGTATCGATCAGTACCTGCTGCTCAGCCCTCTGATGCACCCACACACTGCTCGATGCTGGGCACTGCCCAGCACCTTCCCTGCCCCTCTGATGCCACCTGATATGCATCACTATTCATCAGGCCCCGATCCACACCCTCTGTGGCTGCCACATCTGATTCCCTCCCAGGCTGCTGCTCCCAACGCTGGGGATTAGGCCCTGCTGGGCACCTCCCACCTTCTCAGCTGCTGCACGTGCAGTGTGGTCTATCAGCTCCAGGTGGCCACCTCACCCCACGCCATGCAACATGACAGCTCTCAGCCAGGCAGACACTCGCCACTCTGCACATAGCTACTAAGACGCAGCCTTGCTGGACACCACCCACCCACACCCCAGAAAGTCTGGAGGGTGTCAGACCTTGCTGACCAAACACCACCATGACCACACGCAAACTGCTGCATGTCATCATTAGCCGGGCCACCCCCACCGATGCACACGAAGTGCCGGGTATCAGATCACCATGGACACCCCTGTCACCACCACACACAGACTTCACGGCACCAGGTCTTGAGCATGACCCCACTCTGCACACACCGCTAGATGTCGGCCTTGCTACATACCTCACTGCAGCCGCAGGAAGCCCAACACGCACTGCTGAGTAACAGACTTTGCTGGACACCCCTACCTGTTACCATAGCCCACAAAACACGGCTAGGATCTATAGCTATCTGACCCTGATGCAACCACATCACCAGCAGATACTCACTGTAAAGTATCAGGCTTTGCAATTCTCCCCCTACCAACTCCCATACCTCCCCCCACTCTCTCTCATTGTGACAGTCCCATATAGCACTGCTAGCTGTCTGGCTCTGCTGCGCTTCTGTCTCTGCTCTAGATTCACTGCAAGTTAACGAGCACACACTCCACACACACACACACACACACACACACACACACACACACACACTCCACAGTGTTCAGTATCAGACCCTGCTTGACCACACACACTGCTGTGTGTCAGGTCCTACTGGACTTCTTGCTCGCCAACACGATATTTTTTGGTGTCACGTCATGGTGGAAGTCTCCTGTTGACAATCCCATGAAAATTACCCGGTATTTGTTCTATGCTTCCCATGCTGATCCCCCCTTCTGCTGCTGGGCATCAGGTCCTGATGGTCTCCGCCCCTCAATCCACACACAGTGTCCTGTATCAGGCCCCAAGTGGATGCATGTTACAGCCCCACTGCAGCCTCAAACACACCGCTGCTTTTCAGCCACGATGGGCATCCTCCAGCGGCCGCCCAGCACTGTCTGTGTGGTGCACGGAGGCTGAAGCTTAGGTAGGTCTGGTTTCCAGCGCTGGATGCCTGGCAGTACCCTGAGCAACCATCTTCATCACCGCCTGCCGCCTACAAAGTGATGCATGGTGGCCACAGCGATGCTCATCATGGTCTGAAAAATAGCAATGAACGTTGTACAATGGCAACAAGGGTGGCCCACCGCAGTAGGATGCCGAGCACATGATGCGGGACGGGGTGTGCCCGGCAGGGATGGACACTGAGCAGCTTATGTAGAAAAGCCCTGGGAGTTGTCAAATGCATCATCCTGTGTGGAACACTGGTCAGGGGATTGCCAGCAAGCTTAGTACCTCCCAAGCTTAGATGGGGAATGACGTGGGAGTGATGCCCAGCACATCCTGAGAAAGGCCAGCGTTTTGAGTAACGAAGGTGGAGGACATGTCTAGCAAGGACAGATACTTAGCACAATATATGGGAAAGGTTGGGAGGGGACCAGAAGGATCCAATACATAGCAGAGCATGTAGGGCTCAGAGGGTATCCAGCAGGGTCTAACATCCGACAGTGTGTGTGCGTGTCAGGTTGGGAGCTATATCTACCAAGGGCTGATACCTAAAACAGCACGTGAAGCAGGGGTGGGAGCAGGGAGGCCTGACACCTAGCAATGTAAATGCTAAGGGACAGTGGAGTGTCAACAGGGCCTGAGCTAACGCTGTATGTTGGTGACCAATGGGGGAGGAAGCATTCTCTAGCACCACCTAATTCCCAGGAATGATGGTGGAGGTGTAGGGTGTGTGCTTCAGGGCTTCAAAAATATAGATGTAGGGTCTGGAGAGGTGGCTCAGGGGTTAAGCCTCCGCCTTGCAGGCAGAAGGTCCTGAGTTCAGATCCTAGACCCCATGTATAGACGCCAGGCGGAAACGGGGAGGGGGGAGGAGGAGGGGGCGGCCTGCGTTTCTGGTCCTGGTAGGCGGAGCCTGTGGAATCCCGGGGCAGAGTAAACAAGGAGGAGGTGGAAGCGATCCATGATGGTTCCCGAATTCGTCTGTGGTTCTACACACACACACACACACACACACACACACACACGCGCGCGCGCGCAAGTGCGCACATGCACACACGCACAATTGAATAAATAATAAAAAAAAATATATATAGATGTAAGGGCAGGAGAGATGGCTCGGGGTTAAGACTCTGCCTCAAAGACAGAAAGTCCTGAGTTTGGATCTCATGTCCCACATAAGAAACACCAGGCTTTTAAAAAATGGTGGCAGCCTGTACTTCTGGCCCTGGTGGACAGAGCCTGGGAAATCCCAGAATGAAGCAAAAGGAAGGTAGAAACAATCCAGGATCACTCCCATAGCCACCCTTGGTCCTCCACAGGGACACACAGTGCCCTCTGCTATACACACACACACACACACACACATACACACACAAACATACTAAACAAATAGAATATTCTTTAAAAATATTGATGTAAGTTAAGCAGCTTGAATAGGTATTGTCCAGTGTGGGCTGATTCCTAGCACACTGGGTGGGAGGGGGTATCCAACTGTAACTGTTACATAAGGTACAGTTTAGTGGTGGCAGGTAATGCCCAGTAGCTCCTTACCCTAAAAATTGGTCATGTTCCAGACATTGTTGCCACCCCAATGCACTGCCAGTGTACAAACCAGGCTGGACACTCCCCAGTCAGTGCCCCTATAAACATACAGGTATCAAACTGTGCTGGACACACCTCCAGACCACTGCACTACATGGGGCACGAGGTATCACACCCTTCTGACCAACATGCACTCCAGCTATTAAACCCTGCCGGGCACACTGTCCCCGACTAAGCCCATTACACTGCTAGGTTCAGACCCTGTTGGACAATCCCCGACTCCCAATGCAAGTCAACACACACTGCTACAAGCTTGCCCTGCCAGTCACCCCATGTGCCTGACACCCCACATACGCACGCAGTTACGTGTCATGTTCGTCTGAAATTATCACACCTACTTACCATCTATGTCAGATGCTGTGAAATATCAGGCCTGGCCAGCTGAAAACAGTTCGTCTCCAGTGATCAGGGCCTGCTGGATAACACCTTCACGCTGCACACACTGCTGAGCATCTGGTCCTAACAGACCTTCTCCCACCACACGTGCTGTGCCAGGTATTTCTTCCTGCTGGGCACTTTCCCCACAGTGCCATCTAAAACACTTTCTTCCAGGCATGACAGACACTCTCTACCAATGCACCCCCCGTGTAAACTTGTCCATTGATGCCTTCCTAGGGCCTCCCCCAGCAGCCCTCTGAGCAAACACTGCTGAGTATCTGTCTCCTCGTCCCCATGTCATATACACTGCCAGCAACCAGGCCTGACTGGACACCCCACCCAGTGTCGCTCACATACAATGTAGGCTATGGGGCCCTGCTGGAGTATTTTGGAGGGCCAGATCAGGCCCTGATGTCACCTCTCCCCACCTCATATATATAGTTAAGTATCAGCTCAACTGCCCCCCCCAACCTAAATCCCACTACCTAGCTCAGTATCAGGACCTGTAGGGCACTCCCTACACCTCTACTTTCACCACTAGATCTCACACTCTGATGTACCCCTCTGACTGCACCTCTCATCCAGGGCTAAGCCTCCACCCTGCTGGACATACGCTCCTGTCCCTGCCCCCAGTACTGTGGTAGATATCAGGTCCTGTGGAATGCCCTTCCCCACCTGACACAAACCGCTAGATGTCAGACCCTGTGGGACACTCCTCTGCCACCCCTCCTACAGTGCTGTGTGTCATGCCTTCCTGGGCAGTCCCCTGCCTATCACCAAATCACCCTGGATAGTATCAATACCTACTGTGAAGCACCCCACAATACACCCATGGCAGCTGCACATATCATGCTGGATCTCAGGCCCAGTTGGTTATATCCCTCCACCCTACACAAAGTTAAAGGTATCAGCCCAGGCTAGACACCACGCTTCTGCAGCCACACAACACACACTGCTTTTCTTAAGTCCTTGCTCAGCACCTCATATAACCGGCACCTACAAACTAGGCATCAAGCCCTAATTTTCACCCTACATGCACTCCCAGATGTCAGACCTTACTAGATGACCCCAACTACCACTGACGCCCCACTTAGTCTCAGGCCATCCTGTGCCTCTCTCCTAGCTCATATTCTAGGTCCAGGTCTTCCAGTCAGCGTCATGCCCCTGCATCCCACATACACGTCCAGGTACCAGGCACTGCAGCAAGGCCCCGTGCTCACTGGAGGAGTCAGACCCGGATGAACACCCTGAGGCAGTTCCACCTACACTGCTCTGTGCCAAGTCCTACCGGGCCCCTCACCCACCCTGCGCACTGTCCCACTACCCCGCCACCTAAAGCACACTGCTGTTTTCAAACCTCACTTTGTAGCAAACCCTGCCACCATTGACTGCCACACAAAATTTTACTTACCAGGCCTAGATGGACAATCCATACTGTGCCTCACACATGGCTGGGCGCAAGGCTATTCAACAGACCCGTCACCCCACGCACACCAATAAGTACCTCGCCCTGCTTGACACCCTCCTGCCAACACTCGCATGCAGCAAGGGGCTGGTCCTGTTGGACACACCCCCACCACCCAGCATCTCTCTAGGCTGGGACAGGTTCTCTCGCTGCCTTCTTAAAAGTTTTCCCTAAACCCAACAGTGTAGGGTGCTGAGAATTCCCCAACTACCAGTTTCTTATAGGGGGCCATTGTTAAGGCTCTGATTCGCATGTCCAACACTAGATTTTATCCTTTTCTCTTCCAAAGGTCAGACTGGAGGAAATCTTCTATCGCCTTTACCACGTTCTCTCCTCACTCTGACTCCACTGCTTCTGGGAATCCCAGGCAGGGCTCTTTAGCAGGGACCTAATTTGCATTTCTTTTTCCTTTCAGTTGCCCAGATATCCTTGAAGTACCATACAGAATTTCCCCCACAGACTTTCCCAGACCCCTTCCCCTAGAAACCCTTGAAATACCCCAGAGTCTCCCCCCCCCCATGCTTTTATCATTCCCACTCAGATAATCCTGAAGTACCTCCCAGAGTCCCCCCCCACAGACTTCCACAGACTACTCCCCACATAACTATCTCTGAGGTGCTCCCCAGAACCTCCCCCAAAGTCCTTCACAAATCCCTACGCAGACCTCAATCCAACAGACTTTCCTAGTTACCTTCGTGACCACCTCCTAAGACTCCTAGGTACCAACACAGACCTCCACAGAAGTGTGAATGAGAACCACAGAGATGAGAGACCCCTCCACACCTCCCCAGAGACCTGACAGACACAGCTCAGAGGCTGGCCCTACCCTCCAGAGTGACCCCTACATGACACACAGGCCCCAAAGACGCGGGCTTCCAGCTGCTCCCACCACCTCCCCGTGCCAGCCACCCTGTGCTAGGACTAGAAGGTGCCAACATGTCCCTGGGAAGAGCCAGCACAGTGTTGTGATTCTAAGCACACTGCACTTCTATTCTAACCCTCGGGGGCCACTCAGAGATTTCCCCTTCCAAGACTTTCCAGTCCTGCCCTGACTCGACGCAGGGAACATTTTACATACCAATGTCATCGAAAGCTCAAGGGAAGCGGGAAGTTTGTTGTGAACACTTGTGGTCCCCAGAGTGAGGCAAACTTTCCATGTTCCAGGTCGACACCGTGTCTTCGACTTCCCTTGCTTGACCTAGAAATGGGCCTGCTGATCCCTCACACGCGGGGGACATGGCGGAGGACGCTGCAGAGCTATGTGCAGCACCGTTCGGGTCATTTTGCTGCTGACTCCTTTACCGCTGTATTGGTTCCTTCTGACTGTTACCGCTGTATTGGTTTCTGACTGTTACCGCTGCACTGCCAGCTTCTCACATGCTAAAGCCACACACGCGGTGGGGTGCTTTATCCTCCAGGGAAATCAAGCACAAAGGGTAGTACATCTGTGTACGAGAGATTGAAATCCTTCTTGAGGAAATATTTTTTTTCAAGTCATTTTTCTATTGCTAAAGCACTCCCCAAAGTTCACTGTTGTGGCTGCGAACATGCTAGTTCGTGGGGAACTATCATCGTGCACACCACCTCTTCGCACCTCCTTGGTGCTGCTCCCCAGCCCTCACATAAAGCCTGGGGGCCCCCTGGCTTACCTGCTGTTGTCAGGGTGAGGCTGGAATGTGGAGGCTGGATGCAGTGAGCCCGCCGTACGGGCTGAAGGGAATCCCGAGGGCCACGGCCAAGGGCGCCAGCAGCAGATTCTCCACTCCCTGCTTGGTGCAGCTCCTCTTCCTCCACACGGGCTCCTGACCTGGCTTCTGACTCCTGGCAGTAAGACAGCAAAGAAAAGTGAGTCGCCCCGCCCAGCGCTTTCCCCTGAGCCCACGTGGGTGCGGTTGGGATCTGCGCGGCTCCTTCTCGGGCTTCCCCTGCTGCTCTACCTTCTGCGAAGCCCACCGCTCCCCCTTTCACCCTTGGGGCCAGGCCAGTGACCCCGACACGGGGGCTTCTATGCTGTCTTGTACTTCAGGTCCTCCCCCAGTGTCCCAACAGCCCCAGAGTGTAATTGATATGATTGATAACAGTTCCCCCAAGTTCCCCCAAATGCTAAGGGACCGAAGTGGGTTCTCATAGTTGGGTCCTAAGTAGGGGTTCTCATAGTCGTCCCGGGTGGAGATCCTCACAGAAACACGGAGAGCAGTTACACACTAACAAGCTCAGCTGAAGGAGACCTGGCTCCAGCTCCGGGCAGACTGCAGAGTGACTGTTAAACTGCCAACTGCACAGTTGTATTCTTAGCCACAGAAGGGCATGTGCTGCTCAGAAGCAACCTGATTGGCTGCAGGCGGCATGAGTGTCATGTGATCAATTAGCAAGCTGTGATTGGCTGAAACTCCACGGCTGTGCTGGAGATTCACTGGCTTTTACAGAGTTATCCTGATATGTTACGTTACAGTCCCTGCTGTAGGGTGGCCATGTGAGGACAAACCTCAACAGACAGCCATGGATAAAGGTTTAGTCTAAATTTAAGTCCATTTCGGCCATTTTCCCAATATTAAGGGATTGATCAAGGCACAGGCACTGACGCCGTTCTGCCAGGATCACTCTGAATCTGGTAATTTCATTGCAGACTTCACGGATCCACAGTGTCAAAGGAGCCCAGCATGTTTAGGATTTTCCTCTCGTTCTGATTACAAAGAGACCATTCAGCAGGCAAGGACAGCATTGTGTGGCCACTTAATAATTAAGGTGAGTGCTAGTAGATACAGTCTCCAACAATGACCACAAAAATACTGCAGTTCATTCTTTTACAGAGGACATGGTCGTGGTTTGAAATGTGAATTGTCCCCACAAGCTCATGAGTGTGAATCTTGAGTTGTTTGGGAAGGTACCTTTAAGAGGTAGGGTCTTGTGGGATGAAGGAGTCACAGGGGGCGGACCTTGAGGTGGATTAGCTCCATCCTACTCCTGGGAGAGGTCTACTCTTGGTTTGCAGCGTCTCCCAGTCTCCTTGAAGTTGGTGACTAAGACCTACTCTATCTTCTGCCAATAGTCATACTTTCTGCCATGAACTGTAGTATCCCCTTCTGGAACAGTAAGCTGGATACATCTATCTCTTTTTCTCCTTTAAATTGCTTAACTTTGAATAGTGTCTCACAGCAATAGAGAAGAGTAACTGCTACAGAATCTGGTACCAAAGAAGTGGGGTGTTTCTGGTAAGTCTATGTGGATTTTGTGAATTTTTTTAAACATTAAGGCAGAGTTTATTAGAGAAGAGAAAGAATAGAACTCAGGGACAAAAACCCATGAGGGGCAAGAGAGCCTGATTTTGTGGATTTTTGAACGATTTTATTGGACAAAGTTTGAAATGTTTGAAAATTTTGAGTCTGTGGATTTACAGATACCATTCTGCAGAGTTTAATGGGCCATTTGGATAATGGAAATGCTTAAGAAAGTTGTGGATTGTTCGGGCCCAGTTTGTGAAAGAAGGGAAGAACAACTTCAGGAAAATCGAATTTGAAGATGGTTTTCTTGAAGTTTTGACAGCAGAGCAGTTGCCACTGTTGTAGAAATGAGAATCATTGAAGTTAGACCTAGTGCTTTGCACCGAGATGGTGGAAGAAATGAATACCACCATATGGAGATTCTTTGGTTTGAAAACCCAGATCCCTTCAGGGGTCAAAGCCTGAGCTGAAAACAATCCTTGCCCTTCAGAAGTTTTGGCTGCCTAGAAAAGGGCTTTTCCAGAATCAGCACACAAAAGTTGGTACAGCTGTGGTTAGAGTGGATCAAGCTACATTTCAACCTCCCTGCAGAATTTGTCAGCATCCGACAAGTGGTACCGGTTTTAATGGATAATTAAGGGGTTTATTGAGAGTGACAGAAGCTTGGCACCTAGTGGTAGGTTTCAAGTTCTTGCAAGGGAAGGTGAAGTTTTTAGCTTCAGAGGCAAACCCAGAGTGTTGTTGGAGATGCCAGAACCCTGGGATGTATGTTGAGGATGACTGAGTGGAAATTCAACTTGGTTCAGAGAAACACTGCTTGTACAACTTTGAGTTGTCAAGAGGGACTGGGATTGCCCAGAATTCTTGAGCCACCATGACATTGAAACAGAAGATGGATATTGAAGTACAGGAAGTGTATTTGGTTTGCTGGACTTTGATTTTAATTTGATGTTTTTACCTTGTTACACTGCTTGTTTTGATATTTTATCTGTGTTGAAGTATTTAACTTATTTTGATTTGATAGGCTCTGTCATGATTAGGCACAGATGTCAACTTGACTTTTGAGGGTTTGAGTTCTGGGCACATTTGCAGAGAATTAGTAGTTGAGTTAAGCCCAGAGCAAACCTGAAGGACATTGTCTTGCTGATGGATAAGGTCCAGCCCATGGTGGGTGGGATTAGGCCCTGGAATAAATCACAGAGAGCTGGTTGAGAGAGTGGGCATCCTTCTGTATACTTGGCCAGACATGCTGGTCAAGTTAGACTGAGAACTGTAACTGGACTGTTGTAAGGAAATAAACCCCTTGTTCCCTTAAGCTGTTTGATGGGTCATTTATCAGCAACCATGCAGGCGGACAGCAACAGGCTCCTAAGGTTAAAAGATTTGGGACATTTTTTAAAAAGACTTTCTGTTACAACATTTTAATAACTGACCTTTCAATGATTGACATTTTAAAATTGGATTATGAAAACTTCTAATTTTGGACTTTTAGAATTAGTAAAATTAAATATATTTCTATTATAAAATAAATTTAATACCTGTGGGGACAAGGATTGAAGGTTACAGTTTAAAAGTGATACGTTTTAATGTCAAGTTGATAAGGGGTGACGTATCATAGATACAGGTGTCAACTTGATGATTGAGGGTTTGAGTCTGGGCATATCCTCCAGAAGGAACCTGGAAGAGATTATCTAGTGATGGGGAAGGCCCAGCCCAAAGTAGATGGGACTAGACTCTAGACAGGTGAATAAAGTACAGAGAGTTAGTTGAGAAAGTTGGTGTCCTTCTGTACACTTGGCCAGATATGCTGGTCCGGCAAGTAAGGATCTCTTTCTCAGCTGCTATGTGGATATGATGTGGCAGTTCCTCCAGCCTTTTGGTGAGGGCATATGCTCTCCTGCCAACTTGGATGAACCAAGAATAACCAGATAATTCTGAGAGAAGGTAAACCTCTTGTTCTTTTAAGCAGTTTTGTCATGATTTCATCAGCCACCATGCAGAGTTAACTGCTACAGACACTAAGGGCGAAATCATGCAGTGACACTACACTACCCAAGGGTCAGGCACCAGTGGTCACTCAGCAGTACCTGCTGTCTACTGCTCCTACTGTGACGAGCACGCTGACAATCAAGGACATCCCGTGGTGCAGAACGTGTGCTAGACAGGTGTCAACTCTTCAGGTTGTCTGGCCTCACAAACCATAGTGATCGGCAGACTCAAGAAAGAAATGATGAGGGCGGGCCAGCTTCGGAGAGCGGTGGGCAACTGGGAGGCGGGCTCTGCAGCGCCTCTGGGGCCAGAAGGGTGAGGCCAGGACTTCCTGGTCCACGGCTCCAGCCTGCTCTCCTCTAGGCTCTCCTTGTTTCTGTTCTTCCTTTTGCTCTTCCCCCACCACTGGTCCTCCTGCAGTCCACCCTGCCCTGGCTGTCTGCCCCAGCTGCCAAGGCCCGTCTGGCCAGCTCCCTGCAGCGCAGCACACGGGCAAAGGACTGCAGCATGGGAATGCCTGCAGACTGCAGGATCTGATCCTGTGGGTGGGGTGGCTCCCTGCAGCGCAGCGCATGCAAAGGACCGCTGCATGGGAATGCCTGCAGGTGAGCCAGGGCCTGACCTGCAGGGTAGGGCGGCTCCCTGCTTCTACCTGCCTGGATGCGATGTTTGCACAGGGCTGAAGAGGAAAGTGACCAAGAGGAAGGCCCAACAGGCTTGATGCTGTCCCTGCCCATAGTCTGCAGCAGTAGCCACCGCTCCTGGACATATCCCTGGACAAGCTCCAGCCCTGCCGCATGCGGTGGAGCCCAGCCTCCACCTCAAAATCCCCATTACCAGTGTGCTCTGGTAGGGTCAGGGGGAGATGCGAGATGGGCGGGAGGCCTCTCAGAATGCACAACCAGTGTGACCAGATTGGTGGGTGGTCTGGATGCAGGGCACATGGCAGGTAGGGAGCTGGATGTTTAGCAGGCAGTCGGACCGTCGGATTTCTGTGTCCTGCCGCTCTTCCTGCCATCCTGTTTGCGATGGGTAAGCCTTGGGGCCAGCGTGGAACACGGGCCTCAGGGACACGGAGGGCGCCTGCTCCACTGGGGCTCACCCGCTGTGCTGCTTGGGGCTCTGGCTGGTCCTGCGTCATGAGCTCGGAGAGGACTGGCAGCGCGGCGGGCTGAGACCTGGAAAGACACCATGTATCCTGGCACGTAGCAAAGCGAGGTGACACCATCAGATGGGCGTGATCACATGAAGGAAGAGCTGTCAGAGTTGAAACTGGTGCACATTGCCGTGGAAGGCAATGTGCTAACACAGAAGAGCCGTTGCCTAGTAAATGAGAGCAAAAGATTCATGGGGACCATGCCAAAGCCCCTTCTACTACCTGAGCTTACATCCGTACTAAACCAAGAGACAGCTTCATGCTGAGCTTCCCAGGCTAAACTATGACCAAATCATTCTTGATTAGACAGTGAATAGAATGTCCTTTCTGTCCAGAAACACCAGGGCTTGAACTGGCAACCAACCCCTCGTGTGCCAGAAAAGTGCCCATCTGATGAGCTACTTCCAGAAGCCTCACATAGTCTTTTAAGGCGAAGTATTATGTGGCTGTTTAGGTTTCTTCAAAATTACCTTTGGGTTTGCCTGCATTAAGACCCAAAGACAGTCGGATATGCAAAAGGATCAATGGATCAACTTTTGAGAGTAAACTGTCATCCTGGAAATTAGTGTAAAACTGTAAGTGGTGACAGTTCATTGTGACAGCTGGTTATCAACATGACCGGACCTGGGATAACCAGCAAATCAGTCATGAGACACACCAGAAGATGGTACCACCCAGCGGCAGACCAGAGATAAAAGCAAGAGTAAACAAGAAAATCAATGTGTCTCTCTCTCTCTCTCCCTGTGCTAATAGGTTTACCCCAACTTCTTCAACTTTTCAATGAGGACTCTTAAAGACAAGCGACTTTCCAGAAATCCTCTGGCCTTCCGCACCAGACTGGGACTACTGAAGTATTCAGCTGTGAATTGATCAGCTAGACACAGCCATCGTTGAATGATGTAGAGCTGATCTGGTAAGCCAATCTTGAAATCTAGCAGAATGAATACACATCCACCCTATCAGTTCCATTCCCATAGAGACCCCTGACTAATACAATGGTCTAGTGAAAAAAAGTCCTGGGAGAAATGATGACTTTTTAAGGTGGGGTCTTGGTCACACCTGTGCCTGAACCCTTCATCTAAACAGTGAGATGTACTTGGGGGAGGACATGTGAGATGCTAACTCCTGTGTTCTATCCAGGCCTCCAGCACTCAGTGTGACTACACCATGCGGCTGTTCATGTTGAGCTGTGCATGTGGTTCTCACCCAGAGGCTGAAAACAAGACCTCGATGTTCCCTTTCGTATCCTCTTAGAAGGATGCATAATGGTCCACCTTGTACAAGATCTCTATAACCACAGGACAGTTCAAGCATTTGCTATGATAAATGATGTCAACAGATTTTCTTAAATATGTGATTTTTTAACCCAGTAAAGAATGACCCTTGTCTGTTTTAAATGATACTTTGTTATGTTGCAGTGTCTCAGCATTCATTGCCCAAGGTAGGTACACATCCACTTGGGATTTTCATGCCTTGTTGTCTCTTCATTTGTTCCCTTTATCAGTGCTCTGGTTCTCCATTCTGAGTTTGTCCCTTGACTTCCGTATTTTGCTGACTGTTAACTCTACACCCCATGTTCACAGTGGAGTTGACTCTTTTATGACAAAATTCTTATTTTTGTGCCTTTCTCATTTCCTGACTGAAGTGAACATTAATAGTGACACCTTGAAGTTAAAAAAAAAATGACTTTAGGACTGGAGAGATGGCTCAGGGGTTAAGGCTCTGCTTCGAAAACAGAAGGTCGGGAGTTCTGATCCCAGATCCATGTAAAAAAAAAAAAAATTGCCAGGAAGAAATGACTGCAGCTCTGCAGCCTGCACTTCTGGCCCTGGTGGGCAGAGACTGAGAAATCCTAGAGGGAAGCAAAAAGGAGGTAGAAGCAATCCAGGATGACTCCCAAAGTCATCCTTGGTCCTCCACAAGGACACATAGTGATCTCACACACACACACAACACACACACACTAATAAAGTTTTGTTTGTTTGCTTGTTTTTAAAGAGAAGAAAACTTGACCTCAAGAGAGAAGAAATGTTGCCCAGGTCTCTAGCTCAGACCTTAAAGGCCGCTGGACTGCAGACCCCAGAGGAGCTTGGGAAATAGGTGGGACACCTGGGGAGTGGCTAAATGCCCAGGTCCACGTGCTTCTGCTAGGGTCCTTCTAAGGTACTGGACACCCGGAGAACTGCATCCAGCTCTGCGCCAGCCCCATCAAATCCCTGACATCCGGGGTACGTTGGCCTGTGGCTTTCGCTTGGCAGATGCTCGGCGACCTTGGGCATTGTGAGCCCCGGCCGGCCGTGGACTCTCGGGAGAGAACGTTCGTGAAGGGTGAAGGTGCCGCAGCAGCCGCTACAGACCTCTGACCTCAGCAGGAGCGGTTCGAAACCAGCCTGCAGCTGGGCTGAGGCGCCGGCCTCAGTCTCCCTGGGCCGGGTGGCAGCCTGGCCTCCTCCACGTGGAGCAGCAGGAATATAAGGGGGGCTGCAGTGCCCCCAGCGCCCACTACTGCGCCTCTGCTGCGTGCCGGGCCCTGTGATGGGTGGGCCTGTGCTCCGGGTTAAACTTCCTTAGGATGGAACTGTGTGCGCCACTCCAGCAGTCCTTGGACGGGCAGCACTGGTTGCTTTCTTGAGCCCCACACTACAGAGCCTTCCACTCACCCCAGTGTGCCAGAGCTCGTCCCAGACCCTTGTTTATAGACAGGGCCAAGTGGCCAGTGGTGGTGGCTCAAGACCCTAAGCCCAGAGCTTAGGAAGCCAGCGCAGGCGGACCTCTGTAGTGGCCTTTGGGAAAGGGCTGTGGGACAGAGTTCAATCCTCCAGCCTGCGGGAACACACCGATGGGCCCTGTTAGAGTGAGAAATCATCCCGGGCTACACACTGCATCTTCTGACACTCGGTCTTGACTGGCCAAATTCCAGTAACACAAGAAATCAGCTTCAGTGATGTGTAAGTTGCCGGAATCCCGGCATTTTGTGGGAGAGAGGGAAGAGGACGGTCATGTGCAGCTCCACCTCCATGCTATGCAAAGAGCTGTAAGTTTATAAAATGCTCATCCTTTTCTGTCTTAATATCAATAAAAACAATCTTAAAGATGGCAATACTCACAGATTAAGGTCTCTGGGGTAAAAGAGAGGCAGAAGAAATAATTCAGGAGAGATAAGATCAGGAAACTGAGCAGATGAGGGGACATCACGGTTTGTGAGGGCTGTGAAGTCTCTCCACAGCACTTTCTGAGACTTATTTTTATACAGAGATGGAAATAGGAGCTGGGGAGCAGGTGAGTGAAGGACTTGCTATTAGGGGAAGGAGAGACAGGCAAACGAAAGTCCTAGCCTAGTCTAGTGCATGCTCAGGCAACCAGTCTGTGATATCGGGACAAGTCAGCATTGTACAAAATTCCTCAGACATTGTGAAATCCCTTTGCAGTGACAGTCGCCCAATCACCACGTTCCACCAGGTGTTCTATAGGATTGTCAGGGGGCACTGTGCCTGGTGGCAGCCATCTCAAAC
This sequence comes from Typhlomys cinereus, assembly GCA_023101885.1. Taxonomy (NCBI): domain Eukaryota; kingdom Metazoa; phylum Chordata; class Mammalia; order Rodentia; family Platacanthomyidae; genus Typhlomys; species Typhlomys cinereus. Next base: position 1,590,828 of record JALPQD010000278.1, read on the forward strand.
TTTGCCCCAATTTCAACCAGTAACCATCCGCTGGGCAGAAGGTTCCTGAAACTGACAAGTTTGGGAGGGGGAAGGGCTCCCTCTAGGATGAAAATAACTGGATGGGGTCGGGGAAGCCTCTTCTGCCAACCAAGCAGATAAAAATGGGTGGGTAGGGGGTGTTCAGCACAGTTTCAGTCAATTTGAAGAAGACTCCCAAGCAGTGAGTAATTTGGAGAAGATTCCCAAAACATTCAAGAAGTGTTAGAGAAACTTGGTCTTTGACTCATCTCTGCTCCTGTTAGGAACCCTTACCTTAGGCTCCTGCAGGCAGGCCCGGTGAACTTGTTGGTGCAATTATGACTGTGGTCTGGCGTTGAACTCTTATGGGGCGATAGACAGCTGTGTGTGGTGTCTTCCCAGGAAAAGTACTCGCCCAGCAAGGGTTCTGGGCTGAGAGTCTGTTTCCTGGTGAGTTTGCCTACAGCAACCCGCTGTCTTTGGGATGGTGAGTATCTGATGGAAACCTAACAGGGGCTGCAGGGGACAGAAGTGGTGAAGCCCTTTCTCTCAGCCCCAAAGCTGTGCCTCACATGCTCTGGGGGGCTGGGGATCAGAGCATTTTGTGGCAGCTCACAGCATCAGTGGGGGCTGCCATCCCTTTGACACCCTTCCATGTGAGTTTCTGCAGAAAGCGTTGAGTACCTGAGGATTCACACGGTGGAGTCTAAAAGCCAAAGTGAGGGCAGAATGTCTGGTCGGGGTGGAACTCCCCATGCATACATTCACTCTCTAACTAATCCCACCGTCAGGGAGGCATGAGGGTACTGAGCCTGTGGTTATGGTTACTGTGGCTTTTGATGTTCATAAAGTGCAAAAGGTCTTTCTCGTGACTTGGATGTACTGTCCCTACTATATGGCGTGCGTTTGAACACATGGTCCCCAATGGCAGTTCTGTTTGGGGAAGTTGTGGAACCCTTGGAAAGTGGGGCCTCGCTCGAGCAGGTAGGTCGCTGCCAGGACGTTAAACAGCGCCCAGTGTAACCAGCTGCCTCGGGTCCCTGCGGCCCCAGCCGGCACGTGTTCCAACACCATGTCTTGCGTTCCGTGCAGTCTGAGACCAGTGCTCCCTTACTGAAGGGATATTTCTTGTCAAATATTTAGTCTTAGTGATGAAAGAAATGACTAGCACAGCCCTTGGGGGGACAGAAAGTGAAAAAAAAAAAAAAACCACTGCGGGTTGTTTCTGACTTTTTTTTTATTCAATTGTGTGTGTGTGTGTGTGTGTGTGTGTGTGTGTGTGTGTGTGTGTGTGTGTAGAACCATGGGCAAATTCAGGAACCACCATGGACGCCTCCACCTCCTCATTGTTTACTCTGCCCCGGGATTCACAGGCTCCTCCCTACCAGGACCAGAAACGCAGGCCGTCCCCCGCTTCTGCCTGGCATCTATACATGGGGTCCGAACCTGCTGCCTACAAGGCAGAGGCTTAATCCCTGAGCCACCTCTCCAGCCCGTTTCTGATTTTCATTGGTCCATCCATCTCTTACTCTGACCTCCCAAGAAGCCAATGTGCAGAATTCTAGACAGCCCTGCATATCAGGCGGTGGTTGACACTAAGTCTTGGTCCAGCACTGAGAAGCATTGGTAGGTTGGAGAGAGGCCGGATTTCTACGTTGGTCTGACAGACACAGATTTTTCTGCCCAGTTGGACCTCGATAATGAGTTTGTTTCCCAGCCAGGGGGTTTTAAGTTTCATTTATTCGTGTATTGATTTGGGTTTTGGATTTGACTTGTGCTTATCGCTCCCACTTCATGGTTCATTTTCCTTTGTTTTCCTTTGTCTTTCACTTTGGTTTCTTTTTAAAGCTTTCATAAGTCTCATTAGCTGTACAAAATAAGGAACTTCATCAGGACACTTGCATGCATGAAAATTCACTTTGGTCTCCTGGTCCTTCTGTTACGCCCTGTCCCTTGCGTGATCCTCACAGTCCCCTTTACAAGTTCATTCTTCCCCGGGTCGCTTAATGAGACTCAAGTGATGTCGGTCTGTGTAGGACTGGATCGTCACATGCGTCACAATCTCCAGTTCTGTTTTTCTGAAAATATTTCCTGCCCTCGTTGGGCCAGTCGTCGGCCCTTCTGACCACCGTGTTTTCTCTGTTCCCTGAAACCCCGAGTCAATCAAGCCCTTCCCTCCTGTCACATTATCCTGTCACAGCGACTAGCATAGTCCTTGGGGACGGAAGGGGACACAGTACTGAGGTGTCAGCGGTGAGAGGCTCATGTCTGACTTTACCAGAGGGAGCTGCTCTGAGGATTCTGTCAGCTCCGGCTGGCTGGGCGTCGTCCCTCTACTGCACAGAGCTGGGGGACCTTCACGTTGGTGCTGCCCATCTGGGAGGGTGCTCCCCTGCAGGGCCCCGATGTCGTGCTGTCCATCTGGGAGGGTGCTCCCCTGCAGGGCCCCGATGTCGTGCTGTCCATCTGGGAGGGTGCTCCCCTGCAGGGCCTCGATGTCGTGCTGGCCATCTGGGAGGGTGCTCCCCTGCAGGGCCTCGATGTCGTGCTGGCCATCTGGGAGTGTGATTGCCTATGGGACCTTGACAAAGTTGAGTTTCTTTTCCAGATTTTTTCTTAAATTTTTTTCTATTATCCATTATTGTGCAAACAAGGCATTTCATTACGTTATGTGATGGGCTGTGATCACATTTACCTGATCTGTTCCACTTTCCCACCCCCTTTCCACAAAGTTTACCCTCCTATGTCACACAAGACAAAGCATGCCGCATGCGTCTATGTGAGAATGGGTCACTATCACGTGATCTTCAGCTTATCTATTCTCCTGAAAAACAAATGTGTATCTCTCTATAGTTGAGTACTACCCACAGTAGTTTTTCCCCCACTTTCCCTCCCCGATGACTATGTTGTGTGAACATTTTCTTCTGGGGAGATACCACCCCAGACGGGAGTCAACGACTGACCAAAGTACTGGCTATGTCAAGCTCTCACTTGAACCAAGTTTACTGGCTCTACTTAGGCACTTATGGGGGATGGTAACAGGAGCGGGGATGGTTCAAAGGCAGCTTCTGCCGAGAAAGCCTCCCCATCAGGAGATTGTACACTTAGCTGATTTCACGTCAGGACCTACTTGCTTTGTAGAATGAGTGTAATAAAGAGTGTGAAGGAGCATTAGTGCTAGGTCTGTTGGTGAATCTGTGGGTCTTGGACTTTTAGTTGAACTGCTACTATGTCAGCCTTACTGTTTACTACATGGATCTGTTTGGATGTTTTATATCATGTTATTTTCAGGTCTGCTTGCTGGTCGCGTCTGGAAATCGATCCATCTCTTTCAGGTTTGCCCGGCCCTGGAGCCAAAATTTGCCAAGTCCTCGCAGATGTGCCCAGCACTGAGTCTAAGTTTGCCAAGTTCTCTCAGAAGATCCTATAGGTTGAGGTGGTATTGGTATGATGTCGCCTCTTTTGTCTCTAATTTTATTAGTGTTTTTTCTCTTTCTTGGTCACTTTGGGTTAGTTTGATTTTTCCTAAAGTCCAGCTCTTGGTTTCTTTGCCCCTTTGTATTGTTGCTTTAGTTTCCACTTACTGCTGTGCATCCGGCCTGACTTTTATTTGCCATCCACTGCTTTGGGGATTAGTTTTTGTGAACTTGGGTAGCTGGAGATAACTTAGGTTTAATTTTGTAAGAATTTATCCTATCAAACTCCTTCGCTGACCTGCTGAAATTTTTTTAAATATCATGTGAGGGTGTCTTTCTTCAGATACTAAAGTACAAGAAATGGAGCCCCTCTAATGAGGACGTACTCAGAAATAATTCAAGATTTTAATGTCTGTTAGACAAGGCACTTTTATTTTTAGCGGCTGTTAAGATAATCAGCAAAACAAGGATAACCCCTCTTAACACCCCTCTTACTATTACTTCAGTGTCTGTGAAACTTGTTAGCAAGAACAAGGACACTTCTAACATCAGCACTGAGAATAACCTCATGAATCCCGTGGACTATCCAAAGTACAATTCTTACTCTCGTTGACACGACAGAAGACAGTGCCCCCATCAGAAAGTGGCCTTGCATGAACTTTGGGCAGTCACTTCCTGGCCAGGCTACCGAAGTCCCATGAGCCCCAAATAATATACTACTTTCCTCATAGCCTAGAGGCCCAAGGCTTTATGTCTAAGAAACTCCTAAGTCTGGACTCATATCCTGATCCCACCACTTTCTCTTTAGTCCCTGCCTGACTGAACATTCAGTCTATTCTAGTACTGTCCAGTGTGGACATAAAGCTCGCTGTTTTGGATTTAGTCGCCGAGATCATATGGAAGTACTGAGGGCAAAGGGACCAGATGCCCCCACCAGCCAGGGACAATGGTCCCAGCAAAAGGCAACACTTGGTGACAAAAAGGAACCGAGGGAGAAGGGAGACAGAATGCAGTATATCCAGCAGAAGAGGGCCTTACCCCAGCACCCCAGCACCCCAGCACCCCAGCAATGTGCTTCAAGGGCTGGCGGCTGCAGCAGCCTGTAATAGCTTACATGTAAATCCCTTGTCCCAAGACATACCCAAGGCTGTGGCACCCACAGGAAGAAATCAAAGTGCTGGGAGCGCCTTTCCCAGGAAACCTACATCATTATGGAGCGTGTGGCAGGGAGCGACCAGGAGAGGCACACGCAGAACGTGTGCTGTCGCCAGGTGGTGGTGGCAAGGAACATCTCTAGGCAGGTGGTTTTCTTCAGTTAACTGCTGCCATGAAAACCAAATCACACACAGAGACATTAGACCACAGAACATCTTAGCAGATGCAAAAGGCAGCCTAACACTTTGTAACTTCAGCCACGCCCTAAAAGTCACCCCAAGGCAGAGGCAGGAGGAGATATTTGGATCCTTCCATGTTAAGCCCCTGAAGTCTTAGTGGGTATCATTGCTGCATTAAGACAACTTTTCAGCTGCTGGGGCACCCCAAAGAGAAGCCAGGGATTCCTGAGCTAAGGTCACATGGTGAAAGACTCCAATGTATACAGGATGGCACGAGGGCATTTGCCACATCTGGCATCAACCTGAGCTGATAAGCAACCGTTGTACAAGATTCCACCAAAAACCTCAAAAATGCCATCGGTTACCTGCTCACTGTCAACTTCGACCACAGGCTGATTACCATGGAGAGCATTATGGGTCACCCAATGCTCTTTCCTAATGTAGGACATGAACTGACTTCTTTCCCGGAGATGCTCCCCAGTACCTTGATCCCCAGCATTGTATCATGATCAGCATGGGATATGAACTTCCTGAAAACTATTAACTCCGTGACAAACCCAGCAGTAGTTAATGACATGTGTGCCACCTATTGTATTTGAAAATGCCATTGAAGCCAGGCAGACTGGAAAGCAAAGCTCATGCAGCCCTCTCTGACCCTAACCTTGCCCTTCCCCGAAGAGCAATGTGAACAAACCTACCTTTCAGGCTTTAACCCTGCCCTTGAAGAACTATCTGAAAAATAATAAAAAGAAACTACAGGTGAAGGGAAACAGAAAGCAGTGTATCCAGCAGAAGAGGGCCTCGGGCCCAGCTCCTTGGCACCACAATAACACAGCATGTGAGGGCTGGCAGTAGCATCCTGCAAAGACTTAATGCAGGAAATACCCAAGGGTGTGGCACCCACAGGACGAAATCAAAGTGCTGTGAGCTCCTTTCCCAGGAAACCTACATCATTATTGAGCGTGTGGCAGGGAGCGACCAGGAGAGGCACATGCAGAACGTATGTTGTCCAGTGCTGGAAGGAACATGTTCAGGCAGGCAATTAGCGCACTGAGTTAGTGTCTTGCCAACCAAATCACCCCTGAGGCCTCAGACCACAGAACATCTTGGTAGATGCGAAAAGCAACTATCACTTTCAGCCATGCCCTGAAAGTTACTGATGGCAGACACTGAAGGAGGCTTCCGGAACCACCCCCCGTGTGTGTGTGTGTGTGTGTGTGTGTGTGTGTGTGTGTGTGTGTATGTGTGTATGATGTGTGTACACTCTCGGAGGCACAAGGACAACTTTGGGAGTTGGGTTTCCCAAGCTCTGCCTTTCAGAGCTGTAAGTACAAGCCGCTGCCATTTCTGCCTGACGTCCGAACTCGGGTTCTGCTTGCGAGGCAGAATCTTAACCCCTGAGCATCTCTCCAGCCCCACTGGACCCTTTCTTATTTAGCCGCTGAGATCTTGGCAGGCAAAGGCTGCGAGACTTCTGCAGACATTTTGAGCCTCGGTGTCCTTCTCTGTATGACGATACCAGGGTGTTTGCCGTGCTCGATGGCAACCGGTGCCAGCAGACACTGCTGGATCAGGGTCACAAGCATTGCTGCTCCCCAATCCGTGTCCAAAATCCTCAAAAACGTCATCAGACATTTGCTGAGTGTCACTTCGACCATGGGTTGACTATTATGAAGCAAAATATGGGCCACCGTGGCTGTTTTCTGGTGAAGAAAGTAAATTATTGTCTTGCACAGCGACGCTCCTAAGTGCCTTGTTCCCTACCAGCGTTGAGTGCCAAGGTCAACATGGGGTATAAACCCTGAAAATCATGGAATCTGTGAACCAAACAAAACAAAACACAATTATTTAACAATGTCACTGCCCTATCATATTTAGAAATGCCATAGAAACTGGGCGAGGCCCGTGTACCCCTCTCTGACCACAACCTTTCCCCTTCCCCCCAAGGAGCAGGAGTGACCCTGCCTTTCCAGCCTTCTCCCCACCCCTGTCTGCATGATGGTGTGAAGGGAGAAGACAGACGATGCCACATACGCTAGTATCGATCAGTACCTGCTGCTCAGCCCTCTGAGGCACCCACACACTGCTCGGTGCCGGGCACTGCCCAGCACCTTCCCTGCCCCTCCGATGCCACCTGATATGCATCACTATTCATCAGGCCCCGATCCACACCCTCTGTGGCTGCCACATCTGATTCCCTCCCAGGCTGCTGCTCCCAACGCTGGGGATTAGGCCCTGCTGGGCACCTCCCACCTTCTCAGCTGCTGCACGTGCAGTGTGGTCTATCAGCTCCAGGTGGCCACCTCACCCCACGCCATGCAACATGACAGCTCTCAGCCAGGCAGACACTCGCCACTCTGCACATAGCCACCAAGATGTAGCCCTGCTGGACACCACCCACCCACACCCCAGAAAGTCTGGATAGTGTTAGACCTTGCTGACTAAACACCACCATGACCACACGCAAACTGCTGCATGTCATCATTAGCCGGGCCACCCCCACCGATGCACACGAAGTGCCGGGTATCAGATCACCATGGACACCCCTGTCACCACCACACACAGACTTCACAGCACCAGGTCTTGAGGATGACCCCACTCTGCATACACCGCTAGATGTCGGCCTTGCTACATACCTCACTGCAGCAGCAGGAAGCCCAACATGCACTGCTGAGTAACAGACTTTGCTGGACACCCCTACCTGTTACCATAGCCCACAAAACACGGCTAGGATCTATAGCTATCTGACCCTGATGCATGCTCATCGCCGGTAGATATTTTCTGTAGGGTATCAGGTGTTGCAGCTCTCTCTCTTTCTCTCCCCACAATGCTTGGTGTTAGACTCTGTTGGATAACCTCTAAACACCTCCTTGGAGCTGCTCCCCAACCCTCCCATGAGGCCTGGGGCTCCCTGGGTTACCTGCTCATGTCAGGGTGAGGCTGGAATGTGGAGGTCTGGCCGCACTGGCTAAAGGCCATCAAGCCCTGTAAGGAAAGGGTCTCCTGCCTTCCTGGGAATCCTGAGGGCCTCAGCCAAGGGCACCAGCAGCAGATTCTCCACTCCCTGCTTGGTGCACCTCCTCTTCCTCCACACAGACCCCTGACCTGGCTTCTGACTCCTGGCAGTAAGACAGCAAAGAAAAGTGAGTCGCCCCGCCCAGCGCTTTCCCCTGAGCCCACGTGGGTGCGGTTGGGATCTGCGCGGCTCCTTCCTGGACTTTTCCTGCGGCTTCAGGACCTTGTGGACCCCACTCCTAGCCGGTCACATGAACACAGGGGTTTCTATGCTGCCTTGTACTTCAGATACCCCTTAATCTCCCAACTGCCCTAGGGTGTGATTGATAACAATCTCCCAAGTTCCCCCAAATGCCAGGGGGCCACAGGTGAGTTCTCACAGCTGGGTCCCAGGTGGACATCCTCACAGAAACACGGAGAGCAGTTACACACTAACGAGCTCAGCGGAAGGAGACCTGGCTCCAGCTCCAGGCAGCACTGCGGGGTGACCGTTAAACTGCCAACTGCACAGGTATATTCTTAGCCCCAGAAGGGCATGTGCTGCTCAGAAGCAACCTGATTGGCTGCAGGCGGCATGAGTGTCATGTGATCAATTAGCAAGCTGTGATTGGCTGAAACTACATGGCTTGTAAGGGAGACTTCCTAACTCCGCTGCTGGAGCCCAACCACTGCCTCAAAATATCACTGATATGGTGTGGTAGAGCCAGAGGAAATGGCTGGGATGGGGGTCTCAGAATGAAGGACCAGTGAGACCAGGTTAGTGGGCGGTTTGGATGGGGAGTGGGGCGCATGGCGGGCCGACCAGGGCAATTGAACCATCGTTTTTCCGAGTTCCACATCAGTTTATGCCATCCTGTTTAGGATGGGTAAGCCAGTGTTCAGCCTGGGTCTCAGGGACGTGGAGAGGGTCCAGTAGCCTTCTCGTTGCACCTGCACATGGGGTGCAACTTGAGCATTTGCTACGTCGTGTTCAGCTGAACACACTCCTGTCCTGAGCTGGGTTTCAACTGGTGAACTGGTGGGTGGAGGGTGGGACGTGGTTCCTTCCCTCTGGGGCTCCAGGGTGCCAGTGCTGCACTGGAGGAGAAAGTGGAGTTGGAGGCCACTGGCCGCTCAGTCTAGCTCTGGGCCACCTCCCCTGGGTGCCGGCCAGTGTCTTCCTGCCCATCCAAAAGCCTGTGTTGGGCACGTGGTGCCGGAGAGGGGGAGTGGCCTCCCACTTGGAGCTGAAGGCAAGGGCGGAACAGCGGGGCTCTCTTCACTGAGACTCATCAGCCCGCTAGGCACTGGGCTTTGCTAGACCACACTGGCCCAGGTGGAGAGAAGGAAACGCCAGGCTGCAGAGGCTTCCCATAATCCCAAGGAAAAGGTACGGTTGCCCATGGTGCTGAAAAGCAAACAGACTGAGCCAAGGCAGACAAGTGGCTTCAGGAGGGCCCAGGGGGCTACACGGCATGTCTCCACACCCGCTCTGTCCCCAGACCATCCTTGCTGAGGCAGGTGACCACTGTCCTTTTGTGGCTGTGTGACGTGAAGCCGCAGTCCAGCCTTTCCATCAAGAAAGGAACCACGAGCACAAGGTAAGGCTCACACAGTCCCGCACAGGAATCAGGCCAGAGACAAAGTGCTGCCTGCTGAGGAGGCCAGAGCAAGGCGGGTCAACAGATGCCTACTGACTCAGACCTTCCGTCTAGCTGAATGTGAATGAAGCCAAGCCCTGGGGAAAAGGTAGAGAGGTTCTGTGGCTCTCGTGGGAAATCCCAGGAGGGACAGTCGACATGAATCCTGGGCTCCGGAGACATGTGGTAGTCTGTAAAAGAGGCGGAGTTTGGGGGACACGCAGAGATACTTCCCAGGAGGCTGGGTTGCTGTAGCACAGATGTGTTATGTCCCTGTGGTGCCTTTGGCCTTTAACCTGGGAGCAGAGATGGAACCATGAAACTAGGACTGTAAGTGCTGGCAGGTCTTTGCCAGGTTCCTGAATGACATTGGTGGGAACTGAAACCAAGCCTATGTTGGAGACATCAGCAAGGCCAAGACTATGCTGAGACAAATTTATCCTGGGCTAAGCATGCTTATATATGTTAAACGTAGGGAATCATACAGAATCAATAACTGTAAAGACAATGACAAGGAATAGTAAAATGTTGTAAAAACAAGAAGTTCAAAAAGTAATAACAAAAAATCATTTGCAAGGAAGTACATAAAAGACAAAGCTGGAGAGGTGGCTCAGGGGTTAAGCCTCTGCCTTGCAGGTGGAAGGTCCTGAGTTTGGATCCTAGACCCCAGGAATAGACACCGGGCACTTGCTGGCTGAGCAGTAACAGAGGACGGTGAGATGGGAGACAGGTGACATCACCCTTCTAAATAGTTCAACCACATAGCTGTTACATGTAGGGCAATCGGTCTTTAAGTAGGGGTAAATTACTCTTTAAAAAAAAAAGAATCTTAGTTTCCCCTCCAAGTCAAGCATCTTGTTACTTAAACTTCTTGTTTAAAAAAACAAACAATCCAATCAAACCCTCCCTGGCTGGAGGAGGGAACGGCAGAATCTGGGGACCCTCTAAAACCAGCTCCTCCCTTCTTACTGCAAGCTAGTTAGTATTTATGGTGCGGCACTTACCGCCACTTCTACTCGGGGGGCCATAGTTCTCTGCCCTTCTGATTCTTCCTTGGCCTCCTCGGATGCCACCTCTGGCTCCCCGTCCGGACGAGGGAGCTGCCAAAGTTAATCTCCAGCTGTGATGTGATGTCATTGGCGGCTTTCCGGAAAACATGGGACTCATCCTCGTAATCGTCCTTCACCATCTGAAACACAGTTACGCCGTCAGACAGAGCAATGCGCAGTCATCTCAGCAGGTGTGTGGCGTGGGTCCTGGAGACAGTATTCCTAATGTGCTATGCAAGGGGGGCTGCTGCAGAGGACCCCCTGCATGTGTCAGGCACCAGCTGGACACTGGTCCAGCAAAAGTGAGGTTTTTACATTTCAGTGTCACACACTCTCCCAATTAGACTTTGCTTATTCTGGGGGACCGATACGGTCTCACTATATAGCACCTCAGTGCTGGTATTACAGGCATTCAACACCACACCTGGCCCAATAGCCTTCATTCAATGCCTTTGAATTTATTATTACTTCAAGTAAAGCTAAAATTCCATCAGTTTAAAGCAGTTTATGGTATCAGATTTGAAGTGGCTAAGAGCAATCAATATAAACACTATTTTGCTGAGGCTAAAAAGTTTTGTTTCTACCAATTTTGTTTTATTCATTCACAAATGCTACTTTGAAAAATGAGGAAATGTCACCTTCTAGGAAGAAAACGTGGACAAAGTCCTTCCACTTGGACGCTGGCGTGTGATGCTGTGTTGAAAACTGACTTAATAAGCATCTGACTTGCGATGTAGGGAAATCGGCAAGATGGCGGAGCGAGGCTATCTACGCACCCTCCACAGTGCCGTGCACAGAAGCTGCTCTGAAGGCCTGCTTCAGCTGAAGTCTTTGCGTTTGAAGAAGCCAAATATAAGTTCTTCCTCTGACTAAAAGCAAGCGAACTAACAAAACGACCTCATGCAGTTTGATCTGGATTCATCTCACAGTCATAGATAAGCAACCCCCCTCCTCATCTGAAGTAGAATCTAAACTTTCAGAAATGAAAAGCATGACCATGAGCCTGGATGAGATCTGAGGGGCCGGGGAAGACCGCTCAGCCGGACACGCATGAGACCTGAGTTCAGAACCCACAGGAAGGGTGGGTCTCGCGCTGTGCGTCTGGACAGGCAGAGACAGGAGCAGCCCTGGGACAGCCTGACTGACACAATACAGAGGTCGACCTCTCCCCCACTGATGCAGGCAGGAAAAACATCGGCTCTGCTGCCACCATAGGAAAGGGGTCAGCAGGCCCTTGCTATCTGTACATCTGACATCTAGTTCACCCATTCTGCTCCAAGGTATTTACCCAAAGAAATGATTCGTTGCAAAAATGTTCCTGAGCTTTTGCAGCAAATACTAGAGACCACACAATGAATACGGTAAGGTAAATGGCCAGCTGTGGTCTGTATAGGGACAGCTACTCAGCAGCGAAAGGAAATAACCTTTAATACTTGCGATGCTGTGCAGGAATCTCAAACCCAGACAGCAGGAATGAAGCAGCTGCAAACTAATCTGCAGTGACAGAAAGGCCACCCAGTGCCTGGGGGAATTAAGGCCATAGGAAGTGTGGGGGACATGGCCAGGCTCATTATCTTGATTATGGAAATGATTTCTGCGTGTGCCGAGGCTTATAAAACTATAACTTTTAAATGTATGGCATCCGTTTGCCTCCTCAACCAATAATGCTGTTTTTAAAAGCGGCACGGGCATCAAGACATGCCCATGACTCAAGCATGCTCATGCACGTGCACACAGACCCACGTACATGTCAAAAAAGAAAGAAGAAAACTAGAACTAGAAAGAAGAAACTGCTAGAACTGCAGTAACCTGGATGGACCTTGGCTAGATGCTGGAAGCAGACAGGACCCAGGTCAGAGGCATCTCCGCTGCTGAACGCCATTTTGAAGCTATCAAAACATTGACTGTGAAGACATTTTAGTTTTAAGGCGTGACAAGGCAGGAATTTCCCAGCACTGGCCAACACTTATCTCTGCTGCACAGCGCCTGCAATCACAGCCGAGGCTCACAGGGCGGTCAGCAAAGGCACGCGGCCGAGTCCCAGCACCCACCAAGCATAGTCTGCCTTTCACAGAGGTCACAGCGCTTTACCTATGAATGCTACGGGATCCTAAGGTCGTAGATGAAAATATTAGCAAGTATCTGCCTTATATCACTTGAATAAAAATGTTTATTGCTCCAAAAAGAATGTTTCCCTGAAGAAATCTACTTAACTTGCTTTCCCAACTCACAAAGTGTATGAATCTATTTCTTTAGTTAGCTTACTGTGTAATAGTTAATCTGGGTTATCAACTTGACTGGAGCGGGGGCAAACCAGCCATCAGGCCACCTGAAGAGATTATCTGGATTAAGTATTTGGAATGTGTATGGCACCTTCCAGTAGCAGAACGGAGAAGGAAAAGCACAAGAAAGAAGAGCTGGCTCTCCATCTTCCCTCCCGCTGCCATTCTTTCTTTTTTGTTGTTGTTATTCAATTGTGTGTGTGTGTGTGTGTGTGTGTGTGTGTGTGTGTGTGTGTAGAACCACGGGCGAATTTGGGAACCACCATGGACGCCTCTACCTCCTCCTCGTTTACTCTGCCCCAGGATTCACAGGCTCCACCCTACCAGGACCAGAAATGCAGGCCGCCCCGCTTCCGCCCGCCGCTGCCATTCTTTGCTGACATCAGAACCAACCCCCCCTCCCCGTTTCTGCAACCTTCCAACTGGACTGAAGTTCAGAGACTCTCCAGGAATCCTCAGGCCTTCAGCGCCACGCTGGGACTGCTGATATCCAGCTCCTGAACTGCGCAGCTACAGGCAGCCATTGTGGAACAGCTAGACCTTATCTCATAAGCCAACCCATTAAAAAATTCCTTTTACATAGATTTATTCCTCTAGAGAACCCTGACTAATACTGCTTAAATATTCATGTTAACTCTCAATCCTACTTCTTTAAACACATTTCTTAGTTGTTTTGAGTGAAAGACCCTTGCCCTAAAAAAGAAAATTCACAGGAACGGGCCAGTCCAGGCCCACAGTGTAGATATTTGCTCATAGCTGATCAGGCATAGCTATAGTTAGCTATTGCTCATAGCTATTCAAGCATAGCTACTGCTAGCCATTGTCTAAAACTATGCACCTTGCTACTTCCCTCCCTGCCCTGAAACCCCTGGTGATGGGAAAAGGACCTGTAACGCTTGGTGATGGGAATGACCAGCCCTAGGGAAAACAAGTCTTGCAAGAAATTCTGTTAATAGCATAATTGCCATCCGGAGCAAACTTCCTGCGGTTAAGCAGGTAGACCGCATCAATCACGGAGGCCTGGACTCTTGCTGACCAGCGATTGCAAAAATTCCTCACCAACGAGACCCCCACCCAAAACCCCTTTATAAACCACTTGCTGCAGTCGCTAGGGGCCACTTCAGTCTCTCCTGCGTGAGAGGTTGCTGGAGCCGCCTGGCGCGTCATTAAATAAAACCTCATGCTATTGCAGCGAGAAAAGTCTTGGTCTTTCTTTCGGTGGCCTCGTTCCTGACTGAAAGACCGGAGGTCTTTCATGAGTAGGAAATTAACAGCTTTCACAACAGGCAATCATTGTAGCATTTTCACCCTAGAACTAAGTTGCAATGACTGCAGCAGATATTCATGCATCCACTACACTGCCAGACGTCACTCCAGGGCTCTTCCCTTCTGTCTCTAGCCACACTTCCCCGCGGCGCCTGCCCGCTTGCCTGGCCCTCATGCAGATGAATGGAATCCAGCACACACAACTCCACAGTGCATTACCATTCCCATTCGAAAGAGGAAGAGACTAAATAAACCAGTAAAAGCAGGCTGGCGTTTGCACCCAGCACACGGGCTCTCAGCTGTGCTCTTCCCACCACACCTTGCTCTGGCATTGAGGGGTCAGGTGAAAAGCAGGAACACTCTCCACGCGGGGATGAGGGTCGGGAGAAGAAACAGGCCCGTGAGAACTCAAGAGAGGGCACCAAAGCGGGTGAGCTTGAGGGTCCTACAGGGTGGATGGTGCGGACTGTGGGGTTAGGACAAGGGCAAGGAGCAGGAGGCCCCGGGAGGTCTTGCGCAGCATGGGACAGAGCCACGAGCATCAGGACACTAGTGTGAAAGCCACTCTGGCGTAGAAGGTCAGAGGTCGGGGCGCTCTGCCAGCTGCGGCGACAGTTGGGCAACAGTAGCTTAGATGGTGCCGGTTAGGGCACAGGAGCCTGGATATGGGGACGAAGGGGGACAGGAAGGGCGTGCTGAATGAGCTCTAGGCTTTGGGCAGCCAACGGTGGCCAAGCTGTTCCTCAAGACAGAGACACCAGAGGAGGCCCAGCAGTCAGCAGCTCAGTGCCGGCCACAGTGGATGTGGACGGGGGCATCCAAGAGTCACGCAGCACACAGACCTGGGGCCCCCTGCGGTAAGGCCAGAGAGCTGGACCCTGCTGTCCAGATGTGCACAGCAATTTAGGCTACAGGGTACGTGGATCCCATAAAAACAGAGAGAGAGAGAGGGCGAGAGAGAGAGGAGAGAGAGAGAGAGAGAGAGAGAGAGAGGGAGAGAGAGAGGAGAGAGAGGAGGCCTCAGGCGAAACGTCCAGAAGGACAAGGCTGAGCCCAGAAGATGCCAGCGGACAAGAGGAGCCCAGAAGGGCACAGTGAGCGCAGGCTCAGCGAGAACACGTGCTAAGAAATCCACGCGCACGCGCACACTGGAGCACCCTGAGGCCTGTGGGAGCCGCTCACGGGCAGCGAGACAGGAGGCGGGTGTGCAGACGAGGGAGCCAGTGACGAGGAAAAACAAGATCGCGTGCCGGGACAGAGTCACAAGAGAGTGCGGGGTCAAGAGGAAACTCACACAGAGAGACTGCGCACATCTAAAATGCCCAGAAGAGCAGAGCGGAAGGAAGGAGACCAACATCTCGGAGCCGCGAGGAAGGAACTGATGCATCAGGGTTCAGGAAGTCAGTGGGAAAAGGGGCCAAAGCTAAAGCAGTGAGAGGAGAGATGGCAGCCCTGCGATCACGAGGAGGCAGGAAGCAAAGCCTGGCAGGTCCCATGCGACGGGCTCTCGTGTCTCTGAGGACGTCTGTGGATGAGGGAAGGGGCGCATCAGAGGGTCGGGCAGGGAGATCTGACGCCTCTGAGGAATCCACAAGCCAGGGCTTGTTGGGCTGAGCCACCAGGGGCTCCACAGGACCCCGCCAGGCGACGTGCAGTGCTCAGCTGTGGGTGTGGTAGAGAAGGCCGAGGAAGCCTGAGGAGCTGTCCAGAAAGGGGTAACGGGGGCGGGGAAGGGGGGTGTCAATCCCCTAGTAAGGCACGGTGACCAAAGGGCAAGGAAGCTTGAGGTTCAGTGTTCGGGGAGGACCAGGGACCTGTCCTACGGGCGGGAAGGAGAGCTAGGGTGGCCTGGGAGAGAACAGGGACCAGACTGAGACTAGGTGAGCAGGCTGCTGACCCGAGGCGACAGGCAGTGGGCGCAGTACTTTGAGTTTAACCTGCTGTCGTTAACAACCATTCATGAGCTGATGTGAATTACCTGGCACGATCAGGTAATATATTAATATAGTAGCAGCACATGACAAAGAGCTGAGCTGTCAGAAATCGTGATGAGGACCCCCACGGGAAAAATGAATGAAGCGCCCTTACTTGGCTGGAGACTCCTCGTCCAGAGCACCCTGGGCCTCCTCTGTCACCGGGGTCTCTTCCATTGGGGCAGCGGGCTCTGTGTCACTGGAAAACAGCAAGGGACCCCATGACACACTCAGTCACACTCGTCAATGCTTTTATACGGAAGGAGGGAAAGCACTGCAGGCCGTGGGTCTCAAGGGCACGCTCGTCAAGGACCTGTGCATACATCCAGTAGCCACATAAAATAAAAAGGAAATAAAGAAAAGAGCAGAGACTGCTTAGCCATATAAACCATATAAGTCATATAAAATGTCTAGTGCTCTGATAAATACATTTCCATGAATGGTCTAAGAACAAATTATAAATGCTCAGGGGGAAAAAAATCCTAAACCCCTACAAACTACACTGCCTGTTGCCCATGCCCAGCTTATGTGGTACTAGGGATTGAACCCAAGGCTTTATGCATGCTAGGCCAAGCAGTCTACCAACAGAACTGCATCTCCAGCCCTTACAGGGACTTTGTAAAATCAAGCCGCAGTATCTAAATACACACAACTTTCAAAGGTTTCAGGAAAAAATAGTGTAACTTGGCTGGTGCATAGACCTATAATCCCAGCACTGGGGAGACTGAGGCATAAAGATTCAAAAGTTTAGGCCAGCGTGGACCACATAGTGAGAACTCTTGTCCAAATAATAAAGTAAATAAATATGAAGTATTCTGAGACACGTGCAAATGCTCCAACACAAATATTGCTCAGCTAAAGCTAGATAAATAGTAGACCTTTAAAATCAGTCTCAAAGGCTTATTAGGAGGTGACTCACTGCACAAGATGCTGGTCCTCCAAGCACAAGGACTGGAATTTGAATCCCCAAAACCCACTTAAAAGTCAGGCAGATATTACAGCTGCCTGTAATTCCAGTACTCAGAAGGCCAGAGAGAGGGCACCCCCACTCAGGAACTAGAATAGCCAATCAAGTGAGCTCTGGGTTCCAATGGGAGACCCTGCCTTGAGAGTTACAGTGGAGAAGAACTGAGAAAGGTATCGAACATCAGCTTTAGCCCTCCTTATACATGTGCACATACATGCACACATACATTCATGTACCCTTCCACAAACATATGCATTCAAAAACAATACACACAGAAAAGCAGTTTCAAGTCTAAAAGCAACATAACCCATCTATTTTAAAGCTGTATCTCCTGGTTCATTTAATCAGAAACTCTCGAATGTGTACGTGCGCACGCACACACACACACACACACACATACACACACACACACACACACACACACACACACACACACACACACAGAGTTAACTCACTGAACTGTAAAAGTGCACCACAGACACCA
Source organism: Typhlomys cinereus (assembly GCA_023101885.1). Classification (NCBI taxonomy): domain Eukaryota; kingdom Metazoa; phylum Chordata; class Mammalia; order Rodentia; family Platacanthomyidae; genus Typhlomys; species Typhlomys cinereus. Next base: position 1,608,233 of record JALPQD010000278.1, read on the forward strand.
TACCATCAGGCCAGCAAGCAAGGCACAGAGATCGAGGATGCGTGCTGAAGCCGCCCTGTCTAAGGACGAGCTCTACAGCTACTGGCCTCCCTTTGTTCCAACTCTGCAGTAGGAAAGACTACCTGTCTTTCTTGCCATCTCAATCAGAGACAGTTGTACCCAGCTCGGTTTCCCATGAATGACTGCATTCTAATTGAAAGAAGACCCAGTATTAACGCATAATCAACATATACAAACTCTCACAGCGAAAATAGCATCTTAGCAAGACACTTACCTTCTTTCATTGCCACTGTATCTTTCGAAATCTCATTTCCCTCAATGGTCAAAGGAGTCAAAAGCTCTATTCCCTGGGCCCCTCTCTGCCTCTGCTCCTCAAGCCCCTTCGTGGGCCTCCACGTCCCCTCAGCGGTCTGTCTTGATCAAACCTGTCAACTGATCTAGGAAAAGACAGACATGACAAAGGTGATGATGTGAACTAGAAAGGTCAAAGGCCTTTTGGAGGCAACAGAAACTCCAGACCAGTGTGGTTATAGGAACAAACTCATTGGTGCTGCGGTCACACTGCACGCTTGGCAGTCCACGACGCTCTTCTCTGGCCAAGCCCAGAGCTGGAGTCTGGAATGCCACCCACGGCCACAGTGCCAATGCAAGGTGGGGACACCCAGAGGCCTGTGGGAGATTAGGTGTAGTCTATCATCCTTCCCTTTTATGAGATGCAGGAGTTTCTCCCACCATGCACTCTCTCCCTCCATCCTGGACGGAAACATCCAAAGTGGTGAGCTTCAAAAGAACTATTCTTCCTTCCCAGGTGATGGTCTTGGGAATGTGGTTACAGGAAAGGACATCTGACCTAATGAGACACGGCACTGCCTTACAGGCTTGGTGACTGAAGCCCCCAAAGGGGTGTGAGAAGTTCATGTTTATCAGCTCCAGGATTTGTATGGAAAGATGGAAAAGCTGTGGGAAGGATGGGTGGGGACGGCCGGAAGACCACTTAAAATTACTCAGCGCTTCAGAAAGCACACTGAAATGATCACCACCATGAATGGTAAGGCATGTGTCTTTATATTCGTTAAAAAAAAAAAAGAGCTTCTTTGAAGGTCTAAGTGACTCTTTCAAAATAGGACAGAAGTAAACTTCAGAAAGAGAATGTATCTGGACAGAAGCACACTAATTTCTCAACAGTCGAGTTCAGAGAGTGCTATGGAGTTCATCTGGAGTCTAAAGAAAAGGCTGGGCTGCTCTGGAAGCCAGAGCTGCACCCCCAGCCACAACTGCCCTGCAAGCCAGACCCGCATTCCCGGATGCTTGGGCCACACTTGACTCAGTCAATCCAGTTCCGCTTGGGGGCGCTGTTTCTAAGGGAAACGGGGCGCTATGCCTGGACAGAGCACAGCTCCTTGCCAGCAAGAGTACTCGCTCCTGACACTCGGGGTCTCTGTTCGGCATCAAGACAGCTGAGTTTAAATAATCTTTCAAGGCAATTGAGACTCTTAATATTCTGCCCAACAGACATGGGTCAAGAAACTCAAAGATGGCGCTTTAATTATCTAGCAAGCAGAAATGGGCTGGTATGCACGAACGGCTGCGAGAACTGCTGTGTAGAGATCAGTCACTAGGAAGTGGACGGTGCCGCCCACAGCAGGCAGGTCCCACCCTAATTAACCTGCTCTACATGATCTCCAGAGACTCCTCTCACAGGCGGAGAGACCTCTCGACAAGTCGCATGGAGACCCCCCATCATGGCATATTTAAAAAAGAAAAAAAGCTCTAACACATTTGGGGAATGGGGATGAAGAGCATACAGGAATTCTTCGAATAATTCTTACAATGCTTCTATAAATCTAAAATTATAAAAGGAAGAAAGCCCTCCCTGACTCCTCTTCTCCCCCTATACCACCCATACAGATATGCATTACATCTGCTTGTGTCACAAAGCTCTTGAGCACCAACCCTGGGGTCCCTGCACTTACTGCTGCAGGTGTCCATGTGAGCTGGTGACAGCTGGTGATAGCTCTGCCCTAGAGCTAGTTTCCTTGTTGCCCGGGAAAAACCTCTGAAGTGAGGCCAGAATGACCTGCACCTCTATAGTCAAGCAGCTTGCCTGCCTGACGCCTCTGCAGCATGCAGCTGGGGCTTCTTCATAAGTCGGTACCAAGTGTAAGTGATCCCCCCCACAATGAAAGAATCCCTCAACATACAACGGTGCACTAGCTTATGGTGCCGGCACCCTCTTGACTTCACAGCTGTCCCTCTGCACCCCTGGCTTACAATGAAGTTCCACATCTGATGACCCACTCAACTTCTGATTAAAAAAAAAACTCATAAGAAATGTCACAGCACCTGTACTGAACATGCACACCATGTTCTTGCTTTTCCTTACACAATACAGTGCAAGCGCTACTCACAAAACACTCACCCTGCGCAGATGGAGGAAGAAATCCAGTCCACAAGCAGTGCACTGAATCGCACATGGAAGAAGTGCACTGGTGACACGTACATGACACACCATTCTAGGAAAGGGACTTGAGCGTCCTCAGATTCTGTTATCCTATACATCCTGAGTGAATTCCTCCAAAATATTGAGGGCTACATGTATATTTCTTTAAATGTGATTCAGTAGCTCTGTGTGCTACTGGGCTTGAAAATTAAACAAACCTTTAGGCAAAAAAGCACCCACTGTTGCTTGGGGTGAGCACGTGACACAAAAAATTGTAACATTTGCGTAGATGAGCCTTGGTCAACCCAAGTGTGACTACTCTCATCACTGAAGAGTGACAGACCAGCCAGATATCTTCCACCTAGACTATATGCTAAAGACGGGGATTCCATATCGAGTTCCATTTTTCTTCCAATTTCAGCAAGATAGCCTATTGATCTCACCATAGACTAGGATTTTGGTTAAGTCTGTTTCAGAAGCTAAATTCAGAATCTAAGTTCATAATGCTGACTCTAATTCATCCCTGTGCATAAAATTAGTCTAAAACTCCAAAGTTTTAACTCGCTCAACGCATCCCTGTTAGTTACTCTTTATGTATAAGAGTATTTTAAATACTTACCCAAAACATTCCTTTCTTCTTTTTTTAATACAGTGTTGAGATCAAACCCAGGACCACTTAAGGTGCACGGTAGGCACCTGGTCAATTACTGATTTATATCCTGAGCTTACAATTCATTTTCGTATGTACAATCAGTCCCTGAACTACAATGTAAAGTTAAACTTTGAAATCAACGGAAACCCTTTCACCAGCTAGTCTAAGGCGGCATGCTTTGGACATTGGCAATGTGCTCCCACGACCGCCACCAGGGGTCACCAAGCTCGGTAGCTGTCTGGGAACTGTGATTTCCCCTACTGCGCTGCGAGTGCCTACTCCTCAGTGAACTTCTCGGGTGTAGAATCCGCCTGTCGCTCCATGTTATAGGGTCAGTACTCCCTGTAGGATCGCCGCTCTGCTCTGTCAAGCCCCTCGTCTGTGCCCCAGGGGTCATTCCATCCTTGCTGCTCCCCTCTTCTAGGAGTCTGCTTCTGACCTGCCCGCAGAAAAATCAGAGGGGGGCTGCTGGGTTGCGGCATCCTTCACAGTGCAATAGGACCAGTGCTTCAAGTGCCAACAGGGGCCCGAGAGCCAGCGAGATGGCTCTGCATGAAGACCCTTGCCACACAGGCCTGAGAGCTCAATCCCTGGAACCCACATAAAGGTAGGAGGAGAAAACCAACTCCATAAAAAAAAGTTGTTCTCTGACTTCCGCACATGGCACTGTGTGGGCACACTTACACATCATGAGCACATGTGCACACATGCACGAGCACCCCCCCACACATAAATAAGACACACAAATAAAAAAGGTGTATGGGAGGCATCATTCTCCTAGGAATCAAGGTCACTGGAATTCTGGGACTTTCGGAGTAATTGTGACTATCAGTACTACCATTACAGACTGATGAGATGGGCGGGGAGTTTGTCAGAGCAAATCTCGATTTATTGGGGGTAACAACAGCTTATATAGACAAGGGACCACAGGGCGCGAAACGGGCAGCCAATTGTGTCAAAGGTCAACACAACATACAATGCCTTACAGGTCAGACTCAATGTATCTCCTACTGAGGCAGATCAGTTCCTGAAAGCCAATTAGGGCTCTCTGTAATGTGGTCAGGGTTACGCCCAGGACACTGGCTCTCAGCGCCATCTTTGGTCCCATGTGCTCGGCTATGCCCTAGGGTAATTCCTGGGCGGGGCCAACAATCTTTAAGGAGGAATGTCATGTTCAAGCAGAGAGAAACCAAGCAGCTAACCCACCGAGCCCTATTTCATTTGGAATGCTCTCAGGATCAGCAGATCAGTACTCTATTGGGCCACAACAGGCAGCTATTGCCCCCCCATATGCGGACCAGGTCCGTGCCTTGGGGCTGGCTGCATGGGAACACTAGTCGAAGGGCCATTGGAAGCTCCTATTGTGGGGGTAACTCAAAAACCCACAGAGTCTCTCCCTGAATTCATAGATAGAGTTGAAAAGAGTTTAAGATGCAACCTCCCACCAGGCGCCCTGAGGGATCAATTTATCAAATTGCTGGTCTGGGAAGGAATGACCAGGGAGCATAAATTGGCTTGTGCCAGCCTCAAAGATAGGTCTATGAGCCAATGGATAATCACTTCTAAGGACATAGGTTCACAATCATAACAGAATAGGTCCATGACTACAGCCCTACAAGCCCAAACAGAAGGTTTAACTTCTGCACTTATGCAGGCCTTTGCAGGATTGACCTGGGAACGAAAAGGGGTTGAGATGCCCACTAAGAATAATGGAGGATAATGCTTTGGATGTGGCCAAATGGGACATTTTAAAAGAAGCTACCCAAGGGGTGGGGGGCGACCCAGACCTACAGTTGCTGAAGGACAGAGAACCACGAAAAGGGCCCCACAAGCCCCTGTGCCCGTTGCCACAAAGGCTCCCATTGGCAGAGAGATTGCAGATCTAAATTTGACATAGAGGGAAAACCTGTAAACTAGCTATGGGGCGTCCTCCAGCCCCGTCAAACCAAGGAAGTATCAAACAGAGCTCCTCATTTGGCCAGAGCTCAATGCCTATAACACAACCCACTCGAAATCTCTCTACCAATTGGACGGTTCCTATTGTTCTAGGATTGCGGCCTAAAATGGATACTTTCATTCAAGGAAAAAGGTTCCGATGCTTGATTGACACAGGAGCAGATAGGACTGTACTTAGGAAAGAAGAGATTCCCCACCATTGGTCCCTGGTCCCGGGACCCCAAATCCTAGGGGTTGGGGGAAATACAAAGTTTGAGGAAACCAGGGACTGGCTTTGTTGGAAGGATGCAGACGGGACTCAGGGTGAGGTCTGCCCTTTAATAGCCCTGGGCTTATCCGCCAATCTCCTAGGATAGGACATCTTGGGGGAGGCACAAGCCTATATTACCACTGACCATAAGCCCTTTTACAGAGATATCTTAGACATGGAAGAATGTGCTCATGCACTTCTCCCTTGATAGGATTTTCTTTTCGACTATCAGGGGGACCCACCAAAGAAGCCCCGGAACACCCTCAATCCTAGAGGCCACTGCTCCTCAGATGCTTGCCATCCAATGGTCCCCTGGGCCCCTGGTTTGGGTGGAGCAGTGGCCACTCCCCAAAGAGAAATTACAGGCCCTACAAGAGATAATACAAGAACAATTACAATTGGGGCATATCCAACCTTCTGCAAGCCCCAATTTTTGTTATCAAGAAGTCCTCCAGTAAATGGAGAATGCTAAAAGATCTCTGTAAAATCAATAATTATATCACTTAAGTGTGTCCTCAGCACATCTCTCAGCAGCGCTCCATCAACGAGACCATGCTACAGACATTTATGGCCCTTGAACATCCATGCCATGGCTCCACCCCTCCCCCTCCAGACATGATTCAAGGTTGGACTACAGATTCATGAGGCCTTGGTCTAATCTACTATCCATCCACATATCCAGGCATGCCTCCCAGAGGAGAGGGCCTTCCAGGGCTGGCAGTCAATGATGGGTAAGACACCACATGAGGGTGGTGTCCAACCTAAGCCAGGCGCAGTTCATTATGCTGGACCCCCTCTGAGGTGGGGTCAGCAAGGTCAGAGCAAAAAAGCACTCTGGCTCCTGCTGGCTGTCAAAAAGGATAGATATGTGGGAAAAATGGATCAGACAGGCCTGTACTGTCTATAAGGGCTGCGTGAGACTTCCCCAAGCTACCTGCTGCCATGCCTGGTACTGATGCCAACTTGCCTGACTGAGAAGACTGGGACTTATGGGATGTTGGACATATTTGATACTATGCTCATGGATCAACAGAGAAGGCTTAAAAAAGCTACAGGTAGAACTTGTGGGGTTTGCTCGAAGAATAACCCTTTGAGCCCACTTCATTACAAAACAAAAAAGGGGTATATATGGGGGCCACAGTCTAGGTGAACCTTGGTGGTCTGGCAAGTTTAGACAAAGATATTTTGATGGAGGAGGTCAAGAGGGCATAGCTCAGGATGTTTTGAGGTTAGACAAAGATGTTTTGATGGAGGAAGACAGGAGGAAGGATAGCTTAGGATGTTTTGAAGAAATCTCCATACATACAGCCTGCGTGCTGGCTTGACCTTTAAGATGACTGGTTGCCTGTTCCCCCACCCTGGAATTCCCCTTGCAGGTCTGATTGTCCTCAGGAAGAAGGGCTGGGAGCGGGCGGACAGCGCACTCACCTTTCCCCGATCCCCCTTGTGGAGGACCCGCAGAACCAGCCTGCAGGACAGAGCTGCAATCCCCGGGGACCCCCACACAGCATCTTTTTCTCTGTTCTTAGCAGCCCTAATTAGACGGCTTCATTTAAGTCTGCTGGATTTTTGCTTTAACAAGGTACATTAGTATGTATAAGCTTGACTGTATCCAACTGATAACTGATCGTTGTGGGTTTAAGTAAAGAAACTGATGTGTGATGCGCAAATAAATCTTGATTTGACTGTTGTTGTTTTGAAACAGGGTCTCCTGTAACGCAGGCTGTCCTCAAACTCATAGGTAGTCAGAGATGAACTTGAACTTCTGATTTCTGATCCTTCCACCTCTACCTCCAAGTGTGAGATTCCCAGCATGCACTACTAGGTCTGGTTCACATGAGGCGGGGCATCGAGACAAGGCCTTTATGTTGCTGTCCCCATTCTACCAGCTGAGGCACGCACTCAGCCTCGACTATGAATTCTTCCTTTTTTTTCTCTTGGTCACTGTCAAGAATATGGAGAAGGGCGGAACCAATCAATCTCGAGATGTTTAATGACCTGCACCTCAGAATTGCTGGGGAATGGTGAGGATGAATTAGCCTCCAAATCTGCACCTTTGTCACTGAAAGCCATCCTAGAGCTCAGTTATACCAGTAAAATTCACCTTTAGGAACAATTGAACTTTTATCAGTTTCATATAAGTTTTCTAAAAGTGTTTGCTCTTTTACACTGATTTGTACATTCTGAGTTTTTTTTTTTTTAATACTATGCTTGCTGTAGAAAGGCCATTTCGAAACGGTCACTCTCCAGCTGTGATGTGGTACTTCCTGTCGCTGCATCACCACAGATGAGTTGAGGGAGCTCTAGCTGGGTCTCCTGAATGTGACGTGATTTGCATGTGTTACAAATGTCACCCTCAGCAGGGAAGGGTTTAATATGCTCCCACAAGGCAGAGATGATCCATTTTGTGTGGCTAATGTGAATCCCAGGTTGAAAAAGCCTATTGTACTGGTTTGACAGTTCTAGTCTGTGTCACAGTTCAGATTTTGCACGTCTCCCAACAAGTATGTTCCCCAGGGTACCACTGTTAGGAGGCGCTATTTGGGCCCGGTGAGTGCGGTGGCCCACCAGTATGTAATTCTGCCCCTGGTAGGAGGATCCCGGGAATCTCCAGAGCAAGCTGGCTACCAGACTGACTAGCCCTAATGGTGGGAAGAGCTATGGAATATGACTCCCCACGACATACTTGGGCCTCACACACCGGCATATATATTCTGACAAAAGCACTTTAAAGGGTTTATTTTGTTTCACAGGTTGATGTTTTCATCCATCGTGTCTGGACAGTCACAGAGGATAGGAGCCTGAAGCAGAGATAAAGAAGCATAGCGTGACGAACATGTGCTGCTGCTGGGCTCCCTTTATACAAGTCCAGGATCTCCGCCAGGGAACGGAGCTCCCATAGCGGGTAGGTCTTCCCACCTCAACTGATACAATCAAAATAGCTTCCAATAGGCATGTCCAGAAGTCTATCTCCACGTGATTCCAGAGTCTGTCAAGTTGATGACACTCATTATCAAAGAGGGTGATAGGGGCTTTAAGAAACGGGGTCTGGGCTGAGAGGTGGCTTAGCAGTTTAAGCCTTTGTCTCACAAGCAAAGGGATCTGAGTTCGAATCCCCAGATCCCACATAAAAAATGCCAGACAGGTATAGTGACCCACATGTAATTCTAGCCCTAGAAGGGGAGCCTGGGAATCTCCACAGGAAGCTGGCTAGTCACTCTAGCCTTCATGGCATGCTCTGGGTTTAATGAGAGACCCAAACTCTAAACAATAAGGTGGAAGAGCTTTGTGGATGATTCCCAATGTGACCCTTGGGTTTCTACAGGTACACACATATACATATCCTTACCTATGCACACACAATAAAACCTCATATACACATGCGTGAAAGAAAACAGCAAAAGAGAAGAAATGGGGTATAGGAGGAAGTCCTTAGGGCTGGCAATGTGCCCTTGAAGGGGACGGTGGGACCTTCATCTCTTTCTCATGCTCCTCATCTCCACTATCTTACTGTCATGTTGGGGAGCTGGTTAAAATAGTCCTCTTGGGAAAACACGTCTCCTGTGAGGCCTGTCACCTGTTGGGGATCGTGCATGTGCAGTTGCGGTTGTGCATGGCTGAGCACAGCTTCTAGAATGGTTTCTGCACGTGGCGCTAGAGTTCAGGGGCCAGGTGCCACAGGGTGCCACAGGATGCCACGGGCATAATTCTCCAACCCTGGGTTCAGCCAGGTATCCTGTTTTGACTGACTGGATTCTGCCAGCTGCCATCACTGTGTCAATGGCGCCGGTCCTGCTTGAGCCTGTTGAGTCTGGGATCATAAGAATGACCACACAATCCAGAGCATTGGGCAAGACAGTTTGACTTGCGTAGAAGAGGAGTCAACTCAGCAAACATAAGCAGCAGGACATCCACTGAACTTTCATCTGTAATTTGAGGGTCCTGTGCCCTGTTCTCATTAATCAGAGCTCAGCCTCACAAAAGTGGGGAAAAGGGAATTGCTGTCCCACCAGGATATTCCAAGAAGTATAACTGTGTACAAGACAAAATAATTTCCTTTCTTTGGGATTAAAACATTTTTAATCTTTATTTATTTATTTTTGCACTCATAATATTCTTTATTTTTAATGTTGTATACATGCATATAATGACTTTACAATATTTTCAACCCTTATTCCCAAATCCCGCCCCCCTCTTTTTCTCCTCACAGGCTTTCATCTCCTCTGCCCTTCCCCCTCCTAATTTCAAATCTTCTCACTTGTGCGACCCATTCTGTGTTTCATCTAGTCTGTGATGACTTCTGCCTGACCTGATTCAAGCTCCAGACAAGATCAGTTTCTAATATGGCGTTACACGTATGTTTCAGGGAAAAGTTGACTCATAAGGGACTTCTTACAGAATGGTGCTGCTTTGCAAGTGGAGTCTCCCCATTTTCACTTGAACACTTTAATAGAAAAGACAGACTCTCTCACTCATTTCTCACACCCCTGTGCTTCTGTTTTCCCCAGTGAGAAATAGCCAAGCTTGCTGTCTGTTCACAGGAGGATGAGAAATGAGCAGAACTGAGCTGCCCCCGCCACAGAAGACTGAAGCAGCCAGCAGCTGCCCAAGAGATGTTCACTGTCGAATGTCCTGAAATTTTGATATTGTTACACACACACACACACACACACACACACATGCACATATGCACACATACACATACACATACACATATATAGGTATACACACACACACACACACACACACATCAAATGTGTGATAGTTAGATACATGTGTTAACCTGATGGTTGAAGCGCTGAGCTCTGGGCATAGTTGTGAGAAATTAGTATGTGGGTCAAGGTCCAGGCAAGCCTGCAGGAGATTGGTGAGGAAGCCCAGCCCCTTGGTGGGTGAGACTAGAACCCTCTGGAGAGGTGAATAAGTTGGAGGGAACTGGAGCTGGATAGTTGGATCAGGGGTTAAGACTCTGCCTCAAAAGCAGAAGGACCAGAGTTCAGATCCCAGATCCTACATAAAAATCCCAGAGTGAAGCAAAAAGGAGATAGAATCAATCTAGGATGATTTGAAACCTTGGCCTTCCACAGGGACACACAGTGCCTTCTGACACACACACACACACACACACACACACACACACACACACACACACACACACAGAAGAGCAAACTGGTTTTGAGAGTTCACATCCTTTGGTGTACTTAGCCAGACACGCTCTTCTGGCAAGTAGTGATTGTCCCTCTCTCAGCAGTCCTGGGGATGTTTGAATGTGGTGTTGCCAAGGTGAATTAAGAACTGTAACCCAACAATCGTAAACCAAAATTAAGCCCCCTTTTCCCTATTTTGATGGTTTATCAGCAACACATAGAGTGACTGCAACAGTATATAGATGCACACACACTGTTGTGCTGCTATACATATGCATAGGACCATTAGTTTCAAGATGTAGAAAGACTTCATAGGAACCATTGTACAAGATCAAGATTCACCTCTAATGACATCCATGGGCCACAGGGGAAGAGAAAAATGGAATAACATGGACACTTGGCTCAGTACATCCAAAGTCTTTGTGATTAGAAACAGCAAACAATTGAAGGCCTACTCATATTTGATCAAAAGGGTGCTGACAAAGTTGACAGGCCAGGCACACTCTAAACAAACATCTGAAGCTTTTTACCCCTGACATGTGGTGGGGTGGGGTGTTAAGGGTTGGACTGTCCCCCATTGATTGAGTTGCAGTTTTGCAATCTAAAGTTTAATATTTTGGGGGGGGTGAAGAAGACAAGAGAAGGGAGGGGCTGTGCATTTAATGTTCCTTGCAGCCTGGGATAAAGACTTTAATTAGCACTTTTTACAAATTTCTGCTGGGCCTAAGAAAATAGATACTTATTTATCTCTGCAGAGACTATTCGTGCAGTGTCAGACCTTTGTGGCTATTGCAGTCCTTCCTAGAAACTTTCAAAATTCAGAACCTTGGGTTTGTTTGGAATTGATTTTCATATAGGGTAACAGGTAGGAATCTAGTTTCATTCTTCTACATGTGGATATCCAGAGTCCTCTTGCCAAAAAGAATTATGTTTTACCTTTCGTCTCCTAACCAGAGAAGTGAAGACAGTTTTATGACAGAAATGCTTAACTGTGGAACACAGTTGTGGCATTGTCCCACAATCTCTGTAGATGAGCCTCAAGGCATTCCTATGAGGAATCATCTCATTAAAGCAGGCCTCTGGGCCAGCCTATAGGAGAATGTCTTGTTTGTTTGGATCACATTTCTCCCAGTGACGAATGATGCTGAACCATTTCATTGCATGTACTTCTGCATTTGAGAACTGATCAATTCACTCACCCATGCATAGACCAGATGGTTTGGTGTTTTGGTATTTAATGTTTTGAGTTCTTTCTATATTCTAGGTATTAATCCCCTGCCAGATGGATAATAGGCAAAGATTTTCTTCCATCTTTTAGATTCTCCCTTCACTCTGCCAACGGCTTTCTTACCTGGGCCAAGGCTTTTTAATTGTGTGAAATCTTGCTATTACCTTTGTGGCTATTGCAGTTCTTCCTAGAAACTTTCAAAGTTGGGGCTGGAGAGGTGGCTCAGGGGTTAAGCCTCTGCCTTGCAGGCGGAAGATCCTGAGTTCAGATCCTAGACCACATGTATAGACGCCAGGCGGAAGCGGGAGCAGCCTGCTTTCTGGTCCTGGTGGGCGGAGCTTGTGAACCCCGGGGCAGAATGAACAAGGAGGAGGTGGAGGTGTTCATGGTGGTTCCCGAATTTGTCCGGGTTTCTACACACACATACATACATACACACATGCACACACACATACATGCACAATTGAATAAATAAATAATAAAAAAATTTTTTTTTAAAAAAAGAAACTTTCAAAGTTCAGAAACTTGGGTTTGTTTGGAATTGATTTTCATACAGGGTAACAGGTAGGGATCTAGTTTCATTCTTCTACATGTGGATATCCAGTTTTCCCAGCAGTTTGTTAAAGTATCTGATTTTTCTATAATGTACTCTGTGTGTGTGTGTGTGTGTGTGTGTGTGTGTGTGTGTGTGTAAGGGCACCTGACTGTTTATTCCTGTAGAGATCTAAGAGTGACCTTGGGAATCATCCTGGATTCCTGGATTGTTCTACCTCCCTATTGCTTTGCTCTGGGTTTTCCTAGGCTCTGCCTTCCAGGGCAAGAATTGCAGGCATATGTGCCTGGCATTTTCTTTCGTGTGTGTATATGTGTGTGTGTGTGAGTGTGCATGTGCGCGCGTATGTGTATGTGGAGGAAACTTGGCAGTGTGTGCCTGTAGAGGCCCAAGAGTGACATCAGGCGTCATCCTGGATTGCTCTACCTCGCTAATGCTTTGCTCTGGGGGGTCCCAGGCTTTGCCGTTCAGGGCCGGCATTCCACGCTGCCATTTCCACCTGGCGCTTTTATGAGGGATCTAGAGATTGAACTCGGGTCCTTTTGCTTTCGAGGCTTTAATCCCTGTGTCATCTTCCCAGGCCTATAATGTGTGTTTTGGGGGTCAGTGAGACAGCTTGGTGGGTAAGACATCTGCTTGCTAGCGTAGCAACCTGAGTTCAATTCCTAGGACTCCACATAGTAGGAAGAGAAAACAGACTTCCAAAAAGTTGATCTCTGACCTCCACCTGCGTGCCTGGCATATGCTGGCACTCTCTCTTCTTCCTCCCTCCCTCCTCCCGCCTCTCCTTCCTCTCTCCTCTCAAATATTTTTCAAAAAGAAAAGTTGCAATGTTTATGTTTTAGGTGCTTTTGTGGAAACCAGATGACCGTAGCTTGTAGACTTATCTCCAGGGCCCGCCCCCTTCTGTTCTTTCTGTTATAGCAGCTCTGAGACACGCTCTGAGGCACGTTCAGTCGTTGGGGACGCCTCCTGCACTGCTCTTTCTGCTCAGGATCACTTTGGCTCCTTGTGGTCTTCTGTGCTTCTGGATGCGTTTTAGGATTCCCTTCTCTATTTCGATGAAATTTTGAGGGTTGAGGATGGAGCCAATGGTAGAGTACTTAACTAGCTAGCATGCATGAGTTCCGAGGCTTAGACCTTCAGTACTAAAAAAGGAAAATTTAAAAAGGGAGCGAGAAAAAGAAAATAGAAAGGGTTGTTCCTCATCGAGTACAGCATCTTTGCCACGTAACTGGAATTTCACTGCAGGGTGGACTGGCCTCTTCTCTCCCCACTTACTGAAGTGCATAGTCATTATACACGGAGTGAACATGTTGCTATTTAGCTTATGCTGTGATGTAATCCTGGACCATTTTTCATTTCGATGCTCATCTCATTAGAGCTGTGGTCATCATGAGCTTTTCTCTTCTCCTCGGTCCCTGGCAACATGGATTTATCCACATGGATTTGTCAGACAATATTGTGAAGTGTCCGTAAAATGTAATCATACCCCCGTGGAAGCTCTTATATGTGACTTGCTTCACTTAACATGTTTTCTAGATTTGTCTGTAACGCAACAGTGTGTATTTCAGGGGTAATATTTTTGTAAGCCCCTGAACACCCGTGTGCCAAGTTCAGTGAAAGTACATACTAGGTGAACGTTCTTTCTCTAGTGATTGTACCCTAGTGGTGGAGAGGCAAGTGAAACAGCAGCTTTGAAGGAGAAGCTCATCAGGCAGGAGCAGATGAAAGAGCCGAGTGGAAGTCTGAGGCGCAGACAGGTAGCGCAGGTAGTCTAGTGGAAAGAGAAGTTGGGATGTGGAGAGGAAAGTGGGACAGAAGTCAGGAAGAGGCTGTCTCTTGAAAGCACAGCAGACTGTTTGGCAGGAGGAAGGCCGGGGCAAAGTGAGGCTAGATACTGAGGTTTGTGGGTGGTGCTGTTGCCCAGTGAGGAAGACAGCGGGTCAGTCATAGGTTTGTAGTAGATGAAAAGTTCAGTTTGGGAAATCTGAGGAGGTGTTGTCCCGGTTTCACTGACTGTGCAGGTCTGAGTGGGTGCTTTGCCTGGATGTTTAAGTACCTATCGTGTGATTTAGAGCTGCAAGTATAGGGGGGGTTGAGTTCCGGGTTCACAGCTGAGAGGCTTCATTTGGAATGGTTGGATGAGGCCATGGCCGTCTGTAGTTATTCCAGCAGAGACAGGGAAAGACAAGAACCAGAGGGGAGGTGTGATTTAAGTGATGGATCAAGAAATAGAACAAGCCAGAGAAGAACTGAGGAAGAACGACTCCACACGCCAGCCAGAGATGAGTTTGTGCAGCGGGCTTTGGGATGGTCAAGGAGGATAAGGGCAGAAGTGGTCGTAGTGATGAAGTGGTCTTGACAAAGAGTAAGAGTGGAGGAGAAAGTGGGGAGAAGCCGTATGGTGCAGGTGAAGCACAGAGATGTAGAAGAGCGACACGAGTCTGCCAAAGAGCTGGAAGCTGCCGCACCTGTGAGCTCACTGCACTGTGTCCACGTCTACAGGACGTGCACAAGATATGGCCGCTCCACATTCCACCGCAGCAGGGGCGAGATCTCAAGAGGCTCCATACCTTCCCGTGAGATTGATGAGGGTTAATGCTGGATTGGGGGGGTGGGGTGAAATGACACTGTCGTTCCCTCTTAAACTGGTCCTGTAGTGATTCAAGAATGGAAGATGAGACCAACATCTGCTTCAACATCCTTAAGGAACAGCAGGATGTGCATGCAGTCAGTTAAGCGCCTGCTAGGCCTGTGGCTGGTGGACAGCCCTGCGGCGACAGCCCTCTGTGTCCCCACGCCACACTGGGTGCCAGCGCAGGCTCCGACAGCCCCTCCCAGGCTTCCCCAGTGGAGTTGAACGTGCAGCTTCCTGCGTCCACTGCACAAAACAGATTAAGACTGTCCAGCGCACAAAAGGGACTGTCAGCTGTTACTCATGTCAGTCCAGCCGCATCCTCGCCGGGAACCTGTTTCCCTACTCACTGCCATGGAAGATGACGGTCCAGCTCCCGCCCTTGCAAACTCCCCTTTGCCTATTTCCGGAAGCAATTGGAGAGAGCTCCTGGCCAGCCTCATCCCCCAAATCCGAGGCCCAGATCTGAAGGTCAGGCAGAAGTTTGAGGCCTGAAGGCAGGTTGCGCATGTCCTGTGCGGGATCCCCTTGGTCTTTTCTCTGCCCCGGCCACAGCTGAGTTTTGTCTCCCAAAAGAAGAGCCGGGCAAGACAGATTGAACAGAAAACCACATTTAATGAAAAAAAGAAAAAAAATAATAACAAACAATCTAACAATAATTCCTATCAAACAATATGGGTAAAATAACTCAGCAACAATGTGGATAAATAACTCAGCAAACAGTGTGGGTAAAATAACTCAGCAAACAGTGTGGGTAAAATAACTCAGCAGACAGAGTGGGTAAATAACTCAGCAATAGTCAGGAATTGGGCCTGGGTTTCTTTCTTGTGTTCGTCCCGAGAGCCTCCCTCAATGGCCAGGGAACAGGTGCTCGTCTTCATCACTGAAAACAGAAAAGCAGAAAGGCACACAACACTCTGTTGTGTGGTGTGTGTGTGTGTATGTGTGTGTGTGTGTGTGTGTGTGTGTGTTTGTGTTGTGTGTGTGTGTATGTGTTGTATGTGTGTTGTGTGTGTTGTGTATGTGTTGTGTGTGTGGGTGTGTGTGTGTGTGGTGTGTTAGTGTGTGTTTCTGTGTCCATGTTGTCAGTACAGCCACTGCTGTGTGCCCACATGAACACATCTAAATTTTGAGCTGGGTGCCATCTTTAGAAATGCACCTTAGCAAGCCCACCTCCCGAATTTCCATTGAGAGTCCACCTTGTCTCCTTTCACCATACCCCTTACCTCACGGAGGCCAGGCTGGTCTTAGAGGAGCACAGGCAAGCCGAAGGCCTTGCAAACAGAGCACGCATTCTCCTGCTCACCCTCCTCCAGCGCCGCCTTCTCTTGGGAACAGCCGTGGCGGCTCCCTCCTGGGTCTGGGCGATGGGTCACGTGCTCCAGGGGGCCGCATCCGGGCGCTGGGTGGTTTCAGCCCCTACCTTGTCTTTGTGGGGGCCATCCCATCGGCTTCCTCTGCGGGCAAGGGGGCCGACGAGTCCTTGCTTTGTTCTCCACGTGGACTTCTTCTGGCCTTCGCAGAAGCAGGAGAGGCGCTAGGCAGCTGGGAGGCAAGGCGGTGATGTGCTGGCAGCTCCCGTTCCCGTCTCCCTTGCACTTGTTCTTGGCTTGCTTCTTGGGATCCATATCAAGGAGGCACTTAATGGGCAGAGTGAGGGCCGTGAGGGAAGGTTCACCTGCACCTCCTCATAACAAGAAGAGAAGGCTCAGTGAGAGAAGACAGCCCTGGCTGTGGTGGTTGAAGCCAGTATGGGGCCAAGAGTAGATAGTGGCACGAAATGCTCTTAGTGACGAGGACGTCGGGAATGATTATCTCTGTAAATGAGCACATCCCTCCCTTGGCTGCAATCTGCCACGACGGGAAAGATAGTCGTGGCCTGCTGCCAGTGGTTTGGCTGAGCTGGTGAGACCGGCGCAGAACGCTCTGAATGTCAAGCACCTGAGGAACGATTCTCCGCTGGACCGAGCACGCGCCTTCCACGGCTTCGCTTGTCGCCCTGGGAAGATGTGTGCGGGATCCCTGCAGTGGCCAAGAGGAGCGTCCCAGCGACAAATGCTGCCAGCAGCAGCATATTAGCAGTGATGATCTGTTGGACTGAGCACACGGAAGGCATGGCTTCTCGTGCCATGATGGGAAAGATGCTTGTGGCGTTGCGCATGAACTTACGGCCAAGTGTCTCTGAGTGAGGGGATCCTTGGATCTCGTCGAGTCTCTTCCTAGCGGGTGTCGAGGAACTCAGATGACATTTCGGCGGTGGCATGAGAGAAGCACATCTTCCATAAATCTTCATGCCGAACACGCTGGCCACGTCGTTCTCCTCGGCCGAGGGGCCGCACGAGGTGTCCTCCTCCAGGTTGGCCCTTTAGCATGGGAAGAACGATACCACTCCAGGTTAGGGCAAAATTTCACAGGGTCAAGAGGGAGGATAGGTAGTACAGATTCTCCCATACTCTAGTCTCCAGGGACTATGCTCCTTGTATCCTGGAGGAACCCTAGGAACAAGAGGAAACGGAAAGAGGAAGGCTTTGGTTTGCTTCCCACTTTCAGGGACAGGGAAGGAAGGTCCTGGGTTCCAACAGGAGACAAGGAGACATCCCTGGGTAGGAAGCGTGGGAGATGGAAAGTGTGTGCGCCTCAGGCATCGGTGTCCCAGGCCACGGACGTCTCGAGTGACAGCAGGGGACGGGGCAGGGGGAGAAGTCACGCCGCCACGGACCAATGCACTTGAGTTGACCTCCGCGGGCTTGGTGGCCTCCCCCCTGGGGAAGAGGACCAGCGATGGGAGGATGAGCGAGTCTTACTTGAAGCAGCCTTGCAATGCCCCAAGGACCCAGAAGCTCCCCATCCTCTGGCCGGCAGCAGGACTCCGCTTCTTTCCAGACGACCTGCTGGGCAACACCAGCAGAGGCAGCTCTAGTGGCCTCCAACCCAGACTCGGGCAAGGATGTGGCTTCTGATGTGGTTGCCAGCAGCCTTGCTCCCGAGGGTCTGCAACTCACAGGGCTCTGGGCACGCAGGGACGGGGCGCGGGGAGGAACGTCTGGGGAGCCTACCTGCAGGACGCATCCGCCCCTTCCTCTTCCTCTTCCTCTTCCCACACTGGATGTTCCAAATCGTCTCAGCCTGACAAACATAAGGCCGTTGAGGAAGAGCGGGCCCCAGTCCCTATCTCACTGACAAGCTCCTTGTCGTGTGCCTCTCTCCTCTCCTTGCTTTACAAGACCTGTGAGTTCTTTTCCTGCAGCTTGGTGTCCTCCCGCCCTGTCTGGTGCTTTCCAGGAGAAGGAGGACCTGTTCTTTGCCCCCATGGCCTCATCCATCCCTTCCCTTCACGGGCATCAGGTGAAGCAAAGAAAAGCAGAGAGACAACCATTCTCCCTTGGGTGTGGTGGGAGCTCCTTACCGGTGTGCCGAAGCTTTCTTCCCCGCTGGAGGTGCGGCTGGGGTGCCCTGGAGCCAGAGCAGCAGGAGCAGAAGCCCCAGCGTCCACACAAGCGCAGAGACAACATTCCCTGGCCACGGAGTACCAGGGGACCTTGGTAAACAAGCCTCAACTCTGGCCAAAAGACGCTCTATCTCCGGGATATCCATGTGGATATCACGGTTGCGCTCAGGCAACTGAGCTCTGAGAGTTCTGTTTGGGAGTTGCCGGGAGGACCCAGGCCTGCTTCATAGAACTCAGGTCTCCTCATCACAAAGGCTTGGGGGGGAGTGGGGGAGGGGCGGCGGGAAGAGGCAGCCGGGCCCCAGCCCCCGGCCCTGCAGATCCTCCTGCCTCTGCTCACCTTGCCAGCCCTGTTCACTTGTCAGGGATGGATTCTCATCCACGTTCTCTGCCTCCCCCGTCTCACTCAGCCTTTCCCTGCTCGGCGATGAGGCCAGTGTGCTCTGAGCGCATGGGCTTCACACTTCCCGAAGTTGGGCTTGCTCTAGAATTTCTTTCACAAGCATTGCCATTCACAGGACAGACGTGGCAGTGTGTGTAGAGCTGCCCAGGTCCGTGCAGGGCCTGGAGTCCCACGGGGACCTTCCAGCTGTCTCCCACCTCCACCATGCTCCTGCTGCTCTCTGGGGGAAAGAGAGCATCCAAAGGTGCAGCTCTCCCAACACCTCAGAACTCTGTTTCCTCTTTACGAAACGGCGCACCTGCCTGCCTGTTGTTTTCAATCACAGACTTCTCAGCTTTGTTTACTGGGAGCTCAAAAGTCTATCTAGCAATGAGTTTTCCCAGAAAACCTTCCCTAATTCCCAAGGACAGACAGTCGGGAACAAGGCGCAGTTCATGAAAAAGGGCGAAAACAATGAAACCAGAATCACTTCCTAAAAGCCAGCTTCGCCACCAATCACTTGTTCCGTGGGTGTGAAGACTGCCTCTCCCTCCCTGCCCCCATTCCCCCGGTCGGCCCTGGGCCTTCAGAGACCAGGAGAGATGTGTCTGCTGCTCTGTCCCGGGCTCAGACTCAGTGGTGGTCTGCAGAAGGCTGCAGTGGACAGCACCGTGCAGCACAGGACCACCAGGCTTGCTGCTGGGCTGCACTGCCAGCTTCCCCCCAAGCCGCCCTGGCCTCCTCCCGGGGAAGGCACTGAGACATGCGGGCTGGGGCTCCTCCAGTAAGCCAGCTGGATGCCGCTGTCAGCTGGACAATGGAGAACTGAGTTTATAGACACCTTTGAAGGCAGGTTCTGAGGGATATTAGCTAATAGACATGGAAATAGCCAGTCCCTAGTGTGTGGGGACAAATGGTTCAGTACTTTCGCATATAGATAGATTAAGCAAGTGAGGAAGTTTGTCCCTTTCACAGCGATTCCTGCAGATATGGTGTGGCCAGCTCCCTGGGCTCCTACTGTGGGTTGGAACTCACCTGCCATGGTTCTAAACATAACTGGGAATCCTAAGCCGAAATGACACTCTCGTTCCCTCTTAAACTGGTGCTGTAGTGATTCAAGAATGGGAAGATGAGACCAACATCTGCTTCAACATCCTTAAGGAACAGCAGGATGTGCATGCAGTCAGTTAAGCGCCTGCTAGGCCTGTGGCTGGTGGACAGCCTGCGGCGACAGCCCTCTGTGTCCCCACGCCACACTGGGTGCCAGCGCAGGCTCCGACAGCCCCTCCCAGGCTTCCCCAGTGGAGTTGAACGTGCAGCTTCCTGCGTCCACTGCACAAAACAGATTAAGACTGTCCAGCGCACAAAGGGACTGTCAGCTGTTACTCATGTCAGTCCAGCCGCATCCTCGCCGGGAACTGTTTCCNTAGAACAATCCAGGATGATCCCAAAAACCCTAAACCCTAACCCTAAAACCCTAACCCTAACCCTAACCCTAACCCTAACCCTAACCCTAACCCTAACCCTAACCCTAACCCTAACCCTAACCCTAACCTTAACCCTAACCCTAACCCTAACCCTAACCCTAACCCTCTGACAGTGCCCTCTGATGCACACACACACACACACACACACTTATTTCTGATACATAGTAACATAAAAGGGAAGGCACCAATGGGTATCATCTGTTTTATACCCTGTTACAGGGACACATTGTAGAATTTCTGGTTGAGTTACATCCACCATCCCCTTCAAGCACCCATCCTTTCTCCATGGTGAAACTACGTTTTTTAACTTTGTGCAATGCGCAGTACATCATCGTTATCTGCAGTCAGCCTCCGGGACAGCGGCACACCAGAACTTCCTGTTCCTGTCTGTGGTGATGAAGCGTGCCCATCCATCATCCTTTCCCCATCCTCTCTTGGGAAACTGCTTGCATTTTTAATGTGCGTGTGGTGTGTGTGTGTGTGTGTGTGTGTGTGTGTGTGAGAGAGAGAGAGAGAGAGAGAGAGAGAGAGAGAGAGAGAGAGAGAGAGAGAGAAGCGGACACTGTGTGTGCCTGAAGTATCTGTATTTTTAGTTTTGCAATCAGCCCAGGCTGGCCTTGAACTTATGTAGCTCAGGCTCTCTGACTCTGAACCTTCTTAGGTTTCTGAGGGCAGAGATTACAGTCCTGGGCCACGTACTCGATTGATTTTTTGCTTTTAAGTAAAGAGAGCAACCACCAGGAAAAGGAGAAGGCTCCTATGTGTCTGAAACGTGCACTTAGACCAGAAATGGACACGTTTCTTTTCCTTTTCAAATTCCTGGTGGCTGAGGGGGCTTGAGTGGCTCCCTAATACGGTGCCTGCTGGTTGGAGGTGCCAGCGGAGCAGGGCATGCAACCTGGAGATGAGGCCTTGTGCCACCTGGTGAGCGATGTCGACTGTGCCAGAGACTGGCATTCTTCACACCTGAAGACTGAGCTTAGCCGCGAATCACAGGTCAGCAAAGACACTTTCGCAGAGAGTAAAATTGGAGGACTTCCCCCTCTGGGTGGAACTGTGGGCGCTTTTACAGTGTGTGCAGTAGGCTAACACACATCAGCTGCTATGAGTCTATGAACCTGAGACGAGGGGCTAGGCAGCTATCATCCATTTCTATTTCAAGGCACAGAGAAGTTCAGTCACATGCCTGAAGTCACACAGCTCATCAGCCCAAGGTAACACTGGGATGTGAACCCAGGCAAGCTGGCTCAGGTGCCCAGTGATCCGGCCCCAAGAATCAAGCGTCTGAGGTGGCTACACTCTCACTTCTGCTCTCGCTGCCTTCTCTTGCTGACCATGCAGGTCCATGACACTAGCTGCTTCAGCCAGATCGTCCGGTGCTGGTCTTTCAATGAAGGCGGACCAGAGGCGACTAGCTTGTGACCTTCCACAATCTCGTGGGAGGGTGGGAGGGCGGAAGATGGAGTGTGGAATGTGAAGCTAGCTCCTGACAGTCCACAGGGTGCCCGAGCCCCAGGCCAGCTGCAGAATCCCACGTGGCATCTCATCCCCAGGCTAGTTCCAGCACCGTCCACGTGTACCAGGGAGCAAAATGCTCTAGGTGTCCACTTAGAGAAAGGGAGAATTCACATGGGCATCCTACCAGGCTGTGGAAGTGCGAATGAACTGTGCCACAGCCCAACCCTAACTGAACAGACACGAGACTCATCCTGCTGGACACTGGCACGTGCCCAGCTTGGGCTGGGGTCACACCTGTGACGCCAGCACTTGGGAGGGAAGGGCATGAGGGTAGCTGCATGTCCAGGTCCACATGGGAGTCCCAGGCCAGCCTACAGTGTGAAATCCAATGAAACCAAACCCAACCCACGGTTCAGGGAACGTTGCAGAAGAGGGAGCGATAAGAATGTAAGTGCCACGAGGGGGGGGGGGATGCTTGTCCAGTAGTGTTGTTGTCCACTAGTGTCTTCCGGACATGACCGGGCAGCTGCACCGATGAACTTACTCAGCAGTTTCTGCTTCCACAAGGCCCACACACAAGATTTGAACGAGGAAGATCTCACAAGGCATCACGCCTCCCTGAGAGACTTATTGAGGATCAATGTGGGCTGTGGGAAGGGCTCCTATTTCCCAATGTTACACCCACCATGCTCCAGTAAGCGCTTGGGCACATGCTAGAGCAGGCAGCCCAGATGAAACTCAGTGGTCTCAGACACGAAAAAGTAAAAAAGTGGAAGAGAGACTGGCTAGGAAGAATTTCAGTGGCATAAGGAGGGAGGAATGGGATCGGATAATATGGGGGTAAAATGACTTAAATTCACTGAGTTCAGATATGACACTGTCACAGAATAAAAGAAAATACATTTTTCTCTTCCTGTGAATGGCCCAAGGTAACCTGTGAAAACGATTTGCCACTCTCTTAACTCAGAGAGCCCTATGAAATCATGCAAAGCAAGAGATTCGAATCTACATGTTTACTTTAAGAACACCCGTGGAACTCCCAGGCCATAGAGCACATCCATATCCAAAAAGCCACCAAGTACCTGAAAGATGCCACTTTGAAGAAGGCATGTGTGCCCTTCTGGCGGTGCAAGGGTGGAACTGGTAGGTGTGTCCAGGCCGAACAGTCAGAGCGCTAAGTTTTGCTGCCCATGCTTAAAAATGCAGAGAGTGCTGCTGCACTGAAGGGTTTGGATGTCGATTCTCTGGTCACTCAATACATCCAGGTGAACAAGGCACCCAAGATGCGCCGCAGAACTTACAGAGCTCATGGTCAGATTAACCCATACATGAGCTCCCCCTGCCACGTGGAGGTGGTCCTCACAGAAAGGAACAAAGTGTTCCTAAGCCAGAAGAGGAGGTTGCACAGAAGAAAAAAGACATCTCAGAAGAAACTGAAGAAAAAAAAATTAAGGCCTGGGAATAAATTCAGCACAAAGGAAATGCAAAACAAAGAAAAAAGGTAAATTTTAAAAGGTAACAAAGAGCCAAGTCGAGCAGCCGTTTCTTGTCTCCTCTTGCACACGATAGAGATGCTGCACTGTCTACTTCCGGGTAGTTCTTGGGGTTGAATGCAGTGCTGTTCCCACAGAGCTCTGTACCCACCAATGTTGGGCATCGTCAGTGCTATCCCTGTAGTGCTGGTGCAATGGGCAGGAGAGATGGGAGGGGCCGCCTGGGCTCCTGCCAGGTGCCAGGGCAAGCAGCTGCGTCTCCACCGCCTCAGCTCTCGGTCAGGAAGAGGGACAGGACACAGGAAGCGTGACGCTGCCTGCCATGGCTACCGAGTCCCAGTGCATGCAGAGCAAGTGCCCACTTGGTCCTTCGAGGAATGAGTTGATCTGTCTGTCCACCTGAAGAGTCCTGGCTGGGGTCTCCATGTGAGGATCCTTGGCTGGTAGACCGCCTGGCCAATGGCTGCACACACTCCCTACCAGACTGCTCAGTCACTTCCCCAGGAAAGCCCCGCAGGGCCTTGGTACAGGGAGCACATGGACGAGAAGCCGCCCGGACGTGTCCTAATGGCTTGGCTTTGGCAGCACCTTCGGAAAGCTGAGGCCCTTCTAGGATCTGACACTCATTCTTGGGTTGTAGCCTGGTCCTGAGAGGCAGCTCCGATCCTGCTGGCATCTAAAACGTTGTTTGTGCCCGAACGGAGCTTCCTGTGTGGGTGCTGGTGGCGATGGTGCCTCCTCGGCAGCAAGTCACTTACCACAGGCCACCAGCTGGGCTGGGGGGGCACACTGCCAGTTCACAGGGGCAGGTGCCTGGCTGGGCCTCGGGGTGGGGGGGTATGCTGCCAGTCCCCAGAAGCAGGTACCGAATGGCTAGGACTGCACCTCATAGGTCCAGACTATACCCAAAGATTAAACATAATCTAAGCTCCCTTTAGAGGGGACTGGGAACTTAGAAGAAAGGGAGCCCCGGCAGTCTTTGAACCAATGGATCTAATGTAAACCTGGTCTTCCAGCCCTTTGTGGCAGGAGAGACAGCTGTGCTATGTAGATGAGGGAGCCAAATCAAAGTCCAAATGAGCAGCCCACTGGGAAAGCCAGCCCCAGTGGTCTTCGTGGGGCCCAGCCACAGATCCTCATGGTGCGGGAACCAGGCAGTGTGCGAATTCTGAAGTCACTGACTTACATCATTAGCACCCTCCCTTGTCATTGATGGGTTTCATTGAGGGTTTGTGTGTGTGTGTGTGTGTGTGTGTGTGTGTGTGTGTGTTTTAATTCTATTCTTTTGTTTTGCTATTTATTTAAGATAGGGGCAGAGCTAGAGAGATGGCTCAGGGGTTAAGACTCTGGCGGGCAAGCAGAAGGTCCTGAGTTCAGACCCCAGGTCCTATGTAAAAATACCAGGAGGAACTGGCGGCAGCCTGCACGGCTGGTCCTGGTGGGCGGAGTCTGGGAAATCCCAGAGGGAAGCAAGGAGATAGAAGCAATCCAGGATGATTCCCAAAATCATTCTTGGCCCTCCATAAGGAAACATAATGCCCTCTAAAACACACACACACACACACACACACACACACACACACACACACACAATAAATAAATAAATAAATTTTTAAAAAAATTCAACAACTGCTAACAAATTACAATAATATTTAAAAAAAAATAGGTGGGGCTGGAGAGGGGGCTCAGCCTCTGCCTTGCAGGCGGAAGGTCCTGACCCTATGTATAGATGCCGGCAGAAGCGGGGGCAGCCTGCGTTTCTGGTCCTGGTAGGGCAGAGCCTGTGAATCCCGGGGTAGAGTAAACAAGAAGGTGGAGGCAGTCCATGGTGGTTCCCGAATTCGTCCGTGGTTCTACACACACACACACACACACACACACACACACACACACTACATACACACACACTCGTACACACACATACATGCACAATTGAATAAAAAAAAAAAAGATAGGGGCTTACATGGACCAGACTGGTCTGCACCCCTCTTCCTGAGCCTCCAGTTTCACCTGCCAAGTGGTGGGATTACAGGTGTGTACCACCACACACTCACCTTCTTTTCCTTTCCTTAAGGCAGGGTCTCGCGTAGTCTAAGCTGGTCTTGAATGTGCAGTCCTTCTGCCCCAGAACCTCGGGTACTAGAACCGCGAGTGTGTGACAGCAGACGTGGTCTCAGTGGTGCTCTTAAGGATCTGGTGCTGGAATGGACCACACTTTGCAAGGCAGTGGATGGATCTGAGCCATCTCTGGAAACCTCTTTAGACCCACTTGACTCTGAGTTCCCCTTGGGATATGTTAGGGCCTAATCAATATTACCAAATTCGAGCATCATGTGGCGAACCTAGTGTTTCACAAAAGTAATATGTGGCAGGAAAAACCAAACCAAACAGAACAAAGCACTATAGGAATGTGAGCGAGTAGGAAGCAAAAGCCCCCCCTCCCTGTAATCCCATCAGTAAAGGACAATCTCCTTAAGTACACACAATCACACACACACAATAATACACATATGTACACATCTATATACACTCACAGTACACACACTCTCAAACACATATGTACACCCTCATACATAAACTTATACATATAATACACACACACACACACACACACACACACACACACACATACACACAGATATAAGTGCATCAACATAAAGGAGGATGGGTGAGCTTGCCCAAATCAGCAAATCACTCTGGAGTGCATGTTCCCGTACACACTTACACCTTATACATATACGCACTCACGCAGATATAATCACATCAGCCCAAAGAAAGGTGGGGCGCTGGGGCTCAGCCACACTGCTCTGGTCCTGACCGTGCTGGGTCCTGGTCATGTAGCAAGGAACTGACCTCACAGTCTCAAGGATCTCAAGGGATCTGCAAATGTCTCCAGGACCTTCAATGTGCACAGCTCCAAATGATGGACAGTCTGCTCTGGGAGCTGGAGGGGAGGTCTTTGTCCTATGGGCCTGAAGCCCAGCTCTGATGGTGGCCACAGGCAAGGTGGAGTTCTTGTCAAGTAGAACTCTGTCGCTGAGTCACCTGGACAAATATGGAATTGGGGGTATGACCCAAGGCATGGGTGGCTCATGCTAAGTTACTAAGTTAGGGGACGGTGGTGTGTGGGCTTGTTCATGGATTGGAGCTCTTTACTGAGAAGCAGAGTGGGCGAGAAGTTCCACAAGGGTGGGGGGGGTCCTTAAAACAGACACTTTCCCTCATAGAAGTCAAGCGGTGGTTGTTTACCTGGGGACAGGGGAGAGCCTCGTGATTTGCAAATAAATATGAAACAAGCCCCAAGGAGCGACCTGCACCCCACTTGCTCCTTCCCCAGGATTGCTGCATGCTGCCTTGACTCCCGGATCACACTGGCTTGCAGGCTGATCCCACTCAGTGACGATGAACCCCCGTCACCATGAGCTGATCTCAATCCCAAAACACTCTCATTCTGTGTGTGACGACTTCGCTAAGTTGCCTCCCCCAGGAGGAGGGAACTGGGCTGCATGTTTGGTTTATTTATTTACCTATCTGCACATCTGGCCAGTGCAGCACCGTGATTCATTTTGAGAGCGTTGTATCAGATGGGATGGCTTCCAAGCTAGGAAAAGATGTCTGAGTCGTAGAATTACCTTTCAGTTTCTCTCTCTCTCTCTCCTCCCTTAACCTCGATTCTCTTTGAGAACATTTGCCACAGGTAAATGAGACAGCTCTTTGGAGGGATGGGGTGACTCAGGAGCCCGCAGGCTCGGGGTGCACTGTGGAATCCCAGGCAGGCAGCTAACCTCTGGGAGCCCTGGTTTCCTCATGGGCCAGATGAGATGCTTCCTCTTGGGGTATTGCGGGTTTCAATGAAATCACATCATGTATCACGCCTGCCTCTAGGCCTTTGCACATGCTGTTCCCTGTTCCCGAGCACCAACCCCTCCGCCCACAGCCTCGGCTCCTCAGTTTGCTCAACACCCACAATGCTTCCTGCGTAGTTTCCATGCCATTTCTTCAGTGCACACTGCAGCCCAATTAAGTGCCCGAGCCAAAGCACCCGCAGTCCTTTGTACTGTGCCTCCTCCCACCTGTAATTTCAGGACTTTCCTTTCATGTTCACTGCCTGGGGCCAGACTGGGAGCCTTGGAGGGAGGGCTGGACTGTCCCCAGCTCCTCGTGGAGGCCTGCCCCTCAGTGGGTCCTCAGGAAACAGCACAGCCCTTGCAGGTCCCGGCGATGTCCACTGGTGAGAAAGCCGCTTCTAACAGCACATGACTCCTCCCGAGCTTTGCACGTCTTTCTGGGGGCTGGGGGTGTGTGTAGGGGAGGATCAGAGGCTCAGCCAAAGCCAAGGACAAAGCGGCGTGGGCTGGAAGTCCGACTGAGGTTCCTCAAGTCTCTGGGCTTCTGAGCATCCCTGGAACAACTTGGGGCTCAGTCAATTCCCTGGTTCAGTGGTCAGTTCAGAGTGGGCAGGTCCAGACAGGCCAGTTCTCGGCTCACTCAAAGTGGCCTCGGCACCCATAGGTTGCTACGTGCCTGGCCTAAGCAGAGAGGAGCTCCGGGCACGGCTCCCTTCCATCCGGACCAAAAGGGAACCGGGCTGGCAGATGCAGTTCTCTGGGCCATGTAGCTGGGGGGGACATCTCCACAGACCCAGCCCGGTGCCCCAGGGCCTGGCCGTCCCTGTGCCTCGGGAAGTCGCCTTGAGAATAAGATCGGCCCACCGTCCACAAAGCTGCTTTTTATAGAAGGCTTGGTACGCGCCAGACAGTGGAGCTGTTTACATCACACACGCCAATTCTGACCGAGGGCCTGCTGTGTGCCAGCCCCTCGCCAGGCTCCAGGTCGCAGCAAACAGCACCAGTCCAAGCTCCGCCCACGTGTGGCTTATGTCTGGGAAGATGGAGGATAGGTGAGAAAACAGAAGCGACTTACGCAGCAGGTCAGAAGGTGATGAGTTTCAGGGGGAAAGCAGCAGGGGCTGGGGAGGGGAGCCCGGTCAGGACAATCCCCGTCCTTCAAGGCGGCCCTACACCCCCATACGAACCATTTTCAGTTTTACTTAATGTGTGTGTGGTGGGGTTCCCATGTGTGGGCACTTGCATGTAGAAGACAGAAGTAGTGTCCAGTATTTTCCTCACTTGCTCTCCCCCGACTCACCCAGTCTCTCGCTGGACATGGAGCTCACCAATTGGCTAAGCTAGCTGGCCCATGGGCTCTAGAGATCTGCCCACCCAGCTCAGGATGTCTCAG
The DNA here is from genome assembly GCA_023101885.1 of Typhlomys cinereus. NCBI lineage: Eukaryota > Metazoa > Chordata > Mammalia > Rodentia > Platacanthomyidae > Typhlomys > Typhlomys cinereus. The sequence goes on from JALPQD010000278.1 coordinate 1,636,606, forward strand.
CCTGTGAGCATAGAGTAGGGATTTGAACCCAGGTCTGCATGATGTCAAAGCCTTATCCTGGCATCAGGGCCTGTCCCAACCCTACGGGCACAGGACTTCCAGAACCCCGAGCTATGTTCAGTGCTCTGTGTGGGTGACTGGGGAGCCACCCAGGGGGCAGTTGTGGCGTCTTCCAGGGCCTAGCATTCTGCTGGACATGCATCTCCGAGTCAAACCTGTTTCGGCTGGGCAGCCCGGGGCCCCTGAAAGTGATCTTTTGTGCTTCTCAAAGGGCCTCCCAGGAGGGTTAGCCGCCCTCACGCTAGTGCTAATTTGGGACTGACTTTTCTATTCAGCCCTCGACAAAGCCAGGTGTTTGCACAAGGCCTGAGGAATGGGACCACACGCACTGGCAGGGAGCGGGCCTCATGCCCGCGGCCGCCAGCCCTGCCCTCACAGGTACCTGTTCCTTTCGCAGTGCCTCGGAGCTCCTCTGCCTCCAGATCCCAGCAGCCTGTGACGCACGCTCTACGGAGGAAGCCCCGGCCACAAAAGCACCCTGGGACCTGACTTGGCCAGTCCTCTCTAGCATGACTAAGAAATGTATGTCGGGGCTGAGAGTGTGGTTCCGTGACTAGGGGGTTCGTAGACATCCTGAATCCTCCCAATGACTTACATTGAGAGGAGGATACGCACTCGAATATGTGCCTGCCTGACACACATAATCCCCAGCACTGTAGGGAAAAAAAGAAGTATTTGATAATAACAAAAAAGGAAACAAGACAGATGTCTATATTGATTCACAGCAGACATACTTGGAGAGAACTGGACAGGGCTGCATGCAAAGCAACACAGAAGTGTCATACACTTTGCTGCTAGGTAAAAAATGGAAACTGCGAGTAGAACTCTTTTAGTTAAATTTAAAAGCAGCCCTGCAAGGCCAACGAGAAGACTCGGCTGGTATAAGAACCTTTGCTCTGCACACCCGATGACCCGAGTGAGCCCCCAGCCTGAGTACAGGGGCTGTGCACGTGCATGTGTGTGTGTGTGTGTGTGTGTGTGTGTGTGTGTGTGTGTGTGTGTGCATGCACACATGCGCTCTCGAGAGCACGTAGAGGCCAGAGTATAAAGGTAAAAGGAGAAAATCGACTCCATAATGCTGTCGTGATGTACAAATATGCATGTGCACACACAATAATAAATTTAAAAATTTATAAACCTTACATGGGAGCAGAGGTCCTTCAACACGAATTTCAGCGTGTATGAAGCTGATCGAGACTTCAAAATAATGCGCTCTGGTCAGAAAAATTGTAAGTTAGTCTTGTAAATATTTTTTATGAAGCATACAGAAAGGGGGGCAGCATGGTGGTCAAGGCATAGGGATGGGGGACATGAATCTGCACGTGCCAAGGACAGGCAGTTGCCTCCAGCTTCTGCTGTCTTGACTTCCCGCCATGCTGGACTTAACCTTGAACTGTGAGCTGAAATAAACCCTCGCTGCCTTGTTCTATCTTATCCCGGCAACGGAGGAGAAACTAGGCCAGGCTGTCAGCAGAGACTTCTAGGCATCACCTCAGGCCTCATTGCGCCCACCCCACCCACCTCTGGTCGTTCAGGCAACAATCCTACTGTTGAAAGCTGTAGCCTACAGATGACTTCGACACCAGGCCAAATCACAACTTTTCCATTCTCTCCTTTCCAGTCGCTTCTGACGTGGCCCTGCCTCTGCTCTCCCCTAGGGATTCCCAGAGACTGCTTTACAGGATCCTATGGGGTGGGGCTGAGAGTCAAGGGTCCCTTGTGAGCTAGACAGCAGCTCACCTCGGACGGGGTGTGACTTCCCACCAGCGTTCACCGTGTTCATCTCAGGGCCCAGCGTAGTATCGCGGATGGCTAGGCTGGAAACAAGGGGGCTGAGAGCGAGTGGAGCCTTCATCCCAAACCTGCCCAGCACTGAGCAGAAAGCCGTGAACTGAGTTAGCACTTGGCACCCGTTTGCGGACCAGCACAGAAGAGGAGAGTGGCGAGAGCCTGCAGAGCCGAGGTCCTAAGACTGGTTAGGTGGGCAGCTGGACTTGAACCCATGGGCTGGCTACAGAAGCTGCTCCCTCAGCCCAGCTCCCACTTAACCTGTCTTTGGGAGACAACCCTAAGGCAGTGACTAGCTCCTAGACTTCCAGACTTCTCTTCCCGAAGCAGTACAGCCTGGCTCAAGAGACCTTCCCGCCCGTCCACTCACACTTCCTGCCTGCACAGGTGTGTGAAGCCCAGCGGCTCCCTGTTCTCTGTCACACCTCCTGTGCTCCTTCCTTCCAGCTCCCCTGCAAGGCCATTCTCCTCATTCCTCAAGTCTATCTGGAGACCACCATGCCAGTGCAGCCTTCCTGCCTGACCCTGTGGGGATGCCGCCTACCTCGGCCACCTCTAGGCTTCAAGAACTAGCTCTGCACCCCCACTGTTTCCATTCCACCATAACAGATTCCTTCTGGCCAGCAGCTGGCTGCATCCTGTCTTAGACCCTGAGGCAGGGGTAGGGGGTGGGTCTCTTTAGCTCACGTTCTGGTCTCCACTGACTACTGAAGTGCCTGGCAGGGGTCTGTTGACAGTAAAGGTGTGCGTGAAAGAGATCTATCCCGCGGGTCCATGATGGGCCTCCATCACACAACTAACAGTGACGGTGCGCTCTGTCCATCCTGGGAATCGAGGTGCTACACGCACACCATCTTCCACCCCCTGTGCCTCTAGGCGCTGCCCCCTCCATCTGAAAATGCTCTTCCCCTCCTTGGTGGCTGAGCACAGCCACTCCTTCCAAACCCTGCCCTCCTTTGCCCCAGAATCACTTCTTGCAATTCCAAGTTGTCCCCACTGTACGCTACTTGGCTGCTAAGCTTCGTGCTGTGACCTTGGCTGTGTCTTTCCTCTGGTGACAGTTCATGCCAGGGACATGTCACATCATCTCCATGTCCCTGGGATCAAAACAGGTTGATTTTAAAGCATTCGTAGTGGTGGAACGCACTCTTCCAAAGAAAAATTTGTTGTACCTCAATATAAAATATTTAGACACAAGGAAAGCAGGTTTGTGTATGTGTGCACGTGTATGTGTATATATGTGTTCATGTGTGTGTAGGTATACAGGCATGTATGTGAGTGTATATGTGTGTGTTCACGTGGGTACAGGTGTATAGGTGCGTGCGCGCGCATATGTTTATGTGTTCACGTGAGTGCAGGTGTACAGGCAAGTCTTCATGGCAGTGCAGATGTACAGGTGTGTGCATGCATATGTGAATGTGTTCATGTGAGTGCAGGTGTACAAGCGTGTGTATGTGTACATATGTTTATGTGTTCACATGAGTGCAGGTGTACAGGTGTGTGTGTGCATGTGTGTATGTGTTCATGTGAGTGTAGGTATACAGGCATGCATGTGAGTGTACGTGTGTGTGTTCGTGTTAGTGCAGGTGTATAGCTGTGTGCATGTTTACATGTGTGCATGTGTTCATTTGAGTGCAGGTGCACAGGCATGTATATGAATGGGTACAAGTGTGTGTGTGCATGTGTGTATGCGTCCACATGGGCGCAGTGTACAGGCATGTGTGCAGATATAGACCAGAGGGCAGCCTTGGATGTCAAGTCTCAAGTTCTGTCTTTCTTTTCTTCCTTTTGTTTCCTTTCTATCCCTGCCTTCTTTCTTGAGACAGGCCCGGGGCCCACCAATTTGGTCAGGCTAGCCGGCCACAGAGTCTTAAAGATCTCCCTGTTTCTGCCTCCCCAGTGCTGAGAAAACAAAACAAGCGCACACACCTCACTCCGCCTCCTCACGCGGCTCTGAGGAGCCATCACAAGTTCCCCCGAGCTTTACCCCACCCCCACCCCGCCCATTTGCGTCCTGAGGCAACGTCCTCCTAATGTACCTAGTCCCCCGCTGGCCTGGAGCGCACGATGCTCCTTCCTCAGCCTCCCAAGTACTGGGATTGCAGGTGTGGCCACCAAGCCACCTTGGAAAACAGATTTTAGCAGAGCAGGGAGGGTCAGGAACATCGAAGGTGCTCTCTTGACACTCTGGGGACCACCGCACAGCTGGGACCCTCAGCAGGGGGCGGGCCCACTAGCAAGTTGTAGCTCAGTGGGTATTTTTAATGATTTGGAGCCAATGGCCTTCAGGCCTCAACAGAAGGTATTCCATCCAGTGCAACCCAGAGACCGCGCTGGGGCTTCAGCTCAAGACTGGGGTTCATGCCTCAGCCCACAGCCAGTGGCTGGGCAGTCGGGACTGCCTTGTTCCTGTCCCAGCCAGGGGCCTGGCATGGCACTGGGGCTGTCTGCCCATCTCTCTCCCCCAGTCACAACTGAGAGACCAGCTGCAGTCAGATGCAGTCGGCCTGCTAGACCTGACCACACTCTGCCCCTGACTGCCTTGGCTCAGACCTTCAACTTATTCAACTTCCAAACAGGATGAGACCCCTCACCACGGGGTCTGGAATCCATTGCGTGCAGGAATCAAGTATGTGGCCAGGTCCACGCCATCCCTCTTGGAGACACGGCTCCCTCACTGTCCATTCCTATTTGAAGCCTCAGGTTTCCCCATCTGTAAAAGCGGGGCCATAGCAGAAGTCACCTTGAAGAACTGGACACATTAACGCAGCTGCAGCACTTGAGCTAGCCTGGCACAGTGACTACTGGGCACACCTAAGCGACAGAGGCGCCCCGTAGGGAGCGTCCTATGGGATCACGAGCTGATCCCAGGGCAGGCGGCAGGGCCTCTGGGCGGCGCTGCTATTTAATATGCACCTGGCTCTCTTTCAGCACATTACGCACGAGCTCTACAGAGGGAACCCACAAAGACCTGGGCAGAAAACAGGGCTGCGTCTATCCGCCATCTCCTGGGAAAGGGGTTGCGTTGTCTCACCCCGTGGTAGGGGTCCCGGGGTACAGTGCTGGATGTGTCCAGCTATCCATCTTAGAGACGGGTGCCCCCCCACCCTCCGTCAACCCCCATCTGGTCTTCCCTGGCAGCCTGACCATCCAGCAGGAATGTGACCTGTCCCCCAGAATACGGAGAAGCCATCAGCGCCTCGGGGCCGGGGCGGCAGGAGGGGCTGTAATTATGGCTTTCATAGAAACGGAGGCGGCGGCGCGCACTGCTGCGTGCAGCCCCGCAGAGCCCTGCTGGGCACCGCCCCTGCCCCTCCCGCCTGGGTGTCAGGCGCAGTGACTGATGACTTTACGGTGCTTTGTGCGCTGTGCTCTGCTTAATCCTCACAGCTGGTGCTGTTTCCCGAATGTCCCGGATCAGCAGAGTGAGGCTGGCAAGGCAAAGCACTCATGCTGACCTAAATGACCAAGACAGGCTCTGAGCTCTTTTTGGCTCTGTGGCCTGTGACAGAAGCTTCTACCCCAGTTTGCAGGCCCGTGGGGTACCCCAGGCTAGCTGTAATCACACGCTTGGGAAGCTGGTGTCTAGAGCTCGAATGGAGGTGGGTCTTGGTTCTGACTCTGTGTGACTCTGCCCCTCGTCTCACAGCTCGAGCTTGGGTTTCTTCCTGGGTTCACTGTGAACGCTAGAGGATGTGGGTGTCTGGAGTGCTGAGGGACAGCAGGACCCGGACACCAGTCTTTTGCTACTGCTGTTTTCAGCCTTCGCTGATGAAGGGCTGTGAGGCCTCTGTCAAGCATGAGGGGGTTAGGACGCCTCTACTGTTTGGGGCACCGTGGGTCACATCTGAGGACACGTTTTCCAATTTTACCCACATCTAGAGTCAGAAAATCGTGGGTTTCCTTTGCTACCCTAAGCTTCCACATTGCAGCAGGCTCACTAGTAGAAGGCATGGGAAATGGGTCCTGTCGTTTGCTGTGGAAGCAGGAGCCAGTCAAAGAACCACTCTGCCCACCAACCAACCCCCCACGACTGAATGTGCCTTTTGCAGAGTCTGGAGGTGATCCTAGTGTAGGGGCTCTGAGAAGAAGAAGGGGGCTTTGGAAGTCTAGGAAGTTTCCTGGCTTCCCTTCCCTCTCCCTGTTTCCTGGGCTCACTTCCCTAGGCAAAGCGTGGAGTTCCGTGTTGCCCCGTGACCCACTTCCCTCTGTGGCCCAAAGCAAGTATCGCTCTGATTTGCGGGTGACTGTGTGACGGCCCCTCCCTCCCCTTACTCATCATGCAGCAAAGCAGGCGGGGACACTGCCCTTGGCACTGGGCGACGCAGGGACCAGTAAGGGCTCCATCACGGCTGTCAGCGAACCCGGCTCCTCTCCCTGGGGCCCACTCCACTCCCATCCTCAGGGACCCGGCGGGGTCCAGGTGCTTTACAAGCTCCGCACATCCCTGCTGCGCCTCCCCTCCAGGAGTCGGCTGGGACATCTGGGTTTCCTTGGAGACAGGCCCTCGCTCCTGAGTGTCCTATGGACGACTCCAACAGCAGCAACGAGGGCTTACTCTACTTTATTTTTTGAGGGGGGATGGAACCCAGAGTCTCACTCACATTTGGCAGATACTCCTCCTGCCCCCAAAGTAATGCCTTGTGCTCTGTTTCTGGGGGCTTCCAGCTTCCTGGGGAAATCAGTGAAGCTGCTTCCACACAGAAGCCTCAAGCTGAGGTGGGAGACAGAAGGACCTGGAAGGGACACCACACCGTCCTGATGAGAGACGGAAGTGGGAGGGGTGGAGGGCAAGGGACACGGTCCTGGTCTACAGAAAACCCCTCCTTGTCCGTCAGCGGTGACATCCAGGCTTGGTAAGCAGGTGGCCACGCAGCCGTGCGGTGCTATGAGCGCTGCCACTTCTCTCCTTTTCCTCCCTGACGGCTCAACAGCCTGTTTAATGAGGAAAGAGAGGGGTTGATCTCCGGGCAGCTGCCCTGAACCACCGTGGTTCTAGTCCCTCTCCGGGAGGCTGGGCTGGGGTCTGTTCTGGCCACAATAAGTCACCAGCTGGGCCTGAGAACATCTGCTGCGCTTGTCAAAACTCACGATGAAATGACGGATGCAATTTTTAAAACATTTTTTTTTTTACTTTTATTCAATTGTGTATGTGTGCATATGTGTGCATAGAACCACGGACGAATTCGGGAACCACCATGGACGCCTCCACCTCCTCCTTGTTTACTCTACCCAGGGATTCACAGGCTCCGCCTTCCCAGGACCAGAAACGCAGGCCGCCCCGCTTCCGCCCAGTGTCTATACGTGGGGTCTAGGATCCGAACTCAGGACCTTCCGCCTGGAAGACAGAGGCTTAACCCCTGAGCCACCTCTCCAGCCCCAGGATGCAATTTTTTTGAAGAAAGAAAAGAAAAGAAAAGAAAAGAAAGAAAGAAAGAAAGAAAGAAAGAAAGAAAGAAAGAAAGAAAGAAAGAAAGAAAGAAAGAAAGAAAGAAAGAAAGAAAGAAAGAAAGAAAGAAAAGCGAGCTAATTCTTGTTTGGGATTCTGCTTCTGCAGGAAAAAAAAATCCTATTTTGACAGAAAAATTGGGAAGACTTTAAAGAATGCATTGATCAGTAGGGGAATACAGTTTTCAAACTTTGGTCATTTTGAGAATATCTCCAGCAACCAGTAAACATTATATTTTATATAAAGAGTAAATAAACCAATCCGTAGCAGCCAAGCTTAGGCTATCCCTGATAAATCCAACCCCAGCTTGGCATCCACTGACTGCAGATACAGACAGAAACCCCTGGACGTCAGTAGGTACCTTCGGCCAGTGCCCTCAAGCTAGTGGTTCTGTGATAGTTTTCCTAGGCCCAGCTTCTCCTGTCATGAGAGCTGTTGGAAACACACGGGAAAGGACTGGCTGTCTTCCCACGGCTGTAAACTATTTGCTTTCCCCTCACCTCATCTCCATCCCTCCGTCCTGAGAGGCTCTGGGGTTAGAATCCCTTCACGGTTCTGTGGGGAGGGGGAGGAAGATGTTGATAACAACCTTCTGTTGGAAGCTGTGATGTCTAATGCAGCAGCTTAGGTGTCTTGGGGACTTGAAATGCTGATATGCAATCGAGGAACAGAGCTTGCAATTTTTATTTAATAAGTTCACATTTAAATTGAGATGCCAAATCAGCATAATTTTTCCCTAGTAAACAACTTTGCCATTTTAGTACTATTAAATTTTACTTTTTAGTTAATTTTTGTATGTGTGTGTGTATGTGTGTGTATATATATATATATATATATACAATAAGGGTACTAGATAGAGTGTGTGTACTTGTGGGGGCTCAAGGCTCACTTTGGGAATCATCCAAGATTGCTCTGTCTCCTTATTACTTTGCTCTGGGATTTCCCAGGCTCTGCTTTCCAGGGCCAGAAGTGCAGGCTGCCACTATTTCTGGATGGGAAATCTAGGTATCTTAACTTGGTTCTCTTGCTTTCAAGGCAGACTAACCCCTGAGCCATCTCTCAAGCCCTTATCACTAATTATTTAAAAACAGACTTTACACGTTTGTACAACCATCACTGTCTAATTCCAGAACATTCTATCAGCCCCCAAAGAAATCTTATACCTACTATCATTATACATACCCTCCTGCTCCAAACTCCTGACAGACACTAATCTAGTCCATGTCTCTACAGACTTATCTATTCTGTACATTTCAAAAAAATGGGATCTTTCAATTTGTGGTATTGCGTGTCTGATTTCTTTCAATTAATGAATCTTTCTTCCTTTTCTCCTTCCTTTCATTTTTTCCCACAGGGTCTCATGTAGCCCAGGCTGAACTTAAACTCCATGTAGCTGGAGAAAACCTTGGCTGTCTTTGCCTGATTCCAAGAACGCTTCGCCATGTTTACAGGATACTAAGACCACATCCCAGCCCTGACTTAGCCTCTTTTCAAGGTTCTGTTATACTTCCATCTTTTTTGTGGTTATGTAATACCCCACAGAGCAAGTATCCCTCTTTGCTTATTCATACTGGATGGGCACTGTGGGCTATCCCCACGTTTTGGCTTCTAGTCCTTGAAAATACAGTGTTCCAATGAGAAGTTTGGAGAGTATAAAATACACAGCAAGCTTACACAGAAAAGACTGTACCTAATTGGTTGTATCCATTATATTTTTGAGTGACACTGCTTACATATTGGATTAAATAAAACTTATCTTCTGAAAGAAAAGAAAGCCTGAAAATAAAGCCCTTCCTCCTGGGGTCTCCGTTCAGCTACTTCACCCCACGGTGGCCCTGAAGTGACGGCCAGGGAAGGACCAGAGAACCAGCCACTTTGGGAGCTGCTCTGCCTGGTACCCAGGGGAGCCGCGAGGACAAGTCCTGGCAGGAGTGGGTAGTGACTTCCCGCTGGGAGGGACCCGTGGCTGGGATTATCAGACAAAAGGAATAATTCAGCACCGCACAATGCCTTCGGCTGGTGCCCGGCCGGGACCAAGCCTCACGGTTGGCCTTTTTGCTGCAGCGCCCAGTAGATCCTGGGCTCCCTCCCTGGCCTCCGAGCCAGGGCAGCTCCACCAGCGCCCTCACGGCCTCTGGCCCAGGAGGCTGGACACAGACCTGGTTCTGTCGCCGCCACGCTGCTGTGTGTCCTTGCTGTCTGGGTCAGGTGGGGGAACTGGATTGGATCATCTGTTTCCCTGCTTTAACATTTTAGGGTTCAGAAATCAATCCTTAGTCAGGTAGGCTGGGATCAACTCACAGCTTTACTTTTTCCCCTTTGTGTAATGTCTCTGAACGGTTCCCCGTTCTAAAGAGAGGAAGCAATAGATGGTAACCTCCAAGATTACTGGAAGTTGGAATAAGACAACTCTACCTGAGGTTTGGGGCTCCCCAGGCGCAGAAATAGTCAAAAACGCTCTGTCCAGATGGGAGGACGTAATCCCCACACATACATGGTTGGCTGATGCTCAGTTTCTTCCCCTGAGAGCATGAGGTGAGGATTCTGAACCCGAGTAGTTCATCCCCTCGCTCACATGCCAGCTGGTCTCCAGAATGGGTAGGGGGCTTAACAAGCCATCAGAAATGCTGACGGGGATGCGGGGATTCTGTGGTTGTGAGATACGTCGGGTACAAATGGGGAAAACCACCCCGAGGGAGGGAGGACAAGCCCTGACCGACAGACCAAGTGGCGACTGTGAAACCAGGAATCCCATCTGGGAGCTGAGTATTTGACATAGAGTGGATTTCAAGTCCACGTGTAAATCTGTCCCCTGCCATGCTGCCCCACCCAGGCTGATGGCAGCATTACCCCCGGGCAGATGAGCATCAGCGTTCGGTGATCCTAGGAACTTCACCTTCCTCCACGCCAACTTTCAGAAGTTCATTCAGGCACAAGACTTGGTTGGTAGGTTTTGTATTTAATAAGAATTGACTTACAGGGCTTTTAAAAAGGCACGTATGGCTTCCAAGACCCGATTCCCACATTCCCCGATGTCTGCTGTGGGCAGAGTGAAGTAGGCCGCAGAGATTCACAGGGCTGTAGGAGCTCCGCCCACTCCGTCCTCAGAACTTTGTTTCTCAGCAAGAAATGTCTTTGCTCAAGAATCACTGCTGATAGGTGGATGTGAATGGTAAAGCCCAGCAGAGGCATCAGTGCGGGGCAATGCCCACTGTCCTTCCCTTCTGGCAGGAGGGAGCTGGGTGACATCCTTAGGGAAGGGGAAGAGGACTAGGGAACACACAGAGAGGAGCAGAGTTGGAAATAGAATTGGGTGGATGTGATCACAGTCCATTGTATGCACCAAGGAAACGGTACCAAGAACTGTAATTTTTCACAATATACACCAATGAAAGGGTCATTAAGAAGTGCACACCTCAGCCTACCCTGAAAACCCTACAGTTCTGCTTCTAATCAGCCCCAAACCCTTAGTCCCAGCATGTGTACACAGCTCCGCTTACAGTGGCAGCACAGGATACGACCGTGTGCGTGGACGGGGACTCGGCTGAAGTCTTCCTGCTGGCTAGAGGGGAAGCAGGAAGTTACGGACAGTACCCAGGAAGAACCTATCTGGTTCATTAAGGCTGACTGACGTCTGTCAGGCCACTTTCAGGCATTTATTTCAACCCTGCAGCAGATGTGTTTCTATCTATCCACCTATCCATCCACCCATCCATCTCTCCCGCTGCCTTTGACTATCATAGTGCCCCCTTTATTTTCATTTTATACTTGAGGACTGAGGCACAGAGTGTCTGAGAACGAGGTGCACACAAGCCTGCAGATTCTATCCGGCCCTGAGCTTCTTGCAGTTAAGCCTGGTGCTGCTGCTTTTTGATGCCAGCACTGCTTAGGCTGAAGCCCAAAGGCCATACAGCTCCAGCTGGCGAATTCCCGCCTCCTGATCAAGCTCAGAACGTCAAGGCCTGGACCAGCGGCTCAAAGCAGACCCTGGCACCAGCACCCGTACACTGAGTTGGAAGCCCCTCACCACCTTAATTCTGAATGAGTTTGGCGAACAGAAGGTCAAAATAAGCAGCAGAGATTCCATAAGATGGAAAATGAGACCAGGGAGATGGCTTAACAGTTAAAGTGCTTGCTGTGGAAGCAAAAGGACTGGAGTTCAAATCCCCAGATCCCATGTAAAATTCCACATGGAAAGTATAACCAGAGTAGCAGCTTGCCTGCGATTCCAGCCTTGGAAGGTAGAAACTAGGAAACCCCAAAACAAGCTAGCGAGCCAGACCTACGTGATCTCTGAGACTGATTAAAAATCCTGTGTTAAAAAAGTAAGGTGGAAGATGATTTCTAATGTCAGTGCATACCCCCACACATGCACATTCCCATATACATGTGAACACACTAACATATATGCACATGCACACAAAAATGGAAAAGGAAGTGTTTTCCCAAATGACCTATGGATCCCTAGAGTCTCCACCTGCCCTGAAGTTGAGCGACACCTTTCCTCACATGCTGCCTGCCGTGATGATGGTGATGGAACAGTCCACACAACTGCTCTGGGTCCCTCTTGCTCAGGCAGAGGAGGGTGGGGTGAGAGAAGGGGAGGTGGGGGGGGCAACCACGGTGAGAGTAAGAAACTCTCAGGACCCACTGAGTAACGAGCAGCAGAGCTCACAGCGAGGTCCCTGCGCCCTGGCCCTGCTGCGCTCTCTCTGAAGCCTTGTGAGGCGGCCGTTGCTCTGTAACTTTCACTGGTGGGAGAACACCAGGCAGAGTGGTTGGGTAACTGGCCTGGGTCCTACCACTGACAGATGGGGCTGTTAGGATTATGCGCCCAAGCCCTTGTTTTGCGAGCACCCCATTCCAAGCCAGCGGGAGCTCTTGACAGCTCCTACACTTCCCAGGACTCGCACCGCTTTCGGGGAAACCTGTGTACACAAAGGGCTTTGATAGAATGATGGGCAAAGGATAAATGTGTGCCAGAGAAATCTGAGTGGTCACTTTGGAAATTCAAACCGTAGAGAGGTGCACAGATCTTCAAAGTCTGACTCAGTGAGTTTGGACAGAATATCAATCACGCAGCCATCAAAATTCAGATTATTTCTGTACTCCTAAAGCCCGCTTTAGCCAAATCCATTACCCTTCCAAGAAACCAGTTGGTGGTCTTTTTCACAGCAGGTTCAGTTTTGCTTTTGGCTTCCATTTGTTTCTGAAATAAGAGTCTCAAACTTGTTCTCTTCCTGCCTTGAGAGGAAGCTCTTGGGAGCTGAGATTACATGTGCCACCGCACTGAGGCATAACCAATCAGCTGTGACTTCTCTTGGCCCTCATACACATGGAATCTTTGGAATGGCCTGTTTCCTTTCACATGTTCCCTTCCTGAACTGAAGCTAAAAGCATCCTCGGACTGACCAGGTAGCAATGGAAGCAGCAATTTATAAAGATCAGAGGAGAACAGGAGTGGGACGTGAATCTGGGGACCATGATGTGACCAGTAAGGAGTCCAAGAGCACTTGGGCATCCAGTAGAGTCCAGAAGGTCCGTTGTCTCGTTGTCCATCTACTAATCCCTCCGTCCATCCATTCACAATGTTTATTAGCCAACCGTCCGCTCATTCATCCATTCACTGGCACTAGTCTTAGGCTCATTACATTTCACCTCTAGCTTTGATTCCTCAAGAATCTGTGACTGAAGGGCTTATTGAACAAGCATGAGGGCCTGAGTTCAAATCCCAGAACCATGGAAATGAAAGCCTGGTGTGGCAGGTCACATCTGTAATTCCAGTGCTCCCACAGTGAGACAGGAAACAGGAGGATCCACAGAAACTGATGTACGCAGTGGCTAGACTCTCTCTGAAATAACTAGTAGGCACAAGTTGCCATATTTGATTGTGGAGGGAGCATGCACATGTAGGTCAGGGCACAGCTTCGGGCGCTGACCTTTGCTTTCCATCTTGTTTGAAACCACCACAGCCAAATTTGGCAAATTTTGCCCACTAGTTATTTCCACTTTTTAACCTCATCCTGAAATTCTAGAAAACCCTTGTTTCTCATCGCAGCTTAAGAAAACTTTCCTCCCTGTGGGTATGCTTTTCCTCAGAAGCTCGTTTTGAAATTAGTGAATTGGTTCCGAGAAACAGAAAGGGCTTCAGTCCATGAGGACAAATCTGTGCCCTGGTGGAGGGCTGGGGACACATCCCCAAACAGGTCTCATAGCAACTGCTGCTCCTGTAAGCTATGAGAGAGAGTTGAGGAGGAAGGAAGATAAAATCATGCTCATCTCAGCTTGGGAAACTCTGGGTTAAGAAAACAGGTTTCCTCCTGCGGGACTTTGTGGGGCTTGATTGCCCTGTTCATTTCCAAGAGAGTCAAATGTAAAAACCTTAGTACTCCTGTAGCATCTTGCTTCTCAGGACGCAACGGTGGATTCCCGATGGAATCTGAGACAACACAGGGGCTCAAGTCCAGAAGGGAGGACACAAACTTCCGGGGAGCAAAGAGCTTGGAGCTACGAGGCCTGGCCGCTTCCTAAGGGAGTCTGATGAAGAAAAAGTCCGTGGTCATGACCACTGGACGAGGGGACAGTGACTGGAAGAGCCAAACTGGTGCCTTCCTCAGACACAGGTGGACAGGGGGTTCTGTCTCCCCCACTGAATGGCTTAGACCCTCCCTAGTCGTTAGGAGGGCTGGAAGGTGGTCAGGAGAGTCTTGTGGAGGGAAAAAAAAATCTGCTTTCCTTGTTAGGTGTGGGGTCCATTTCCTCTCAGTGCAGGATCATCTGGCATCTGCATCAGGGCTGAGGTAACCATGTCTCCAAGCCCGAAGCCCAATTCTAGCCCAATTCTACCTTCCCCGGAAGCTGCCCTGGGCCTTTCTGTCACTCCAGACAATTGAAAGCCTCATCCTGTTTTCCTCTGTGGTGAAGCCACTGATTTACAAACAATAACCCAGGGCAGAAGCTGTCGCCACAGTGTTGGCACAGCGGGCTTCTGGCAGGACTAGGTTTGTGAGCAGGACAGGAGGGAGGGGCGGCCATTCTCTGGAGCCCAGGGTCTCTGCAAAGACTCTGCAGCATTACAATGGTCAGGTGACTTTACAGTAGGGGGTAAAAACTGGTAAGACTAGTTGAAATCGCTTAGTTTTCATTTCCTTAAATCCCACCTAGGTCATCCCCTCAGGGTTGTCCTTCCACTCCCATCATTTGTCTCCTGCTGGGTGTAACTCAGGTTGCTGGAGGGTTGGGGGTGTCAGAGGTCACTAGGTCCCCCAAAGAAGAAGTCCTATTTCTCAGGTGAGGCCTCTTTTCTGGCGGGGCAGAACATCCCCAGGCCCTGGAGGGGGGGGGGACACACCCCCGGCTGTTCCAGTGAAGGGAAGGGTGTCTCAAAGCACCACAGGGCAGAGCCCTTGGGAGGTTTTGGGGCTGGCTGATCTTTGTGTTACAGCCTTTGCTTTCCGGCCTCTCCCTGCCTGCAGCTTCTGAAAGCAGCTTCATCTCAGGGTCTCGGAAACAATTCCCCTGCTTGAAAATGTTCTGTCCAGAAGCTGTTGGTGATGCAGTGGCCTTTGGAGAAGGTATCAAGTCCTCTGGTTTCTGAAATGTGAATCTGACAGATAAAAAAAGCATCTGATTCTAATTCCATCTCCCTTTGCTCTCCCTTTCTTGGGACCTTCAAAGTTAAGTCATTCGCTATACAGCTGCTGAAACTAGCCAGGGAACAGCAGTGATTTGCTTGTGGTCAATGTGGCTGGCAAGGGGCAGAGCTGATTCCCGGTCAGCCTGACGCTCGAATCCTCACCGTGCTGCACAGTTGCTGGCGAAAGCCGCAGAGATGTTGCTATGTGTAGGCAGTGCGCGAAGCGGCTTGCCACCCACTCACTATTCCTTACGACAGGCCGTGAAATAAATACTATTCTTATTGCCACTTTATGGATAAGGAAACTAACTCAGGAATGCAAGGTATGATGCTCAGGGTCACGGCTAATGAAAAGCTGAGCCAGGTTTCAAACCTAGGTGTATCTCAAAACCTGAGCTTGTCCGCATCACCACTGATGGACGCCGTAAGAAGGTTTGAGTTACGGCCTTATTTTCAGCACCCTCAACCTAACTCACAGGCTTCAGGGAGCCCCCCACTACTGGAGAACAGAAGAGGTGAAATCAAAAGCTTCAAAACTAGACCTGTCCGGTTTCAGCTGTGTCTGAGTTCCCACCACACCAAGAACAGTCAAATGAAAACTGTGACCCCATGCTGGATCATAGGTAGACACAACAGCCACTGGCAGATTTGAAACATGGCCAAGCCACCAAAGCCACAGCACAGAGTCAAGTCACTGTCACCTCCTATCAGGCTTCTTATCTTCCGGGAGGTGTCTTCCAGGGCCCTTCAGTGGGTACGGGCCCATGTGACCCAACAGGATGCAAATGCCTGAGCCCGTTGTGCAAGCGAGGAGGGCAGGGGCGGAAGACTCACCTCCACACAGAGAGCTGTCGAGGCTTGATCTCGATTCCCAAGGAGCCGGGGCTGAGCAAGGATCACACTCCCTGCTCACAGGCAGAGGAACCTGGTGACTAACGCCCGTCATCAGCCATATCTGCCCTGGGCCGAGCACCTGAGGTGGCAGAGGCAATGAGACACGGACGTGCTGTGTCACTGGGTGGCAAGACATGCCCTTCCCTAGTGATAAAAACAGTACTGGCACTTATCAAAAGTCGTTTGCATGTGTTGCTCCATCTGCAAAGCCCAAGGCCAGCCGTGCCTGCTTCACAGATCAAGAAATTGAGACTCTGCTCAAGGTCACATGCAAGAAGTGATTGAGTCGGGATTTGAACGCTGACTCCAAGCTCTCGACTAGCTCTGCTAAGATTGGAGAAGTCGTCATACACACGTGATTCTGTGAAAGTTGATACCAAACCAATTTTGCAGCAGGCCACTGGTAAATGAGGGAGCAAGGTCTTCCAGAGCACCGGGCTTCACGAAGCTCCCATGGCCTTCAGCAGGACAAGAGGACACGGTATTCACTTCTTCCCTGGCCTGCGGTTCAGACGCAGGACTTGAGACAGTCCTTCCTAAGTACTAAAAGAGCGCTGAGCAGGGCAGGGGGCCAATCAGCTTTTGAGCCCTACAAGCTGCTTCACATCCCACGTGGTCACTCTACAGCCGCCTGACTGGGCAAGTTCAGAGATGGGCAACTTTAGGCCTAAGGGACATAGGGTAGGTCAGCATGTAAATTCTGCATGATGCGAGATCTCAGTGAGAGCTACTGTAAACGGGCAGGGAGGAGTCGCTGGGCTCCATACACGGTGAGCAGGCAACAGTGCTTGAGTACGAACAAGGAAGGAATGGAGGATGTGGGAAGAGCCAAGCAAGTGAAACTGACTCGGAAGGAAGCTGCCCGCAGCACGGTGCGTGCTTGGGCAGCGGGGACAGTAGTAAAGGTGGTGAGCTGGGGACTTTGAGCAGTTGTTGCCTTCCTGAAGGTCGTGATCTTGATGTCAGACATGGTCTTGGGCTTCTGCGAGGACCACAAGAGACCCAAGGGCCACTGTCTCTGAGGTCCTTCCTGTCCCACCTGGCTGCAAACTGAGGACCTTAAAAATCAGGAAGCCCCTCCCCTGCCTGGTCAGGGTTCAAGGTTCAGCGCTGGCATGGCCTCTACTTTCCCAGAGGGTGTAGGACCCAGGAGAGGCCAAGAAAAGCCCATGCTAGGAAGATAGATCTGCCTGAGCGACCCTCGCTGCTCCTGTGGACCAGGGCCATTTGGGACTTCATGGCTTAAGTGGGCCCAACTGATCCTCTGAGCAGAAGCTGGTCCTACCCTGACCTAGGAGAGCAGCCCTCACCCTGACCATTGGCTCCTCCCGGTCAGCACCGAACTCCTGTTGGAACCCATGCTTGGCCACTTCCCAGAAGGGCCCTCCCCAGCGTGACCCCTGCCAAAACAGGAAGATGATGGTAGATTAACAGGTCTGTCTTGGAGTTCATTGCTTTACTTGGAAGTGGGCAACACTTTGACTTTTTAGGTCATAAGATGGTGGTGACGAGCCTTAGGGTTACCAGCAGGCTGCAGGTATGCACTAGTCAGAGGTCCCTGGAAAGATTGGGCCAAGGGCTCCCCCAGGGCTAAGTCAGTTGGGCCTTGTCCTTTAAGCAGACCTGCTTCTTCTAGGACCGGGGCGGCACCCTTGCTGGCACCCCTTGCTCAGCTCCCCCTGTTCTAGCTGCCTCCCGACTGAACTTCCTGTGTCCTGCCCAGCAAAGAAGTCAGGCAAGCGGCTGCTTCCTAACAGTAAAGCTTCTTTTTCCTGTCCGCAGAAGGAAGGTGGACAGACATACAAAAAATAAAGTGTAAATTACACCCAGTCCCTCTACTCATCATCCCCTCGTGCCCTTCCTGTTCTTTCTCCATCCCTGCAGAACAGACGGATTCACTAACGGTTTAGTAGAGTAGGTGAAAGACTTGAGCCTCAGGCCTCGGGACAGCTGAGCTCAGCTCTGGTTGCTGTTGCTCCCAGGTGAACTTTCAGCTTCGGTGAACTAAGGACAGCAGCTCTGCCGTGAGGTCATCTTGGCTGTGCTGCCAGCCCAGCGGATGACGGCTGAGGCACGAGGGCGCTTACGTGACTTCCTCCACCATCGTGTCGTGGTATGTGACCGCATCCCTGAACCTCGGCCCAAGGGTACCCTACAAATTCTAATGTCTCGGGGTTAGGAGCAGTGCTGTGGTGCCTGGGCACCCAGACTAAGTGTCCAGGAGTGGCTGACCCTGAAAGGTGGGGTTCGGCCTGGCTCCCTCTTTCCAGCAGTAGCGAGTCTGTTTTCCCTCCCCTTGGCCAGCACTGGTGCTGGTTTACCTTCATCTTTATCAAGTGGGAGACAGTTGCTCGTTTGTAGGGTGCTCACAGACTTTCTCTCGCTTTTAAGGGACCCCGAGGGACGTTAAACCCCGCAGCAAGCCCACACGTCCAAGGAACGGCTAGGCAAGAATGTAGGTGGTGCCACTCGGGACTGATAGGAATCTAAGTACAGTGTGTGAAAGGGGCTGGCGGCTGCCCACTGCTGCCCAGGTCCTGACTCCCGGGTCACAGCTTTCAGGAGCACAGCTCCTTCAAGGGAAGGCCATGTCTTCATCCTGCCGCTGAGGTCCACCACTGAGAGAATTGTGGTGGGCCATTCACCGTGGAGCTTCAGGGGTAATGTCACGGCGTCCTTCTGGAAGCCCTGGGCATCTACCCGATGTTCTATCCAAGAGCCCACGTTCCAATGCAAGGTCTTCAGGTCCTTAGGGTTCCTCTCTGAACCTCTTCACCAGCACAGCCGACATATTCTTGCCCAGTGTCCTGCTGGAGTGGCAAGCCTTTAGGAAAGAGCTGGATACAGGAGCTGCTTTAAGGGCAGGGTGGATATGGATGCTGCGAACTTAGCTGTGCACTGACCCTGGAGACAGGAGCTGGCTGAGAGGACCCCTAACTAGCCGGCACAAACCCCCCATCATGACATCAGCTACTGTTTCTGCTTTTTGCCACTGGCTTTACATCAAGATCTCATTTGCTCCTCAGGGATGAGGGATGATGGGGAAACTTATAGGCATGGAATCACAGCTCCAAAGTGAAGTCACTGAGACACGCAAATAAAGATGGAGTTGCATATAAACCCCGGAGATTTGCCTTGGGGGGAGGAGAAGAAAGCAATAGCCAATATGCTCAAAATGTTAGTAAACTAGGCATACTGGTCTGCATTTTCCTTTGTTCAACTGTTTATTTGCTGAGCACCTGCTGAGGCCTGGGATGAGGCTTTTCTTTGAAGAACTGCCCTCGGGGAGCTTACAAACCCTCCCCCTTACACATCCTGTCAACCAACCTGCCACCTTCCCTCCTGCCTTCCTTTCTCCTCCCTCCTTCCCTTGTCCTGTCCCGACGTCCTAGGCCTCGTTCACCTAGGCTCAAAAGACCGTTCCAAGGCTCTGGAAGCAGATGGACCTGGGTCTAGCTGTCTCTATTACTAGGTGGATGTGCAGATCACGTTAAATATGACATCACCTCTCTGAGGTGGTTTCCTCTTTTTCCAGATATGGATAGCCACAGCGACTACTTTGCAGGACTCTTGAGAGAGTTCCATTCTGTGTGCATAAAGCTCAAGACAGTGTCTGGCCCATCTGGAGTACACGGCGGTCTTGTTTAATCCTCGCACCAAAAAAGCCAGCACAGAGTTCAGTGCTCAAATAAATAAGAGTAACTGTCATTGCAAAGCCAAAGTCAGATCTAGTAGCCAAACTCATTGCTTAAAGCCTTCATGGCAGCCAGCCCCCCCCCAACTCCCCCAATCTCTGGACGACGCAGGAAAGCTCACAGCAAGGGCTTTGAGTCGAGAGAGAGAGAGAGAGAGAGAGAGAGAGAGAGAGAGAGAGAGAGAGAGAGGGAGGGAGGTTATGCAAGTCTCTGGGTGCATATAGAGATTAGAGGACAGCTTTGGGGGTCATTCTTTAGGTTCTGTCCATTTCTTTCTTTTGGAACAGGGTCTTATTGACCCAGAGTGCAGTAGCAAGCTAGACTGGCTGGCCAGGAAGCCCCAGGGAGCCACCTGTCTCCGCCTCCCTGGCACGGCCATGACAAGCACACACCGCTGCGCCTGGCTTTCTTTACACCTGTCCTGGATCGAACCCAGACCCTCATGCTGGACAGCAAGACGTTCCTGACTGATCCACTTTCTCAGCCCCCAGTCTCTTCATTTCCACCTTTGTGCTAAGAAAAACAGGTGCGCAATGGCCTAGTCAACAGGAACCATTTTGGACTTCGTGGATTTTCAGGGGGAAGGCTAGTGCTCAAACCCAGGGCTTCAAAAATCTGTACCAGGTGTCGACACTTCTAGTTGAGCTGAATGACACTGAGACTGGGGGCTGTGAAGAAGTTCCGATTACAAAATCGATGTAAGTTCCACCCAAATGTTTAGGAGGAACAGGATGAACTTACAATCTTATTTCAGCACCTACACAGAAGCACTGTTGGATGTCCTTTCTATATTTTTGTCCAAGTTAGCAGATTTCCACCCTGAAAAGGAAGGCTGGGGCTAGAGAGATGGCTCAAAGGTTAAGACTCTGCCACGCAAGCAGAAGGTCCTGAGTTCGGATCCCAGGTCCCACATAAAACATCATGTGGAAAAGTGGCCTGTACTTCCAACCTTGGTGGACAGAGTCTGGGAAATCCCAGTGTAAAGCAAAAAGGAGATAGAAGCAGGGTGATTTCCAAAGTCACCCTTGGCCCTCCACAGGGACATACAGTGTCCTCTGACACGTGCATATTTTAAAAAGAAAAGAGAAATAGTAGTACACGGTGGGACCATTGCTCTGAACGCATCATTACAGCTGGGTGGTGCGCAGCCTCACAGATGTTCAAGGGGTCCTGGCTCTCAGGCTTGCTTAGGTCAGTGTCCAAAAGGGAATGTAACACTTTCTGTAGTATGGCTCATAGACAGTCATGATCCTGAGAAAGATGGGGAGAGATAAAGGATTGTGCCGCTCTTCAGGGGACACATCATGACCACAGGAACAAAAGTAATCCCCTTGTTTATTCTGATACATAAATCCATCCGTACAGGAGTCACTAATCTAGTCTCTAGGAAATTGGAGGGGAAGGGGACTGAGAAGACATTTCCTTAGTCACGTACTTAGCCAAGTAGCCAGCTGGTAGGCAGAACTTGAACCCAGAGCATTCCCTGACTTTAGCACAGTTCTATAAACATGGAATTAGAAAGACCTGGGTTCAAATCTCTGTTCTTTCATGTATTAGCTTTCGTCTTTCAGCAAATAATTTAACTTAATAAAGTAAAATAAAGCTGCCATTTTTTCAGTCAAAGTGAGGGTCCTAAAGAAGACTCAACAGGTGAGTCCTAGGTGCCAGATACGGCGCCAAGCGTTTCACAAGCACCATGCGCGTTATGACAGTAACTGTACCAGGGATGAGTTCTGTTTAACCCAACTACAGGCGAAGAAACTGAGACTCAGAACTTAAGACACTGGCCCAACCCCATGGAGAAAGTTACCCAAACACATGTAACTCTCCGCTCAGTGCAAGCAAAACACAAGCACGGAGCAACAGCCACCGCTGCCCACTGCTCCAGTCACGCCACATCTGGTTGGCTGGCCGTGTCTGTAACCTCAAGAGAGCAGCCAAGAACTGGGCCGTCCAAGCAGAGGAAGTGGTGCCAGCCGCCCCTGGCACGGGCTGTGCTTCTGCTCCCGGGAGTGGGAAGGGGTGACAGCAAGGCCTGGTCGTGTCACTTCACAATCCTGAGTTGTAGGAGGAAGGTCTGGGCCAGCTTGGGGGAGAGGGGGATCTGGGGACCCTGTCTACGGCTCTGAGACCGCGGTCCCCTCTTCTGGAGGCTTCCTGTGAGAGGAGACAGGAAGACCCTCAGCTGATCTCTGACGGTGGTTGTCGGCGCAGGCCGGGCCCAGAGAAGGACAGGACCATGCGGGAAGCCCAGCAAGCACAGACATGCTCTCTGGAACCCCAGCACCCCTGAGCTCAGCCAGTATGAGTCACCCCCAGCCAGCCATTGCGACACGGCCGACAGAAACTCTCCAGCCTTCCACGAGGTGAGCAGGCAGCTGAGAGAGAAGTGTGCCATCCTTTGGACCGCAGCGAGCTTTGCAGTTGCCCTGGGCACCCCTCACTCCTGCAAGTGGCCGCTCTCAGGTTCCAGCCCACCTCTAGCTCCCGCCCCTGTCTCACTGGACAGCCGACCCGCTTGTGCCTCGGTTTCCTCCTGGGAAAACGGGGATAGTAAAAACGTGCCCAGCTCTCTTCTGGTAATGAGATAATGCACGTGCAAAGCTTGGCACGACACCTGGTCTGTGTGGCACACCGAGCACAGACTGGGAGCCAGGCACTGGAGCTGGCACGGGAGACGGGTGCTCCCGAGGAGACAATTAACGGGAAACCCATGAGAAAGTCCCAAGGGCTTTACAGAAAACACTGAAATCCACTATGACTTTAACAAAGCGTGACTGGGCGGGCAACAGGATCCTCTGTGAGGGGAGATTCCTGGGGGGGCCTTCTAAACAGCCTCCAGTGAGAAACCAGATTGTGTGACACCCAGCACCCCTCTACAAGTCTTCCTTTACCCTGAGAGGGCTCCTCTGAATTCTGACTTCACCCCGAAAACCTCCGTCTAAATGGCAGAAACCTTGTTTGTCTTTCCCCAAAAGAAAGGTGCACACCAAGATGGGGTTCTCCGGGAGACCAGGCAGAGAGATAATCCCCAGGTCGTGGGCATAGGGGTATAAAAGTAAGACCCCTGCCCCCCACACACACGGTTCCCTTCGATTTCATCTCAAATCAGCCTTGGCAGAAGCTTTGCCCTGCTGGCGCTCTGGGCACTCAGATTTGCCATCTTATTCTGTGCAGCTCATGGAAGTGAGGATCCTGCTGTGACTGCATCTAGCAGGGACGACTTCTCCCAAGCTTCCAGTGCAGGACAAGTCACTACAAAAGACCCACTGAGGTGGCCTCCTTCAACTTTTCCATCCTTTCCCGGCTGCCCGGAGGCATGTAATCTGTCCATCTCATTCAGACCAGCCTAACACCAAATGAGAGGCTGTCCCTGCCTGTCCTCCCCTCTCAGCCCCCATCCTCCCACACTCCGTAAACTCCTCTAGAGTAAGAACCCAGGGTTTTCTGTCCCCGTTTTCTGAAAACTTAGAGCAGCATTTTGCACGCACAGGTGCTCTGGCTGTCTGTCTGGGACCAAGAGTTTCTATCAAGGGGCAGCTAGGCCCGGAGGTGGTCACTTGCTAGCACTAGTTTGTACCCTTAGGCAAGTCACTGAACCTCTCTACTCTCCATTTCCTCCTGCCTCTGTAACCTGTGGGGAGAGGGAGACTGAGGAGGAAGGAGGGGGCGACAGTAAATCCACCATGGTGGGCGACTGAGAATCCAGAGAAATCACCTGAATTCCTAAAATGTTATCATAAATGTTATCTGAAGAGGAGCGTCCTGAAGGAGTTTTAAAGAGTCACCTGCTCCCTCCTGCAATTCTTCCAGCCGCAGAATGTGGGGGCAGCAGAATCTGGTGTCTGCAGGGGGGTGGGGGCTAGGGGTTGTTTCTGAGCCCCAAGACCCAAAGTAGAAACAGGCAGAGAATTCCTTTCAGCCAAGTACCTATTCTTCCCTGTAGTTTTCCTCTAGTTAAGCTGTTTCTTCCCAACAATGTTCCCCTCCCTGGTCTCCGCCCCCTCCCGCCCCCTCCCAGAGGAAGGATTGGACCCGCTCCACCCAGTCAGCCCCCTGTGGCTCCGCCCCGACTGGTGGGCCAAGCGTTAACAGCTGCACCTGCGGTCCTCCGCACCTGTACCTGCAGCCAATCAGCGCCAGCGCCGCGGGGAACCGCTGTCAGCAAAATCCCGCCACTCGACATAAATCAAACACTTCCCTGGGCAGGGAATGTGTGTGTCGGGCAGAAATTAGAGACAAGCGGTCGACGGAGCCTCGGTGCCCGGAGATCGGCGAGAGCCTGGGAGCAGGAAGATGTCGAATGAACTTGAGTGAGTCCACAGGGTGGGCGCCTGGCGCTCCAGCTCCGGGGGGTCGGGCGAGAGCGTGGAAATGGCTGGGGCTTCCTAGCGCTGGGGGCAGCCAGGAGGCCGGCGCCAGGATTCACACGGCAATTTGTACGGGTAAATGAATGGGCTGACGATCCCACCTCTGCGTGTTGGGGCAAGTTCAGCGCTCAGCCGAGAGCTGACTGTTTCCCTGGGAAAAGTCTCTCTCTCTCTCTCTCTCTCTCTCTCTCTCTCTCTCTCTCTCTCTCTCTCTCTCTCTCTCTCTCTGTCTGCTGAGTAGTTTCGAGCTAGGAAGCATGGGCTGAAACCATGAAGGTTTTGGCATGGCCTCCGGGTCTTCTGAAGACACCCCAGCCTTCTCCAGACTTTCCTCTTGCCAAAAGGAACTTCTTTGAGGTGGTTGGAAGAGCTGCCTGTGGGCCGACTTTGTGTTTTCTCTACCGGGGCTTGTTTGTTGAGCTGGAACCATCCCCATCGGAAGGTTACAGTGTGGTCAAACCTGCACCTCTGTAGCGGGCTGGCTTCGGGTTCAAATCCCGGCTCGGTGTCTCCCAAGCTGTATGGGTCTTGGGCAGGTCATGAAACTTATCTGAGCCTCAATTTCCTCTTCTGGAAAATGGGAACGAGAACGCTTTAGGTGGGAATCTTGAGAGAGTTAAGTGCGGCGGAGGTTGTAAAATGCTGAACCAGAGACGGCTGAGGTCTGTGGCTGCGTTCTATAAAACGCGGTCAGTTTTATCCAGAGACAGTTGTAAGGCTGGGAAAGCCATCCTGGGTTCTGGGTGAGGTCACCTCTATTGGCAGGAGGCAGGTGCATTCCTGCACACATCTGCGATTCTGAATCCTGGCTGACGGATACTGACCTCATTGTGAGCCCCAGCGTAGGGCTTCAGAGCTCAGAGAAGGCTGCGTAGACTTAGATGCAGGGAACTGGCAGGGGAAACCAGACCTTCTAAACACCCACTTTCAACCCTTCCACTTTCCAAGCTCAGTGGCCAGAGGCAAAAGTTGAACTGTCTTTTTCTATTCCTTCCTTCCCCCCTTTTCTCTCTTTCCTCAAAATAAATTGCTTGAAGAACTTAGACTACCCTGAAAGGAGATGGGATTCCATCATACCGGCCAGTTCTTGGGGGGGGGGGAGTGTCTTTTGGATTGGCCAACTACGCTCTGGATAATACAATCACTGTAGTTACAAGCAGTGAATTTCTTTTGGCTGCATTCCCAAGATTGACAATGTGTTTGTTGACAGCGATTCTAAATGAAGTCAAAGTAGGGGAACAGCCTACCGGGGTTCATGTCCCAGCTCTGCCTCCTATCGTGTGTCTTCAGGCAATCTCTTGACCGAGTGTCTCTTTTTTCACTGCACACTCTGGCCAGTAATGGTCCTGGCCTCGTGAAGTGAAGGGATTCAACTTTAGAATAGGAATTGCGGGCAGGAGGAGCTATTAACACCGTTCTTACTTCGCGTAGAAATAAGAAACTGGGCACTTGTGAATCCTCTTGCTTTCTAATTTCTCTGTACTTTGAACACACCTGCTGCAGACAAAAATCTATTCATGCTGCTCCTCGGGGGGTATGTCCTGAAGCAAGTGGGGTTACTTGAACAGAAGGGTTTTCTGCTCGCCTCCTTAAAGACCTGGGTTTGTAGTCAGATCTGCTGGCTGCTCCATTTCAGGCTGCCGAGGAATTGCAGGCTGGACGGTGGCAGTTTGAGATTACAATGGTAGAGCTTGGGGGGGCTCAGCTGCCCCTGCAGTGAAGAGATGTATATGTGGGGGGGGGGGTACCAAGCGCTTAGCTTGCAGTTCTGAGCTGCTGCAGCTCTGGCTTGGGGGTCTTGCTGTGGTCTCTTCCAGAACAGCATGCTGGTCCAAGGTACATTTCAAGCCCTCGCAGAATGAACAAGTGTGTAAAGACCGACCTGCCTCCATTCTGCCGCTGTTCAACTGCAGGGTCCTCGTGAATTTGTCTCTCTCCCCCCTGTAAAAGGAAAACCACACACACACACATCCCACACACGCACACACACACACACACCTACCTGATGAGGGGCAACGACCCTGAGAGTGGCCCACCCGGCCCCGGGGTAAGAACTTCAGGGCCACGGTCCTGACCCCCGGGCCTCGAGTGAGAGGCGGCGCTGGGAAGGGCAGGATGCGGAGGGGCACGATGGTGGAGTCAGAAACCAGCTCAAACAGATGGTGGGTGGCGAGCGCCTGGCCTTTCATGTGGTCGGGCCCAGCGCCGGGCGCCTCTGCCAGCTGCAGGCCTCGGCCAGCCGCCCGGGTACCTCCAGCCCGGAGCCTCCCGGTGCCCCAAGGCGGGAGTCGCCGCGGAGCATCACGGGGCTGCGGCCCTCGGGTCTCGCCGGAAGCCAGCTGCGCCTGCGCGGTGCCAGCTGCGCCTCCGCGGTGCCTGCCGTGGGCCTGCCAGCCACAGGCGCCTCAAGGGCGCAGGGCTCGGCCTATTGCACCGCTACGGCTCCTTCAAAAGAACAGGAAACCCAGTGACCTATGACCCCTTCCGATTTCCCCCAGGGTTTCTAGACCCCACTGTGTGCCAGGCTGCCGGCTGCACCTGCAGGGTGGCATAGTGGATCCATCATAGGGAGGCAGCACATCGTGATGCAGTGGAAACCCTCTGCGATTGGTAACCCCACCCCTAATCCAAGACCCTAGAGGGAGGACATGAGGGTAGCAGAAGGTTAGGGTCCCCCCCATCTTCAATGGTACCCCCAAGCCTGCGGGCCTCTATCTGATCTGAGCAGTGCCGGCTCCCTCCTGCCCGGAGCGCTGAAAGGGTTAACCAGGAATGCCCGCCCCGCTGCGGTTTTGTGGTCGAAACCATGATTGCCAGAAGCAAATTTTTGTCGTGCAGGAGGTGTGTTATTAAATGAAAAGTTAAAAGCTCTCATTAAGCCCCAGCTGTAAAACGGGAGGAGTGGGCCGGGAGGGGCGGGGAGACCGAGTGCTAACGGGGGCCAGGGCTCTTCAGGCGAGACAGGATGGGGGGATCAGGGCGTGAACAGGCTGCCCCCACAACCCTGGCAAGGGCAGCACAGAGATGGGAGGATCTGGGCTGCAGACAAGAAGAGTCATTTGTTGAATCCCTACTCCACGTCAGAGAGTGTGTCAAACCCTTAGGAAACCCAGTTGTTGCTAGGGATTGAGAAGAAGAGGGGCTGACACTTGCCTTGGCTTAATTAGCCAAGATCTCAGGAAAGAGCTAACAGTCTCTCCTGGGTCTTAACCAGATACATGGTTGAGAAAAAGATGAAGAGGAATGAGAATTATTAAGTGATATTTGCCAATTGAAAGAAGGTGGGTAAATTCTATGCATCTGTTTTTCTGTAGATGTACTTATTTTGGGGATTTGAATTATGGCCTGGCACTCACTCCGTGACCCAGGCTGTCCTGAGTTCAACTCATGCATCTCCTGCCTCAGCCCTCCCCAGTGTGGGGAATTACAGGTGCGTGCGCACCACCCACTCGGCCCATTCCCGTTTTATGTACTTGCATTTTACAAGCCTGTGTTTCTTTTGAAATGAAGAAAGCGAAGAAATAATGATAGGAAGAAACATATTAGTTCATTCAGGACAGTCTCCTCAAGTGTAGTCTCTAGGTCTAGAAGGGGATAGGTCAATGGTGGAGCACTTGGCTGAGTGTCCGCGAGGCCCGGGGCTCGATCCCAAGCAGTAAATAATCACTAGTGGTCCCTGGATCATCATCACATGCGAACCCCAACATGCAAATTCTCAGCCCTACCCTAGACTGAATCAGAAACTCTGGGGGTGGGGCTGGGCGTTACATGTTTTAACAGGCCCTTTGGGAGATGTACGTTCAGGTTTAAAAGCCACTGACCTCCAAGAGCAGGAAGGGAAGACAGGAGGTCCCAGGTCCACAGCTGACCGGCTGTCTAACTGCTGAGTCAGCATATAGTGACCCCCTTCTCCGGGTCATACCTGCCCTTGTAGCCCTGCTCTGCCACCTGTGATCTGGTTCCCCTGTTCTGCTTGTCAGTGGCAGCATGTGTAAAATAGTGATAAAAACACCCACCTCCTGGGACATAGGTGAGAGGGCACAGGGCCCAGCAGTATTAAGTCATTTAGCTCTTTTCCCTTCTCTCGATTTTTCTTCCTCTCCCTATTCCATTTGCCTCCATGAAAGGTTAGAGCTCTGACAAGACTGACCTAGCAAAGCCTTGAAAGCGATCAGCTCACAGGTGCGTGGATTTGCTATTGCTTCGGACCTTTCCTCGGGGGTCGGCAAGAATGGGGAGCTTTGGAGGGTAGAGACCGTTGTGTTCTTGGCACTCAGTGCATGCCATCTGTCACAAATAGTTCTTGGTGATGTTTGATGAGTGAATCAGTGAGTAAGTGAATGGAAGGGAGTTAGGTGGATTTCGACTTTTGCCACTCCTCACTTGAACAATCACGAGAGAGAGAGAGAGAAAGAAAAAGAATCAGACTGAAAAAACAAGAGAAGAGAAGGTGAAAGAAAAAAAAATTCCCCACAAGGAGGGAAATTTTCAAAGGGCAGAAAATGAGTTTCTGGTTATAATTAGGAAATAGCACGTAATTAACTTGCAGGCAGGCAACAGTGCTGGCCAGAGTCTCACTATCTTCAGCGGAAGCGCTGTTGTTGCTTGCTCCTTAGCCTGGACTCTCCGAGCACGGCTCTGCTACTTAAGCAGAATGGAGTGGCCCATTTGACAGGTGGGAGAGCGGAGTCTGTGAATCACGCAGTTGCTGAGATACCCCATAAAACAAGAGATAGTAGAAGAAAGAAGCATAATAATAGTTGGCATTATCCCGGGCTGGCACCGTGCAAATCATTCTGCCCACATTATCTCCTTGCATCTTCCACCAGTGATACTCCACAAAAGCATTACAAAGATTAAAGAGGACAATGAGTAGAAAATACTTAGCCAGAACCTAGCACTTGGTAATCCCTTAATGAACGGCGGCCATCGTCAGAATTCTGTGGTTATCACTTTCCCACAGTTTACAGGACAGAAAACCCAGGGCATAGAGATGTTGTGTTGCTTGCCAAAGATCACACAGCTAGAAAGTAACAGAAATGGGGGGCTGAAGAGATGGCTTAGGGATTAAGTCTCTACCTCACAAACAGAAGGACCTGAGTTTAGATCCCGGATCCCACATTAAAAAAAAAAAAAAAAAAAAAGAAGTGGATCAGAACCCAGGTCTGGGTCATATCCTTTCAACCGCATGTGCATACTGCCACGCCCTGTGCATAGGCCACCATTTTCCCCAGTGAGGTGCCCCCAACTTCTGCCTAGCCCATATGGCAAAGCACATTTCACAACCCCCACATGGAGAAAACCAGATGGGCCACTGGCAAGCAGAAGAAACCCCTGGGGCGCCCCTGTCATGCCCAGGAACACCTTGTGTGGGGCTGGCTGAAAAATGAGTCTTGTGTGAGCAGCCGAGGTAGGGCCTCTCTGTGGGTGACTAGCGAGTGTGATTGATCCATGCTGATGAGACTGGGCGGCTCACAGCTGGGTTTGGCAAGATACTGACTAGATGGATCTCAGTGTCAACACCCAGCTCAAGTGGCCTCGGAAATATTTCCTCCTCAGGGTAGGGGAGCAGGACCCTACTTTCTAGAGCTGGCCTGGTCAGGCACGTCTTTGGGTGGGGCTTGCGGCCGCCTCTTTTGGAAGGTGGGTTTTCTTCCACTCTGCTAAACTGAGTAAGAATCTGTCCTATCTCTTGTGTTATTGAGATAGCTCTGACATAGCCCGCTGATGGAACTCAGCCCTGAGATGGATACTCGGACTTAAGTTCCAACCTTGGTTTGTGCTTTGTGTTTTAGGCAGGATTTACCACTTTGGTGGACTCTCATCTTTAAAGTCTGTCTCTACAATGGATTGCTAAGACTCTCAAAGAAGGAAATGGTACAAGAGGGTGTCAACCAATAGCTGAAGCAGCATGTGCTTAAGTCGGCCTGGGAGTGGCTCGGTCCCAGAGCAGAGGTCACGTGACTCAGAGGATTCTGGGAAGAAGGTCTGCCTCTGTACTCTGGGCCTTCCGCATGCTGGACCCCAGAGTGATGTGTGCTAGAGCCAGGACTTGGGCATGGAGCAGCTGACACCACACCCCTTCTGTGCCACAAGCCCAGGGTAACTGCTGGGGAAACGCCTCTCCCACCCTGACCCTGTCTGAGCCATTGGCACACCCTAGTTGGCTAGTGGCAGAGACCTCAGCAGGCAAAGACCTAGCAGCCAGGCCCAGAACCTTCTCATTGGATCATCTTTCCAGTTCTCTCCCAAATGGAGGAGAAGGGGGACCGGGGACGCTCAGAGGCGATGGCTTTGTGAGGGTTCTTGATGTTGAGAGGAGATACCGCCATTCCAGGCCTGATGCCTGGGACCGGCATGTGGCCCTGTCCACCGGTGTTTTTCCTGCTATCAAATAGGGACAGTCATCTCTTCCCTGCCTACCTTGTAGGGGTGTCGCAGGATCTTGGGTATGACAGAGGTATGACAGGTACGTTCTGAAAAACAAAACGCACTATGCAAATGAGAGAGATTATCAAATCCTGGGCTTAGCTTCCCGCTCCGTGGGCTGGCCTTCCTCGAGTCAAAGTCACTTATGCAAAGCACTTGGCTCAGGCCTGGTGCACGATAGGCCCGACTCAGGCCGAAGCCTTGGCTCGCAGCTGGAAGATATCGGGTCTTCCCCACCCATCTCCCCCCTCTCTGTCCCCCCAACTGTTTCTCAACAAACGAGTCAGGTCCTCCAGCTCCCAAGCACCTCTTGCTTCTTTGCGTATCGGATATTAGCTGCCTGTTTTATAGGTCATGTGTCTCTTGCTGCCACTAAACATCCTCCATGCTTGTCTTGTTCTAGACAGAGAGTGGCCCGGGGCAGTTACTTAATATTTGCTAAGTGACAGAAATGCTGCACTTGCTTCTTTCTTTCTTTCTTTCTTTCTTTCTTTCTTTCTTTCTTTCTTTCTTTCTTTCTTTCTTTCTTCTCTTTCTTTTTTCTTTCTTCTCTTTTTCTTTCTTTCTGTTTTCTTTCTCTCTCTTTTTCTTTCTCTCTCTTTCTTTTCTTCCCTCCTTTCTTCCCTTCCTTCCTTCTTTCCTTTTCTTCCTCCTGTTCCTTCCTTCCTCGGCCCTCTTTCTTCTTATCTCCTTCTTTTTCTTTCTTCCATATTTATTTCTTTCTTCCCTTCTCCATCCTTCCTTTTTCTTCTTCCCTTCCTTCCTTCTCTCCTTTTTTCTTTCTTCCTTTCATATTTTTTCTTCCTTCCCTCCTCCTTCCTTCCCTTCTCCTCCTCCTCTTCTTTCTCCTCCTCCTCTTCTCCTTCTTCTTCTTCTTCTTCTTCTTCTTCTTCTTCTTCTTCTTCTTCTTCTTCTTTCTTCTTCTTCTCTCTCTCTCTCTCTCTTCTTCTCTCTCTCTCTCTCTCTCTCTCTCTCCTGTCTCTGATATCCCTTGGAGGGAAGGTAGCTGTAGAGTTCCCAGGCCAGATTCTCAGCACACCCCCCGTCTTTGTTGTCTATTTCAGGGTCTTTAAAGAGGGGTAATAACATACCCGTGTGCTGGGAGGCTCCGCGAGATAAGGACTGTGTAAAGCGGGACAGAGGTTATTACACCGTCTCTTATTTTTGAGTAGGAGCCTGGTTCACAGAGGGGATGTTCTTATGATCATTCAAGGACCTCAGGCAGAGTCTCCCCTTTGCTCTCACTGGGGTGATGGTAGTGATGAGGATGAAGGCCATCATTTATGGAGCCTCTCATTATTGCTGGCGGGCTCTGAGCGGAGCACTTTCCTTATGCTAATGCATTTAATTCTCCTAACAACCAAAGGAATTAAGTTCGACTCCTCAGCAGCCGCCCCTGGTGACTCTCCTGGTATTAATGTGCCCTCATTTATGTTCTCCCCGGCACTTATCGCGAACTAAAATTAACTTCCCTGCGTGTTTATGGTCGGCCTTCTCCAATTAGACGGAAGGTTCCGTGGGATCCAGCCTTATCTGACCTGGTCTTGGCCGATTTCCCGGCAGCCCAGGAGAGCCCCGGACTGGCACACAGAACACAGGCAATAGACCCATTTAGGGAGTGAAGACGTTGGTTGAGAAGGCTAAGCGCCTTCCTCAACAACGCGGGCTGTGCCACTTCCTCCCATGGCGCCCCAGATTCTGCCATGCCGTGCCTTAGTAGAGATTGAGGTCATCAACACCGCCCAAGGCGAAGTCCTGTTCCCTCGTTCTCCTTTCATCTTCTGATAGCAGGAGAGTTCTGTTTAGACAGGGACACCAGTGGAGAGTTTCTGCAGGCCCTGGGCAAGATGACCTCATAGGACAGAAGTCACCTGATGTCCCTTTGATTCTCACCTGAAAACAACAACAGCAACAATAATAATAATCCTGACCCCACCCCCTGCTCCCCGCAATGAGGCTTGCAGAGTGCAATTCCTGTTTGGGACCCTGTAATAGCCCCTGAAGTTTGGTCTGTCAACCCCATTCGTCCCTCAAGCTCTCAATCCAGTCTTTCAGAGCATTCGAAAGCATGAAGTTCTGATTCTACAATTAAACACACAGTCAGTGCTGATTGGATGCACACACAAGACTAAGCAGACTAAACACTTAGTCTTGAAACGTGAGGCTGATTGGTAGCAGAACAGGCAGGGGGGCTCCCAGCTCCTTTCCCTGTGGCCTTCACACTAGCCTACTCCATCCTCCTCTTGTGTGGGTGGAAAATTTCCTTCATGCCTTGCAATGGACAACTGGTTCAGTGTATTCCGGGGGAGAGAACTTTGCAGAGTAGGAGAAGCTTCTAGAAAGGAGGCTAGCATGGGTTCAGAGCAGCATTTCCCAGTCCTTACGCCCAAATTTAAGAGCAGCATTTTCTGACCAGGTGACCTTAAGCGGGCAATACTGCCCATTTGGATCTCAGTTTCCCCTTCTGTAAATGGGGACAACGGTGCCTACTCTCATGGCTGTTGGGTGCGATAGGAGAGATGTCACAAAAGAACAGTTGGCATCATGGCTGCCAGTGGTAAAGGCTTAAGATACAGGAGCGGCTCCAAAGGAAACATCGGAAACTTTTGAGGGGCCCAGAAAGCCCCTCTGCCCCAGGGGAAAGAAAGCATTATTCTTTTGTTTAAGTGCAACTTTATTTTTTTATTATTTATTCAATTTGTGCGTGTGCGCGTGTGTGTATGTATGTGTGTGTGTGCGTGTGTGTAGAACCACGGGCGAATTCGGGAACCACCATGGACCGCCTCCACCTCCTCGCTTACTCTGCCCCGGGATCCACAGGCTCCGCCCTACCAGGCCCAGAAACGCAGGCCGCCCCCACTTCCGCCCAGCGTCTGTACATGGGGTCTAGGATCCGGACTCAGGATCCTCTGCCTGCAAGGCAGAGGCTTAACCCCTGAGCCACCTCTCCAGCCCCTAAGTGCAACTTTATTGTTGTCTTCTAAACTTTCTTTTCTGTTTAAAAAAGGGGTGGGGGGGCATCAGGTAAGGTGGCTAGTCCCTCAAAGCTGCTGTCATTACCCAGCCAGCGTCAGAAACAGAAGTTCAGATGGGTACCTGTTCCCTCTGTGAGACCATGGCCTGCAGTCCCACAGCATCAATCTCCAAGCCAGCCTGCAACAGTGGTGTGGTGTCGTGCATTGGCACTTGTTACCTGCTGCCATGGTGTGTACAATTAGGCACTTCTTACATACTGTCACCGTGTGCGTGCATATTTTTTCCAAGGGCAGATGTATTTGAATCCCCTTAATCTCACATGATGATAAATTCTTTACGAGACTGATTTGCAAATGAGAGTTGTAAGCACTAGTGGGCCATGTTGACCAGAGTGTGTATGACTGGGGTAAGGGGGACCCCTCAAGCACCCCTGGCTTTTTCCAAGGCTATTTAGTTTGGAAGTTCCCGGAAGCCTGGGGCCCGTAGATAAGTGTGGGAACTGCCACCCTGCGCTCTCGTTCAGTAAGTTCCTGTAACCCCAGGCCCAGGGGTAGCTAGGAGGGGCCTCTCTGCACTACTCTGTCTTGAATGAGGCCCCTTGATTTATAGCAACAGAAACTCTGGGGTGTGCCTCTCTTTCTTCGCCCCTAAAGCAGGAAAGTTTCTGTCATTTCTCTTTTCTGTGTGACGGTTCCTTCCCAGAACCCAGCACTCCACACCCTGGGGGCCCAGTGGGATGGGAGACTGTGCTCCTGAGGAACCCCAGAAGAGCTGATCTCACACACACACACACACACACACACACACACACACACACACACACCACTGTCCACCTGACTGCTGCTTTCTCTCTGAGTGGAGCCTGTAGGCCAAAGCCCCCGGTAGCCGGGCACCTCCCGCAGTGAGGCCTGCAGAGGTTCCTGCCCACCCGCTGGTCTGTCACCCAGCACCCAGGAGGATTCCTGCTCTGCTAACAGCTGCACCCCTCTATCATGGCGGAGCATTGTGACTAAGGGCAAAGGCATGGTTTGGATGTTGAACAAGCCTGAGTTTAAATCCTGGTGGTGGGCTAGGTGGAATATAGCTCAGTGGGTAGAGCACTCACCTAGCATGCCCAAGGCCCTGGGTTTGATCCCCAGCATCACACAAACCAGGTGTGTTGGGGGATCTAATTGTAGTTCTAGCATTTGGGAGGTAGGAGCAGGAGGATCTGATGTTGAAAGTCATCCCCAGTTACATAGTGAATTTGAGGCCAACCTGGGCTCGTGAGACCCAGTCTCAGTAATAATAATAATAGTCATCATCATCATCATTATCATCATTGTCGTCGTCATTATCATCATCATCTTGGTTGGCTGGCTGACCTTAGACATTTTTCTTAGGCCCTTGAGTTTCAGGTTTCTTCTAACTGTGCATTAAGGCAGTGTCTCTAAGGAACAGATGAAGGGAAGGCATGTCCCAAAGGATTGCTCCTGTGTCCCCAGCATGGTGGGCCTGTCAGGTCTGTGTGACCCCTGTAGAAAGTAGGGCTCTGGTGCTCCCTTCGGCATCACATATACGAAAATTGGAATGATACAGAGAAGATTAGCATGGCCCCCGCGCAAAAGTAGGACCCTGGGGTACCAGCAGGTCGGGGAGCACCCTCAGTCCCCCTCTGGACTAGGCAACCCACCATCACTTCCCACTTTCTCCCTGTGCTCTAAAATGAACACGATCTTAGCTTGGCAGAGACTGAGCGCCGCAGCCTTCCCAGCGACACTGGAAGCACAGACCCCAGGCTCCCAGCAGCAGGAGGACGTGCAGATTCACAGCTACCCCAGATGGAGTGAATTAGAAACGCTGTAGCTCGGTTGACAGAATGTTTACCCAGCACATAGGAAGCCCTGGGTTCGATCCCTAGCACTGCATAAAAAATAAGCACGGTGTGGGACATGTGGCAGAGCGCAGGAGGCAGGTTCAGGAGGTTCATTGAGTTCAAGGTCACCCTGAACTCCATAGTGAATTCAAAGCTAGCCTTGAATTCTGACACCAATCAGAAAGAAGGAAGGGAGGGAGGAAGGAAGAAAAAGGAAAGGAAAAGAGAAGAGAAAAAAAGAAAAGAGAAGGAAAAGAAACTCTAGTGGTGTACCCAGCAATTGCATGTTAATCGGCCCATATCCATCCATCCATCCATCCATCCATCCATCCATCCATCCATCCATCCATCATGCTGAAGCACAAGAGCACCATCCCCCCACAGAGTCCTAGTCTTCTCTGGGGGGCTTCTCCAGTGCAGTTTCCATTTCCTCCGCCATAAAGCAGAAATAACACTTGCACCTGCCATAATTAAAAAAGACGATGTTTCACGGAATGGCTTTAGTTTGGTGCCTGAAGCATGCCACAGCTCTGCAGCGGTTACATGTCAGCATGAGCTTTTAAAAGTTTCTTTCAATATTTTGTATGTAAGTACACGCAGGCCCACATGCATGGCATAGCATGCATGTAGAGGTCGAAGGATAACTCATGAGAGTCAGTTCTCTCCCTTTCCACCATGGGCACTGGGGATCAAACCCAGCCTCTGTGTGTGTGTGTGTGTGTGTGTGTGTGTGTGTGTGTGTGAGAGAGAGAGAGAGAGAGAGAGAGAGAGAGAGAGAGAGAGAGAATGCATCTGCCTGTGAAGGCCTAAGGGTGACTTTGGGAATCATCCTGGATTATCTACCTCCTCTTGAATTTTCTCCAGAGCTCCCCAGGCTCTGCCCACCAGGGCTGGAAGTACAGGTCAGGTGTTTTTATGTGGGACCTGAGATCCGAATTCAGGTCTTTCCAGCCCCAGCCTGTCTTTTGATTTTGAAACGGGATCTCGCTCTGGATCCCAGACGGGCCTGGAACGCACACCTGTCCTGTTTCTTCCTCCAGAGTCTAGGATCGCAGGTGTGCACTGGGGCCCTGGCTAGATTCTGCTTTTACCATCGCTATCCATGTTCTCTCTGCACCTTCATTCCTGCTTCTCCTCCCTTCTGAATGAAATCATCCCCAGGATGCAATGTCTACCTCCTCCAGGGAGCCCTCCTGGCCCTTTCCTTGGTGCCTGTACATTTTGTCTCAGGGTTACTAGGCTTATGGCGCCCAGGCCCTCCTGCCTCTGGGGGCCCTGCCGTGTTCCTGCCCAGTGTCTGGCATGTGAGAGCTGTTGTTCACCTGGTCCGTCTCCCGGGTTCAGTGTTCTGGTCATTTCCTGTATTGTACTATCAGGCAATATTCTATGGAATCTTCTGGGAGCCTTACAAGGTTGGCTATAGTTACAGTCCTCCTGTCGTTCATGAGAGAACCAAGAACCCAGGTCTATAGCTTCTGCCTGCTGCCATTTGGTATCTATTTCTGGGGCTCACGGCCCCCGACTGCCCTGCACTACGTAATGGTGGTAGAGGAAGAGGTCTCATGCTTCCAGGGCTGGGAACTCTGAATTCCTGGGGGGGGACCTCAGGCTGTCTTCTCCGTGAACTTCCTCTGAGCCAGCCTAAAAATAACTGTATGTGCAAAAGGGGTGAGCACATGTGTGTGCGTGTGTGTTCATGTATGTGCAAGTTCACTTATGCGTGCAGGCATATGATGGGCGTGCACATGGAACCTGAACTCAAGTTCATGTGGCGGACTTCTGTTGACATCTGCTTATTTTTTTTCTGAAACAGGGCCTCACTGGGGCTTGGAATTCACTGATTCAGCTAGGCTAGAGAGGGAAAAGAAACTCTAGGGGTGTCCCCAGCAATTGCACTTTAATCAGCCCATCCATCCATCCATCTGCACTGAAGCACGAGAGCCCCCACCCCCAATCCCCGCAGAACCCTGGAATCCTCCCGTCTCCCCCTCCCTGGTCTCTGGGACAAGCATGCACACAGAGATGGCTTTTCTCCCGTGGGTTCCAGAGAGGGGGCTCGGAGGTCACACTTGCATGCACAGCAAGCAGTCTACCGACTGAGCTGTCCCCCCAACCCCAAGTGACCTCCGCGCCCACCTACAGTTTCAGGTCCGTGCGGCTGCTGAAGAACGACTCCGTGAACTTCCACAAGTTATCCTACACGAATGAGGACGAAGCCTGGAAGACGTACCTTGAGAATCCCTTGACAGCCGCCACCAAGGCCATGATGAGGGTCAACGGGGACGATGACAGTGTCGCAGCGCTGAGCTTCCTCTACGACTACTACATGGTAGGCACGCCACCCCACCAGGGTACCCAACTCACTGGGTGTATCTCTGCTCCCAGGCCTCAGGGCTCAGCAGCCCGCTGTGACCCTCCTCCCTTGTCCCCCCCCCCCGAAAAACTGTTGCTTCCTGGGAATGAGAATTAGGCCTTCCTGCCTCTGAGAAATGGGACTCGATCCCATTAACAGTCACAAATACGAACTCGGGACACCCTGCCACCACCTCCAGGGCCTGTGTCAGACATTGCTAATGCATCTGAAGTGCCTGCCCATGTCAGACATTGCTAATGGATTACTGCCTACATGCTCAAAAAGGCTTTATAAGGCTCCAGGATCATTATCAACCCAGGTCTCCAACAGACCTGGCTGTCTAAGCACTGAACTCACGTAAGCAGTGAGTTTCCTTGCTCTCCTGGGCTGGAAGATTTGCTATAGGAAACTTCTCTGGATTTGTTGAGATGATCAGCCTTGAACTTGAACATCCAAACATACAGATGCCCTTAGATCTAATACAGCTTTGAATGTTCAAGCTCGGGGCCAGTTATTTTCCACTGCTAATTAACTGAATAATCTGAGCTCCCACAGCCCACCCAGGGCTGGTCTGCATTTTTACCCATAAGGGTAGGAGGTCCAGAAGTGTTGTCTTTCCCAAGGTCGCAGAGCCACAATGTGGTTGATCTAAGAAGGGAACCAAGAAATCAAGATGAGAAGTCCGTGTTCTCTGCCCTAAGACAGCTCGGGCTGTCTGTTCTCAGTCTCCCCAGCCTGGTAATAGTGATAAGAGCTGTAGACTCAAAGGGTGGTTGGGAAGGTCAGATGAGAGGGCAGATACATTGCAAGGTCTGGTATACGAAGTACTCTCTCTCTCTTTATTTTTTCA
The DNA here is from genome assembly GCA_023101885.1 of Typhlomys cinereus. Taxonomy (NCBI): domain Eukaryota; kingdom Metazoa; phylum Chordata; class Mammalia; order Rodentia; family Platacanthomyidae; genus Typhlomys; species Typhlomys cinereus. Next base: position 1,674,961 of record JALPQD010000278.1, read on the forward strand.
CTTTAACTTTTAAAGTATTTATTTATTAGAGAAAACACACACACATATATTCTATATTCTATAATATGTATTATAATATATATGTATAATATGTATTATAATATATAACATATATATGAGAGAGAGAGAGAATTGTACACATGCATGCCATGACAAAAGACAACTTTCAGAAGTCAGTTCTATCCTTTCCATCATGTGGATTTCTGGGGTCAAAATCAGGTCACCAGATTTGCAAACAGGCTCCTTGCCTAGTGAGCTATTTTGCCAGCTCTCTCTCTCTCTCTCTCTCTCTCTCTCTCTCTCTCCTCTCTCTCTCTCTCTCAATATTTCTTTATAAGCTGCTTGAAATAGATGTTATAATCCCTTCTGGACATTTGAAAACCCTGTGTCTCAGAGAGGCACAGTGACACGTCCAAAACCGCATAGCCTCTTTTAAGTGGTAAAACCAGGAAGTTGGCCAGGTTTGACTGATTCCAAACTTCCTGCTCTTGGCTGCAAAACTCGGGGGGTTTCTCCCCACTCCTTGACTCAAGACCCTGATTCAGTGATGTCCTGTCAACCCTGAGGTTTCCGCCCCAAGAAAGTGTGAATCTTTCAAAATTAACTAGGACCCAGTCAAACACCACATCTCAACCCTTCCTGTCCCCCAGGGTCCTAAGGAGAAGCGGATACTGTCCTCCAGCACCGGCGGCCGAAATGACCAGGGAAAGAGGTGAGGTTCCCCAGGCCACCGCTGCCTCACCCCCTCCCCTCCTTCTCTGTCTCTACCCGGGCCCCTCTTTCTGCATATGCAGGCCTGACTACTAGGCACACTGTAGAGTAGTGGGACTCACAGCGCCTCTTGGGGTTTAAGCTTTAGGCTCTTTTAGAATCTGAAGAAAATCTAAAATCCAGCCTGGAGTCTGTTTGTATTGCCGGTGTGATCATGTGACAAATTCAAGAGAGCTGTTTGTGACCTGGGGATGTGGCTCATTTGGTATAGTGCTTGCCTAGCTCACACGAGACCCTGGGTTCAAGCCCAGCACCACATAAGCCAGGCATGATGATGCCCCCTATATCCTGGGAGATAGAGGCCGGAGGCTCAGAGATTAAAGGTCTTCCTTGGTTACACAGCCAGTCTGAGCTACATGAGGTCCTATCTCAAAAAGATCTGGTGGTTATAGACAGAAGAACCTTCCTAAGTCATGATGAAGCCAACTGCTTCCCCCCACATATATACAAGCACCCGTGCACGCGCGCCTGTGCACACACACAAGCACACACACATATATACACACACATACAAGCACACACACACATATATATACACACACACAAGCACTCGCAAGTACACACACATACACATACAAGCACACACATATACGCCACACACACACACACACACACACACACACACACACACACACACACACATACGCACATACACGCTGCCCCAAGATGCCTAAATCCCCTGTGAACTGGCATTTACTGCAAATGAACTTCAAAGCCAGCGAAGTGGGAAAGCCCCGGAGGCAGATTTTTCTGTCTGGACTCCAGACCTCCTCCAGGGGACAGCTGAGTTCCTGGACTTCTCTCCCCAGCCCTCCACCCCTTGCCTGGCACCGGTGCCTTAGGCACAGTGTTCCTTTCCTTCTAGGAAGCGGCCCAAGCCATGCATGGCACAGTGAGGACTTGCGGGAAGCGGGGAGGACTGCTGCCCCCTCTTCCTCTTCTTGCTTTTTCCTGGCCTGTCAGGACCCAGTGCCCTTCAGGAAATCCAACGGACAGCAAATCCTGGACCCCCCCCCAACACACACACACACTGCTAGGGCAAGGATGCGGGTGCACAGGGCCTCGCTCAGAATGAACTCTCTGCAATTTAGGGACTTCTGAGAGCCCCTCACCTGTTTCTTACAAAAGATCTGAGCTGTATAGAAGCACATAAGTAAAAAAAGAAAACGTTCCCCCAGCACCGTTCTCACAGTATGGAGTATAGCTCTCCAGACCTTTTCTGAACATGAATTAACTGCACCACAGGTACACAGCCTCCTTCTGGACGCGTCCTACCTAGTGACTCGATAGAGTTGTTTTGAAGTGGGGACATTTTGGCACAAGGACATTTGGCAAAAAAGTAAATAATTAGGGCTGGAGAGGTGGCTCAGAGGTTAAGCCTCCGCCTTGCAGGCGGAAGGTTCTGAGTTCAGATCCCAGATCCCACGTATAGACGCCAGGCGGAAGCGGGGGTGGCCTGCGCTTCTGGTCCTGGTAGGGCGGAGCCTGTGAATCCCGGGGCAGAAGGAGGTGGAGGCAGCCATGGTGGTTCACGAATTCGTCCATGGTTCTACACACACACACACACACACACACACACACACGCGCGTGCGCGCGCTCGCACACATACACACGCATATGCACACAGTTAAATAAATAATAATAATAAAAAAAAAAACTAAAAAAAAAAAAAAAAAGTAAATAATTAAACTTTTAAGCGTTTTCCAATGAATGAATCCCGTAAAAGATGAAATGAGTTGCCCCTCATCCTCAGCCCCTATGAGGTGCCCTTTCCCCATCCCCTCCTCCTCTCTCCCCTGTGACACACTGGTGGGCCGCAGGTCTAGCTGGGAGTCCAGCTCCTCGCGTGCTGGAAGGGGCGTGCACCTTATGAGAGGTCAGCGTTCAGAGGTCACCTTCCGTCCAGCCGGGGCTCCCCTGCTCAGAAGATGGGCAATGCTCACCTTCCCCATCTCCGTTTCCCCCCAGGTACTACCATAGCATGGACTATGAGACGGACTTGGCCCCCCTCGAGAGCCCCACACACCTCATGAAGTTCCTGACAGAGAATGTGTCTGGAAACCCAGACTACTCCGACCCGCTGAAGAAGAACAACCTGCTGAGTCTGGAGGGGGCTGTGCCCACCACCGGCAAGGCCGCTACCCTCCCGCCAGGCCCCAGCAAGCTGGAGGCTGGGTCCATGGACAGCTACCTCCTGCCCACCAGCGACATGTATGATACCAACTCCCTCAACTCCCTGTTTGAGAGCATTCACGGGGTGCCTCCCACGCAGCGCTGGCAGCCAGACAGCACCTTCAAAGACGACCCACAGGAGGTGAGGCGCCCACCCCTGAACCCCTCACATCACCCCTGGATATGTGCACGCAAGTGCAGGGAGAAGGGACAGACAAGGCCAAAGCTTTGTCATCCACGGGAGGGAGACTCCTAGACCCGCGGCCGGGCGGCCACAGGCCGACTGCCGTCCCAGTTGTGTGCACAGCGCCGGGCCGAGGGCCGCTGTGGTCCTGATCATGGTCATTTATTCTCTTGGGTTGTTTCTCTGCAGTCGCTGCTCTTCCCAGATATCCTGAAAACGTCCCCAGAGCCCCCATGTCCAGAGGACTATCCCAGCCTCAAGAGGTAACTCGGTCCCCGGGACCCTCGGCCACCCGGTCAGCGGCAGGAGGCACGCTGCCCCTAGAACACAGCAGAGGGAGGGAAGACAGGAGAGGGGGGATTCAGCCTGTTCCTACGCGGTGACAGAGAGCTCGGAGCAGCTCTTAGAGAACCTGGCACAAACTGTAATCTCGGTACTCGGGAGGCAGAGGCAGGAGGATTGCCTGCAAGTCCCAAGCCAGTTTGGTCCACACAGCAAGTTCCTAAGTTAAACAGTGAGATCTTGTCTCAGTGACCCTCTTACCCATGGCAATGGGTCACCAAGGAAGGAAGGAAGGAAAGAAGGGAAGAAAGGAGAGCAGAAGGAAGGGAAAGAAAGAGAAGGGAAAGGGAAGGGAAAGGGGAAGGGGAGGGGAAAGGCAAGGAAAAGAGAAAGAAAACTGAGACTGTGTTTTCAAGTCCTGGCGACTCTGTCCCCCTCAAGTTCTGATTTCATTGGCCTGCAGCCATTGGCTCACTCAGTGAGAACGACTCAACAGAGCCATTAACTAGAATCCCCCCGAACGTGGCAGTTGAGCCCACGGGAGGGAGAGAGACTCAGAAGGTCACTCTCGAGTCCACCTGGGAGGTCCCCGCCACCTTGCTCCTAGACCTGTCCACTTAGAGCCTGCCTCCTTCGCTTCTTCCCCCCACAGTGACTTCGAGTACACCCTCGGCTCCCCGAAAGCCATCCACATCAAGGCTGGCGAGTCCCCCATGGCCTACCTCAACAAGGGCCAGTTCTACCCGGTCACCCTGCGCACCCCGGCAGGAGGCAAAGGCCTCGCCCTCTCCTCAAGCAAAGTCAAGGTGCGGGCCGGGGAGCACAGCTCGGGGAGGGGGACCCCGGGGGGATGCTGCTGGGGAACTGCTTACCATGGTGGGTGGAGCGCAGGGCCGTGGGGCCAGTGGAAGGGGAGCCGGCGCCTGGGTCTCCCCGGCCACAGTGACGTGGCTGCCGCCCTTGCAGAGTGTGGTGATGGTCGTGTTTGACAACGAGAAGGTCCCCGTGGAGCAGCTGAGGTTCTGGAAACACTGGCACTCCCGGCAGCCCACTGCCAAGCAGCGCGTCATCGACGTGGGTGAGAGCATGCCCCGGCCCTCGCTGACCCCTCTTCCTGGGCCCCCTCCCCAGTGCCAGACTCATGTCAGTCTACAGGGCCTGCATCTGCTGCCAGCAAGCGGCGACGTTCTTCTGCTTTGCTGTGGGATAAACCCCCACACACACAGACACACAGATACACAGACACACACACAGACATACACACACACACACACATACAGACACACACACAAATACACACACACATACACAAACACACACACATACACATACAGACACACACACAAATACACACACACATACACAAACACACAGACACACACACACAAACACACACAGACACACAGACACACACACATACAGACACACACACACACACATACAGACACACACAGACACACACATACACACACACACATACACAAACATACACACACAAACACACATACACATACAGACACACACAGACACACACACACAGACACACACACATACACACAGACACACAGACACACACAAACACATACACACACATACATACAGACACACACACACACACATACACACAGACACACACACACAGACATACACACACAAATACACACACATACACAAACACACACAGATACACACACACATACACAGACATACACACACAAACACACATACACAAACACACACAGATACACACACACACAGACATACACACACAAATACACACACACATACACAAACACACAGATACACACACACATATACACACAGACACATACACACACACAGACACACACAGACACAAACACACAGACACACACATACACATACACACACACATACACTCACACACACAGACACACACACAGACACACAGGCACACACAGACACACACATACACACACATACACATATACACACACAGACACACACACACACACATACACACACCTACACATACACATACACACACACAGACACACACAGACACACACATACATACACACACACAGATACACACACATACACACATACAGACACACACAAACACATACACACACACAGACACAAACACACACACATACACAGACACACACACACACAAACATACACACATATACACACAAACATACACACATACATGCATACACACATACAGACACACACATATACACAGACACGCACACACACATACACATGCACACATACACACACATACACACACATATACACACGCACACATACACACACATACACACGCACACATACACAGACATACACACGCACACACACACATATACACACGCACACATACACAGACACACACGCACACACACACGCACCCCTGTGAAGTCTGTCCTCACTGGTTTAGATGCTCACCTGGGGGCTGGGCTATAGGCCGGTGGCCGAGTGCTTGCCCAGCCTGCTGGAGGCTCTGGCTTCCATCCCCAGCATCAAGTACAGGAGCGCAGTGGCTCACGTCCACACTCAGCGCTGGAGAGAGTCACCTTCAACTACACAGAGCACTCAAGGTCAGCCTGGGCTACATGAGACCATATCTAAAGGAAAAAAGAAAGAAGGAACGAAAAGGGAGACAGGTGGAGGCGCAGCTTCCGTCCCGTCTGCAAGTGAAGGGGAAGGAAAAGCTTCCTGTCTAGGCCACCTTGTCCCCCGACCCACCCCATACAAGGAGGAGGTCCCGTCCAAATTCTGGCTCCATCCTTTCCTTCCTGACTGGGTGACTTCTGTTCCTCCTTCTTCCTGAGCCTCAGTTTATCCAACTGTCAAACAGCAGGAGGCTTGCAGGGTAACACATGGCTGAACTAACAGACTGGTCAGGAACTGAGCCGAGCGGTTGGACAGCAGAGAGGGATTCGAGAGCCAGTCAGATCTGTGCTCTAGTCCTTTGCTTAGCTGAGTGACCTTGGGCAAGGAACCAAACCTGTCTGAGCTCTGTCTCCGCATACATAAACTGAATATGGAAGTCAAGTGGTACACACCAGGTGGTACACACCCGGTAACTGATCGCCGTTTCTACCACTGTTGCTAATCACTGTGTCGATCCCGCTTCTTTATCTGTGAGATCTATATCATACCCCCTTCTCCTGGAGGGGAGCTTGAAGGCGGGCCTGCGTGCCCCTGCCAGGAGCGAGGCAGCGTTGACAACCCCCTCCCCCCACATCCCCCACTGACCCCCCTGGTCTCCTGCGCTTTCAGCTGACTGCAAAGAAAACTTCAACACAGTGCAGCACATCGAGGAGGTGGCCTATAACGCGCTGTCCTTCGTGTGGAACGTCAACGAGGAAGCCAAGGTCAGTGGGTGTGCCCTGGGATGCTCAGTGCCGCCCCATGGTGGCATCTGCTGCTCCAAAGGGGCTTAGGGGCATGGGCTTTGGACAAGGCCATACGTACCCAGCCTGGTTTCTTTGTCCCCTGAGCCGAGTTTCATGGCTTGAAGATAAGAGGGTAACCACAGCCCTAAACCACCAGTTGTAAGGGAGGGTCAGCCAAACCCACCCACTTGCCAGGTAGGACAACTGAGCCCCTCATAAGAGCGCTGAGTCTTTGATGACATGCGGGCCCTGCCACAGGAGTGGCGCGTCAGGACCTGGGGACCCCCAGTCACTGGCTTCCTGGGGTCCTTAGACAGCCTGGGGGGCCTTCTGGGCCATGATGAGGCTTTTGCTCCATTGCGTGTCTCAGAGGTTGGAAACCAGCAGGGACACGGGGCCGTGGAAAAGGTCAGAGGGAGGACCCCCCACCCCTGGCTTTCGTCACAGGAGACCTGAGCCTAGGACATATTCCTACTGGACACCTGAGCCCCCTCAGCAGGCCGGGAGCTCAAGGCCCCCTCTGTTGGGCACGGTAGAGGGCTGTGTCACGGGAAGGGAGATGAGGGGACTGGGGTTCCCCCGTCTGCACAGGCTGGCCCCCACCTACAGGCTCATCTCAAAGGCATCTGCGGACCCCTGCCTCCTCTGGAGGGAGGTAAAGAAGCTGCTGAGCCAGGGAGGGCCCAGGAGACGGTGGTATCATTCAGACAGAGCTGGGGGCGAGAGGAGCAGCCCCGCCAGCTCGGGGAGGTGGGAGAGTTTCGTGGGAGGGAGAGGTGGGTTTCGGTGGGGATTTTCTCATGGTCTCCATGCCCCCGGGTCTGGGTCTCAGTGGGAGCCGGAGCCAGTGGGGGGCTGCAGCACAGCTGGGTCTGTTGACAAGGAGCTCCACCCAATCCAGGCTGCCTCCCCCCCACTACTCCCCTTGCAAGCCTGGGGCCAGGTGGTTGGGCTCGGGCACCTGTTCAGATCCAGCCACTTCCAAGGGAAATGTCCTCAGAGACCAGTGTCAGCCTAAGTGGGTCTTGCCCTGAGCTCGTGGACAGCAGTCAATCAAGGCTGGTTCTGCTGAGAGCAGCGAGGCCCAGGTGTTAGGTATGTGCCGGCGCCCCTCCAGCTCCTGCTTGCCAAGCACAAGTTTGCACCCGCCTGAGACCACACTGAATAGGTTTACCCATCCTGCCTCTAGATAAAGAAAGGAAGCCCAGAACCACAGAGAGCTTGCGGGGTCTGGCCAAAGCCTAAGGCCGACCTCAGAGAGAAGCACACGCATACAGCTCATGAGCCTGATCCTTGGGGGACAGATGTCCTCTCTTCTGTCCCTGTTCAGACTCCTTAGCCAGAGGATAACCAGAATGGCCACTGCTTAGAGGGGCATAGGCCACAGGAGTGAAAGAGCTAGAGTCAGGAGCTGCTTGCAGGTGGTCTGGCCTCTGGGTCAGCAGGAAAGTCAGGTCTCTAACTAACTCCATCTCACTTGCCAAGGAGTCTGTCACCCCTGAAGGACCCTTAATGCCTCTCCGAGGTGGGCTGCCCTCAGTGAGCTCAGGAGGGCATGCTGACCTGGCTCCATTACCCATGGTCTGGGCTGAGCTAGGAAAACCACCCCTCACTCTAAGAACCTCTGCCTCTCCCTGTCTGTAAAGGGGGTGGGAATGTCTGCCTGCAGGTCCGGCGTGACTGAAGGACACTCTGTGAACATTCAGGCCTAAGCGGACACTTACCTACCTCCCCGCTCTGTCCCCAGGTGTTTATCGGTGTCAACTGTCTGAGCACAGACTTCTCCTCGCAGAAGGGGGTGAAGGGCGTCCCCCTGAACCTGCAGATCGACACCTACGACTGTGGCGCAGGGGCCGAGCGCCTGGTGCACCGCGCGGTCTGCCAGATCAAGATCTTCTGTGACAAGGTGTGTGAGGGCCGCAAGACCAGGGGACCCTGACCGCAGCCCCTGCCTCTGTGGGTGCGCCTGCCCCTCTCTGTCCCTTCTCTATTCTCTCCCACGCTCCTCCATTGCCTGCTTCTCTCCACACCTCTCTCTGCATTTCCATCTGCGTAAACACACACACACCTCTTTCCCTTCTCCACCTCTCTCAAGGCCTGAGCTGACCCCAGTCACACTTAACCTGGCAGAATCCACAGCCTGATTCATATCTCAGATGCACAGTGGCAGGGTTAGAAATGATCATCCCCCTTCCTTGCCCCCCCCCAATGACCCCTGCATTTTCCCACAGGGAGCTGAGAGGAAGATGCGTGACGATGAGCGCAAGCAGTTCCGGAGGAAGGTCAAGTGTCCAGACTCCGGCAATACGAGTGAGTGGGCCTCGGCTTGGGGACGGTGGGCTGGAGGGGAGGACGCCGGGGGAAGGAGGCCAGGGGCCTGCAGGAAGGGACCTCCGTGCTCATCAGCTTCCTTCTCCCATCAGGCATCAAAGGCTGCTTGCTGACCGGCTTCAGGGGCAACGAGACCACCTACCTGAGGCCCGAGGCCGACCTGGAAACCCCACCCGTGCTGTTCATCCCCAACCTGCACTTCTCTAGCCTGCAGCGACCAGGAGGGGTGAGGGCAGGGCAGGGGGGAGCACTGGGTGGGAGTCCTGGACCCTTGAACATAGGAGAGGGGGCATTCCCCAGAGCTAACCCGTGAGGATGCTTCCAGGTTCTGCTGTTTAAAAAGCTAAAGGCATAACCCGGGAGGTTAAGACCATATGGGGTGTAGCTTCAGAAACTTATTCTAGGAGGAAAGGGAAAATGGGTTCTGGATCCATCTAATGATGGATGGATAGATGAAGCCATCTAATAATGATGAGATGGTGCGTGGGAAAAGTGCTACACAAGCCCCGTGTAGGTTTGATTCCCGGAACCCACAAAGTAGCAGGAGAGAAGTGACTTCCAAAAGTCGTCCTTTGGTCTCCACAGTTGCACTGTGGTGTGCATGCACTTGCACACACACATACACACACACACACACACACACACACACACACATGTTTTTTTTAAAGTTCAAACTCAGGTTCACACAGAGGATATTGGTCATGGCTTACCTATGCTGGGTGGAGGGTCCTGGTCATAGACCACTGTGACAGCACTTTATATGCTCATCCCCAACCCGCAGTGTCCCCTGTAAAGTCAGTCATACTAGGTCCAATGACCAGAAGCACAGGAAAGCTAGGAGACACCCCAACATCACACAGCCAGGATTTGCATCCATCCCCACAGCCCAGCTCGCTGCTCCACTGCCCAGCCCGGGCACTGTGATTGACACCTGTGGGTCTGCACTTGGCTGCTTTATCTAACTCCTGCGCAGCCGTCCTTTGAGTGAGACCAGTTCGGCCAGACAGGGTCACACAAGTGAAGGGCAGAGTCAGGGCCCCGGAGCTGGCTGCTTCCTTCCCGCGGGGCAGCTCCATGTTGCATTGCGCGCGTTTTGCGCATGTTAGAGCATCGTGTGCGTGAGTTAGAACGCGAGGCGTTTCACGGAGCTGGACACAGCTGCCAGCGCAGGGTGGGCCACAACACGCCCCTATGCCCAGCCCTCCGCACCACCATCAGCTGCATGGCTGGTCAGCAGCTTGAGTCCCCACCTCTGACTGCTGCTTAACTCGGGCCAGATCGCCTCTTCACCAGCTACACCATTACCCCCCCCCCGTGGTCCAGTTCCTTGAGACTAGAGACCTTGATTCACTTAGGGTCTCCCCCTTTCCCCCCCAGAAGCCTCAGCAGTAAAGGCTGCTCTCCTATTCTGAGCGTGACAGGAAATACCTTTTCTCTTTATTGCAGGTGGTCCCCTCGACACCACACAGCAGCTCTGACAGGTACAGAGGCACCTAGGGGTCCCCTTTCCATCCCCCCCTATGCCCCTTGTGCTACCCTCCTCCCCGCCTTTGCTCTGCAACCCTAAACCAGACCCAGGCCAGACGTACCCCACACCCAGGCTAGACTCATCTCCTTTCCCACTGAAACCGCCCTGGTTTTTATGGGTTTGCTTTATGTGGAAAGTTGGCGAATCTCTGGCGAGACACCTGCTTGTAAAAAGGCAAAGAAAGCCTCTGAGAAGGGGGTGCACAGCTTGGCGCACAGAGAGGGGCTGTACTGAAGGACTCAGGGGGCAAAGCCCACCACCCTCCCCAGCACATTCCCACCAGAGGCCACAGCCTCCCATCCTCTCCCTCCCTCCAGCTGCTCAGGGCCCCTCTGAGCCTCTTGAGGGTGGGGCAGGCAGGAGGGCACAGTGTGAGCCTGGAGCCCCAACAGGGAAGGCAAATGTCTTCTTCGTAGACAGCATGTTAGGGTTACACTTGCCTCAGTACAAGGTTCCCTAGGTTCAATTCTCAGCATAGGAAAGAAAAAGAAAGACAGACAGAGAGACAGAAAGAGAGAAAGGAAGGGAAGGAAGAAAAAAAAAAAAGAAAAGAAAAGGTACATTTTATAAGATGTTTGCACCCCACATTCTTATCCAGCAATAACCCCAGTGAATTAAGCAAGAAGAATCCAATGCATTACTCTGGTTTGGAAAACTAGGGTTCAGAAAAGTGAAGTGACGTGCTATGGTCACCTTGCTAATGGTCACCTATTAACTAGCAGAGAAGGACAATCCTTCCTCCTCCTCTCTCCTCCTCTCCTGGCTTCACCCCCAGCCTGCTTCCCCTAGAAAGAACGATGTATACAGTGTCAACAGTCCACTCTCATTAAGGCCTCGTGTGTCCCATGCTGCCTCCCGTAGCTCATAACAGCTCTCTGTAGGGCAGTCAGCTGGTGTCTGACCCAGGCAGATTTGCTCCCAGCCTGCTGTTTCACCTCCAGTCCTGCTTGCTCTGCACCCCCTTCCTTCCCTACCTTGAAAATCCCAGGAGTCCAGCCATCCCCACCAAACCATCCCTGCCCCCCCCCCACAGGTTGCCCGTGAAGCGCACCTGCTCGCCCTTCACCGACGAGTTCCAGCCTCTGCCCTCCAAGCAGGCCAAGGAAGATGACCTTCAGAGAGGTAACCTGCACTACCCTCCCAGCCCACCCAAAGCCCCTCACCAAGGCAGAAGGCGCCTCTTCACTCCCCAGTGCTGGGAAAAATGGTTTCGGGGGCTGGACCATGTCTGTGGCTTTGACCTTGTTTGGATGTGACTTGTCGCCTGGTAGCTCCAGGCAAGAAGCCGTGTTGAGCTGGGCAAAGACCCCCTTCTCTAAGAAGGGTGGGAGCAGGCGGGCCTCCAGGTCTGCTTGTCTAGATTTGACACGCTGAGTCTGTGATTTGGGGGTGTGGGGCATGCAAGCCTCTGGGGGCTTAGCTAACCTTTGGGAAGAATCCACCAGCCACTCAGATCAAAGGCCCCTCAGAACCAGGAACCAAGCCTGACAATGTAAGCTTTGGGGGTTTACAAACACTTGGGGGTTCCCACGGCAGTGCTGGAATGAGGAGCAATAAGTAAGTAAGGCTCAGGAGGAGCCTTGAAATCATCTTTGCAAGGTCACCAGCTTGGGGAGGGGGTGTAGTAGAACCAGATCCAGGATCCCCCCCATATACCAAAGAAAAAAATTGGGGTAGACTAAGAAGGTGCTAGGGTCCAGAGGTGCTGAGTACAACCCCACGAAGGAAGGCAGCTTTCCATTATGTCATACCCCGGATCTTCCTGGGCTCAGAGCCCTCCCTGTACCCCTAAACATCTCCCCACGGTTTTCAGTTCTGCTGTACGTGCGGAGGGAGACGGAGGAGGTGTTTGACGCCCTCATGTTGAAGACTCCAGACCTGAAGGGGCTGAGGAGTGCGGTAAGGTGGCTGATTTCCCACTGGAGGGCTCTGGTGGCCTCAGGGTCCCACCGGGTTGGGGAGGAGGTCGTGGCTCTGCTGAGGGGCATGGAGGGGGAGTTTGATGCTATCTCCCAGTCAGAACCTTGCTCCACCCTGAGAGTCACACACACCATAAATCCTCCTTAATCTGATGGCTGCTGTCTGACAGGCCAGAGTGTTTGTTGGCTTTGCAAACCTGTTTCTGTTTTAATGGGAATGAAACCCAAAAGGCCAGGCCCAGAGACGCTCATTTTTCCCCTCCCAGGGGGGCCTCATTCCTCCGGCTTTCGGGGGGCCTAAGGTGGCTGAGGAGACTCACACACACACACACACACACACACACACACACACACATACACACCACCCCCCAGCCACCAGGGAGCAGGCAGAGCAACCCCACCCTGAGCTTCACTAGGGCAGTTCTAATCCCCCCCCCCCCCGCCGCCCACACCTCCAAGGTGGAACCCTTAAAAAATAGTTCAAGATCTGCGGCTAGAGGAGAGAGAAATGAGTCAGATAATCCCCTTAGCCTCCTTGAGGAGACCCCCTGCATGCTAGGCATCAGACCCGCCGCGTGTGCCCGCCTACTCCTGTTCCCTAGTAGGCGCCGTTAGCACGCTGCCATCCTGAGTCCAGTCCCAGCCTGCTCCCTACGCCATGCTGGTCCCTTCTGGTTATATGTTGTCAGTCTGCCTGGAATCAGCCATGGGATGCCGGGCTCACAAAAAGCCACTAATGTCACCTGAATCACAACTCAGATCCTTCAAGCTGGGGCCGCATCCTTAAAGAGCCAGCCTGCCATCTACACCCACTTGACTTGTATATTCCCAGGGACAGAGAATACGCCACTTTTGAGGACAGCCTATGCTCTTTGTACGATTTGTTCAATTTATGTCCAGAAAGTTCTGAGTTCTTCCTTAGACTGATTCGAGATCTTCCCCCTTGGTAGCTTCCAGCTGCATCATCACTGACATGAAGTCTGGGAACATTTCTGGTTTGCAGGGATCTGTCAAGAAGACCTAGGGAACTGAACCCAGCCCTCTTCCTGATAGCCAGAGAGGACTTCCCAGCCCAATGCTAAGTGTTGCTTGTGATCCAGGAGAGCTTATAAGACAATATGAAATGATTATAAATCCCCCGAGTGTGTATGAGACATGCGTACGCAACAAGGGAAGTGGTGTTATCTTAGGCAAGTGAGATTATTACGGTTTCTCCATACTTCTTACCAAGGCAGACACATTTAATTTTCATCCTGAGGAAGTTAAAAAGCCATAATGGTATAAAAGATATGAGTAGATCCAGTTTGGGCCACAGGCAATGAAAACCTACCATTCTCTTCCAGATCTCGGAGAAGTACGGGTTCCCGGAGGAGAACATTTACAAAGTGTACAAGAAGTGCAAGCGAGGGTAAGTGTGGGTTCCGCCCTGCTGCTGATTTGGTCAGTGCCCATGAGGTTGTGTTTGGCCTTGGTGAAGATGCTGAGCACATAAGTTGGCGGGGGGGGGGGGGGGGGGGGGGGGGGAGAATGTCCCCATGAGATCATGGCCACCCTCACCCCTCCACCTGCAAAGTCCAGACACACATACCTGTTGTCAAGAGAAATAGGTCCCCTGGGGCAAAGGGAGGATGTGGGAGGGTCAAGTCTCAAGGTCACTGGAGAACCAACTAGATAGAGAGAGAAAGAGAAAGAGAGAGATAGATACAAAGAGATAGAGAGAGAAGTAGAGAGAGAGAGAGAGAAAGAGATAGAGATCCATTATTGTGACCACCCTTTACCTGACTCCATTTGTCACACACCAGGCTAAGCATGTCTCAGTCACACTGGTGGGCGAAGTGGATACCATCACCCACATTTTACAGACAGAGAAACTAAGGCTCAAAAGTGCCGAGCACAGGCAGGGGAGCACAAAAGTCCAACAAAACTGCCACGGGCACAGGTGGGGACAGGAAAGAGCGCTGCCGATGGAGTCGAGACCTAGCCAAAGATGTTCTCCCAGCCCCGGGCCCCACCCGCCCGGGCCCCACCCTCCTCCGTGGTTCCCACCCGCGTACGCAGAAGGCCGAGATGAAGGAGGTGTATCTGTCCTGCTGCCCCTGGGAAGCAACCCAGTTGGTTTGGGTTGGATGAGAATCTTGGGGGCTTTGTCTGTCTAGGGGTCTTTCGCTTTTCTTTCTTTCTTTCTTTTTTCCCCCTCCTTGAGTTTCGGTTTCAGACCAGGGCTCATACGCAGCTGCTGTGGGGAGCACAACCTCCCACTCGACAGGGTTGCCCTGGCAAGCCCGGGGGACTTCCCCTTCAGCGCCACGCCCACATCTCCTGCCTCCAGCCCCACCTGCTCCAAATCCCACCACCTTATGCCAGGCTGAGGGATGGGAAGGGCCTTTGTGCACGGTGGGGGTGCATTCTCTTCAGCCCCCGCAGCACAGCGAACCATAATTGCAACGACTTCTGTAGATGCTGGGCTGAGAACACTGAGGAGCTCGTCTCCCTGGCCTTGGAGCTTGGTGGGATCAGCCCTGTTTCTACAGATGGAAAAAACTGAGGTCCCGAGTAGTGAGTGACCGGCACCGGAGATCAGCTGCCCAAAGTCTGTGCACACCCCATAATTTTATCTTGTTCTTTGCTTGCTCTTCTGACCACTAAGCAATATGTAAATAAGCCCATGGCTGGGGCACTGGTGAGATAGCTCAGTGGGTGCCTGCGTGCAAGCCTGACAATTTGAGTCGGGTGTCTAGAACTCACACAAAGGTGGAAAGACAGAATTGACTCCACAAATTTGTCCTTTGACTTTCCTATGAGCCCCATGGCCCTTTCTTTCTCTCGCTCATTCTCTCTCTCTCCCTCTTGATAAAAAAATTTTTTTAATGATCAAATAAAATCCATGGACAGGCCAGCCAGTTTCTGTGCCCAGCACCATAGCCCAGTGTATCTGTCCACGACCCTTGTGGCCATGGAAATCACAGCCTGAGAATGAGCCCAAAAGTCTGAAAGACAATGTCCCCCCAGACGCCTCTTGGGAGTGGAGAGGCCGGGGACATTTTGTACCTCCCACACCAGGGTCTCCACATCAGAAATGGAGAAGTTCTAACCCCAGGCCTAGTTTATTCTCAAGAGCCTCCCAGAAGGCCCTTGGACCAAAGCTGATAAAATCGGTTCTACAAGCCTCCTGGAGCTTGAAAGATTAACTGGTACATTGTTTTCGCTGGCTGCCAGCCAAGGGTTTAAGTCACCTCGGCTTCAGTCGAGAAGTGACAGTAGTTCCTGACAAGGTCTTGGAGCTGGGGGACGCGGTGGTCACTGACCCCAGGGGCTGTGGGCAGGGCCCCGGCTCCCTGTGCACAGCTGAGCTACGGCTGGCAGAGATGCTCTGCTGAGCGGGAAGAACTCCGCTGGGGGCCACTGCCATCAAGGTGCCTTCATCCCACCCTGTATCCAGAAGCCAACTGATACCACTGTGATGGTGTCGGAACGCCCACCCCTCTGCCCATCGCTGGCCCAGACAAAGATCTCCCTGGAATTCAGAGACTCTCGCAGGGCTTGGGGAGAGGGTCCTGCCAGTTGGCAGCCAGTCTCGGGTGCCCACAGAGACGGTTGGCGTGGGCTTCAGGCCCCCATCCCTGGCTGGGCTGCTCACAAAAGCTGACATCTACCTGAATTCTTTCCCAGCTGGGGATTCTGCTTTTGTCTGCTATTTCCTGACTCGTAGTTCATCTGGCTTTGCGGGTCCTCTAGAGGCTCAGTGGAAGGCAGAGTGGCTGCAGAGCTGCCTTCCAGGGCCCGCCACACTGAGCCCCGTCCCCTCTCGCATTCCAGAATCCTAGTGAACATGGACGACAACATCATCCAGCATTACAGCAACCACGCGGCCTTCCTCCTGGACGTGGGTGAGCTGGACGGCAAGGTTCAGATCACCCTGAAGGAGCTGTGAGGCCCCGTCCCCAAGCCTTCACCCCTCGGGGCCGGCCTTGGGCCACACACAACCTCTCGCTTCCACCAGCGCTGTTACTTGAAAGCCTTCCTCCCGGGAAGAGGCCCGCCAGCCACAGAACCACCAAGGTCAAGGCCAGGGATGGACCAGGAAGGTCCTGGGATCTGAAGGCTGTGTCTATGCTTGAATCCCATCCAGACCTTTTCTACCAGAGCCTGCCTGCCAGAGACCACACATCTGGATCAACACAGACTGCCTGCTCTTTCCTCCCCAAAAGGGACATGCCACCCTCTCCCCAGGGCCTGGCTCAAGTTGTGTCTGGTCCCCACTCTGGATTCTTCAACTAACTTCACACCAGAGAGTAAAATTTCACCCTTTGGTCAGTTAACTTGAAAACTCTTGGTTTTCAGAACAAATACCGTAGAGTGTCTTTCTCGCCGACTTCGTCCACACAAGACATAAATTATGGAGGACAGGAACACGGTGGCCCCTTCTATTGTACACATTTCTTATTTACAGTTTTCACTTATGTTATATATATATATAAATATATTATGTATATATGCAATATTTTGTATGTCCTCAGATACATTTTTATCATTTCAAAAAAATGTGTATTTCATATTTCTTGGACTATTTTTTTAGCTATTATTCTATTGTGCATTTTGTATATCATAGTATTTAGTAATAAAAGTTCCCTGTGCACTCTTCCCAGGCTGCATTCGTTCCTTTTCTCTATGAGTCTCCAGCAGTCAGAGGCTGAGACAGAGGAAGTCTCCGTCTCTGTCCTTTGTGGTCCCTCCCCAGGGAGGTCTTGTTTGAGTTTATTTCTACTGCTGTTTTGAGACAGGGTCTTGGTAGGTAGCCCAGGCTAATTATGAATCCCTACCCAGCATGCTGGGATTTCAGGTGAGCAGCACCGTGCCTGGCCTAATAGCTTTTTAAATTAAAGTAAAAAAAAAAAAAAAAAAAACTTTGCAAGATTTTAAAGGCAAGATGGGTGTTACAGCCACTTCCTCCGCTTCCAGCTCCACCACAGCTCTCCCAACCCTCTAAGAGGGACTCTGTGGAGCAGCCAGGGTTGCTCTGCCCAGCCAGACCTCCCTGCTGCTGGGGTGCCTCTAGGCATTAGAACCATGTGATGGGCGAAGCAAATTACAGCAGAACACAGCAGCAGGACAGACGCACTGCATGGCTTCCCGTGCCTTGATTTCTCCGGACCTTCCCTCCAGTTGGCTTCCACCCAGAGTCAGGTGGGAAGGTGGAAGATGGTACTGTTAATCTGACTGGCATCGGGAATCACCCGGGCAGCCTTTACCCAGACCTCACCTCACTACCGAGACACCCCCCCACCCTCCCAATCACCCTGATGGGCATTGGTGCTTTTTGGGAGTTCCCCAGGTGATCAAAGTGTATAAATCTATCGCGTTGAGGACCACCGTTTCCAAAGAGACTTGGATGCCTTTGCCATCTGTCAGTGTGGGTGGTGCTCTCGTGCAAGGAGTCAGCAGCAGCCTGGGTGCACAGGCCGCTGCAAAGTGCAGGAGAGGAGCTGGTGAGTGGTCTGGTGGCCCCTACGTGAGTCTAATGTCCAGTTGGGCATCAGGATCCGCTGGATACCAAAGAGCTGTGAGCAGCCCGTGTGTCTGGGGACCATGCAGCAGACCACCAGAGCTTAGGGCTGAATGTGAACTCCGACTGGGGAGAACAGCCCACCTCTCCCTCCCGCTTGGAGGGGTCTGCTCTCTGGCTCACTTAAGAGACAGTCTTCACTTGGCAGAGCACTATGATGACTGTCATTTTCCTGTCCGTTACCACCAGTCCACCTATGCGCTGTGTCTGAAAGGACTTGGCTTAGAGCCCGATTTGGCTAGAATCCCCTTGACTTGGGGGTCACTAGCCTTATTGTCAAGAGTGTGTGGTCAGACAAAGATCCGGCTTCAAGGGTCAGCTTTGAATGATCTTCTAGAATGTCTAGCACCAAGGTTGATGGTTGAGAGCTTGCAGAGGAGTCTTCTCTAACCAAGACAAACTTTTTGATTTGTCGGGCTGGGAGATGGATCAATGGAGAAATGTACTTGCCACCCAAGCCCGGTCACCCCTAGAACTCACGTAAAAGCTAAAACACAGCAGTGCGAGTGTCTGTAATCCCTGTGAGCCTGCAGGAAATGGGAGGCAGGGGCAGGAGAAACTTAGAAACCTTGAAAGCTCACAGGCCAGCTAGATTGGCTGCCTGGCCAAGAGATCCTGTCTCAGAGGAGGGTGAAAGATGAGGACCAACCTCTGACATTGTCCTCTGTGTTCCACATGTGAGGCATGATGAACACACCCACACACGGGAATACATATACTCACACAATACCCACACCCACGAATACATATACCACACACACACACATGAATACATATACAGCACACACCCACATGGATACATATACCACACACACACACACACACACACACACACACGCACGGACGCACGCACGCACGCACAAAGACATATACAACACATATACTCACACACATGACTACATATACTCACACAACACCCACACACATTAAGACATATACTTATAAAACACACCCACCCACACACATGAATACATATACTCACACACACACATGAATACATATACTTACACACACAGGAATACATATGCAACACACACCCACACACATGAATACATATACTCACACCCACACACAGGAATACATATGCAACACACACCCACACATGAATACATATACTCACACACACACATGAATATACTTACATATACTTACACACAGGAATACATATGCAACACACACCCACACATGAATACATATACTCACACCCACACACATGAATACATATGCAACACACACCCACACATGAATACATATACTCACACCCACACACATGAATACATATGCAACACACACCCACACACATGAATACATATATTCACACCCACACACATGAATACATATACTCACACCCACACACATGAATACATATGCAACACACACCCACACATGAATACATATACTCACACCCACACACATGAATACATATGCAACACACACCCACACATGAATACATATACTCACACCCACACACATGAATACATATGCAACACACACCCACACATGAATACATATGCAACACACACGCACACATGAATACATATGCAACACACACCCACACATGAATACATGTACTCTCACACGCACACATCTCACATGAACATTTCATGGTGCTAGTATTCCCAGGCTCTTGAGAAACACCTGCAACTCTGGTAGCCAGTCACTGGTGGGCACCGTCCGAGGGCTGTGGTCTCAACTCCCACCACACACCTGGAGATGCCAGACTCCTGCTTCCAGCACAGCTCAGTCCTCGGAGGAGAACCAAGGGCCTCAGCAACCAAAGCACAGGGTGAAGCTCCCGCCCCTCCCAGAGTGCTCCAGGCTGCCTCGCGTCCTTCTAAAACCTAGTCTTGCGGGAATCAGAAGTTCACAAAGACCCCAGATTCTGTGAGAAGCAATAACTCTGTTTAATTGATTACATTCTCTATTCTTTCCCTTTCTCTTCCTTGCCTTCCTGCTCCCAGAGGGAGAGCCAGTCGGTCCCCGGTGCTGAGAAGTGGCTCGGGACACGCCGTTTCCGGGCAACATCGAGGAGAGCTCATGGGAGTGAGAGGCCTGGGTGTTATGATGGGGATGCGGAAGAGGAGGCGGTGGGAAACAGGGACTAGGAGAGAAAAGGGAATCGGGAATCCAAGACTCCCAGTAGGAACCCGAGGGTGTCATCAATCTCTGGGAAGGGGAGGACGTGAGCTAGCACCACTTCGTATTGGATCTTGGCCGTCTTTCCCTCTGGCCAAGGGGAAATGATTTGGCAGGAAAGGCCAGACAAGATGTGTTTAAAAAAAAAAAAGACACCGGCCAAGTCGGTGAGCAAGCTCCATTCTGCCATCAGTGTGGGAGACTGGAGAGGCCAGTTCCAAACAGAAGAAAAGGTCGGGGCAATGAGGACCTGTGGCAGAGACCCCAGAGGGCCTCTTTGCCCTGGGGACTATGGTTCCAAGTATCTGACTCCAGTGGGGTCTCGGTCCGCCTTCCGTCGATGGCAGAGCCTATATAAACTTTTAGAGCAGCTTCTCTGGAGGTAGATGACTGGTTTCCGTGGTCTTCCTAAGCTGAAAACCAGGGTCCCTCGTGTCTCTGTTGCAGGTGCCTCTGAGTCCTGCCGGCTCCTGGATGTCAGGTCTGCGGGAAGGGACCATGCCTGGACACTCTCAGTCCACTGATCTCTGGCTTCGAAGCAGGCAATTTCCCACAGGCTGAATCGGCAGTAGGTTGGGGATCCGTTCTGCATCCAAGCTTCAGAAGCCCCTCATCTCTGGGAGTCATCGGACTCAGCTTGTGGGGGGGATACGTGGAGGTAGCCTCCCTTCACCCCTCCTTTCTGCGTGGAGAGCTGGGGATGAGTAATCTCCAGAAGCCGTTGAACTGTGACTCAAGGAAACACATGTTCTTCTGATGGCCTGGGGAGCGGGGTTAGGGGGTCTGGTCAGGCAGGTGGGCTTCTCCCTGAGCTCATGTGGCATCGCTATATTGCTGGGATCCACTTATTGTCCTCATTGTACAAGAAGGACTGCTTTCCTGGGAGCTCTGGCTTGTAGGTGGCTGAGGAGAGAGAGAGACACCGCGTGAAAAGAAAAGAAAATGGCTGCCGGCATCTCTAGCCTTGCTCCAGAGCTGGGAAGGCCGGGAGACCCCAGCTCAGAGATCCCGAGCTAGCGCCCTGCATCGTACGCGTGGACAGACAGGGAGAGGAAAGACAGTGCCCATGTGACTTGGCGCTTAACTGGCCGAGGCTGGACTTGGACACTGGCTTCTGCCATTTTTTAATGTTTTAGTTTCTTTAGGAGGACACATTCCACAAAACTGTTTTCTTTAACATGTAAAGTCAACATATCGGGAAAGACAAGGTCCTTAAGGAAGCAAAATGTTTGTTTGGTAGGGTTAGGTAATGATTTCGTTCAGAATTTTCCAGAAGAGTGAAAAACATGGACAGTCGCAGACATGGTTCTAGCACATGAGGCTACAGAGCCTCAGCCTAAGGAGACCAGAAACTCTTCTATTGAGCCAGCTTAGTCAACAAGGGTCCCTTTCAAGTCCAGGGAAACCCTTGCCTGCAGACGCCTGCAGCCCCCCTACCTCACAGCAGCCCCCTAGGGAAGCACCCACCGCAGCAGGCATAGTCCACAGCGGCTCTGTCTCAGGAGTCCACACTTCAGAATCTCCCAGAAACCGAGCCATCAATCAGGGTCAGACACAGAGTCCCCCCCCCAAAGGCCTCCAGAACTCTAGGAGATCGTGTTCTTATCTCCTACGCTAACCAGGTGACCCCAGGGTCAGAGCGCTTCTGTCTCCTTGCTCTGAATGTCACACCACCTACAGGACCAATGCTAGGAGCCTGACCTTCTCCCTCTTCGCTGTCCCTGGCAATTTCCTTACTGTGGCTGTGGGGAGGGAGGATCGGCCCCCTGGCCAAGTGCTTCCTCCAGGCCCCAGTCATCCTAGCTGCCCATCATTACATCATCGATGCTGCCCGAAAGGCTGAGAATAACACAGCCAGCAGCCAGCCCACGCCTCTCTCCCATGCACCTGGC
Source organism: Typhlomys cinereus (assembly GCA_023101885.1). Classification (NCBI taxonomy): domain Eukaryota; kingdom Metazoa; phylum Chordata; class Mammalia; order Rodentia; family Platacanthomyidae; genus Typhlomys; species Typhlomys cinereus. The sequence goes on from JALPQD010000278.1 coordinate 1,697,125, forward strand.
ACGCTTGCCAGTGCCCGATGCCTACAACTCTGCCCGTTGTCAATGAGCAGGGATAGCTAAGGAGGAGTATAGAGAACCTCAGATAGATGGGGAAGTAACAGGACCACCCACCCGTGTGGAGCCAGCCCCTAGGGTGCCCCTAGCTCTTGGGGGTGCATCAGTAGGGAAGGAGGAATGCTGGGTGCTTCAGAGCGTGGCACCATTGGAGTGTCCTGGCGTCCTTCATCACAAACTAAGGCGGGGTGGGATTGGAGGCCCCTGGGCAGCTCACCCTTTACACTTCCCTCATCTTTAAAACACTTGGCTAATCGACACTTGCTTTTAAGACCATTTCTGATCATCTGACAAAAGCTGTGGATCCTTACCCTAACCCTAGCAGATTATGTCTGTGCACCTCGTGCCTCGGCCGCAGACCATTCAGGCCTGCCTTCGGCCTCTCGGACCTTCCTGTCGTTCAGTTTTGGATCCCTGGCCCCTCTGGTCTCTAGGAACCCGCTTTCTTTCAAAAACAGCATTTCTGCACTCTGAAGACCGTGAGCTTGTAACCTCCCCCATCTGCCCATACCCATGCAACTTGTTAGGCAAACGGCCTGTAAATCCATAGCATCTGATCACACACAGCAGGATGGGGTTCTCTGACCTGGGCCAGGCAGGCCTGGCTGGGATGACACCATTGGCCATCGTCTGGTGTTGGACACGAACGATGCGCTGGAGATGAAATGCTTGGGGGGTCCCTGGTAGTCCACGATATCATACTGACCAGGGCCCGGGAGAGGTGGCTTCGGGGGCAGAGGCAGAGGCTGGGCGGAGAAGTTCAGGAGGGGGACTTTCCTGTGCAAAAGACGAAATGGGGAGACGTCACTGGTGCCAAGGCCTGCGTTTGTGAGAGTCTCGCTCGCGGCGCCAGAATCCCCGGGCTCTGTCTCTTTGTCTGTATATTGGGGTGATCACAGAAATCACGCCTTGTCAGGGCCGCACGTGATCATATATCTATAGCATCGCTCTATCAAGATGGTGAGCAGGTGCAGACATCACGCTGAGCAGATGACGAAAGGCAAGCAGCATGAGTTGCACGTGCTGACTGATCGCTTGCTAATGCCTGGCTGGAGCTCTGAGAACTGATGCCTCAGTGGGCCTCAGTGAGCCACTTGTGATGTCTGCATGGCCAGGGAAAGGGAAGAGGTAGTCTACAATCCAGAGATTTGCTGTCCCACAACTGCTTATCACTAGAGTATATCTAGAGTATCCAATATCGGCTTTCCGGAATCCCACCATCTTTCTGGTGAGGCAGAACACACAGCAGTGAAAAAGTACTGGGCTGGAGATCTAGAGACGTCTATGGACAGCTCACTACTCGGGCAGGAACAGGAACAAGGAATTACCTTGTATGTCTGGTACTGAAAGCCAAATGAACCCCAAGCCGGAGTCGGGGTGGGCAACCCATCAGGTCTAGGGCTGTTTCAACATCCGCAAGCTGAGGGAGTTGAACGGGTTGGCTTCTGACCTCTCTTCCTTCCCCAGGCCTCCAGCTGCCTTACACTGGTTGCCAGGATGTCTGGGGAGTCGGGACGCTGTACAGGGAAAGGCCGTCTCATGCCCAGAGCACCTCCCGTGGCCTCCCAGAGAAGGGGGACAGCGTTTCTTAAAGCACAGAACAGCCATGGAGCCCCCCAAGACAGAGGCAAGGATTCTGGCCCTCAAAACTCTCTGGGCCAGGCCCCCAGCTTCTTTACCTTAGTGAGAAAGAAAATCATTTCTGTTAGGCCGTTTTGAGACAGTGTAGACAAGCTGCGAAGGTCTCTAACAGTTACTGCCGTTGTTGAGGACTGTCCTGCAGAAGTCCAGGGCACCGACTTCCCCCAACTCTTTGTTTATGAAAGGATATGGATAGGAGCTCTTCAAATGCAGATGAGTTAATCCTTAAAAAATCTGCTCCATAGGCCCAATGAGCTGGCCCCCCTAGATGAACAGGTCAGTCAGATCCCCAAAAAGCCCCAATCAGGTTTACAGATGCTAAAAATAACCAACACGGAAAAGCCACATTTCCCAGGCTTGTCTGAGTTCACAAATATGCTTTACCCTGCCAGCTCCTTGCCCCTCATGAACTCCACATCTGTGAGTTCCGTTCTTTCTCTACCCTAATAAGCTCTGCTTTAATCCTCTACACATGTTCTGGTTTCAATTTTCAACTCCAGAATACAAGAACCGGGGCATAAAACACCAGAGAGCCAGAGACCTAGTGCTGCCTATTTTGTTAAAGATGTTGCTGTCCAGAGTGCACAAGGTCACAGAGCCAGCTGGCGGCATGTGGCCCTGCCGCGTCAGTCTTTGGGGCTCAGCCATTTGGAGTAGAATCACGGCAGAGGGGTGTGGCTTTCACGATCACAGAGCTCTGAATGCGAATTCCAGGCACACCAGCGGCTGGCTGTGAAGGCTTGGATGGGCCTCTAAGTTCTCTATACCTCAATTCCAGTGTCGGCAGCAAGGACCGAGACCCCTGCCCCCCCCATCACCAAGCACTCAGTAAAGGAGTTATGACAGAAAGATGTATGAAGCATTTCCCATAGTGCCAGCACCTAGTAGGTGTTCAATAAAAGCATCATCAGTATGACCCTTGCAGCCCCAGCATGTGCTGCTTCTGTGTGAAGCAGCAATAAAGCCTGAGACGTGCTGCACTCACACTAGTGAGCCATCCCGAGTGGGAGACATGACCATATATGGAGGGGATGCTGAAGACCACCCCTGTCTGCCTGAGGCTCATGTCTTGATTGCATTGAAACAAAGGTACTCTCAGGAAGGGGAGGGATGTCGAGCATCACTAATTTACACCAGAGAGACCTGGTTTTAGCCTTTCTCCTAATAAGGAAATTCTGCTTTATCTCTGTCATGGGTGTGGCTTCTACAAGACACCCCAAGAAATTGCGTGTGTGGGGTTGGTGAGGTAGGCTTGATTCCTGAAAGTCACAGATGAAACAAACTAACCAACCCAAGCAGTTCTCCAGCAGTCTGGGGCACCCCAAGACCAAGGCTACCATCCCGTTCCTGGAGAAGAGCAAGAGATGTCTGCTTGTCCAGGCAGGGGCAGCTGCACAGGCCGGTACAGGCTGGGCCAGGTCACACTGTATGTTTGGCTGCAGCTGCCCCTTCCTGCATCCTACTGATGCACTGGGGCCCAGTCCAGACTTTCAATTTCCTCATCCCAACACTAGGGGTCTCCACTAAGCACTAGTCTGTGTGTGGGTCCAACCAGCGTTCTTGGGAGCCCAGACTGTTGTGGGTTAAGACACAGACTTTTGGGCCTCAAGGGCTGGGCACCACACTGCTGGTGCCAATCTTGTGATGGTGACAGGGAAGACGGTGAAACTGTGGCTTGAATGTCCCCTTCCTTCCATTCGGCGGCTTTGTGTCCTCAGGAAAGTCCCCTGACCTTCCTAGACCCGGGGTTCCTCTGCAGAATGGATATCCACCTCTGTAGATATCCACCTCACGCTAGAAGTAGCTACAGCTTGCTTAGACGCCGCCAGCAGGAAGCTGTCAAAAAGGAGATCAAAACTCTGATCCACGCACACCCTTAATTACAGCGCTTGGGAGGCCGAGGCAGGATTGCTGTGACTTGAAGGGTTACAGTCTGAGACCCTGATTTAAAAGAATAAAAAAGGACAAAGATAATCAGTACTGGATGTGGGGGAGGGGTCCAAAAGTACGCCTCAAAAGAGGTGAGTTTTGTTCTAAAGGATCGGCAGGAAACCTTCACATAGGAGGGTTGGGACGGGCACTCCACAGTGAGCAGGCGGAGGCCCAGCACAGCCGAGAGAACAGCCGGCCCCGCCCACACAGCAAGGCTGGGCCACTGTGCCTGCCCTCCGCCCTCCATCTTTTCCAGCTTGTTCTTTCATTTATGACTATTCATTTCCCTACCCTGATGAATCGGTGGTTAAGTTAGGAAGAAACTTCGCTTGTGGCCTTTCTGCCTTCTAGAAATATCCAGCACAGCCCTACTCCCACCCCCTTTGCCTTTGCCCATGCTGTTCGTTCTGACGGGAGCACTTCCTTCCCACAGTCAAGTTCATTCCCCACCACCCAGGACTGGTCTCTAGTGGCCACGGGGCTGGCAAATCGCAGAGGCCCAGAGATCACATCTAGGGCTGCCGACCCTGGCCTTGTAGTAGGGCTCTGATGAGCTTATGGCTTAGCTATGCGTAAGAACATCCACCGAAAGCTCCCAGTTGGCCACAGGGGGACTAAGCTCATTCCCACCTTCCAACATGCACTGTTTACGGAGAATTCAGCGGGCCACTTGGGGAAGGCATCTGGGACCCTCGAGACACTCCCAGATAAAGGTTCTCTGCCCCAAGGATTCCCGGGTCCGGAGGGATAAAAGGGTAATTTCTTTTCACGTTGAAGGATGACCAGTCGCCTCTGGGGAGGAATGCAGGGTAGCGGCAGTGATGGGTGACAGCCGCTTAGGCAGAAGCATCCCATCCCTAATTGACAATCCCCGGAGAACTTTAGGTGGGTCCGATGTAATTACCTAATTGGAGCTGGGCCAAGGGGCTTGATTCTTCGGCTCCTGGCCATGACAAGACAGAGTGTGGGAGAAAAGCCTGGTGGCTTAAAAAAAATCCAGGAAGTGGATGAAGGGTCAGATAAAAGTCTCTGGGCGTTCCCCAGCGAATTCTGATCTCAAAGCCCTCACCCCGCCTCACCCCGCCTCCCTGAGTCACCCCCAGGATGGATACTGAGGACCTGGAGAAATAAAACCTTGGCCTGACACTTGGCGTCTAGAGACGTCCTGAAAGCCAGCAGCAGATCCTCTTAGCGTTGAGTCAACCGGTGGCCGAAGGCCAAGAACACCCATGACAAGCTCCTGCCGCGGCCACTCGGGAAAGCTCTCGGGTGTACAGAGGACCCATGAGGGCTCGGACGGAAGCACAAGTGTCTCGGCAGTGAGGCGGCTCAGCTCCTTTGTCCCGTGGCCTCTTTGGAGGAATTTGTTCCCCATAGACAAGTGAATTGCCCTGTCTTCTCCAGGCACATGAGACTGGCTGCGGAAGGGAGGAGGGCGGCTGCAGGCTCTAGATACGTGCTGCCTACTGCTTGTGCAGTTCGGAAGGGGCTGGGAAGATGCACACAGCAGATCCACCCTGCTCCGATGCCTACCAGCTGATCACTTCTTCGGTTACATCTCCTGTCCTCCCATCTCTTAGGGCTCATATTTGCATTGATGACAGTAAGCATGTCACACTTGCCCAATTCTCCCTGTGCCCTAAAGAATGCAGAGCCGGCACCCGGGCACCGGAAGCCTTTGCTACTGTGGTGGCGGGTGGTTTTGAGACAAGGACTCATGTAGCCCAAGATGGCCTCGTATATGCCATGAAACTGAGGCTGGCCTTGAACTCCTGATATTCTTGTCTCTATCTCCTGAGTGCTGGGATTACAGGCTTGAACCACCACACCCAGCTCAGTGAACTGTTTGTGCAAACTGTAACCTAACCCAAGGGTGGGGGTCAGGCAGTTCCAACCCAGGGCATATCATGATGCGTCTTCTCAGAGCCTAGTGCTCTGGCTACACTTGCTTCCCAGGTTATCTAACACGGCTACAAAGTGACCAGGCTCCTCATGGAGGAAGACTGGAGAGATGGCTCAGGGGTTAAGTCTCTGCCTCACAAGCAGAAGGACTTGAGTTCAGACCCCAGATCCCACATAAAAACACCAAGCGTAAATGGCAGTGGCCTGCACTTCCAGCCCGGGCAGGCAGAGTGTGGGGAACCCCAGAATGAAACAATAAGGCTGTAGAGCCATCCAGGGTGATTCTCAATGTCACCTTTGGGGCTCCCATAGGCATGCACAGTACCCTGTAACTGACACACACACACACACACACACACACACACACACACACACACACACAGGCACACCTGCCCATACACACAATACACACCAAAAACTTACAGATTTCTCAACTTCATCCTTTCTGTGTCAAATATCTGCTTATATACTTATGTGACCTTCTAACATTTTTGTTCTGATTTTATTTCCATCAGATAGGGTTTCATGTAGCCCAGCTGCTGTTAAACTTTCTGCCTAACTAAGTCTGGCCTTGAATTCCTTGCCCCTTCTGCCCCTCCTCCCTAGTGCTGGCATTTCTCACAGGTGTGAGCGACCGCACCTAGTTCTCCATGTGAATTTTAAGCTGCACATTGTAGATTTCCTTTGTGCAGTCCAGCCCAGCTCACTGTGCCTCGTCAGCTCTCCCGAATGACAGAGCAGGTAAGCGCGGGCTCCCAAAGACTCAGAAGTGAACACACTCTCTCTTTTCACTCAGAGCAGCAAAGCACAGAGAGGGGCTGAGAGCAGCTACCAGGCCCCAGCGTCAGATCATGCCAACGCCCTTGCAGGAGAGCCCGAGTTAGAAGACGAGGGGTCGGGGCCAGGGAGAAGGCTCAGGGGTTAAGCCTCTGCCTCCCAAGAAAAGGTCCTGAGTTCAGAACCCAGGTCCCACATAAAAATGCAAGGTGGAAATGTCGGTGGCCTGCCCCTCCGGCCCTGGTGGGTAGAACCTGGGAAATCCTAGTGCAAAGCAGAAAGGAGGTAGAAGCAATCCAGAATGATTCCCAAACACGCTTGGGCCTCCACAAGGACACATCGCACATACGCACACATGTGCATGCTAAATAAAGTTTTTTTTTGTTTTTTGTTTTAAAATACAGTACCTATAAAAACTGGCAACACATTTTTCTCTACTGTTTTCCTCCCTTTGCTGAGCCAGGGTCTCACTGTGAACTCTAGGCCAGCCTGGAGCTCTCAATCCTCCTGCCTCAACTGCCTCAGTACCTGGAGAGTTCGGCTGTACGTCACCCCACCCAACTCTGTCTCTTTAAAATGAATGTGAATATGAAGTCACCATTTGCGCTCACTATGCCTAACATAGTCTTCATTCCAAAAACAGCCCTGAGGCGAGGGGGCTACTCTCATTATGCTTCACAGATAAAAGCGGGAAGGTGGGAAGGCTCAGAGCTCAGCGCATGGTCTGCAAACAGCAGGGCTGGAGTTCAAATCCCCGTGGCAGTCTGATAACTAACAACCTCTCCGCCTCACCACAGCCTGGCTTCAAGAACAGCAGCTTCTTTCTTTTTCTTTCTTTTTTTTCTTTCTTTCTTTCTTTCTTCTTTCTTTCTTTCTTCTTTCTTTCTTTCTTTCTTTCTCTCTTTCTCTTTCTTTCTCTCTCTTTCTTTCTTTCTTCCTTCCTTCTTTCCTTCCTTCCTTCCTTCCTTCCTTCCTTCCTTCCTTCCTTCCTTCCTTCCTTCCTTCTTTCCTTCCTTCCTCTCTCTCTGTCTCTCTTTCGTGTATATGCATGTGTGTGTGTGTGTGTGTGTGTGTGTGTGTGTGTGTATCAGAGGGCACTATATGTGCCTGTGAAGCCCAAGGGGGACTGCAGGAATCATCCCAGATTGCTCTACCTCCTCTTTGCTTTGCCTGGAGTTTCCCAAGCTCTGCCTTCCAGGGTCGGAAGTGCAGACAATCACCATTCCTGCCTGGCGCTTTCATGTGGGAGCCAAGATCTGCTTGTGAGGCAGAGGCTGAACCCTGTGCCATCTCTCCAGTCCAGAACCATGATTCTTACGATGGAGTAGCGTGCTAACTGAATGAGTGGGCCTTCAAGTTCCTGGCACACCGTGATTGCTGCTTAAACACCACGTGTGCATCCAGCGCTTCCTGAACACGTGCTAGCTTGGCAAGAGTCCCAGGACTGAGTCCTGCGTCAGAGACCCTCCTTCCCACCTTAGGAAAACCATCTTCAGGACTCACGGCATATGAGGCTTTTTCACAACTTTGATGCCCTCATTTGGGTTGTAATAACCGGGCCCTGGACCTGTGGATGTCACTTTGATTCCGCGGTCAGTTTTGGACTTGAAGCAGGACATCAAGATCTTTGGCGACTGCTTCACAAGGGATTCATTGATGTTGTAGTGCCCTGAACAGAAAGAAGCACAGGTGAAGCGCTGTCGGTGACCACGGAGAAGCAGCCCCCCACACACACACACATAGGCTTGGAAGCGCCTTCTCTCTAGCAAGTAGAAAGACACACATTTTACTCCTTGGTCCACCCAGCCATCCGGCCCGGTGGGCCTTATCCCTCTCCAGGACCCCTGAGACTCAATAGGAAACTGTGTGCCAAAGAGCATTTGTCCTGTTAGCAAACTTCCCATCCCGCCCACTCCTTCCTGGTAGAGTGAGAATACTCAGTCTTTGGGTGACAGGGCTGTTCTGCTAGCTGCATACGGTCTTAATGGCTTCTTTAAGAACAGAAAAGCAACAGGTCCTTACTGAGCATCTTGCTGTGTGGAAACAGGTCACCTGTCTCCAAAGCGCAGACCACCAAGCTTTGTCTCGAGAAACTGTGTCAGAATCCACTTCACTTTTTTGTTCTTTTCATGCATGTTATATATGGGGTGCAAGCATGTGTGTATATGTGTGTGTTTTACATGTGGTTAGGTGCAAGTGTGTATGTGCATCTGTGTGTATGAGAGGGCACTTGTGTTTGCAGAGACTCATCGGGAATCATTCTGAATTGTTCTTCTACCTTATTGCTTGCTCTGGGGCTTCCCAGACTCCTCCTTTCAGGGCTGGAATTATAGACTGCCACCCTCTCTGCCTGGCATTCTTACATGGGATCTGTGGATCTGAACTCAGGTTCTTTTGCTCGAGAGGCAAAGAAAGACTTTAGCCACCGAGCCATCTCCCCCAGCCCCTCCAATTCACTTTGACACAAGAACCACCACCTAATTTGGAGGGGAGGAGAGCAACCTCACTATCTAAATTGCCAACAGCCCTGGAAAAGGATGCAGGCATTTGGAAATACAAAGCAGCAATCAAAGGCCTTTGCATCATAATAGCAATCAAAGGCCTTTGCAATGTCTGCGCACTTTGGTCCAGGTTACCCTTCACTCAGATTAAGGGAATTATTCAAGTGAATAGAAAGTCCCAGGCACAAGGCTGGACACAGAAGGAGCTGTGGCAGAGCAGCCTCAGCGCCCGGCACAGGGCTGTGTTCCAGAAACTACTGCAGCCTTAAAGAAGGCGAATCCCCGAATCACACACCTGGACACCAGACGGTCACGTGATGCCTTTTCGTTTGTTTGCTTTGATCTTATTTATTTATCACAGCATCTTATACTATAGCCAGGGAGACCCAGAACTTACTATGTAGCTGAGGTCGATCTCTAGTTTGCAGCAATCCTCCCCCTCACTTCCCATATGCTGGGATTATAGATGCCACACAGTCATGTTTTTAAAGATATGTTCAAGAGAACACAGTAACACAAAGTCTAAAAGCCTGTACATGCTACGATAGTGTCTACATAAAAGCAACCAGGTCTGGGCTGGAGAGATGGCTCAGGGGTTAAGCCTCTGCCTTGCAAGCAGAAGGTCCTGAGTTCAGTATCCCAGGTCCCAGGTCCCACCAGGCAAGCCTCCACTTCTGGTCCTGGTGGGCAGCGCCTGGGAAATCCCAGAGTGAGGAGCAAGAAGGAGGTAGAAGCAATGCAGGATGATTCCCGAAGTCACCTTTGGTCCTCCACAAGCACACATAGTGTCCTCTCTCCCTCTCTCTCTCTCTCTCTCTCTCTCTCTCTCTCTCTCTCACACACAAAAGAAATTAAAAAAAAATTTTTAAAGTGACCAGTTCTGAGCAAATAAATCTGGAAAAAGTGGAATCCAGAAAAGCGAGAAGGTGATATTAGTGATGACATCATAGGAGACAAGATTTCAAGACATTGCAGATCTGACTTTGCTTTGCCTACTTATTTTTTCTTTTTTTGAAACAGGATCTTACTCCGTAGCCCAACCTGGCCTCGAACACAAGACAATTCTCCTGCCGCTGCCCCCCCCCCGTCCCCTCTGATTTGTATTAAAGGCATGAGTCTGATCAACTTGGTTTTAAACAGAATTTAATTTTCCTTTACATAAAGCTGAAAAGAAGGCCCGGGATGCTACTGGCAGGATCGGATGGCATGGCCACCCCGAGGGCGGCCAGAGCAAGGAAGGCCAGCACCCCATGGGATCCAGAGGACAGATCTGTGCTGAGGAGCAGTTTGGGTCCCAGTTCCGCTCTGCCCGCCCCCTCATCCCTTTCATCCAGGTATCTGCTGGGAAGGATCAGGCCAGTGGCTGACCTGTGGGGTGCCCCATCCTCTGACTGTGTGGTGGGGCCTCTGGCTAAACCCCAGGGGTTCCAGCTTTGTTCTGCTGTATCAACAAACAAGGTGGAGCAAGCTGATGCAAGGCAAGGCAGGGTGTGGGGGGAGCTGTGGCCGGGCTGAGCCTCCTAATTAGCGCTGGTTTTGTTACTAGGCTTCAGCTGATCTTCTGGGCTTTAATCTGGATTTGCCGAAAATTGACAAGCCCTGCAATTTTCTCCACACCTCCCGCAGGAGGCAACGCCTGCAGAGGCCACACCTCCCCGCCCTTCCTGGTGGGGGTGGGGCCTCTTCTGGACCCATCTGGTCCGGCCCAGTGGGATATGTGCTCCAGGGTTGGAGGTCAGAAAGCACAGGGTTGTGGGGGGAGAGGGGGACCCCAGCAGGGAACCATACAGGCATGTTTCCAAATCCTGGTTCTGGAAGGAAAACCAAGGAACTATGGGGAAGCGATTAGACAGTCATGTAACTCCCTAAGCCGACACTTCCTCGGGTGAAAAGCTAGAAAGACTAAAACACGGGCCCAGGCAGACAAACACGAAGCTCTCCACACAGACTGAGCGCCGGGGAAGGAGGCTAGTGCCCTTGGCCAGCAACATTCTCAGTAGATGGACGCCATCTTGGGATACAGGTGAAAGGAGGACTGAGGTCCCAGGCTGTCACAGAACCAGGGAGTGCCGTGGCTTGTCTTCCTCTCCTTCCCTGGGACGGTGATGTGTGATGGCACTGGAGGGGACCCGGGACTTGCAATTTTACATCCTTCTGAGCCGAGGCCAAGTTCCCACCCACCTGCCCAGAGCTGCTCTGCCTGGTTCCCAAAGGCCAAGCTGGCCTCGAACTCACCTCCTCACCCCACACCTCAAGGCCAGTCCCTCACAAGTAGACCCTGCTGAGAAATGAGCATTCTTCTAATCAAAGAACTCCTAGTCAGGGGACAGAGCCCACGGGCAGCTGCTTACCTGGCGCGGGTCCTGACTCACACACTGGCAAGACACTTCTTTCCGTTTTGGATACAAACCCAGCTCGGGCTGAGACGTTGTTTTTTTGTCTGCAGCAAGCAATAGAGGCCTGGGGGAGGGGTGGGGGGAGAAAACACATCCCATGTACTTCAGGCCGTCCCTGGATAGAGTGGCAGATGTGAGTCGAAGGAGAGGAAGAAGAGGAAGAAGAGGAGGGAGAGGAGGAGGAGGAGAAAGAGGAGGAGAAAAAGGAGGAGAAGAAAAAAGGAGAAGAAGAAAGAGGAGAAGGAGGAGAAGAAGAAGATCATAAAATCTAGACCTGTCTTTCTTAGGGAGAAACTGATGAAAACTGAAAAGGCAATGCGCTCACTGCGCCTCTTCCAGCCTCCCAAGCAAAAAACTGGTTTACCGGTGATCAGCATGGTGCAGACAGAACAGCGGCCAGGAGACGCCCTGAACACCATGTCTCCAGCCTCCCTCTGCAGGGGCAAGGCTGTGTGTTCTTGCTTGGGTAGCTTGACCTCTCTGAGCCTCAGTTTTCTCATCTGTAAAATGGGTCAGATGATCCCTGCTTTGCTTGTAAAAGAGCATCATGGGACGGGAAGGGGTCACAACAGGAAAGTGAAAAGTGGAAAGTGTTTCGTATCTTTTTTGCTGTTGGGGACGGAAGCCAGGGTCGAGTGCACGCTAGACAAGCACCCTGTCACCCATCCGCATCCACAGCCTGGGGGGAGGTGTTTTAAATCTAAGTGTGTGATTCTGCACACATGAACTATGTGCACTATTTTTTTCTACTATTTTTATTCTCTTCTGGACCGGTCCTCCTTATCCCCACCCAACCCTGGCAGCATTCCTCGCTGTGCAAACAGTCCTTCTATAAACACGGCATCTGGGGCGCAGCGTCCTGCGGCTTAAATTAACATTGTGATCACGTGTGCGTAATCACGTCCTCGTCTCCGCTTTTCTGGACCGACCAGAAACTAAGAATTTTAGCTGGTCCATGCACTGTATTCAGAACTCTAAAAATGATAGGAGGAAAAAAAAAGCCCTGAGAATCACAAATACAAGTGCCTTTGGATTCGTTAGATAACAGAAGTAATTAAAAAAAAAGAATCGTGCCTGCGATCGCTGGAGCTATTTGCTGAACGAGTGAAACTATTTGCTGGGGACAGGGTGGCTTAGCTTGCCGTGCTCTCGCTTTGTTTAAAGGGGGGGAAAAGTTTCTTGAGAAACTCAGGTGGTATTTCGAGTCTGTGTTCACAAAGGTGGGGGAATGTCGCTTCTTCCATGGTCCCATGGTCCCGATGGCAGGCTGCACGCAGAGAGGGCCAGTGCAAAGGCCAGGTGGGCAGGCTAATTGCTGGACAGGAGAGGACCAGGCTCACCTCAAAAGCCTGCAGCAGAGACGCGAGGAGCAGAGGCCAGCCAAGGCGGGCTCAGCGCACAGCGTGGCTAACAGGATTATGGCCTTTCTGCGCCTCGCCCACCGCCCCCACCATTGTTCTCCCAGTGGTGGGGTGAGCCTCCTGCAGACAAAACAGCCCCCAGCTTTGTTCTGGCATCAGACAGAAAAGTTGCTGGAACCAGGCATTTTTGGAGACACTATGTCAGGGGAAAATTCTACCATTGGACTAGAAAATACTCCGTGCGGGGCTACTGTCTTGTCAAAATGGAGTTAAGCAGAAAGAACTGGGGGACCCTGCACAGAATGATCCCAAGACCCTGGGGGGGGTGAGTGTGTGTCTGTGTCTGTGTCTGTGTGTGTGTGTGTGTGTGTGTGTGTGTGTGTGTGTGTGTGTGGTATATGTGTTTGCTGTATGTCTGGGAGTGGGTGTCGATGTGTATATATGTGCATGTGTGTATGATGTATGTGGTATGTGCGTATGTGCACTCATACACATGATGCAGGTACACGTGTGCCACAGCACAGGTGGAAGTCAGAAGACAAGGTCAGGTGTCAATCCTCGCCCTCCACCCTTCTTAAGAAAGACTCTCTTGTTTGCCCGCCACTGGCTGACCTGTGAGCTTCCAGGATTCTCTGTCTCCATCTCCTGTCTCCCAAGAGTGCTGGGATTGCACACACACACTGCGCCCCGCGTTAGTGGGTTCTCGACATCCAGACTCATGTCTCGCGCTTGCGTGGCGCCTTCATCCCCTGAGCTACCTTCCCATGCCTTGTAGGAAATCTGCTTTCTTCCATGATTTGCATAGGGCTTGGCGAACATTACTTAAAATATGCATATGCTATTTCAGTCACCTGGAAGCAATCGTGTACAACAAGAAGAACAAAATAAACATGCATCTCTTGGCAGAAGACGGAATTCTGAGTCATGGTCATTCGCATGTGAGCTGCTGAGGTGGGACCTGGAGATCATTCTTTTGGTGGCGGGCATCTATTTCACGCTTGCTGTATATAGGGCATCTATTTCACGCTTGCTGTATATAGGGCATCTATTTCACGCTTGCTGTATATAGGGCATCTATTTCACACTTGCTGTATACAGGGCATCTATTTCATGCTTGCTGTACACAGGGCTTCTATTTCATGCTTGCTATATGCAGGGCTTCTATTTCATGCTTGCTATATACAGGACAGCGGGGGACGCAGCTGGCCGCCTCAAGTGATACCCAGAGGGGATGGGAGCAGCAGGCGGGGCTCAAACCTACACCACCCCTCCACTGCGACCAGGAGAGGACAGACACGGAAGGATGCTCACAGGGATGAAGGCCACACCCATGTTTGTCTCTTGGTCTGGGCCTCTCAGAATGGTGATTTCTTGGACCATATTCGTCCTGTCTCCTAACAGACTCCTTGCTGGTTTTCCAGAACCCACTCTGAAGCTACACTGCGGCCTAGAGCAACAGCTGTGAAAACCATGGCAGGTCACCTTTCCCACGCTCCCTGACCGCTTCATGAGCTTGCCAAAGCACACGGAACCAAGTTCAAACCCCCTTCCAGGGCCCTTTGTGGACAGGCTGAACCAGCCCTGTCTATCTAGCCCTGTCTCCGTCCCCACCCCCACCCCAGTTCAGAACACTCTGCCATTTGACCTTCTTGGAGTCCCCAGGAGCTGAGCTCTTTCCTGTGCCAGGACCTTTGGATGGGATGTTCCCCCGACTTCAGCCTTTCCTCCAGTATTTGGTTCTCAGTCTCTGAGGTTTCTTGACAATGGTGTCTAAAGGACATGACACTGTCAAGCTCTGGCATCCCCGCATACTCTCAGGCTCCAAATGCTTGTCTCCCCCAAAGCTGATCTCAGTCCGTTATTATATTGGCTACTAATCCCTGTCTGAGTTTCACCTGGCACCGAAGCGTTGTCTCCAGCCTGGCACAAAGTAGCAACAGAACTCATGAAGAGAAGCCCATGGGTCCTCCATCATCCCCCAGCTGTCCGCTTGTGACACTGGCGTGCAAGCAATGCCTTTGAGCTGAGAAACTTAGGGTGAGACCCCCCCCCCGCCTCACATCCTCTCCTGTGACCCAGGAATTACATAGTTCATTAAATGTGATTCTTTGATGACAGGTAAGAATGAAGTAGAGTCACATGACTCTCAAAACAGACATTCCATGGAAAGTACACATCACCACCTTCTTCATCATCACCATCATCATTACCACCAACACCACCATCACTATCCACCAACACCTCCACCATTATCATCAATATCAATTTCATCAGCATCACCATCATCTTCAGGTGCCATTATCACAGGAGAACATTCTAGAATAGTCTTATCCAATATGGCAGCCATAGTCACATGTGGCCATTGGCCCTAGAAACATGGCTGCTCAAGTTAAGAAGTGCTGTAAGTATAAAGCACACACTGACTATGAAGACTTCCCTTGAGAACGAATCTTCCTGCGCTGCCTAGTCAGAAATCTTTTTTTAAATTATTATTATTATTTATTCAACTGTGCGCATGTGCGTGTGTATGTGCACGTGCGCGTGTGTGTGTCTGTGTGTGTGTAGAACCACAGATGAATTCGCGAACCACCATGGACACCTCCAGCTCCTTCTGCCCCGGGATTCACAAGCTCCGCCCTACCAGGACCAGAAGCCCAGGCCACCTGGCGTCTATACGTGGGATCTGGGATCTGAACTCAGGACCATCCGCCTGTAAGGCAGAGGCTTAACCCCTGAGCCACCTCTCCAGCCCCCCTAGTCAGAAATATTATACTGATTAGATAGATATCGAAATGATGGCATTCTGGATCGACTGCATAAAATGAGATATCTTGTGAAGGCTACTTTCATGTGTTCCTATTAGCTTTTTATGTGTGGCTTCTGGAAATGTCTAAATGGAGCAGCTGTCTCCCATCAAGGTGCCGTGGACCAGTACTGGCCCGGCAGGCACTGGGGCTGCCCTGAGCTGCTATACAGTTGAACAGTTCAAGGCACAGAAGGTGGGCGGGATCTTTACAGTCTGACAAATAAGCATGACTAATGCTAATATTACCTATGAGGGATCTAAGACCAAAGTAGTTGAAATGCAGTACAGTAATATTCATGTCTCCTGTGTGAGTCACATGGTAGTATTTCAGAGGACTCTCAAATTAGTGGTCTCACTGGCTTTTTATCATAACCCTAGAAGATGGGTGTCATTGATTCTCATAGTGGCTCCACAGGCCGCAGAACTAAGATGATTGCCCTCTCTGTGAGTGGCCATGGGTGGTTTATTACTGTCGTCAACTGTGGAAGCTGAGCCAACACCCCCATGCCACAGGTCTGAAAAGTCTTTCGGAGTCGAGCAGAGGCCAGATTGAGAGCTACGGAGGGGAGATTTGAACCAAAGTCTCCTGAACACTCCCCTCACATCAGAACCATTCTGCTCGGAGCTCTTAAATCCATCCTAACCATAGCTTACTACTGAGAAAGAAAAGAAAAAAAGAGAAAGAGAAAGAAAGAAAAAAAGAGAGAAAAAGAAAGAAAGAAGAAAGAAAGAAAGAAGAGAAAAAGAAAGAAAGAAAGAAAGAAAGAAAGAAAGAGAGAAGAAAAAGAAAAGAAGAAAGAGAAAAGAAAGAAAGAAAGAAAAGAAAAAGAAAGAAAGAAAGAAAGAAAGAAAGGAAAGAAAGGAAAGAAAGAAAGAAAGAAAGAAAGAAAGAAAGAAAAGAAAGAAAGAAAGAAAGAAAGAAAGAAAGAAAGAAAGAAAGAAAGAAAGAAAGAAAGAAAGAAAGAAGAGACAGGGAAAGATTCAGTTATGGAAAAAAATTGATTTTCTCTATAAAAATCTAAAAGGTAAATGAATCGTAGCAGAAGATAAAATGTGCAATAATAGAACCTCTGTGACCCCAAAGAGCTCAGTGAGAGGGGCGATTAGAACAGGCCTCCTAGGGAGGTGGTCTTCCCGCTGCTCCCAGCTGGGCTCCACGGCTTCCCACACCCCCTCAGGCTCCCAGGGCTTGTGGACCCTGCTCTGTCTGTCCTGCTTTATTAAGAAGCCATTCCAGAGACCCCCTTTCCTGAACAGTGGTAGCCCTCCTCCCCCACTGGCAACATGGCCCCCGTGAGAGTGCGAGCCCTGTCCTTACATTGTAATGGTTTGGTGCAGGAGTTTCAGACTTGACCGATTTCATGTAGCTTGGCGATTGGAACATGCTAGAACAGGAATTACTGAAGTCCTTCTTGGAAACCAAGTCTGACGGGATGGTGTATGCGTTCGCAGCGGGATATTTAGAAATGATGCTTCTTAGCCGGGCACACTGCAAAGAGGAAACCAAATAAGCGTTGTCCAAAAACTAGGCCCAGGAGAGAGAAGAGAGAGAGTTTGAGACAAGATCTCACTTTTCACTTTGTAGCCCAGGCTGGCCTGGAACTCATTATGTAGCTCAGGCTGTCCTCAAACTTGCAGCAATCTTCCCGCATCAGTCTGGGGGGGAGGGGGGTGCTGGGATGACTGACAGACGGGAGCCACCGTGCCCGGCTCACAGGTAACAAAGGTAACAGGACCTCGGGCTGTGTGGATTTACTCTTGGAAAAATGCAAGTTCAGACCCGTCGCAACTTCTGTAAACCAAGTCATATTAGTCATCCTCTGTTTGGGGCTTGGCAAAAATAATTCTGCCACAAGTGCATTTCCACCCAATCCTGTTCCGGGCCACTCACACACCTGACTCACAGCTGTGGGGAAACTCGTGCGGTGGGAAGAGATAGACCCCACTCCCCTAGCCGAGGCGCTCCTTTGGGGGAAACCTCGAGACTTGTGGCCAGAGCAGCGGCCGCTCAGGGCTGGCTGTCCAGCCGTGCCTCCCCGTCGCCCACCCAGTCACTGTGACCCTGACAGGTACATGGTGGTATATACCTGGAACCCAGGGCTCGGAAGGCAAAGGCGAGAGAACAGTGAGCTCAAGCCAGCCGGGGCAACATGAGAACCTGTCTCAAAAAACAAAACAAAACAAAAAACTACCTTCATAAAACCCTGCAGTCTTCATGCGTTTCAACAGAACAACTGATACCATCCCTTTCAGAAAGCCATGTAAAATGTTTTCAATTAAACACACACACACACACACACACGCACACATGCACGCACACACACACGCACATGCACGCACGCACGCACGCACGCATGCACACAATGTTTGCCAAATGAATGGGACAAAAGTCATAGATAGTATCTCTTTACCCTAGGACGGCACAGCTGGTCCTGGAGTCTGATAGAGCCAAGAACGTCCCATCACTTTCTGATTAAAGCTTGGGAACAATCCCCTGGGTTTTCTCCACTCCATAGAGCTCAGTCACTTAGAAGCACAGAAGATTTGGGAGCGGGGTGGAGATAAGTACGAGGGTAACAGAACGCTAAGGCTCAGTGGGAATGGCTCTCACCCCGGGTGTGCGGACCATCAATGGAAAGTGGGGGTGGGGTGTTCCACCAGTAGCAAGGTTGCCCTCATCTGGATTCTACCTGGGACTGGAGTCCCAGGTCTAATAGGAAGGACGCCCTATATTCTCAGCGTCAAAGACCCCAGCCTTAGCCTTGGGGCCCATGATTTACCCAATATTTGCTGTTGCCTTTGATTTTTGTGACAGCTCTGAGCAGTAGACATGATGATTATCTATATTTTAGGGGGGGGGAGAACTTCACTTCTGCTAATGAAGTGGAGCGGCCAATATCTTCAGGCAGATAGCCGGTCTCCACCCTGTGACATGGGCCAGACAAGCCACTCGAAAGAGAAACAGGTCAAGAGGCACGGCCCTGGGGCAACAGCAAACTTTCTGTTGTGCCATCTTTTTTTTTAATCCTTCAAAGACTGATTACTTTTATATTGGGGACTGGAGTTATTGAAATCTTCCCTACGGAGGCAAAGTCTCCTAAGTATTCTACTGGCATCAGTATCCACAATACCGCAGATACTGTGGTCAGCCAGCACTCTGCACCCGTGTGTTTACATGCAGGGCTGTGGTCTCCAGTTTGGCTCCACCCTGGCTCTCATGAGCCCGCTCTCCAAAACCACCGCTGCCACCCAGCACTAAAGACCACCAAAGTCCCCGCCCACCACACCTCATGGAACCTCCTAACCAGACCTGTGAGAGACGCTGGAGCCAAGCCCTCCCAATGTCTTGATCGGTTCAACTTGGAGAGGTGGCAGGTCTCAAAAGACGGGGCGTCCCTGTTCCTGAGCCATCAGGAAGCATGTCAACTTTATAGGTCCACAGAGGTTTTGGGGTGGCCCTCACCCCTTAATCACCCTCCTCTGGGCCATTGTGATCTTTCATTCATAAGGGAAGCAGCTATTCCCTGAGTCTCAGGAACCCGGAAGTGGAGACCCTCCTTCTCTCATCATGCTCAGGAAAGGAAGTAGGGACCCTGTGGGGGGGCGGGGGGGGCTCCTGCTGGTTTTTACCAACCACTTAAAGCCCCTGCCCATGGATCTGGGAACTGGCGTTTAGAGGTACAGACCAGAAATCTCATCTAAGAAAGGACAACGCAATGTCTGCCTTCTTTGTGGGCTTGGTTCTGGATTTTTCCACAGAGCCGAAAGGCCCAGTTGGATCCCATAGCACTTAGACCTTCTCTTGGGCCTTCTTCTCCACACGGACGGGCTTGCCATTTGGAGGTTACCACAGATGGAACCTAGCAGGGCAGGACCCCCTCCCCCTCCCCCTATCTTGTCTTCCAGTCCAGCACTGCTTGGAGATGTTCTCTGGGACGGCTCCCAGTGACTCCGGCCGGTGGCAGGTGCGAGCACCACATGTTTACGGTGCTTTGCAGTTTCAAAGACTGTTTCTCGCTGCGACAGCCCCGGGCCTCCGGGGAGTCTCCCCTTTCACGAGGCAACAGGGGCACCGAAGGGTGACGTGCCCCAGGCTGCGTCAGGGCTCCACAGCTGAGTCAGCTCTGTCTCCTGTGCGGGCACATCGTGAAATGGCACTTCTTTGCCAATTGCTTATGGGACTTTCGCTTGAGTGGGGGGAGGGGTGTGGAGGCCGGCGTGACCTTGGGACCCCACAGCAACATCAGTTTGCGCCTGAGTATTCAGCTGTGCCCACCTAACTTCCAACAAGAAGTGGTTGCATTCACTTGGGTCGTAAAGGGTCCCTTTGTCTGTGTGTGTGTATGTGTGTGTGTGTGTGTGTGTTTAATAATAATAAAAAAAGGTTAGTCCCATGTCAGACAATCCAGAAGATTGTCCTAAGCTTTAAAGGGACAAGGAGACACATGTGTTCTGTTGATGTCAGCCCCTGGCTTTTTGCTGTTCCACCTCGGGCAACCTTGCCCTAGTTTGGCTCTTGCCCTTTCTTGCCAGTTTAGGCTGAGGCTGCAGCTCAGCTGGCAAAGTGCCTGCCTGCCTGCCTGGCTGCGGGCCAGGATCACCATTCTCCTTGGTGTGCACACAGCAAAGCAAAACAGAAGGACCAAGCCAGCCAAGTCGGCCCCGGGTGGCTGTCGCTTCCTCCCCTCATGCTCAGAGGCCTAGAGAATTTGCAGAGACCACCGAGTCTCCGGAAGAGTCCCTGTTTGCTTTCTCGTGACTCCCAATGTCTCAATCGTTTTTGCTTTGAGCAAATATTAAAATCATTTTAGAGTAAGATATATAAGAGTCATGTTTTCCTGACATGCCTACAGATCTCAGAAAGGCCCTCGCCGCGCAGGCTCAACAATGACAAGTGTGACCAAGTTCTAACCCCCCCCCCCTCTCGTCCATATGTGTTTGTAGAGATTTTAAAAAATGACCTAAAGATAAGGTCCAATTACCTGCGTGAGGTTAGAAGTGGCTACTCTCTTAATTGTGACCATTGATCTCTAGAAAGAACCCGCTGGCACAGGAAATTCCTGACCAGCTACCCCCCAGGCTCTCACCGTGGAGGGGAAAGTGCACGTCCCCTTCTTGGAAAAGGAGGCGCTGTTGAACACTGGAGACTGGTGGATGACGTTGTAGAACCCAGGGCCTGGGATATCGTCCTGAAAGGAGGAGAACGCAGCAGCATCACTGGACGCACGTAACCCCAACAGTGCTCTCCCCCCTCCCCAGTTCCATCCATTAGCACTAAGCCTCCAGGTAATCCCACTGGGCGGCCCCGCTGCTGTCAGGGGTGACAAGCCTGACTCTTGTCACTTCCCTGCCTCGCCCAATCTCTGACTTGGTTACCCAGGGGAGGGGCAGGAATTCCAACCCACGGACTCCCAAAGCCCGTGCTTTTCCCACCAAGTGCCACATATGCTCCGGAAGAAATTGGTGGGGCTCCTTGTTTGTTTTCTCCTGTCATCTAGGGAAGCGAGCCAGGCGCGCACGGCAGCTGGCATAGACTGGGACAGCCAAGTCGGGGGTAAGAGGGAGGCTAACTGATTTCATGGTGACCACACCCCACCTGACTCAGCTTCCTCCTCAGCCTCTGAGCAGAGAAATAAGGGTGTGTTTCTGTTTATAAAGCAAAATGAAACAAAAACAACCTTCATGCCAATCCAGGCCATTTCTAACTCAGAGACAAAACAAGGGAGCTTATCTCCCCCCATCCCCTGAGGACATGAGACAGGTGCACAGGTGCCACTAGCAGAAGTCGGGGTGGGGGGCAACTCTGTCACCCGGAACCATCCCAACTCCTCTGACTCTGCTGCCTTCCCTGAGGAAAGTGGAAAGCCTTCCAGAATTTTCCAGCTGGTGGTTTATTGTTAGGAATAGAGTCACAGGAGCTGTCCACAGGATCCACAGGCCCAAAGTGTTTAAAAACTTATTACTGTGCGTGTATGATGTGTGTGAGAGGAAACACGTGTGTCATGGCAATAGCACATGTACGGCGCTCAGAGGACAACTTTGAGGAATCGGTTCTCTCCTTCCAGCTTGATAAGGGTTCCAGGGCTCGAACTGGGGTCCCCGGGCTAGCTCAGCAGGCGCCTTTACCTGCCAAGCCTCCTCCGAGCCCTGGGAATGAATTTACATGCGTGAATCCTCTGGCCCTTGCTTCATCTATTTCACAGCATCGGTGGTCCCTGGTAGACAGAACAGCTGACCGCCAGGGACAGAAAGAGAGGCAATAAGAGGCACGGCAGAGCCAGGGACACAACCCCCACCCAAGGCTGCCGTGAGCCCAGATGAGAAGAACCACAGTGCGGCAAGGCCACGTGCACCACACGGGCCAGCTGAGCATCTGCTGGACCAGCGAGAAGAGGCCACCAGAGGAGGGAGGAGCCGAGGTGATGTAACTAGTACAAGTCAGAGTCTGGGTCGCTTGACTGCAGAGTCTATGGTTAACCGCAGGACAAACCGACACGGCATAGGATAGAGAGAGAGAGAGAAAAAAAAAAAAAAAAAAAAACCTTGAGTCGAGTTATCTCAGAATCAGGGATGCTGTTCTCTGCTCCAACTAACAACACGAAAGTTGCCCCTTTGGGACTTTGGTTTTCTTTAAAACTCCAAGGTGCTGGGTCTTGGGATCCTATTGAGCTCCCAAGAACTTGAATCTAGGGAAAACCACAGCAGGAAGTCTAAGTGTGGCACGTGACCTTTTAAAGTCTAAATAGTAGACTGAAAGGACATACATCTCACTTTTTTTTTTGGCATACGTAGGTGAGCCTGTATGTGGGGTGTGTGTGTGTGGGCGTGTGTGTGTGTGTGTGTGTGTGTGTGTGTGTGTGTGTGTGTATCAAAGGGCACTGTGTGTGCCTGTAGAGTCCCAAGAGGGACTTTAAGATTCATCCTGGATTGTTCCAATTCCTTATTTTGCTCTGGGAATTTCCCAGGCTCTGCCTTCCAGGGCCAGAAGTGCAGACCGTGGCCTTTTCTGCCAGGCATTTTTACTTTGGATACAGGATCTGAACTCAGTTCCGTCTGCTTGCGAGGCAGAGCCTTAACCCCTGAGTCATCTCTCCAGCCCCAGGACACACCTCTCCAGCCCCGAGTCCATCCTCGCACACTCACCCCTGCCACCTGTTCACAAGAGTTTGCTGAGCCCTTGTATGTATCGGGGAGCAGCGTTGGCAGAAAAAGATGGGTGTCCGCACAGCTGTTATCCCACCCTGCCCAGTTAAACCAGAATCTCAGACACACAGCTTATGTATAAGGCAGAAACTATTTGGGACATACTTATGCTAACATAGAGACCTCTCTGGAGTTCCGAGGTAGCTGAGCATCTGTCAGTGCTACCAGTCACCCGGAACCCCGTAACTGGCCACTCTGCAAACTGGTTCCAGTCCACAGCACACAAGAAGGTGACTACCACCTCACAGTCCACAGGGATGACATTTGCTCTGAACCAAGGTCCACAGAGAGTCCCTTAGACGGTAGCTGGTCAGTGGGAGCTCATGAAGGAAATCTGTTAAAACTCTGCCAGGGGTCGCTTGTGGCCAGCGAGGAGCATTTATGCCAAAGAAATTGGCAAAGGCGACCATGGGAACTTGTCTTCGTAGAGAACAGAACTGGGAACCCGCTCAGCAAGACTTCACGCAAGGGCCAGAGAACTTCTGGCAGGGAATTTGAGCATCTCTCTGCGACAGCTGGAAGTGGGGTGCGGCCCTCTGGGTGGACAGTAAAAATCCAGACCTTCGACTTGCAGGATGACTATGCCTGTGACTTGCATTTTGTGGCAGTGACACTTGAGGTCCCCGAGGAACACATTCCGCAGAGCAAGAATCCCAGCTGGGACCCGCCAACCTCAGCCACCCCTTGGTTTCTTAGCCAAGACATCTCCAAGGGCGAAAACCAAATAAGCAAACCAAAGTGGGTGTGGAAAGGGAAAAGGGAACGAGA
Source organism: Typhlomys cinereus (assembly GCA_023101885.1). Taxonomy (NCBI): domain Eukaryota; kingdom Metazoa; phylum Chordata; class Mammalia; order Rodentia; family Platacanthomyidae; genus Typhlomys; species Typhlomys cinereus. The sequence goes on from JALPQD010000278.1 coordinate 1,720,466, forward strand.
ACTCACTTGTCTTGGTGCTCTGCTGACCGCTTAAGAGGGATCTGTTGATGCCCCCCCCAATACTGGTCACTGGGCAGGTGGACCCGGTCTGTAGATGTGAAGCAAACATCAGTGGCTGCGACTGAGGGACCTCGGCAGGTGGTGGAGATAAAATGTGTTGCACACATCCCCGGGGGGAAGGGGGGGCAGGAAATCAGCCAGGGACACCAGACGGGCCAGGGCCAGCACCTGCGACCAGGAGCTTAGACCTGACAGCATCCTGACTCTGTCCAGCCCTGGAAAGGGGAAATGATGGCGAACTTGGCTCTTGGAGTTATTACAGAAGAAAACGAGTTGATAAAAGGTCCTCTGGGGACGCCTGGTCTGAGGGTCAGGTCAGCCATATTGGATGTGAGCAGGACGTGCTCTGCAGACTGCTTCAGAAGGTGGCTGGTAGCTAATGGGGAGTAGCGGCAAAAGTGGAGCTCCTAATTCTCTGTTTCCCCTGAGTCTTGAAGACGCTCTTGGGGTCATTGCGGCCTACGACATAGAGAGCTGTTTCCTTCCATTTAAATGTCCCTGTATGTAAGAAGGATTCCCATTTTGCATTTTGTGGCAGTGACACTTGAGGTCCCCAAGGAACACATTCTTATGTACAAGAAAAGCGTCTTCCAAGTCAATATATGAACACAACCCTGCAAGATTTTACCATAATTTAAACACAAGCCACTGACCACTGGGAAGGGCACATCTTGTCAAGCCCCGCATGGAAATACCACGCACCTTTCTTGATGCATTTGTTCACTTATTCATTTACTTTTGAGACAGAGTCTCCTGCTTACCTATAACTTACTATGAAGCCAAAGATGACCTTAAATTTCTGATCCTCCTGCCTCTACCTCCTGAATGCTTGGGTTACAGACATGATGGTTAACACTGGTTGTCTGTGTGACAGGATCTAGAATCTCCTAGGAAACCAACCTCTAGCCACGCCTTTGAAGGAATTATCTAGGTTAGCCTCTGGGTGTGACTGTGATCGATTTCTTGATTAGGTTAATGGAGGTGGGAAAGCCCCACCCTGAGATTGGAGGACACAGTGACCTAAGAGAGGAACCCCAACTGCATAGACACTCCCTTCTGACTGAGGACGCAAGGCGACCACGGCTGCAAGCGCTTGCCTATACAAACCATTTCTCCTTTAAACCACTCTGGTCAGGCTTTTTTGTCATAGCGACAGGAAGGCAGGCACCATGACTCCCTGGAGACCACCTTCAAGACATGTTTTCTCAGTCCCTCAAGCACGCATTCACATGAGCGGGAAAATACTGGGTTCGGGATCATGACACGTCATCTCGGGCAAAACTGACAAATGGGAAGCTGGACAGAAAACAGGGGGAAAAAAAAGCTGACAGTCAAAACACAGAGAAACTTGAGAGAGGAGAGGATGTGTGGGATTCCTGGGAAAGCAAATGGAAACACAGGAAAATTCATTTCACAGAATCCTGAGAGATCAGAGTGGAAGGAACATTCTCTCTAGTTCTATGATCCGGCCCATAAAGGAGGGCTTGCCTACGCCCCATCGCTTCTGGCCAAACTAGCGTATTAGTTTGATCTTATATTTTCACATGTGTGTGAGAGTGTATGTGTTTTCAAAAGGCCGCTTGAGTGTGTGCGTGTCTGTGGAGGCCCAACGGTGACATCAGGAATCAATCTGAATTGCTCTACCTCCTTATTGCTTTCTCCTGAGGCTTCCCAGCCCCACCTCCCAGGGTTGGAATTACAGGCCACCCCCATACCCACCCAACATTTTTACATGGGATCTGGGGATCTGAACAGGTCCTTCTGCTTGTGAGGCAAAAGCTTTAACTCCTAAAACGTCTCCCCAGCCCTCAGTCTGATTTTAAAGAAGAGAAAACAAGTACAAAGACGTCCTTCAGATTATAGGGAAGGGAGGCAGGGGGGAGAAACGTCCACTGGGCTGGGTCTGCCAGAGAGAGGCACGTCTCTTTGTGAACACCAAGTTACCAGGGTGCCTGTAGCTACTTATCGAAAGTTCACTTCTAAATTCACATCTAGCTGCCCCAAACTGCCAATCTAGAAGCTGGACTCGGGATCTTTTGTCCCTAGGGCGGAGTTCTTCAGGAGGAATGGGGTCTGGCAAGGGGCCCTGGGGCTCTGGTCCAGGAAAGGTGAATGAATGCCTGAGTCAGAAGCGCCAGGTAGCAGATGCGCTAAAGTGGGTCATGGCGCTGTGAAGCGGAGGAGACACCCACGTGTGGGATCAGGCCCCGGGTGGGTGTGGCTCCGGTTAGCAGGGAGCTTTAAAATCTGTTGGGAACTCCGCATTCCCTCACTAAATTATGGGGTGATGTCCTGGAGGAGAGAGCTCTTTAAGACTCGGGTTCATGTTCCTGGGGGGAAGAATGAGACTGGCAGTCAGGAAGGGAACCAGTTGATTTTGTGTGTGTGTGTGTGTTTGTGCTTGGGACTTAAAAAAATTATACAATTCAAATTTTTATCTTTCACATGAGGAAGCTGAAGTTAAAATAATAATAATAAAAAAAAGCCTCATAAGTGGCTGACCTCAACCCTTCCAAAGTGCCTGTGTCAGAATAAAACACAGCACTCAGGGAAACGGATCTGTGGATCTCGATTGATCGCTCTGTTGGCTCCTGGAGCCAGAACCTTTCTGGGGAATGGCAGCAGGTCGGGTGCCCCCTTTCAGCATCTGGGAAAGCAAACGGAAACACGGGAAAATTCGTTTCACAGAATCCTGAGAGATCAGAGTGGAAGGAACATTCTCTCTAGTTCTATGATCCGGCCCACAAAGGAGGGCTTGCCTATGCCCCCTGGCTTCTGGCCAAACTAGCATATTAGTTTGATCTTATATTTTCACGTGTGTGTGAGAGTGTGTATGTGATGCCTTCCCCCCAACCCCAACCCTTTCTTGCTCTCCCCAAGAGCTGGGTCTTTCTTCCCCAGGTTGGTCCAAAGACCTGCTGATTGACATGAACTGAGTGTGGGGCCTCGAAGGCCTCCAAGTCAGGCGAGGCGTGGTGTGGAAAAGAGGAGGAGGTTTTGGATGGAGCTGGGCCCCCGTCAAGGTCTAAGTCTTTCAACATTTATTTATCCAGAGCCACCCCTACCGCCCCCTCCTGTGCTGTGTGATGCAGGGTGGGTCCTTTACTCTCCCTAAGCTTGGGTTTCCTCCTCGGCTCAAGTGACATAATAAATCCTTCCTCTCTGAACTGTTCCGAGGATAGAGATATGATCTCGAGATACCTTGGCACAAAGGCATGGGTCAGTGGTGGCTGCTATTATTTTTATCGGGTCTGGAAATACCCTGGACATGGCCAATAAATTGCCATGGGATCCCATGAAAATGGAAAGGAAACTGACAGTTAACACACACGGGAACTGAAGAAAGAAGAAAACACCTCCCTAGGATAGCACACAAAATTAAAATTCATGTGTATGTACTGTGTGTGATAAATATTACTTATTGCTCACATCATGGGATCCTAAGGCTCAGACGTGGCAGGAACTCAATACGCTCTATATACAAAGGAGGGCTTGCCAAGGCCTCTGAGCCGAGCTCCTCCTCTCTCTGCCATCTGGGCCAGGCAGAAGGATGACGGCCATCTTTGGAATTCAGCCCAAGGTAACTGGGATGACTGCTCCCCCAGAAAGATGTTATTCTGTGTTATTAACTGGTTAAAACCCCAGAGAAAAGTCTCTAAACACTCCTGCAAGCCGCTAGAGCCCCCTGCTGGTGAGAAAGGACAAACAAGGTCGGCTCTCAGAAGTCACATATTAAGGAACTGAAAGAAAACCATTGGAAGTTTCCAGATCATAGGGGAAACCCACTTGGAAGAAGGGGGAAGGTGTAGAGAACCTAGGAATAGCAACGAGTCCTCGCTAGGATTGGGGCAGTAGGGGTAATGGGGCTTGGCTGTGTCCGGAGTCCTCAGGTTCAGTCCCTACTGCTTCAAAGATCTTGTTTAAGGTTTTTCTTGAAAGGGAAGGAAAGGGCTCATCAAGAACATAATTCTAAAATATTTATTTTATGTGGTATGTGTGTGTGTGCCAGAGAGCTCTGTAAGTCCCTGTGGAGGACCAAGGGTGACTTCGGGAATTACCCTGGATTCCTTCACTCTGGGATTTCCCAGCCTCTGCCCATCAGGGCTGGAAGTACAGGCCACCGCTGTCTCTGCCTCGTGTTTTTATGTGGGACGTGGGATCCCTGAGCTATCTCTCCAGCCCTAAGAACATAATTATAGAAACTTTGTAAGTTATTTTATGAGAGCGAAGGACAGGTAGTGGTTCCCATACACGGCACGCCGAGGGAACACAACTTTCAGAAGTCAGTTCTCTCCTTCCGTCATAGACTCGGGATGCCAGGTTTGCACAGAGGCACTCTTACCTGCTAAATCATCTTGCTGCCCCGTGGTTCTAAAACTTACTAGACACTTCCTTCCCTGCCTGTCATTGGATGAGATCATGTTGTGAAGCAGGCAGCGTTACCGTCTATTCAATACACATAGTATTTGGAGGATTTTATATTTTTACTATGTTCAAAACATATTTTGAAATGATATTTTTGGCTGCGGGATGAGATAGGAGGATCATGAGTTCAAGGCCACCCTGGGCTTCAAGGTAAGACCCTCATCCCCACATCACCCTCCCCCCCAAAAAGCTTTTTTTTTTTTTAAATAAGTGCACTGTTTTTGACACCATAAATCCAGATTTGGTTGTTTCCCATGGTTGCAATGTTTCTCGAGTACCCAGAATGTGCAATGAGTAAATATAACAAGTTACATAATATTACAATAATATAAAATATCAAATATAATAACAAATGAAAGTCTTCATCTGCTCCCTGTCATCTTGGCAGCTCTCCTCAGAGGATGCCGTGGCTCCTTGGGTAATTCTGCCCCCTGCTGTCAGCCAAGAAACATGACAGCTTGTCTGTCCTGTGCAATTTTTCCACCATACATCAGTACATTTATCATTAGGTGACTGAATGTTTAGAAAATCTGTGTGCGTGGTCGCTCGGTCTTTACGAGCTATCGTATCCTGTTAGTGTATACTTCCCCGTGACTCTAGCATATTTTCCCTATGCCAATCAAACCTAAATAGAACCTATTATTTTTTTTTTAAAAAGAAGCTAACATGCAAAGAACTTTGAAGCCCATACCATTACCTTTCTATGATAAAACCTCCTGGCTTGACTGTTGAATCCTTTCCTTTCTGTCTCAAGAACTACAGCAGTTTTGAACTTAAAAGGGATGGAGGATTGTGTTGGATACGCAGCCGTGAAACCTAAAGGACAAGAATAAAAGAGCACTCAGCACCAGTCTTAAGCTGTCGCTCTACATCAGCCTGGGAAGATCCTGCCAAGAGCTAAGAGAAGGAATGAGGAGCCGGCATGGAAACATCCAGGATGGGCTGGAGAAATGGCACGGCAGTTAAAGAGCTTGTCGCACAATCAGACGGACCAAAGTTCAGATCCCCAGACGCCAGATGTTGGGCCTGTGTGGTAGCTCAGCCTGGGAATTGCTAGAGCAGGCTGGATAGTCAGACTAACACTATCGGAGAACTCTGGGTTTAATGAGACCCCAGCACAATAGAATAAGGTAGAAAAGTAATTAATGGTTCCCCACATCAAACTTTGTCACACACACACACACACACACACACACACACACACACACACACACACTTGAAAATGAGGGGAAATTTTCAGTATGAAAGACAGAAAAAATCAAAGAGAGAAGATGAACCATACAATTACAGACTTAGCTTACATAGCAATAAACACATTAAACGTAAGAATGGGGCTTACAATCAGAACTCAAGCTGAGTTTTCAGAAACAAAGTAAGTAGGAAAGTAGGGGATCCGAACTTGGTCTCCTCGGCCCGAGATGTGTTCTTATACACCAGAGTCAGGATCCCTCCTTCCCTCCCAGATGCCTGTGATTAAAGCCACCGGACCTTTCTGTACTCTGTTGGCCTGTCTGGACTGTTTGCCGGCCTCCTCCTGCCTGTTCCCATCAGCAATATTCCAGGACATGTTCCGTGTGTTTAAGGAAACCCTCTGTTACATGTTCTTCTAAACACCTGCAACAAGAAGAAACGGAGTTTGTAGGGACCACGTCTGGGTTATCACAGGGAAGTTCTGTTCTAATATCCAGCTTTTCCACGGAGTTCGTGGATCCGAACTCAAGCCTTCAGGCTTGCACAGCAAGTCCTTTCATGCCAGGACTGACCCATCTCCCTGGCTGGTGCGTCTTCACATTTAAAAGTGATCTCTTTTTCCCTTTTCCTTTTTGCTGAATATTGAACTCAGGGGCCTTGCACTGAGCTGTGTATCCCCAGCCCGAAAGGTTTCTATTGTGGTGGTGGTGAAACTCTGGGCCTCGAGCATACAGACCACATCCCCAGCCACGTCCCCAGCCACATCCACATCCACAGCCACAGCCACAGCCACATCCACAGCCATGTCTCCAGCTGCAGCCCCAGTCCTGCCCTTAGCCACTGACTTGCATAGTTTCAGAAAGATGTCTACCCACTGGAGAGATAGCTCAGGGGTTAAACTTCTGCCTCGAAAGCAGAAGGTCCTGAGTTTGGATCCCAGATCCCATGTAAAAATTCCAGGTAGAAATGGCTACGATCTACACTTCTGGCCCTGGAAGGCGGAGCTGGGAAACTCCAAAGCAAAACAAAGAAGAGGTAGGTACTAAATCACCCCCTCCCCACAATCAGGGTGATTCCCAAAGTCTCACTTCAATTTTTTTATTCATTATTTTTAATTGTGATTCACCTTGTTTTGTGCCTGAGACAGGAGCCCACCACGTGGGCCAACCACGGCCTTAGACTTGCAGCAATTCTCCTTCCTTAACCTCCTAAGGCCTCACAAGTGTGGGCCAACCACATCCTACTTTTAAGCTTTTCACTTATGACTTTCATTCAGCACTATGTTCTCCAAAAATGTGTGTGTGTGTGTTTACATGCTTGTACCTGTGTGTGCAAGAGGGTATACTGGAGGTCTCTTGAGTGTATGTGTCTGTGGAGGCCCAAGGGTGCACCTGGAATCATCCTAGATCGCTCTACCTCCTTCTTGCTTTACTCTGGCATTTCATAGGCTCCTCCTTCCAGGATTACTGCCTGGCATTTTTTTACATGGGATCTGAGAATCTGAACTCAGGTCCTTTTGCTTGTTAGACAAAGGCTTAACCCCTGAGCCATCTCTCCAGTCCCTCCAATTTTTGTTATATAAAATACATAAAACAAAAAACACGTAAAACAAAAATTGTTATCTTAACAATTTCTGTGTTTTAGAATTTTTTTGAAAGATGTTTTTAAATGCACAGCATCTTAACCATTTCTAAGTCTATGGTTCGGCAAAATTCAGGACGACATTCACCATACTGTATGGCTACCAGTACCATCTGTCTCTGCTAATCTTTTCCTCCTTCAAAACCAAAATTCCACACACCAGAAAACAACATGGCACTTGTTGCAGTTCGCCTGCATGGCTGCTGATAAATGACCATCAAACAGCTTAAGGGAACAAGGGGCTTATTTTCTCTTAAGATTACTGGTTACAGTTCTTAGTCCAGCTTCACGGAGAGTTCACACCAATACCAAGGCCGAGGGACCTGGCCACACCATCTCTATGTAATGGCTGAGAGAGAGAGACGATTCTTACTTGCCAGACCAACATGTCTGACCAAGTGTACACAAGGATGCCGACTCTCTCAACCAGCTGCCTGTATTTTATTCCAGAGCCTAATCCCACCCACCATGGGCTGGGCCTTCCCCATTGGCTAGACAATCTCCTGCAGGTCTGCTCTGGGCCTAACTCAACCACTAATTCTCTACAAATGTGTCCAGAGCTCAAACCTTCAACTGTCAAGTTGGCACCTGTGCCCAACAATGACAGCACTTCCCAAGTATTTCTCCATGATCCTTTTTCTCCCTCTTCCCAGCCTCCAGCAACTACCACTCTACTTAGATTCCTGTGACTTCGACTATTCTAATTTATTTGATTTGGGGGATGCCCTGGTATAGTTTGCTTTAAAGTTTTTAATCTTTGTGTGGTGTGTGTGTGTGTGTGTGTGTGTGTGTGTGTGTGTGTGTGTGTGGTGTGTGCTCATGTGAGTGCAGGCATATACATGTCACAGCACACGTGTGGAGGTCAGAGGACACCTCAGGTGTTGATCCTGGCCTTCTGCTTTGAGGTGGGGTCTCTTGCTCTCCACTGCATATGCTAAGCCATCTGGCCCACTTTAGAAGTTCCAGGGATTCTCCCGTCTCTGCTTCCTCTCTTGTCATAAGACACTGGGATTACAAGTATGCGCAATTGCTCCCAGCTTCATGTGGGTTCTGGAGATCTGAACTCAGATCCTCACTACTGTGCTACGGTCCCTTTACCTACTGAGTCCTCTCCCCAGACTGTTAATATTTTTAGTGTTGAGATTCATTGGATTTCTCAAATTTTTAGATTTCATTTTCACCATTTTGTTTTGGAGAAAAAAAATGTTGTCAATTACTTTTTCCGATGTCTTTTCCTGCTTTCTCCTTCTCTCCCAAGGAAATAGTTATGCATGTATCAGATCACTGGGCATTTTCCTAAGGGCAGCTGAGTCTGGATGTCTTTCAATGTTTGTCTATTTAACCTCTGGAATTCACTTGAACAGCATGTCTTCAGTCTCATAGGTGCTGGAGAGACGGCTTTGGGATTAAGCCTCCATCTTGCAAATAGAAGGTCCTGAGTTCAGATCCTGGGTCTCAAGTAAACATATCAGGTGGAAATGGAGGCAACATGTAGTGTCTAATTTGCTGCGACTCTCACCAATTGTGTTTTTATTTTATTGTACTTTTCATTTTTAGAAACTACACAAGACCCTCTTCTGTGCCTCAGTGTGTGTGGTGCGTGTGTTCAAAGAGGAAAGGTTATTCGGGCTCATGGTGTCAGGCTTCAGTCGGTGGTCACACGACCCTACTGCTTTGGGTCTGGATGAGCTCAGCACCTCATGGAGGAAGCACGCGGTAGGAAAGACCTATTCACTTCACGGCAGCTGGGAAGCAACGGGACACAGGGAAGAGCTGGGATCTTGCCGTGGTGTGAATGTGCGTTGCCCCCACAAGCTTCCAGTGCTCCGATTTGCTTCTGCCAGGCCAAACCTTCTGAAGGTTCTGACACTGTCAAAGGCTGGGGACCAAGCCTTCAGGTCACGGCCTTTTGAGAAGGGACATTCAAGACCCAAACTATAGCACTGTCCAACCCAGAAATCTAGAACGTGTTTTGACTCCAGCCCACAGCCTGCAGTATGGGCTGTGAACTTCTCCTAACTCAGTGGGGGCAACTGTAGGACTTACTGGGTTTCTCTTTCTTCAAGACTGCAATGGGGTATTGCCAGCTGCTCAATATCTGTTAATAATAAATATTACTTGTAATAATAAAAATTATCTAACATACATATCTGGCTTTTGGCCGTCGATAAGCAAGTACCGAGTTGTATTTCCACTGCAGGTCATTTTTCATGAGCAAACTTGGCGTTCGTTTTGCCCACTCTTACAGCATTTATCAGTGCCACGCTGTATTGTACTGACACAATACTGCAATTACTCTTTTTTTTTTTTTGCAGCGAGACAATACTTTGACACAACCAGCATAGGGGAGAAAATGTTATTAGCTTATTGTTACTCCAACCGAGCAAATAATTTGAAATCTGATTAGCTCTTTCTCAGTTTCTTTCTTCCTTGCTTTATTCTGTCGTTCTCACAGCCACAACAACTCTTAACCTTGCGGGGATGGAAAGTCGAGTTGAAAAGTTTAACATTTAACAGAATTCTTGGAAACACCTTCTGAGCAATGAAGAGATTCAAAGCAGTAGAAACAAATTGATCATGTTCACAGCACCATTCCCAAGCTAGTGTAACCATGTCCTTTAAAGTCTTTCTTTTGCGTGTCCAGTGTGTGTGTGTGTGTGTGTGTGTGTGTGTGTGTGTGCGCGCGCGTGGGTCTATGTATGTTTGTGTGTATCAGAGGGCATTATGTGTGCCTGCAGAGGCCCAAGGATGACTTCAGGAATCACCCTGGATTGTGCCAACTCCTCTTTGCCTTTGCTCTGGAGTTTCCCAGGCTCCATTTTCCATGGTTGGAAGTACAGGTTGCCGCCATTTCCACCTGGCGTTTACATGGGACCCAGGATCTGAACTCAGGACCTTCTGCTTGCAAGATGGAGGCTTAACCCCTAAGGCTCTCCAGCATCTTTTAAAGTCTTTAAAAGGAGTTGCTATTCACCCGATGCAATTTAGTGCTGTGTGACTGATCTAGTGGAACCATCTTCCTGTTCTCTACCTTCCATAAAGCTGGTATCAGCAGGACTGAGGATGTGACACAGTTGGTACACTGTTCACCTAGCATGCAGGAATCTCTGGGTTTGATTCCTTCCCAACACACATAAAACAGGGCATGGAGGCGCATGTCTGTAATGCCAGCACTCCTGCAGTTGAGGCAGGAGGCTGGGAAGTTCAGGGTCATCCTTGGCTACATAGGGGTTTGAGACCAGCCTAGCTACATGAGAGACCCTATCTCCAAAAAAATAAAAAATGAAATGTTTTTCAGAAATGTAGGTGATTAGCCAGGCACTGGCAGCTCATGAGTCTGTGAATACTATGAAAAGGCAGAGCAGCTACAGCCCATATGTGAACCAAGAGCTACCCCAGTGAGCTCACTGGCATATGTGCTCATACAACAGGTCATGACAAATTGTCATGGGTCTAGAATCTAAGAAACAATCAGTCAATGCATGTCGTGTTCTTAATCTACACCATGTGTTTGGGCAAGTCCTAGTTAGAGACCAGTCAGTATGGTATTCAAGGCAGCAAATGGAATTCAGGGTTGGTTTAAGCTTATGCCCTGTGACATGCTTTGATTCTAGGGAAGTTACTTAAACTTGTGGGGCCACTTCTTCCCCTATAAGCTGCAAACGTAACAGGCTCTTCCTCCCAAGACCCTCAGAAGGATGAACGTGACAATCGACGTGAAGCAGTTAGTGCTTCTGACCTACACAAAGCTCTTCTAAACAGTGGATTTCCATCCATACACAGAGTCGTTGTATTCATGGCTCAAAATAACAGCTGCCATCCATTGCTCTCCGTAGTCCTAAGTTCCTTTGTGTTTTGTGACATCCCTACAACAATCTTATTTCACAAACGAGTAAGCTGAAGTAGAGAGGGAGGGGTTAAGTGACTTGTCCACAGTCACAACGGAAATAAGGTGGACCTAGGTTTTGCACCCGAGAAACCTGAGTTCTGTTCATTCTTCACAGCTACAAAAACTTCTGAGGCAGAATGTGCTAGATCTTGACATGCTAAACTTGATATTTAGCAGCCTGAGTGGGCCTGGTTGATTTTTTTTAAATCTTATTTTTATTCATTTTAATTATTGATATGATGATGATGTATATTTTTGATATATGTGTGAGAGAGTGTGACAGAGGCCAGAGGACAACTTTGTGGAGTTGGTTCTTTCCTCCCACCTTCACATGGGTTCCAGGGATCAAACTCAGGCCGTGGGGTTTGTGTGGCAAGTACTTCTTCCCAGCGTGCTAGACCCAATGGTTGACTTTTAAAAGCTAAAGTACTGAGTATCACTTTCAAAATGTAAAGCATATATCTGGAGCTATCTGCAATCATTGCAAGATGCTGGGTTCTCCAGAACAGTTTGAAAATTTTTTAAACAATCCACTATTGAGCAGTTCCATTTGCTAGGAAGTTCCATCCTGTACAAAGGTGACCTTTCCCCTCCTTTCATCCCGCCACTTAGAATTAACTCAGAATAAATCTCATGTCTCTTCTACACGGGTGACTTGCAAAATCAAGTCATAGTCAATAGCCTTTGGCAAAAAATTTTTTCATATGTGTATATGCAATACAAAATGCATTTCTTATCATGAATCACCCTGAAAATGTTTGAAAGTTGCTGTTATATTTGATTATTTAAGAACTGTAAGGCAGCATCATAGTCCACTTCCTAAAGGTGAAGTCTCCTCCCACATGGGGTCTCTCTGGTTTCTTCAGTATCTCCATGTAGCAGAGGGGGTCCTTCTACACTGGACAGCATCCTGTGGTCTTGTCAGATTTGCCTAGGTCTCTGGTCAAATCTCTGTGGCTTTAGGAATGACCACCACCACTGCCGCCACCACCACCACCACTGCCGCCACCACCACCACCACCGTCTGTATGTGGTGTGCTTTCATTCTATCAGCTCCAAGTTTCCACAAAATATCATGATGGACTGGAGAGATGGCTCAGGGATTAAGACTCTGCCTTCAAGCAGAAGGACCTGAGTCTGGACCCCGGGTCCCACATAAAAGCACCAGGTAGAAATGGCAGTGGCTGCACTTCTGACCCTAGAAAGCGCAGGCCTGGGAAACCCCAGAGCAAAGCAAAAAGGAGGGAAAAGCAATCCAAGATGATTCCTAAAGTCATCCTTGAGCCTCCATAGACACACACAATATCTTCTGATATACACACACACACAAAATAAAAATCTAAAGAATCTTTAAGAAGTTGTTATGTATGCCCTAATCTTACCATATTTTATGTGCTTATTCTATAAAATTATCACACACTTTATGCATTTATATGGACAAGTCATATGAATGAAACCACCTATACTGTTACTTTATGTGAAATTTTGTGAGATTTGCATTTATCATTTTGGACTTCAAGGGATTTGTTTTTTGCCATTCTGTCAAAATGCTATCTAGCAACTTGGGAACATTTCTTACTTTCCAAGCGCCCTCAGGTAAATGACCCCTTAGGTATTTTTCTTATGGGAAAAAAGTTTGTCTGAGGATCCGATGGAACTGTTGCTACCGCTAGTGACCCCTAGATTCCAGTCTCACAGCTTCGTTTTACCCATAGGTAAACTGAAGTCCAGAATAAGGAGCGAGATCAAGACAGCTCAGGGGATGAAGATCCAGAGTTAGATTTGGTTCCTGGTGGTGAAATCTGCCGCCAGCACCAGCTCCCTCAAAGGCTGAGAGGCAGGGGGAGAGGGGTGTTTAGACGTCCAGGCCTCGCACAGGGGTTCCATGGGAAAGATACGCTGTGGTTGCACCACCGTTGGGAACGGCGTGGCACACTCCCAGAAGGGCACCTTCCAATCCTCGGGCCATCACCCAAGTGGGCACATAGACTCCGCACACACCCTGAGACCGGAAGTCTCAATGAGCCTCCTCACTACCCTACCTGAGGTTAGTAAGTGTTCCCTAACCCAAGCTAACTCTTACCTCCTCTTGTCAGGCCTGCTCAGCCACCTAGTCGTTATGGCAACCACAGGGCCTAACATTCCAATGTCCAGCTTGCTTAACTCTGACCAATGAGGTCCTCTGTTTCTAAAGCGTGAGGCGCTGACCAATCGTTAGGGCTGTTTCAAAATCCCGCTGCGACGCTGTCAGAATTTCAGGGTTCAAGCTAATTACACCGAAGACCTGATGAGTGATGTTTTATGAAGAAAACTCCTCAAAATTCTTGGGATACAACAAAATCCTTGGGATTTTGCTCATCTCCAAAAAAATCCTCTTCAAGGATTAGACCTAAAGGAACGAACACCCATCCAAACTAGTCCTAGAGCAAAAGGGACGGAAGAGGACCAATACCCAAGGGTAACCATGAAGTAACAGCCCATGCGCCCTCCTTCGACATTTCAGCGTGGCCACGCTGCCTGCTCCCCTTGTCACTTCCTGCTTAAGCCTGCCAAGGACTCCCTTTCAATTCAGGCTGAGATCCAAAACTCTTATTATAAATTCTCCCTGACATGTTTCTCCTATCCCAGCTCCTGCCACCCACGCTCTCAAAAAAAAAAAAAAAAAAAAAAAATCTAGCAGAAGTCCAGTGGCATTTGGGCAACCCCTACTGTATGCCAGCTGCATCGCAAGCGCTCCTTCCTATCCCCACCTGCCCGGGATCTGAGCCCTTTCCCATCGTAGAGGTCTGTCCCCAATGTCATCTCTTCGTTATCATCTCCTTTTCAGGGTTGCTTATGAGACTGAACTGAATAGCATGTGCCGGGAAATATGTGCGCGCTGGAAATCTTCCGGTCACTTGCAATGTCCCATGCACGCGTGAATTATTACAGGTGAACACCCCGCGGGTGGAAATAAGCCATCCCGGGCTTGGATGATTGACGGTTCTTTGGTCCTACTGAACCGCGGGCGCGCTGGGGGGATAGGGATGGAGGACAGTCTACAGGTGGGACCCGGACATAGGAAAGAAGGGGCGCGCCGGGGGTAATGGGGTGGGTCTTGGTCTGGGATTTGAATGTCTGGTGGGAACAGCAAGAGCACAACTCGGAGGTGGAGGGTTGTTAAAGCCGAGAGTCTCCGGGAGGGAAGACGGAGGTGAGACACCACCTTAGAGCCTGGGTGGTCTCCGGATGTTCTTCCTGTGGCCACTAGAGGGGACCCTCTGGCCAGCTCGTCTCTCCGCTACTCCTCAAGCAAGCTTAGCGGTGCAGCCAACCTGCAGGATGTCCCGCCTACCAGCCAGTCCCCTGCGCGAACACTCTATCAGTTTATGACTGGCGGACGGGATGACCAATCAAGTCGCGACATTGGAAAGCAAAACACTGCAGCGCTCCGGCAGCTCTGCGTTGGGAGGGAATCGAAGAAGCTGTGTCTCCGGGTGGCACCCGGCGTTCGCGGTGCCTCTCACGAGAACCTCTGCTAGGTGGACCTTGGAGGGAACACCGAAGGTGAGTCGTGGTTAAGTCGGGGACATGAATTCAGCCTTCATGGTCAAGAGAAGCGATGCATTTGTGGTAGAAATACCCAAGCTGTGGCCAGCCTTGGCGGCTTGGGTCCTGTTGCCCCCTGATTTTTCCCCCATTTTTTTTTTTCCTTGCTTGGCGGGTGACACAGGTTTGCCTTATACAAGCAATGCTGGGCGTTAACCAGACCAAGAGGTGCGAGGTGGTGATGCGAGATGACCCCTTTGCACGCCGTCTAGGGCATCCCGAATAGCTGACGTTGGAGCGCGCAGGTGCATCAAAGGAGGCGTGCTTGGTATTGGGGACAGAGGTGCGGTCGAATGTCCAGCTCAGTGGCAGAGGACCAAAGAAGAGCGTCTTCCAGTGCCCCCCAAAGCTCCAGCAAGGGACATGTAACTGACTCGATTCAGAAGGCGAATCGTCAGGTGGTGGGAAAGACCTTATTTTACCCATGTTCTCAGTGAGCGTTAAATTCTGAACAGACCCGTCTCTTGGTAGGGACCTACTACTGTTGATCTTTCCGGAAAGCTCGCTCCGTGGGGTTGGGGTAATTATTGAGATAGAGCTGTGGGGGATGGGAGTGGATGCAGGCACCTTGTGAATTCACTTCCCTTTTTTGGGTCCAGACCATGGGCTGTGACTGTCAACATAGAGTTGGCTATTTGCCCCTTTGGACATCTGTTACTCCTGGAAAAGTGCTCTGAGAGTGTAGCCAGGCGAGTGTGTACCTTATAAGGAATACGACTTGCAGAATTGCACCGTGACCGCCACTGGCCCCCCCAGCCCAGGAAGAGCCTTCCTTTGTTTCAGGGGCCCAAGGCAGAGCTGCTGTTTAAAAGCCAATGAAACTACCACAAACACTAGCAAACTGGAAAGGCAGCTGGCCTGAAGGAGGCCTGGATTCTCCCTCCCTCCCTAGCTGGTCCCCAAGGCCTGTTTGCTTTCCCTGACATCCTGTGGGTGGGGCTCCCTCTGTCTATCTGTTTGTTATCACTCTGGCCTGGCTGAATGAGTTCTTGACCCTCAGGTGGCCAAAGCACCCTTGGGGCTTAACAAGCTTGACAGTTTTCCTCACGTGTGTGTGAGTCATGGCCAGGCTGTGGGCTGTGGTCTTCAGAAGGAGCAACCCAACAGGCGACACCATCCTGAAGTCTGCAATCCAGTTTCCCTTCAACTCCATGCTGGATTACACCCCTGGACTTCTCCAGGGTCTAAGGAACACTAGGCACTCTCATGATATTAAAAATGCCCAGACAGGGGTCGATGAAATGACCCAGCTGGTAAAGACTTGCCACCAAGCTTAACAACCTGACTTCAATCCCAGAACTCAGTGCAAGGAGAAAACAGACTTTCACAAATATTTCTTTCATCTCTTTACACATATTGTGGCATGTGCGTACCCTTCCCCACACCATGTACAAAATGAATAAATAAATAAGTAAACGTAAGGAAAAAAATCAAGTGCCAAGACATGGATACAGTCAGTTAGCACATTAAGCTTTCTCTTCCCTACATGCAGTCTAGTGGAGAGTAATTATGTCTACCTGATCATTGAGCAGTGATCATATTCATCGGATTTTCTGTCGAAGAAATCATGGAATAGGCATATCTTGCATAGGAATACTACCTCCAGGGGCTGGAGAGGTAGCTCAGGTGTTAAGCCTCTGCCTTGCAGGCGGAAGGTCCTGAGTTCGGATCCTAGACCCCACATATAGACGCCAGGTGGAAGCAGGGGAGGCCTGCGTTTCTGGTCCTGGTAGGGCGGAGCCTGTGAATCCCAGGGCAGAGTAAACAAGGAGGAGGTGGAGGCAACCATGGTGGTTCCTGAATTCGCCCATGGTTCTACACACACACACACACACACACACACACAGGCACAATTGAATTAAAAAAAAAAAAAAAGGAATACTGCCTCCAATGGAGGCCACACAACAAAGCAAGGCTTGGCCAAGTGGTCTTTGTGGCTTCCTCTGCTAAGCCTCATGTGATACTCCCTAGGGCTGACATGACATTGGCCCTGTGACTTGGGCACATTGCTATTCCCACCAGACATCAGAATTCCTGGGCCTGGAATATGACAGCAGAAGGATCTAGAAGCTCCACATTGTTCAGTTGCTAAAGCTAGAGACCTAATAGCATGTGTACACACACACACACACACACACACACACACACACAGAGCCTTCAATATCTGTTGGGTAGATGCATGGGAGGTAAGGAGGAATACACACGAGCGAATTATTGGTGCAGATACTAGTGACACTTGCTGACCATTCGCTGTGCGAATCTTGGCAAGTCTTATCTCATAGGGTTCTTACAGCAGCCCCATGGGACTGGCAAAAAAGTTCAGTAACCTGGCCAAGAAACACCAGGTAGCACATGGAAGATGAAAAGCAATTGAAAGCACACTGTATTAGATGAACAGATGTGCTAGTTAGCTCTAGGTGGCGACCGTTGAGGGCTAAGCTCTGGCCACATCTTAAGGACTTGATGGTAAAAGCAAACCCTAAGCCTGCCGGAGAATATTTATTTATGTGGGAAGACCCAGTCCATAGTGGGGGGACCATTCCCAGGTGGATAAGATGGGGGGAGTTGCTTCAGTCCTTTCGTATGCTTGGGTAGACTTGTAGAGAGAGGTTCGTCCCCCTCCCCACATCCTGTGATGTGTTGTATTACACATAGGGAATCATCCAGAATCAGTGACTATAAAGATTATAACAAGGAACAGCAAAGTCTCATGGGAACAAGAGACACAGAAGTGAACAGCAGGAAGGTGTGTAAGGAAATACACAAAACGCCAGCCGTCATAAACAGTCAACAGCTGTAACAGGGCAGGTGCAAGGAGGTTCATAAAGACATGTGATTCACTATATTCTCAGATGGTCAGTGATTGTATACAGTTAACAGTATCTAAAAAGACACATCTTTTGCCACAACGCTGGGAACAATGTGGACCTTAAATATAGTTTTAAGAAAAAAGCATGTTGAGCTATGTGGTGTCAATCTTCTCATTCCGAGATTAAATCACAGGACAAACAACAGACGCCGGAAAGGCCAAAGAGTAGGAGATAAGTCTCCACTGCTGTCTGTTTCACACCAACTTGAGCTATACTCAAGGAGTCCTGGGAAGACTGGTGTCATAGTTAAGCACAGGTTCAACTTGACTGTTGAGGGTTGAGCTCTGGGTATAGTTGTAGAGAGTTGATGGATGAGTTAAGCCCAGAGCAAACCTGAAGGAGATTGTCTACCTGATGAGGAAGACCCAGCCCTTGGTGGGTGGGATTAGGCCCTGGATAAATCACAGAGAGCTGGTTGAGAAAGCTGGCATCCTTCTGTTCACTTGGCTAGACATGCTGATCTGGCAAGTAAGGATTGTCCATCTCTCAGCTGTTATGTGGTGATGGTGTGGCCAGTTCCCTCAGCCCTGGAGAAGCTGGACTGAGAACTGTAACCAGGAATCATAAGAGAGAATAAATCCTTGTTGCCTTAAGCCATTTGATGGTCATTTATCGGCAACCATGTAGGCTAGCTGCAACAGAATTTGGTACCGGGAGTGGGATGTTGCTGATAAATCTGACTGTGTGGACTTTGTGGCTTACAGGATGACACTCCTGACAAGCTGCATTATGAAACTGTAACATAGAATCAAGAGCAAGAATAAAATCCCTTGCTCCCCTAAACTGTTTGGTCATGAATTTATCAGCAACATGCAGACAGACAGACTACAAGAAACCATGCAATAGAATACAGATTACTGTGTTTGTTTTGTTTTTTGTTTAGGTCTTTGGCAGTTGTTTTTACTGGAGAGGAAAACTGATTCTGTTTTTTAATATAAGAAGACTACAGTGATAGGCTTTTGTCTGTGAATGCGGAAGGATGTGTTTCTTCTTCACTTAGAAGAAGTTTGAGAAACATCGAAGCACCAGTCCACTGTAGCTGACAGGTGCCATCGTCATTGTTGGTTTGACTGGAGGCCATATCTTTGTCCCTGATTTACAAATGGGACAGCTGAGTCTCCCGAGGGTGAATGATCCTGCACACAGTCCTCCTCTTTCCAGAGAAGTGTTGCCTTGCCCGGCTTTCCTTTTCCTTCCTTCCTTCCTCATTTGGATGGTTGGTTTTAGTTGTTGTTATTGTCCGTTTAGTTTGGTGTGCTACGTTTTAACACAGGTTCTTGCTCTGGAACCCAGGCTGTCCTCAAATTTGCTGTCCCCCTTCCTCACCCACCAAGTGCTGGAATTACAGGCATGTGCCTTCGTACCTAATGATGGTTTCCTTGAGATGCTCACGGGGTCTGTTCATTCATTCATTCATTCATTCATTCATTCATTATGGTGACCTGGCAAAGTAGATGTTGGCAGTATTCAATTTCTCATCTTTGTGCTTATGGATAAAAAAGGAGGGTTTAAATCAGTATATGAGAAGAAAAAGGAAAGTGAATGGGAGGGGCAGTTAGAATTTAAAGACTTGAAAGAAAGCTTTTGAGGGCGATCTTTTTGGGGTGTCAGAAGCCTGCTATAAGTCTTCTTCCCATCCCCCTTCATTTTCATGGATATGTGTTTATGGGGTGCGCATATATATATATGTACCTTTCCATGTGGGCGGGTGCACATGTGTGTACAATTGCACTTGCATGTGAGTATTGTTGCATGTTGAAGCCCAAGGGTGATATCACACATCATCTTTGATTGCTCTCCAACCTTATTCTTTTGAGAGTGGGTCTCTAATTAAACCCAGAGCTCGCCTGTAGATCTAGCGTAACTAGTCATCTGGTTCTGAGGATTCAAAAGCTCCACCTTTTGGGCTAGAATTATAAGCCAGCTGCCATTTTACGTGGTGTCGGGCGACCTGAACTCTGTGCCTTTCGCTTACTTGGCAAGTGCTCCAGCTGCCCAGCCCGCTACCTGCCATGTCTTAAATGTTCCCCCCTCTAGCCAGTCATGTTTTGCAGACTTAGGTAGCAAAGCTGGGCTCAGTGTTCCTTGCACATACATATTTAATGTCTTTCTCCACTCCCCCAGGGTGCAGCAAGAGTCGGAAGACACGCCCTTACCTGTCTGCTTAGGAGAGACAGGCTGAATTGGCTGTGGATCAGCCAAGAGGACCCTTCTGGCTGAGGAGGAGATGGCCGCAGGAAGGAGGTGACCTTCTGGAAAGATGACTTTCAGCTTGGACCCCGCCCAGCAGCCGCTGCAGCTCCCAGCCAGGCCTGGCAGGATGTGCCACTAGACAGCCATGGACGGGGCCCAGGGCGCAGGCCTGCAGGTGCAGCCGCTCCCGCCCACCAGCAGCGCCACCTCTGTGAGCGTGAGCAGCAGCGAGGGCTCCTTCTCCTACAAGGCAAGCGCTCTGTGTTTGTTCGGGAATTGTGTTTCTCTAACAAGAAGGAAACGCAGAGCAGCGTCTCCTGACAGATATGCCCGGGGGCTGCGTGCTGACCACTGGCCGAAGCAGGCAGGCCCCCCTATGTACATGGGGCACTGTGGGGTCAAAGGAAAAGAAATGCTCATCAAAGCCAATAAAGATAGGGCTGGGGAGACGGCTCGGGGAGTAAAGCACCTACTGTGCAAGTGTGAGGACCAGGGTTTGGACCCCACATAAGTAGTAGCCACCTGTAATCTTAGCACAGAGTAGGGGATCCCAGAGAAAGCTAGCTAACTAGACTAGTGAATCAAGAGCCCTATCTCAATACATACAGTAAAGAGTGACTGAGGAAGACACTCAGCTTCAACCTCTGGATTGCACACCTACACATCCATGTGCACATGCACGCACACACACAAGCACAATCACAAATACACACATATAATTACACACATGCATATATACATGCACACATATCAAATACACATACACACACACAAAAAAATACATAAAACTATGGAGGTAGAAGTTCCCTTGCCCCTCATGGGATTCCACATCTGGAGTCCATGAGTCACTGCCTGACTTTTCTCTCACCCCTCAGGATTCCACGTCTGGAATCCATGAGATCTCCAGGGTTCTCTTGCTCCTCACAGATTCATGTCCGTGAGTTCCATTCTTTCTCTCCTTTAATAAACTGTTTTTAATCCTCAAAAAAAAAAAAAAAACTACAAAGGTAGAGAGACATACCTTAAATACAGGGGAAGAAAAGGAAGGCACTCTTATCTGGAGGATTTGATTTTTTAAAGGTCGCCTCCCTCCAATAGTTCGTGACAGCATCTGTCTCCTTGTCTTTTTCTGGTATTTTAGACATTGGGCCTCATTGTAGCGAGGCGTTGGGTCTGTTGTTCTGCTTTCCCTTCCTCGTGCCTTTCCCCGCGGCATCGAGGGGGCTCCTAACCAAGCGTGCTTCCTGGCGCGTGCCCAGCATCATTGGGACCATGTACTGGTCTCCATGGCCAGACACCCAAGCTGTTTCTAATCTAAGGTGACTATAGACGGCGAACATCCCAGAATGCAAATCTTTGTGCTCACCCATGACCGTTTCCTTGGCTATATTCCAGATTATTTCCTTTGAATAGGCCAAAAGTCTTAGTGTCAAACTTCTGTTTCTAATACCCACCAATGTAGTAGCTAACAACTTGGAATTGTTTAAACTCATTCTTTTTTCTGGATCAGTGAGAGATGGATAACAACCTAAGCTGAAGGAGTTTTAGAAAGTCATTGTGGGCAGAAGAGATGGCTTAGGGGTTTTAATCTTGGCCTCCCAAGCAAAAGGACCTGACTTCGGATCTCCAGATCTCATGTAAAAATGCCAGGTGGAAATGGCAGCAGGCTGCACTTCCAGCCCTAGAGCAAAGCAATAAGAAGATAGGGCAGTCCAGAATGATTTCCTGAAGTCATCCTTGGGCCTACATAGGCACATACAATGTCCTCTTCTACACACACACACACCTGTAATGGTTCCTAGACTCCTTTTAGTATTTATTCTTGCTCATAGAAAGTGAATCCCAAGAGGATTTTTAGTAACCCTTTGTTTTGAAGTCCAGAGGTTGAGGCTCCTGGAATTAAGGTAATTCCCCTGAAGCCACAGCAAGAACTGGTAGAGGCAGCACCCCACGCCTCTGGCTTTACCCCCCTGTCCTTGCTACTACCAGGGGCTGGAGCTATGGCCAAAAGCAGCAAGGTCTGAAATCCGGAGACCTTCCTCCCCAGGGGCTACACTGTGAGCAGAATGACCTGCGTCCTGCTTATGCCCCCCACCCCGTCGATGCCTGGGGCGCCCTTGGTGATGTGTGGTTACCCTAAATATAAAACCCAGGGTAGTTGGGAGGGCTCACTGGTTCTCACCCATATAAGTTCAGAGAGCCAACGTCCTTTGGGGAGACCCCGGATCGCTTGGTGCCTCCTTAAGTACCGTTTCCAGGGGAGTTCTGGCAGCATTTTCCAATCCCCTTCTGTCCCCTCTGCTCCATCAACATTGCCTCCTGAGGCTGAGCTGGGAGGAATGCTGGGGGACTGGTCAGAACTGGAGCAGGTGTGACCTCAGCCCAGCCAGTGCTCAGACATCCCAAGTGCGCCAGGCATTTCTTGAAGGTACCCCTGGCTGGGACCCGCCCGCCCCCACCTGCACTGTGGCTTAAGAGACAAGTCTCACCAAGATGGCACCCCGTGTCTGGATTAGCCAGGCCCACGTGCTCACGTGCTGCTCCTGTTCAGAAACACCAGGGTGGCCCTGAGGGACTGAGGGAGCTGCCCGGGGCTGGGAGGAGCCATCGTCCCTGCCCCTGCCCTTCCCTCCTGTCTCAAGAACGGGGCTCCATCTTTAAGCTTTGAGATTGGAGAAGAGCTACAGGCAGGATCCTTCTTGGCTCCACCTGCCTTGTGCCAAGCCCCGAGGGCAGCTGGTGGGTGTGTGTTCAAACTGTGTACCCCCCAGGCGGTGCGGCTGTTGGTGACTTTAACTGCTCATAAACCTGGGACACACACACCACTTCACAAGGTTCAGGGGCATAATTAGTGCTGATGAGGATCTGGGAGACACTCAGCCGGAAGGGCATGAGTGATGTCTGCTGATCCTGACCGCGGCTGCCCATAACCGGCAATTAGCCTCCAAGATTGATGTCCTGTGCAAATGGCGTCTCGGGAAACCTCAGTAGCCAGAGCCCTTACAAGGGGAGCTTGTTTTCTCTCCCACTCCTCTGTCCGCTCTGAGGAGCCCTCAAAACACCGTGGAGATGTGTGGGGGCTGCATGGGCACCAGGAGGCCAGAAGTCACACTTGTAGTTTCAGGGGTTCCTGACCGTCGGTCCCCTGGTCAGGTCACTTCGTATCTCAGGTTTGTTCCATTTGTCTGTAAACGCCTTCCAAAGAGATTCATGGGACATAGCTTCATAGGGTGGCCTATTGGGGCGGGTGGAGTTTATTTAAGTTTCACGAGAGAGAGCGAGCGAGCGAGCGTGCACTTACACATCCACCCTGGTGCACTGGTGGAGGTGAGCGAACATCATCTGGAAGTCAGTTCTCTCCTTCCACCATGAGGGCTTCCAGGGATCCAACTCAGGTTGCCGGGCTCGCGAGCAGGCCCCTCACACACTGAGCTGTCTGTCTGGTTTTAAAACAGTCTCATATGGCCCAGACCAACCTGGCCTTAAACTCCTGGTTCTCCTGCCTCTACCTCCCCAGTGCTGGGATCACGGGCCTGAGCCGTCGCGTCCATTCTGTTCTGTTTGCTTCCTTGTGGACTTTTGAGATGGAATCTGGCTACATAGCCCCGGCTGGCCTTGAACTTACTATTTAACCATGGTTGGTCCACCTCCCAAATGCTGTAGGGTTGTTGGGGCCAAAGAGAGTATGCAGAAAGGGCCTCGTGCCTCACCGTACACATGGGGCACCCCACAAACCTCAGCTTGTCCGCCACGCAATACTAACTAAAGGCACTTCTTGCTGTGGTTTCCCTGGGTGCGTTGGGCTGTTGCCATTCTCAGTTCCACTCTCGTTACCCCATCCTGAAACGGTGCTGGCTTGTCCTTCTTTCGCCCTTAACCTGCACATGGTAGCCAGTCAGCAGCGCCTCCTTGCAGCCTTGTCCCTGAATCAATCTGTGGTGGGTTGAAACATGTGAAACCACCATTTTCTTCAGTCCATAATAATAATAATAATAATAATTAATAATAATAATTATCATGGGACTGGAGAGATGGCTCAGGAGTTAAGACTCTGCCTCAAAAACAGAAGGTCCTAAGTTCAGATCCCAACCAAGCAGAAACAAGGATGGGGAGGAGAAGAAAAAAAAAGTAGAAGCAATCCAGGATGTTTCTCAAAGTCACCCTTGGTCCTCCACAGGGATGCATGGTTCCCTCAGATACACACACACGTGCACACACACACATACATACACACACACACTCAATCAATCAATCAAGTTTAAAAAAATGGCCAAGGACTGGGATGACTTGGTGGTTAGAGCCTTTGCCGCCCAACCAAAAGGACCTGAGTTCAGATCCCCAGGCCCCACATAAAAATACCTTGCAGATACCTGTAATTCTAGCTCTGGAAGGTAGATCCTGGGAATCCCCAGAGTAAGCTGTCTGGTCACAATAGTTCCAGGGGTGTGCTGTGGGGGGGTGGTTAATTAGAGATCCGGGCTCAGAACAATAAGGAGGAAGAGCGAATGAGGATGATTCCACCTGTCACCCACAGGCACAAGCGCACTCATGTACATACATCTGCCACACACATGTACACACACACACACAAGCACCCATACACATTCACACATACATCTGCAAACAAAAGAAAAGTCAAATGGGTGCTGGGTATGTGACCCAATTGGTAGAGTGTTGCCTCGTATTCTCAATCTGGATTCCATCCCCTAAAAAACTGGGTGTGGGAGCATATGCTGGTATTCCCAGCACTTGGGAAGCAGGGTGGGTGTGGGTTAGGTAGGGCACAGGGGTGAGGTGTGATTCAGGTCATCCTCAGCTACACAGTGACCTCGGGAGAAGGCACCGTCACCCTAGCAGTAGAGGAAGAGGCATGGCCTTAGACAAAGGGCTCAGTACCCCCCTCCCCCTGCAGTGTGTGTCCCTTGGGGTCTCCTCCCCCTAGAACCCAAGTCCTCTGCTCCCCAGCCCACCCCAGCCAGGCCCCGACCCGAGGCTGCAGTTCAGCATCTCCTCATTAGCATAAACCACTGGGCGGAGCCCCTGCTGGGGACGCCAGGTCATGAAGGACCTCGCACACTTTCCGTTGACATCTAAAAATTCTAATTACAGGTTGAACTATGGACAAAGTATGTAAATACTGGTGGTATTTTAAAAGCCTGTTTGCACACTCTTCACAGAAGTTTCCAGAGTGTCTAGACAGCTGTATATCCTGCAGACTTCAGAAAGAAAAAAAAAAAAAAAAACACCTGAACAAATTAAATTCCCTGGCTTGGTGTTGGAAATTTGGCCTTTTTTCTCTGGAATTTATATCCCCCCACAGAATGTTCTTTCCAAGCCGTGTCTCTCTATTAACACTTCAGAGTTGTAAGTGCCATGGCCCACAGGCCGAGACAGGAGGTTGGAAAGCCAGCCGCTCCAGCGCCAGCCTGGGCAACATACTGAGACCTTGGCCTTAGTGCTGATAAATAAGATGAATTAGTTAGATCGATAAATAGGCTAAAGCAGGAGGAGCTGACCAAGTTGGACACTATAGTGAGACCCTGTCTCACAATAATAATAACATAAAAAATAATATTAATAACATTTGCCTAGGAGAAAAACTATAAAGTATGTAGTGTATGTGCGTGCGCACGTGCACGTGTGTTTGTGTGTGTGTGTGTGTATGTCGGTCCAAAGATGACATCAGGAATCATTCTGGATTGCTCTATCTTCTTACTGCTTTCCTATAAGGTTTCCCAGGTTCTGCCTTCCAGGGCCCAAAGCCCACTGCCACCATTTTCCATCTAGCATTTTTACATGGGATTGGGGGATTTGAACTTGCATCCTTTGCTTGTGAGGCAAAGGCTTTAACCCCTAAGCCACCTCTTCAGCCTATTTTAGTTTTTAAAAATTCCCTCTTGCATAAGGTTCCTGAGGTTGATTCAGTGAACAATTTTTTTTATTGGTACCCAAGCTCTCTGCCACCACTCCATGCAGTGTGCCCAGCACACTAGAAGTGCCCGTGATGCCCTGCTGTTGGCTGCTGCAGACCTCTGACTGGGATAGTTAATGTTTATTAAGTGACGAGTCAAGAAATCTGTTTCCCTGAACTTTGTAGTTCACACAAGGAATCATGATTTCCGTGGTTTTATCTTGTTTTACTCTTGCTGAGGACAGGACCTGCTGGAGATGCAGGTAAGTCCTGCTGTCACACAGCAGAGGATGGATCTGACACTGATCCACCTGACTTCATTTGCTGAGCTGGAGCAATTCCTTAAGAATGTTCTTTTGAGGCCAGAGAGATGGCTCAGAGGTTAAGACCCTGACTCACAAGCAGAAGGTCCTGAGTTCAGATCCCAGGTCCCATGTAAACATGCCAGGTGGAAACAGAGACCACAGCAGATGCACTTCTAGCCTTGATGGGTAGAGTAAAAAGGAAGTAGAAGCAATTCAGGATGATTCCCGAAGTCACCCTTGGTCCTCCACAGGGACATACAGTGTCCCCTGGTGCACACACACACACACACACACACAAATAAATAAACATTCCCCAATATTTCGGTGCTGGCTGAGGGTGTGGGATGTGCGCTGCATGGTCCAGGTACCCTTGCAGATTGGGGGAGGAAGCCAGCCAGGCAGGTAAAAAGAAACCAGGTTGGAAACCCAAGAGCTAAATTTATGGTTCTTTGCCAGTAACTTTGAGCCAAATAACTCAGACCTTGTGCCCAGATTGGGTTCCTCCTTTGAAATTCCATATTCTTTATCAGCCCTCTATCTTGGGGCACGAATTGCTTCATGAATACTGCCATTTGTTCATGCATAGATTAGGCCATTTGCCCAGAAAACACAAGCTGAGTTCCTTGTCTAACTCAGCAAGGGAACAGAGGGAAACTCCAACTGGATGTCATTTTCAAGTGAATGCAGAAGTCCGGCCACTCATATGAGGTGATTAAGTTTTAAAAAGCAATTGAGGAATTGGTGGTAGTAACCACATAAATCATATGTAAAAAGTGGAGCTAGGTAGAAACAAAGTTATTTTGGTTTGGTTGGGTTAGGTTGGGTGCTGGTTTGATTTGGGATATGCATGTGGGTTTCCAGAACTTGTAGAGGTGAAGACTGGTAGAGTCCCAGAGCTTGCTAATCAACCTGGCTGAAAAACAGTGAGCGCCATGCTCAGCGAGAGAAAAGCAAGGCGGAAAGCAATTAGAGAAAGACGCCTGCCATCAGTCTCTGGTGTCTTCACGTGTGCACACAGGCAAGCACGACCCAAGAGCTCACAGGCCAGCTAGCGTGATGTACGGAGCACACACCGAAGGACTCTGCCTTCAACAGGCGGAAGGCAAGCACCAGCCCTCAAGCTTATCTTCTGGCCTCCACAGCAACCACGGCATGTACCACCCACACCTTACACACACACACAGTAGAAAAGTAGTATGTTAGGCAGGTAAGAATCATAGATGCCAGTGGTTGCCCTCCAAGCTCAAGAGTCCTAAAACAGAAGCCCCTTGGGAAGCCGGAGTAGAACAGGATAGACCACTCCGAGAGCGTGGAACACATGCACTCAGGCCTCTGTAGCCCACAGGGGGCACGTTGCCCACCCTGAGGGAGCGACGCAAGGTCTTCTAGCCTTAAGACCTTCCGTGTCCCTGAAAGCCAGTTAGGGCAACACGGGGGAGCCCCGGCCAGTCTCTCACAGGCCTCTGTAAAGCTCCAACCCTCGGAGCCCCAGGAAGGATGTGGTTCCGCCCACAGATGGCTTTATTCTTTCTAATCACAGGTGAATGAGGCAGAATGGTTTGGGTTCTGCCTGATCATTCGACTTGGATCCTGTCACAACTGGCTGTGGGGCAGGACTGGAAGGGCCCCGCAGTCCTTTGCAGATGGGGGCTATCTAACCTGATAAGGAGTGGAGGACCTGATAGGACATCCAAGGTCGTGGCCTTATCCTGCAGCCCAAGGGCTTGCTAGGACTTCAAAGACAGCTGGGGATGTGGCTCGGCTATTAAGGCACTTGCCATACAGGCAAAAGGACCTGAATTCAGGTCTCCAGATACCCCAGAAATGCTGGATGGGACTGATTAGACAGACTAGCCCTATCATGGCCTCTGGGTTTGATTAGAAACCCTGCCTCAAAAGAATAATTAAAGATGATTTCTTGTATCAATCTTGGACCTTCACACACACATGCGCACACACACACCCCCAAAAAAAATAAAAATAAAAGGAGACTCCACACACATACAACTTCTGCCCTCATCCTATGCCAGGCTCCTTCTCCAGGGAGCTCTCTCAGCCTTCAATACTCTGCCTTCTGGAAAAGAAAGGGAAGAAGGAAGAGAAAGAAAGCCGACCTCATGGCTTCCTTGGGCAGCTGGTACCACCCGCTGGTACCACGTGCCACCTGTCTTTGCAAGTGGATTCCAGTGTTCTCAGAACGAGAACCAGTTCCACCTTGTTCTGTGTGTCCCGCGCCTGGTCCCTGCCTTGAAGCCTGGAGTCTGAGCAGGATTTCCCGGCTGGGGGGCAGAGGAGGCAGGAAAGCCCATGCTGGACGGGGAGGACGAATGTGAAATACAGGTTCCTTCAGTGTGTAGAGGCCAAAGAATGTTTGAATGGAAAGCTACACAAGACCTTTGAGTTTGTCCAAGGGAACAATCCATATATCTGCACACACAAAAAACATGTCTACCAGGATGTTCAGTCGAAATCCTGAACATCCGTTGCCGGGAAAGCGAAGACAGAATACAGCTTGTTCAGAAAGTGAGCTGACCTTTCATGACAGAGTCACAGCTGGCGAGATGGCCCAGCGCATGCCCCCACACACATACACACAATAAATGAATATATCTAAGAAATATAATTGCAGTATATCGAGGACAAAAAGTCAATGGTAACAGAAATCAAAGTGTCCATAGTAATTCCCTCTGGGTTGTGGAAAGCCAAGAGGCCTTTTTATAGTGTCATAATTGTCTTTTGTTCTTGTTTTGCTTTGCTTTTTTAAAAGTTTTCGTTACATTTTATTTATTTTGTGTGTAAACACACACACACACACACACACACACACACACACACACACACACTTGTGCTCTGGCGCATGGTGGAGGTCAGAGGACAACTTGCAAGAGTTGGCTCTCTACCTCCAGCATGTGGGTTCTAGAATGGAACTCAGGTTGGCAGGCTTGGCAGTGCTTTACCCACTGAGCCATCCCACCAGCCCTGTTTTAATATTTTTTTGAGATAGTATTTTACATAGGTTGGGCTCCAACTTTCTGTATATAGCAGAAGATAACATGGATTTCAGGCATATGCCTCAAGATCTGGTTTTATTCTGTGCTGGACATCAAACCCAGGGTTTCCCTCTCCCACCTGAACCACATCCCCAGCCCTGAGTTTGTTTTTGTGAGCTAGACTCTCATGTAACACAGGCTGGCTCAGAACGCAATTGTGTAGCTAAGGATGACTCTGAACTCTTGATTCTCCTGCCTCCATCTCCCAAGTGCTGGGATTGAAGGTTACCTCCGCCTTACCTGGCTCTTATTATTATTTCCTTTATTGACTACTTCCTTAATTATTCTGCAGCAGATATCTATTTAACAATCTTTAAGTTACCATTCCCAAAAAACTAAACCTTATTGCTGAAGTGATATAAATGACCTTTTGTTAACTAAGTAACTGAAAAGTACCCAGCAAGTTGGCTGGTTGAAGGGTCTCTCTTGGGCTGGAGAGATGGCTCAGGGGTGAAGAATCTGCCTTGCAAGCAGAAGGTTCTGAGTTTGGATCCCAGGTCCCACGTAAAAACACCTTTGTACTTCAGGCCCTTCGGGGCAGAGCCTGGGAAATCCCAGAGCGAAGCAAGAAGGAGTAGAAGCAATCTAGGATGATTCCCAAAGTCACTCTTGGACCTCCACAGGGACACACAATGCCCTCTGATACAGCACACATGCACACGCACGCACGCACACCCACACACACATGCACATAAAGAAAGGGTCTCTGTTAACAAGACAGCAGAAGCCCCAACTGGCACTTCTGTCACACGTGTTGTTGCTTTTCTGTGCAAGATGGTGGAAGGTTGGGACGTCCTAGGGACAAGCAGGGCAGGTTCACGCCCACTCAGCTCACCCAGACTGAGAGCAGCCAGTGGTAGTGTTTTCTGGACATATCCAGTTCCAGCCAGTGTTTGTGACCCCACAACACAGCTGAATGAATCACGGATGGTAAGATTCTAGTCAGGGGAGGGAGATGATGGGTGTTGCTCTGATTCTGTCTGGGGGCCGCAGACTGTTGGGTGTCACGTGCCCGGCACTCCTTGGCTCCGGTGCCACTCATACCTGCTCTGTGAACTTCGTTTCCAGGAAAACTTGATCGGGGCTCTCTTGGCAATCTTTGGACACCTTGTGGTCAGCATCGCACTTAACCTCCAGGTGAGTCTCCGGCGCTGTCACTGTGCCAGACATAGAAGCAGCAGGTGAGCTGGAAGTCAGGTCTGCCACTTCCTGTCTGCCCTTGTGTTATTCAGGAATCTCTGTGGAGTCCGTGCCCTGCTTCCTCCCACAGTCACTCTCTTAGCTTGGGAGCTGGAGTTTCCTTTTGTTTGTATGGGGGTGAGGCGCACACGCGTGTATGTTCATGTGCACGTGTATTTACGTGTGCATGTGCACACGCGCATGCATGTGTACTTGGCACATGTGCATCTGGAGGCCAAAGGTCAACATTGGGTGTCTTCTTCAGTTGCTCTCCGCCTTACTTTATTTTGATTATTTTGAGACAGGGTTTCTCACTGAACCCGGAGCTCCCCAATTCAGCAAGGTCAGCTGGACACCCAGCCCTGGGGTCTGTCTGCCTTTGGCCCCAGTGCTGGGACTGCAGGCTCACGCCGCCACACTTGGCTTTGCATGTGGTCTCTGAGGATTGTACTCAAGTCCTCGCACTTGGGCAGCAGGCATTTTTCCCACGGAGTGATCCCCTTTCCCTCACCTCCAACACACACCTCCAGTTTTCTCTTAACTTGTGCAGTGACTTCTTAACTAGTCTTCAGACCCTGTCTCAAAGCAGGGAGCTGTAATCCCAGTCCTAGAAAAACAGGTAAATTTCTGAGACCCCAGCCGGCCATCCTAGTCTGATCAGCAAGCTCCAGATCAGTGGGAATCCCTGCCCCAAGTGGAAGACACCTGAGAAATGATCCTTGAGGGTCCCCTCTAGTCTCCACACCCATGCAAGCATACACCCAATGTGCGCTTGCACACACCAAAGTCCGCCTCCAGGCCTTGCTCAGATGCATCTTCATTCAAAGCCTCCTAGAGAGTGTCTAAGTACTCTCTGCCTAGCGTCTGTATTGGAAGGGGCTGCGGTTAGATCACTCCCACTCTGCAGAGTAAGGACTCCAGAAGAGCCGGGCAGTCCTGGGTCATGCTGTAAGGTGAGCGGCCGTTGAGGATGCCTGCGCCGTAGCGTTTTGTTCTCTCCAACTCGCATTCTTTCTCTAACTTCTAGAAATACAGCCACATCCGCCTGGCAGGCTCCAAGGACCCCCGGGCCTACTTCAAGACCAAGACATGGTGGCTGGGGCTGCTGCTGCTGCTGCTGGGCGAGCTGGGCGTGTTCGCCTCCTACGCCTTCGCCCCGCTCTCCCTCATTGTGCCCCTCAGCGCCGTCTCCGTGATAGGTAAGCCCCATGCCCTTCACCTGGACCCACAGCGCACAGCTTCATGCAATAAGCAAACTGCTCTCCGTTTGGCTGATACCACCTGGCTCTTGCAGTCCGCCCAGTTCTGGGTGGGCTGCAGAGCATCTTCCTTCCCACCTTGTGAGTGGGAGACCATTAGGACCCTATTTTACAGATGTGGAAACTGAGGCACGGGTTACACAGTGAGCAGCAGGGCCGGGGCGTGAGCCAGGATTTCCGTCCAGATCCCACTTAAGATTCGGAAAGCAGGACTCGGTGGTGAAAGCACTTGCTGCATGAGCAAAAGTACCCGAGCTTGGAGCCCTAGATCCCAGGTGAAAGCCAAGTGGATGGGGAAGCCTGTCCCGGAAGACAGAGCCTGGGACCCCAGAGCAAGCTGGCCGACCAGACTAGTCCTGTCAGAGAGTTCTGGGTTTAATTTGTGGCTCAGGGCCCAAGAGGATAAGTTGGAAGAGTGATCACAAATGATTCCTGATATCAACCTCAGGCCTGCGCGCGCACGCGCGCGTACACACACACACACACACACACACACACACACACACACACACAAACATGGAATGAGAAGGAAAAGAATGAAGAGAAAGAAAGACTCAGAAAGCATGTAGAATTGCTTGTCTGTCTGCTGCAGGAGGAAGCTAAACATTAACCCAAGTGTCACGTTGTGATTGTCGAGATAAACCAAGTTCTCCTCTGGTCTATTGTCTCCGCCTCTAAGAAATACACTTGACTCTCTGAGCTTTTCCTTTGCCTAGTGTCTTCTTACCAACACCCTTACTTGCCTGGCCGTCATTTTTCCACAATTCCTTTAGAACACGTGAACCAACTGTTTAAGGATTTTCTGCCCTACAGGTGGCCGCTGCCAGTCACTGGAAGTTGGCAAAGTGACAGAAAGGATGTGTTACTATCCTTGAGGTCACAAACGAAATACAGTTCCAGGGGCCCACCAGGTGGCTCAAGGGTGAATGTGCGTGCAGCCAAGCGTGATGAACTGAGTTGGATTCCCTGATCCAGCATAGTGGAGGGAGAGAACCAGTTCCTACAAATTGTCCTCTGACCCCCACACAAGCACCATGGCACACATGGGCACATGTACATGTGAACGCGCGTGCGCACACACACACAATAAATAGGTATAAAAACTTGAAATACAATTTTACAATTTTAAAAAATATGTATCTAGGGCTGGAGAGATGGCTCAGGGTTAAGACTCTGCCTTACAAACAGAAGATCTGAGTTCAGATCACAGGTCCCAAGTAAAAATGCCAGGCAGAAATGACAATGGTCTACATACTTTTAGACCTAGTGGGCAGAACCTAGGAAATCCCGGAGTGAAGCAAAAAAGAGGTAGAAGCAATCCAGGGTGATTCCTGAAGTCACCCTTGGTCCTCCACAGGGACACACTTCTGAGACACACACACACAAATGCACACGCGCTCACGCACATGCAAAAATAAATAAATGATTAAGTTTTTTAAAAAGTATATATATTTAAAAAATATTCTTGCAGAAAAGATAGGATATTGTTGGACAGCAGCTCTGGACACAGGAACTCGCTGAACTTCTTCCATTTTGTTGGCAGGCAGGACGTGGCCTGACTCCCTGCTCTGGTGGAGAAAGGCATTCCTCCAAGCCTTACTCGGCCTGGGCCATGTGGCTTTTCTTCCTCAGGAGGGAGGGTGGGTCATGGCACATGCATGGCAGTTATGCCCCTTCCGAGCTCAGGACAGACATCATTAATCAATCTCTGGTCAACCTGAGTGGGATTTTAAAATTCTCTCCGCTGAAGGCCGCCACTGCCAGTCTCTACAAGTTGGCAAAGCGACAGAAATGATGGGCTTCCCCTGGTGCCACTAGAAGGCTCTCTCTTTGTTGAGCAGAGTTGGTAAACTAGCAATCGACAGGCCAATGCTGGGTTTTTTTCCACCAGTATATGCCAGGGATATAGCATGACACCCTGTGCACACTGGCAAACACTGTGCCACTGAATGACATGGCACAACCTCTACCCTCTGGCCCACTTCCTTCCTGTGTTCACGCTGCCAACAGCCCTTGTTAGTGAGATTTATATCCTTGTCTCTGTCCTGCCCACTGCTGGGCTGTCCCAAGAGCTCAGGCCTTTGTTCACAGGTGGTGAGTGGCTGAGTGACTGGTGCTTTACATACTAGTCTTCAAATTAGGGCTGGAGAGATGGCTCAGGGGTTAAGACTCTGTCTTGCAAGCAGAAGTTCCTGAGTTTGGATCCCAGGTCCCACATAAAAACACCAGGTGGAAATGGCAACCTGCACTTCCAGCCCTGGTGGGTAGAGCCTGAGAAATCCCAGAGCAAAGCAAGGAGTAGAAGCAATCCAGGATGATTCCTGAAGTCACCCTTGGTCCTTCACAGGGACACATATGCCCTCTGATATACACACACACACTAAATAAATAAAAATAAATAAATAATTTAGAATGAGTGGTCAAGTTCTTAAAAATAAGAGGCCAATCTAGTGAGCATAAGGCCCTGAATTTGATTCCCAACACCGCAGTGAATGAATGAAATAGACAAATAGACAGTCTGACTGAATTGTGGCAAGATTTCAGGGGCTTTTTGAGGTTACCCAGTGAGAAATAGTCCTAAACGTAGGACCAGCCTACCATTCATCAGATACCTGAGGCTTCTCCATCACTGGTCCGGGCACTTTAAGGACAGTAATGTCCAAACACGTGTCACTAACAGTGACCCAGGTGGGGCTGAGGAAGCCACCTACACAGAAGGACGTGAGAGTGAGGGTGATAGAGAAGAAGAAGCTCGTCATGGGAGAAAGTGGCGGATTGGGATTGGATTACCAGGGGTAAGAATGGCATGAATTCATGTGTAAAGCCTTAAAAAAATAGAAATTAAAAAAAAAAAAACAGTACTGTGGCCAATACCAAGCCCTATCGATACTTCTTTCACCATGCCTGTAAAGTTTATGTAGGCATGAGGCCAGCTGCTAATGTTATACATGATAATAATGAAATATTGGGCTTGAGAGATGGCTCAGGGGTTAAGACTCTGCCTCACAAGCAGGTCCTGAGTTCAGATCCCAGGTCCTACGTAAAAATGCCAGGCGGAAATGGCGGCAGCCTGTGTACCTCTGACTCTGGTGGGCAGTGCGTGAGAAATCCCAGAGCAAAGCAAGAAGGATGTAGAAGTGATCCAGGATGATCCCTAAGGTCACCCTTGGTTCTCCACAGGGATACACAGTGCCCTCTGACACACACACACACACACACACACACACACACACACACACACTGTAATAGTTTAGCTATGAACATTTACTGTATACCAAATGATTTACACTTAGATTCTTACTGAATTGCCTCTGTAAATCAGAAAAGTAGTAATTTTCAGCAGGTTGCTGATACACTGACAGAAAGAAAGGAGGAAGAGGAGGAGGAGGAAAGAGAAGTAAGTGAGAACTAGAAGGGAGCAGAGAAGGGGGCTGGCTTGGGGTTTGTCGACATATCTACTCCCCTGTGGCCAATTCCATGCAGCCCATGGCCACCCAGATGTGTGCCAGTCAGCAGGCTGCTGCAGCCGGACCCAGTGCACTATCTCATAGACGAGGAGACTAACTTGGGAGGCATCTTGCCCAGGCCTGCACAGCCAGAGAGGCAGAACTGGGCTGGCGATGGGCCATTTGCAGGGGCTGCCAGCCCCACGCACTGTCAACCTGCGACCTTTAGGGAAGGAGAAAGCTCCAGGCAGAGGCCGGGGAGCTGCAGTGGAAGGAAAAGGCAGGTCCCGATCGCCAGCAGTCCTGGGTTCCAATCTCGCCTTTTCACACCAGCCTCAGTGTCCCCGTTTGTTAAATAGGACTGACAGTAGCTCTTCTTTCCAAGGATGTCATCTCAGAAATCATTCAGCCCACAGGCTTATAGGAAATCACAGGGAAGGCTGGGAAGGGACCCCTTTCCCAAAGGAAGAGACTGAGATCCAGAGGGACAGAGCTTGGGGGCATATGCCTGAGAGGCTTCATGCCCAGGAGCCACCCGCAGGGCATGCCCCAAGGGTGCCCTTCACCCGGCAACAACCTCACTTCTCTGTGCTTGGCTTTTTCCAGCGAGCGCCATCATCGGAATCATATTCATCAAGGAAAAATGGAAACCTAAAGACTTCCTGAGTAAGTCCCTCGCTCTGTTTCTATGGATGTGGTGTTTACGCATGTGAACCAGCGCACTCCAGTGGAGAGACCGGCTGCCTCCCCTCTGGGCTTCCAGGTTCATTCTCACAGGGATCCTGGGAGTGAATTTTAATTCAGCCTCCCAGGCCTGGCAAAATGTCAGAACCCAATGGGCCCTCATTCATGCCTTTCAGTCAGAGACCCAATTAAAGGCACACTCCTTCCCTGGCTAACTTATAAAGTCATGGGAGTCAAACCTAGGAGGCCAGAAGTTCTTGCTTTATTTTTAATTAAGTCTGCTCATAGTCCCCTACAAGGGCCCCCATAGCCTGGCTAGACCTGGGTCTGGTCCCCACCCAAGGAAGAAGCATTCAGGTTTATAGAGTAGAGGCACTGGCCCAGGATTATTGTCTCGTTTAGTGTGGGAACAGGAAAGGAAGGGAAAGCAAGCGCAAAGTTCCTATGTTTAAGCTTTTTCTGGTAGTTCTATTTTCTGATAATTGAGAAAAATGGACCACTAGGTCAAGGAGCAGAGTGTTGCATTATCGGAAGTCCCTCTGTGTGGAAACCAAAGGAGGGAGGAAGAATTGATTCTCCTAAATCGCATATCAAGTGCATTGCTTTTTTTAATTATTATTTTATTTTTTCTAATTTTACAAGCGTATTGAGTACTCAGCCCTGCTTCCTTCTGTCCCCCTTTCCTCCCCATTTCCCTCCCTTCCCTTCATCCATCCATCCCATTCCCTCTTGCCCTCCTGCCTGGCCGCTTCTATTATACCAAGGTTCCTTCTGGTTTGTCTACTCTTGTGGGGATTCGGGCCTCTCGTGACATACCAAGTTGCCTCTCTTTAGGCTGCTCCACTGATAGGGACATTTCCCTTCACTCATCCAGCTTTAGTCCCCAAGGTTTCCACTGTATGTTCTTATCTCTCTTGAGTTCCTCTGTAGTCTGTGGGGCGTGTTGGTATGTCAGTCATGGTGCAGGTCTGGTAAAGACAAGTCTCACTGCAGTGAATTCCTGGATGCAGCAGTCCTGCCTTAAATGGAATGTCTTATTCAAAGGTGAACCCTCCCATCTTTAGATTCTTACAATCTCACTGCCACCTCTTCCTCTAGGTTCCCAAAGTCTTGATGGAGAGAGATTAGGTTGGCCTGATTTTAGGTGAGCCTTGTTGTACTCTGCATTATGGCGGCCATTATTGTCCACTTCACTGCTCTTCTAGTGCCCTAGACTACATCCTGTCAGGGTGTCGAGATCCTCTGCCTCTTATAGAGGAAGGAAGACTTCTAGGCCGAGTGTTAAGTGTTCTTCAAATCTATGGGTATAATAGTGGCTATTTACAGAGCAGTTTGGTGCACTGTCTTCCTACCTATACATTTGTTGGCTGTTTTTCCCTATCGATCTATTTCCTTCCTTTTTTAGGTTCTTGTTCTAGTTAACAGTAACAGGAATGTGTTCTGCTCTAACAAACAGGTCTTGAGTTCAATCAGAAAGCTGTTGGTTGTCTCCTTGATACTCATGCCACTGTTACACTGGGGGTCACCTGTTGCCATGGTGATTTTTATTGCAACTTGAAGATCTCATAAGTTGATGAGGCCTTTGATTATTTCTCTCCCCTCGTAGCTTCTACAGTATTCCTTATACTGTGTAAGCCATCCAGCAAGGAGGAAGTTCTTAGACCAGTTCCAGTTGATGCATTTTGCCCATGTTCTGTGATCTTTACATGTTGTGTCCAAGTGTCATGCTTGAAGGATGTGACAGCAGGACAAACAGGGTTCCTGCTTCATAGGATTGTAGTGTAACACATGTGTGATGTGTGCTGGGGGGATTCAGACAAGCAGATAACTAAGTCATGTTAGGTCATAGGACATACTTCAGCAAAAATAAAAATGCTCCCTCCCTGGAGAACTGGGAAGACTGGAACACTTTGTCCAGGAGAGATAGGACCCTCTGAAGATGTGACCTTTGAACCCAAACTCAGATGACGCTATAGAGACTGCTGTGCCCAGGTCTGTGAGCCAGGTTATGCCACCCAGAGCAGGAATAAACCTGCCATGTTCAGGAGTGGTGGGTCAGTGCAGCTGGGAGGTGAAGAGAACAGAAGAGGAAGAGAGGGGAAGGGAGGAGAGGGGAGAGAGAGTAAGAAACACCAGCAGGCTTAGAAGGCCAAATGATGCCAGGCCTGTCAGCCATCTGAGGAGTGTGAGAGACAGCAGAATTCCCCCCACACACATTCCCACCCCCCCAACCCACCCCTCCCCCGAGATCGGAGACTGGCACTGGGCTCCTGGCTCATTTGCATTCTCCTGACCCCCAAAGTGAATGAGGGGTACACTGATGTCTACGACTGCTCTGTAGTGGGTGTGGGGTTAAAGGTAACCGGGAAGTAGAGGGGGGTGGAGAAGGGCTGGATGTGGTCGCGAGGGTAGCCAGGCGCCCGCCCAGTACCGCGGCAGCGGGTCTGGGGCTGCTCACACCGCCTTTCCAGATCTCGTGTACCCAAAAGCTTGTCACATCGTATTTCTTAGAATTTCATGTGTGTACAGTGTATGTTCATCATATCCATCTGTGCTCCTCCTCCCTCTCCCCCATATTCCCCTATGTCTCCTTCACACCTGCATGGCCCACTAAGTCCCCTTGGTGCTACTCGCATGCAGGTGGGCGTGGGGTCATCCAGTGAAATATAGGCATCCTCCCAGTGTCTCCACGCCAGAGGAAAAGTGACTGTCCCGTCCACAGCAGCCACCATTGCCCATAGCCCCTCGGCTACGGCGGTTCTCGTCCACCCTGCTCCCCCCAATCTGTATTGGTATGTTTGACCGGCGGGATCTTGTATAGCCGCTCTGAGCTCATGACATGACGTGCGAGGACCCGCCCTGCAGGTGTTTAAAGGAGAATTTAAGGGAGAGGAAGCGGCCAAGGTGTCTCAGAGACACAGCCAAGTTTGGAATCCTTAGTGCGAAACAAGGTTAGGGGGAAGCAGGCGTGACTCGTGCTGTCTCAGAAAGTTCCAGAAGCCTGTGCAGCTCTGAGCTCTCAGCCCTCTGCAACTGGCCAGGGCTGGACTGGACCCCGGGAAGGAAGCAGGAGGCTGTGGCTGTCCACTGCCCGGGGTGCCACTGCTCATCCCCAGCACCCTGAAAGGCAGCGTGATGACAGCGTTGAGATCATTCATTCCCTTGGGAGCAGGTTCAGTGCCCAGTGGGGAAAGGATTCTTCCAAGGTGCACATAAGCTCTGAAGGTTTACTCCACATGATTCATTTTGTTTTATTTGCTTTATTACCTTGTCCATAAAGGGACTCTACGTTTGAAACAAATGTTCCCTATAAAATGCAGGTTAAAATCACAAGGTAGGAGCTGGGGGTGTGACTTGGCAGGAAAGCCAGGCCTGATGTGCTGAAGCTCCCAGGGCCATCCGCGGCTCTGCCGAAGCAAACACAAAGAGATGTCCATTCCCAGGGGACTAAGGTTAAAAACTGCAGAGTGCTGACCAGGCCACACCAGAGCTCTTGCTCTCTCCCGAGGGGGCTGGAAATTGGTAGACCCCCTGCAGAAGAGCATGTCACAGTAGCTGCCCAATTACATCACCAGTCTCATGACCCAGAATGCCACTGCCTGCTTTAAACATGCAAACATGTTTCCTAGACAACAAGGACAAAAATGTCCACAGCAGCACAATTTTTGTAACCCAGGACTATAGACAGACGCTCATCAACAATAAGGTGGATCATCATATCCACGTAGGCCACTGTTCAGCCATGAGAATGAATGGACCCACCTGGCACAAGACACAGACGGACCTCAGACACCCCACGAGCCCATTTCTGTAAAGCTGCAAACCAGACAGTGAACTCCATGTGGCTTACAGTCAGGGTCGTGTTACCCGGAGGGAAGGGCGGGTCCTGGGACTGCAAGGGACACAGATGGGAAGTCCAAGGCCTTCTGATGTCCTCTTTCGCGTCCAGGTCCCAGGGGAAAAAATTCATCCAGCACTTTCTGTGCACATGTATATTGCACTCGAGTTTTGTTAAGGTTTCAAAATGTGACTTAATAAGGTGAATGAGGGATTAGAAAGATGGCTCAAGGAGTTAG
This sequence comes from Typhlomys cinereus, assembly GCA_023101885.1. NCBI lineage: Eukaryota > Metazoa > Chordata > Mammalia > Rodentia > Platacanthomyidae > Typhlomys > Typhlomys cinereus. The sequence goes on from JALPQD010000278.1 coordinate 1,760,233, forward strand.
CCTCTGCCTCACGAGCAGAAGGACCTGAGTTTGGATCCCAGGTCCCATGTAAAAGCGCCAAGCGGAAATGGTGACAGACTGCTCTTTGGTTCTGGAAGACAGAGCCTGGGGAACCCCAGAACGAAAGCAAAAAGGAGGTAGGACAATCCAGGATGACTCCCAAAGTCACCCTTAGGCCTCCACAGGCACACGCAGAGCTCTCAGAAACACACACACACACACATTAAAGAAAGAGAGGGTAAGTGAGCAAAGTTCAGGAAGTGTGGGTATGACGAGTCATCATGACACCCCTTCCCAAAGTAGCACTTTCAAGCACTGCGCAGGAGGGCTCGGTGGACTAAGTGCTGCTGCATAAGCATGAGGACTTCTGCGTGGCTCTCCAGCACCCGTGTGATGGTCGGGCCACCACTGTAGAGCAAATGCTGGAGAGGCAGAGACAGGCGGGTCCCCTGTAGCCAAAGGCCAACTCCAGGTTCAGTAAGAGATGCAGTCTCAAAAGATAAGGTGGAAAAGCAATTGAGGAAAACGTTCTAATATCACACACATGCACACACACCTATGACCCGAGCACTTGGGAGGCAGAGAGAGGCAGGGGACTAGCTTTGAGTTCCAGACCACGAGCATAGGCTAGAGCAAGACCTTGTCTCAAAATGTCCATCAGTCAAGCAGCAGCAATAAAATTAAGTGACAAAAATTTTTTTAAGCAAAGAGTAATAACCAAAAATATCTACAGTGTTGGTGGCCTATCAACGGGCAAAGGTCACCGCGCCTTGCCGAGGGTGCCCCGTGTGCCGAGCCTGCACCCTGACTGCCCTCCTCCCCTCTCCACAGGGCGCTACGTCTTGTCCTTTGTGGGCTGCGGCCTGGCCATCGTGGGCACCTACCTGCTGGTGACGTTCGCACCCAACAGTCACGAGAAGATGACGGGCGAGAACATCGCCAGGCACCTCGTGAGCTGGCCCTTCCTCCTATTCATGGTAAGCGAGGCGACGTCCTGTCTGAGACTCGTGCCAGACAGACACCAGACCCCAGCGCCCAGTGGGGATTGAGAGACGGGGGACAAAGGCTGAGCTGCCAAGAGTTCACAGTTCACAGGACACGCTTGTGCCACACGGGTCCTGACCACCGTCCAAATCCATCTACAGCACGTACCAGGTGTGGGCTTAGAGGGGTGTGAAGGTTTGTGTTTCCATCGCATGCTGGGGACAAAAGAGAAATTCTGAGTAGTTATTTCTGAGACATGAGATTATGACTCAAACTTTATTTCCCTCCATCCATCTGTGTCATCCAAGACTTCAACAGTGACCTTCTATCTACATTTTATCTTATCTTGTCTTATTTTATTTCCTCTTACTTTATTTTGGCAGTACTGGGGATTAAACCCAAGGCCTCACAGGTGTTAAGCAAGCACGTACCTCCCTAACCCTCTTTTGCTATTTTCCATTTTGAAAAGGATCTCACTAGGTCGTCCAGGCTGGTCTTGAAATCCCCATCCCTGCCTCAGTCTTCTGAGTAGCTAGGATGGCAAAACTGCCACTGAAAACTTGTATGATGGAGGACAGGGAAGTTGAAAAAGTAGAAGGCTAGACCTATGGAGCTCAGTTGGTAGAGTACTTACCAGGCACACATACAACCTTAGGTTCGATTCCCAACACAGCACAGATAGGTATGGGGGTTCACGCCTTCAATCCTAGCACTGAAGAAGTAAAGGCAGGAGGATCAGACATTCGAGGCCATCCCTAGCTACAGAGCAAGTTCAGGGACAACCTAAGTTAACCTTGTCTCAAAAATAAACACATGGGACCAGCAAGATGGCTCAGCTAGTAAAAGTATTTGGCACTAAACCTGATAACCTAGGTTCAATACCCGGAACCCACACGTAGTAGAAAGAACTGACTCCTGTGGTATGGTGTGTGAGCACACACACACACACACACACACACACACACACACACACTTGCACACACAGATGTATGCATGCATAAAATAAATGTAAAAAAAAAAAGAACAAAGTTTTAAAAAGTTAAAACTAGGAACAGTTGAAGAATGGTACTTCTCGCAGTATCGCATAACTGACAGCCAGGAAGCCCTGGCCAGCGCTCCGCTCTGCCCCAGGTGTATCTACCTCATACTCACAAGGTGCTAGATGGGTTCGTATCTTACCTCAGAGTCTCTCAACAGTCCTATAAATCTTTTGCTCCCCAGTTTGTGGATGGAGACGCTAGGACTCAGGGAGGTTTGAACAGCCTCTGGCCCCAGAGGCTCCCAAAGCAGATAGTAAATTTCTTGGAATCTGGGGTATGATCTTCCTGCTGCCAGCTGACCCTGATGGGCATGAGGGCTGTTCCAGCAAAGCCTGACCCCAAAGCAGGCCTCTCCCTGGGGGCTGTGTGCCTATGGACAGGTCACTTTCCTTCTCTGGGTAATGGCAAGAATTGCTGGACCTACTGGCGTGGGTACAGCACGGGGTCACCAGTCACCACTCGGCATGCAGTAGATATCCAGGTAGGGTTGAGTTGGCCTCCCTTGCTGCGGCTCGGGAGACCAAGGCAACCACACTGAGGCCCTACGTATTTCTCTTGACATTGTGGGTGTAGGAGACCCAGAACTAAGTTCACCGAACTCTTGGTCTCTCCCGAGGCCTTCACAAGGCACAACCTCCCAGGACTTGTATGAAGTGTCATTGCAGACGCAGGCCGACAAATGGGGACCTGCACCCCAGAACACGCACAGCCATGGAGAATGTTGTCAAGTAAGCAGTCGCCGTAATTATGACCACTTCATAAAGCACAAGGGCTGGAGCCGCCTGACCAGCAGTCACGCCTTGCCGGATGGCCAATAAAGATAAGAAGAGGTCGCTGAGACAAAGGGCAGGAAATGGCAGAACCAAACAGCTTGGGTTTTACAGCCTCAGACTTTAAAGGATTTTGAATATCTTTCTTTTCAAAACACCCATGAAGGACCGGGGAGATGGCTCAGAGGGTAAAGCCTCTGCCTCCAAGCAAAAGAACCTGAGTTCAGATTCCCAGAACCCATGGAAAAACATCAGGTGGAAATGGCCGTGGCCTGTAATTCTGGCCCTGGAAGGCAGAGCCTGGGAAACCCCAGAGTGACCAGTAAGGAGGTAGGGCAATCCAGGATGCTTCCCAAAGTTACCATGGATCTTTTTCTCTGTTGGTTTTTGCAGTTACTAGACTTCCATAGAGTTTGGGGCTGGCAGGGGAGAAAAGCCATTGTCACAGGATACTGGGGCTGGCTTCGTTTAGGGAAATACTATCGTAGGCCAGCAAGATAGTTTGCAAACCTGGAAACCTGAGTTTGATCCCCAGAACCTCATGTGATGGAAGGGGAGAACTGACATGTTCTCCTCCACCCCTCCCCATTCTCTCTCCCCTCCATCTCTCCTTATTTAAAATATTTTTTAAAAGAGAGAGAAATACTGAGCTGGAGAGATGGCTCAGGAGTTAAGACTCTGTCTCGAAAGCAGAAGTTCCTGAGTTCAGTCTCGGGTCCTGCACTTCCGGCCCTAGAGGGCGGAGCCTGGGAGATCCCAGAGGGAAGCAAGGAGGAGGTAGAAGCAATCCAGGATGATTCCTGAAGTCACCCTTGGTTCTCCACGGGGACACACAGTGCCCTCTCTCTCTGTCTCTCTCTGTCTCTCTCTCTCTCACGCACACGCACACACACACACACGCACACACACACACGCACACACACAGAAAGAAATACTGTAATACCACATACCTGTACCTTTAAGACAGCTGACAGGTACACAGGGAAACTTCCCAAGCTGTAGACTTGAGACCAGCTACCTGTGAGTTTCTATTGCTAGAGGTCTAGAGAAAAAGTGCCCAGGCCTGGAGCCAGGCTGCCCGAGCTCAGTGCCTGCCTGTGCTGTTGGCCAGTGCCGAGCGTGAGAGGCCCCACCTTGCAGCGTTGTGCTGGCACATGGGGTTGGATGTGGTAGAGATGCTGGGCACAGTGCCCAGGCTTCGAGGACGGTTCACCCAGCAAAGCACTGACCTCAGCCCTGTGGACACAGGGTTATCACCTCCCCTCCCCCGAGACTTGGAGATGTTCAGTGACTTACCCAGGGTCACACCGTCAGTTCAGAGACACGTCCACGTTCCCCCTGGGCCTCCCGAGCGGAGCTTTCTTTCTCAGCGTTTGGAAAGAGGGGTCTTAACCACGCAGCCCAGGCTGACCCACAACTCAGTCTTTCCACCTTCGCCTTGTGGTTGCTGGAGTTACAGGTGAGGAGGGTCACCCACCCAGCACTGCCTTCCTCTTCCTCCTGTGGAAGCTGCGCTTGGCTGCTGCTCTCGAGCTGCGAAGACAGTGTGCACTTGATTTCTTTTCTTTTCTTTTCTCTTTTCTCTTTTCTTTTCTTTTTTCTTTTCTTTTCTTTTCCTTTCTTTTCCTTTGTATGTATGGTACATCCACTGCACTTGCGTGTGCGCCTGTCAAGGCCAGAGGTCAGCTTCAGAATCTTCCTCTATCAGTCTTCACCTTGTTTTTTGAGACCAGGTCTCCCACTGAACCTGGAGCCCACAGCTCCCACTGGCCGCAAGCCCCCAGAATCCTGCTATCTCCACCTCCCCAGCACTGGGGTTATAGACATGCCCCACCACACCCAGCTTTTACGTGGGTTCTGGGGTTCCACACTCAGGTCTTTGCGTTCATATGGCAAGCACTATGCCCACTCTGCCATTTCCCCGGCCCTGAAAAAATAGTCAGCTAACAGCATCTTGATGTTTTCAGGACTGTGGGGATTGAACCTAGGTCCTTACATACCCTACGTAAGCACTCTTCCACTAAACTGTATTCTGGCCCTTTGTGTGTGTGCATGCATGCATGCATGTCTGTCTGTCTGTCAGAGGGCACTGTGTGTCCCTATAGAGGATCAAGGGTGACTCCAGGAATCATCCTGAATTGCTTCTACCTCTTTTTTGCTTCGCTATAGGATTTCCCAGGCTTTGCCCACCAGGCCTGGAAGTGTAGGCCACTTTTCCACCTGGTGTTTTCATGTGGGAGTTGGATCCCATCTCAGGACCCTCTGCTTGCAAAGCAGAGTCTTAACCCCTAAGCCATCTCTCCACCCATCCCCAGCCCTCTTTACATTTTTATCTTACAGCAGTTTCAGTAAGTTACAGACTTGCTTTGAACTCACTGAGTAGCCCAGACAAGCTTGAGCTTGTACTAATCCTCCTGCCTCAGCTTCCCGCCTGTGCCACCCGTCCGGCCAGTTGCCTTGCTCTCATTCTCCTCTGCTCAGCCATCCACTCAGGCTGGCTGGACCAAGAGGAACGCACCTTTGAGTTCCTCGCCGAATGGCTTAGTGGACAAACATCTGGCTCCTTGGCAAACCCCAAATTTAATAGGGTGCTCACAGGCCATGGGAAGGGGACCACTTTGGTCTGAGGCATCATGCCCATCCAGGGCAGATAGGGATGGGGTCAGCACCTCATCTGTAGCTGGGGGGGGCAGAGTCGCTATTCAGGGGCTGTGCGGGGCTGAGCAGAGGCACTGCGTGTGTCCCTTCTGCACCTCATCCTGCTGGCACCCTGGGAAAGGTGATGGATGGCAGGGGGAGCAGTGCCTGGTGCTCTGGCAAGATAGAGCCCCCCCAGGCTCTGCCCAGCCAGCCCAGGCGCCTGCCTGCTAACCCCGCCCGCTCACCTTACCTGACCCCCTCCGCAGCTGGTGGCGATCGTCCTGTTCTGCCTGCTGTTGTACTTCTACAAGGAGAAGAATGCCAACAACATCATCATCATCCTCCTCCTGGTGGCCTTGCTAGGTAAGTGCGGTCCGAAGGCAGGAGCCGCTGGAGGCCAGCTCAGGGTGCCCTCCATGTCAGGGTGCCCTCCATGTCAGGGTGCCCTCCATGTCAGGGTGCCCACTGCACGTGCCCAGCTACTGCACGTGGCCAGCCACTGGAGACCAGGTCCCTGCTGAGGGGAGGCAGCTCCCACCATGTCCCATGTTCTCAGAGTCAAATCCCGAGTCTCCCATGTGCACACAGGGGCAAAGCACGGTCACATGAACGTGCACATTGACTAGTGAGTTCAGAGGTCTCTCAGAGCTGCTGCTCAGAAGCACCCTCAGCGGACCATGCATGGAGTCCAGTGAACAGATTTTCTTATGCACGCTCCTGTCCCGTCAGAAGGACAGGTGCCAGACAGAGCAACAGGAAGGGCTCAGATCTGCAGTCACGTAGCCCAGGCTAGCCGCAGATTCTGTAGGTGTCCTCCTGCCTCTGCTTCCCAGTGCTAGGACTTCAAGCCATGCCCAGTTTACACAGTACTGGAACTCCGCCCAAGGCTCCTGCATGCCAGCTAGGTAAGAACTTACGCACTGGGCCGCATCACATGCCCAGCCCAGACTATCCACCTTAAAGTCGCACCGTCACTCTAGAGAAATGGACATGTGAGGGACATGTGAGGACCCCCACATTAGGAGGGAGTCGGGGTGACTGAGAAGACCAGAACTGACCAATGGATCTGGTGACAGCTATGTGGATATCTGCTGCTGGGAACTGGCATCAGTTTGATTTTCTTTCTAAAACACCTTTTTTCAGGTAGAAGTTACACAGCATGAAGTTGGTCTGTTTTTAAAGTCTATACCTCAGTGGGCTATGCTATGTTCACAGTTAGGCAATCATAACCAAATCTAATCTTGGAACATTTTCATCACCCCTAAAATAAACCCTGGGCTCAATATACCAGTGATTCCTACTCCTACTTTCCAGTCCAGGCTCCACTAATCTACCTTCTGTCTATAGATTGTGAGCATCTTACATAAGTAGAATCCCGCCCTACTATTGACTGTTGTTTTTATTTATTAATTTGCTTTTTGGTTGTTGGTTTTGAGGTGGTGTCTTTTGTATCCCAGGCTGGCCTCAAACTCATTTGCAGCCAAGGATGGCCTTGAACTCCTGGCATTCCTACCATCACCTCCCCACTGGACTTGCAGGCAGGCACTACCGAACCCAGTTTTTACATGGTGCCGGAGATGGAAGCCAGGGTCTCCTGCATGCTAAGCAAGCTCTCTGTCAATTAGGCAACAATCCCAGCCCCTTCTCATTGTTGTTTTAATTTTCTTTTTTTGAAACAGTTTCGCTGGCCTTGAATTCTGTTGTTCTGTCTCGGCCTCCCGTGTGCTGGGATTCGAGGTGTGGGCCACCAGCCCCAGCCCCGGTATTACCAGTTTATCTGAGTGTAACAGTCTTAAGTGTCCCCTAGTTGTAGCATGAACAGTCTCCCTTCCTTGGTGATTTTATCCTCAAGGTGGTTTGAAAGATCTGAGTCCCCCAAGGGTCTCCTCCTTAGGATCAGAAAGACCAGAAAGTTCCAAAGCCCTGGCCGGCCCCGTCCATAGCAAGGCCACGTGGCACCAGGCGTATTTTCAGTGGCTGCTGGTGTTGGGAAACCAGCATTGCGGCCTATTCGCTGTTCCCACCACAGGCGTTTCCATAGCATGGAATAAATGACAGTAACATTGTTGGCAATGGTTTCCCTTCTAGCATGTTCTCAAGGACACAGCATTTTAATATTAGCTGCTTGTTACAAAGTCAGGGGCCAGCCTGACTCAGAAGAGGGCTTTGGAGGACGTGGGTCATAAATGAACTTTGACCTGAAGTAGGTTTGTGGGGAGTTAACCCTTTTTCAGAGCCACCTTCTGGGTGAGCTTGAGCAGCACGTGACACGTGCATTACAACTGTGTGTAAGAGGAAAGCATTGGAACTACCCACTCCTTCTTCCTGATGTTACATTTCCAGTTTCATAATGTACATGCTATATAAATACAGTTTCATGACCATAATTCTACAGTAAATAAACATATATTAGGTGTGGACTTGCATGCGTGTAAGGGTGCATATGAGAGGTGTCCTGGGGTAAAGAAATCATTTTTATGGGGCTGGGGAGATGGCTCCTTAGTAAAGTGCTTGCCCGGCAAGCTTGAAGACCTCAGTTTGGGTTCCCAGCATCCATGTGAAAGACCAGAGGCGGGGCTTACACCAAATCCCAGTGCTAGGTGGGCAGAGACAGGAGGGTGTGTGGAGCGTGTGGACTGGCCTGTCCAGCTGAATCAGTGGGCTCCAGGCTCAACAAGAGACCTTGTCCCAAAAGAGCAAGGCGACGCCCATGAAGAGAGACCCAGCATCAGCCTGCAGCCCCCGCCTTCACTCACACACACAGACTAGGAACATGACACATGCGTGTACACATGCACACACACATACACGCGCACACACACAAAGTCCAAGTGACTGAGCATTCCACAGCCCTGACCTCAGTCTGTGTCTGTTTTCCTGTGGTCATCCTGAGGCTGGGTCTCATGTGACCACCGTCAAGCCCCCACCCCCTCCAATCCCCTGTGGTGGTCTGGGCACAGTGCCCGGCCGTAGCTCACAGCTCTGACTTGCTGCCCATCTGGGGTGCAGGTAGCTGACACTTGGAAAGATCTGCATGTGCCGCTCTCCTCCCGTTGACCTGTCAGCCCAGACAGTGGGAGTCGCAGGAGAGATAGGAAGCCCAGCGTCCCTTCCACCTCTGTCCCCAGGTCCTCGGGGGTTCGGAACCACCTTTCAGGGCCCGACACCCTGCTTCTCCTGAGGACACCCGCATCTTCGTTGCCCCCCGCAGGCTCCATGACGGTGGTGACAGTCAAGGCCGTGGCCGGGATGCTGGTCCTGTCCATCCAGGGGAGCCTGCAGCTGGACGACCCCATCTTCTACGTGATGTTCGTGTGCATGGTGGCTGCCGCCGTCTACCAGGCCACGTGAGTCGCAAGGCCTTTCCCGCCGGGCCTCCCTGTTTTCTGGGCTGGTACGTTTGTTCTGAAGCTGGGAGGAGGGCAGGACATTCAGGGCGCAGGCTCAGCGCCTGGGCGCAGAGCTGCCACAGGGGAGACTCTGCCCTCAGAAGGTGAAGCCCGCGGGAGATTTTTGTTCTGGTTCTGGTCCTTTGCACCCCGGCCGTGAACAGCACGTGTGAGGCAGCCACCTTGCCTCTGCGCACCTGTCCCGTCCAGGCCCGTAGCCGGAGCTTGTTGTGTCCCGAGCCTCGGCTCCAGAACCTCCCGGAGGAAGCCGGGGCTCGTTTCTCCCTCTGAGCACCAGGGACATGGAGCCCTGCGTGCCGGGGACAGGCCCGGGTCCCACTTCTCTGAGTCCCAGTACCCAGTGGGACCTGGGAGGCAGCAGACACCCCAGGAATCTCTCAAGTGACATCCTGAGTACAGTCAAAGAAGCCCGAGTGTGGGCGAGGCTGAGTCAGCCGGCCTGGGATTGGCATCCGTCAGCCACCCCACCTTGAGAGGTGGGGGAAGGACTGCCAGCAGGATTCTCCAAACCCTTTGCAGGAAGAGCGTTTGTCTCTGTTCCACTTGAGGAGCCAAGATGCAAAGCTGGGGGAGGAGAGGAGGTTGAGGCCCACTATTAGTTAGCTGAGAGCCGAACCTGGATGTCAGACCCCCCCGGCCTGAGTCCCTCTGCCCCCGTTCCACTGCACCCCACTGAGCTGCTCTGAGGCCGAGAGCCACAGACCCTGCCTGGGGTGCCCCACGAGGACTGCCATACACATCACGTGACGCGTGGCAACTGTTGTCACCCTCGTCTCTCCTTCAGTCCCACTCCACGGCGCCGGCGCTCCCCACCCCCAGACAGAACCCGCCAAGTGCCCAGTGAGAGCTCAGGGCCACACAGGGGAGCAGTCTCCGCCACCTCTCGGAGCTTCTGGTCTCCCAGGAACAGTCCCCAGGCACACAGATCTCCGCCCCTGTCCTCCGAGCCATCAGGGGCAGCCCTGCATGGGCGCATGAGTACCTCGTGCTCGCCGAGTGAGCAGGCACGTGGCACTGAGGACCTGCCCCACGTGAGGCCATGTCCCGCAGATGGGAAGGTTAGGAGTGACTCTTCTCTTTCTGCTGGGTGTATTGCAGTGGCCACTAGTTTAAAAAGAGTTTATAAAAATTGCAATACTGCCCCCCCACCCCAGCAGTAGTCAAAATCCTCAAAAGACAAAGGAAGACATGACAGGGTGGATTTCCACAGGCAGCGAGAGCAGAGGAGAGCAGAGGACGTTACCAAGGCCACAAGGCCGTGTGAAGGGCAGTGCCCACTGGGGGAGAGCGACCCAAAGCCACTACATTCACCCTACTAGGGGGTCCACACAAACCTGCCACTGGGACATTCAAACCGGCCCCACTAGGGACCCCCAGTCAAAGACCAGAGAGAAAGCCAATAAAAAATTCCCATTTTCGATCCCCCCAAAAGTTTACAAAAGGGGCACCCAGGATCCAGAGTCTTTGGAGAGACTTCTTCCTGCTCCTCTGATTCTCCCAAGCAATCAGGTTCCCTTTCCCTGTTTTTCAAAGATTTTTGCTTAAAGTATTTTTAAAAAATCACAACACTGGGTAGAGTGTGACAGGAGCTGTGAGTCTATGGGGGGGGGACTGGGGAGCTGCTCTCCTCGGTGGGGCCAGGACATGGGTGAGAAAGGATGGCCCAGGCCACACAGCCAGAGGCCTGAGACCCAGCAAATGGGGCTTCGGGGGCCTTAGATTAAACCAAGCACAGATCTGGGGCTGCCTATGCCCCGTCATAGGAAGAGGCCATTGTTGTCGACCCAGAACATTCCTTGTGCTCCACTTTCACTTCAAGCCCCGAGGTTGGTCCTGCTGTCACCCCTGCCCCCCACGGACCGAGCACCCATGTGTTACAGGTTTTTAAATCAGGCCTCTCAGATGTACGACTCCTCCTTGATCGCCAGCGTGGGCTACATCCTGTCCACCACCGTCGCCATCACAGCAGGTAAGGGGGGCCTGTCACTGGGTTCCCAGCCTCTGCCTTAGCAGCGAGGCGTCCCTGGCTAACTGGCCGTGGGGCCGCCTCAGGTGGCTGCTTCTGCTGCCATGGTTTATGGAGAGTGTGCGGGGTTTGGAACTGGAGAGATCTGGATTTACATCCCAGCACAGGTGTAAGGCCAGCTGTGTGACTCAGGGGGAAAAACACTTAACCTGTCTGAGCCAGTGACAACACTTCCCTCCCGAAGTTGCAGTATGTACAGACTGAATATCCCTACTCCATTCTGCTGGTGGACCCGGGCAAAGATCTTCAGCGGGCTTGGTTATTGCAGCTGGAGGTGTAGCTCCATTGGTGGGATGCTTATCTGGCACGCACAAAACCCTCGAGTGGATGCTCAGCACTGCATTAACCAGATGTGGAGTGCACAGCACTGAAGCGGTGGAGGCCAGCCTGGGCTACGTGAGACCTTGGAGGGAGGGAGGGAGAGAGGGAGGGGCAAAGGAGTTCCAAGCCAGGTGGGTTCACACTTCAAATCCAACACTGGGAAGCTGAGGCGGTTAACGCATGGTTAACAATGGAGGCTGTCTCTGGAGGAAGGTGGAGGGAGGGTACATGAGAACTCCGCTGTTGAGAAGAATTTAGAATTATCTCAAAATGGAGAAGCCTAAGCATAGGGGGAGACAATCTGCCCCCCATGTAGATTCCAGTCTATTCTTTTAGTCCCCCATCGTTTTGTTCATTTGGGCTCTCTGCTTGGAAGAGCGCTTAGCCCGAGCTTGGGTGGGGCAGAGGTCCAGGAGCAGAGCCGATCCTTCTCTCCCTCACTGCGCAGGCTCCATCTTCTACTTGGACTTCGTGGGTGAGGACGCACTGCACATCTGCATGTTCGCACTTGGGTGAGTCCCCCTGACGGGCAGGCTGGTGGGACTCTAACCACCGGATCTGCCCCAGCCCCACATTGCCTCAGTCCTGACCCTTCTTCCAAGTCCAGCGGAGCAGCGAGTTGGGGGTCGTTTCTTTTTAAAAAACATCTTTATTTATCATTAGAGAGAGAGAGAGAGAGCATGTGCGATATGGTGCAGGTCAGGAAACAACTTTCAGAAGTGTGGTCTCTGCTTCCACTATGTGGGCTTCTAGGGATTGAACTCCGATCTCCAGGTTTGCAAGCAGGCGCCTTACCTGCTAAGCTCTCCTGCCGGCCCTCATCATTTTTCAAACCTCACGCTTAGACACAGGAAAAAGTTTATCCTCAGACCTAAGAACACAAATCAAAACTGCTCAGAATCCCGTGACTTTGCGCTAGGAGTCTGGCTGACAATGTTTCCCGTTGAAGACGGACAGGGGAGTCCTCGCTGCGGTGCTCCTTCAGGGTAATGCGAGATTTGGCGACAGCCATAAAAGTTTTAAACAGCACTTTTTGATGAGATATTCCATTTTTAATGATTATCTTGAACAAAACACAAAGCTGTGTGGATACAGCTATTAATTTTTTTTTTTTAGTGCTGGAAATGGAAACCAGGGTTTCACACACACTAAGTTCTGTACCACTGAGCGACACCCCAGCCTCTTTATGCTTTTTATTGTGGGAGAGGGTCTCACTAAGTTGTCCAAGCTGGCCCTGAACTCACTCAGTAGTCTAAGCAGGACCTGAATTTGCAATCCTCCTGCCTCAACTTCCCAAGCAATTGGGATTCCAGGCCTCTGACACCCCGCCTGGCTTTAATTTTCATATTACTTACACAAATCAACAGTTGGAATGCTCAACAACAGAACACAGAGCAAATTAGTTATGATATGTAGTGCTGTGCAGGGCAGGACACCTGTCACCCCAGCACTGGGAAAACTGGGGGTACAAGCCTGTCATCCTAGCACTTAAGAGTTTGAACCACATGTCACTGCAAGTTCAGGCGGGCCTGGGATCCAGAGTGAGGCCCTGTCCCCAAAATAAATAATTTCATCAGTAATAAAACTGAAAAAGTGAAGGGTAAAGAGCTATTTTGAGCTTTTGGAGCCAGTCTGCAGGTGCTGGCTGAACCATGCCCAGGACCCATTAAATGAGAAACAGTTACATTCTTTCAAGATTTATTTTATTATTTGTGTGTGTGCGTGCTATGCATGATGGAAGTGTGTGCATGATGGATGTACGTACGTTCATGGTGGGTGTGTGTGCATGATAGATGTATGTACATGCATTCTGGGTGGGTGTGCATGCACGATGAGTGTGTGTGCACGACAAGCATGTGTGCGTGAGGAGCGTGCGTGCGTGGTGAGCATGCATGCGTGGTGAGTGTGCTGCGTGCGTGATGAGCGTGTGTGATGAGCGTGCATGGCGTGCATGATGAGCATGCTGCATGCGTGATGAGCGTGCATGCGTGACGAGCGTGCTGTGAGCGTGATGAGCGTGCGTGCGTGACGAGCGTGCTGTGAGCGTGATGAGCGTGCGTGTGTGACGAGCGTGCTGTGAGCGTGATGAGCGTGCGTGTGTGACGAGCGTGCTGTGAGCGTGATAAGCGTGCATGCGTGATGAGCGTGCGTGTGTGATGAGCATGCGTGCATGCCACAGCACATGCATAGAGGTCAGAGGACAGTTTGTGAAGTTGATTCTCTCCTTCTACCTTTATGTGGACCAGGTATTAAATTCTGGTATCAGGCTTATGTGGCAAGCACCTTTACCCATTCAGCCATCTCACCAGTCCACAGATATTTTTCAAGTTCAGCCTGCCCGCCCTATGATCCAGCAGGTCCACTTTGGAATTTTCACCCAAGATAACTGAGTTTGTGTATTGACAACATGATTCCTACCTGTGTGCTTACAGTAGCTTTATTCACAATAGGCCAAACTGTAAAGCAACCTAAATGTTTTTCACAAGTATATAATGTTCAGACAGAGACTCTACAGACAGTTAAAAGTAGCATACTACGAAGATACACAATTAAGTAGGTAAATCTTTAAAATATTTTATCTTAGTGAACATACTTAAGATTTAACTCACAAAAATTTGGAAACAAGCACTGACGAGATGGCTCAGCAGGTCAAGGTGCTTGTTGCCAAGCCTGCTGACCTGAGTTCGATCCCTGGAACCCACCTGGTAGAGGAAGATAACAGACTCCTACAAGTTGTACACACACACACACACACACACACACTGAAATGTAAAAATTCAGAAAGGAGTTTGAAGATTTTGCTCAGTGGATAGTAACGGAGACTAGTTCTCCAGAACCCAAGAAAAATCCAGGCAGGTGTTGTGGCCACCTGCAGTCCCAACATCCAGGTGGCAGAGGCAGGCAGGTCCCAGAGCAAAGTGACTAGCTAGACTGACCAGTGAGTGAACTCCATGAGAGATTCTGTCAGTGAATGAAATGGAGAGAGATCAAAGAAGACACCCTGTGTCAGCTTGAATCCTCCATATGCCCATACACACACATGCACTCGTGTACATGGACCCACTTGCTTGCAAACATGCATGAACACACATGCATCCCACATACACATGCAAAAAAAAAAAAAATAGAGGGCTGGAGAGATGGCTTAGGGGTTAAGACTCTGCCTCACAAGTAGAAGGTCCTGAGTTCAGATCCCAATCCCACATAAAAACACCAGGTGGAAAATAGCATTTGCCTGTACTTCCAGCCCTGGTAGGTGGAGCCTGGGAAATCCCAGAGCAAAGCAAAAAAGAGGTAAAAGCAATCCAGAGTGATTCCAAAGTCACCCTTGGGCCTTCACAGGGATACACAGTGCCCTATCTCACACACACACACACACACACACACACACACACACACACACTAAACAAACAAATAAATAAAAATTCAAGAACAGGTAAATCTAAGTCATGATGAGAAAATTAAGGGAATGATACCTCTAGGCATGACACAGCATGGATATATACAAAAATTACACCCAGCTCTCTATTTATGGATTTTGCACATTCTGAATGTAAATAGCACCTCGATTTTTAGAAAGGTCTTGTTCACATAGATATAAAGACAAGAAGAAAAACAAAATTCTCCAGAAGCACATTTACCTTCTCGGGGAGCGGGACTGAGAGGAAAGGGACCTTCCCAGCATGTTTTCCTTTTAACTCCGTAATACTCTGTCCTGATTAAATTCAAACAAGAAAAGAAAGGACTGGGGATGGCCCAGGGTTTCAAGTCTTTTGTCTCACAAAGGACCTGAGTTCAGATTCTTAGATGTCATGTAAAAATTCTGAGCAGGGGCTAAAGAGATGGCTCAGAACTTTTTCTGCCTTGCAAGCAGAAGGACCTCAGTTCAGATCCCAGATTCCATGTAAACATGTCAAGTGGAAATGTTAGTGGGTGACCTTCTTAGCCTCAAAACAGAGCCTAGGAAATCCCAGAGCAAAGCAATAAGGAGGCAGATAATCCAGGATGATTCTCAGTGTCACCCTTAGGCCTCCCAGGGACATAGCTCAGGTGCTTCTTATACATTCACCCACTTCTAAAACTCACAAATACACAAAGAAAAGAAAAAAAAAAAACTCAAAAGGCAGGCTTCTGAAAGTGCTGACTGGATAGAAGTGGAAACACCGAGAATCCAGTTTACCCTGAGTCCAGCCTGCGGGGACTGTGGGGACCCTTCCCGTGGGGGTCTGCAGGGCTTGCTGCCTCCCTCCGTGACCTGGCTCCTGGCCTCATTTCTCCTCCTCTGGCTTCCTCAGGTGTCTCGTTGCCTTCCTGGGCGTCTTCTTAATCACGCGAAACAGGAAGAAGGCCATTCCATTTGAGCCCTATATTTCCATGGACGCCATGCCAGGTAACGCTGAAACCCCACGTGACCCTCTGGGCATCGTGGATGGTCACTGCTACTCCCCAGTGAGTGACAGCCAGCCGGCACGGGGCATGAAAGACGCGCCCCGTGCTGGCATGTGACCTGTCTCTCCTGTCCTTTGTTGGTCTGTATCTCTTTTAATCTCATCGCCCCAAATTGGAGGTTGAGGCACCTCGGTTGGTTTTGAGCACCTCCCACCATATCCCAGGTGGTCGGTCGCAGGATCTTCTAGAGAAAATCAAGATCACACCAGTGGTAGCTCTGAAGATCTTGTGCCCAGGTCCCATGCCAGCCCACCGGAAAAATCCATTCATCCAGTTAGAGCAGCGTGATCGGAGAGGGAGGAAAATAAGTGAATGAAATTCAAGCGATAACCCCACCCCAACCCGTCCTGGATTGTCTTGGTTTCCCAGGAGCCAAGAAGCCCAAGGTCAAATGCCTTCAAGCCCTGGCAGTAACATAAACCTGCAAGTTGATCAGATGCCTCGGCCTGGCCGGGAGAGCTGGGGCTCATGGGGAGCTGGGAGAAGGCAGAGCAGGACCGTTAAAACCAGGCCAGCTCTGACTTCATTGGGCAACCTCTAGGTGCCCATGCCAATGACTATCCCACTTGAACCCAAAATGACCCTTCAGTTTACCCGGGTGAGAGGTGGCACCTCCCTCCGTGACATCATCACTGTTCTCTATCTGCACAACTGAGGAAGAAAATGTACATGTCAGGGGTCTAGGATACTGCTTAATCAAAAGCAGTTTTGGGTTGGAGTGATGGTTCAGAGGTTAAGCCTCCCCTTATGAGCAAAATGACCTGAGTTCGGATCCTGGATCACAGGTAAAAATACCCGGGCCTGGGAAACCTCCAAGCAAAGCAATAAGGAGGTAGAGCAATCCAAGGTGATTCCCGAAGTCACCCTTGGGCCTCCACAGGCATGCAGTGCGCTCTGACACACCCATGGGTGCCTGGCTAAATTAGGCTTCACCTCCATTTTGCTTTCACCTCAAGGTTTCTCGTGGGAGTCAAGGGCTATAAGATTCCTGGGGACAGAAGGTCCCCATTTCCTGACTCGATCATACCCACATGTACATACCGACACCTACATACCCTCAAAAAAAAATTTAAGAATGCAATTTTAAGCTGGATGTGGCTGGCACACACCTGTAATTCCACCACTTGGGAGGATGAGACAAGAGGATCATGAGTTCAAGATCATCCTGGGTTCAGAGACAAGAAAATTTAAAAAAAAAATTTGTAAGTTATTTTTAGGCCATGAGACCGTGGTACAAGTGTGTTCTCAAAGCTGACCGATGTGTTCCCTGTATTCAGCGGCCCCGGTGACATTAGCTTCTTGTCCCCCCCTTTTATATTTTTGTTTTCTCATCTGTGCTAAGAAGCTGTCGTCCCGTCTGCTTGCCTCGACCAGCCTGCCTGAGCAGAGAGCCATGCCAACCTTTTCGCTTGACCCAACTCCTCCATTGCTAAATGCAAAGTGGCCGAGTTCCGAGTTGCCCCCCTCCCCCAGGTTTCTCCTGGCCGCGGAGGGCTCGGGCTGTGAGTTGCATGTGATGTGTTAACCTCGAACCCGGCTGCTCAGACGCCTTTTCTGCTTACTTCCTTGTTTCTCGGCTGTGTTCCGGATAGATGAGGGCGCTGCATAGCGGAGTTCCCGATAGGTGAGGTGTCCGCTCCGTGTGTGCCAGTCCCGTGTTTGTGTCCCGTGTGTCTGTGTGTTGCCAAATGTGTGTGGGTCCATCTCTGCAAGTGTGTGTGTCCACAGACGCACAGCTGTGTTTTCACCAAAAGTTCTGTGGCCTGTCTGTACGTGTGGCTCTCGTACCTCGTGACCTGTGGGAAGTGGGGTACGGAGGAACAGGGAACCTGCCCTGGTCATATGGTCAGCAGAGCACCCTCACCTAACTGGCTGAACGTTCATTACTGTGAAGAACCCGGGCTCGGGGTTTGCATGACCTGGATTAAAATCCTAGCTCTGCCACCTTCCAGCCATGTGCCCTGCTCCTTCCTGGGCAGCAGGACCACACGTGAGGCCTCCAGTGCAGTGCCCAGGACGTGCCAGATGCCTGGCTACACTGGGCTTCACCTCCATTTTGCCTTACCCCAAGGTTTGTCTTGCCAGTCACGGGCCGGTAAGATGGCTGGGGATAGAAGTTCTCTGTTTACTAACTGAATCAAAAGGAAGACCTGGCTTCCTTGTGTCCTCCCCAAGATTCCCTAGCAGATCTTTCTGTATCCCGGGGTACAGCACGGGCCATAACTCAGCAAACCCACATGGGTTATCCTCCTGCGTGCCTTTGGGTAAGCAAGCCAATGGATGTACGCCAAACCATATTGCACCCCTGAAATGCCCGTCAACACCTTTCATCCCATGAAGGCTAGGGGCCTCTCTGTGGTCAGGTGCTCTGGGGCTAGAGCCAGAGCTATCCCTTTCTTTAGCTGTGTGACCTTGGGCAAGCTATTTCACTCCCTCGATCTTGTTCTCATCCAGAAATTGAGGTGGTAGTTCATGTCAGTCATCAGGTTGTCTGGGATCAAGTGCAGGTTGCAGAGAGAAGCCACATTCCAGTTAAGAGTGGGTTTCAGGGTTTAAGTGCTCTGGTGTGGAACCCCGACTCTTGCCCATCCAGAGCCCTGTGGACCCTGGCAAGTTTCCCCCAGCAGCAGCAGTGTTAGTGAGGATCAGATGAGGTCGAACTGCAAATGTTCGAAGCAGCATTTGTTTCCACCGAGACGCCAGCACATCTCACCATCGCCACTGCTGCCAGGGCTGGGGCTGGGCTAGAACATTAGCCCAGTTCACAGGCAGGTCAGGCAGTCGGCCGCTACCACCACCACCCTCTCATGGGACACATGTAGCTTTGAGTTTCTTCTGACATAGACAGGATGCAGGAGAACTGAAAGGACTTTATTCTTGGCAGGAAAGGAGTGGATTTCTCCCCTACACCCTCTGGGTCAGATGGGGTGATGGAAGGAGAAGGTTAAGGAATTAAAGATTGAGGTCTTTAAGTCAGGCGTGATGCCACATGCCTGTAACCCCAGCGCTTTGCTGACGGAGGCGGTTAGTTCAAGGCTAGCCCTATAGCAAGTTCCGGGCCAGCCAGGGATACATGAGGAGACCCTCAAGAACAAAAAAGATTAGGATCTTTACTGCTTCCAAATGTCAATTGAAATCCAACATCAGGGTTTCTAGAAGGAATAAACAAAATCACAACTTACCCTACATGCTGACCAGGGATACTGAGGTCAAAGGTCAGGCACTTCCTCTGAGCATCACCACGGGGGTCTCACCATCAGGTGTCTGAGAGTTGTCACTATCGTCCCTCAATGGTTAAGACATTTCCTGGATCCAGAGTTCATTAATGAAACGGCATCTACCGCGCCCAAAGCACAAGGCCCTCTCCTCTCCACCTGCCACCTAGAGCCCTAACATGTCGCCTCCTCATTCTGTGCCCACAATTCCTAGAGATGCACTCCTGTTGCTTAGCAACCTCAGCACTTCCAGTGCGTACTTATCAGTTGTTCCCTTTTAAGCCAGAAGCATCCAGGAAATAGGTAATGCAGGTGATCAGTCCCTGAGCTCTGATTGGTCTGCAGCAGGGCAGAGGAAGATGCAGCTTCCTTCCCACATGATGACGGGGGACTTCGGGGTCTCATTTCAGGTATGCAGGACATGCATGGGAAGGGGACGACCGTCCAGCCCGACCTCAAAGCTTCTTTTTCCTACGGGGCTCTGGAGAACAACGACAACATGTCTGAGATCTACACTCCCGCCACACTGCCGGTCATGCAAGAGGAGCACAGCTCCAGGAGCACCCCTGGGGTTCCCTACCGCGTCCTGGAGCACACCAAGAAGGAATGAGCCATCCTTCCCGGGCTGTAACTGCCCCAGCCGGGCTGAGCACCACTGTCCCCTTTGCCTTTCCACCCGCCTTTCCAGCCTCTTGGTTTCAAGCTGCAGGGTCTCATCTTTGACCTCTGGCAAAGATGTTAAATGGCCTCAGCCTCGGGGGTCTCGAGAACCATGTTCAGCTGTGGAAGCTCAGCCCTGGGGAAGTTGAAACCTTTTCCTCTCCTCAAGAACAGTCACTGGGCTCACTGGGTGACACGATGTCACACATTGCTCAGAGCTAATGCAAGGCAGAGATTCTATTCACGCCTTTTAAACCCAGTGGAAGGCTGGAGACCTCTGCAGCCAGCCTTCCTCCCTCACACACAAACCTCGGCTCTCCCCGGCTCACCCCATGGCTCTGTAGTTCTGACGTCATCTGTGTCCCCCTTCGTGCGTGGTCCTGCCGGCCAACCCTGAATGAAACGTGCAGTCACTTGTACTTCTGGGTGGTATACGTCGGTCTTCTAGTCACCCTGTGCCCTCCCATAAGGACCAGCTAGGATGCTTCTGCTGGGTCTGCTCTGGACAATACTTAGTTTCGGTTCTATAAGAATTATGTGATGCTAAGAAGGGGAGAGCCAAAGGGGTAGGACCCCTCGGCCCGCTTGGCTTCAGACCAGGAAGCAGAGTCCCTGCTAATCTCCCTGTCATTCCATATGGAAGATGGATGGAATCCCCAGCTGCCAGATAAGGCCCTTTGCTCCCCGAACACTAGCCCCCCCCCCAGAAGTCAGAAGTGTTTGTTCCATCCTCTCCTTTTCCATCCTCTCCTTTTCCACAAAGCAAGCTCCAGTGTCATTCCTATCCCCAAGCCAGTGGGGTTCGGGTCTGAAAGCACCAACATTCTTACACGGGGAGCTGGGATCTTCCTGACTGTGCCTGTGACCGTCTCTCCACTGAACTCACTTGAGCAGCGGACAGAGGTTTGCGGACTGATGAGCATCATCATTCCCTGAGGATTTTTTTAATTTTTTTAATTATTTTATTCATTTGTGCATGTTTTCGGTGAAGGCCCTTCACCTCAGAGGTGAAGGGGTTCCAGGGTAGGAGCCAGGAATCTGCGTTTGGAGCTGGCATCGTAGGAGATGTGGCACCCAGAATCCAGACGACACTCCTCAGAAGCTACCCCGTGGACCACTACCACCCCAAAGGCCACACACTCCTGTGGAAAGGTTAGAAACTCCAGTTCCGAGTTCCCTCTGGGTTCTGTAGGAGAAGCCCCATGGAATCCACACCCACACCCACACCCACTGACCACTACCAGAATTAGACTGATCTGTTCCCTAGGCAGGGGGTCGCTAATGGCAAGATAACAGTATTCACAGGCCAGTGTTGATTTGGCTGTTTGTCTTAGCACCCCAACTTCAGAACTCTGGGTCCTAACCACTTCCATCTTGACCATGTCTGTATTGTGGCCTAACATGCCTGCTCAGCCCAGCAGCACCTGTCAGGCCTTCAGCTGTGTGTCCAGTGTTTGGGGGGCAAAGCTGTGACTGAGAAACCCTTCCAGGGAGGTAAAGACACCCAGGAATCTCCGCAGGGCAGGTTGTACCACAGAAAATGCCAGTCTACGGTGTTCCCAGTTGGAGATGATTTTTCCCTCATTTATACAGGGTTAGCAAATGTAGCTAAACCGAACCAACAAGCACAAAGGATGGGGAGATCACACACACACCCCCCAAGAAAGGCATCTTTGCAAATCACAGTTGGGAGGGCAATGGGGGTGGTTCTCTGGTCTTCCTCTCCACCCTCGCTCTGTCCCCCTGCTACCTAGGTTGGGGTTCAGTTCCAGGTTCCTGATTAGGTATTAGAACTTGCTCTGTAAACTGCCTTGAAATTGGGCCCACCCCTCCTCACAGGCTGACAACACCCTCACTTTAAGCCTTACCATTTGGGGAGGTATACGGAAAACTGAATGCTGGGAAGGGAAGAGAGGCTGGCATCTCTGTTGCCCTTCCAGTGGCCTGGCCAGCCTGAGGGTGCCACAACGCAGGACACAGGACGGAAGCGGGCTGGACTCCTCCTGCTCTGTACCTCTGCACGTTCCAAATCTGGTTTGACACTAGCCAACAGGCAGAAGAGGCCTGTGTGTTTCTCTAAGAAGCTGTGGATGACGTCACTGTAGAATGTATTCTGTGTGGATGCTTATATTTTGTTAACTCCATGGCTAATATGGCATGTCTTATTTCCCAAAAATGTGTACAATGTGTGACTAATATTACAAAGTGGTATTTAATTAAAAAAATCATGCAATACCTGAAAATTCTCATGCTTGGCTGATAATTTTCTATTTAGGTATCTAGAATGATCTATGACATCAGCACTACCCAATGTGGTAGCCACATCATACTGATAAAGGGCTGCGGAGCATGTCAGATGTGGCTAGCATGGACCAGAGAGAGGATGGACCAGAGAGAGGCCTTTGCAGCCTGAGTTCCATTCCTAGAACCCACGTGGTAGAAGGAGGGAACCAACACCCTCAAGTTGTTCTCTGATATCTACACTTGCACTGTGACACACACATGCGCACACACACGATAAATGTAAAAAGAAAAGAAAAATATATAACCAGTATGACCAAGGACTAATTCTTAATTTCATTTTAATTTGTTCAAATACCAATAGCCATATGTGGCTAGGGGTTTCTGTCCTAACAGCAAATCCAGAGACAGCCGTAATCTGTCTAAGACTGGACTATTTTCTGTTTTGGTTTTTGTTGTTGTTTTTGAGGATTTTGTTTGTTTGTTTTCCATTGGGCTGGAGAGATGGCTTAGGGGTTAAGACTCTGTCTCAAAAGAAGGTCCTGAGTTCGGATCCCAGGTCCCACGTGAAAATGCAAGACAGAAATGGCAGCCTGTACTTATAGCCCTGGAGTGCAGAGCCTGGGAAATACCAGAGCAAAGCAAGAAGGAGGTAGAAGCAATCCAGGATGGTTCCCATAGTCCGTTCTCCACAGTGACACACAATAATGCCCTCTAATACATACGTGCACGCACGCACGCATACGCATAGCCCTGCGTGCTCATGCACATATAAAATAAATAGAAATTAAACAAAAAAAAGCTGAGACTCTGAACACATTATTTGTTAATCCCTGTGGTGCAGGCAAGTTCCTTAATTGCTCCGACCTTGTCTGTGACACAGCAATAATTGTAGCTGCCTAAGGGCATTGTAAAGATGCTAACAGATGTAAAGTCGGCAGTACCCCAGCCTCCCATCAGGACGTTGGATTATATCAAAACTAGGGTTTCCCTCTTATTTAAAATGTATTTTTAAATTTTTTTTTTATTATTGGGGGCTGGAGAGGTGTCTCAAGGGTTAAGCCTCTGCCTTGCAGGCGGAAGGTCCTGAGTTCGAATCCTAGACCCCATGTATAGATGCCCAGCAGAAGCAGGGGCGGCCTGCATTTCTGGTCCTGGTAGGGCGGAGCCTGTGAATCCCAGGGCAGAGTAAACAAGGAAGAGGTGGAGGTGGTTCATGGTGGTTCCTGAATTCGTTCATGGTTCTACACACACACATACACACACACACACACACACACACACACACACACACACACACACACATATACATACGCACAATTGAATAAATAATAAAATTAAAATTTTTTATTATTTCGTGTTTATGTGTGAATGTCTATCTGCATGTATGTGAGTAATAGAAGCACTGGGTATCTCAGGGCCAGAAGCGCTGTCACCACCATGTCCACCTAGTGATTTTACATGGGATCTGGGACTCGAACTCAGGTCCTCCTGCTTTTGATGCAGACAAAGCTTAACCCCTGAGCCACCTCTCTAGCATCAACATGTATTCCATTTTTAAAGTATAAAATACACACAACTTTTTCTCAAGTAATTTAACACACATGTCTCTTCATTCCAGATCTCCAGTTTACAAACCAGGATGCCTATGTGTACCATACAGAAAGAACACACACACACACACACACACACACACACACACACACACACGCATGCACGCACGCATTATTAAGTACTGTGTACCACACAATATATTATGTACATCTCCTTTTCTTTGATAACAATTCCAAGGTACGTTTTACCTGCATTTACAGATGGAGAAGCTAAGACTCAGGAGGCAGGGCGGGGTGGTATACACCTAGAGCCCCAACATAGAAGGAGCCTGAAGCAGAAGAATCACAGAGTCAAAACCAACTTCCAAAGCTGGTTCATTTAGCAAAACCCTGTCTCACAATTTAAACAAACAACAAATGGGAGCAGTAAGTGCATGGAACCCTATGTAGCCCAGGCTGGCCTCTAATGAGCCTCCTGCCTCCACCTCCCAAGTGCTGGAGTTACAAGTATGCACCCCCACACTGCCTAGTTCACATTTTGTTGTCAGGGTCTCTTATAGCCCAGGCTGGCCTTTACCTCCCCAATAGTAAGACTACAGGTACCATTCCCATCTCAAGATGTTGGTTGCTTACTTGCTTTTAAAGACCGGTGAAAGCAGCTCAGTAGTAGAATGATTATCTAGCATGCATCCAATCCCCAGTAATGCAAAAAAAAAAAAAAAAAAAAAGGAGACAGAAAAAGGAATAGGGGAAGGGGGTTTGTCATGACTGGAGTGGGATTTCTAAGGCATAAGCTTCCTCTCCCTAGCACTTCCTCTCTGGCCCAAGAAGTTTCTAGGGAAACCGTAGAGGATGTGTGTTCATTAGCTGAATCACTAAGTGAGTACCTGCTATGTCCCTTTTGCCCAGCCCAGCAGCGTGGCCCTGCCTGTCCCCAGCCAGGGGGCATCTCAAGATGTTCACATCCTGTTAACACAACATTGAGACAAAAAGAGAGAGAGAGACAGAGATTATTTATCTAGCCATTACTTCATTATTTGTCTTTATGATTTCATGAGAAAGTCAAATGTTTCCAATACACAGAGATTGGCAAAAGGTTACTACATCTTTGTTTAGTCAAGCTTGCTTTATTTAGCATGTTTCTTTCCTTTTTTTTTTTTTTTTTTTAATAGTTTTGCCACGGAATAGATGCAGCTTTCTTTATCTGAACAAAGAAAGACGGACGAAGATCGTGTCTGGCACGTCAGCCCCAGAGTTCTGCCGTGGTGTTATTAAATCTCAAAACACACCAAGCAGAACATCAGGTTTAAATATAAACAAGCGATGGACACCTTCCCACTGAGACACCACCAGGCCCCCAGGGAAGGACAGGATGTTCTGTGACGCTAGGACAGGTGACGGGTGGCCACGCTGGGCCTTCTGCAGTGGACAGGGAGACAGAACTTTCAACGTTATTCTCCAGAAACTTTCAGGTCTCCATGTTTGGTGAGGCAGTTACTGTTCTTTGCTGCGATTCAAACATTCAGATTCAAACAACTTAGAAAAGAAAGGGAGATTTTTCTTGGCTTACAGTTTCAGAGGCAATATAGTCCAGGATAGTGTGAATCACGTAGCAGAAGGCATAGCTGGAGGCGGAAGCAGGAGGCCAGTTCACTGAAGCCATCAGGAGAGAGAGTTAGAGGAAGCAAAAAGGCTGGGCGACCAAACCTCACAGCCAGCCCTGTAATGTGCCTTCCTGGAGCAAGCTCACTTCCTAAAGGTGCCACGAGACCGTCCCAAACATTGATGCCAGTCAGCACATTCTAGACATGTCCTAGGAAGGTAGAAACAGAGGATCAGGAGTTAAGTAGACAGTGTGAGGCCAAGTTAGGATCCTCGAGTTAATCCTACTTCTAATTGCCTCACAAACAAAAGGACCTGAATTCAGATCCCCAGTTCTCACGTAAAACTCCCAGGCAGGGGCTGAAGAGGTGGCTCAGGGGTTAAGACTCTGTCTCACAAGCAGAAAGTCCTGAGTTCAGATCCCAGGTCCCATGTAAAAATGCCAGGCAGAAATGGTAGTGGCCTGAACTTCCAGTCCTTTGCCAGAGCAAAGCAAGGAAGGAGGTAGAAGCAATCCAGGATGATTCCTGAAGCCACCCTTGGTCCTCCACAGGGACACATGTGCCCTCTGATACACACACACACACACACACACACACACACACACACACACACACACAAAATGAATGAATAAAGTTTTTAAAAAAACCCTAACAGGCAGGTATGACAGCCAATGTTACTCTAACCCTGGAAGGCAGAACTTAATCATCCCCAGAATAAGTTGACTAGTCAGACTAGCCCTAATGGTTGCTCTGGATTTAATTACAAACCCAGATTCACAACAATAAGATACAGAATAGAGGATGATTCCCAACAGTACCCTTGGGTCTCTACCTGCACACACTCATACACCCACCCACATGTAATACACACACACACACACACACACACACACACATAGGGACACATGCACGAGGCAGGGGGATAAAGATGAGGAAGGAGAGAATATATATATATATATATATTTGCAAAAGGAAAAGCAAAGAGAAAAGGTTTTGAGATACAGTAACAGCGTTGCTATTTACATTGTACAGAGTGTTACATCAATGAAATGATGGCAGCAGCACAGGAGAACCCACAAGGGCCTTGGACAGTTTCCAGCTGAAGTGCAGCTAGAGAAAGGCTCCGCTCTGAGCCCAGCAAGCAAAACGCTACTGCTGTGGTCGCCTGATCGCCGTCTCCTGCAGAACAGCAAAGCCTGCTGTCGAGGATGTGGTGAGATGAGGAGGAGGATGTGGGCGGGGAGGCAGGCCTGCAGCACCTTCCAAACCCAGATCTGTCGCTTCCTACAAGAGTATGTGCCCTTCCATCTGGTTTAAGGAAACACACACTATGCACCTCCCACCCCAGTGCACACACTCGTTCATTGAATGACTAACTGATTTGTTGAATGGTTAATTGTAAAGAGAAAGCTTGCAAGAAATCTTTTTTTGGGGGGGGGGAAGAGAACACCTATGTATGTCATGGAACAGGTTCAGGGTCTTCCCCATCAGCCAGACAATCTCCTGCAGGTTTGCTCTGGGCTTAACTCAACCATTAATTCTCTACACATGTGCCCAGAGCTCAAACCCTCAACCATCAAGGTGACACCCGTACATAACCATGACACTGACACTATGCAAAT
Organism: Typhlomys cinereus; assembly: GCA_023101885.1. Taxonomy (NCBI): domain Eukaryota; kingdom Metazoa; phylum Chordata; class Mammalia; order Rodentia; family Platacanthomyidae; genus Typhlomys; species Typhlomys cinereus. The sequence goes on from JALPQD010000278.1 coordinate 1,786,768, forward strand.
TGGAATAGGAAAATCAGAAACGGGCTTGCCTGTCTGAAAACGTCTCTGCAAAGCTAGCACTGTGCTGCTGAGTGCTGGCTCTGAGTTTCTAGGACGGCGGGCGCTTATCACTCTCCAGCAGGGTTTCAATGGATCAAGGATCAGTAGTGCCCGCTCTCTTCCTCTCTGCCTGAAACTTGAACCCTGGAGCCGAAGAGAGGGAAGCTTGTTGGAAATGTGAGGCTGCACCAAGCTCACTGGCGCTAAGCACCCTTATACACTGTGCCCATCACCTCGCCTAGACCCAGTGGCACAAAGGATGTGGAAGATTCCATGCCTGCATGTCAGCTCTCCAGTTGCTCATAATATAGTCCATAGATACAATTGGCGACGCTTCCTTTGCATGCCCACTACAAGCAGGTGCTGGTCTGGCTTCTGCCCTTGGCCCTTGGTATTCTATTCTGATTCTCCTCTGGGTGGTCTCAGCTGAGCCCCTGAGTTCAACGGATGCCTTCATCCAGTCTCAGGCCCCGGAGATTCGTTTTCCGCCCTCCTCCACTGTCAACTTGTTTCTACTGCTCAGAACTTACACATCACCCACCAGTAAATGTCATCACCTCTGTCTTCCAGTCTCACCACAGTCCTGCGACCAATCCCAACTCCCACAGTCTCATCTGCTTTACTGTCCTGTCTCATCCTCGGCATATCTGCCATTGCCGCCCGCGTCCCTATCCAACTAATCTGGTAGAATGTCTCAGTTTGGAAAAGGTGGATTCAAAGTAACATGTTTTGGGATAAGGACATGGCTTTATTTTAGAGAAATAAGGAAAAATATGGGAATTGTCAGGCCTTGGTGTTTCTTCCCAGCACAGGCCTAAAGCCTGTCCCCTGAGGAAGGTCACAGTAACACCCAAGGACAGGGGCTGGACACTCTCTCCTAGACAATTCAAGTTTTGCCTCAGGCAGGAAGAATTCCGGGAATTAGGAGTGCGTGCCCTTTACCTGCTCTTAGAGTTTTTTTTTTTTTTTTTTTTTTTTTTTTTTTTTTTTTGAATTAGCTTCCTGCTCTCTGTTCTAGAGAAGAAGCCTGCTTTTTAAGTTTCAGTCAAATACTAAATAGAAATTTCATGTCTAGTCATTTACGATAAGTAGACTTGTTAGCCAGAATGTGTGCACTGATTTTAAGAAAATTAGAGAATAATTTCTAGAATCTTAAAACATAGGTTGGGTAAGATTCCCACCTATGTGGTTCCACCTTACTTAGAAATTCCAGAAGTACAAGACTATGCTATCAGTCCACTGGAACCTTAAAAGAAACTGTGATACCCTCTTACCCTGGCTGAAGGCCAAGGAAGAGACCATCATGCCTGAAAGTCTAGATGCCAAGACTGCCCCTGGAGATGGTATTTGCAATCCAAATTGGGAGAATCCATGTCAGAAGCAAAGGGGGCCAGTGTCTTTCCTACCCCAAACGGCACTCTTATGAGAAATCACAGAGATGGACCATTTGAGTGCACTCCCACCAATGATCGCCTCTGCCCCGAAAGAGACACCCTTGTCATATGGGGCCTGACTGGACCCCAGGTTTGGAGTATGCATGGTTCACAGATGGGTCATCTAACTGATGGCAATACACTTCTGGAATTCCTCAAAGGAAGACATAAGCAACCTTACTATTAAAGGAATAGAAGGATGCTATTATAGAAGTTATTCTTTTAATAATTATATTGCTTAAGTGTTTTTCTTCACTGCATACCTCAGTGCTCCATCGACAGAACCAGCTATAGCTTATGGGCCTTGAGTATTCAAGTCAAGGCCCCCTTTGAGATGTGGTTTAAGCTTGGATAGTAGAGACTACATGAGCCGCATACATCTTCCCAACCTGCTGCCATGCCTGGTGCTTATGTCGACCTGCCTGACTGAGAGTATCAACCTGGAGAGGACAACAGCCAAAGCTCACGCTGGGACTTATGGGGTGTTGAGGATTCCTATAGTTAATTGTAAAATATGTTCCTTGCTAAAATCAATAGGAGAACATTCTGCCTCTGTATTTTAAAAGAAAGCAGTCTCTGTTAAAATGTGGGCTCAGCCCCATAGCTATCCGGTGAAGCATTATAGATTAGACAAGTTTGGAAATACTGAGAGAATGTTTCTGTTAAGTGCCTTTGCCCTGAAGCAATGGGTTAGGTTCTTGAAAAAAGGGTCCACCCTGAAGGTGACTTTGCTGATTATCTATTGTGTATGCAACATTCTTTACCCCAAAATTTTCTGTATAAAAGTTGTCAGGAAAGTTTCAATAAACGGGTTCAGGATACACTCGGACGAGAGGGAGCCGCGTGTGTTCTGTTCTCCACCCGGTCCTGGGGAGCCCTGGTCTCGAGGCCGCGACTCTGGTCTGCGCCATGCCATCCCATGCAATTTCCGGTTCTAGCCATTGTATTTTCTCTTAGTAACAGAAACTTGAGTTTCCCTGTGTGACCATGACCTCCAGGGCTCCCACGGAGGTGAATGTGGGGAGGTTTTCATCCAGGTTATTTACATACACAGTGTTGAGGGGGCGGAGACACACTCCCTAGGCTGACAACGAAGGGAATCACCTCCAGGGTAGAGAAGAGAGAAATGACCGAACCAGAAACCCAGCATGATGGGTAATTCTCTTTGTCAGCTTGATTAGGTTTAGAGTCACCAGAAGGCACACCTGTTGGCAGGTCTGTGGGGGCATTTCCAGAGAGTTTTAACCAAAAAGGAAAGCCCCTGTCCGGATTCCAGTCACAGCGTCCAATCTGCTGGAGTCTCAGATTGAACAAAAAGGAGAAAGCCGGCATCCCCTGCTCTCTGATCCCTGTGTTCCTACACACCAAGAGTCCCAGCCGCAGACTTCTGCCACTGTGACCACTGCTGTGCCTCCCCCGCCTGTGATGGACCGTACCCTCGAACTGTGACCCAACACGAACCTTCCCTTTCTTTCTTAAGTTGCTTTGCCTGGGTATTTTGTCACAGCAAATGAAAAAAGTGACTCATACTTTAGAAAGGCCACTTGGGGAGATGGCTCCCCAGCAAAAAGACCTAAGGCCGGATTCCCAGATCCCGTGTAGAAATGTCAGGTGGAAATGGTGATGACCTGCAATTCTGGACCAGAGAGGCAGAGTCTGGGAAATCCCAGAGCAAAGCAATAAGGCAGAAGAATAATCCAGGATGATTTCCAATGTTGCCCCTTGGGTCTCTATAGACCCACACACTCAAGTGCCCTCTGACACACACACACACACACACACACACACACACACATGCGCATAACACATGTGCATACTCACCAAAAAAGGAAAGGATGCTGACCCAAACTGCAACTTCCACAAATGCACATAGACCAACTGCAGCCACCTAGCAGAGACGACACCCAAGGCCCAGTGGAATGGTACCTGTACTGGTTACTCTTTGTGTTGCGGTGAGAGAGCACCCAAAGTCAAGCAACTTAAGGGAGAAAGGGAGATTTATTCAGTGTATGGTTCCAGAGGGGAAATATAGTCTTTCAAGGCAGAAGTAGTGTGGCTGGTGGCAGAAGCTGGAGACTGGCTACGTCACTGAAGACACCTTGGAGGCCGAGAGCTGTTAGACCACCACTGCCAGAGCAGACTTCTTCCAGAAGTAGGGTGGAACCAATCCACCTCAAGGGGCTTTTTCCAACTAGGCTCCACCTCCCAAAGGTGCCATGACCTATCCAAACAGAAGCCTGCAGGGGACATTTTAAACTATGATAATATTCTTGCTTCATCCTCCTCATCCATCCATCCTCCTTCCTTTCCCATTGGATGAATCTAACAGAAAGAGACTAAGGCACCCCTGGACATCCTGTGTACAGGAAAGAGCATGTCAGAAGGGAAAGGGGCAGGGTGGCTGAGGGACCACAGGACATCCCCAGCACAGGATTCTCTTTTCCTGAGGCTAAACACACAGCCCAGGTCTTCAATGTCACAATAGTCCATGTCCTTCACTAGAACCTCTCCTAAGTAGCCTGTACTGAGTCAGCAAGATGTAAAATGGGGTGCAATATGGAGGGGGAAAGCTCCTGCTGGGCAAGATGTGATGTGAATTAATAAGCAGCCATTCTGCTATCTCATGGTGGCCTGACAGGAATGAAAACAGGGCAAGACATGAAGAGAGAGGGCCAGCAAGATAGCTCAGCAAGCAAAAGGAATTTGCTGCAAAGGTTTGATGGGCAGAGTTCAAATCACAAACACTCATAAAGGTGGAAGGAGAGAATTATTTCGAGTTGCCTTTAGACCTTCACATTCGTGTTCTCTCTCTCCTCCCTCCCCGTCTCTATCTCGCAGTTTCGAGCTAGGAAGGAAGGAAGCATGAACTGAAACCATGAAGGTTTTGGCATGGGTTCTGGGTCCTCTGAAGACACCCCAGCCTCCTGGAGCTGGGACAAGTTCCTCTCCCGCTCAGAGAGGGAAGAGCAGCCACACCCTTCCAGGCTTGGGCTTCGCCACTGAGCTGCAACCGTTAATTAGCATAATGCAGCCAAGCGCCAACCTCAGTCCTGCACCCTGCAAACTGGAAACTCCAGGCAGACTTCGACCCCCGACCTCCCGGCTGCGAACTAGAAATAATTATGTCCCGTGGTTTCCAAGGGAGACAGGCGAGGCCGTGCGTGAGAGGCTGTGTAAACAAGAGAAAGAGCGCTGCAAATGCACGCGTTATTAATACTGTGCATCTGCGCAGGGTGCAGGGGGCGAGAGGGAGAAAGGGAGAAGCGGGGACGAGGGGTGCGACGCTTCCGGGGAAGGGCGCAGACGCGGGTGCAGTCCAGCTTCAGGAAGCCCCTCCGACGCGGCGGGGTGCGCAGAATCACGCCATCCCCGGGGGCGGGGAAACGACCGAGGTGAAATGAGGCGAGGCTCCCGGGGCACGTGATACCCCGCCCCGTGGAAAGGTCCCCATTATCCCACAACGGGTCCTGTTCTTGTCACGGGGGAGGGCGCAGGAAAAGGTGAGAAACTGCTTCAGAGTCGCGAGGTCGGAGGTCCTGTTTGGGGGAGCACCCGAAATCCCAGACATCTGGGCGGCAGCTCAGCCTTCGCGTGAAAGAGACGAGGGAGGAGCGAGGGGGCCAGCGCAGAGCTTGCCACGCCCACTTGACTGGTAGTCCCGCCTATTGGCCACGCCCACTGTTCTATAAACCCCGCCCCTAGTTCGTGCGCTTGCGCCACGCGCGCCCAGAGAGAAACCTGGGGAAGGCGCTGGGCGCGCGCACCCGGGAGCGCGCGCGCCGGCGGTCGCCTCGCTCGGCCCCTGTCGCCGCCCGCGTCCCCGCCGACCCGGCCGCTCCCCCCGGCGTCTACAGCGCGGCGGCTCGGACTCGGCTCTCGGTTCTCCGCGGGCCGTGGAGGGCGAGCGCCTCGGGCCGCGCTCGGTGCAGCCGGCTCGGCCCCCCCTGGCCTCTCCCGTCGCGCGGCTCGTGCGGCGGCGGAGCGCGCAGGTGAGTCTCCCCGCGGCGGGGCGGCGCCGGCCGCTCGGAACTGGTTTGCAGCCGCGACGCGTCTCGGTGGAGGCGGGGGGAAGGGTGGTCCGGAACCCAGAAAGTTCCAGCAATCGCGGTCCGGAGCTGCTCCGAGCTCCCGAGGTGCTGGACCTCGGTCTTGCCCAGCAGCGTTTGGAGAGGCGTCCTGCAAAACTGACCGCGCCCCAAATGTTGTCCCTCCTCCCCCTCCAATTTTTTTCCTCTAGCACAGGTTGGGTCTGTTGGCTTTTGCCAACAGACCAACCTGTGCCCCACCCCTCTTCCCCCCGGCCAGGAGAGGAGCCGCGGGTAAAACCAGGGGCGGCAGCAGGTGTGGATGGATGCCTTCCTCTCCCGCCCCATCCCCCACGATGCTGGGAGACCGCTCCTCTGATTCCCTGACTTCTGGAAACTTGTCATCTGCGGCCGCTCCCTGGACAGGTGGTGCGGTGCAGTAGCGCTGTATTTCCATGTTGCCCAGCGAAATCTCCTCATCTCCCCTGGAGATTAGGATTCTACGCTCTCATCCGTGTGCCGGGTACAACTAGGATTGTTTGGAGTGACGTTCTAGTGTAGCGATCAGAGCCATAAGTAATTCGCATCCCCTTATTGAAAGCTACCTACCCCGGTCCATTTACTTGAAGTTTTTCTTATTTATTTATTTATTTATTTATTTATTTATTTATGAGAGACAAAATACATGTGCTTGTCCTGGTGCAGAGGTCAAAAAACAACTTTTTTATCATGTGAGCTTTCAAGGATAGAACCTGGGTCGCCGCCAGGTTTGTAAGCAGGCACCTTTATCCACTGAGCTATATCTCCAGCCCCTACTTGAACTTTTCCTAGAAGCTATGATCTTTCTGGTCAAAGAAGTGAAGTAGTTAACTGTGACTGAGGTGACATAACTGAAGATACTTTATTTTAAAGACCAAGAACATGGTGGTGTGTGCCTGCAATCTCAGCACTTGGGCGGTCAGGCTGGAGAATATAGTAAGACCCTGTCCAAAAAAGAAAGGAAACATTTAAGACTATATACCATTAGCTAGCTCTAACTCAGTATGTCAAATTATAAAGACAGTACCTAGAACTCAGAGCCTAGATGTTCATGCGTCATGTGTCTTCTAAATTTGTTCCTCTGGGAAGGATTTTATTTTGACATTCTAAAAATGGACTTTGGTTACAGGAAGATGGTGAAAATGTCAAAAACTAAGCAGGTAGGTGTTACAGGTCCGTTGACCCAAAGAAAAGGCACAACCTGGAGAATCCTGGGATATCCATTAAGCTGAAGTCAGCAAACTAGGGGAGGCTTAAGGTTCAGTGCCATTTGTTGCTGGGAGCCAGAAACTTACAGAAAGCTGCACTTTGCCCTGGAGCAAAGAGGTTATATTGAGGGGAAATGAATTACATGCAACAACACTAGGTATTGTGAAAAAACCTGCTTGTTCATTGTTGCTAACTTACATACCTCGTGGGGAAGTAGAAACCTTAATGGTAACAGGATCATTTCTAGGTTATCAGTGAAAATGGCACAAAAAAAATACACAAATCTCATTTTCATAACCATTTTAATTTACTGTTCCACCAAAGCTTTTTTTGTTTTGTTTTGGGGTTTTTACTTGTCGCTATTAAGAGTAGAATTCTACTATAACTGATAAGAAGGAAATAAAAGGTAGGGGCTCCATGATAGACATTCAGAACTCCTAGATCCATAGTCTGAGTAGTTTTTTGGAAATTATACTCTAAATTAGAAAATCAGTTAAGTACACATTTGCTTCTAGTGTTTTTGTAGCATTCTGAACATTGCCAAAAAAAAAAATAAACGTGTCTGGCTGGGGTATTAAAATGCTCCTTAATTTGGGAAACATATTGTTGTTTAAAAAACATAAAAGAAGGGTCAGTGATGTAGTTCAGCAGGTAAAGGTGCTTGCTTATAATCCTGATGACCTGAGTTCCATCCCCAGAATTTTTGAAAAGGGAGGAGAGAACCCACTTTACAAGGCTGACCTCTAACCTCTACAGACATACTGTGGCATGCACAACCTCCCCCTACATCATACACATGTGGACACACAGTAGTTTAAAAATTAGCTCTTGGAGGAGAGTTTACCATTTCCTTATGGGGCTGAAATGCTTGACATTTGCCTTGATGGATGCTTTTGTCACGAAGCTGTCCTGCAGAGCAGATGGTCATGCTCCTTGGAGTTTTTCCACTCATTTGATGTTTCTCTGAAGAAACAATTTGCCAGAAGCCAGCCCAGGCGACTGGGCGCTAGAGATGATGCTCAGCCCTGATTAGCACAAAATGGTTGCAACAGCCCCAAGCAATCACAGCATAGAATCTGTTGTTCCCCCAGTGTTGGGCTTGAAACCCCGTCCATGCTAGGCAAGCGGGTTATAGCACTGAGCAATATCCCCAACCCTATAACCAAAATTACCTTTCAAATGACAGCTCAGTGCTGTCATGTTTCAACTCTGTGCATGTTTCCCTTTTCAGATTTAGCTGCACTTTAGGACGTCAGGAAATTCTGACAGGAGATGGTTGGCAGAGTTGATTTAGTAAAGCTAGATCCAGGGAAAAACAAGTGTTTTTAGCAAGGGAAACAACATGCGTCTGACACTGGCGCTGCTGTGTGACGTAGCTCTGAGACCTGTGGAAAGGCCTTTGACCAGCTGGCTGGCTGCTTTTGGGTCTCCGAGTGTTTTCACAGTAGAGGCAGGTGACAGGCGTACTGCTTCAGCAGCCTGCTTAACCCACCGATCCATCTGTTGCCCCGCACCGTTCTGAAGTGATGCAGAATGCCAAGGGTCCGGAGTGGGTTCCCATTATCTGAGTTGTTTGCATATGATCTACTAATAGTTCTGCTACAACTGGGTCACGAAACATGTCCATGTTAAAGTTACTGGGGTGTTGCCTATGTGCAAAGCATTATTCTGAATATGAGTGTGTATTCTCTTACTCAGTTCTGTCATCCTTACTATCTTCCTCATTTTCTAGTTAAAGAACCAGAACAGGCAAGCGGAGTAACTGTCCTAACACATGGTTCTGGGAGTCAGAGTTGTAGGCTTGGAGGTCTGATGTAGAACCTGACTCTTTCTGGTATATAGAGGCCTGTCCTCCTTCACAGCTCCCGAGTATCGTGGCAGTCTACCCTCTCGCTAAGTGTATAGAAATGTGGGAGGAAAGCATGGCTGCACTGCAGCTAAAGGTGGTTCAAAGGTCTTGAGATAAATGGAGATAACTTGGTAATCATCTGAAGACTGTGGTCCTAGCCAAATGGGGAGGCCGAGACCAGCCTAGGCTGTAGGAGGAACATAAAGCCAATCTAAACATCTTAAAGAGACCCTGTCTCAAAATACAAGTAAAAAGAGGGCTGAGGATATAGCTCAGTGATAAAGTGCTTGCTGAGCACGTATGGAGCCCTGGGTTCAAGCCCCAGAACCACAAAAACAAACTTTGAAGGGAAAGTGTCTATTGAGAACATTTTTGGGATAACTGACAAGATCTGTGAGTCACAGTAGGCATTAGGATTAGAGAGTGCTGTTATATCTGTTAAATTTCCTGGGTTTGCTACTCTAAGTCGAGTTACGAAAGTGATCTTGTTCTGTGGAGTGACGGAGTATAAGTTCTTACTTGGGAACATAACAGTATGTTGAGAGAGAATGATAAAAGCGAAAAGGCAGATCGTAACTGTTTTTTCGCATCTATTTATCTTGTGTGTGCACACTGGAGAGCATGTGTGGACGTTATCCGTGTGTGCACACTCATGTGCATGTGTGGACATGTGCAAGAGTCCGTTGTCTCCTTCATCACAAAGGTGGAACTCAGGTCGTCAGGCCTGGCAAGTGTCCTTACCCACTGAGCCATCTTTCCAACCCCAAACTGGTACGTCTTGAGCATACTCAGGTCTGCCTTGAACTTTGTCTCCCTCCCTACTTTCTTTTATTCTTCTCCCCTCCTCTACTTCCTTCCTTCCTTTCTTATTTCCTTCCCCTCTCTGCCCACACCCCCCACCATCTGTCTCTGTCTGTCTGTCTTTTCTTTTGCTACAGGATCTGATTGGCCTGGAACTCACTATGTAGCCCAGGCTGACTTGGAACTCATGGAGATCCTCTGGCCTCTGACTCACAAGTACTGGGTTACAGGTGAAAGTTACCATGCTTGGGTGATACTTAACAACTTCTGTTTGAAGTTATATTAGAAGTAAAAGGTACCCAAAGTTGAAGGTAGAAAACAGGAAATGAAGATATAACATTCTAAGACTTTTTTAAGTCAAGCAAAGATTGTTTCCTGTGCTCTTATATTTTTTTAAGAGGAGGGGCCTTGAAACAAAGAAAAATCTTAGCAGAACTAGGTTAGATATTGGGGCCCTGGGTTTGACCCTCACTGCTGTGTCTACACTCATGCAAGAAACTGACTTTCTGAAATTTCATATCTTGCTATTCAAAGGACTCCAACCTCGAAAACTCAGGGTACAGTATAGTATTTACTTCTTAGGTGAGGAGTCAAAACCCTACCTCTCATTTGTAAGATACAAAAACAAACAAAAAACAGACTTACTTTTTATTATGGTACTAAAAGTTAAACTGGGTTGTACTAAGTCATTCCTCAACCTAAATGTCTTTAATGGGCTGCTGACGTGGATACAGCCAGCACCCAGTTATGCCTTCACCATGGCCTGACCCATATCTGCCTTCTGACTCTGTTTCCTGCCACCCCACAAGTGCTTTGGAGCACAGCAGAGCCCGTGAGCTCCGTGCGCTCGGTATGTTCCTGGCTGCACATGCGGCTTTGCCTGCTGAAGCTCTTCCCCGATCCCGTGCACACTGCATTTTCCTGCCCTTGCACGCATGACGGTGGGGAAGCACCATGCTGTCTGCTTTTATTCGGTGGCTATGGGCTGGAAGCTGTGGTTGGGCCCAGGAATTCAAAGGCACAGACATGCTGGTCGCTAGGGGCGACTTGTAAACAGGCATAATGTAAGCCTAGAACAGAGATGGGAACAAATTGCTGTGAGAGCTACAAACGCTGCCTGGTATCCTAGAGGATAACTTTAAAGTGAAAGCCGCAGCAAGGTGCCGTTTCCTGCCAGGGCTCCCTTTGAGATCGGAAAGTTCTGGCATAATAATGTAATTAAAGGAATCAGCTAAAAATAATGGTTGGACTTTAGGCTTCCCGGGTCAGTGTGTGTTCAGCACGAAGCTCTGATCCAAGCGTGGGACTTGGGGGGCAGTTCATGATCAGGAATTGTAATCACCCATAGCTGTCTGTACGGGGGACTCTCTTGGGGCCATGGTACACTTCCTAAGCTATCCATCTTTTGTAGTGCCCAAGATTCTGTGTCCCCTCCCCCCCGCCCCCCAGCTGTGGTGCCACTCCTCTTGGCTTGGAAGTCATCCCAGGAAGCTGTTCACAATGGGGGGAGACAGGAAGCAGGAAGCTAGGCTGAGAACAGGAAACTTGAGGCTCCAGGGGATCACCCCTGGAAGGGTAAGGCCAGAAGAGCCCCGGGCTGGCACTTCACAGACCCAGGTGTCCCGTGTGCTGGAGAAAAGGGAGATGGTAAGGAACAGGCCAAAGATGAAGATGGGCATCAAGGGCACGCGCTGCGGACAGGTGGGACCTGAAAGTAGCTGGGGACCAAGGGGCGGCAGCCGCAGGGACAGTGTCCAAGAGGAGGGCAAGTGGAGATGCCCCTGCTCTTCCCAGGAGGTGGTAGGGAAGGTGGCAGGCGGATGGAGGGGATGGTGGAACCACAGGGTGGGGATCCCAAGGCAACAGGTGGAGCAGGACAGGCCGTCAGCAGACAGGTCTGTTGAGAGTGTGGACCTCCGGCCCTGTGGGGAGAGCTGCGTGCCTGGGCGGGCGCGGACATCCTCCCCTGGCGGTCCTGCCGTGCCCAGCATCAGCCTCAGCGCTGACAGAAGCAAGTGCAGGTGCTGGTTTGTAGAATTAGTCTCAACAGACACAGTGGACAAACAGAAACTCCACTTGGAACGTGTTTTATACAAGCATCTTATTGCAGCCTGTGTCCTTTGGAACAAAAGTGAGGGCCACAGGCCAGGCCCAGATAATCTCAGCCACTCACGGTTTCCACCTCACACCTGTTTCTTCAGTTCCACGTCATGTTCTTGAAATACACTCGTCCAGGGACCCTGCTTGATGGGTGTGGCGTGGTCCAGACACCAGGCAGTCCAGCCACAGAGCCAGCTGCGTCCCGGCGCTTAGCAGAGGACGGTGTTGGTTCCAGAACTCTGGCTCTGAGTTCACGTGGCTGCGAGTTAAAAGCGCATCTTCTGGGTTCCTGTGATGTGAAGCTTTGCCCGCTATAAATCCTCGTAGTGCGCGCTCTCAGACACTGGTTTAGGACGCGAAGCTCGCTTCTGTGAGCGTGCACCCCAACCAAGCGTGCGAGACAGGCAGGCAGCCCAGACCGTCTCTCAGGGTGCAGATGGCGAGCGGATGGTGTGGGTTTGATTCTCTGGGCTAGTTCCAGTGTTTTCCACCCAAAACCCAAAACAAACCTGTGAAGGCCGCTCTGCCACCCGGCTTCCTCCCACCACTCGCAGACAAGTGTACACATTGAGGACCTTGTTTAACTGATCCTTTCTCTCTGTTCTCTAGCAAGAGCTCGCTTTTTTTTCCTTCATGTATCATTTCCTCGTAAAATATGCTAAGCAAATCAAATTCTTAGAATGAAATTGACTTTCGAGGACTCAAGTGAATTGATTTGGATGCTGATTGATCTTTCCTGGATTAAAGTCTCATCCTGATGAATTGCTGTCTTGAGAAATGGATTGATGGCAGCTTTACACAGCGTTCAGCATTCTCTGTCTCTCTCTCTCTCTCTCTCTCTCTCTCTCTCTCTCAACAGTAGGTGCCTTGTGTACGTCCTGGAACTTTGCCCACGGAAAGGATTTGCTCTTCGGAGATGATGCTAAGAGATAATGTAAAATCTTGGAATGACAGCCAGTCAGATCTCTGTAGCAGTGACCAGGAGGAGGAGGAAGAGATGGTTTTCGGTGAAAACGAGGATGATTTGGAGGAGATGATGGACTTAAGCGACCTGCCCACCTCACTCTTCGCCTGCAGTGTTCACGAAGCAGTGTTTGAGATCCAGGAGCAGAAGGTAGGCGTGCCTCCCCGTCCCTGCATTTGGGCGTAGAAAGTGGATCTGGGCAGCAGCTCTGGCCACGGCAGGTGAAATGCAGCAGGTGTGTGACATGTGCCACCTTTATGTGTTTTAGAGGAGCGCTCGTCAGTCTGCAGCAGGGGCAACATTTAAGAGCCAGTCCTTCCGTGCAAATATTTTGGAAGCTCTGGCTTCTAGTGAACTCTGAATCAAGTGTTACTAAATCTACTTCTTTATTCATCCATTGGTTTTCAGAAGCTGTAATTGGAGAAAAGTTTGTGATTCTTTTAGTTGTTTTGGCTCTTTCGTTGTTCTCTCTCTCTCTCTCTCTCTCTCTCTCTCTCTCTCCCCCCTGGGGATCAAATCCATGGCCTCTGGTGTGCTAGACAAGCACCACTCTTCCCTGAACTGAAGCCCCAACCCTTTTGTTGTTGTTGTTGTTGTGTGTGTGTGTTTTGAGACAGGCAGTCACTCTCCAACCTGGGGTAAGCGATCAGGACTTGGTTATGTAGACCAGGCTGGCCTCCAACTTGCAATGATCCCCCCAGCTCTGCTCCCAAATCATGGGCATGTGCCATCGTGTCCATATTCCAAGATCCTGATTGTTTTCGCCTGGCTTCCCGTTCCTCAAACAGGCCCTCCCCTGTGCTGGGACTGATTAGCTGTAGCCCGGCAGGATTGTCACTGTCAGTTAACATGGCTTGTATTCCTTTCTACAGTTTGGAAGGAAAATAAGATGGAATTCATTTTTGAGGTTACTTTAGTTTATTTACTTGCAAAGAGGGTATGTATGTGCTGTGTGTGTGGCATGGTGTACACAGTGGGGCGTTGTGGTTTCTGCTTGGTGGGGGAGGGTAAATGGTGTATATATTTCCATCATAACTTCACAAATACTTGTAGGTATTTTTCTTTCTTTTCCTGTGGCCAGGGCCAAAACTCAGACATTGTACATGCTAGGTAAATACCATACCTCTGAGTTACTTCACAGCCCAAGTCTACAGATTGAAGTCTCATAAAAGTAAAGTATTTTGGGGGCTGGAGAGGTGGCTTAGGGGTTAAGCCTCTGCCTTGCAGGCGGAAGGTCCTGAGTTTGGATCCTAGACCCCACATAATAGACGCCGGGCAGAAGTGGGGGCGGCCTGCGTTTCTGGTCCTGGTAGGATGGAGCCTGTGAATCCCAGGGCAGAGTAAACGAGGAAGTAGAGGCATCCATGGTGGTTCCCGAATTTGCCCATATTTTTACACACACACACACACACACACACACACACACACAATTGAATAAATAATAATAAAAAAAATTTTTTTAAAAAGTTATTCTACCACCACTACTCATGTTTACTGTGTAACTTTCCCCAAAATTCATCTCCAGCCTGTCAGTTTCTTCCCTGGTTCCTCTCTCCTTCCCTCTCTGTTTGCTTGGGTTTTGAGACAGGATCTTGCGGTTTGTCCTGGTTTGTACTCATATAGCCTAGGCTAGTCTTGAACTTTGAGCAGTCTTGCCTCAGCCTTCTGACTGTGGGATTGCAGGGATGAGCCACGACTCCCAGCTTAGCTCTAATGTTTCCTAAGTGTGTGCGCAGAGGATTTCCCTCCTGGTGATTTTTGTGGAACCAGACTCACTACAGTTAGACTGAGAACACACTTGAGGACCACAGTTGGCTGCTTCAGAGAGGAGAGCATGAGGTACATACGCAGTGTCCCGGGGCCCAGTCCTGTGCCAGGGCTGACAGAAGGTAGAATGGTGATAGCACCTCTAGAAGCACTGGAAGGCCACTGACAGACATATCAAAGGAGACAGGCATGCAAGTAGGAGAAAAGATCTCATGGTGGTGGTGGAAAATTGCTGTATTAAAGAAGATATTAGCAGAGAGAAGAAAGGGAATTGGGGCCAGAGAAAGGACATAACATACTAAAGAGCCCAATTAGGAGAGTGCAGGCCAGCCGAAGGGGTAGCAAGCAGTTGTGTGATTGGTGTACTGGTGCCCAAGTCAAGAGCAGTTTGGGAGCTGGGCAGTGGCTCAGTGGTTAAGCCAGAGGACTGGAGTTTAAGTTCACAGAGTCCACATAAAGTGCCAGGTGAGAATGGACGCCTACCTTAAGTCTAGCCTTGAAAAGCAGAGCCTGGGAATCCCTAGAGCAAGCGGCTAGACTAGTCCTGTCAATTAACTCTGAGTTAGAATAAGATAGAAGAATAATGGAGGATGATTCCCAATATCAACCGCAGCTCTCCACACAGTCACAGTGCACATGCACCACACACACACACACACACACACACACACACACACACACACACGAAGATGGAAGAAGAAACGAATGAGAGGCAGCCCTTCTGTAGGTGAGGTCCCTAGGGCTTCTGAGCAGAGGGGTGGCAGTCACAGCTGTACTAGGAAGGTGAGCTGGCAGCATAGGGCAGGTAGGAGGAGACCAGAGCAAGGCAGCAGTGAGGAAGTTCGGAATATGCTTCCTGGAGGAGCAAGTAGGTAGAAGTAACGTCATGAGTTGTGCATCTTTCTGGGTTGTTTCCTTTACAAGTGCTATTTCTTTCCCCAGTTCAGTCCCAATTTTGAAATTCTGAAACCATCCTTTCTAGTTTTCTCATTCTTTTTAAGAGCTCTACATTTTTTTTATTATTATTATTATTTATTCAATTGTGCGCGTGTATGTGTGTGTATGTGTGTGTGCGTGTATGCGTGTGTAGAACCACGGACGAATTCGAGAACCACCATGGACCGCCTCCTCCTTGTTTACTCTGCCCCGGGATTCATAGGCTCCGCCCACTAGGACCAGAAACGCAGGCCGTCCCCACTTCCACCTGGCGTCTATGTGTGGGGTCTAGGATCCGAACTCAGGACCTTCCGCCTGCAAGGCAGAGACTTAACCCCTGAGCCACCTCTCCAGCCCCAAGAGCTCTACATTTTTATATTAAGAGATAATTAAGTTAGCTTTGTTATTGTAAGAAACTGTTAACTTCTGCCTCTTGTATCTGTTAAAAGTGGATTTAGCATCCTTGGTTCACTGATCAGAAATTTCCTAGGGAAAAATAATCCTATCTATACTAACATGTTCAGATCCTTTTTCGAGACATTCCTATCAGTACAGTATAATAACTGTCTACATAGTACTGCATTTCAAGAGTATCACGTAATCTAGAGAAGGATTACAGTGTGTGGGAAACGTGGGAAGTTATATGCAAATACCACCCCACCTTGCATCGGTTGCCCAGGTTTACAAGGACTTTGGATGTAGAGGGGACTGTGGAACAGGTTTATTTTAAAGTTACATATTCTTTGGAGGAACCTCAGCTTTGACTGTCAGCTTTGTCTTAAAACAATTTGGAGGTTATCTAATAATTCAAATTGTTTGTTCAGTATTTGTTGGTTTTGAGAGTGGATCCTTTAGTCCAGGCTGGCCAGGAACTCACTGTGTGGCTTCTGATTGTCCTTCCTCCTCTCAGCTGAGCCTTTGTGTTTTTCTCTCTCCCTGTCTCTTCTTGCCTGATTCCTCTTGGAATGACCTGTTTGTCCAGGACCTCTGAAAAAGTACAGAACTGAAGACTGTCCACTTCTAGATACAGGGAGTACTGGGACAGGCCTGCAGTTAAATACTTTTGTTTCAAAGCAGCTTTTTCCTAACTTGAAAAGATTCTCCCACAGGTAGCAGAAAGTGTATGCGTACTGTTGCACATGCGTGGAGGTCAGAGGACAACTTTCAGAAGTCAGTTCTGTCCTCCCACCACGTGGGTTCTGGGATGGACCTCGAGGTGCCAGCTTTGCATGAAGGTGCCTTTACCCACTGAACTGCCTTTACCCACTGAACTGTCTTGCTGGCCCCAATTTTCTTATTATTTTTCATTGTGGGGGAGGGGTGCAAATGCTCACCTTAGTGGTTGTAATGCAGTCAGGGCAGATTCGGGGAGTCAGGTCTCAGGCCTCTTTCCACCTTGTCAAGGCAGGGTCTCTTCATGCTTTGGCTGACTAGCCAATGGGCTTCAAGCCAATTCTCCTGTCTATACTGCCCGTCTTGCCTTAAATAGTGCCAGGGTTATGGATGAGAGCCACTGCATCTGGCTCGTGTGTGTGTGTGTGTGTGTGTGTGTGTGTGTGTGTGTGTGTGTGTGTGTACCAGAAGACACTTGAGTGTGTGTGCCTGTGGAGGGCCAAGGATGGCTTCAGGAACCATCCTGGATTGCTCTACCTCATTGCTTTGCTCTGGGGGTTCCCAGGCTCTGCCTTCCAGGGCCAGAAGTACAGGACACCACCATTTCCACTTGGCATTTTTTACATGGGATCTGGGGATTCAAACTCAGGTCCTTTTGCTTGTGAGGCAAAGGCTTTAGCTCCCTAGCCGCCTCCCTCGTCCGCAGCTGGCTTTTTATGAGTTCCAGGGATTGCATCGGTCATCAGACTTGTGCAAGAAGCATTTAACCTGCCGAACATCTTGCTGGTCCCTTATCATGTTTTATACACCACACTTACTTGAAAACCTTTGAATTTCTACAATATTTAATAAAACTGATTAAAATAAGTCCAAATTGCAGAGTTGGACTCTTGTAAGTAAGAAAGGTGTGTTTTTTTGTAGATAAGTTAACTCACAATAAGTCCCACCCCATTACTTACCCTTAAGGACAGATTCTTCTGTTAATGAAGACGTCTGTTTCTTCCCTCATCCTGTGTCCTGCTCTTGTCCACTCAGGAGAGATTCGAAGCACTTTTCACCCTCTATGATGACCAAGTTTCGTTCCAGCTGTTTAAAAGCTTCCGAAGAGTCAGGATCAACTTCAGCAAACCCGAGGCTGCAGCGAGAGCACGGATAGAACTCCACGAAACCGACTTCAATGGCCAGAAGCTGAAGCTGTATTTTGCTCAGGTATTGTGTGTGGTGTGAGAGGTATGTGTGGTGTGCACGGAGCGCATGGTGTGCATAGTATATGTAGAGTGTATGTATACTGTCCAAGGTGTGCACGGTATGTGTGGTGAGCAAGTGTACATGGTGTGTGGGATATATGTGGTAGCACACTGTGTGTGGTGTGTGTGGTGAGCACAATGTACGTGGTACTGTTCCCATAACTCTTCTCCACCCACAGCTGTGCCCAGTCTTCCCTTTCCTCCATCCAGTCAGTACATATAACATTTTCTCCTCCTTTATGCCTATGTAATTTTGTCCACCCTGTAAGTCTGCTCAGCTTCTGGCTTGGTTTGCCTGAGAATAGTAGTTAAAGGAATCCACTTTTCTGGCAGCATTGCCTGACTCAGGCTCCATGAGGGTTCAGCCCTGACACGGGAGGCTAGTGAATTTAACCGCTCAAGTGGTGTTTACGACCGACCGACATTCCTGGAGAACCAACAACATAGTCTCTGAGACTGGTGTTGTGTGTGACTCCTGGAGGAATCCTCTGAACGACTGCAGATCCAGTGCTGGCCAGGAGGGGGCGTGAGCTGCACGGAGGCTGCTTTGCATAGCCTGCCTGGAGACCTGTGACCCACCAGCAGGGCTCCTTACGCTAAGCATGCACAGGTGTGGCTCTTGGAGAAAACTGTTTCTCAAAACTGACAGACTGATAAAGTGAAAGCGTTAAAGCTCTACTCAGGAAGTATACTGCTTTTTTTTTGTAAAAAAAAAAAATAAATAAATAAAAAAATATATATATATATATTCTTTCTAGGTCTTAGTGTTTTAATAAAAGCAAGACAGTTTTGTTGCTGTGTGGTGGTGCATGCCTGTAATCCCAGCACATGAGAGTCAGGAGGATTGTTGATTTGAGTCCAGTCTGGGCTCAACATAGTGAATTTGGGGCCAGGCAGAGCCACAGGGCAGGTCCCTGTCTCAGCAACAAAAGACAGATTTGTAAATAAAAGAGGGACCGGGTACTTCCTAGAAGTCTCTTGAGGTAGCAGACACCTGAGCTCTTGAAGGGGAGGGTCCTTCCTGGTTTAGGAGGTTCTGGTCCACAGCTCATTGGTCCCAGTGCTTTGGGCCTGTGATGAGGACAACATATCCAGGCGGCAAAGCTGTTCTCACCACTGGGAAACAAGGAGAGGAAAAGGAAGGGCTGACATCCCTACCCTCCCTCAAGGCTGATAGTGTCTGGGTGACTAAGGACCTCCCACTAGGCGCCACCATCTGTCCATTTCACCCCCTGGGGAACAAGGCTTTATTATCTCATGGACCCTGGAGGGAACTTACAATCCAAACTGCAGCAAGTAGTTAGATACTGCTATGTATTTGCTTTCACTAACTTACATTTTTCGAGCACCCGATATTGTGACACCCCCCCCCCCGCCCCCACCCTGGTGCAGTGAATCAGGTGCATCCAACGCACCTTCAGGAGATCTTAAGAGAGATTTTTTAACTCCTCCACTAAAAACGTTTAACAGTTACCGTAAAGTGGAAATAAAGCCCTGTTTGCAAAGCGGCTCTCTCCTGCAGGTGCAGGTATCCGGGGAGGCTCGGGACAAGTCCTACCTGCTGCCACCGCAGCCTGCCAAGCAGTTCCTCATCTCCCCTCCCGCCTCCCCGCCCGTGGGGTGGAAGCAGAGCGAGGACGCCATGCCTGTGATCAACTACGATTTACTCTGTGCCGTCTCCAAGTTGGGGCCAGGTAACAGATTCTGGTTTTGCTCTCGTTGACCGTAAGTTTTCCATACTGAAGGCCGAGCTCATCAGCGGCAGCAGTGGTACGGGGAATGCGCCTGAATTCCCTTTTGGCTGTGCCCCTCGGCCGTTGCTTAGCCTGTCTTCAGAGCATACGTGTAAGGTCAGATGGAGGTCATTCCCAGTAAATGTCCTCTTTACAGTGACTGAGTCTCTGGGCAGCTAGTGTGTTTCGGTTGCTTTCTCTCCACAGCACCATCAAGCACCAGACAGCTTTAGTTACGGTACCACATCTCCTTTTCCAAAGTTTTCTCTTTACCTCGATTGCTTTTTCATTTTGTATTTTTCTTCTGTGCTTGCTTTGCTTCTCATCCCTCTAAAACAATATGAAAAGCTGATTCCCTGCTGGTGGAGACTAGTCCCCCTAGGACAGCGGTGTCTCCTGTAGCTTGGGGGGGTTTTGGGAGGGGCTTGGTGCTTGTGCACCTTCCCGCTGTATTTCAGAAGTCTGAGGTCCTAGACAGATTACCAGGCTTCCTAAACTTTGCCAGGGCCTCCCAAGGGTCTGAAGCCATCAGGAACTTAGCAGATCCACCTCTGCTGTTTGTAAAGCTATGATTACTATGCACACTAATGTATTAATTAGCATTGTGTAATCCAAGCAGTGAGCCCTGGCTTATCAAAGACAACCTAGGCACAATCCATACATAAAACGTGGAGGAAATCTGTTACCCCAGGAACCAAGAGTCCTTTTCAAAGGGATGCCCTCCAACAAAGGAAGCGCAGGGGGCTGATTCAGGACGTGGGTGCACTAGGCATGCTCTAAGCCTGGCACAGGGGAGGTGGGGAACAGGAGGGAGACCAGACTGTTGTCTGAAAAAAAGCTCCACGATTACTTGGGAAGCCCTGGTGCGAGGCGGACACGGGTTCTGCTGACCAGTGCCTCCTTCTCGCCTCGCAGGGGAGAAGTACGAGCTGCACGCGGGAACAGAGTCCACCCCCAGCGTGGTGGTTCACGTCTGCGAAAGCGAAACCGAAGAGGAAGAAGATGCGAAAAACCCGAAGCAGAAAATCACACAGACTCGGCGCCCGGACCCTCCCACCGCGGCGCTGCGCGAGCCGCACACCCTGGACTGCGGACTGTGAGCCGGGGCGCTGCACGCGTGCGAGTTCTCTGCTGCCGCCTGCTGCTGCCGCGGGCGCGGTCAGGCCGGGGTTCCCAGGTGGACGTGGGCGGGGTGGAGGAGGCTCCGCCCCTGACATTGGGAGCGATATGATTATGAACGGCACTTTATAGGAAAGTATGAGCCCCCTCGGGCGCGGCGCCCACCCCCTTCCCTTGCAGCATCTCTTCCCCAGGTTCTCAGAGCATTGGGTACCAAAGACTAGAACCAGTGTCACCCCAGTGCATAACCACTTTAAAAATAGCCTTATAATTGTAAGTCTGTTGTGGGTATTCCTGTGCTGGTGTCAGCTTCTATTAACGCGGAGCAAAGGCCCAGTTATCAGTGTACATGAAAAGAAACAGAAAATGCTGAATAATTCGTACGAGTCATTTTTCACAAGTTTATTTTTCATTAACTTGGGGAAGAAATGCCAAGTTGGCCTCCCTGTGGCTCTCCTAAGCCGGGGAAGGCGATGGACAGCCCTGTGTCTTAATGCTGTCCCTCCAGAAATGGGCTCTGCCCGGTCGGGCGACCTGGAAGCTAGCTGTCACCCTCCATCTTGGGCCGCCAAGTTCCACTCTGCTGCGTGAACTGCCTTCACCTGCCAGTTTTAAATCTCTCGAACTTGTTGCCGTCGCTGCAGCTTCTTGAGTTTTTCTGTGTCATAGCATATTGTGTACATTATTTACAGTCTTAAATTTAAAATGATAATGGGGAGCTTTCCTGAAGACCATTTTAGGTTGGGGGAAGGGGGACATGGGATCTCACTATGTAGCCCAGGTTAGCCTCAAATGCTCTGTGGTGTGTCCTGCCTCTGCCTCTTAAGTGCTAGAATTACAGGGGTGAGCCACCAGGCACTTAAAATTTTTCCACATAAACATTTCAGGTGTTTGGAAGGAAAACCCACATGTACTATTTTTTTCAGTGAACTTTTTTGAGACAAGGTCTCACACTGTAGTCAGGCTGGCCTGGAGGTCCCTGTGTAGCTCAGACTGGCACAGAACTCATGACAGGGGGCCTGCCTCAGCCTCTTGAGAGCTGGGATTCCTGGCATGAGCCCCCTTGCCCGGCTCAGGCTTGTGCTTTAGATGGGATTGTCCCTTTGCTTGGTGGGCTTTTCTCCCCAGAGACCCATAGCCAAGGCTAACAGGACTGGTGTCCGTATCTAGATTCTTTCAACATGCAGCATATCAAAACCGGCCCATTCAGAAGGCGCCAGGAGGCAGGCATTAGAACAGCCGTGCAGAGCCGGAAAGCAGGTCTTTCTCATCCTCCTTCAAATGCTACACGTGAACCAAGCGTGGGGGTGCACACCTGTTCTCCCAGCTGGGGGGGGAGGGGGCAGAAGGATCAGAGGTTCAGTCATCTGATAACAGCCAGTTCAAGACCAGCCTGGACTGCCTGAGACCTGATGTCAAAAAGAAGGGAGGGAAAAGGATCATACGTGAAAACCTGCTGGTTAAGAATCAAGCCAGGGATAAGGGGTTTGTCAGCTCAATGTAAAGTTTTAATAGAACTTTGTGGTCATTTGCAGGTGCTTTGAGTTGAGTGGACCTGACCAGGAGGCGAGTCGGTGTGGTGTATCCTCATTCTTTAAAGGGATATACTCTTGTTTTCATGGATCCCATCTTCTTATTTTTAGTATGTTTTATTTACTTGAGAGAGACACGGGAGGTGCACGTATGCACGCCATGGTGCATGGCAACTTCTGAAGTCTGTTTTCTCCTTCCACCCTGTGGGCTTTCGGGGCTTGAACTCAGATCCGCCAGGTTTGTGAGCAGACACCTTATGCGCTGAGCTGTTTCACAGGCCCAGGCCCATCTTTTTTAAATGCCCTCATTATGAAGTGAAAAGATTCAGCTGACTTCAGATCCCACAGTGAGGGTGACTTTGGAAATCAGTGTAGTGTCCCTGGTGCGCAGACAAGAAGCTGAGGAGGGGCTTCCCGCTCTGCCCTCCCTGCACGGCCTCTTAGCTAGCGAGCACGGTGAGAAGAGCCAAGAGCGGAAGTGGTCCTGCGTCATATCTAACGAAGGCGTAGGGGTTTTCAGCCTAATCTGCCTAGTGTTTGGTTACCACCAAACCATGGTGATTGGATTCTCTTGGTAGCCTGAGCTGTGTTAGTGCTTTGCATGGACTTTCTTAGATGTTCATCATATTCATGAAATTGAAGTCTAAATAAGAGGGGACCTAGGGAACTGGAAAGAGATCAAGTGAGAGTTGCTGTGGAATGGCTCTCTCGCTCTGTAATCGAAGGTTTGCTCGGCACTGAAGATTGGTGTGTGTGTCACATTTCACATGGGCTAATTTATACACAAGGACTCGTGTGTGAAGGGACAGCCTCGGCGTGGTGTGTGTAATTAGGCGGTAGGAGATTACCGAATTCTTCGGTGTGTTCTGCGCACCAGCTGCCGTCTTTCCCTCCTCAGGAGCTTTGGACCTCCTCTCAGATGTCAATGTGACTCCCTTCCTCTCAGTGTGCTCTATGACGCATCTTGCATTAGAGGCAACAAAATGGTCAGATGTGGCAGCATAGGCCTGTAATCTTAGTGTGCAGGAAGATGGAGAGTAGGCAGCTAGTCTGGGCTCTATAAGTAAGACCCTGCCTCACAAAATGAAATAAATTATTTAGGGCTGGAGAGATGACTCAGGAGTTAATGATTCTGTCTCCAAAGCAGAAGGTCTTAAGTTTTGATCCTGGATCTCACATAAAAATGTCAGGTAGAAATAGCATCCACCTGTACTTCCAGTCCTGGAAAGTGGAGCCTGGGAAACTCCAGAGCAAACCATCCAGGTTGATTCCCGAAGTCAGCCATGGGCCTCCGTAGGCGCACACACACACACAGTGCCCTCTGATGCACACAGACACACACATACACAAAAAATTTTTTTTAATTTTAAAAAGAAATTATTTACATTGTATGACAATATGGAGAACAGAAGTCTTGGGGAAAGTTATCTCTAGCCAGAAAGCCATATTCTAGAGGTTTATTCTTTGAAGTTAAATACAGGAACAGGTTGTAGCAGCTGGGCCAGCCACAGGGGATCTGTTGGCTTTTTTTCTAGTTCCTTCTGGAGTGCAGGACAGCTTGTTGGGGGGACATCATCAGAATGCCATTGTCCTTTCATCAGGGATCAGAGGTGTGAATTTGGAGAGGGTCCCGAGGGTCCCGAGGGTCCCACATGTCAGCTGAGGCAGCACACACCTGTCACCCAGACTGGTGAGGCAGAAGCAGAAAGATTCCTGCAAGTTCAAGCCTAGCCTGGACTACACAATGAAACACTGTCTCAAAGAGAATGGAAGGGTCACCAGATGCACAGAGCAGTTGCCGAGTTCACTGGCCTGAAGGACTGGCAGTCCTCACATTCACAGTGGGATTTCTAGCCTTACGTCGGGCTGATGGGACAGCTCAGCTGGTAAGCTTCTGCCTGTAAGTCTAATGCAGGAGAGACCCTACTCCCACGAGCCGTCAGCTACCTTCTACACATACAAACATAAATGTAGAAAATGATAAATTCTTTTTCTTCAAGCACTAACCTTGGTGGAGGCGGGGAGGCATCTCAGCTGGTAAAGTGCTTACCTAGCATGCACCAAGCCCTGCCTTCTGTCCCTGGCACCACATACGACTACGTATGGGGCTGGAGAGATGGCTCAGGGGTTAAGACTGTCTCGAAAGCACAAGGCCTTGAGTTTGGATCCCAGGTCCCACGTAAAAATGCCAGGCAGAAAGGGTGACAGCCTGCACTTCTGGCTGTGGTGGGCCAAGCCTGGGAAGTCTCAGAGCAAAGCAAAAAGGATGTAGAAGCAATCCAAGATGATTCCTGAAGTCACCCTAGGTCCTGCACAGGGACACACAGTGTCCTTAGACACAGACACACACAAAAATATTTTTTTAAAAAATGGTGGCACACACCTGTAATCCCAGCACTTAAAAGGAAGAGGTAGAGGCAGGAGAATCAGTCCAAGGTCACTCTGGACTGCATGGTGAGTTCAAGGCCAATATCAGGAGATCTTGTCTTAAAAGGGGTGGAGGGGGACGACTGTGGGTGTGTTCAGTAGTGGAGTGCTTCTTGGCGTGCACCAAATCCTGAGTTTCAATCTCCAGTCCTGGGGAT
The DNA here is from genome assembly GCA_023101885.1 of Typhlomys cinereus. Taxonomy (NCBI): domain Eukaryota; kingdom Metazoa; phylum Chordata; class Mammalia; order Rodentia; family Platacanthomyidae; genus Typhlomys; species Typhlomys cinereus. The sequence continues at coordinate 1,811,259 of JALPQD010000278.1, forward strand.
AGCGGAGGAGGAGCTAACCATGGGCCAGCAAGATGGTTCAGCATTGGTGCATAGGCCCGAGGATGCGAGTTCAGCCCCCAGGCTCTGCAAGGTGGAGAGAGAACCAGCTCCCAGAAGTCCTCTGACCTCTTCATTCGCACCATGGCATAGGCACCCAAATTTACTGTTACTAACTCAGACACGTGGTCTATCTTGAAAACCTTTTCTTTGTGAAAGAGTCAAGTCCCACCAACTCTTTGGCACCCGGCTGCTGGGTGCGTTCTTATCAGTGGGTGGTTTGCGTCTATCTATGCAGATCCACGCTTCTCCCTTGCTTCTTGCCAGCCGCCAAACTTCCTATCAGTTGGGGGCCGAGGAGAGAGAAGGTGACGATCCTGTCATGATCCTGTCATTGTGCCATATCCTTCCCGCCGCTTCTCCACCCCAAGGGAGTATTGACTCCCACTTCTAGATCATAAGAAACCTCAGCCCTTCCACGTTGACCTTAACCGAATCTAGGTGTCGACACTGTTTAGCGTGTGTGCATGGTCTTTCTGGTCCTGTGAACTGTGCCGAGCCCCCCTAAGCTTGTGTAATGGGTCAGTAACCTGTGTACATGTATGTCATGTGTCGTATGCTTGAAGCCACAAGCCAGAGTTCCTAGTAGTTTTTGTCAGCTCTAACTGCCTGTGTTTTGAAGACCTCGAAACATTCCATGTTCTTGACACAAAGTAAGCAGAATGGAATTTAGGGGATGTTTTCTGATTACTTGTAACAAGTTTTGTTTTTGCCACTAATAAAAATAGTTTTGTTTTTAATCAGTCTGTGTAACTGAGTTCTTCGGGTGTGGTCTTGACAGTGTGTATCCTTGACAGTGATTTTGCAATGACACAAAAAGGCAGGAAAGAGAAAAGAGACCAGTGGCACATCTGCAGTGTGCTGCAGTCCAGGTGATGTCACGGTCAAGTATAAACAGCCACCCCAATCCACTCTCCCCCCAGAGAGCTTTGCCTACTGAGCCAGTGAGATAGCTCAGTAGATAAAGGTGCTTGCTGTGCAAGCCTGACAACCTGAGTTCAGTCCCTGGAACCCTTGTAAAGGTGGAAGGAGAGAACTGACTCCACAAAGTCATCTACATGCACCATACGCAATAGCAAAGTGTTTTCAAAATTATTTTGCTGATAAAGGATTCTTTTCTGATTGACATAAAAAAAAAAACTTCCACGTTGAAATTTGATTTGTTTTTGTCTTGATTTTGGGTTTTTTATTGTTTTGTTTTGGAGTTTTGTCACAGGTGACATACATTTTAACTTGAGAATATCAGCGTCAGACATCAACACAGCATTCTTTTTCTTTCACAAGGGAGGGCAGAAAGCGAGAGAGGATACATGCATGGCACCGTATAGGGTTGAAGTCAAGAGGACAACTCTCAGAAGTCAGGTGGGCTTCAGGGGATCAATTCGGGTCTCCAGGTTTGTGGGCAGGTACCTTACCACTGAACTGTCTGACTGGCCCATTGCTTCACTTTTTAACATGGGTTCTGGTGGTCCAACACTTGTGGGCCAAGTGCTTTTCCACTGACTCCCTCCAACCCTAACAGTTATTGCTGATTTTTAATTTTTTTTATTTTTAGCATGTGTCGTGTGTGTGTGTGTGTGTGTGTGTGTGTGTGTGTGTGTGTGTGTGTGTCTGTCTTGGTATCAGAAGGTTGCTTCTAACTTCTATTTGCTTTGCTCTGGAGTTTCCCAGGCCCCACCCACCAGGACCAGAAGTACAGGCCATGGCCATTTCTACCTGGCATTTTTTTTATGTGGGACTTCGGACCTTCTGCTTTCAGGCAGAGGCTTATCCCTGAATCATCTCTCCAGCCCCTTACCACTTATTTTTAAGTCAGAGAACTCTGTTGTTATTGTTTTTCAATTGTTTGTGGTTTTGTTTTTTGAGAAGGTTGCATAGCTGTAGCCTAGGCTGGACTCAGACTCACTATGCAGCCTTGAACTCCCAACCCTCCTCCTCGTACTGTCCAAATGCTGTGATACAGACATGTGCTGTCACGCCTGGCTTAATGCTTTGTTTTCTAATAAAATTTTACGTAGCATAAAATCGATTTAATAGGGGCTGGAGAGATGGCTTAGGGGTTAAGCCTTTGCCTCGAAAGCTAAAGGACCTGAGCTCAGATCCCAGATCCCACATAACACACCCGACCCCGTGAGCTAGAAAAGGCGGGAGGCTGGTCCAAAGTACCGGTACTCAAAGCCTGCCTGGGTCTGCACACCGGTGATCCGTGTTCTGTCTACAACTCTCTGCTCCATTTATTTGAATTTTTTTTTTTTTCTGGAGGAAATATATGAGGATTCAGAAGCTCTTAATACTGTTTGGTTTTTAATCAAATTAAATGTTCCCTGGCATGCCTCCCCAAGCTGTTCTGAGAGTTGCTGCCAGGTGGCGCTGCACTCCCGGGTCCCCGCCTTGGGGCTTTCTTGCTTGAATTCTTGGTGATTGGAGTTCCAGATGACTCTAGACTGTCTCACGAGCGGGCGCTCCTTGGTTCAAACAGCTAGCTGAAAAACCACTGTAGGCATCCACGGAAGAAGCAGTTTTTAAAATTATAGACTAAAACTGATGTGGTGGTGCCCGCTGGCCATCCCAACACTTTGGAATTGTAGTAGCAGGGTCAAGAGGTCAAGATCACCCTAAAGTTTGAAGCCAGACTGAGTTATATGAGATAAAAAAAAAAAAGAATAGAAAATGTAAGAACACATAGAAAGGCAGACACACAGCAAATGAATAAATGTAAAAGAAAAACCTGCACATAGCATCCCACAACTGTGATCCCAGCACTCAGAAAGGTCAGGAATTCAAGGTCATCCTTGGCTACATAGGAAATGGAGCACCAGCCTGGGCTAGACTAGTGAAACTTTGCCTCCAAAAACAACGAACCAAAATGAAATCCCAAAACAAACACAGTAGATGGAAGGATGTCGAGAGTCCCAGCTGAATACCTATGCTTAAAATCTTGGCTCACCGCATCTCACCAGGGATTTGGTGACGTTTTCTCGGGTATAAGCAGATTCTGCCAGTGTGTATCAGAGACGCCTGCCTGACTCAAGTCCTCACCAGTGGGCTGACCTGGCGTGCTGTGTGAGTGGTACGGAGCTCTAGAAGCAAGCAAAGCAACATGGTCCTCCGAGCCTCGCCAGGCTGTGCTGTGGATGCCCTGCCCTCATAGTATGTACCGAGTGGCACAGAGGAGAGTAGAATGCCCAGTCATTTGCCTGGACACAAATTATAGAGGCCGCTGGACAGTCAGGACTCTTGTCTTTAGACGAAGGCATCCATACCTTTGGCTCCCTGGAGATCTGAGTACATCTTAGATCAGAAAATAAAATCTAGGATCCTGGGAATGCTTTCCTCTCTGGAGTGGTATCTCTAGACATAGCAATTCAAGACAAAAAGCAGGACCTCCTCCATATCAGGAGTGGTCAGGGGACAGCCTTTGACCCCACCCTATTTCCTAAAAACACACCTCTTCTAAAACTTCCCCTACCCACCTGCATGGTGGCTTACACTTCAAGAGACTCAGTGTATTATTAGGGTTCTCTGAAGAGCAGAATCTCTAGAATGCAATATATATATTAAATTGACCCAAAATTTAAAGAAAGGTGTCCTTCAAAGTAGCCAGCTGCAGCTGCTTTGTTCTTAACTGGAATGTCTCACAAAGCCAAAAGATCCAGAGAAGATGTCAAGCCTTTTCTTCAATGGAGGGTCGAAGATAGAACAGCCAACAGCAGCAAGGCCTACAGACCAGGCTCCAAAGGCAGCGGGAACAGCGGCAAGATGGAAAGGATGGAGCTCTGCGTCAGCCAAGGATGGAGGTGGCAGCAGCAGCAGCAACAGAAAAAGCGACGGTGCTTGCAGAGTGGAATCCACAGCAAGTGGACACAGGAAACAGCAAGCCCCTCCTCCTTGCACCTCCTATTATCTGGTGTCCCCATTGGAAGGTACCACCCACTGTGGGCTGGGTTTCCACATCAATTAAGCAAGTACCTGCAGACTTGTTCAGGGGCCCTGCTCCAACCATTGATGCTCCACAGCTACGCCCCAAACAGTCTCCAACGTCAAGTTGACACTAACATAGAAACCAGCCCGGACTAGAGACCCCAGAGGCCTCAGGAGCCATGGATCCGTAAACAGTCGGTATAGACCAGACAGAAAGGATCAAAGGCTGGTTCAAAGTCAGATGCGGAGCTGGGGGGGGGGCTCCTGAGGAGACCTCACTTGCTAGGGTCAGCTGGAGCCCTGAGGCAGGAAGTGACACTGTTTGTGAAATTGGAGGGGCAAAGAACACAGGTCACTGGTCTCTGGCTTTGGTGCTGGCCTATCTGGGAGTGGCCGGGCTGGGTGTGAGGAGGGAGGGGCCTGGGGAAACTGGGGAGGAGGACAGCGAGGAGGGGGGCTGCCCAGGAGGGTAACCCCAGAAGGCGGAGCAACCAACCATCAGAGAGGTTAGAGGGCCAGACCGAAGTCACACAGCAAGTTACGGAGAAACCGCTGAGTCGTCTCTATTGTTGACAGTTTGTTATCTCTTTTCTGCTGGCTCTGGGGTTACAAGGCAGAACCCAGAGAGACAGGGGAGGCGGGTTCAGCAGCTGTCATGTCTGTCAATGGAGTAACTGCAGCCAGAAAATGCTCTTAGAACCATCTAGATGGAGACAAGATGGAGTCACTTTAGGCCAGGGGTCTAGCAGGGTCCTACACTTAATCTGCAGTTTCTCATATTCATTCCGGTAGTAGAAAAATGTCCATTTAATTGCACGCACCAGGTTTGTGCTGATAGGAGGAAGTTGTTGGGCAAATTGCTTGATCTCGCTGTTTCATGGGGACAGTTTTGAGAATTAAACTTACCAGCCATGAGATGCTTCCTCGCCCCACGGGCCACCTGCCACATCACAGGGGAGAGTCGGAGGCCTTGAGATCCACCAGCTTGCTGGAGGGAGCCCCCCCCAGCTGCCCTCCCCCTGCATCCTCTGGTGCTCCCAGAAAAAGGAAGGGGCACTCACCCACACCACTAACCAACGAGAGCTCGGTGTGTCGTGCAAACAACGAAGTTCCAGGGCTGGAGGGTCTGGCCTGTTGCCATTTCTTTCCGCCCCCTCAACTGTGAGAATTAATTCAAAACCCATCCAGCTTGGCCGTCATGCTTTCTACTGCTGGGTTAATGGATCTAGACTTGGGCGTTTTCGGACCCATGATTCTCTGTGTTCCTTTCCCCACATTGAAATGGCATTTTAATCCTACATGACATGCAGTTGGTTTCCCTAGCAACCATCTCAAAAACCATAAACAGCAGATTAAGTCTTTGAGGGAAGAAACCAGGCAGGCAACCGTGACTGAGATGAAAAAACCCTGGTGCTGGACTAGGAAGGGCTCAGCTGGCAGAGTGTTTGCCTGGCACACACGAGGCTCTGACCTTGATCCCCAGTACTGCATAAGCTAGGTGGGGTATTACACGCCCTTAAGACCAGCGCTTGGAAGGTGGAAGCGCTCATCAGGACAGTCAGAAGTTCAAGGTCCTCCCCAGTTACATAAGGAGTTAGAGGCCAGCCTGGGCTACATGATACCCTGTATCAGAAAGATAAAACAGAGCTGGGGAGAGGGCTCAGGGGTTAAAGCCTCTGCCTCACAAGCAAAAGGACCCGAGTGCAGATCCCCAGATTCTATGTAAAGAATGTGGAGTGGATATGGCAGCAGCTGCGATCCGGGCCCTGGAAAGCAGAGCCTGGGAAACCCAGAGCAAAGCAATATAGAGTTAGAGCAGTCCAGGGTGATTCCTGATGTCACCCCTTGGTCCTCCACAAGCACACACACTCAAGTACCCCCAGGTTACAGGGTATACGCATACGCACGTACACAAAAATATTTTTAAAAAACAAAACAAAAACAAAAAACTAAACCACTGCTCACACATCTTTACAGTGGAAGAGCATTCCCTTAAAGAGCACTTCATCCTTAAAGCAGCACTTTCCTTCCTTCCTTCCTTTTTTCCCTCCTTCCTCTTCCCTCCTCCTTTCTCCCCCTCCCTCCTTCTCTCTCCCTTCCTCCTCCTCCCTCTCCTCCTTCCTTCCTCCTCTTCTTTCCTTCCTTCCTTCTTCCCTTCCCCTTCTTCCCTCCTCCCTTCTCTCCCTTCCTCCCTTCTTCCCTTTCTCCCTTCCTCCCTTCCTTCCTTCTTCCTTCCTTCCTTCCCCACTCTCTCTCTCTCTTGTTAAGGCTTAGTCTCACTATGTATCCCAAGTTGTAGCCCAGGCTAGCCTGGAACCCTTGTCTGTCCTCCTGCCTGTCTCCCTAGTTCTGGTTGCAGCTGTGAGCCACCACACACAGTGGGGCTCTAACTCAGGGACACACACACATGCTAGGCAGCTGCTTTGCTGTGGGTCCACAGCCCCAGCCCCTCCTTCCTGTCTTTAACTCTCTCGGCACATACAAGAGCCACAGCACATCTGACACTGAGAGGGTTGGTGGGTAATTTTCCAAGCAACCTTCTCTGACTGCTTTGTGGATTCGAACCCTTTACAGACAAGGAAAAACCACCCACCTTATTTACATTCCACACCTCTCCCCTCAAAGCTCAGGACACAGGCATGTGCTTTACACAGCTGCACTTCCACCTGTGGTGTGTGACAACATTAAAGCCCCAGCACGTGTGCCCGGCCCCTCCATGGCTGAGCGCTGGACCCGGGCCGTGCTGTTGTCACAGGTATTTCTACACAACATGGCGCACGAGGAGCAGACTGGTTCCCTGCCTCTCTGGGTGCAGACAGACTCTGCAGATATGTGGTCCTGGGGAGACTGGGAAGTCTCTGAGTGTGTCTTCCTTAATTAGAAGGAGGCCAAATTCTGGTTGTGCAGCTGGGGGGGTGTGGTACAGTGGTAGAGCCTCTGCCAGGCATGGGCGAGGTCCTGGGTTCTGTTCTTAGTGCTGCAAAGTTTAGATAGGTAGATAATAGATAACTGACAAATAGATGGTAGATTATAGACAGATGATAGATGGCAGATATAGATAGATGACAGATATAGATAGATAGGTAGATAGATAGATAGGTAGATAGATAGATAGATAACTGACAGATAGGTAGATGGTAAATAATAGACAAATGATAGATGACAGGTGATAGATAATAGCTAACTAACAGGTAGATGGTAAATAATAGACGATAATGACAGATACAGATAGATAGATAGATAACTGACAGGTAGATGGTAAATAATAGATGGTAGATGACAAATAATAGATAGATAATAGCTAACTAACAGATAGGTAGATGGTAAATAATAGACGATAGATGACAGATAGATAGATAGATAGATAGATAGATAGATAGATAGATAGATGGATTCTAGTCCCAAAAGCCTCCCAAACTGGGTCATGAACAGACTCATAGTGAGCAGGTGTTATACGACGCTTTTCTTCAAACAGCCGCCATCTTTCTCTGAGACCATTGAGATGGCACATGTTACCCACTGACATCCCTTGCAGACAGACGGGATGGAGAGAGGGTCTTAGATCCTCACCTGGTATCCCGAAAGCTTGAACCACTTCTCACCCAGCACTTCTGCCCTGATTTCACTTCCCTCACACCGTGCTCTCGGGGCTCTGAAGTGGGAGGGGTACTAGGGGGCATAGGCTGAGGAAGGTTAACTGAAGGGGGTCCATCCGTGCAGCCATAGGGAAGCGGACAGTGGGGAGAAGCTTTCTGGCGATGTAGCTGCCTTTGAGGCATCCATGCTTCTGTGAGAAACCCAAATAAACTCATGGATTTGTCAAGTTAGACCTTGGTCTGTCCTCCAACTCCTACATGGAAGTGGAAAGATGGTCGTGTGGGATCCCCAGAAAAAATATCCACCCAACACCAGGCCACCCTCCCCTTCAGCAATTCCTGCCCACCTTCCTCCAGATCGATCCATCATGGACCACTCCCTCTGTTCCTTCCCATTCATACCACCCCCTGCCCGGGACCCCTTCTTCCCACCAGCACCAGTGGTGTGCTAGGAGCTTATACAGAGCACAGCAGCTTGGGACCCTCCTCCTTCCCTCCCCTTGCTTTCCACTATCCTTAGACTGAAACCTAAATTCCTTGTCCTCACAGCCTCTCACCCCTGCCCACCTGGCCTCCATATTCCTTCCACAGTCCCTATGCAAATAGGACTTGACAGCTTAGGTTAAGGGGAAAAGGCAGAGGTGGGCGGAGTCACAGAGGACAGAGATCCGAAAACAGGACCGTTCTCATGTGCTGAGGTCCCTCTGTGAGGGATGCAAGCCCCTTCCAGCTGCCACCGCTGAGCAAGGTCATCCCCCCCAATCAGCACTTGGAACTTCTTGTTTCTAGTCCTTGACCCAGTAGCACCGAGTGGAGGATAGAACATATCATTTTTGCTACAGAAAGAAGTTGAGTCTGGAAGTGCTCAGCGCTTGTCGGAGTCTGGAAAAACTAGCACAGCCCTGCTGAGGTCCTCTACACTAGTCCTTGGAACTGGACCTCGGGGCCAGCAGCGTCTCCTGTCCTCTCCCTTCCTGTCACTGATGGCCGTGACTTGGAAAGCTCTTGAATCATAAACTGTCATTTTTGTTTGGTGTGGTTCTGGTGTTTTGGCAGTGCTGAGGATTGAACTTAGGCCCTTGTACACTCTAGGAAAGCGCCCCAGGACTGAGCTGCACTTCTGGCCGGGTGTAGACAGCTTCCTGTCTTTGGCGGATTTCTAGTCGATCCTCCCTTCTCTTCTGCATCCTCGGGCCAGGAAGAGATGTCCAGCGGAATGGGCTCTCAGAGATGCCAGATCCCTAGTCCAAAACTGAAATCGGGTGGCAAGGGCAAGGACACCGCGGGGAGGCGCCTGGGCTCCAAGTGCCAGAGCCCGAGGTCCCCAGGGCCGGCCCCAAGCTGGGGATCACCTGCGTGGGGCGGGGCGGGGCTGGGGCGGGATTCCCAGGCCCGAAGCGTGTGGGGCAGCCACGGAGGCTCCGGAGCCTGGCGGAATCGGCAGGGCAGAGGCTGAGCGGGGTTTCCAGAGCAGGTAGGGGATGCGGGGGTGCAGGGAGTCAGACCCCCTCGCCTCGTGGTCACCTGTGCACGGCGCCACAGAAGGCGGGAGTGGTGCAGAGGGGTCCCCATCCCGACTTGCTCCTTTGGGACTGGGAGAGCCTGTCGGGAGACTTTGCGTAAAGGTGCACAAAGGGGTCAAAGAATGCACACAGCCCCTCCCGTCCTCTCCCCAACCCACGGGCCCTCCAGAACCTAGCCGTTTTGGGGGATTAGATTGAGGACATACGCGTGGCCTCCGGGTCCCACTCCCCACCACCCCCAACCTTCCGGGAGAGACTCGGAGGGGTTACGGTTCAGGGATTGGAAAAGCCCGGGGGAGGGTTTTCCAGCAAATTCAGACAGGCTCGCCGGAGCGGAGTCTGGGTTTTTGCTTGCTGAACAAGCGGCTCCTTGATGCCCAGAGACCGGGAGGAGGGGGGAACCCCTGTGCTGGGGAGGAGACTGGGCTGGGAGGACCGACGCCGCCTTGGGGGTGTGGGAGGACGTGGTTCCTCCGTGGAAGAGCTGGGGGATTTCAGGGTCTGGGAAGAAGCCCAGGTGGCTGAGGGATTGACCCTAAGCCAGCGTGGGACGAGCCCTTTCATTTCTGTGCGTTTGTTTTCCTGTGCTGGGAAACTGGGGAGGTTTGTGTGTGGTGGACACAGTGTATGTAAACTGTTACATTTCTGCTACACTGGTTCCTTAGCGAGAGGGACTGTGTCTGTTTGGTTCAACACTGCCCGCCCAGCTCCAGGGTGGCAGGGCCGGGGAGAGGCGTCTAAGGGGAGGTAGCATGGGCAGAGCCAGGCACATGATGGTCGTGTTAGTGTCCAGCAGGGGATGGGGGGCAGGGTGGGCAGAGTCAGGTGGTGATGGTGGTAATGTCCACCAGGAGAGGGGGGGACTTGACGACTACCTGCGTCTCTGTGAACCTAGTGGTTTCCTTAGTGTGTTAGTTTCAGCTTCCTGTTGCCCAGGGAATACCTCTAGGGGACTCACACATCTAGGGAAACAAGGATTTGATTCTTGCATGTGATTCTCGGGTCCAGCCATCAGGATGGCAGGAGAGTTCACACCGACATCAGTAGCTAAGGGAACTGACACCATGTTCTCAGGAATTGCTGAGAGCCGGACATACTTTCTCCCTTGCTAACTACCTATATGCCTGAGCAGCAAGCAGATGCCAAGGTTCTGAATCGGCCCCCTCCAGCCAGGGAATGGTCCCCCCTACTAGAGGCTGGGTCCTCACACATCAATGAGATCCATCATCTCCCTCAGGCTTGCTGAGGGTTTGCCTTAATTGAACAATCTTTGTAGGTGTGCCTACAGGCCGAGCCCTCGATTGTCAAGTTGACATGGGTCTCCAACTGGCACACTTGGCAGCACCCATCCCCTTGGCCAGTCACTGGATGCCACACAGAAGGTGGTTCAGACCAGAGTCCGAGTCCTAGAGATGTGACCCAGTTGGTAGAAAGCTTGCCTGGCACGTGTGAACCCCAAGTTCAATCCTAGCACTTTGCAAATGGAATGTGGCGCCACACCTCTGTAACGCCCACACTGTAGGGGCAGAGGCGGGAGGATCAGAAGTTCCAGGGGATGTTTGGCTGCACGGTGAGTTTCAGGCCAGCTTGGAACAGGAGACCCTGCCTTACAACTATGAAACAAAAATAAAACAAAATCTTGGGTTCTGGCAGAGTCCCTCAAGGCCAAATCAGGGGCCTTTGGTTTTCTGGCAACCCACAGGCAGCCATATTGGCTTCCCATCTCTGAGCTGACCAAAAATATGTGAAAGGCAAAGTTGGAAATGGAAGATTGACAGCTTCAGTGGTAACCTAGAGACAGTGCCTGCTCCGCTGCTCCCCCTCCCCCCAAAAAAGAACCAAGTTCAAGGCTTCTTGTAACATTTTTCCAATTGCTAATGATCTTTTACTTGCTTGGCGTCTTTGTTTGGCCAAGCATGGTGGTCCTCACCTATAATCTCAGCACGCAGAATGTTTAGGGAGGAGAATTGCTAGCCTGAGCTACGTACATAGCAAGACCTAAAAAATGAATAAAATAAATGTGGTCTCACTGGGTCCTCTGTGGGAACTGTCTGTAAGGCTGCCAAGCGTGGGCCTCTTCCTGTACCCATCTCTCTATGTACCCGCCTGGCATCCAGCTGCCCCGAGGGCACTAGGGAATCTTTCGTGCCAGGCAGAAGCTGGGCTTAGTCCTAGATTCCTGGCTGTGGCTCAGGAGCCTCCGGTCAAACTGACCGTGAGCCTCTCTTTCCACTGTCTGTCTCTCTCTCCCTCCACGTTAGAGCCACACCCTCTCACCCTGGGGATCTCAGACAAGGGTCCATTGCTGGACATTTGCATGTTCAGGAGAAATCTGGGTACCAAGTTGCTGGTCTTGATTCAGAGGGAGAGGGCAACCTCCGTGCTGGCCCCACCCCAGTGTCCTGGGATGTGGGGGCAACGTGTAGAGCTAGCAGGACACAGAGGTTTCAGGAGTTCAAGATCAACCTTGACTGCATAACAAGTTCGAGGTCAGCCTGGGATACATGACACCTTGTCTCAGAGAGAAAGAAAGAGAGAGAGAGAGATCTTTTTTTTTTAATTTTATTATTATTATTATTTATTCAACTGTGTGTATATATGCGCACGCGCGTGTGTGTGTATGTGTGTGTCTCTGTGTGTGTGTGTCTGTGTATGTGTAGAACCACGGACGAATTCGCGAACCACCATGGACGCCTCCACCTCCTTCTGCCCCGGGATTCACAGGCTCCTCCCTACCAGGACCAGAAGCGCAGGCCGCCCCCGGCTTCCGCCTGGCGTCTAGGATCCGAACTCAGGACCTTCCGCCTGCAAGGCGGAGGCTTAACCCCTGAGCCACCTCTCCAGCCAAGAGAGAGAGAGAGAGAGAGAGAGAGAGAGAGAGAGAGAGAGAGAGAGAGAGATAGAGAGATAGATATTGAGAGATATTGAGAAAGAGAGAGGGAGAGAGAGAGATTGAGAAAGAGAGAGGGAGAGGGAGAGGGAGAGGGAGAGGGAGAGGGAGAGGGAGAGGGAGAGGGAGAGGGAGAGGGAGATCTAATGAGATGGATGCTTGCCGTGCAAGCCTGATAATTTGAGTTTGACCCCCAAAGCCCACATAAAAGTAGATGGAGAAAACCAACTCCATGAAGTTGACCTCTGACCTCCACAGAGGTACTTCACACACTGTTACACACATACACACACACACACATACACGCACACACACAATGATAGACAAATAAAGATAAAATAAAGCTAGAGGTGTCCTTACAATACTGTAGTCCTCTGTGGCAATCTTGGGAGGTCTGTTTCCCTATGGGGGTTCCCCACACCCTTTCTCCCAGCGCCTTCTCCATCTCCATCCAAAGAGTCTCCCGAATGCAGCCGATCGATCCTCAACCCCTCGTATCCTTCTCTTTGCTTTGGGATCTAGTAGGATGACCCCTCGTGGCCTGCCCTGAGATGCGTTCAGGTTCACAGTGACCCTAGGTAGACAGCAGGAGCCAGGGGACAGGGAGGGGATGGAACCAAGCCAGTTGCCTGCCAGGGGGGTGGGGGTGGGGGGTGCGGGGGTGGGGGTGGGAGTGGGGTTCCTGAGTGAAGCTGGGGCTGGGGTGGCCGTGGGCATCGGGTGCAGCCTCTCGTGTGGTCTGAAGCGCTCAGGTATGGTGACTGCAGCCTAGCCCGAGGAGAGAAGAGAAGCTGGGTCAGCTTCCGAGAGTGCTATGAAAGCTTGTTCTACAGCAGGCCTGGGCTAGGCACGCCTAAGCTGGAAAGACCCTCAGTCAGGGCCCCGGCAGTGGACAGAGGGTGATGCCAGAACACAGTCATCCTGGGAGCCTATGCAGGCCCCAGAAAGTCAGCTGGCCTTGCCCTGGGGGGCAGTGCCTGCAGTGAGTGTGGGGGGGGGGGACAGCAGAGACTTCACCCCAGGCTCCCCTGTGTCCAACACCTCTTCTACCTGCACTGCCTCCAGCCTCCGTTCCTGACCTGCTACCAGAGAATACGGCTTCCCCTTTGGAGAACCTTGAGTCTGCCGCCCGCCATGACAGCTCATGAGGCACTGCTTGAAATTCCTCCCACAGCTGGGAGCACATCTGTCATCCTAGCACTTGGGAGGGTGAGGCAGGAAGACCGTGAAGTCAAAGCCAATCAAACCTAATCAAACTCTCTCTCTCTCCCCCTCGCTCTTTCTCTCTTGTTTTGTTTATTCTTTTGGGGGAGAACACATGTGTAGAAGCCAGAAGGCAACCTGAAGGGGGAGCTGATTCTCTGCTTCCACCATGTGGGTTTTGGGGATTGAACTCTGGCCATCAGGTTCGGAGGCGTCTTGACCCATCTCGGCAACCCCACAGCCTCTCTTGTTAGCTGAGGGTGGGCGTCCTGTGTGCCCACACGGGTTTCATGTTCCTTGGGTCTCAGCCCTGTTGAAACCCACAGCATCCCAGGACGACCCACTGAAGGGCAGAGAGACGAAACCACAGGCAGCTGCTGGGCACCAAGTCAGCCCTGCTGCATGAGGTGATCGCTCCTTCATAAATCCCCCCTCCATTACAAGTAAATTGGCCTCAAACTCACTATGTCGCTGAGAATGATCTTGACCTTGTGACTCTGTCGCCTCTGCCTTCTGAGTGCCGGGATTACAGGTAAATACCCCCATGCCCAGCTGATGTGGTACTGGGGATGGAAGCCAGGGCCTGGTGAACGCTAGGCGAGCCCTCTGCCAAATGCGCCTGCACCCTAGCCCTGTAATTATGTTCCTGGTTGCACTTTCCTCAAGCTACAAGTTCCTTGGGATCCTAAAAAAAAAATGGAAAAACTCTGTAGGCTGCTAAAAGTAGTATGGACGCTGGGCACCGTGCCACCCCTGCCCAGGAGATACATTGGTCCTGGAGCCACCAAGAGACAAGGTGGAGATGCCAGCCCATGCCCACTGCTGTGGAGCACTGAACCGCACCGCACTGACCCTCAGAGATATGCCAGGCTGGCGTGCGCTCCCTCCTGCCTTGTCTCTTTTGGACAAGAACTTCTCTAGGAGTCCAAAGCATTCGGGTCTCTCTGGAATTCTGGAAGCCCCACCTCAGACCTCTCTCTCTAGCTACTAACTGTAAGGATAACTAGTTGTCAGAGACCAGAAGGAAATTCAGTTCTCTTTCTTTCCCTCCCTTCCCCCATGTCTCCTTCCTTCCCTCCTTCCTTCCCAAAGAAATAGTTTTATTACAGCTGAAGTCCTGGTAGTCAAGGGAACCATAATTTAGTCTTAAGGTGGGAGAGCTTTAGAACGGAAGAAAAAGCTTAAAGACAAAGAAGACAGGAAAGAGATGCCATGGTCTTTTTTCTTTTTAATTATTTAGGGAGGGGGCATACAGGCCACATGTACAAGTGTTAAGTCAGGTGACAGTTTTCAGAAGTCAGTCACTCCTCTCCTCACACCTGTGGAATAATTGAACTCAAGTTGCCAGATTTTCAAGTAGGCGCCTTACCTGCTGAGCTATCTCACTGACCCCCGTTTCTCTTTAAAAATTCTTTTTAAAAGTATCTTTATTTATGTTTGCATGCATGTGTGTGTGCGTGCGTATGTGCACCGTGGGTCTCTGTGGAGGACCAAGGGTGATTTCAGACATTCATCCTAGATTGCTTCTACCTCCTTTTTGCTTTGCTCTGGGATTTCCTAGGTTCTGCCTTCCAGAGCAGAAAGTATAGGCTGCTATCATTTCTGTCTGGTGTTTTTACGTGGGATCCAAAAATCCAAACTCAGGTCTTTCTGCTTGGGAGGCAAAGTCTTAATTTAACCCCTGAGCCATCTTTCCAGCCCATCTTTAAACATTCTTATTTTCCACGTGTTATTTACTGGGTGTATGTGTACGTGTGTGTTGGGGGAGGGGGGTTCAGAGGACAACTTCCAGGACTTGGTTTTCTCCTTTCGCCATGTATGTTTCAGTGATCCATAGGTCACCAGGCTTGGCAGTAAGTGTCTTCTACACACATACACACACACACACACACACACACACACACACACACCCCAGAATCACAGTCATCCCTCTAGCAGCATCCGATAAAGGAAGTCCAGAAAGCAGCGTCTTTGGACATCGAAAGAAAAGAACCCTTTCAATCCAGAACCTAAGGCCAGCCAAGTTGTCATTTAAATATGAGGTCATCATGAAAATATCCCAGGACAAATAAACCCCCAGAAGGTGGACCGCACAAAGACCTGATTGAAAAAATTCGAGAAAAAAACTAAGAAAAAAAATGCAGGAGGTCTGCTGAGTATGTGTGTGTGTGTGTGTGTGTGTGTGTGTCTCAGAGGGCACAGTATGTCCCTGTGGAGGACCAAGGGTGACTTCAGGGAGTCATCTTGGATTGCTTCTACCTCCTTTTTATTTCGCTCTGAGATTTCTCAGGGTCCCCCACCAGGGTTGGAAGAGCTATTTTCTCCTCGGTCGGTCAGGTGTGACCTCCTGTAGTCACAGCCCCGTGTTCTGAGCCTTGGCTGATCCGAATGTCCAAGATGGCTCCCTCGTGTGGCTTCACCTGGGAGCTCAGCTGCGCTGACAGACGCCTTCTCCCTGTGGCTCTACATGTGACAGCATGGTGGCCAGGGGGGCAAGACCCCCCTTGAGGGCAGGTGCCCCAGGATTGCAAGCACCACTTCCCATGGACCTTTTCGTCCTCCCTATGTTGTTACTAGTAAAGGTGGCTGTTTTCAGACATAGGGTCTCATTAGCCCAGGCTGGCCTCAAACTGGCAATTCTCCTGCCTCTGCCTCTTGAGTGTTACCCCAGACTCAGTAAAGTAGGAAGAACTAGTGGCTCCCTGCTGGGAGAGGAATCAGTGGACCATCCACGCACAGCTGGGCTGCCTGGAGGCTCTAGGGCTCTTCTGCCGCTTCATTCTGTGGCTTCCAGAGTGTGTGTGTGCGCGCGCCTGTGCGCACGTGTGCATGTGTGTGTGCATGTGTGTATATATGTGTGTGTATGTATGCGTGCGCAGGTGTGCATATGTGTATGTGTGCGAATATGTGAGTGTGTGTGTATGTGTGTATATATATGTGTGTATGTGTGTATGTATGTATGTGTGTATATGTATGTGTATATGTGTGTATATGTATGTGTCCCAGTCCTAGTAGCCTGCAGTTATGTGTGTATGTGTGTGTATATGCATGTGTGTGGTGTGTGTGTATATGTATGTGTGTGTATGTGTGTGTGTATATGTATGTGTGTGGTGTGTGTGTGTGTGTGTGAGAACACGTGCCAGAGGACAACTCCACCTTCTTTCGAGACAGGGTCTCTCATTGACCCTCATTAGACTGACTGGGATCCTCCAGTCTGTCTCCAGAGCTGATGTTAGGAGCACGTACCACCAAGCTCAGCATGTTCACCCGGCTCCTGGGGCTCGATCGCTCGATCTCAGATTCTCATCCTTGCACCGCAAGCCCTTCACCAAAGGAGCTGATTCTCAGCTCAGCATCCTTCCTGGTTTGTGGTTTTGTTTGGGGGGAAATGGGGAGAATCAGGGAAGGGATGTCGAGCTAGTGCGTCAAGCAGCCCGGGCTGGTCTGGAAGTCACCGTAGAGCTGAGACTGGTCTTGATCTCTTGATCGCCCTGCCTTTGCCTCCCAGGTACTGGGATTGTAGGAGCACAGCACCACGTCTCCATCTAATACCCTGGTTTGTTATTGTTAACATGTTTGTGTGCGTGCACACGCATGTGACCCGTAGTGTGCACTTAGCGGTTAGAGAAGACACCTTGGAGTCAGTTGTCATTTCCACCAGGTAGGCTCTAGGAGTTGAACTCGGGTTGTCAGACAGGGCAACAAGCACCTTAACTCACTGACCCCAGTCCCCTGTTTTTATTTTTGATTTTTACTAGAAAAATCCATCCCAAGCCCAGACAACACAGGAGCTCAAAGGCTGGGGCTGTGGGGCTTCACCCCTGTATTAAGGTGACGGGGTACTCGCTGGTTGTCAGTCAGCTCCTCAGAGGGAGTCTACAAGGCTCCCAGTCCTAGCAGCCTGCAGGCTTCCCGCTGTGACTCCTTTGAGAGCGTCCAAGGCTAGGCGATTAAAAATGGCAGCGAAGGCACTTATGGGGGGCACAGCCCTGCCTGCTGGTTTACCAAATCTACCAGAAGGAGCGTGGGGAAGATTGGCTCCCAGCTGGGGCCAGCACTCCAGGCTTCTTCGGGCCTCATGGCTCAATCCTTAGGGGTCCCAGTCCAGCCTGGCATCCAGGTTAAGGCTCGGTCATTGGCACTTGCTGTTAAGAATGACCAGGTCCTCTGCTGTCACAGTTAATGAGCCAGCTGGCGTGGAGAAGACAGGCTTGGAGAGGCCGTGAGCCCAGGAGACCCGGCTGGGTCAGAATTCAAACCCAGGCCCTACACCAAAGCCGTCTTCTGTCTTCCTCACCACGCATGAGGGACGGGGGACAAGAGACCGGTGGATGTGCCAGGAGAGGGGCCATACCATGCTGGGAAAATCCAGGGCCCCGAGTGGGGGGTTGTGGGTGCCTGGTGGGTGGAGGGGCAGGAGAGGTGGAAGAGGCGCAGGCTGCCTGGAGCCCTGTGAGTCAACTAGCTGGGTAGCCCTGGCTGGACCCCTGGTTGGGCCGTGGCCACGTCCCGCAGGCAGGTCAGGCCTAGGACACAGCTTCTCTGACTCTCAGCCCAGAGCTCCGTCTTTACCCACTGCCTCCCTCTCCGGCCTCCTTCCAGGCTGCCATGTTTGCAAGAGCCCTGGGGCTCAGGGCAGGACACACAGGGATATTTATTTCTGCCAAGGCAGGACACCCCGAGGGGCGGCTCAGTTACATAACTCGGGAAGGGGAAGGAGCCAAGTTAAGTTATTCTCTTTTTTTTGTCCTGAATCTGGGACCCATCTGGAACCTTGAACCTGGGTCCTTGCTGGTGTGTGTGTGTGTGTGTGTGTGTGTGTGTGTGTGTTTGCACATGTTGTATACATTCATGACACATACCTGTGGAGGTCAGAGGATAACCTGGGGTGAGCGTGTGACTCAGGGGGTGAACACTTAGCCAACATGTCTGAGATGCTGGGTTCACTCTCCACTACTGCCAAGGGGTGGCTTTGCCAGGTAGGCCAGGCTATCTGTCCCTCCAGCTGGTTTCCAGCTCGTATGTCCTGTCTCTGGGGTGATAGGCTTGTGCCACCACACCCAGCTTTTCTAGGTGGATTCTTAGAATCCGAACTCAGGTCCTTAGGTTTGCAAGGGGAGCATTTCTATCAGCTCAGCCACGTCCCCAGCCCTGAATTTTTCTTGACTAGACTGCAAGCTGGGAGGTTGACAGAGATCTTCCAGAAAGATCTGGTCATTGCTGCTTTGTGCCAGTGACCACCAGGGCCTCTTCATATTTATTATCTCAATGAACCCAAAGCAACCCTATGACCCCCTCTTCTTTAGCAAAGGAAACGGAAGCCCAGAGGGGTCAGGTAACTTTCCAAAGGTCCCCTGACAGAGTCAGACCAGTCCAATCCCACTGGAAGCCAGTTGCTGGGAGTTCATCTGTCACTCGCCAGCAGTGTGCTCTGCCTGCAGCATCAGGCAGGAAGAAAACCCTGCGCTTAGGCCACCAAGATGGCCCAGGGGTGAGGCACCTGCTCGCAAGCCCGGCCACTAAGTTGGAATTGCAGAAGCCCACATGGCGGAAGAAGAGAACTGACTTCCAAAAGCTTAGCTGGCTTTGGATGATACTTTGGTATTGCATTTAACCTACCATATCCCAAGTATTATCATTTCTTTTTTAAATATATTTTATTTATTTATTTACTCTGTGTGTGTGTGTATATGTGTTGTGTCAGAGGGCACTTGTGTGTCCCTGTGGAGGACCAAGGGTGACTTCCGGAATCATCCTGGATTGTGCTACCTCCTTGCTTCGTTCTGAGATTTTCCAGGCTCTACCCACCAGAGCTAGAAGTACAGGCCCCCTGGCATTTTTTAAATGTGGGACCTGGGATCTGAACTCAGGACTTTGCTTGCATGACAGAGTCTTAACTCCTGAGCCATCTCTCCAGCCCCCAAATGTTATCATTTCCATGTGTAATCAAGAGAATATTTAGGAATGAGCTACTTTACTTCTGGGCACAGGGACCCAGGCTCTGAACCTCCTCCCTCTGGGCTGTTCCACCTCTCAGCCCAGAACCGCTTCTCAGCCCCAACTGCTTCTTCCCGTTGCATCTTGGTAGCTTCCTGTGGCCAAGGGTTGTCTCCAGAGCACGGTCTAGATGCTGCAGGGTGGTGACAGTCTTGTTAAACAGATGAGAGACCATCAAAGGGCTAGGGAAGTGGAGGCCACACAAATTGTTTTGTTTCTAGAAGGTTCCCTGGGGTTTTTTGGGCAGCCGGTGGGCTGTGAGTGCCCGGGGGGTTATGTACTGTCTCTGCTCTGGGGTGACGGGCTACACTGAGCTACACTGAGGGTTCACACCCCAGCCTCCTAGCTGGCTGTGAGTTGGTCTCAAGCTTGCAACCCCTCTTAAGGTAAATGTTGAGCCTGGGGTGGGCCATCCTCAGCCCCTTCTTCCTCTCTCCCTGGTGATTCTGAGCTTCCCCTGCTCCTTCAAGGGTCCCCGAACGGGCAGATTTGGGCTGCAGCTATGGTGGTCTGTGGTAAACAGACACGGCTCTGGGTGACTTGGCAAGGAAATGACGTCCCCGTGAGCCCCCGAAGTAGTTCAGGGTCGACTGGAGAACAATATAGAGCATATTCCCAGTTCGGAGCCCAGAGCATCTGTCCCAGCCCCTGCCCTGGACCCGCTCTTGTATATGGGAGAGTTTCCCTCCGGCCTGCTAAGGGGGACAGGGAGGATGCTGGGAAACAGAAGTTGGGGTTCTGGCCTACTCTAGGCCCTATGTCTTCAGGAGACTTACTAGGCCTCTCTGAGCCTGTTTCCTTGGGTGTGGGGTGGAATGGGAGTGTGACGAGGTGGGAGCCCCAAGCAGTGTTCCGGACAGGAGAAATAGCCAAAAGGAACCACAAGCTCTGGGAATGATGGGTTCGCTCCACCCCGACTCTGTCTCCCGGAGCACCTCAGCCTTGTCTAGAGACACGCCACAATGTCCTGAGGCTGCTGGGGCCCCGTCAGCCTCTGAGAACAGAGTTTGCCCCATAGGGAGGCCTCTATCACAAACACGGGCCCCTGAGCTCAGCTTTGTAGCTTTGATGTAGACATCAAATCCCAGAGCCCTGAGGTCCAGGGCAGATCATGAGAGGTGGGGCATGGGGCCCACGAGCCCCTAGAGATGGTGCTTGGGTAGGTTGGCACCAAAGTACACTGGGCACCATAGGAGGCCCTAATGTGTGCTTTTTTTTTTTTTTTTTTTTTTTTTTGGTAATTCCCAGGATTATTCCCAAAGTCACTCTTGGTCCTCCACAGGGTACACAGTATGTGATACACACACATATACATACACACACACACACACACACTAGATAGATACATACATACATACATACACACATATATACATACATACATACATACATACATAAAAGTGGAGAACAGCAACAAGCCGGGAAGTTATTTCCAATGAGATGTTCTCCAAACACAGTGTCATAGTTAGGCAGAGGTGTCAACTTGACAGTTGAGGGTTTGAGCTCTGGGCACATTTGTAGAGAATAAGTGGTTGAGTTAAGTCCAGAGCAAACCTGCAGGAGACTGTCTAGCCAATGGGGAAGGCCCAGCCCATGGTGGGTGGGACTAGGCTCTGGAATAAAATACAGAGAGCCGGTTGAGGGAGTTGGCATCCTTGTGTACACTTGGCCAGATATGCTGATCTGGCAGATAAGGATCATCCCTCTCTCAGCCATTATGTGGAGATGGTGTGGCCAGTTCCCTTGGCCTTGGTGTTGGTGTGAGCTCTCCTGTCAAGCTGGACTGAGAACTGTAAGCAGATAATCATAAGAGACAATAAACCCCTTGTTCCCTTAAGCAGTTTGATGGTCACTTATCAGCAACCATTCAGGTGAACTGCAACAAACAGGAAGCAAGGGGGATCGTATTCCAGGAGCCCATATGTGTTCACGTAGGGGTGTGCCCTTTCCTGAGCCTGCTCAGAAAAGAGTTAAGAGGTAGATTGTTGAGCATGCTCCGATAGTGCGTATAGCCTTGTGGAGGTACAGTTTTAGATTATAACTTATTTTAAGGTATTTTATTTATTTGAGAGAGAAAAGGCACACACACACACACACACACACACACACACACACGTATGTCATGGCACACAGGTGGAGGTTAGAAGACAATTTCCCTTCCACTGTGTGGACTTCTAGAGATTGAACTCAGGTCACCAGGTTTGCGAGCATGTGCCTTCGTGGCTGAGCCGTCTCCCCAGCCCATGGCCATAGTCCAAAAAAGAAAAGCAAGGGGCTGGAGAAATGGCTCACTGGTTAAGCCTCTGCCTTGCAAGCAGAAGGTCCTGAGTTCAGATCCCTGATCCCATGTAAAAATGCCAGGTAGAAATGGCGGTAGTCTACACTGCCAGACCTGGAAGATGGAGCCTGGGAAACTCCAGAGAGTAAAGTAAAGAGGAGGTTAACACAATCCAGGTTGATTCCCAAAAGCATCCTTGGACCTCCATAGGGACACAGTGTCCCCCCCCCACACACAAGCAAATAAGTAAATAAATACATATTTAAAAAGGAAGCATGCCTCTGGACGGGTGTAGCTGACCCCACGGAGCCCTAACTGAAGAGGAAGACAAGAATCTTCAAAGATGCGCAGGGGCAGGAGCCTGCCTCTGAAGGGGTTTGTCTCACCTTCTAGCGCCCATGCGCCAGGCCTACAGACCTGCACCACCTTGCCCAGTTTATGTGTCCTGGGGCCAGAACCCAGAGCTTCCACGTGTGCCACATAAGCATTCTGCCATCCAAGCCACACCCCTAGCCTGACAGGTGGAATTTGAACCCAGATCCAAGCCAAACCTTCTTTCCGACACCCGCACTTGGGAAGAGAAGTTATATCACTGTGGTTGCCTCACAGTCTAAGGGGGAGGTTGTCACCCCTACTTTACAGCTCAGGAAACAGAAGCTTGAAAGGAGGAGAGAGCCCTGTGCCCACAGTCCCCTAGGCTGGCCAGAGCAGGAGTCAGTAGCCAGCCCCTCGCCGTCTCTCTACCCACCTCAGCTCTGTCCAGAGCGCCTCCTGTCCTCCCTGGCTCCCCCTTTCCCCCTTCCCCAATGTCCCCTATTCAGATGGCACCCCATCTTTCTTCTTGATTCCTTCTTTGTCAAGGCTTCATGCCCCCCAAACAGGGGTTTCGTAGCACCCCCATCCCATCTCACAGCTGAGCTGAGGGCTGGCACGACTGCCTGAAAGGGTGGGGAGAAAAGGGGATGGTTTGCCAGGGCCAGAGCACAGGTTTACACGAGGCTGCGGGTCCCCCAGACAAACACCCTCTGTATCGCTGGACCTATTGTGACTGGCGGCCGGCCAGAGCGCGGCTTGAGCTGCTGGATTAGGCCTCCTCCTGTCTGCTGTGCCGCCCACCCCTGGCGGGCCCCGGGCTGGGCAAGAAAGAGGAGGTGCGAGCCTTCTGGAATGGAGAAGATGGGAGGTGAGAAGGAGAGGGGCCGTGTCTAAACCCCGCCAGGGGTCCAAAGTCATCAGAGGGAAGATTATTGACGGGGTGGTCCCTAGGTCCCATCTGGCTGTTTCAACAAGAGAGAAAACTTCAGTCTTGGATGGAATGAGTGACTTGCTCATGCGCTCACAGCAAGTTAGGTAACAAGGGCAGGACTTGAATCCAGGACTCGTACTTTACCAGCCAGAGCTCCTGAAGCAGTGTTTGCCAGGCGGTCCTGTGGACAGATACAGTAATGACTCCAGAGACCAGGACAAGCAACAAGTGGGGGGGCGTGCTGAGATGACAGACCGACTGTCTAAGCGTGAGCTCCACGCTTATGCTGCAGAGAGCTTTTCTAACTGTAAGTCCTCAGCGCGCGTACCGGGACCAGCGCGCCCGCGCAAACAGCGGAGGGAGAGGCAGAGACGCCCTTGGGGACCGTGCCGAGGGCTGAGGCCTGTCCCCAGTGCTGGGGAGGCCGAGGCAGGAGCATGCTGAGGTCAGGCCAGGCTGGGTTACGTAGGAGACCCTGTCTCAAAAGAAAAAAGGTGGGACGATGGTGAGGGTGTTTGTGAACCATTGAAAGGTCCTTGTGGACTAACGTATAAACTCGGGTTGTGGAATTTGTAAGTGGTACTGGCTTGGCATTGCTTTGTCCTGTTGGGTTCGATGGGGATTGTTCATCTTTTTAATTATTTTTTTGTGTATGTGTGTGTGTGTGTGTGTGTGTGTGTGTGTGTGTATGTATGTGTGTGTATGTGTGTCTGTGTGTATGTGTGTATGTGTGTCTGCGTGTCTGTGTGTCTGCGTGTCTGTGTGTCTGTGGAGATCCAAGGATTCCATGGCGAATCATCCTGGTTTGTTCTAACTCTTTATTACTTTGCTTGGGCGAACAGGGCTGGCATTGCAAGGGCCCTGCCATTTCTGCCTGCCATTTTTACATGGGATCTGGGTTCTGAACTCAGGTCCTTTGGCTTGGGAGGCAGAGGCTTTAACCCCTGAGCCATCTCGACAGCCTTTTTTTCTTTGTTTTGAGACAGGGTCATCACGTAGCCCAGGCTGGCCTCAGACTTGGAGCAAGCCTGCCTCGGTCTCCCAAGTAGCCAGAATTAGGAGAGTGTGTCAGCGCATCCAGCTGGTCTTGTTTAAAAAAAAAAAAATACGGGGGGCTGGGGAGGGGCCGTGCCAACAAAGTGCTTTCCTTACAAGCTAAGGACCTGGGTTTGGGGACATGGAACTAGAAAGGAGTAGTTTTGCTTCCAGGGTATTTGGGGTACTTTATACTTTCTCTCTCTGTGTCTCTGTGTGTGTCTCTCTCTGTATAGGTGGATGTGTGTATGTTGTGCCTGCTAGAGGCCCAAGGGTGATACTGGGGATTCTCCTCATTTCTCGTCTGCGGTTATGAGCCTGGCCTCACCATTAGGACTTGTCTGGCCCACCAGCTTGCGCTGAGGGTTTCCAGGCTCCACCTTTCTGGGCTAGATTTACAGCCCGATTTTCACACAGGATCTAGGGATCTGAGCCCAAGTCCTTCTGCTTACCAGGGAGTCTTTCAGCTGTCCCCCCAGCCCAAGGTTAGTGTTCTACTGTTGGGGTTCCCCCAAACTCCAGCAGAAGACAGATCACCTTCGCAGTCCAGACAGCTGGAGAGTCTACTGGGTTCGTTCTTTTCTTGGTCAGCACCACCCACCCTCCCATCCCTTGCGTTCCCCCCACAGACAGCTCACCCCCTAGGTGCATCCCACTGACCATCCCATCTCCTGATCCTTCCTGCCTGCACCTCCCGAGTGCTGGAATGACAGGTGCCTGTCACCACGCCCCCTTCACAAACCCCAGAGGCTCGAACCCAGGGCTCCATGCATGCCAAGAAAGCAGGCTGCCAACTGAGCTATATCCCCAGCCTTTTGATGTATTATTTTATCTCAAGTAGCCCAAGCTGGCTTTCAGTGGCAGAAAGCCCGTCTTAATCTACCAACCGCACCTCACTGCTATCGCCACCTGCTGGACGGAGGTAGCATTGCCACGCAGATGTCCCCTAGCTTCATCACTGTGGGAAGTTTGGATTCAGCCTTCCACACACACACGGTGGAAGACATAGCAGAAGGGAATTAGTACCAAAGGATAAAGAAGATCTTGGGGTGTCAGCACGAAGGCCAATTGGCTGACAAAATATATCGGTATCAAGAGGCTGTGTGGGAATCGTCTCTTATTGATGAAGGAGATGAAGCCATGCAAATCTCAGGGGGCCTGGCCCAATCCCAATGTTTTCCTGTCGCCTGCTTGCCTGTCTTTCTTTTCTCCTTTTTTTCTTTTCCTCCTCCTCTCCTCTTCTCTTCCTCCTTCCTTCTTCCTCTTTGCTTCTTGAGACAGGGTTTCATGCACTGACCTCAGGCTGGCCTGGAACTTTGCGTGTATTACAGAGATGAACTTCCTGCTCTCCAAGGGCTGAGATTACAAATGTACATCACCACATCTGGTTCACACCGTGCTTGCGATCAAACCTCGGCTTCCCACACCCACAGAGCCTCATATCCAGCCGGGGGCCAGTCACGGGCTTTCGTGGCTTACTCTCAACTTGATCATGGTTAATTATTTGTGGGCATCTGCTGGGACTGATGATTTTTTTTTTTTTTTTTTTTTTTTTTTTTTTTTTGGTCTTCTCCAAGGAAGAACTTGGGAGCCAGGTCAGCAGCTCCGAGGGGAGGGGGGGGTGTTCTAGGTTGGGAGGAAAGGGGAGTGATAGCGTTTATCTTTTAGAGAATGGTTCTCACACTTGTTGGGGTGGTATGGGGCGGGGGAGTCAGAGAGAGATGAGTCAGTAAGTAAATGATCTTGACCCTCCACCACTTCCCAAAGCCTCCTCCCACGAGGACCATTGGAAAACAGCCGCAGGTAACAACGGTTCCTTGTAGAGTTGGTACATGTGGTGAGGTGGGCTGAGGGCGGAGGTGCAGAATGTGGCCGCCAGCAGCCATCAGTAGGTGTCAGGGTCGGGGCAAGTGCTGGCTGAACGCTGCTCAGCCCGTGTGAACCCCCAACTCCCTTTCAGGGCATCTCTGTCCTGTGTGTCGAGGGAGGTAATTCACAGAGGGTTTATGAAGGAGAATCTCTGGGGTCACAGACCCCAAGCCACGTCCTGGCTGGGCCTTTGTTACCAGCCTTGTGAGCTTTCCTGGGGTTCCTCTCTGCTCAGAACCTCAGTTTCCTTATCTGTAGAATGGGCACAGCAGATACCCAGCAAGAAGAAAGAGGAAGGGAGGTGTTCTGTGCGGAAGCACCGAGCGCTGTGCCCATGAGCGTGTAGTGCATGACTGTGACCGTTATTACGAAATTAGTCTCAGTCAGCAAAATCGACCTGCCCTCCCTAGACTCTCCCTGGCTTCGGTGACCATGGATTCTGCCCACAGGCAGGCGTGGTACCCGACCCTCCCTTACTGGGCCTCCCTTGGTCAACAGCGGTCACTGGGGTCCCCGTGCATGAAAACACCCACATCCTTGGCCACCAATGTTCCACCGCCCTCCTCCCACCTTCTAGATGAGGCAGAAACAGAGACAGCATTGAGAGCCCTCGCCTCGCTCCCGGGATGGCCCAAGATCAGCTGCGGGGTCGCTTGCTAGTCTACCCGAGAGAGAAGTGACTGTGCTTCCCAAGAGTCGGCACCTGAACTCGGCACCCAGGAGGTCACCCAGAAGGACCTGCGGAGGAGCCCGTGTCCTGCAGCCTCAGGAGGCTGCCCACCGGTGAGTGTGTGTGCGTGTGGGGCAGGGGTGCCCGGGCATGTGAGCTTTGTTTTCAGGTATTTATTGCAGAACGAGAACATGCGCATGTCATGACGGGGGTGGGGGGATCAGGAGACAAACTTCAGAAGTTTGGTCACTTCTTCTACCATGTGGGCTTCCAGGGATCGAACTCAGGTTGCCAGGTTTGCGGGCAGATGTCTTACCCACTAAGCTATTTTGGCAGCCCCCGCGGGCACATGTTCTTGCCATGACCGAGCACGGATCCCGCCCCGTGCATCCCAGGGCATGGGTGGGAAGATACACGCAGGTTTGAAGTGTGCAAGGCCAGGTCCACACACCGCTCTGCTGCTCCCACGCTGGGTGGCCCCGAGACAGAGTCCTCGTTGGAAGCTGCAGGACGGGGAACCTGGCTTTGCCTGGCACTGTTGGATGAGACATTTGGCAGGTACTTAAGCAACGCTTTCTGCTTACGCTGCTCATGGTTTCCCCATGGATGTGTCCACAGATGTGAACAGGGTTACCCAGTGCTGTGACACGTCTCTCTCCCTAAATGACCTTTGGTCAGCAACCACCTAACTGCATTTCCATTTTCAAAAGACTTGTAAAAAAGTGTCGCCTTGGGAGGCTCAGCTGGAAGCTAACGCTAGAAGGTTCTGGAAGATGCGGCAATACCCTTTGCCCGCTAAGATAGAAAGGACAGGTGTCTCTCCTCAACAGTAGAGCAGGGAGATGGCTCAGCTAGTCATAAAGACTTCTGTGAGCAAACCTGGTGACCCCGGCACCTGATACCAAGTGGTGGGGGAGAGAATTGACTTTTGAAAGTTGTCCTCTGACCTCTATTCATATGCCATATTCTCTCTCAGAAAGAGAAAGAAAGAAAGAGAGAGAGAAAGAAAGAAAGAGAGAGAAAGAGAGAAAGGGAGAGAGGGAGAGAGAGAGAAAGAGAAAGAAAGAAAGAAAGAAAGAGAGAAAGAAAGAGAGAGAGAGAAAGAGAGAAAGGGAGAGAGGGAGAGAGAGAGAAAGAGAAAGAAAGAAAGAAACAAAGAAAGAGAGAAAGAGGGGCTGGAGAGGTGGCTCAGGGGTTAAGCCTCCGCCTTGCAGGCGGAAGGTCCTGAGTTCGGATCCCAGATCCCACGTATCTTCCAGGCGGAAAGCCGGGAGCGGG